>OY776116.1:138994030-140488630 GCA_963675035.1 Allygus modestus
GTCCGTTCACTACCGCGTCTCAGAACAGAATGATTTGATAGAGCTGATGTTTAGAGGTATATGCACACAGTACCCGTGTGAGTGATAGCTCCGTTAAGCAACTCTTTGTTTTTTAAAGCCGAAAGGCAAGGTATCGTGATCATCATTAAATTTCCTCTTGGGTCCTGTAATTTTAAACTTTTTAACTTCGCTTACTGTAACGACTTCTCGTCTCTTTGTTCTCCTGATTCTGTTTTCTTCAATTTCTAAAATTTCAGCAGCTTCACTAAGGACCATCTTTTTCAATTGTTCAAAATTTAGCGTTTCGGAGGTTTTTAAATTGAGGGTGAGGCCTTTGATTTTACACACAGATTCTAGTTTCTGTTTGTTGGTTGACCAAACAAGGTATGCATAAGTTTTAGGCCCCCCAGAAACAAACTCTACGATATAAGAGCCGGGCCCGTAGTCACCTGCCAATTCATCGGTCATTTCACCGAGGTAATCCCCCGTAGGGACCCTGTACAGTCCTTCCCGGTATAAATAAATACACGAATCTGTATCATAATACAAGACCTGCCCACCCAAAGCCTCCAAGTGTTCATAAAGTTTAAGTCTCGCATGAGCTGTAGTGTAGGCCGCAATTACAACATTTACAGTTTTTAGAGGCTCACTAGCTTCATCAACATTCTGCCAATTAACTAATAAAACCTCCTGGTTAATTATTTCAACAAACTTTACTTTTGTTCCTAGTTGAGTTAACGAATTGAAAAATTCTTTAGAGTCTCTCACGATTGCAGTTTTTGTCATGTTTTCGCGTTGACCAAACTTGCCCCAAAAACTGTTTAGCATGAGTTTGGCTACCGATCTCAAACCCCCGTTTTTAGCAATTTTGCCCGTGTCCAGTTGAATACCCTCATGCTCAAAGAAATCAGAAACATACTTGTCTTTATCCTCCTCTGTTTTACACCAAGCGGGATACCCTGAGGCTTCCTGCTTTACTTTCAAGAATTTATTAATAAAATCGGTAAAAAGTCCCCCTTTCTCGTATGTAGCGACCTCATACTCCCACAACTCATACATATCAAGCACAACGTATCCTTTCTCTACAGCTTTTCTAATTTCATCCATAGTCCATGTTCCTACCATCGCCCTTTCCTCACTATCATGAAAACATTCCCCCTGATTTTGAATTTCCCCGCAAGTTCTACACAAAACAAACATCAATTTATTATTCATTTTTGCGGGGAGTACGGGATGATACAAGTTGTAAGGAGGTAGAATCTTACACTTTAACAAGCCCTCTACTTCAAGGCCTCTCTCTCGGCACTCATTTCCAACGTAAACAGTAGGGTGACCCACGGGATACTTACAATATTTATTTACATACGGGTAGAGAGAACAAACATCTACATATTGGATTGATTCTCCCCCTTCACATTTACAATACGTTTTAGTATTACCCGTCCTGCCTCCAAAGAAGGAATCTCTAGGATTAAGCGGAAGTGTGTTTAGAATGGATAGTTGGTTCAGGTGATTTAATTTTTTATCTTTCTTCAAATTTTTAAACTCACACTCCCACATCTCTACAACCTCATAGCTAGTAAATCTTGCCATTTTGGACTTGGTTCTCTCGTAACGGAGATGCAAACTGTCTGAGGGGTCCTCCGGCAGAGGTTCTTCTCGATTGTAAGGAAAACATTTTGGGCAGCCGTGCCAGTAACACCCGTGGAACTCATAAATTCTCTCACCATCAAACCCATCTACTTTCATTCCTTTAATTTTAACTTCTTTACCCCGGCCCGCATGTTGAATCTTTACTCCACGTTTCTCCTCCTCCCATGTTAGCCACTGTAAAGCAACGGCTGACTGATTGTCAGTCAGTCGGTACCCTGATTTTGGTATAAGTCCAATAGTATTTTCTTTTAAGAAGTTACGGCGGAAGGCCAGGTTACAGGCGCTGGCTATTGTGATAGCCTCGAGAAAAGGATCTACGTTACACTCTTGAAGAAGCAAGGCTCTAAATTTAATACACGCTTGAGCTAGGATTTCTACGTCTGAAATACAGTACTCCAAAATTTCCTTTTTAAAATCAAACACGTAGTCTTCAGCGACTTGTTCCTCGTACCAAATCTCAAATGCCTTGTGTGGTTTCTCAAACATCGACTCGGGGCAATAGTATTTTTTATCGGGCATAGGGCCTACATAATTTTGGTTTGCCAGAGTGTTGAAAATATGCGGGAAGTAGCCCTTCTTTTTCTCGGGAGGCAGGTCGAAGGCTTTAGGGAGCGCAGAGAGGGCCATGGGGAAATAGCTTAGGGTGTCGATGAATCTGACGTTGTCCATTTACATCAAAATAGCTTTAGTTCCCCGAGGAGTTATTTTTGGGGTAAATTTAGTTTCTTCCATAATATATTGTAGTATGAATTGGAAATCAAAACCTTGCCCGTTGTGGGCAATTACACAAACATCTTTAAATTTTTTTCGAACTTGCATCACATAGTCCATAAACTGTTTTACCGGTTCCTTTTCAAATACCCTTTGCCGTTCCGAGCAAGTTTCACACTCACCCCCATTAATACATTTAAAACAGTACTGTTGTGAGACACACAGGTTAACTTGATGTACTTTTTGTTCAGGGTCAGAGGGGAGAGACTCGTCTTGGCGAGTCTCCAAGTCAAAGAAAATAAACAAAAAATCACGGTCTTTGGGAGTTCTCCTATCTACCCTCATGAAACACTGATGTGCGGGGTCTTTGAACGCTTCACAGGGTTCACAATAAACTTCTCCGCATACGTGAGCTGTCTTACGTTTTCTTGGATAAATCATTTTGTTACAGTCGCGGCAGAACTTTATAGTTTTACAAACTTGCCCTTGATGGGCTATTAAACACCGCTCGTTTTTGAAGAAACGACAGCAAAAACGGCATGTAATGCCTCCGTGTTCTAGTTTACAGGGTGGGGAGATAGTATGGCAGGACGAACATCTGTTAGAGCAACGATGCTCATGTCTGTTGCTATAGGGAATATGACAGGCTTCACAAAAGAAATTACAAACAAACGCTGCAGTTAAGTTTGTAATTACATTATAATGACCATTGTGAAACAGAAGGTTTATTTTAAATTTAGCGTCTTCATTACCTCCCTCAAAATAGACATCCCGGCCTTTTCTGTCATAGTTGTAGACGGTAATTTTGTATTTTTTAAGATGGGACTGGAATTTTTCTAGCTCGGGGATACCGGCGCCTTCCTCCGGCATTTCTACACGGGCTTTTGCTATGAGCTTATTAGCTCTGAAAGTTTGTCTTTTCCCCTTGTCTTTTCGAATAGCGTACATCTGAGGATCATTTTTTGCATACGCTTTGCCTACTACCAACGCTCTAGCCAAACATAAATTGTCTTTGTTATTTATTACAACTATTCCCCGTCTCGCTTTAGATTCCTCATCAAATGTATTAAACAGGCCGGGCCTTACCCTCCCAGAACCTACTGGAACGTTAACTCGTGACACGTCTACTTTAAACGTATCAGTGGATTTAATTGATTCTGAATTTGATTGAAGAATACCTCCGAAAACTTGCCAAAGTACATCACCGCTAACTTCAGAGACCGGTCTATAATCTACGTACCCCGGTTCAGCACTTTTTAAATTTATTGACTGTAATTTAAACCCTAGATAATCGGTAGGTTCAGCGTCAGATTTAGCTTTTTCAACAATTTGATTGAGACCCTTACGAATCCAATCAAACTCAGAGATACCATTGGGAGGGTTAGTCAATTTAAAAACAATATTAGTCCCGTAAAGTCTGAATTTTTTAACATAGGCTTGATTTTTACTAATTAAATTTATCGGGTTTTGAGGGTTCTTTTTAGAAACGTCCATCTTTCAACAAACAATTAAATACTGAAAACAAGCTAAACTGTGCTAACGCTTAAAAGAGAAAACACACCGACCAGAGTCAGGCTCACACGGATACAACTGAATTACGCAGAATCAATAATAATCTGTGCAAGAGAACACCTACGCAAGAGCAGCGCAAAAGAACGTCCGACCAGTGTGACGACTGAAATCAGACTGAAGAACTAGAGCTTGTTGTAAGAGATATATAGTATGTAGGGGAGCACAGTACCCCTGTATCACTACGCAAGTCAGAAAAACACTAACATACACACACACTAAGCAAGTCAAACCAGAACTACAAGTTATCAAAAGTTAACTCCAATGAAGGTTTAAAACACGAACACCTACGCAAGAGCAGTGCAAAAGAACTTCCGAACAGTGTGACGACTGAAATCAGACTGAAGAACTAGAGCTTGTTGTAAGAGCTATATAGAGAACGGAACTGTTACTTTGTCACTGGTTGGTCTACTGGAACTGTTACTTTTGGAACGGTTACTGTTGGAACCGTTGGAACGAGTACTGCTGGAACTGTTACATTGTTGGAACTGTAACCATTTGGAACCGTTACTTTGTAGCAGTTTCCAATGTTATAACATGAACAAGATAGAGAACGTAACTGTTACTATTGGAACGGTTACGTCTAGAACTGATACTTTAAAGTCACTGACCAAGTTCTCTAAAATAACAGGTACAGAGGATCTACAAAAGAGCACGGTACCCCTGTACCACGCATGTCAGAAAAACACTAACACTACGCGAGTCAAATCAGAACTACAAGTTACCAAAAGTCAGAAAACGACAACATAAGAAGTTACCAGTAATATACCAGTATGAAGGTAGCAAACACTAACCAAAACTGCATTAAAGAAAAGTGAGATTACTGTTACACAACACTACTATAGTCAAATCAAACAAGAAAGTGAGGTTAGATAGCCACTTACCTTTCTGGTGATGGTATATTATACGCTATTATGGTACGTATATGATTATACACTGTAGTATTATATATGGTACATATAATTATATATGATACATATAATTACGTATGGTACATTAGCTCTGCTAAGTTGGTAACACTTTGGAGGGATGAAAAGTGAGGTTAGGTTTGGTGCCAATTTTTTTTTGGCGCGCAAATTTGGCGGGAAAATTTTCTTCTTACTCTTTCCTCGCTCAGCGGCTCGGAAAAGTGAGGTTACTGTTAGTCAACACATACAAAAACTGTTCTAACCAAAACTGTTTTAAAGAACAAGAATAGAAGGTGAGGTTACTGAGGTGAATTTACAGTTCAAAAGAACCAGGGCAAAAAAAAAAGGTTACTGGAGGTTATGTCAGTCAACACAACACTACTTTATCCACAAGGAAGTGAGGGTTTGTTTACTTCCTTACTGTAAACTATCAAATCAAACAATTAAACACAAAACAACACTACTCTAGCCAAGACAATAAATACAACACAGAAATAAAATTAAGTACACCATGCATGGAATATAATACAGTAAAGTTGGAGTGTAAAGATTGAGGTTAGAAAAAGTGAGGTTATGTTACTCAAAATTATTATAATACAAATTAAAAGTAAGGTTATGTTACACGTAAGATAGGGTAAGCAAACGCTCAAGATTGAGGTTAGGAAAAGTGAGGTTATCTTTGCAAAACGCAGCAAACGGAGCAACACAGGGACACGTCTGATCGTAATGAAAGCTGAGAGCAAAGTGAGAGGAAAATAGCGGTAATTGGGGGTGGTGGGGAGGTGACTGATGCAATAGTGTTGTTTGTTGCGGGTGTATGGACCAATCAGAGGGCAGGACGCCTAATTACGGCTAATAAAATACATCTTTATTGTAACAAATCACAGAGCCCACAGGTTACAACGAGTTTGCTGACAGAGACTTGTTGCGGATGTTGTGGTTAAATATGCAGGAGGAGGTGAGATACGCAGAAGGATGTGGAGGTTAGATGTATAGAAGGGCACTGGGGTTAAAAAATAAATATGTAGAAGGAAACGTAGTTCAAATAATTACCACAGAAGGCTAGATGATTAACAGAGCAGAAGGATGCGAGGGCTAAATAATTACCACAGAAGGCTAGATGATTAACAACAGAAGGACACGAATTAACATTTCAACCCATCAGTTTACTTAAAAATGTTCACGTTACACCCGCCAGCTACAGTACGCTGAGAGAACAGGAGCTGTAGATAGATACACGGAATTGAAGGACGCGAGGGTTAAATAATTACCAAAAAATAGTAGATAATTAAACACAGAGGGTTAAAATAATTACCACAGAAGGCTAGATGATTAACAACAGAAGGACACGAATTAACATTTCAACCCATCAGTTTACTTAAAAATGTTCACGTTACACCCGCCAGCTACAGTACGCTGAGAGACAGGATCTGTAGTTAGATACACAGAAGAAAGTGAAGGACGCAAGGGTCAAACAATTACCAAAATTGTAGATAATTAAACACAGAGGGTTAGATAATCAACCACAGAGGGTAGCAAAAGAGCCACAGGGGGTAGCAATTACACCCTAATTCCATTCCTCATAAGAGCTCATGTTATTCTATTCTCCCATAAGAGTCCATGTTAATCTATTCTCCATAAGACCCCATGTTAATCTATTCTCCATAAGACCAATGTTGGACCCCAAGCGCGCGGCCTTACTACTGATATCAGACTCAGATTGGCCCAGGGAATACTTGACGTCTAAGGTAATCTGCTACCATTAGCATTATTTTTCAAATTTTTGGTTAAGGCGTTTGATATAATTACTTTTATAGTTAGAACTAGTATTTAAAAGGGTATTAGGGGTTAAAAAAGTAACTGTCTCATTTATGTATTTTTAACTTAAATTCCCATTTATTTCAATTTCAATGAATGTTTAGTTTTTCAACCAAATGTCATAACTTGTTGTTTATTGCTTTGTAATAGACATTCAGTGTTTAGTTATTGGTAATAAAGAGGTATGACCAGGAAAAATTGTATAAAAGAAATAATGTTTTGATATTTGATAACAACATTATAGCTAGAGGATTTGTTTGATATCCAAACCCTTGATAATATAACAAGGAAAACGCAGAACAACTGACAAAGGATTATATATTCTATTCAGACTTAGGTTAGATCAAACAAGGGTTAGCTGAGGTAAAGAATTACTCCAGGACGGAATACAGACAAAACTCTGTTTACAAATTACAGGATTCATACTACATTTATAAGTAGGAAATTGATAAAATGTAAATGTAGATATGTAAAGAGATAGTTGCCAAATCGTATATATTATTTCTCTAGCCTGTTTTTCTGTCAGTCCGCTAGATCTTCCTTTTTCCTTTATAAAATTCCATGATTTACCCCTCATTTTAAAGCTTATCGTGCCGGCTAATGACGAAAAATAGACCCACGAGCTAAAAATGAACCGCTTCTCTGAAATTTGAATAAAATGAAACATAAATAAAGGGAATAATTTGTTTTGACAGGAGCGAAAATTTAAACAAAAGAACATCTGATCAGCTGATATGACTTGGTTCACAGTGCGGAATTCCGCAAGGGTCGACTAGTAATGTAATAATTTGGAAACTGTATTAAACGACTATATCAAAATTAATATTTTAAATAATGATTTGCACTAATATAAGATTGTTTTAAATACTGAAATAATGTAAAGCCTTGCATAAATACTTACTTAGAAAAGGATGATAAAAACTAAAATATGTTTAAAAAAATGTAAGTAGTGGTTTTAAAAACCTTCTTCTCCCCTCAGAGTAAAATAGCAACATATTTAATAAGCTTAATTTATTTAGGATTACTAACCTATACCTTAAATATCAATTAAAATTCCTTTCATTTAATTTATAAGTTAATGATGATATAAAATAAATTATAATTTACTGGACCTCTATAAGAAATAACTTTTGTAACGTACTCCTGAAAAGTGTAATATCCTAGCAGACATCATCAACATGAATGCTAGTGCATGAGTTCGAGTAGACATAAGAGAATTTTACATAAGTTGTCTAAAGAATCACAAGATGCAAATTTCTTAGAGTATGTAAAAAAATATAAGAAAGTATTTAAGTCTGTCTGTCTAGCAGCTAAGTTGTCAGCTAATTGCAAGAAAATTAGATCGTCAGAGAACAAAACTAAAACTGCTTGGAATATTGTTAACAAAGAGCTTTGTTCTAAAGGGAAGGATACAAATTTTCCAGATTTAATATTTAATGACATATTGTGTCAATCAGGTGACAGGATAGCAAATTTGCTTAATTTGAAATTTTTAAATGCGTCTTCTGACACAGGTGTCAAGTCATGCCTAAGTGATGCTCTTGGCTTTGTAGGAACTAATGTCGACTTGCCATTGCCTATTTTTAACTTTGAAGGAGTTTCTATTACAGACATTAAAAATATTATAAAATCTTTAAAAAATAAAAAATCAGTAGGATGGGATGACATTCCTTTGAATTTGCTCAAGAGTACTCTAGATATTGTTGCAGATCCTTTGTGCCAATTAGTCAATCAATCTCTTAAAGCTGGTTATTTTCCGCTTCAAATGAAATATGCAGAAATTGTACCAGTTTTTAAGAAAGGGGATAAGAACATTGCCGATAATTACCGTCCAGTTTCTGTTTTACCAGTGTTATCTAAAGTTTTTGAAAGGGTGGTCTGCAAACAAATTTTGTCTTTTTTTGAAGAGAATCAAATTTTTTCCAAAAATCAGTATGGATTTAGAACTGGAAGAAATACTTCTTTTGCAATGGCTGATCTGGTTGAGCGGATTTTACTGGCCTTGGATGGATCGCAGAAGACGTGTGGCGTGTTTTGTGATTTATCCAAGGCTTTTGATTGTGTCGTGCATGAGATTCTGCTCGGAAAGCTTCAAGCCTATAACTTGTCCTTCACTGCTCTGTTATGGGTATCCTCATATTTAAAGAATCGTAAACAAAGAGTAATTGTTACAAAGGACTCTATAAAATTTAAATCTGAGTGGCAGGACATATCAGCTGGTGTTCCTCAAGGATCAATTCTAGGCCCTGTTTTGTTTTTGATTTACATTAATGACCTTGATAAGAATATAGGTGCTGATCTAATTTTATATGCTGATGACACTACAGCAGTTTTAAAAGCTACTAGCATGAAGGAACTTGAAAGTTTAACAATACAAACTATAAAAAATTTGGAAAATTGGTTTCAGGTTAACGGGTTGAATCTAAATTATAGTAAAACTAATTTGCTTAAATTTCAAACCAGTAGAAGTACTGACCCAAAAGAATTTGACATTTCTATAGATAATCACAGGGTTGTTTCGAGCTTCTCAACAAAATTCTTAGGTGTTGAATTGGACCTAAATTTGAATTGGAAAACTTATCTGCATGTAGTTGGAAAGAGGCTTAGCTCAGCTTGCTTTCAGATGTTAATATTAAGGGGTACCACCGATTTGGAAACTAGGCTAATGGTTTATTACGCATATTTTTATTCTATTATGCAGTATGGGATAGAATTGTGGGGATCATCTATATGTTTTGCTGACGCATTAAATATTTTCAGAACTCAAAAGAAGATTATAAGAATTCTTACTTTTTCAGGTTATCGAGTTTCATGTAGACCCCTCTTTCGGAAACTTAATCTAATGACACTGCCATCCCTTTACATCTATAAATGTTTACTCTTGCTGGAAAACAATTTTGAAAAAATAAGCCAGGAGCAGCATGATCATGATTATGATACGAGGCATAGGAGGGACTTGCAATTTAAGATACATCGTTTGTGCCTGTATGAAAGATCTCATTCCTATGCTGGGATGAAATTTTTCAACAGCCTTCCTCCTGGTTTGAAATCTAAAATTGGTTCAAACAGTTTTAAACCTTCCCTTAAAGAGCATTTGCTTACCAGTAGCTATTATAGTATAAATGAGTTTGTTTTGTAAAATTGATATATTTTTATAAGAAACGTAGGTATTTCTCGCCTTTAATCTGAAATTTGTTTTGTTTTGCTCACTTGTATTGGTTTGATTTTGTACGGTACTTGCTTGTCTTGGTTTTTGAATATTGTACTTTAGTTAAGTTTTAGTTGTAGTACCATTTGACCATGTCACCAGTTTGTATAGCATTGCTATGTAAAAAATGTAAAATGTGACAATAAATATAATTTGAATTTGAATTTGAATTTGAATTTGAATATTTAATAACCTGCTATTTAACAAATGAAAACAATACGTGGGCTGAACTCTAAAGATGAATGAATTAAAAACAGTTTTATAAACACGTGTATAATTAACCAGCTGGTTGAATGGAATTCCTTGAAGTAGTCATAGGGACCTTATAATTTATTTACTAACCCAAAAAGACAAATTTACATGAAAAGCGCTTTCTGTTGATACTAAATAAGCATACGATAATATAGTTTTAGAGAGTTAAAATCTGCGTAAAAAAGCATTAAATAAGAAAACAATAAAAATTGTGTTGTAGAAAAGTAACTATTTAAAAGGACCGGTAACCAGAACACTCTTACACTTCAATAAGGATTAATGGGCCGCCAACTAGCCAAGTCGTTGTTGATGTTGCTCCCACCAGACCCCAATTTGGGTTTCGTTCTTGAATTATTCAGTGTTGGTTAAGATAACAACGTTCGCTTATTGCTTTCTTTTTCTTTACAATAACATCCGTCGGGCTACATAACCTCATTATATTTAATGCGAATAAAATAATTAATAAACATATTGTTATAACTTCTTAACTTAAATTGAAAGTTGAAGTAATTAATAATTTTTTATAATAGATAAAAGTGTGAACAAGATTAATGCTTAGTATAAATGTTGTTGCACATCAAATATTAAAGGAACTAATTGTTTTAATGTTAAGGTTTTTGGAAATGAGAACATTTTGATGAATGGACATTGTCAAATAATCTTAATATGACGAAACCGTTAATACAAGTTAGTTTGAGTTACAAAGGGGGAATTTCCCCCTTTTCAAAATAAAAAAAAGTTCATAAACATTTATAAACTAGTAATTCTAAGTAAGGTCAGAAGATAAGATTATTTGAATTGAAAGGAAAGTAGCTATGTGTTGCTTAACTACATGATACCTTTAGTCACTTAATATATATTCAAAGGAAAGATTGATGAGACTGGTATTTAAATATGGGGCTACTTTAATTTTGATGGTATACCTCTGTATTTACATAGAGAATGTAGGTCACCGTCACCGGCAAAACCTCATTATACCAAATACTGTAGTTTGTCTATAGTTTCACTGAGGGTAGTTTTGGCTGATATAACAATACAACCTGGTGGTACGCGAGAAACAGTTCTAAAAATACTTGTCATAACAGTTCTAAGGGACTTGTCCCTTACCTTCAGCGGTCATTTCACACTGGGAAACTATTCCCAAATTAAATATTACTGTCAATCTAACAATTATTTTGTAAATCACTATAGAGTGCCAAGTTGCAACGTATTCATTTATTGTCCAATTTGACTGATTCTTGCGTAAGTTATTGCCGTTGACATATACAATACCATACATCACGAAATTCGATACTTTGTAAAATCACACATCTCAGCTAACCGGAAACCATGTTGATGTCAACATTGAGAAAATATTTGTATTTCCAATCACAACTCTCAAATAAAAAAAAACATCTTTTAATTATTTGTTTGCGTGAATTTGACGCTTTGGGTTCAAGAATGAAATATTTTAAAAATATTCACAAACCCAGCCAGCCAGGTTCATTATGGGCTCCCTTATAATTACTCCAGTGTTGCCGAGATGTCCCTCTCCTCTCAATGTTACTCATCAGAGGGTCAGAATCGATCAATACATACTTGATTGAAAACGTGCTATTCTACTTTTGTTCGTAAATTGCACAGTAATTATCTTTACATCTCTAAATACTAAAATAACCAAGTAATTAACAAATATATGTATGTTATTTGTTTTAGAGGAATATATCTCTTAGACTATTACTGAGGAAAATAACCTAGAGAACATACTACTTTCCTCTTACTGTCTGAACATATTAAGTAATTTTATTCTTAATCCTTTATTTTTTTGATCTGAGTCCATGTATCTACTTGTTTAACCTAATTTTGACTTTAAGGTCGAAATAAAACTCGTGGTTGATATAAATTTGTCATTTTCATGTTCCATTTAAATTTAATGTTAGGTCTAAAGGTTTTACTGTAAATTTTGACGTTATTCAAAAATTGAATATCGTACCCCAATAAATCTTATCTGTCCAGTATTTGTTTCACTTAAAGTTTTTTCCTCACATTCTGGCAAGATATAGTTTGTAAAATAATGTAAAATTGTATTAAGTTTATAAATAAATAACACATTTTAGTGTCTAAATACCTGTACACTGCACTCTGACATAATAAATACAGTTTTAAAAAAAGAAACGATCTAGGATTGCTATTGTAATGAAAAAGACACAACCAAACTTGAGGTAACCAGATCCTTTGTTATGGTGTGTTGCCTACGCCACAATAATCTCGGTTGTACATAGGAGGTTAGTTGAAAGTTGTAAGCATTTGAATATTCACCAACTATGTTTGTAACCTCTTACTTTATCTGACTATTGGTTTTAATATGCAACTACTGTATACGCAAATTCTTACTCTGCGTTCACTTCATTCTGTAATTAGTACAAACGTAAACACAAACACCATCTCTTTACTAATTATTTGGCGTCACAAAAAGTTGCTGGAATTATGAATTTTCGTAAAGACATCACCAATTTGTTGCCACACCTTGACAAACGAAAGAAGTTTACCCGTTTATTTAATAGCTATTGAGTGGTTACTTACGCTATGGAAAGAGTGTGATTACGTAATCGGTAGAAGTTTGGCCTGGTGGGGGGGAGGGTTGAATTCAGTGGTTTTGCGTATTACGTTCAGGCTCTATTACTTATATTCTCGATTCCTATTATTAGCGAATTTCCCCTATAGGGAAGAAGCTATTACCGTAGTTGGCATGGTAAGACCTAGGCCCGGGACCATGATAACTTTTCGTTTTGAGGTCCCCAGACCCCAAAAACACCATTCGTTCGAAACTGTATAATATATATATATATATATATATATATATATATATATATATATATATATATATATATGTGTATCCGTGAGCACGATAACTCTCGTAAAAATGATCCGATTTTGATGAAATTTGGTATAAACATGTAAAGCAACATTTATGGCTTTAAGTTCGAAAACCAGCCAGATCGCTCTACCCGAAGGGGTGTTTTGGGGGGGTTTTGTACCCCAAAAATGGGTTTTTTGAATTTTTCACATATAATTTTTGATATATTCAAATTTTAGTTTTCACCATTGGATTTAACTTAAAAAAACACACAATTTGGTAATTTGATCATTTCTCTACGTCAATTGGTTACCGAGATATTGAAAGTGCTAAACACAGTACGTTGTCTAATGTTATTCTTATGAAGGAAAAGAAAAATTTTATATCTCGCTTATTTATGAACGTATAATGACGAAACTTGGTATATGGCTTCATATGGTTGTGGTCTATTGATATTTGATCAAAAAAATATTTTTTTGCCAAAGGATCCCGTAGCAGCAAACCTGCGTACTCATCCCCATGTTATTCTTATGGATAATAATTAAATGCTATGTCTCCCTTAATTATGAACATAAATTAATAAAAACTGGTATATGACTTCACCTACTTCAGTTATATTGATATTAGCATAAAAACCCATTTTTCGTGTTCCTTGTTGCAGCAAACCTGCGTAATCATTCCCAATTTTAATTATCTTATGGAGAATAATTAAAATTGTACATATCGCTTACTTGTGAATATATTTTTATGAAACTTGATAAGTGCCTTGATGTAGTATCAAGACATTTATATCTCCATTGGAAATTCGCTGAGTATGCAGGTTTGCTGCGACGGGGGTATTTTAATATACATTTGTTTCTACATTTAAGCAAGTATGCCGGGGCCTCTTAATCCTCCTCCTCCTCCTCCAGTAAGTATATGCTGGTTAGAAAAAGCTTTGTTGAATCATGTTTGGTTGAGGGATTATACGTTTGATATTATCTTCTACCACCAACCGATTTTGGCTAAGTTGCAGTGCCACGTTTTGGAAGATTCTGAATCCTATGTTGTAAATCTATCTCTATTTTGTTGTAATAGTTCATTATTAAATTATATCTGTAGCCACACATTATTTATTGTAAAGTTAAACTAACTTGAAGCATTGAGGTTATTGCAAGTACTGCTAGAAATATATAATCATTCTTTAAATTGCCTTTATAAGATAATTTTAATATTTGCTTATAGATATACGATAGTCAATTTTAAAGTGGATTGTGAATAGGAAAAAAAATAAAAGTAAGATTGAGTAATTAAAAAAAAAACGAGCAGAACTTTATATAAAGACTTGTAAATCACCGTAAAGAAGCGTGAGGAAGATAAATTGTCAATCCATACAAGTTTAGCCTGAATGTGTTTTTATTCCAACAAGAGTCTGTTTGCGGGATCTTGATTGCTTGTTTGTTATTTATGTGGGTCGATCATCGAGAGAATCCTTATCATCGATGATATTCAAATTTAAGAACTACTTCTTTATTCATTGGATGAAGGAAGTTTATGGTACTCTTCTTGTCTTTTTTAGTTTGTAAGACACTGAAACGGTTATCAGCATAAAACCTTAACTTATATCCAAAGCCATTTAATAATTAAAATAGTTTAAAAATGGGTTTTGTGTCCCTAAAATTTTCCCCCCTGTTATCTTTTGGAACATACCATTGTCATGACTAACGTAAAGTAATATTTAAATAAATAACGCTATTTGCTACCAAACAGCAATGGCTGCACCTGAAAAATGATAAGATTGAATTTATTTAATTTGATCAACATGATTTGGGGTCATATTAGAGCCATGATAACTTGTTCTCGCTTTTTAAAATTTAGATAAACTTTCATTGTAAGTTTTATTGCAATAAATAATATTGCTTAAATATAATGCAATTATAAAAAATTTAGGATATCATGAAGTTATCTTGAGGGCTCAAGTGATTACCGTGGAAACTCCAGTTTTTAATTATTTTCTACAAACCGTTTGGCAGCGATATATTTTCCTACAAAAGAGACTTTAAAGGAATAAAATTTGACATTCCTATTAAGACTTCATAATTCATTAAATAAGTAGCAAATTGTGTTTGATTGAAGTGTTTTATGGGGTTGTGAGTGAAAAAGCTTTGTAAATAAATAAAATAGAATAAAGATTGAATGGTCCCAAAATGTTTGAAGTCATTTAATTTTCAGTAACAACAATATTGTTTACTTATAAGCAACTTGAACTTAACATCTTTTAATATCATCAACACTACCCGAAATAACTTATTTTAGGGAGATTTACTTACTTTGCAACCAAACATAATTTATGACAGTGCAGATGGATTTTAAATTAAATAAACAATAAGTCGCCCATCAAATTACGTTAACAAAGTTAACCTTGAACCTACTACAAGGTTGTACTAGGCGTGACAGTTTACATTTCTAAACATCTTTTTTTTTAGCATATTACGTGGTGTTATTACTTAGGGATGTAATAAAAGACGTCTTACAACACTTAAGATATATTTACACTTATACTGATTCTCATACAGACGGTAAACATATATAAAAGATGGTACTAGGCTATCGATTTCGACCAGTCACACCAGTCATCATTAGGCCAATGAGAGAACTCCTCTTGTATATGTTTACCGTCTGTATGTGAATCAGTATAAGTGTAAATATATCTGAAGTGTTGTAAGACGTCTTTTATTACATCCCGTAAGTTTACATTTGTCACTTAAACCTGAAGCGGTTTTAGAAAAAGAATTACAATTTACGTAATGTGTTCGCACATTAATAAGCTATTACGTCGCACCACAAAGAGGCTCGCCGATCCATCATTTGAATAGCATTACCTTCTGCGACTCGACGATCCATCTCACCGGCGTGTTCATACTTTATCCATTTGTAGTCGTTGTCGAAACACATATCTTGTCGTGTCTCTCAATGGTCTTATATTAAAATACAATGATATTAGGGCAACATTTCCTCCTTTGACCAGATATACATTATAAATTACTTGAAC
This sequence comes from Allygus modestus, assembly GCA_963675035.1. Classification (NCBI taxonomy): domain Eukaryota; kingdom Metazoa; phylum Arthropoda; class Insecta; order Hemiptera; family Cicadellidae; genus Allygus; species Allygus modestus. Next base: position 139,010,017 of record OY776116.1, read on the forward strand.
CTGTAATTTATTAGTACCGATTGTCTTTTACAATCATAAACATCAGCGAGAGTTTAATTGTCCTACATTTTAATTGTTTTACAGAAAATCCTCTAAAATACAAGAAATTTCATAAAACTGTCTTTAAAATTATTTTAATATTCTTCTATAATTAAGTTTTTCTTAAAAATATATAACAAATTTGTAAAAATTGCTAACAGTTGTATTAATTACAAATTAGTAAAACATAAACAAATAAAAAAACAAGTAATAATTTATTATTGTAAATTTAACTTATGAATATTAAGATAAATATTCAATGTAAAACTAGAAAAATAGGAGTGAAGTATGGAATCCAACCTGATAGTGAGGTAAAGGCTGGCTAAAGCTAAATTACCCTATTCAGATGTTATCAGTGAATGCCCCTAGAGCCAGTTGTATGGCCTCGTCAATGAGGGCGTCAATCAGCGGGCGTCACATTACCGGTCAGTTTGCCACTAGGAAAATGGGGTTGCTAATGACCAAGGTTTTGGTTGGATTGTAGAAACCTATGAACAAATTTAATTAACTATATTAGAAAATACAATCATACAAAGTTTTAATTTTAACTAATTAAATAGTTTCTACAAATAAAATATTTTAATCGTTTTAAATTTATCCTGAAATAAAAGGTTCCAACCGATGAAACTATAAACCATTCTGTAATATTTATAATTTAGTGCACAGTGTGACATGTGATATTGTATTCAAAATAATGATTTTATCTTTTATACATTAGTAAAACTTTGCGATCTCTAAATTGCACGAAAAATAGTTAATCTAAGTATTATCAAGTGGCCAATGTTGAATCGAGCAAGCAAAGCCAGTCGATTACCTGTCTTACTAAAAACTGATTAATTAAAAATGAAATACAACTAGAACGCATGCCTCGACAAGATATGAGCATTAACTAAACTTTAAGGTGAGAACTACCATTATGAGACTTACGACATCTAATAATACAGTGAAACGACATCAAATACAGAGTGTAAAGCATCAACTAGAACGCTTGCCTCGACAAGATATGAGCATTAACTAAACTTTAAGGTGAGAACTACCATTATGAGACTTACGACATCTAATAATACAGTGAAACGACATCAAATACAGAGTGTAAAGCATCAACTAGAACGCTTGCCTCGACAAGATATGAGCATTAACTAAACTTTAAGGTGAGAACTACCATTATGAGACTTACGACATCTAATAGTACAGTGAAACGACATCAAATACAGAGTGTAAAGCATCAAATAGAACGCTTGCCTCGACAAGATATGAGCATTAACTAAACTTTAAGGTGAGAACTACCATTATGAGACTTACGACATCTAATAATACAGTGAAACGACATCAAATACAGAGTGTAAAGCATCAACTAGAACGCTTGCCTCGACAAGATATGAGCATTAACTAAACTTTAAGGTGAGAACTACCATTATGAGACTTACGACATCTAATAGTACAGTGAAACGACATCAAATACAGAGTGTAAAGCATCAACTAGAACGCTTGCCACGACAAGATATGAGCATTAACTAAACTTTAAGGTGAGAACTACCATTATGAGACTTACGACATCTAATAATACAGTGAAACGACATCAAATACAGAGTGTAAAGCATCAAATAGAACGCTTGCCTCGACAAGATATGAGCATTAACTAAACTTTAAGGTAAGAACTACCATTATGAGACTTACGACATCTAATAATACAGTGAAACGACATCAAATACAGAGTGTAAAGCATCAACTAGAACGCTTGCCACGACAAGATATGAGCATTAACTAAACTTTAAGGTGAGAACTACCATTATGAGACTTACGACATCTAATAATACAGTGAAACGACATCAAATACAGAGTGTAAAGCATCAACTAGAACGCTTGCCACGACAAGATATGAGCATTAACTAAACTTTAAGGTGAGAACTACCATTATGAGACTTACGACATCTAATAGTACAGTGAAACGACATCAAATACAGAGTGTAAAGCATCAACTAGAACGCTTGCCACGACAAGATATGAGCATTAACTAAACTTTAAGGTGAGAACTACCATTATGAGACTTACGACATCTAATAATACAGTGAAACGACATCAAATACAGAGTGTAAAGCATCAAATAGAACGCTTGCCTCGACAAGATATGAGCATTAACTAAACTTTAAGGTAAGAACTACCATTATGAGACTTACGACATCTAATAATACAGTGAAACGACATCAAATACAGAGTGTAAAGCATCAACTAGAACGCTTGCCTCGACAAGATATGAGCATTAACTAAACTTTAAGGTAAGAACTACCATTATGAGACTTACGACATCTAATAATACAGTGAAACGACATCAAATACAGAGTGTAAAGCATCAACTAGAACGCTTGCCACGACAAGATATGAGCATTAACTAAACTTTAAGGTAAGAACTACCATTATGAGACTTACGACATCTAATAATACAGTGAAACGACATCAAATACAGAGTGTAAAGCATCAAATAGAACGCTTGCCTCGACAAGATATGAGCATTAACTAAACTTTAAGGTGAGAACTACCATTATGAGACTTACGACATCTAATAATACAGTGAAACGACATCAAATACAGAGTGTAAAGCATCAACTAGAACGCTTGCCTCGACAAGATATGAGCATTAACTAAACTTTAAGGTGAGAACTACCATTATGAGACTTACGACATCTAATAGTACAGTGAAACGACATCAAATACAGAGTGTAAAGCATCAACTAGAACGCTTGCCTCGACAAGATATGAGCATTAACTAAACTTTAAGGTGAGAACTACCATTATGAGACTTACGACATCTAATAATACAGTGAAACGACATCAAATACAGAGTGTAAAGCATCAACTAGAACGCTTGCCTCGACAAGATATGAGCATTAACTAAACTTTAAGGTGAGAACTACCATTATGAGACTTACGATATCTAATAATACAGTGAAACGACATCAAATACAGAGTGTAAAGCATCAACTAGAACGCTTGCCTCGACAAGATATGAGCATTAACTAAACTTTAAGGTGAGAACTACCATTATGAGACTTACGATATCTAAAAATACAGTGAAACGACATCAAATACAGAGTGTAAAGCATCAACTAGAACGCTTGCCTCGACAAGATATGAGCATTAACTAAACTTTAAGGTGAGAACTACCATTATGAGACTTACGACATCTAATAATACAGTGAAACGACATCAAATACAGAGTGTAAAGCATCAACTAGAACGCTTGCCTCGACAAGATATGAGCATTAACTAAACTTTAAGGTGAGAACTACCATTATGAGACTTACGACATCTAATAATACAGTGAAACGACATCAAATACAGAGTGTAAAGCATCAACTAGAACGCTTGCCTCGACAAGATATGAGCATTAACTAAACTTTAAGGTGAGAACTACCATTATGAGACTTACGACATCTTATAGTACAGTGAAACGACATCAAATACAGAGTGTAAAGCATCAAATAGAACGCTTGCCACGACAAGATATGAGCATTAACTAAACTTTAAGGTGAGAACTACCATTATGAGACTTACGACATCTTATAGTACAGTGAAACGACATCAAATACAGAGTGTAAAGCATCAACTAGAACGCTTGCCACGACAAGATATGAGCATTAACTAAACTTTAAGGTGAGAACTACCATTATGAGACTTACGACATCTAATAATACAGTGAAACGACATCAAATACAGAGTGTAAAGCATCAACTAGAACGCTTGCCTCGACAAGATATGAGCATTAACTAAACTTTAAGGTGAGAACTACCATTATGAGACTTACGACATCTTATAGTACAGTGAAACGACATCAAATACAGAGTGTAAAGCATTCAATAGAACGCTTGCCTCGACAAGATATGAGCATTAACTAAACTTTAAGGTGAGAACTACCATTATGAGACTTACTACATCTAATAGTACAGTGAAACGACATCAAATACAGAGTGTAAAGCATCAACTAGAACGCTTGCCACGACAAGATATGAGCATTAACTAAACTTTAAGGTGAGAACTACCATTATGAGACTTACGACATCTAATAGTACAGTGAAACGACATCAAATACAGAGTGTAAAGCATCAACTAGAACGCTCTCCACGACAAGATATGAGCATTAACTAAACTTTAAGGTGAGAACTACCATTATGAGACTTACGACATCTAATAGTACAGTGAAACGACATCAAATACAGAGTGTAAAGCATCAACTAGAACGCTTGCCTCGACAAGATATGAGCATTAACTAAACTTTAAGGTGAGAACTACCATTATGAGACTTACGACATCTAATAATACAGTGAAACGACATCAAATACAGAGTGTAAAGCATCAACTAGAACGCTTGCCACGACAAGATATGAGCATTAACTAAACTTTAAGGTGAGAACTACCATTATGAGACTTACGACATCTAATAATACAGTGAAACGACATCAAATACAGAGTGTAAAGCATCAACTAGAACGCTTGCCTCGACAAGATATGAGCATTAACTAAACTTTAAGGTGAGAACTACCATTATGAGACTTACGATATCTAATAATACAGTGAAACGACATCAAATACAGAGTGTAAAGCATCAACTAGAACGCTTGCCACGACAAGATATGAGCATTAACTAAACTTTAAGGTGAGAACTACCATTATGAGACTTACGACATCTAATAATACAGTGAAACGACATCAAATACAGAGTGTAAAGCATCAAATAGAACGCTTGCCACGACAAGATATGAGCATTAACTAAACTTTAAGGTGAGAACTACCATTATGAGACTTACGACATCTAATAATACAGTGAAACGACATCAAATACAGAGTGTAAAGCATCAACTAGAACGCTTGCCTCGACAAGATATGAGCATTAACTAAACTTTAAGGTGAGAACTACCATTATGAGACTTACGACATCTAATAATACAGTGAAACGACATCAAATACAGAGTGTAAAGCATCAACTAGAACGCTTGCCTCGACAAGATATGAGCATTAACTAAACTTTAAGGTGAGAACTACCATTATGAGACTTACGACATCTAATAATACAGTGAAACGACATCAAATACAGAGTGTAAAGCATCAACTAGAACGCTTGCCTCGACAAGATATGAGCATTAACTAAACTTTAAGGTGAGAACTACCATTATGAGACTTACGACATCTAATAGTACAGTGAAACGACATCAAATACAGAGTGTAAAGCATCAAATAGAACGCTTGCCTCGACAAGATATGAGCATTAACTAAACTTTAAGGTGAGAACTACCATTATGAGACTTACGACATCTAATAATACAGTGAAACGACATCAAATACAGAGTGTAAAGCATCAACTAGAACGCTTGCCTCGACAAGATATGAGCATTAACTAAACTTTAAGGTGAGAACTACCATTATGAGACTTACGACATCTAATAGTACAGTGAAACGACATCAAATACAGAGTGTAAAGCATCAACTAGAACGCTTGCCACGACAAGATATGAGCATTAACTAAACTTTAAGGTGAGAACTACCATTATGAGACTTACGACATCTTATAGTACAGTGAAACGACATCAAATACAGAGTGTAAAGCATCAAATAGAACGCTTGCCACGACAAGATATGAGCATTAACTAAACTTTAAGGTGAGAACTACCATTATGAGACTTACGACATCTTATAGTACAGTGAAACGACATCAAATACAGAGTGTAAAGCATCAACTAGAACGCTTGCCACGACAAGATATGAGCATTAACTAAACTTTAAGGTGAGAACTACCATTATGAGACTTACGACATCTAATAATACAGTGAAACGACATCAAATACAGAGTGTAAAGCATCAACTAGAACGCTTGCCTCGACAAGATATGAGCATTAACTAAACTTTAAGGTGAGAACTACCATTATGAGACTTACGACATCTTATAGTACAGTGAAACGACATCAAATACAGAGTGTAAAGCATCAAATAGAACGCTTGCCTCGACAAGATATGAGCATTAACTAAACTTTAAGGTGAGAACTACCATTATGAGACTTACTACATCTAATAGTACAGTGAAACGACATCAAATACAGAGTGTAAAGCATCAACTAGAACGCTTGCCACGACAAGATATGAGCATTAACTAAACTTTAAGGTGAGAACTACCATTATGAGACTTACGACATCTAATAGTACAGTGAAACGACATCAAATACAGAGTGTAAAGCATCAACTAGAACGCTCTCCACGACAAGATATGAGCATTAACTAAACTTTAAGGTGAGAACTACCATTATGAGACTTACGACATCTAATAGTACAGTGAAACGACATCAAATACAGAGTGTAAAGCATCAACTAGAACGCTTGCCTCGACAAGATATGAGCATTAACTAAACTTTAAGGTGAGAACTACCATTATGAGACTTACGACATCTAATAATACAGTGAAACGACATCAAATACAGAGTGTAAAGCATCAACTAGAACGCTTGCCACGACAAGATATGAGCATTAACTAAACTTTAAGGTGAGAACTACCATTATGAGACTTACGACATCTAATAATACAGTGAAACGACATCAAATACAGAGTGTAAAGCATCAACTAGAACGCTTGCCTCGACAAGATATGAGCATTAACTAAACTTTAAGGTGAGAACTACCATTATGAGACTTACGATATCTAATAATACAGTGAAACGACATCAAATACAGAGTGTAAAGCATCAACTAGAACGCTTGCCACGACAAGATATGAGCATTAACTAAACTTTAAGGTGAGAACTACCATTATGAGACTTACGACATCTAATAATACAGTGAAACGACATCAAATACAGAGTGTAAAGCATCAAATAGAACGCTTGCCACGACAAGATATGAGCATTAACTAAACTTTAAGGTGAGAACTACCATTATGAGACTTACGACATCTAATAATACAGTGAAACGACATCAAATACAGAGTGTAAAGCATCAACTAGAACGCTTGCCTCGACAAGATATGAGCATTAACTAAACTTTAAGGTGAGAACTACCATTATGAGACTTACGACATCTAATAATACAGTGAAACGACATCAAATACAGAGTGTAAAGCATCAACTAGAACTCTTGCCACGACAAGATATGAGCATTAACTAAACTTTAAGGTGAGAACTACCATTATGAGACTTACGACATCTAATAATACAGTGAAACGACATCAAATACAGAGTGTAAAGCATCAACTAGAACGCTTGCCTCGACAAGATATGAGCATTAACTAAACTTTAAGGTGAGAACTACCATTATGAGACTTACGACATCTAATAGTACAGTGAAACGACATCAAATACAGAGTGTAAAGCATCAACTAGAACGCTTGCCTCGACAAGATATGAGCATTAACTAAACTTTAAGGTGAGAACTACCATTATGAGACTTACGACATCTAATAGTACAGTGAAACGACATCAAATACAGAGTGTAAAGCATCAACTAGAACGCTTGCCTCGACAAGATATGAGCATTAACTAAACTTTAAGGTGAGAACTACCATTATGAGACTTACGACATCTAATAGTACAGCGAAACGACATCAAATACAGAGTGTAAAGCATCAAATAGAACTCTTGCCACGACAAGATATGAGCATTAACTAAACTTTAAGGTGAGAACTACCATTATGAGACTTACGACATCTAATAGTACAGTGAAACGACATCAAATACAGAGTGTAAAGCATCAACTAGAACGCTTGCCTCGACAAGATATGAGCATTAACTAAACTTTAAGGTGAGAACTACCATTATGAGACTTACGACATCTAATAATACAGTGAAACGACATCAAATACAGAGTGTAAAGCATCAACTAGAACGCTTGCCTCGACAAGATATGAGCATTAACTAAACTTTAAGGTGAGAACTACCATTATGAGACTTACGACATCTAATAATACAGTGAAACGACATCAAATACAGAGTGTAAAGCATCAACTAGAACGCTTGCCTCGACAAGATATGAGCATTAACTAAACTTTAAGGTGAGAACTACCATTATGAGACTTACGACATCTAATAATACAGTGAAACGACATCAAATACAGAGTGTAAAGCATCAACTAGAACGCTTGCCTCGACAAGATATGAGCATTAACTAAACTTTAAGGTGAGAACTACCATTATGAGACTTACGATATCTAATAATACAGTGAAACGACATCAAATACAGAGTGTAAAGCATCAACTAGAACGCTTGCCACGACAAGATATGAGCATTAACTAAACTTTAAGGTGAGAACTACCATTATGAGACTTACGACATCTAATAATACAGTGAAACGACATCAAATACAGAGTGTAAAGCATCAAATAGAACGCTTGCCACGACAAGATATGAGCATTAACTAAACTTTAAGGTGAGAACTACCATTATGAGACTTACGACATCTAATAATACAGTGAAACGACATCAAATACAGAGTGTAAAGCATCAACTAGAACGCTTGCCTCGACAAGATATGAGCATTAACTAAACTTTAAGGTGAGAACTACCATTATGAGACTTACGACATCTAATAATACAGTGAAACGACATCAAATACAGAGTGTAAAGCATCAACTAGAACGCTTGCCTCGACAAGATATGAGCATTAACTAAACTTTAAGGTGAGAACTACCATTATGAGACTTACGACATCTAATAATACAGTGAAACGACATCAAATACAGAGTGTAAAGCATCAACTAGAACGCTTGCCTCGACAAGATATGAGCATTAACTAAACTTTAAGGTGAGAACTACCATTATGAGACTTACGACATCTAATAGTACAGTGAAACGACATCAAATACAGAGTGTAAAGCATCAAATAGAACGCTTGCCTCGACAAGATATGAGCATTAACTAAACTTTAAGGTGAGAACTACCATTATGAGACTTACGACATCTAATAATACAGTGAAACGACATCAAATACAGAGTGTAAAGCATCAACTAGAACGCTTGCCTCGACAAGATATGAGCATTAACTAAACTTTAAGGTGAGAACTACCATTATGAGACTTACGACATCTAATAGTACAGTGAAACGACATCAAATACAGAGTGTAAAGCATCAACTAGAACGCTTGCCACGACAAGATATGAGCATTAACTAAACTTTAAGGTGAGAACTACCATTATGAGACTTACGACATCTTATAGTACAGTGAAACGACATCAAATACAGAGTGTAAAGCATCAAATAGAACGCTTGCCACGACAAGATATGAGCATTAACTAAACTTTAAGGTGAGAACTACCATTATGAGACTTACGACATCTTATAGTACAGTGAAACGACATCAAATACAGAGTGTAAAGCATCAACTAGAACGCTTGCCACGACAAGATATGAGCATTAACTAAACTTTAAGGTGAGAACTACCATTATGAGACTTACGACATCTAATAATACAGTGAAACGACATCAAATACAGAGTGTAAAGCATCAACTAGAACGCTTGCCTCGACAAGATATGAGCATTAACTAAACTTTAAGGTGAGAACTACCATTATGAGACTTACGACATCTTATAGTACAGTGAAACGACATCAAATACAGAGTGTAAAGCATCAAATAGAACGCTTGCCTCGACAAGATATGAGCATTAACTAAACTTTAAGGTGAGAACTACCATTATGAGACTTACTACATCTAATAGTACAGTGAAACGACATCAAATACAGAGTGTAAAGCATCAACTAGAACGCTTGCCACGACAAGATATGAGCATTAACTAAACTTTAAGGTGAGAACTACCATTATGAGACTTACGACATCTAATAGTACAGTGAAACGACATCAAATACAGAGTGTAAAGCATCAACTAGAACGCTCTCCACGACAAGATATGAGCATTAACTAAACTTTAAGGTGAGAACTACCATTATGAGACTTACGACATCTAATAGTACAGTGAAACGACATCAAATACAGAGTGTAAAGCATCAACTAGAACGCTTGCCTCGACAAGATATGAGCATTAACTAAACTTTAAGGTGAGAACTACCATTATGAGACTTACGACATCTAATAATACAGTGAAACGACATCAAATACAGAGTGTAAAGCATCAACTAGAACGCTTGCCACGACAAGATATGAGCATTAACTAAACTTTAAGGTGAGAACTACCATTATGAGACTTACGACATCTAATAATACAGTGAAACGACATCAAATACAGAGTGTAAAGCATCAACTAGAACGCTTGCCTCGACAAGATATGAGCATTAACTAAACTTTAAGGTGAGAACTACCATTATGAGACTTACGATATCTAATAATACAGTGAAACGACATCAAATACAGAGTGTAAAGCATCAACTAGAACGCTTGCCACGACAAGATATGAGCATTAACTAAACTTTAAGGTGAGAACTACCATTATGAGACTTACGACATCTAATAATACAGTGAAACGACATCAAATACAGAGTGTAAAGCATCAAATAGAACGCTCGCCACGACAAGATATGAGCATTAACTAAACTTTAAGGTGAGAACTACCATTATGAGACTTACGACATCTAATAATACAGTGAAACGACATCAAATACAGAGTGTAAAGCATCAACTAGAACGCTTGCCTCGACAAGATATGAGCATTAACTAAACTTTAAGGTGAGAACTACCATTATGAGACTTACGACATCTAATAATACAGTGAAACGACATCAAATACAGAGTGTAAAGCATCAACTAGAACTCTTGCCACGACAAGATATGAGCATTAACTAAACTTTAAGGTGAGAACTACCATTATGAGACTTACGACATCTAATAATACAGTGAAACGACATCAAATACAGAGTGTAAAGCATCAACTAGAACGCTTGCCTCGACAAGATATGAGCATTAACTAAACTTTAAGGTGAGAACTACCATTATGAGACTTACGACATCTAATAGTACAGTGAAACGACATCAAATACAGAGTGTAAAGCATCAACTAGAACGCTTGCCTCGACAAGATATGAGCATTAACTAAACTTTAAGGTGAGAACTACCATTATGAGACTTACGACATCTAATAGTACAGTGAAACGACATCAAATACAGAGTGTAAAGCATCAACTAGAACGCTTGCCTCGACAAGATATGAGCATTAACTAAACTTTAAGGTGAGAACTACCATTATGAGACTTACGACATCTAATAGTACAGCGAAACGACATCAAATACAGAGTGTAAAGCATCAAATAGAACTCTTGCCACGACAAGATATGAGCATTAACTAAACTTTAAGGTGAGAACTACCATTATGAGACTTACGACATCTAATAGTACAGTGAAACGACATCAAATACAGAGTGTAAAGCATCAACTAGAACGCTTGCCTCGACAAGATATGAGCATTAACTAAACTTTAAGGTGAGAACTACCATTATGAGACTTACGACATCTAATAGTACAGTGAAACGACATCAAATACAGAGTGTAAAGCATCAACTAGAACGCTTGCCACGACAAGATATGAGCATTAACTAAACTTTAAGGTGAGAACTACCATTATGAGACTTACGACATCTAATAGTACAGTGAAACGACATCAAACACAGAGTGTAAAGCATCAAATCAAAAATTCCCTTGCACTGAATTGTAAAAGGTGTTATTGTGGTTTAATCAAACATTAAAAACGTCTTAATTCTTCTATTTTTTTTATATATAATTTATGAGTAACTGAAAAATTACACTTTAATAACACTGGAATCAAATTAAAGATTTCTGATATCCAAGGAACCAAAATACAGAATGTTATTTTTTCCTTATAACGAGAAAAATACTAGACGGTAAAAGTAAAAAAAATGAAGTCCGTTTTAAACTATAAAAAATATCCATGCCGACACTGTACTTACATAAAAGCCAGTAAATACAAGTAAATCGATTTCAGCCAGCCACCCCGGCTGGGCCTGGTGATAACAATGAGGCTGGTTGAAATCGATGGTCTTAAACAGTCTTTCAGGTATGTTTCTTGTGGAGCTTTCGGTGTCTCACCATTCTCAAATGCTACTGATTACTGATATCTGTTCGTATATTTATGTTATAATGTGATTTGCCGGGTTCTAGAAAATTGTATGGAATAATGGAACTGCGCCTTCCAGGAATTTCGAGCCTCGAAGGCAGGGTGGTCTCCTACTGTCGGCGCGCGGGACAGGAAGTTTTCTAATTTTTTCTAGTTATATTTATTTGTAATTCTGTAATAGACATTTTTAAGTAAAAATTGTGGGAGTTTGACAAATCGCAAGCTGATGAAAAATGACTTAAATTTAAGTTCTTGATCCCAGGGACTCAGGAAAAATAGCAGTATTTCTAAAAAGTTACCATCAAACAAGGAATAACGTAAAACATACCCCATAAGAAGAAAAAATGAGAATTTAAAAACGTCTGCTTTGGTTACATTAAGACATGTGATTAAGTTTCTAATTTGTTTATAAATTGACAGTAAAAAATCAGATAAGACACAGTATTGGAGGAGCAAGGTTAGGGGCGATGACTCCTTCAAGCCACCAAATATCATATTTCTGTCTGTTAAGAATTAAAAATTTTTACCTTCAGAGCTTTCTGTCTGTTGGTTAGTTGTGTTATCTTTAAATTTCTCAAAAAATATGAACTTTTTTAAAAAAGGACTGGTTTTTTACTTTCGTTTAAAATTTCTTCTATGTAGTAATTTATTAAATTTCTCTATTAAGATTTCAAAAGCTTTACTTTCGTAGCTTTCTGTCTGTTGGTTGGTTATGTTATTTAACATTTTCTTTAAAATAATAAGGTTTTAAAAAACGTCTTAGATATTTTAGAGACTAGTTGACTTTAGACGTTTTATACTTGTAATTTATTTTTTTTTGATTTTGTTAAACAATTTTACTATGTGCTATATATTATACCACATACCACTTACCTCCACCACTTTCCACATACCACTTGCCACTTATCATACCACTTGGATCACGTGACATCAGGGCTTGGACACCACCATCCTAGTTGGTTTCACAAACAAACAAACCAATTACAAAAACACACAAAACAGCTAACTTCACATCTCCATAACGTTTCGTGAGGCAAATAAAAAGGTTCCGGTTTATGGCTGTAGCTGTCCTATGTTAGGTTACGTTTATGTTTATGTGCATGCTTACACACATATAGCATTAACTGAACACTCGTTGAAACAAGGGAACTAAAAGGAAAATAAAATGGGACAGCAAGTTGACTTTAGACTTTTAATACTTCCAGTTTACCAGCCTCTAAAGGATTGTATGCATCATTCAGTGACGCCAGCTCTTAGTGTACATCGTTTAGAAGATTAATGGTTATATGCAGTAATACAGTAGGAGAATCTGGGAAATCTGGAAAAATCTTGGTGTTTTTACAGCTAAAATTATTTTGCATGTTATTTATAGAAAATAAGTATATTTATTTTGTATGTTTGAAGTTAATAAAACATGTAAATTAAAGCTACGTAAGCTTATTCAGTACCCACTTACCTGAGTTCATGAATACAAAATAAAATTCACTACTCTGTCTCTCCAAAACAGAAAACTTATGTTCTTGCTCAAATTTCTACCTATTGATATGAACAATGAAATTGTGAACAATAAAAAGATTGAATTTACATTAAAATAGTAAAGGGGACTCTTGGAAAACTCTAGATGCTTACAACACATATTAAAAATGAAAATGTTATCTACAGCTATTGATTGATTACTTTTCCTTTTATATCTTACTAGCTGCCATCGTTCCCGGTTTCACCCGGGAATACGAATGTTGTGTGTGCCGCATTCTGTGTTTGACCCGTGGAACTACTGCGAATCATAATCAGCTGATAGAATTTTCATCAGCTCAAACCAAAGTGAATGTCACAATGAATAACACAATGTCCTTTGAAGCCCTGTGGGGCATAGCCCTAAGGGAATTTCTTAAAATCCCTTCTTAGTGGGTGCCTATGCTATAAGAGGAGTCTACACGACAAAATGCGTACTCCTAGTTGCAATGGTTTGGCCTGGGCGTTGATCGGAATTTCGTATTTATAGATATAGATTTACATAAGTTGGTAGCATACTCAATTTCGGAAATTTTATCTGTAGCTTTTGCGAAAAGAGAATGGGATGAATGCACAATTAGCATACTGAATATTTTGTTTGCAGGTAAAATAAAATGTTAGTATTCATCAGAATCCTAATTTCTAATATTTGCTTAGTAGTGGGTAAACAGGAAAGAGGGGCCGTATTCGGCGTTTTTTTCCCATGTTATTCTTATGGGGAGCCGTTTTTGGACCGACGCCAGCTCCCGCCCTACACAAGTTTCCTTGTTAGCCTATACTATTGTCCAACCCTTGCCTATATTAAATATATTTTCCCAATCCCCATCCCTCCTCTATATTTTTTAAAATTAATTTTCAAATTCAGGCTAAAAAACTATCTTTAGTGTTTATGGTCCGATTTGTTTAAAACTTGGATATGTTATTGTCCTAGGCAAGTGTTTTAATAAATTACACTTACATTTCCCAAATTCACTATTACAGTCAAATTAAAAAATATTTTTGAAAAATACTGCCGCCAACTTCTTTATTTACTGTCCGATTTGTCTTCAATTTGGATATGTTATTGGTGTTTTAATAAATTCCCCCAAATTCCAAACTGCCAATTTTGACCCTAAAATTCATTTTAAGACATCCTTTGCAGAAATCCACGAGTTCTGGCTACTTGGGAACCCGAGCCATTTGACATATAATAAATCACCCTTCCTCCTAATTACCTTCTCTACCAAATACATGTCTTTATATTTAGTTTTTAACAATTCTTCTGTATAAAATCCTCCTTTGATTATATTGCCATTCTCATCTTTCAAAATATAAGTCACAGGCTTTGTTTTCTTAACTTCTGCTATTGTAAAAAGCTCTCCCGTCCAGTTAGGGGTATATCCTTTACTAAATACGTGTTTATATTTAGATATCCTTACACTATCCCCCACCTTATATCTTGGCTTTTTAACTTGTACTTTAGATGCTAACCTTTCATGTACATCTTTAGAGTTCTTAGCACTTACTTGGTTAGGCTTCATCCCTATGGATCTATGTACTTTATTATTATATATCCTTATTAACTTTGGAAGTAAATCCAACCACTTGTAACTCCCCTGTGCACTAAACTCTCTATACAACCAATTCTTTAAAGTTCTCTGGAACCTTTCCACAATAGCTGCCTTAGTTGTAGAGTAAGTGTGGTAGTGATTAATATTTAGAATTTTCATTAGTTTGGTAAAATGTTCATTAAAAAATTCTTTTCCGTTATCGGATTGAATATTTTTAACTCCCTTTGGGAGAATAGTTTTTATAGCTTCTGTGACTACTAATCCAGTTTTATTCTTTAGTGGAGCAGCATAAGCTTTTTTAGAAAATGTGTCTATTAAAGTTAAAATATATTTATTTCCAGAATTCTCTCTAGCATAATTCCGCATATCTATTAAATCGATTTGAACAGTTTCGTTTATACCCAACACCTTAAAAGACCTTCTAACAAAGTTCTTTCTCGCGGGCTTATGCAATTCGTAAGCAATTTTTTCCATTTTTTATTCTTTATTTTTAATGTTAACGTATCTGCCAGTCTCTGTCGTTTCAAAAACACCTCCATTGCTACCAACTAACATACCATCACTCATTCTTTGATATACATAGTTTTTTGGCAAATATGCCCCTCCATCTAAAGTCTTAAATCCGCTTAAAGATGTAGGGTCTGCAACCAACAATTTAGGATTGTACATCATCAAATCGATTTCATTATTGTCTTGCATAAATTTATTAGTTTTATTGTTAAACCTTAATGCGTGTGATTTTAAACAAATATCAAATTTAATATTGTCTTGTCTAAAAGTTTTAATATTATCGTCATACCTCAAAACCTGCGACATTAAACAAACATCACTCCTATCTTTGCCTTCAGGTACATTTTTTATTAATTTGTCCTCTGCATCCCACATATCTCTATCTAATGTTAATACACTATAATATTTATCCCCCTGTTTTATTATGCTTTTCTCACCCTTTGTTAATATTTGCTTAACAACAGCCACATCATTTGGCAACGTTCCAGGTAAAATGTTTGTTAATTGCTTATTTTTACCATCAAATTTAAGACCGTCTAAAGTCACAGTCTGATGTTTTGTAACACAATCGTTCTCATCAACAGCGGGTTTAACACGAACCAGCCTTTTATTATTAAAATCCCAAAAGTTTAGATCCATTTTTGGTACTTGAGAGACGTTTACAACATCATCGCTTTCTTTACCAGCCAACAAATTACTAATCTTTCGCTTTTTGGCATTCCAAACTCCATTCTCCGATTCCAAAAATTCATAATTATTTTTGTCTTGTACAAAGACACCATCTTTTCTTATTAAAGTTTGCTCTAATGTGGGCACATCGGTTGCGCTTTCACCTCGTTTAACATTAGTAATTTTGCGTTTATTAGCGTTCCAATTATTATTCTTGGATTCTAAAAACTTATATTTAGTATTACCTTGTACAAAAACATCACCTTTCCTGGTTAACGTCTGCCCCAAAGTCGATACATCGTCAGTAAACTCCCCACCTTTAACATTACTAATTTTATAATTTAAAGCATTCCAACCATCATCTTTTAGATTTAAAGTAGTTTCTTTAAAACTTCTAGCTTCTGGTTTACTATACGGGTTATATATGCGATAAAATTTATCTATC
The DNA here is from genome assembly GCA_963675035.1 of Allygus modestus. Taxonomy (NCBI): domain Eukaryota; kingdom Metazoa; phylum Arthropoda; class Insecta; order Hemiptera; family Cicadellidae; genus Allygus; species Allygus modestus. The sequence goes on from OY776116.1 coordinate 139,026,795, forward strand.
ATATTTTTATTTAATAAACAATTCCACTTTCCCTCAATTCTTCTATGATAGAATCTATCTCATTATCCACTCCAGAATTTCCCGCCAATCGGCTTAACCAAAGCAGTCTTAACCTATCTACAAGCTCATTAGGATCGTCCCAATAAACATAGTCTATTTTATTACCAGTTACCTGCCTTAAACCTTCACCAACAGTCTTAAACAGGGGTTTAATTATATTAAGATATTTAGTGTGTTTATTGCTTGACATCGCCGCACCTGTTTTATAACCCTTTAAATGTGCATTTGTAGCTTCCAAAATCTCTTTATAATTTTGCAAATCAGCCTGACTATAGTTTACGGGTTCTTTTAAAGTTAACAATTCCCACAATCCCTTTGTCCCTTTATAAATTTTTTCTCCAACTGTAACATCATCATTGGCAATTTGAACTTCCTGATTCCCAATAAAAAATTTATTTCCTTCTCGCCTAATACCATATGTGGTGTCTGTCATACTACTTCTACTAAGGTAATTTCCTAAATAGTCTGATGCTAAAAGACCAAAATCTAATTTGTGTGGTGTTATTTGTGTTATTCTTGGTATTCTAGACGGGGTCTTTTCTAAAATCATTGGGAGAACTGGCCTCTCTGTTTTTGTGGCTAAATTTTTTAATTCTTGCAAAGGCTCTATTAACGGTTGGAATGTTTGGAACCTCTCTTCAGCCTCTAGAAATTTACCACGTTTTAACGCCCTATATTTTTCTCTTATTTGTTTTGCAGACTCTACCAATTCTTGTTGAATATTTGTTTTCATTTTATTTACATTTTATTTATCTCATTTGTCAAAGGATTATACTCAAACACTTTATCGTGTATTATTAGGCAATATGCAGATGTGTTTGAAGGGACGTTTTCTGCAGTTTCAATTTCTAATTTAATATCTACAACCCCCTCTTTCACCGATTCATTCTGCCTAGAACAATCTATTACAATTAGAGGATATTTATTTATAAAGTCAGCTCTGTTAAACATAGGATCGGGGACGGTGTTGTAGTAACTCTCCCTAAACCTCACAAACATCTCATAAGCTTTAGAGGCATCTCCATTTTCAAAGTCGAGATTTAAATCACTATAAGGATAATATTCAGAGTTTAAAAACACTTTGAGATTTTTCAATTTACAGTGATCAAATTCATCAGTTCTTTTTCGTGCACTGTTGTCCCTACCTGTTTGGAAACCAAATATAACATACCTGGGCTTCTCCAAACTCGAAGACGTCTTAACTGACCATGTATGTCTCTTGGTTTCGGGGTATGATGGGAGTTCGTGTAGCTCCAAACTTCTAAATGCAATTTGCAAATTTTTATTTTGCAATAACATCTTTTGTAATTGAAGCTTCTCCCCATCAGATGGTACCACGTGCGGCATCACCCACTGAATCGATTTAAGTGTAATTTTAGGAATAGGATCGACACCAGTTGGAGCATTAGATGTTGTTAATATACAATTTAAGTCGTTTTTGGATCTTTTCAACACCAATTCTTGTTTAACATTTACTAAAACCTTATTAAAATCCTCAAACACACCCATTAACAGCTCTAACGGGACACAAGTACTAAACTTGCCGCTTTTATGGAACTCTTTTAAATTTTCATCAGAATCAAATGCTACATTTGACAATTTAGTTGTTTTATTGTAAGAGCACAATATTTTCATAAGACTGGAAATTCCCGGATTTCTTACAATATCTATTTCTTTACCAGCAACTTCGTATCTAATTTCGTCAAATAAGAATGCAAATGCATTATTTATAAAATGTCCTTTATCATGATTCTCTATTTCTCCTTTAATATACAGATAACTCCTACATGGGAGTGTTAGTAAATCTTGATTATTTATGCATATTCGAATTTCATCGGAATTATTTATTGCCAAAGTGTTGTGTGGAACATAGGAGTGATTTGTAATTTTAACCAGGCTATCATCATATTGGAATTTTCCTGCAACGTCTAGAAAATCTTCCATTTTTATTAATAGAAAATTTTAACTTCAACCCAATTGATCGCAGAAACCTGGCATTTTGCACACTCAGCCCGTTCTTGTAAATTCTCATATCTTTTTTATATGACAAGTAATTGTAGTTTCTTCTTTATTAAAGTCAATTGGCTTGTCGTGTTGATCTGCAAATGTAATGCTAACAACATCTAAACTTCTCTTATTTACAGGGAAGTATATAATATTTCTGGGAACCTCAATAATTTTGTAGCCCGGAGGGGCTTCTGGGTAAAAACTGTGTATGGTGTGTGATTTGTCACCATTTAAATAAGACCCATTCGCAATATTACATTTTACTCTAATCACATTTACATTATTTATGTTGATTTTATTTACGGATTTAAACGCAATATCTGGAGTAGAAAATCCTTTAAATCCCAATAATTCAGACCCTAAACACGGTTTTGTAAAATCAAACACATGGCCAGAATGTAATGTGGCTTTCATAGTTTTATTATCGGCTATAAGTACAAAATCTGGGAGTTGCTTTTGAATTTCCTTCGCAAGCTCAAACACCTCGTATGTACCTTCAACAATTTCAATTACATTTGGAGCTTTGTGATCGTAATAATACACATCCTCACCCTCGTCTATAGTTAATTTTGTGTCTTTAAGTTTATTTAATTTTGGAACTAGCCCCTTGTAAAATATAAGTTTGACTTTTGTATTAATTAATGCTACTTTATTTTGTATAATAACTTCAACTTTACCAGCTAATGCCCGGTTTAATTCGTCAATTGTGACCTCCCCTTTTGGGGTTGTAATTTTGTGCATTTTGTAATATGTCAAAGTATTTAGAGGTTTTTTAACATTAAATATAGAATTATAACTTTGAAAATCTACCAGTCCAATTACATAATCACCATTTAATTCTATAGGAGGAAAGAACACCGACTTCAACTCTGGCTCTGTGCCCGTAAATGTTATAGTAAATGAATCCATTTTTATAAACTAAAATTTTTCAGAAATGATAAACATAAAATTCCACAAATGGAACTGTTTAAATCTTGTATTTGATCGGTTGTATAGTAAATTTTAGATGGTACAAAATATTCAATTACCTCTTTTGGAGGCTGTATTCCGAAAGGGTCAAAATATATTACAATATCTTTATTTTTACGATATGCTGTCCAATGTGTGCCCCTGTCACTGTCTAAATTAATAATTCCACATTCTCTTACTTTTGGCCTTAGATGTTTTAGCTCGTTTTTTAGGTACACTCCTCGAAAGCGAGGCACGTCTCTTGCTGCCTCTAACAGCTGAAAGTTGTCCATCTTTTTTATTAAATTTTAATCCCATTCCCATTTTTGCCTTAGCCTTCATCAAATTTGTCACTGCATAAGCTGCTGCTTTTTCGGCCAGACTGGCGTCCTTTGCCGAAACCCTAGTCCAAGCCTGGTCCGCTAATCTCATATCTGCCTTGTTTCGGGCGGCTGTATCAGGATTATTCATGTAGAATATGTCGTGCTCTTTACAATAAGAGTCTAGCTTATTTTTTGGAGGTACATTTCTGGCTAAATTTTCACGCACGTTAGTTCCGGGCCCGCACCATTTATAATTTCCAGGCAGGTGGAGGGGGAAAGGAAGGTTGTTTATAAGGGTATTTAACAAGCCACGGCCTCTATATGGCTTTAAGAATAATCCCTTACCTTGGACCGTTTTACACTTTCTCTTTGCCATTTTTATTATATAAAAAAATTATTAAACAAAAGATTTAACACATAAAGAAAATACACCATTATATAAAAAATGTCATTTATTCAACAAAAGAACAAATTTAAAATAGCACATAAAGAAAATACACCAAAGAAGTTGGGCCTATTTCCTAATAATATTCGCTGTCTTATAATAGGGCCCAGTGGTTCGGGGAAGACTGTTGTAATTTATAACTTAATTGTAAAAAAACAAGGATTAAAGTTTACAAATTTATATATAATATCCAAATCTTTAGAATAAGAAAAATATAAAAAAATAATTGAAATATTCCGTCTGTGTGATGAAGTTAAATTACACACATATTCAAACTGTGAAATCACACCAAATGATGTAGAATCACACTCAATAGTTGTATTTGACGACATAAATAGTCCAAATATCACACAATTTTTCTCAATGGGCAGACACAAAAATATTAGCAGTTTTTACTTGTGTCAATCTTACAGTAAAGTAAACAAACATTTACGTGACAATGTTAATTTTCTAATATTATTTAAACAAGACGATTTAAATTTAAAACATGTGTATAACAATCATGTGGGAAATGATTTTTCATTTAACCAATTTAGAAATCTCTGCCATCAATGCTGGGATAGGTCTAAATATGGCTTTTTTGTAATAGACAAGGAAAGGCCAAAGAATAATGGCAAATACAGATTTATGTTTGACCAATTTTATAGTGACCAAGGGCAAGGGTGTTGATGCCATCCACAATAAACCTCTTGTCGTCATCAAAAGAGAGTACCTTTTTGTTCATTGTTAATGTTTGCAGATGGTGGTTTGTGGATTTAATTCTTGTAACATTCTCGTAGTAATCTTCTCCGGTTGCAAGACAGTGTAAGTAGTGTTGGTGTCTTAAGAGATGTTTAACTGTAGCGCCGTCGGCTCCTTTTGCCTTCTTAACCTCTAGCTCATTTTGCTTTTCTTTTTCGTATAACCACTGTAGAGGAATGAAAGAGTATAATTTTGGCCTTAAACCACAATATTCATACATAATTTGACCATTTAATTCGTCTTTAAACTTGCCCGTAACTTTTTTGTTTTTATCAGAGTATAAGAAATGATCTTTACTGTATGCAGAGGTGTCAAAACGGTCCAAGTCACATTGTATTTCCTTGTAAAAGTCCTCTGTTACTATAGAATAAAGAAGGCTGTCTGTGTCTGTCATTAAGAACTTTTTATTCTTAAATTTTGACATATAATTATAGTGGAAATCATACATTATTACTTTGCTGATATCCAAAATGGTCATTCCTAAATATATTGGTTTATCAAACTTTACAATTAATTTATTTAAATGCACAGCGTGCAAGTTGTTATCAAACTTTTTGCTGCAGTCAAATCTTGGCTTTGTAACATACTTTGTTAACTTAGACTCGTCTACAAGATGTATATCACGAAACTTGCGTTGGTTCATAATTGTTCGACCAAAGAGACTGTTATTTAACAGTTTGTAAAAGTCTTTTTCAAAATCATGTTCAGCTTTTTGTCGCTTTTCAATATTAAAATTAATATAGGGCGCGAGCCATTTTGATTGTCTGAATTTTAAGATTCTGTGGTATTTTGTAACTACCAAACCCAGTTCTTCGTATTTTTTTAGTGCTTTATAATGCAAAATATATTTGGTTTTGTCATTTAAATTTGGTATTAATTTTTCATTCATTTTTTCTGGTGCGAGCGGGTAGTCATTATGCAAATCGTGTAAACTTTTATCGTATTTTAAATCAACTTCCAAAATAAATCCAAAGTTTTCATTTTGACTGTATTTATAATCTTTCTCATTTGTCCATCTAAAGCCATCAACGGGCAACGACTCGCACATTGCTGTAGAGTATAGCGAGTTGCAGTCTAAGTATACAAGATAGGTGCTTTCTTGATTTGGGTCATAATGTTCGCCCATGTACTTATTGTTGGCTTTAGCATAGCGCGTGGAAATCATGCTTACACCGCCTCTAATGGCATGTTCTATAAACAAATGCATGTCAATGTCTTGAAATAATTCTAATTTTATGCCGGTCATTCTAAGACACGCCTCCCATGTTAGTCCAGGCAGTGAGTACATGTGGACAGGGTCGAGTTTATAATCCTTTAAACTCAAGTCCCTAAATGTCTCAAACACATCAGCCAATAACAACACATCTGTTTTAAGGTATAAATCGTGATATTCTTTTAAATTCTTTATATTAAAATGATTCCATACGTTTTTAGCATGTTCATATTGTGCAGGAGATATACATTCTTTAGTTAGACTGCTGTAAAATGCCTCTATGGGTGGTAGGGGCTCTAAAAACTTTTCTGGTCCTGTCATGTATTCGTACGGAAATTCACCCTTGCGTTGTAGTAGTGGATTGTCTATAAATCTAAACGTATTTAAATTGGAAGCTAATTTGCTTAAGGGAAGAGACAGAAAGTTGTATGAATCCAAAAATACCAAATCATCAACAGAGAACGAAATATATTTTTCCATGTCTTTGGCTATGCAATTCAATTTCCGATTGAATTTTCCCAAGTGTTGCATTATTAAATGACCGTCATAGTTTTTAAGATTGTGGAAGAATACTGGAATTTTCTTGGTTACTTTATAGTTTAAATTGCAAGCGTTGTGGGAGGGTCCTCGGAACTCGCCTGTTAGGTGGCAGTGGTCACGCACTTTATCACACAGTAACAGTTGTTGGCATATGTGGCAGTGTGTAGAGTTTTGGAAGGAAGCCTCTTGCTCTGGAGTCATTACAAGGGGAACATATACTTCCATCTGACTTTTAATAAAGTCATAAGTTTTAAATAACTTTTCGAAAAATACATCCATCACATTTTCACCGCTGTACAACTCTTCGTAAATAATTTTAGAGTCTCTCACCACAACATAAGCAAATCCAGAAGGAGTGTGTTTGTCGCAGTTTATAAAACATTCGAAATCTGCATAAATCACAAAGGGAGCTTTAAGTTGATATTTGTAATTCGTAAATTGTAGTGTATCTTTTTCAGACATTTGTACTCTTTGAGCATCAAAGGTTTTACAGTGTGTTGTGTGACGTTCCAATATATCTTTGGTGCCAAAATGTTGCAAACAGAACTTGCAAAAATATTTCTTACTATTGTATTTTGTAGACCGCAACATTAACTTGTCAAAATCACGAATTAAACAGTAATGTGATTTCCGACCTTGTTGTAGAAGCAGCAGGTTGACGTGCGTGTTACTATTTAGTTTAGTTATTCTCAGTGGATATATTAATTGTCCTTCAATTCCATATACGTTAACACTTATGTTGTTTTGTTTTTCAAATTTATCAATGTCGGATATTTTTACTGGATATTTTATATTTGACATATTTAACTGGCCCATGTGGGGTTCGTAGTAAAATACTTGATTTGCATGTTCTCCATGATTCCTTGGATTCAGGCTTGCTAAAACACTCCACACGAAACATTTATTATCACTGTTTTTAATATTTAAAACAGCGTGTTTTGATTTTATATTTTCTGGTGTGGGTATGTATGAGTTGGGAGTTAGGGGCTTATATTTGTAAACATGCAGCTGCCAGTATTTAGTGTGGTCATATATCCATCCACTGCCTTGGGCTTGATACTTGTGCATGGAGGTATCGATCTTAAAAAGTGCTTCTTTAATTTGAGTCTTTAATTGTGCTTTCTCAATTGATAAATTAGTTAAACTTCGAAAATCAGCAATACATTCTTTGTCAATGATTAAATCACCATTATTGTCCACTGTGTGTTTGATAAATTTCACTCTCCTAATAAGAATCCATTTGATAGGTAAAGGACAAGATTGAAGTGTGTCTAATACTTCCACGGACTCACCGTTAAAAATATACAACTTGTAAGGTCGTTTGTCACATCGTAGGTGGTGGCGTTTCTTGTGACAGTTAATAGCCTTCTTACACACATTACAAGTATTGTGTTTTTCTAGCATGTGCATTTTAAAATGATTGTTATTATCAAATATTTGATGGCATTTTTTACAAATTTTAGGAATAACTTTGTGAATGTTGCGATAGTGTCTGATTAAATTGCTTCTTTTGGAGCAGGGCGTGGAGCACTGTGCACAGGTCAACATTTTTTTTGGAATGAGGGTGGTGATTTTGGGGCTTCTATATATAACCCTGGTTGAAAATTTTAAAATTTTATCTTCTTTAAATAATAAAAACATATTTTTTAACTCTAAAATAAGACATTTTTGCAGTTTAATTACTGCAAAAATTAAAAAAATTTCCAATTTGGTCATGCAATATTATTTTTTTCATACACATTTTAGGTATTAATACACATTCAAGAGATATATATGGGTATCAAAGTGTTGAAAGTGGCTTTAAAACATATATTGTTTTATTTTTAATATTGAATTTGGAAATGGTGAATTAGAGATTTACAAATATTAGGCTATTTCACAATTATAGTGATGGATTAACAGTTGTCCCTAAAGACATCACCTACACCATTGCTAACACTCACACAGAGTCTTGGGTGGAGAGGCCGTGGCGCGGAGACGCGGAGAGGCGCGGTGAGCCGAGTATGGTAACGTCCGGTGGTCGCTGGTGACGAGTGTGGTGACGTCTCTAGTGCTGGTGGTCGCTGGAGTGTGGTGACGTCCGGTGGTCGCTGGTGGCGTGTGTGGTGGCGTCAGTCGGTGCTGGTGGTGGAGGTCACTGTTGTTGTGTGTTGTCGGTGGCACCTTATATACACATCAGATTTTCAATTTAACCAGGAAATTGCGTTGGCTGGACTTTCTAAGTGGAAATTCTGGTCAATGTGACGCGTGCATGACTGACTTAGTGTGTTAGTATGTCAGCGTGTGCAGGCAGCGGATCGTTGCGTGAGCAAGCGGCGGATGTTTTAATCAGTTGGCAGTTCGACCGTAGTTGGGATTAAAACACTACGACAATCAAGAAGTTGGCGGCAGTATTTTTGGGGGAATTTATTAAAACACCAATAACATATCCAAATTGAAGACAAATCGGACAGTAAATAAAGAAGTTGGCGGCAGTATTTTTCAAAAATATTTTTTAATTTGACTGTAATAGTGAATTTGGGAAATGTAAGTGTAATTTATTAAAACACTTGCCTAGGACAATAACATATCCAAGTTTTAAACAAATCGGACCATAAACACTAAAGATAGTTTTTTAGCCTGAATTTGAAAATTAATTTTAAAAAATATAGAGGAGGGATGGGGATTGGGAAAATATATTTAATATAGGCAAGGGTTGGACAATAGTATAGGCTAACAAGGAAACTTGTGTAGGGCGGGAGCTGGCGTCGGTCCAAAAACGGCTCCCCATAAGAATAACATGGGAAAAAAACGCCGAATACGGCCCCTCTTTCCTGTTTACCCACTACTTGTGTAAATAAAATTGAAAATATTTAGAAAATATTGTTTTTACGACAGCTGTTAAGTAAGCATTTAAGATTTTACCATTGACTATATATACTAATACTTCAATATTTATAGCCAATGATTTTACATTTAATTTGTTATATACTCATCAAAACATTGCTAGTATCCAGGATGGAAGTGGTTAGACATGTAATATTTACGTAAAATAATCCGCAAGCTAATTATGTCTTTTAATACATATTTGGTAACAAACGGTATTAGAATTGGTTTATAAATAACCTTTTATATAAAAATTGTATTAATGTTTTTAAACAAAAACAAAACTAATAAATAAGAATTAAATTAAACTAATACGTATATAAAAACTGTATATCTTTTTATTAAACTAAACACAATTATAAAATATGTTTTCCCTACGAAATCCATCGCGTAATACGAAAAGAGGCAAAAACTCCCGAACGATCTGTCATTTAAATAGAATCGCTTAAACTTCTTTGGCCAACAATCCATCTTCTTTGTGTGTATACATTAGTCTTACCTGAAATACATCTCATTTTTGTATCACCTTAACCTAAACCGCAAGATGTATGCTAAACCTTGACGAGTCACTTATCATGTAGGGAAGTAAGTTCTCTGCTAACATACAATTACCTAAGGCTTCGAAAAATAATAAATAGTTTTTAAATGAAGGTCAATACTCTTTTATTAAATATCCTTACACAATTGACGACTGTTAGATAAATAATTATTGCACACACAATAACAAGTAATTTACAATATCTAAATGTATTGTTCATTGTAGTATCCATTAAATTTCGTAAGGCAAACCGATTATGTCAAACTTTCAAGCCCTACACTTCACCAACAGCCTTTGGAAATGAGTCGTTTTAAAGCTTGAGAACCAAGAAAGGTGGGGGAAATATGATAAATGTCAAAAATTAAATGGGCTACGCCCCACTGGACTTGGAAGATCCAAAGAATTACTTACGGAAATATCACTACAGTGTTTTTAATAATAATCAGAACATTAACTAATAATCAGCTGTGAATATTTATAATTTGATTAAAGCTACTCCTTTGTTTCTGTGTTAACATGTGTTCATACTCTCGTAAAGATATATTTTCCTTAGCATACAAACAGTAAATTAAAACAACATTTTAGAAATGGCGCCTACAAGCCAATAGTTGTCACGACAATATACGACAATAGGAACGACAATGAGGTTATTTATTTATTTACATGTTATCTTAGTTACAATCACATATATACGCATAAAATCAATACAATTCTGTAGTTTTACTAATTCTGTTCAACTTACTCAGCTCAAAATGAATGTCTCGCATAGATTCATTCGTTTTGGCGATACATCATTCATCAGTCTAATATTACAAACTTGTTCAGGTCCGGTTAGATGTACTGAGTGTTGGAGCACTCAGTTATTTTAGCAGTCCTGTACTTCATACAATAATCAACATGAAATATAAATAGTCGTTATTCATTTAAATTATTAGCTTAAAGTTATAACCTGAGTTTGAGAATTTATAAATTTTGTGTTTTGAATAATTTTGAATATCGCGTTCAATGTTTAAAGGCTTTGTTTTTAACTATATCGCATCTAAAAAGTAAATATTCTTTATTTTACCTAAAATTGTAATATTATATTTTAAAATAAATATCACCTGCAGTTTATTACATAAATGAATTTAAGGCTTGTATAATTTTACCTTCAATTTGCTTAATTATTAACTTGTTTACGTCCGTTGAAAAATGTATTATGGAAATGTCTTAACCTATTATTAAAATGAAAACTTTTAATTTGAAAAAATATTATGTTTTGTATAAATTGTTATTTTTAAGCTAATATTTATAATAATGCTTACGCAGGGCAAGAGGAACGTTAAACGAAGCGCTACACTTTCGTGGAGCATTATTCGCGGGTACATCTCATTACATAGTCATGAAAACATTAAATATACTTGATGCTGCATAATCTGGCAACGTTGCGGCCGATCAACAATGGAACGCAACACTGTGACGCACGTACTGGAACCATGTACCAGTTCTCTCACCTTTGTGGAACAGTGCGACGTTGCCATTTAAAGAGGCATTCCGGGAAAATACAAATCCAGATTTTCTATTGATATATGTTGTGACATAACAAATTAATGTGAAGAAAATGTCCATGGACTTGGAATTTATTACTGTTACAGTAACGTAAAATATAGGTAAACGCTTTATCATACATATCTTTGGCAATCTTTTTACAGAGAGAGATACAAATAATGTTTCCTTTTGTACAAACCACTCTTCAGAAGACGTTTTCTTCGATATCCATTCCTTGTGTTTGTGAAGCGATTGCTTTTGTATGTTACAAAGACTCAGAAAATATTCTTTACCCTAAAATTTTAGTAGTTAAAAAAATAAAAACAAACTACAACACATCATATTAAATAGATTCTAACTGGAATTTTTAAAAATGCATTTTGGTTCTATAAATCCGAAATTTGAATAATATAATTTGGGATTCAAATTTTTTTTCTGAAGTCTTAGATATTGACTGAATTTTTTCAAGCGACAAATGTTTCTAATAATTAGTCCATAAGCAAACCTTAATAATGGTAAATTTTCACACAAAAAAGAAAATAAAGTTGCATCTAATTGAGAGGTTTGTTTAATTTCTATCATACATTAAAATATGCTTTGTTTAATATTCATTGTTGGTGATGGAGAGTTTATGTTATTTAAGAAATTATTGTCGAAAATGTCTGCCAAAACAGAACTTGTAATTGTTCTTACTAATCTAAACTTTTTAAATCGTATAACATGTGAAATTTGAGGTATCGTTTAGTAAGGATTTTAACCTACTATTAAACACGTGAATAATTGAATGAATAAATAATCAATCATTTTGTTATACATCCTGTTACTAAATGCTTTCTTAAAAGCCCTGGAAAAATAGTCAGACACATACAATATTAGTTTATTGCAGTGATATTTAGACATATGTAACAACATTATGACACCATTGTTGTTCCATTGAGGTTTACGAACGATTAAAAATATAAGGAAAACTGTCATTTATGTCCTGTGAAAATAGGATGTTAACGTAATAGACCACTATTCTTACAAATCAAAATTTCACAAATGAAATACGTCAAATTATGTATTGCCTTCAATACCACTAGATAAACTAAATATATAATGAATAATGTTAAAGAGTTCATAGCAACATAACAACTTTTCAATTTATCCCAGCTAACAGCCAACAGCCAGTCCAACAGCCAGGCATTGGCTGCCTGGCTGGCTACGTGGCTATCACCTGTTAGCCAGTAGGTCGCTGCATGGGCCTATTTAGTTATCACTCTCTGCTGAACCGCATAGATCTGTGTAGTTTACTCATTTGCAGACACCACTGTGTTGTTGTTGTTGTTACTCATATAGAACAATGCTATTGACCCGCTCGTCACTCTCAACTGCATTATGGGCTGTTAAATGTTTATGCGGGACAGACGCAATGTTGTTGTTGTTATTACTCCTATAGAACAATGCTATTGACCCACTCGGCACTCTCACCTGCATTATGGGCTGTTAAATGTTTATGCGGGACAGACGCAATGTTGTTGTTGTTATTACTCATATGGAACAATGCTATTGACCCACTCGGCACTCTCACCTGCATTATAGGCTGTTAAATGTTTATGCGGGACAGACGCAATGTTGTTGTTGTTATTACTCATATAGAACAATGCTATTGACCCACTCGGCACTCTCACCTGCATTATGGGCTGTTAAATGTTTATGCGGGACAGACGCAATGTTGTTGTTGTTATTACTCATATAGAACAATGCTATTGACCCACTCGGCACTCTCAACTGCATTATGGGCTGTTAAATGTTTGTGTGGGACAGACGCAATGTTGTTGTTGTTATTACTCATATAGAACAATGCTATTGACCCACTCGGCACTCTCACCTGCATTATGGGCTGTTAAATGTTTATGTGGGACAGACGCAATGATGTTGTTGTTATTACTCATATGGAACAATGCTATTGACCCACTAGGCACTCTCACCTGCATTATGGGCTGTTAAATGTTTATGTGGGACAGACGCAATGTTGTTGTTGTTATTACTCATATAGAACAATGCTATTGACCCACTCGGCACTCTCACCTGCATTATGGGCTGTTAAATGTTTATGCGGGACAGACGCAATGTTGTTGTTGTTATTACTCATATAGAACAATGCTATTGACCCACTCGGCACTCTCAACTGCATTATGGGCTGTTAAATGTTTGTGTGGGACAGACGCAATGTTGTTGTTGTTATTACTCATATAGAACAATGCTATTGACCCACTCGGCACTCTCACCTGCATTATGGGCTGTTACATGTTTATGCGGGACAGACGCAATGTTGTTGTTGTTATTACTCATATGGAACAATGCTATTGACCCACTCGGCACTCTCACCTGCATTATGGGCTGTTAAATGTTTATGTGGGACAGACGCAATGTTGTTGTTGTTATTACTCATATAGAACAATGCTATTGACCCACTCGGCACTCTCACCTGCATTATGGGCTGTTAAATGTTTATGCGGGACAGACGCAATGTTGTTGTTGTTATTACTCATATAGAACAATGCTATTGACCCACTCGGCACTCTCACCTGCATTATGGGCTGTTAAATGTTTATGAGGGACAGACGCAATGTTGTTGTTGTTATTACTCATATAGAACAATGCTATTGACCCACTCGGCACTCTCACCTGCATTATAGGCTGTTAAATGTTTGTGTGGGACAGACGCAATGTTGTTGTTGTTATTACTCATATAGAACAATGCTATTGACCCACTCGGCACTCTCACCTGCATTATGGGCTGTTAAATGTTTATGCGGGACAGACGCAATGTTGTTGTTGTTATTACTCATATAGAACAATGCTATTGACCCACTCGGCACTCTCACCTGCATTATGGGCTGTTAAATGTTTATGCGGGACAGACGCAATGTTGTTGTTGTCATTACTCATATAGAACAATGCTATTGACCCACTCGGCACTCTCACCTGCATTATGGGCTGTTAAATGTTTGTGTGGGACAGACGCAATGTTGTTGTTGTTGTTACTCATATAGAACAATGCTATTGACCCACTCGGCACTCTCACCTGCATTATGGGCTGTTAAATGTTCATGCGGGACAGACGCAATGTTGTTATTGTTGTTACTCATATATAACAATGCTATTGACCCACTCGGCACTCTCACCTGCATTATGGGCTGTTAAATGTTTGTGCGGGACAGACGCAATGTTGTTGTTGTTATTACTCATATAGAACAATGCTATTGACCCGCTCGTCACTCTCAACTGCATTATGGGCTGTTAAATGTTTATGCGGGACAGACGCAATGTAGTTGTTGTTATTACTCATATAGAACAATGCTATTGACCCACTCGGCACTCTCACCTGCATTATGGGCTGTTAAATGTTTATGCGGGACAGACGCAATGTTGTTGTTATTACTCATATAGAACAATGCAATTGACCCACTCGGCACTCTCACCTGCATTATGGGCTGTTAAAAGTTTGTGCGGGACAGACGCAATGTTGTTGTTGTTATTACTCATATAGAACAATGCTATTGACCCACTCGGCACTCTCACCTGCATTATGGGCTGTTAAATGTTTATGCGGGACAGACGCAATGTTGTTGTTGTTATTACTCATATAGAACAATGCTATTGACCCACTCGGCACTCTCACCTGCATTATGGGCTGTTAAATGTTTATGCGGGACAGACGCAATGTTGTTGTTGTTATTACTCATATAGAACAATGCTATTGACCCACTCGGCACTCTCACCTGCATTATGGGCTGTTAAATGTTTGTGTGGGACAGACGCAATGTTGTTGTTGTTATTACTCCTATAGAACAATGCTATTGACCCACTCGGCACTCTCACCTGCATTATGGGCTGTTAAATGTTTATGTCGGACAGACGCAATGTTGTTGTTGTTATTACTCATATAGAACAATGCTATTGACCCACTCGGCACTCTCACCTGCATTATGGGCTGTTAAATGTTTATGTGGGACAGACGCAATGTTGTTGTTGTTATTACTCATATAGAACAATGCTATTGACCCACTCGGCACTCTCACCTGCATTATGGGCTGTTAAATGTTTGTGTGGGACAGACGCAATGTTGTTGTTGTTATTACTCCTATAGAACAATGCTATTGACCCACTCGGCACTCTCAACTGCATTATGGGCTGTTAAATGTTTATGTGGGACAGACGCAATGTTGTTGTTGTTATTACTCCTATAGAACAATGCTATTGACCCACTCGGCACTCTCACCTGCATTATGGGCTGTTAAATGTTTATGTGGGACAGATGCAATGTTGTTGTTGTTATTACTCATATAGAACAATGCTATTGACCCACTCGGCACTCTCACCTGCATTATGGGCTGTTAAATGTTTGTGTGGGACAGACGCAATGTTGTTGTTGTTATTACTCCTATAGAACAATGCTATTGACCCACTCGGCACTCTCAACTGCATTATGGGCTGTTAAATGTTTATGTGGGACAGACGCAATGTTGTTGTTGTTATTACTCCTATAGAACAATGCTATTGACCCACTCGGCACTCTCAACTGCATTATGGGCTTTTAAATGTTTATGCGGGACAGACGCAATGTTGTTGTTGTAATTACTCCTATAGAACAATGCTATTGACCCACTCGGCACTCTCAACTGCATTATGGGCTGTTAAATGTTTGTGCGGGACAGACGCAATGTTGTTGTTGTTGTTACTGATATAGAACAATGCTATTGACCCACTCGGCACTCTCACCTGCATTATGGGCTGTTAAATGTTTGTGTGGGACAGACGCAATGTTGTTGTTGTTGTTACTCATATAGAACAATGCTATTGAACCACTCGGCACTCTCACCTGCATTATGGTCTGTTAAATGTTTGTGCGGGACAGACGCAATGTTGTTGTTGTTGTTACTCATATAGAACAATGCTATTGACCCACTCGGCACTCTCACCTGCATTATGGGCTGTTAAATGTTTATGCGGGACAGACGCAATGTTGTTGTTGTTGTTACTCATATAGAACAATGCTATTGATCCACTCGGCACTCTCACCTGCATTATGGGCTGTTAAATGTTTGTGTGGGACAGACGCAATGTTGTTGTTGTTATTACTCATATAGAACAATGCTATTGAACCACTCGGCACTCTCACCTGCATTATGGGCTGTTAAATGTTTGTGTTGGACAGACGCAATGTTGTTGTTGTTGTTACTCATATAGAACAATGCTATTGACCTATTCGGCACTCTCACCTGCATTATGGGCTGTTAAATGTTTGTGTGGGACAGACGCAATGTTGTTGTTGTTATTACTCATATAGAACAATGCTATTGACCCACTCGGCACTCTCACCTGCATTATGGGCTGTTAAATGTTTATGCGGGACAGACGCAATGTTGTTGTTGTTATTACTCCTATAGAGCAATGCTATTGACCCACTCAGCACTCTCACCTGCATTATTGGCTGTTAAATGTTTATGCGGGACAGACGCAATGTTGTTGTTGTTATTACTCCTATAGAACAATGCTATTGACCAACTCGGCACTCTCACCTGCATTATGGGCTGTTAAATGTTTATGCGGGACAGACGCAATGTTGTTGTTGTTATTACTCATATAGAACAATGCTATTGACCCGCTCGGCACTCTCACCTGCATTATGGGCTGTTAAATGTTTATGTGGGACAGACGCAATGTTGTTGTTGTTATTACTCCAATAGAACAATGCTATTGACCCACTCGGCACTCTCACCTGCATTATGGGCTGTTAAATGTTTATGCGGGACAGACGCAATGTTGTTGTTGTTATTACTCATATAGAACAGTGCTATTGACCCGCTCGGCACTCTCACCTGCATTATGGGCTGTTAAATGTTTATGCGGGACAGACGCAATGTTGTTGTTGTTATTACTCATATAGAACAATGCTATTGACCCACTCGGCACTCTCACCTGCATTATAGGCTGTTAAATGTTTGTGTGGGACAGACGCAATGATGTTGTTGTTGTTACTCATATAGAACAATGCTATTGACCCACTCGGCACTCTCAACTGCATTATGGGCTTTTAAATGTTTATGCGGGACAGACGCAATGTTGTTGTTGTAATTACTCCTATAGAACAATGCTATTGACCCACTTGGCACTCTCAACTGCATTATGGGCTGTTAAATGTTTGTGCGGGACAGACGCAATGTTGTTGTTGTTATTACTCATATAGAACAATGCTATTGACCCACTCGGCACTCTCACCTGCATTATGGAATGTTAAATGTTTATGCGGGACAGACGCAATGTTGTTGTTGTTATTACTCAAATAGAACAATACTATTGACCCGATCGGCACTCTCACCTGCAATATGGGCTGTTAAATGTTTGTGTGGGACAGACGCAATGTTGTTGTTGTTGTTACTCATATAGAACAATGCTATTGACCCACTCGGCACTCTCACCTGCATTATGGGCTGTTAAATGTTTGTGTGGGACAGACGCAATGTTGTTGTTGTTTGTACTCATATAGAACAATGCTATTGACCCACTCGGCACTCTCACCTGCATTATGGGCTGTTAAATGTTTGTGTGGGACAGACGCAATGATGTTGTTGTTGTTACTCATATAGAACAATGCTATTGACCCACTCGGCACTCTCACCTGCATTATGGGCTGTTAAATGTTTGTGTGGGACAGACGTAATGTTGTTGTTGTTATTACTCATATAGAACAATGCTATTGAACCACTCGGCACTCTCACCTGCATTATGGGCTATTTAAATGTTTGTGTTGGACAGACGCAATGTTGTTGTTGTTGTTACTCATATAGAACAATGCTATTGACCCACTCGGCACTCTCACCTGCATTATGGGCTGTTAAATGTTTGTGTGGGACAGACGCAATGTTGTTGTTGTTGTTACTCATATAGAACAATGCTATTGAACCACTCGGCACTCTCACCTGCATTATAGGCTGTTAAATGTTTGTGCGGGACAGACGCAATGTTGTTGTTGTTGTTACTCATATAGAACAATGCTATTGACCTATTCGGCACTCTCACCTGCATTATGGGCTGTTAAATGTTTATGCGGGACAGACGCAATGTTGTTGTTGTTACTCATATAGAACAATGCTATTGACCCACTCGGCACTCTCACCTGCATTATGGGCTGTTAAATGTTTGTGTGGGACAGACGCAATGTTGTTGTTGTTATTACTCATATAGAACAATGCTATTGAACCACTCGGCACTCTCACCTGCATTATGGGCTGTTAAATGTTTGTGTTGGACAGACGCAATGTTGTTGTTGTTGTTACTCATATAGAACAATGCTATTGACCTATTCGGCACTCTCACCTGCATTATGGGCTGTTAAATGTTTGTGTGGGACAGACGCAATGTTGTTGTTGTTATTACTCATATAGAACAATGCTATTGACCCGCTCGTCACTCTCAACTGCATTATGGGCTGTTAAATGTTTGTGCGGGACAGACGCAATGTTGTTGTTGTTATTACTCATATAGAACAATGCTATTGACCCACTCGGCACTCTCACCTGCATTATGGGCTGTTAAATGTTTATGCGGGACAGACGCAATGTTGTTGTTGTTATTACTCCTATAGAGCAATGCTATTGACCCACTCAGCACTCTCACCTGCATTATTGGCTGTTAAATGTTTATGCGGGACAGACGCAATGTTGTTGTTGTTATTACTCCTATAGAACAATGCTATTGACCCACTCGGCACTCTCACCTGCATTATGGGCTGTTAAATGTTTATGCGGGACAGACGCAATGTTGTTGTTGTTATTACTCATATAGAACAATGCTATTGACCCGCTCGGCACTCTCACCTGCATTATGGGCTGTTAAATGTTTATGTGGGACAGACGCAATGTTGTTGTTGTTATTACTCCAATAGAACAATGCTATTGACCCACTCGGCACTCTCACCTGCATTATGGGCTGTTAAATGTTTATGCGGGACAGACGCAATGTTGTTGTTGTTATTACTCATATAGAACAATGCTATTGACCCGCTCGGCACTCTCACCTGCATTATGGGCTGTTAAATGTTTATGCGGGACAGACGCAATGTTGTTGTTGTTATTACTCATATAGAACAATGCTATTGACCCACTCGGCACTCTCACCTGCATTATAGGCTGTTAAATGTTTGTGTGGGACAGACGCAATGATGTTGTTGTTGTTACTCATATAGAACAATGCTATTGACCCACTCGGAACTCTCACCTGCATTATGGGCTGTTAAATGTTTGTGTGGGACAGACGTAATGTTGTTGTTGTTATTACTCATATAGAACAATGCTATTGACCCACTCGGCACTCTCACCTGCATTATGGGCTGTTAAATGTTTATGCGGGACAGACGCAATGTTGTTGTTGTTATTACTCCTACAGAGCAATGCTATTGACCCACTCAGCACTCTCAACTGCATTATTGGCTGTTAAATGTTTATGCGGGACAGACGCAATGTTGTTGTTGTTATTACTCCTATAGAACAATGCTATTGACCAACTCGGCACTCTCACCTGCATTATGGGCTGTTAAATGTTTATGCGGGACAGACGCAATGTTGTTGTTGTTATTACTCATATAGAACAATGCTATTGACCCGCTCGTCACTCTCAACTGCATTATGGGCTGTTAAATGTTTGTGCGGGACAGACGCAATGTTGTTGTTGTTATTACTCATATAGAACAATGCTATTGACCCACTCGGCACTCTCACCTGCATTATGGGCTGTTAAATGTTTATGCGGGACAGACGCAATGTTGTTGTTGTTATTACTCCTATAGAGCAATGCTATTGACCCACTCAGCACTCTCACCTGCATTATTGGCTGTTAAATGTTTATGCGGGACAGACGCAATGTTGTTGTTGTTATTACTCCTATAGAGCAATGCTATTGACCCACTCAGCACTCTCACCTGCATTATTGGCTGTTAAATGTTTATGCGGGACAGACGCAATGTTGTTGTTGTTATTACTCCTATAGAACAATGCTATTGACCCACTCGGCACTCTCACCTGCATTATGGGCTGTTAAATGTTTATGCGGGACAGACGCAATGTTGTTGTTGTTATTACTCATATAGAACAATGCTATTGACCCGCTCGGCACTCTCACCTGCATTATGGGCTGTTAAATGTTTATGCGGGACAGACGCAATGTTGTTGTTGTTATTACTCCTATAGAACAATGCTATTGACCCACTCGGCACTCTCACCTGCATTATGGGCTGTTAAATGTTTATGCGGGACAGACGCAATGTTGTTGTTGTTGTTACTCATATAGAACAATGCTATTGACCCACTCGGCACTCTCACCTGCATTATGGGCTGTTAAATGTTTGTGTGGGACAGACGCAATGTTGTTGTTGTTGTTACTCATATAGAACAATGCTATTGACCTATTCGGCACTCTCACCTGCATTATGGGCTGTTAAATGTTTGTGTGGGACAGACGCAATGTTGTTGTTGTTATTACTCATATAGAACAATGCTATTGACCCGCTCGTCACTCTCAACTGCATTATGGGCTGTTAAATGTTTGTGCGGGACAGACGCAATGTTGTTGTTGTTATTACTCATATAGAACAATGCTATTGACCCACTCGGCACTCTCACCTGCATTATGGGCTGTTAAATGTTTATGCGGGACAGACGCAATGTTGTTGTTGTTATTACTCCTATAGAGCAATGCTATTGACCCACTCAGCACTCTCACCTGCATTATTGGCTGTTAAATGTTTATGCGGGACAGACGCAATGTTGTTGTTGTTATTACTCCTATAGAACAATGCTATTGACCCACTCGGCACTCTCACCTGCATTATGGGCTGTTAAATGTTTATGCGGGACAGACGCAATGTTGTTGTTGTTATTACTCATATAGAACAATGCTATTGACCCGCTCGTCACTCTCAACTGCATTATGGGCTGTTAAATGTTTGTGCGGGACAGACGCAATGTTGTTGTTGTTATTACTCATATAGAACAATGCTATTGACCCACTCGGCACTCTCACCTGCATTATGGGCTGTTAAATGTTTATGCGGGACAGACGCAATGTTGTTGTTGTTATTACTCCTACAGAGCAATGCTATTGACCCACTCAGCACTCTCACCTGCATTATTGGCTGTTAAATGTTTATGCGGGACAGACGCAATGTTGTTGTTGTTATTACTCCTATAGAACAATGCTATTGACCAACTCGGCACTCTCACCTGCATTATGGGCTGTTAAATGTTTATGCGGGACAGACGCAATGTTGTTGTTGTTATTACTCATATAGAACAATGCTATTGACCCGCTCGGCACTCTCACCTGCATTATGGGCTGTTAAATGTTTATGTGGGACAGACGCAATGTTGTTGTTGTTATTACTCCAATAGAACAATGCTATTGACCCACTCGGCACTCTCACCTGCATTATGGGCTGTTAAATGTTTATGCGGGACAGACGCAATGTTGTTGTTGTTATTACTCATATAGAACAATGCTATTGACCCGCTCGGCACTCTCACCTGCATTATGGGCTGTTAAATGTTTATGCGGGACAGACGCAATGTTGTTGTTGTTATTACTCATATAGAACAATGCTATTGACCCACTCGGCACTCTCACCTGCATTATAGGCTGTTAAATGTTTGTGTGGGACAGACGCAATGATGTTGTTGTTGTTACTCATATAGAACAATGCTATTGACCCACTCGGCACTCTCAACTGCATTATGGGCTTTTAAATGTTTATGCGGGACAGACGCAATGTTGTTGTTGTAATTACTCCTATAGAACAATGCTATTGACCCACTCGGCACTCTCAACTGCATTATGGGCTGTTAAATGTTTGTGCGGGACAGACGCAATGTTGTTGTTGTTATTACTCATATAGAACAATGCTATTGACCCACTCGGCACTCTCACCTGCATTATGGAATGTTAAATGTTTATGCGGGACAGACGCAATGTTGTTGTTGTTATTACTCATATAGAACAATACTATTGACCCACTCGGCACTCTCACCTGCAATATGGGCTGTTAAATGTTTGTGTGGGACAGACGCAATGTTGTTGTTGTTGTTACTCATATAGAACAATGCTATTGACCCACTCGGCACTCTCACCTGCATTATGGGCTGTTAAATGTTTGTGTGGGACAGACGCAATGTTGTTGTTGTTTGTACTCATATAGAACAATGCTATTGACCCACTCGGCACTCTCACCTGCATTATGGGCTGTTAAATGTTTGTGTGGGACAGACGCAATGATGTTGTTGTTGTTACTCATATAGAACAATGCTATTGACCCACTCGGCACTCTCACCTGCATTATGGGCTGTTAAATGTTTGTGTGGGACAGACGTAATGTTGTTGTTGTTATTACTCATATAGAACAATGCTATTGAACCACTCGGCACTCTCACCTGCATTATGGGCTATTTAAATGTTTGTGTTGGACAGACGCAATGTTGTTGTTGTTGTTACTCATATAGAACAATGCTATTGACCCACTCGGCACTCTCACCTGCATTATGGGCTGTTAAATGTTTGTGTGGGACAGACGCAATGTTGTTGTTGTTGTTACTCATATAGAACAATGCTATTGAACCACTCGGCACTCTCACCTGCATTATGGGCTGTTAAATGTTAGTGCGGGACAGACGCAATGTTGTTGTTGTTGTTACTCATATAGAACAATGCTATTGACCCACTCGGCACTCTCACCTGCATTATGGGCTGTTAAATGTTTATGCGGGACAGACGCAATGTTGTTGTTGTTGTTACTCATATAGAACAATGCTATTGACCCACTCGGCACTCTCACCTGCATTATGGGCTGTTAAATGTTTGTGTGGGACAGACGCAATGTTGTTGTTGTTATTACTCATATAGAACAATGCTATTGAACCACTCGGCACTCTCACCTGCATTATGGGCTGTTAAATGTTTGTGTTGGACAGACGCAATGTTGTTGTTGTTGTTACTCATATAGAACAATGCTATTGACCTATTCGGCACTCTCACCTGCATTATGGGCTGTTAAATGTTTGTGTGGGACAGACGCAATGTTGTTGTTGTTATTACTCATATAGAACAATGCTATTGACCCGCTTGTCACTCTCAACTGCATTATGGGCTGTTAAATGTTTGTGCGGGACAGACGCAATGTTGTTGTTGTTATTACTCATATAGAACAATGCTATTGACCCACTCGGCACTCTCACCTGCATTATGGGCTGTTAAATGTTTATGCGGGACAGACGCAATGTTGTTGTTGTTATTACTCCTATAGAGCAATGCTATTGACCCACTCAGCACTCTCACCTGCATTATTGGCTGTTAAATGTTTATGCGGGACAGACGCAATGTTGTTGTTGTTATTACTCCTATAGAACAATGCTATTGACCAACTCGGCACTCTCACCTGCATTATGGGCTGTTAAATGTTTATGCGGGACAGACGCAATGTTGTTGTTGTTATTACTCATATAGAACAATGCTATTGACCCGCTCGGCACTCTCACCTGCATTATGGGCTGTTAAATGTTTATGTGGGACAGACGCAATGTTGTTGTTGTTATTACTCCAATAGAACAATGCTATTGACCCACTCGGCACTCTCACCTGCATTATGGGCTGTTAAATGTTTATGCGGGACAGACGCAATGTTGTTGTTGTTATTACTCATATAGAACAATGCTATTGACCCGCTCGGCACTCTCACCTGCATTATGGGCTGTTAAATGATTATGCGGGACAGACGCAATGTTGTTGTTGTTATTACTCATATAGAACAATGCTATTGACCCACTCGGCACTCTCACCTGCATTATAGGCTGTTAAATGTTTGTGTGGGACAGACGCAATGATGTTGTTGTTGTTACTCATATAGAACAATGCTATTGACCCACTCGGCACTCTCACCTGCATTATGGGCTGTTAAATGTTTGTGTGGGACAGACGCAATGTTGTTGTTGTTATTACTCATATAGAACAATGCTATTGAACCACTCGGCACTCTCACCTGCATTATGGGCTATTTAAATGTTTGTGTTGGACAGACGCAATGTTGTTGTTGTTGTTACTCATATAGAACAATGCTATTGACCTATTCGGCACTCTCACCTGCATTATGGGCTGTTAAATGTTTGTGTGGGACAGACGCAATGTTGTTGTTGTTGTTACTCATATAGAACAATGCTATTGAACCACTCGGCACTCTCACCTGCATTATGGGCTGTTAAATGTTTGTGCGGGACAGACGCAATGTTGTTGTTGTTGTTACTCATATAGAACAATGCTATTGACCCACTCGGCACTCTCACCTGCATTATGGGCTGTTAAATGTTTATGCGGGACAGACGCAATGTTGTTGTTGTTATTACTCATATAGAACAATGCTATTGACCCACTCGGCACTCTCACCTGCATTATGGGCTGTTAAATGTTTGTGTTGGACAGACGCAATGTTGTTGTTGTTGTTACTCATATAGAACAATGCTATTGACCTATTCGGCACTCTCACCTGCATTATGGGCTGTTAAATGTTTGTGTGGGACAGACGCAATGTTGTTGTTGTTATTACTCATATAGAACAATGCTATTGACCCGCTCGTCACTCTCAACTGCATTATGGGCTGTTAAATGTTTATGCGGGACAGACGCAATGTTGTTGTTGTTATTACTCCTATAGAGCAATGCTATTGACCCACTCAGCACTCTCACCTGCATTATTGGCTGTTAAATGTTTATGCGGGACAGACGCAATGTTGTTGTTGTTATTACTCCTATAGAACAATGCTATTGACCCACTCGGCACTCTCACCTGCATTATGGGCTGTTAAATGTTTATGCGGGACAGACGCAATGTTGTTGTTGTTATTACTCATATAGAACAATGCTATTGACCCGCTCGGCACTCTCACCTGCATTATGGGCTGTTAAATGTTTATGTGGGACAGACGCAATGTTGTTGTTGTTATTACTCCAATAGAACAATGCTATTGACCCACTCGGCACTCTCACCTGCATTATGGGCTGTTAAATGTTTATGCGGGACAGACGCAATGTTGTTGTTGTTATTACTCATATAGAACAATGCTATTGACCCGCTCGGCACTCTCACCTGCATTATGGGCTGTTAAATGTTTATGCGGGACAGACGCAATGTTGTTGTTGTTATTACTCATATAGAACAATGCTATTGACCCACTCGGCACTCTCACCTGCATTATAGGCTGTTAAATGTTTGTGTGGGACAGACGCAATGTTGTTGTTGTTATTACTCATATAGAACAATGCTATTGACCCACTCGGCACTCTCACCTGCATTATGGGCTGTTAAATGTTTGTGCGGGACAGACGCAATGTTGTTGTTGTTATTACTCATATAGAACAATGCTATTGACCCACTCGGCACTCTCACCTGCATTATGGGCTGTTAAATGTTTATGTGGGACAGACGCAATGTTGTTGTTGTTATTACTCCAATAGAACAATGCTATTGACCCACTCGGCACTCTCACCTGCATTATGGGCTGTTAAATGTTTATGTGGGACAGACGCAATGTTGTTGTTGTTATTACTCATATAGAACAATGCTATTGACCCACTCGGCACTCTCACCTGCATTATGGGCTGTTAAATGTTTATGTGTAACAGACGCAATGTTGTTGTTGTTATTACTCCAATAGAACAATGCTATTGACCCACTCGGCACTCTCACCTGCATTATGGGCTGTTAAATGTTTATGTGGGACAGACGCAATGTTGTTGTTGTTATTACTCCAATAGAACAATGCTATTGACCCACTCGGCACTCTCACCTGCATTATGGGCTGTTAAATGTTTACGTGGGACAGACGCAATGTTGTTGTTGTTATTACTCATATAGAACAATGCTATTGACCCACTCGGCACTCTCACCTGCATTATGGGCTGTTAAATGTTTATGTGGGACAGACGCAATGTTGTTGTTGTTATTACTCCAATAGAACAATGCTATTGACCCACTCGGCACTCTCACCTGCATTACGGGCTGTTAAATGTTTATGTGGGACAGACGCAGTGATGTTGTTGTTGACATAAACCGGCGATACTCTGACCTAGAGCCTCATAAAAACGGGTTGAGTCCATTGTTAGTGAATTTCCTATGGAAAGTGAACTATTAACATGACCCGCACGGTGAAACTTAAGCCCAGGACCACCATAGAAGTTCCTAACGTGATCGACTGAACACCTTTTGGGGGTAGTTCAGAATTATACAATATATGTGTATGCACTGTAGCGTTCGCATTTTTTGTCCGATTAGCTTAAAATTTGGTAGGTACGTTCCTTTATATAATCAGTTCATTTATTTTTTGATTTATTTGGACTTTACCTATCGCTTCTAGTGTTTAAAAACTACACTACGTTTCGGGAGGTAAGGAAACTCCTTCCGTTATCAAGTGAACCCTACTTACATCTAAATATCAAATTCTTAGAATTCACTTGATTTCACTTGATAACGGGAGGAGTTTCCTTACCTCCCTAAACGTAGTGTAGTTTTTAAACACTAGAAGCGATTGGTAAAGTCTAAATAAATCAAAAAATAAATTCAAATCCATCCCTATTATGAGTTTCAAAAATAATCAGTTCGTTGGGAAAAACAATCGGAAATCTCTAAACCCCTTTAATGGGGATTATTCTTTCAAATTTCGAGTTTTTGGGCCCAAAAATGGCCAGAAAAGCCCCGATTGGACATTTAATGCATGTATTAAGGTGGGAATTAGTTAAGCGAAGGTTTTAAGACCTCTGTCGTCATTCTAGTATAAATTTTTACCGAGTTATCAAATAAATTGTACATAGGCTAAACACAGCACGTTGTCTTATGGGGTTTTTACATAGAAAAACATGATATTTATTTGTTGGTGTATTTGTTTCATCCCCAGAAACCTTGCGCCTACTTTGAAGTCTGACTGGACCTTCTCCTAAACTTATAATGCACAAAATTGTATTCCTAACATTGAAGGTAAATTAAACCAGGAGCATCAGAACAGCCAAAAAATTAATGCTTTCAGATTTCAATATCATTGGCATAAATGTATGTTTTTACATTGGGTTTGAGTTTTAAAGGTATAGTATGTGGAAATTCACTTCTCTCACGTCAGCGTGCTGCGTGCGAACTCGTTAATAAGCTAAAATATTCAATACCAGTTATAATTTCACCACCGGTCAGTGGTTAGTTGTTTCTATGAATCTTGTAAGTAATTTAGAATATGGCGTTCCGTTTTATTCTTGTTTATTTGTTGTTTATTTTTCGATAGTGACAATTCAGTAAATAGGTTGATGTTTAAGATGAATGAATAAATCTAATAATGTCATTCTATCCTAGCATAACTTCTTCCCGCAGAAACAATCAAATATGGATATAATGTTGTATGTTGTTCAAGTGATAAATTTGTACATATTAATTGAATTTCTTCTAACTGGGATGTAGAAGCTAGCCCAAAGGTTACTGCCTTAGACGCAAGTTTAAAGAATCACGTTCTTCAGTTCCTGCGATTAAAGCAACATAGTTAACATATATAATAATAACACAGAAGAACAATCCAAATCATTTACAATAAGACGGTATCAATTTAGAAAGACGATCAAATACCAAAATATTATTTTGATACTAATATTCCACAAACTAATTACAATAAAATACAATACAATTTCACGTGAGGTTATAGTTTATTCTAAAAAAAACTAGTCTTATACTAAGAATGGAAAGACAATATTTTCCGTTGCCAATGAAAGAAGTTTTATAATCCACATTATCGAAAGTCTGTTCCCTTTTATGGGCCCTTTAACAGTATAATCTTCAAACCATTTAATATTTTATGGCGTGATTCGGTTTTAAGACCCTCAAAACACATTGATGTAAATCCATCATGAAGATGAGAAACTAATGAAAGTATTTGTACAGGCTGTAATGTAGAATCAACGAGTGTTTAGTAGTACCTTTATTGAGCGTAGCTTCCAACACAATAAAATACTAATAGCAATATAAACTCGATGGCATAAATTTTTGAATTTAATCTAATTACCAAAAGGAATTTGTATTATGATACAAGGATATTGTTTAAGGATAACCCAGTTTTTCAATGATATTGAAGATGGCTAAACAATATTTTTCAGACCAAAAACTAGGTCAGATTTTACCAGTTATAGAAAGTAAAGGGGTCGAGGCTCATTGTGTCTTAGTGCTCCAGGTCTTTAACAAAATTAAACCGATAGAAAAACAGAAACGTTGATTTGTAGGCAAACACAGTAGGTTGTCCAAGGACATTCTCCTAGATAAAACAAAACACATATCTCTCATGCATCCACATTCCAACAAAATTGTTAATTAGCTTATTGATCAGATAATAAATTGAAAACTATGCTGGCCCTAAACTTCGATGGGGGTCGGACAATGGGGAGAAGTGTACTCCGTTTATAACATTTATAAGAGATTAATAAATCCTTAATTACAGAATGAATATGATGCAATTATTTATTAGAATATTTTTTGGTAATAATTTAAAAGTTTAAAAAGGGGAAATATTCATATTATTATTTTAAATACTTTTCACTATTTTGTTGCTTTTGTCATTGTATTATTTAATCTCAGACAAACATGTTATCTTTAATTGTCTACTACTTGTTGACGGAATACAGAATGACAACGGAGGATTAACAATACAGACATCTTGATACTACAACTAACCTCTTGATTATATGGTAGGTAGTCATTATATCTAATTTTATTCAGAAATACCTTGAAAATACAATATGTTTTTCAGGTAAGAAAGCGACAAAAGAGGCACAAATGGAACACCCTTTCTTATCAGGCATTGTTAACTCTGCAAGCGTGAGTACAGTAATTATAAAGATTATAAAATGAATACAAAGATTATGTGAACATTGTTGGAGGTGTGGCTCTTGTGAGACGCTTTCAAGGCAGGTCCAGGGACAGGCACCGGTATAGACGATGTTCCACTACCGAGAATTACACTATCGAAAGTTTGCCCAGTGTCCTTGGACAGAGCTCATGAGGAATGCCCGTCACCACAAAATAAGATCAATCAGAAACTAAAAGCATAAATCAGAAGAACTAAAATCGAAAGGCTTTGAAGTTTATGAAGAAGTAAATGGTACAGAAGAAAATTATTCAAACAGAATGGTGGGCATATTACTGTAAACAAAAATAAAAATAAAGGTTATATTATCGTCTTAACAGTTCGATTTGAAACAAAAAAAGGCAGCAAACAGATGCCAACCAAGAAAAATTCTAAATTTATGTACCAACGTCAAAATATTTTAAAGATTATAGACATTGAATGTTTTTATGTTATTGGTTTATTCATTGGCGCCCCTGGAATCTTATCAACATTTTTTGTTGTCTCTTGATCAAAAGAAACTTTACTCGATAACTTTGACAAGTGTTAAGCGTGTTATGTTTTAAGAAACCATTTATACGGCCAAAATAAAATTTGTGAAATTTAGTGGTCTTTGTTTTTAGCAAATTGAATTGATCAAGAAAATGTACATTTATAATACAATTTCTTTCTCTCTAATTATTAATATTCATGATGAATCAACGTTCTTATCGGGCAGTTTGGGCCACTCGGCGATATTCAGGGTAACATTATCGTAGGTTTCAAAGAAAGAAAGAAAGAAGAAGAAAGAAAGTATTTATTTCTGTTCAAGTACATAACATAACATTGAATTCACTTATTACATAAATAAATAACAAATCAATAAACAACAAAATGATTCAACATAGAGTCTTAACCTAACAAAACAAAGATAATTAAGTGATAGTTAATAAGTAAACAAAGTACCTAAACAGAAATTAGGTCCTCCAAAGGCGAACCTGTGTCGGGGTGACCATCATTTTAATAAGAAAGGGATGCAGGCCGGTGCATTACAAAAACTGAATTAACAAAGTAACAGTAATGACAATAAATAAAAATTGCTTACTATCGTAATAAAGAAACATATATCGTACAAATAATAAACAGTATCAGGCATAATGACATAATACCGAACAATTTTAACAAACTAACTTTACCTGGCCAAAGCGCTATACTCAAACATTGAATTCAAAAAGAATATTTATATCTGGAATATCAAATAGCCAAATAATTATTAATTTTTGAAACTTCTTTAAACTAAAACAATTCCTTATGTGATTTGGTATTTTACTGAACAAAGTTGGACCAATGTATTCAAAAGAATGTCTAGAAAATTCTAACCTAGGCAATTGTATAAAGAATGAGTTCGATCGTTGGTGCCTTAATTCATAACCTCTTTCAATTGAAATCCATTTTTGAGATTTAATAAAAAAAGTGCTTACTATTCTAAAAACGTATAAGTGTTTTAAGGGGAGTATGTTTAACGATTTAAAAAGAGGAAAAGAAGGTTCCATCATAGTTTTTTTTAGCATGCAACGAACAATTCTCTTTTGTATATTTACAACTGGTTTTAATAAATTTGAATAAGTATAGCCCCAGCACACTATTCCATATTGAGTTTTAGAAGCTATTAGACCAAAATACACATTTTTTTAAATATCAATCGAACAAAATGTTCTTAGTAAAAATATCTTCCTATCTTCCTATCTTAAAGTTCGAACACGGTTGAACTCATTTAGCCCATTCTCCTTTCGAAAAATTAAGAGTAGTTGTTTTGACTTAATTTCCTAATTTAACTGCATTCATGAACCAGATTCACAAATATATCTTGTTAAATTATAATATTTATCAAATATAATAAACCAAAACTTTGAATAGCATACGCAGCTTATGAGAAAATATATCAGAATTTTATTGGTGAATTTATTTTCTATAAGGAAAAATATTTATATATCAGGACTCAAAGTTTTAAAATACGTGAAAGCTAAACAATAATTACTTTCATTTTATGAAAATCCAAAAGTATAGGTTATGGTAGTATAAAACAGTTGATCTTACGTTTTGATTGAAGTTATAATTTAATTAATTCATAACTTATTGTATTTTTGAAACTCATAATAGCGATGGATTTGAATTTATTTTTTGATTTATTTGGACTTTACCTATCGCTTCTAGTGTTTAAAACTACACACTAGAAGCGTGTTTAAACACTAGAAGCGATAGGTAAAGTCCAAATAAATCAAAAAATAAAAACATAACTTATTATTAATTTATTTCTAATTAATTAAAATTAAAACATACCAGTGGTAGTATGGTTTTATTACAAGTTCATATAATTACGGAATATATACTATATACTGTATACTCTAGTATGAGTAAGGATTGCTTGCTGGCGTGCGTGCTTGCTTTGCAACTCTGCTCTCAAAAACGGCTCCAACGATTTCCTTAAAATGTTGGAAATAATAAATTTCCGGGATAAAAATAAGTTCTAGTTAGGTCTCATCCCCAGGAAAAAGAAAAAATGTAAAAAACTAAAATGAAGGTTAAAAAAATTAAAATTGGGCATATTGAGTTTAAAATCAAAACAAAATAATTGTAACAGCTGTTCACAATCAACCAGGGAATTGTCGAAGAAATACTCGTTTTGTTTATAATTAAAATGTGGTTTACTGAGAGCAGTGACTAAAACCATTGTGTGAAGATTGCATGGATAAAGATTAGTCATATCAAAAAATGAAAAGGACATTTCGTTATATATAACAGCTGGAGTGACCTTAAAAATTAATAAAAAAGGCTTTCCCCAAGCAAAGCTTGACCCCCAGGTACTAAATTACATATCTCTTAAAACACACATGGCCTGATGATGATTGGTGTGACCAGTTGATTACCAGGCCTCTCCAATTGGTTGCCTTGTGACA
The DNA here is from genome assembly GCA_963675035.1 of Allygus modestus. NCBI lineage: Eukaryota > Metazoa > Arthropoda > Insecta > Hemiptera > Cicadellidae > Allygus > Allygus modestus. The sequence continues at coordinate 139,058,886 of OY776116.1, forward strand.
TCTTATATTAAGCGTCTTGTATATAAACACAGTGTAAATGTAAATATTTTGAAGCGTTGTATGTCATCTTTAACGTCATGGGCGTTCCATAATATCGTGTTGAAGTTTCGGGAAGATACAATCCGCACTTGTACAGTAATTCAAATGAAAAAAGTTCGCTGCATGAAGAATACACGGAGGGGAGAGTGAGAATTGGATACTCAACTGTAATTTACCGTCGAAATGTTTCACAGAAATAAGACACGTTGGTGTTATTGTTCTTTTTCTTGCTTTAGGAACTTTTTAGAGAAATTGGCTGTGAACCTACGAGCAGTAGCAATAAACACAACCGAAGTATAACCTTTTAGTTGTATTTTAGCGAATTTCCCCTTATAGGGAAGAAGCTATTACCGTAGTCGGCATGGTAAGACCTAGGCCCGGGACCATGATAACTTTTCGTTTTGAGGTCCCCAGACCCCAAAAACACCATTCGTTCGAAACTGTATATATATATATATATATATATATATATATGTGTCCGTGGGTGCGATAACTCTCGTAAAAAAGGTCTGATTTTGATGAAATTTGGTATAAACGTGTAAAGCAACATTTATGACTTTAAGTTCGAAAACCAGCCATATCGCTCTACTTTAAGGGGTATTTTGGGGGGTTTTGTACTCCAAAAATGGGTTTTTTGAGCTTTTTACATATAATTTTTGAAAAAGTCAAATTTTAGTTTTTACCATTTGATTCAGCTTTAAAAAACACACAATTTGGTATTTTGATCATTCCTCTAAGTCAATCGGTTACTGAGATATTGAAAGTGCTAAACACAGTACGTTGTCTAATGTTATTCTTATGGAGAATAAGAACAAAATTATATCTCGCTTCTTTATGAACGTATACTGACGAAACTTGGTATACGGCTTTATCTGGTTGTGGTCTATTGTTATTTGCTCAAAAAAACAATTTTTTGCTAAAGGTTCCCGTAGCAGCAAACCTGTGTACTCAGCCCCCATGTTATTCTTATGGAGAAAAATTAAAATGCTATGTCTCACTTAATTATGAACATAAATTAATAAAACCTCTTATATGACTTCACCTAGTTGAGTTATATTGATATTTGCCTAAATACCCATTTTTTGTGTTCCTTGATGTAGCAAACCTGCGTACTCACCCCCCATGTTATTCTTATGGAGATTAATGAAAATGGAATATATCACTTATTTATGAATGAATATTGATGAAACTAGGTATGTAGCTTCACCTAGTTGAGTTATATTGATAGTTGCATAAAAACCAATTGTTTATATTCCTTGTTTCAGCAAACCTATGTACTCATTCCCAATGTTATTCTTATGGAGAATAATTAAAATGGTATATATCGCTTATTTATGAATATATTTTTATGAAACTTGGTATGCGGCTTTAAGTGGTATTAAGTCATATATTATGCATTGGAAATTCGCTGAGTACGCAGGTTTGCTGCGACGGGGGTATTTTTTAATATGCTAAAATTAAATCAAATCATAAAATAAATATTTTTTGGAACAAATTGCTAACGAACTTTTGAGTTAATTAGGAGATGAATGTTTCACTTATGCTAGTTCACCGTACACGGAATGTGTTGTTTTTGAATATTGTTTAACCCAGTTTTGTGTCCATAAAATGGTTTTTATTACACGCTAAATTTGCATATATAAATTGTGAAATATTTTTAAAATTAAAAAAAAGTTGATGAATTACAATATTTCTTGTTTAGTGTATTATTTATGTGTGTTATTTGCTCAAAAAAACAATTTTTTGCTAAAGGTTCCCGTAGCAGCAAACCTGTGTACTCAGCCCCCATGTTATTCTTATGGAGAAAAATTAAAATGCTATGTCTCACTTAATTATGAACATAAATTAATAAAACCTCTTATATGACTTCACCTAGTTGAGTTATATTGATATTTGCCTAAATACCCATTTTTTGTGTTCCTTGATGCAGCAAACCTGCGTACTCACCCCCCATGTTATTCTTATGGAGATTAATGAAAATGGAATATATCACTTATTTATGAATGAATATTGATGAAACTAGGTATGTAGCTTCACCTAGTTGAGTTATATTGATAGTTGCATAAAAACCAATTGTTTATATTCCTTGTTTCAGCAAACCTATGTACTCATTCCCAATGTTATTCTTATGGAGAATAATTAAAATGGTATATATCGCTTATTTATGAATATATTTTTATGAAACTTGGTATGCGGCTTTAAGTGGTATTAAGTCATATATTATGCATTGGAAATTCGCTGAGTACGCAGGTTTGCTGCGACGGGGGTATTTTTTAATATGCTAAAATTAAATCAAATCATAAAATAAATATTTTTTGGAACAAATTGCTAACGAACTTTTGAGTTAATTAGGAGATGAATGTTTCACTTATGCTAGTTCACCGTACACGGAATGTGTTGTTTTTGAATATTGTTTAACCCAGTTTTGGGTCCATAAAATGGTTTTTATTACACGCTAAATTTGCATATATAAATTGTGAAATATTTTTAAAATTTAAAAAAAGTTGATGAATTACAATATTTCTTGTTTAGTGTATTAGTATTCGATCATAATTAAGGTTCCATAAATTATTCCTAATATTACCGTCCCGTAGTTTGCAATATAACAATGACTAGTATAATGAACTTCCACATGTTTTAATTAATTAGTACTTATATAGTTTCTTAATTAGAGTAAAGTACTTTATGATAAACCACCACTCATTTGTGCCGTTACGTAACATGTGGCAGCCGTTACGTAACATTTGGCAGCCGTTACGTAACATTTTGCAGCGGTTACGAAACTGTTTCTTAATTGCATTTCCACTTCCTTATCTCAGGTTTCTGATTGGTTTACGTAAATGCTTGTTATATTTTCCACATAACTCGTTCCAAACCTAGCCTGGTAGGGTATCTGATACACTCTGTTCTACGTGTCCGTAATGATTAGATGGTTGTGTAGTACATTGAGCATGGGAGTATTGGGGCTGGTAAAACTAAGAAAAAACAGATTGTTCAATGTTACCCCATAAGACAAAGTCCTTTGTTTAGTGAATTTACATTTTACTTAATAACTCGGTAAATATTTGAACAAGAATGCTGTAACAGGGCTTAACTTTGATCTAATTACGTTCTATTGTATTACGTGATTTGACATGTGGTTCATATCTGACTTTTTTTCGCCTAACAAATTGAATTTAGAATTCAAAAACCCCAAAAAAGGGGGATAGGGGTTTTCAATTTCATTTTCCAAAGCAGCACCCTCGAATATTTATATAACGGATTATCCATACCAAATTGGAAGGAAATTGAAGCAAAAATGCGTCTACTGGAGTGCGAAAACATATTATATTTAAGTATTTATCAACCCCCAAAATTGTATTATAAAATCACGTTAGGGACTTCTATATTGGTCCCGGGCTTCTCAACGTCAGGTTTTTATAGGAAATACACTTAACAAATAATCATTCCTATGAGGTTTAGAGTTAAGAAAAATCCTACACCAAGGTAAACATACTGTCATTATTTTGCTGGCTGCAGCAATTCCCATGGTGAAATATAATCTTGTTTCGTGCCACGTGGAGAGTATTATTCAAATGTTCATCTCAAGTTGTATTTATGCAAATCTGATAAGCCCTGTTGCATATCGGGCAGAGCGCTGTCGTTTGTCGCGACTCAGTTGTGGAAAAAAGTGTAATAAACCTTTCCCGTTGACCAATGAAAAATCCCCTTGTCCAAGAATCATTTGTGATGTGCATATAAAACCAACTTAATTCAGTTTTCAGATGATGATGACCCTTCAATATAAAAAATACGAAAGCAACTTTTATAGATATTGTGCTCATTGCAACTGCATACACCTCACCTAATTTTTCATTGACCAAAATATAGCTTATTTGATGCAAAGGTTACACCAATTGCGTGATTTTTGAACAAGTTTTGCTATGAAACATTTTTTAACTATAAAATCAGCGTTTCAAGAATGAACACGTCTTAAATATTATACAAATATAAAGGGAATTTTGATGCATTTTAACAATCCATTTACTATGTAATTATAGCTATAAATTACAAGAATAAGCGTAGCTCAAGATTGTGTTACTAAAAAAAACTCGGAATTATTCAGAAAGATAACCCAAATTAAAAACCCCCAGTTTCATGGTAACGGAAGAGTCAGGAAACTCATTAGCTAACATGGATGCGGGAAGACTTACTTTAAAGTCTCCAACACCGGAAGTTCCAAGACGCCATCTTTGAGTTTTGTTCCATAAGGCCAATGTTAACTTTGTGCCTACATTACTCCTCGCCTAATCGTGTCATACAAACGATTTTGGTGTCAAATTAAAAGTCTCGTCATCCTCTAGGGAAATATAATGTCGAATCCCTTAATTTGGGTATCATAATTTCATAATAAATAGTTTACTTTTAAACTGAAACACTGGACATGTTCTCATTAATTTGTAACAAAATCCAAATTCTACTATTTGGTATCATTTGACACCAAAGACGGTCAAACTATTATTTTTCTTCATGAGTGTTTTTAGGTTGAAATAACTATGATAATTGAACAAGAACGCATTGGTGTGTGCAGAAATAATTACCACTGGCAAAACCAATTACTACCTAAATTATTCCTAACTTCGCAACGAACTTCGGCAACACAAGTCAGTAATGTTTAGTAGTCATCAAATAACATTATTTTACTACATTCTGGGCTGGTATACTACATAGTTTACGTAAAAGTCTGTCTTTCAGGAAGTATTCAATAAAATTCATTTAGATGCGAGAAAATGTTTCTTAAAAATAAAGGAATCTGATGTTAAAGTTTAGTTGTCTATTATTCTCCTAGTCACTTAGATGTTCTAGTTCTTATTTTTCTTTCACTAAAGTTAGTTAGTTCTCGTTCTTCTTCTTTGTTTAGTTATTAAAGTTGTCAAGTCTAGTTATTTCCAGAATTTACAAGGCGTGCATGAATATAAAATAAAATGAAACCAATCCCATTTCAGTTTAGTCTAAAGAGGAAATACAACGCCACCATAGTAATAATGAACGTGATGACCCGACTTTGGTGGGAAGATTCTAAAGACAGGATAAGGTATAATTATAGGTAATTTGTCTAATAAATAAATGAAGTAAATGACAGGAGCAATGTACCTTTGAAACATTTTAGAATGCAGTTGTACGTAAGCGCAATAGATAAATGCAACAATTTGTGTACAATTATTAGTGAATTTCCTTTGGAAAGTGAACTATTAACATGACCTGCACGGTGAAACTTAAGCCCGGGACCACCATAGAAGTTCCTAACGTGACCCAATGAACACGTTTTGGGGGGTCGTTCAAAATTTTATATATATATATGTATATATATATGTATATATATATGTATATATATATGTATATATGTATATATATATATAGACATATATATATGTGTGTTTGCACTCTAGCGGTCGCATTTTTTGTCCGATTTACTTCAAATTTGGTAGGGACGTTCCTTTCTGTAATCAGTTGGACAAGTTCGTTGGGCAAAACAATCGGAAAACTCTAAACCCCTTTTTAGGGGATTAATCTTTCAAATTTCGAGTTTTTGGGCCCAAAAAGGGTCATAAAAGCCCCTGATGCAAAATAAATGCATGTAAAAAGATGGGAATTAGTGAGGCGAAAGTTTTAAGCCCTCTCTCGTCATTCTAGCATAAATATTTACCGAGTTATTAAAGAAAATGTGTATCGACTAAACACAGTACGTTGTCTTATGGGGGTTTTACACTAGAAAAGCCTGTTATTCCTTTGTTAGAGTACTTTTATCATCCCCAGCAACCTCACGCCTACTTTCAAGCCTGCCTGGACCTTCTCCTAACCTTATAATGTGCAAAATTGTATTCCCAGCTTTGCAAGTAAATGAAACCAGGAGTATCAGAACAGCCAAAAAAATCAATATTTTCAGATTTCAATAAAAATTGGAAAAATGTAAGTTTTTACACTTATTTTGAGTTTTACAAGTTTTTATGTGGAAATTCACTTCCCTCACGTCAGCGTGCTGCGTGCGAACTCGTTTAACTTGCAATCTGGTGACTCGATTACTTGTTAAAAAGTGTATAAAATTTACAACTTTAAAGATACATTTAATGAACTGTGATTTTAAACGTTTTTTAAATTCTATGTTGTTTGAATTCTACAGAAGCTGTCCTGTGACTGAAAATAATAATTATCGAGTTTATCACTATCAACATCTTTAGTGAATGTAAAACTAACTTACTGATAAAAGTACAATATTAAGTATTTATTCCTGAGGTTTAAATGTAGTAAAACGAAGTTATTCCAAATGTTTTTTAACATGCAAAGTTTAAACTCGAAGAATGTAACATGTATTAAATAATTTATCACGTTGCATTACACCTACAAACAAGTAACAACATTCTACATTTCTCAACACCGGATACTTTGCTATTAGTATTCAACGTCATTTTAAAATAAAAGCAAACATTATCTGTTATATTGTTTTAAATTAAACCGTTTTGATTGTGTAAAGGACACTTGAAGACCCTTGCAAAACAAACAGCTCTGAGCAACTGTGCAATTTATTCGCTTTCGAGACTTTCTTCAATCCAACAATTTATGCTGTAGTTATCGCCAAATATCTTTAGTTGAATTTATTGTCCCTGTATCACCAGAACAAGGTATACTTCTTTTACAACCGCGAAAATAAATAGTAAAACAATACAACCTGATGATCTATTACGATCACGCAGGTTCAAGTTTTTTAAGTCACAAGTTACAGGATTTTTATGTCCATGGTTAACCACCACATGAGAACTACTAGAGTTTAGAACAGTTATAGTATAGTTTGTTGCTGATCCATACATTCTAGGTGCTGAAAGTATCATTAAATTATATGTTGGTTTTAATAATTTGCAAATAAAAATCACAAAAATGAAGACATGCAGTAAATATATTACAAAAAATATTACTTTCCGTTAGACTAAATAAAATTATTATAATGGAACGGTCTTTAATAACAAAGTAAACTAAAGCATTTTAAGGATTAAAATTTTGATGTATATTTCCTTTATAAATAATAATGTAATTATGAACTAAGCGAACGTTTATAAATTGTGTTTTTAGTCATAGTAAAAAAATGTTAAATCAGTTTAAATTTTAAGATAAATTGAATGGAGCAAAAAGTGAACTAGGCGTTGTCAGAGCTCTTGGGGTTTGAAAAACAAATATGAAAGAGCAATTGAGCATTCTAGTGTAGCGAGAGTGTTTTCTCTAACCCAGCCATAATGGATTACTTTTATAAATGTTATATTTCATATATTTTAATATGGGTTTGTCAAAATTAAGGTAATAAATACATACTACGTGAAGGTTGTTTATTTGTCAAATTGTTCTTTTAGTATATACTGAAGTGTAATCTATTCCCATATATCCCGTAATTTTATGTAGCTAATATTATTTCGATAAGTATTTTTGGTAGGTTCCAATAAATAATGTGATATATAACATACAACTAATCCATAAAAAAAAATTATATTTTGCTCCCCCCTCTTCGATTTTATATTTTTATTTTATGCCCCCCTCGATTTCATATTTTTGCTTCCCCCCATTTTTATTTTTGCCTCACCCCCAATTTTATATTTTGCTTCCCCCCTCTTCGATTTTATATTTTTATTTTATGTCCTCCCTCCATTTTATATTTTTGCCCCCTCCCCGGTTTTATATTTTTTCTCTCTCCCCGATTTGTATTATTGCCCCCCCCGCGATTTTATATTTTTCTCCCCCCACCGATTTTATATTTATGCCCCCTCCCCCACCCGATATTTTTATTTCTTCTGTACTTGAGTTCTTTTATTTCTAAAAGCGAATCCAAAGTGTTACGTGTACCAATTTGGAGTCGAAAATCACACGCCGTTTACTGCCTGACAGAGTTCCCCGACTTAGCAACAGGACCCGAACTATCTGCCAGTATATTTCGTTAATTAACTTTGATTTTATTGTACATTAAACGTGTAAAATGGAATTTTAATATTATAAAATAATGTGGATTGCTATTTGCTTTAGATAATCTACCATTTATAGACAAGCCGTACGAAGGACGGGTACACAGCTAGTATATAATAAATACAACAAATTAGGACCCAAATATTATATCTTAGTCAAAATATTCAAAGTTAAGTAGTAAGTTGTAATGAATAAACGTACGCTATTGCCAAAGGAAACCAGTTGAAAGTTTTCTTGCACGGCAAGAAGTGGGGTGAGACCCAGCGAATCGTGACAAGCTTGGCTGACCTGAAATGTCTGTTGCCTAGTTACTTTGTGAGTACAGTATTATCAATATGTCGCTATCATTTCTGACTTTATCTTCTGACCTGAAATGTCTGTTGCCTAGTTACTTTGTGAGTATTACCAATATGTCGCTATCATTTCTGACTTTATCTTCTGACCTGAAATGTCTGTTGCCTAGTTACTTTGTGAGTATTACCAATATGTCGCTATCATTTCTGACTTTATCTTCTGACCTGAAATGTCTGTTGCCTAGTTACTTTGTGAGTATTACCAATATGTCGCTATCATTTCTGACTTTATCTTCTGACCTGAAATGTCTGTTGCCTAGTTACTTTGTGAGTATTACCAATATGTCGCTATCATTTCTGACTTTATCTTCTGACCTGAAATGTCTGTTGCCTAGTTACTTTGTGAGTATTACCAATATGTCGCTATCATTTCTGACTTTATCTTCTGACCTGAAATGTCTGTTGCCTAGTTACTTTGTGAGTATTACCAATATGTCGCTATCATTTCTGACTTTATCTTCTGACCTGAAATGTCTGTTGCCTAGTTACTTTGTGAGTATTACCAATATGTCGCTATCATTTCTGACTTTATCTTCTGACCTGAAATGTCTGTTGCCTAGTTACTTTGTGAGTATTACCAATATGTCGCTATCATTTCTGACTTTATCTTCTGACCTGAAATGTCTGTTGCCTAGTTACTTTGTGAGTATTACCAATATGTCGCTATCATTTCTAACTTTATCTTCTGACCTGAAATGTCTGTTGCCTAGTTACTTTGTGAGTATTACCAATATGTCGCTATCATTCCTGACTTTATCTTCTGACCTGAAATGTCTGTTGCCTAGTTACTTTGTGAGTATTATCAATATGTCGCTATCATTTCTGACTTTATCTTCTGACCTGAAATGTCTGTTGCCTAGTTACTTTGTGAGTATTATCAATATGTCGCTATCATTTCTGACTTTATCTTCTGACCTGAAATGTCTGTTGCCTAGTTACTTTGTGAGTATTATCAATATGTCGCTATCATTTCTGACTTTATCTTCTGACCTGAAATGTCTGTTGCCTAGTTACTTTGTGAGTATTATCAATATGTCGCTATCATTTCTGACTTTATCTTCTGACCTGAAATGTCTGTTGCCTAGTTACTTTGTGAGTATTATCAATATGTCGCTATCATTTCTGACTTTATCTTCTGACCTGAAATGTCTGTTGCCTAGTTACTTTGTGAGTATTATCAATATGTCGCTATCATTTCTGACTTTATCTTCTGACCTGAAATGTCTGTTGCCTAGTTACTTTGTGAGTATTATCAATATGTCGCTATCATTTCTGACTTTATCTTCTGACCTGAAATGTCTGTTGCCTAGTTACTTTGTGAGTATTATCAATATGTCGCTATCATTTCTGACTTTATCTTCTGACCTGAAATGTCTGTTGCCTAGTTACTTTGTGAGTATTATCAATATGTCGCTATCATTTCTGACTTTATCTTCTGACCTGAAATGTCTGTTGCCTAGTTACTTTGTGAGTATTATCAATATGTCGCTATCATTTCTGACTTTATCTTCTGACCTGAAATGTCTGTTGCCTAGTTACTTTGTGAGTATTACCAATATGTCGCTATCATTTCTGACTTTATCTTCTGACCTTAATTATGCTGGAATAGATTCGTCAAATAAAATTAATCTACTCTATAGCACCTATCTAAATTTAAAATCCAAAATCCAAAATATAATAAATTATACAACCTCCCAAATACTAATGTAAGGAAACAATTCATTTTTGGCAAATGACATGAGGTAGATAAGTTATTGCTTTATATCAAGACCAACAACTTTCCACCTAGCAAGAAGTGAAGCAACACGAAATGACCGAAGTTGGAATGTTACAGCTTCACAAACTTTAGTGCTCTGAACACGTCACGTCTTCCTGTCGCTTAATTGGAGTCGGGAATACTTTTACTGTCGAAAAATCAATATTGATCTGCTGATCTCGTTTGTTTTAGTATTTCATCAACTGAATAACAGACAAGAGTGATCTTTAATTCATTTGCATGGATTAATAGATCCATTAATACATCATAAGTTTGTCTATAATTAAGTTTTCAATTTGATGTAGTCGGTTTGTCTGTCTTTAGTTGTATCATATCGTTATTTTTTTAATATATGAAATCATTATTACCTCCGTCCGCGTCTGGCTGTTCTGACTTCTTGATTTGCGTACTTTATTTTCCATTCTTGAAAGCCATATTATTCGTAAAGAATCAAAAGACCTTCACGAGTCATCCGTTATTATGTAAAATTCCTAATAACCAGAAATAAGGGGGGACACCTAAAATTATCCATAGGGTCATAGGGTGCGCCATTGGCTTGATTTACAATTTTACAAAAGAGAGAGAACTGTTAAAGTACTGTCACTATTTTTGGTTTGTTTTAGGGTTAACTTAGTTGTTTGCAATTTAAAAATATGACTGGTACAGGGGTGTTGATTGTCATGTTCTATAAATATATAATATGCAAAGATCTGAGGTATCGATATTACTGGAAGAGAAACGTTTGATGTGAGATTATGGATGTTTGGCAAATCGCAGGATAATGGGAGATGGTTCAAATAAAAGTGTTGACAATCAACTCGGGAAACATATTTTTATTTAGTTGCATGTAACCAAGGAAAACGCTTTCCCATAAGAAAGCATAGACGACTGTAAAACCTCTGTTAAATTAGCATTCCACATAAGATTTGAGCCATAAGTTTTGTTTACATGTTAACTTGCGTTGTTAAAAAGATGGTTTTTGGCTATAGAGCAATCAAGCCACTAGTTCATAACTATTCGCAATAGCTCGATGTCCGAGAGTTGAAATTTAGCACGTCATTTACTAAGGTCTAAAAGAGTTTACATTCAAATTGTAGGCATCCACCCCACGGGTCTTCGAACTTCTATTGTTATCCTAATTAATTGTATTCAATCGGATGATATAACAGATAGTTGTTTAAGGAAATAGTTCAAAAAGGTTAACCATAGAATGAAGTAAATTTTTCGAAAACCTCGAGTGAGGCTAGTGTGACATAAATTAGTTGTGAAATAAAATGCTTAATCGTAGCGTCCCACCAGTACTGGAACTGGAGACGAGGATAAAGATAAAATACACCGCTAAGTATAAAACACTTTAATATAAACGCATTTTGTGTACTTGATGATGTGGACTTTGATAAACTTGAAGTCCTAGAACTTTGCAAGGAAATGTACTATGATTATGTTTTACATAACTTTTAAACGGTTCCAATCGATTTTTCTGTAAAAAGTAAATGAAACAAGAAAGAAAGAAAGAATTTATTTCTCAAATTAAAGAGTAAGAATAATAATAACGTTTTAATTCTTACAATAAATCATTCAACGTAAGTACAACGGTGCAGACTAGAGGACATAGAGTGGTAGCGAAGTGGTTCTAAATTGCGAAGTTGCGGAGTGACTTGTTAACGTCATCCCGGCAACTATATTGTAACTGTAACAAATGACAAGGTTACGGAGCCTTCGCTGCGTTTCCACTGGAGTGGTAGCGAAGTGGTTCTAAATTGCGAAGTTGCGGAGTGACTTGTTAACGTCATCCCGGCAACTATATTGTAACTGTAACAAATGACAAGGTTACGGAGCCTTCGCTGCGTTTCCACTAGAGTGGTAGCGAAGTGGTTCTAAATTGCGAAGTTGCGGAGTGACTTGTTAACGTCATCCCGGCAACTATATTGTAACTGTAACAAATGACAAGGTTACGGAGCCTTCGCTGAGTTTCCACTGGAGTGGTAGCGAAGTGGTTCTAAATTGCGAAGTTGCGGAGTGACTTGTTAACGTCATCCCGGCAACTATATTGTAACTGTAACAAATGACAAGGTTACGGAGCCTTCGCTGCGTTTCCACTGGAGTGGTAGCGAAGTGGTTCTAAATTGCGAAGTTGCGGAGTGACTTGTTAACGTCATCCCGGCAACTATATTGTAACTGTAAAAAATGACAAGGTTACGGAGCCTTCGCTGTGTTTCCACTGGAGTGGTAGCGAAGTGGTTCTAAATTGCGAAGTTGCGGAGTGACTTGTTAACGTCATCCCGGCAACTATATTGTAACTGTAACAAATGACAAGGTTACGGAGCCTTTGCTGCGTTTCCACTGGAGTGGTAGCGAAGTGGTTCTAAATTGCGAAGTTGCGGAGTGACTTGTTAACGTCATCCCGGCAACTATATTGTAACTGTAAAAAATGACAAGGTTACGGAGCCTTCGCTGCGTTTCCACTGGAGTGGTAGCGAAGTGGTTCTAAATTGCGAAGTTGCGGAGTGACTTGTTAACGTCATCCCGGCAACTATATTGTAACTGTAACAAATGACAAGGTTACGGAGCCTTCGCTGCGTTTCCACTGGATGTATTGTTCCTCGGGTAGATTCATCACTCAATGTTGTATAGCGCGATACATTGCAGAGGAAAGTTTGGTTTTCACTGAATAGAGGAGTAATTAAGATGTTATTAGTTGAAAACTGCTTGTTTTATCACAATGTAAAAATACTTCATGAATGTGGAACTTCATGTAGTTTCTTACTAATGTTTGGTAAGAATGTTTAGCAGTGTTAATAATTAATTTTTGGTAATTAATTTAAGGTTATTATTAATTAAGGTGATAACAATTGATATTTGATCCAACCCAAAAACAATGTGTATGTAGTGTAAGTGAATTGAAACACGGTAAAGTGCCCTGTGCTTGTAAATAAAGTGCATTTTTTCCTACACTTACATTGAAATAATTATTGTATAAAGATAGACAAATTACGAAATAAATAAATTAGAGTTAGAAGAAAATTTAAAATGTATATATTATTTTAATATAATAGCCTGAATAGTACGAAAAAATCTGTGACACATTTGAATAATAAAGGCTAAAAGAAACAGTTTTGATTAGATAACAAAGAGCTAAACTTTCAACCTGATGGGAAAAGTTTTGAAACAGGTGGACCTTACTGAGTCTAAGATGGTGGTTCGGTAGTTGGAACTTAGAACAGAGATAGCTTTGACTGTTGAAGAATCGTTAACTTAACCGAGGTAGTTATTCAACTTTCTGGAGAGTAATGTTTTCTTAATTTACAAAAGTAGGGGCCTAACCGTTAATAAATGAGATAATACGAGTTTGTATTTGTTATAAATTAATGAAATATCGAACCGATTTGTGAATGAGTCGAAGAAGAAAAGAACGTCAGGCTATATGGATTGCGTATGTTTTTTATAAACTTATAAAGCTTGACCTTTAGTACAAGTACTTATTTAAGCTTAACCAGACTTTCTTCTAGCAAGGCTTCTTTAAGTGAGAAGCTCGGTTCCCTTTTTTAAGCCGTTATTCGATCAAAGCTTTATTTGTTTTTCCAGTTTATTTTTCCACCACATTGTTAGTTTTTAAAGAACACTCTAATAAGTACTTCTCCAAACAAAACTTAACCATATATATAAAGTTCAGAAGACCTTTCCTTAAACATTCTTAGAGCCTAGCTCGTTCACCTTTACATGATTCTCTTCTAGCAGCTTGGAAGGAAAAATCGTACAAATTTAATAATTAACGCCAAGGAACCATCATCGTGGAGTGACTTTAGAGTGTTATTCGAAATCAAATGTTGGAGTCGTGGACGAACGGACGGTTTGTATTGTAGTTATGAAGATCAGTCTTTCTATTGGTAAACGTAATCTATATGTCTTTTATTCTTTTAAACAAGATGCAATTATGCAAAATATTTAACCAATATTTTACACCAGATCTTTATATGGTTGCATACAAAACAAAACCACCAATAAAAACATTTCCTAGATTTTATTACCACAAATATTTATATTACGTTGAGTAGCTTTAAAAGTTTGACATTGAATTCGATTGGAAAATGTCAACTGGCAGTAGGTAAAGGTTGTATATTATAGACATTTTTGAATTTTAAAAGCAAGTAAGAGCTAAGACGTACAACTTACATTTTACTTCGCAAAGAAAGTTGTTGTTATGTGAATAGGGATATCAACTTACGGTTGTTACGTATTACAGCGAGTTACGTAAATATACATTGAAAGGGGCCAATGGCTTTAGAGATAAAGCATTCACCAATATAGTTTATAATATTGTCATTAATCTTTAATTTAATTACCATTATCATTAAATTAATTTGAGAAATACAGTTAAATATATATATATATATATATATATATGTATATAATAAAATAAGTGATTGATAGTTATTGTAGAAACGTCTTACAAGTTAAAAAGAAAGATCGGATGAATGTCACAAAGATCTGTTAAGCTGTTACAGGACTTGGGAGTTAGGTTGAGAAGCGCTAGTTTATTCAGCGAGTCACAACATGTTAGCTGAGGAACTGTCAATAAGAGTCAAGAAGCTTTTTTAAATTTACCCAAAGGTCTAGAACATTCTATCCATTTGGTATCACAGAGTGTTTAAGGTATACATTCACTTTGTATTGGTAAAAAACAATCTAACTAAATTATAAACTTTGTGTTTTTAGTTTTAGTAGCTTGGACTTCATTATCTAGCCCTTATCTACTGTAATCTTAATATATTTGCAGACAGTAAATTTTCCCGCAGTAACTTGCATCTGAGTTTAAACGTCAGTAACTTGAATCTCAGAAACTCAGACTTCATTAAGTACTTTTATTCCAATATCCCAGTAGGTTGAATCTCACTAAAATGACGGACCTCAACGACTCAAGTAACCTGGACACCAGTTACAAACCTTAGTAACTTAACCTTCGTAGCTTGGACAATTCCTTTGACCAAAATAACTTCAACCTCTGTAATCACTTAAAAGATGCAATTTAGGTACCTAACTTAGTTTTAGCGAATTTACCCTATAGGGAAGAAGCTATTATCGCAGTCTGCATGGTAAGACCTGGGCCCGGGACCATGATAAATTTTCGTTTTGAGGTCCCCAGACCCCAAAACACCATTCGTTCGAAACTGTATATATATACGTGTTCGTGTGTGTGTGTTCGTGTGTGTGTGTGTGTGTGTGTGTGTGTGTGTGTGTGTGTGTGTGTGTGTGTGTGTGTGTGTGTGTGTGTGTGTGTGTGTGTGTGTGTGTCCGTGAGCAAGATAGCAATCGTAAAAATTATCCGATTTTGATGAATTTTGGTATAAACTTGTAAAGCAACATTTATGACTTTAAGATCGAAAACTAGTCAGATCGCTCCATCCGAAGGGGTATTTTTTTGGGGGGGTTACCCTAAAAATGTTTTTTTTAATCTTTTACCTATAATTTTTAAATAGTAAAATATTAGTTTTTACTATTAGATTTAGCTTAAAAAACACAAAATTTGATATTTTGATCATTCCTCTACATCAATTGGTTACTAAGGTATTGAAAGTGCTAAACACAGTACGTTGTCTAATGTTATTCTTATGTAGGAGAAGAATAATTGTATATCCCGCTTATTTATGAACGTATATTGACGAAACTTGGTATACGGCTTCATCTGGTTGTGTTCTATTGTTATTTCCTCAAAAAAGATTTTTGCCAAAGGCTCCCGTAGCAGCAAACCTGCGTATTCAGCCCCATGCTATTTATCAAGAGTAATTAAATGCTATGTCTCCCTTAATTATGAACATAAATGAATAAAAACTGGTATACGACTTCACCTAGTTGAGTTATATTGATATTAGCATAAAAACCCATTTTTTGTGTTCCTTGTTGCAGCAAACGTGCGTACTCAGCCCCAATGTTATTCTTATGGAGAATAATTAAAATTGTATATATCGCTTATTTGTGAATATATTTTTATGAAACTTGGTAAGTGGCTTTATGTAGTATTAATACATTTATATATCTCTATTGGAAATTCGCTGAGTATGCAGGATTGCTGTGACGGCGGTATTTTATATCAAGATCTTCGGAAGCCTTTGTTACCTTTGATAACAAACTTAGAAACCTCTCACATCTAACTTAAATTATACTACAACATTTTCTTAAGTAAATGCGTATTTTCGATAGCTCAGTGCTATAAATATCTTGAGAAACACCTTTCATTGATATTCTTTACTTAAAGGTTTTACCTGTGTTGATGAGAGTAATTCTTTTTCTTTTGTTAAGGCGAGAAACCAATTAGTGTGTGTTGGAGCTTTAACTCGTACAGTTGGAGCTTTTTTACTTTTATGGCCAATTAAAACCGTTGAACAGGAATTTATAGTGGTCCTTACTGTTGATGTCGGTATAAATTGGAAGGAGCTGATGATTTGGAGTTGAATTTACTTACATGCACAGTTTACAACTTTTGAAATCGGAAAATAAATAGGAAAGCTTATTAACATTTGGTATTTAATTATAATGTATTATGAGCTAGTTGTTCCAAATGTGATGTTTAAGAAACACAATAGACTTAGAAACTCGTGAAATGATATACTACGCATACTCAATACTCCAATATGGAATTAAGTTCTGGGGCTTTGCATCAGAGGTTGATAGAATTTTTAAAGTTAAAAAAGTTTTTAAGAATTATGACATTTTTACCGTGGAAGGCCTCATGCAAACCAATCTCAAGGAGTTAAAAATAGTGACCGTTACAAATTTAACCATTATTAAAACTTGTTAATGGTGCAGTCAAAATTTAATAATTTATGTAATGAAAACTTTGAGCACAAATATATCACAAGATTTAAAAACGATTTTCAATATGCTAGACACCGACAGAAGTTAATAGTAAAAACAACAAAATATATGAGGAAAAAACTTTTTAAAAAATTACCGCCAAGGTTTAAAAAGTTGATCAATACTAGTTCTTTCAAAATCAGCCTTGCTGATTTTCTGCTAAGCAAGACATACTATAGTGTAAATGAATATTTAACTGGCAATGAAGTTGCGAAATCAAATGCATGAATTATTTTGATGTCATAACTTTTTATTTCCTTTTATTTTGTTTTAAGAACTTGTAATCTCGATTTAATGTATTTTATTAAGTTTAATTTAGAATAGTATTTTGAAACTGTCACCTGTTTTTTAGCTTGGCTATGATTGTGACGTTGATGTGACAATGCGGATTTATTTATTTATTTATTGTACTCAATGGTTGTGTATTTTGGCAATCAACATATAATTATCAATATGAATTGTAATGAAATAGGAGGGTGAAATACTACATAGGATTGATATAGCTAGCTTATAGCTCTTGATTCGTTGATTGGATATAACTGGCATGTGAACAATAATCCTTCAACAAATTACACGTTATCATTTGAATATTCAGTCTGAAAATCGTTTACGTTTTGTTGTAACTTGTGTGATTGTTCTGATATAACTATTATTTTATTTGATGGGAGATATATTTCAGTAAAAAATTAATCTGTTTACTCATTTATTGTATTTAACGCTGATAAACAAGATTAGTGTTTTAAAATCGATCATAAACAGGGTGAAAATGAATCATTTCGTAAAAATGCATGACATACGAAGATTTATTTAATAAATGATGACGTTTTTCTAGAATTTATATATAAAAATTAATTACATTGTAAATAAAAACTATTGTATACGAGACTTTAGGTTAAATAAAATTCGTCGAAAATCGTAAAATAAAATATAATAGGGGATTTAAAACTCTAGAAAAATAACCCATATACCACGTTACACCTGCCAGTAACCTGTGGGGAACCATAAGTCTACCACCCACAACTACAAACTGGAGTGGAAGGTCTTGCTGAGCAATACTGAGGGGAAATGATAATTGAAAACTTTAATGTACAAGCATAAGTACGAAAAGGAAAACTTTTAATAAATTTAATGATTTTGAACGATATTCGATTATATTTTTGAACTGACATCAAGTGAACGACCTCTAGGTCTCAGGTAGTAAACAATAAACGTCAGTGCTTTTGGGAAAGACGAGATGCGAAGCTTGACTGACGCTCTCACCTGACCTGATTCGACAGCATCAATTGTTGGTGCAACTGAAAAACATGTTTTCAACGAAATTATAACACGTGTGATATTATAATTAAAATCTAAGGGAAGTTACTACTTCCAAACATGTATACAACATGTACGTACGTTACTCTACCGAGTAGCTTCCTCCATAGGTTCTTGATCCAGTATGGCAGGATGTAGATTTAGTTGACTTGGTATCCGAAATTATACGGTGTTTCATGATAAAGCTATATTTATATTTTTATTGTGTGATCTTAATTTATGTGAGTCAAAGACCACTTTAGTAACAAGACACAACCGAAATTTCCCTGTGGGCTCCGTAAAGCGCCATTTAGAAAACAATACTCCAATGTTATTCTTAAGGGTAAACAGAAATGTCATATATCGTTTATTTATGAATACATTTTCATAGCACTAGGTGATGGCTTTATGTGTTAATGAAGTCCATACTTATGCACTGAACATTTTCTGAGTCCGCAGGTTTGCTGTGACGGAGGTATTAATTATGTGCTGTGTATCGCTGCCACTAATTACACGTTTGACATTTGTAGGTGCTCACCCATTACATAAATGTGTTCAAACCAAGTTGACCTTCACTTACTCGCATTTTCACTTTCATCTATTTATCTATATAAATTTTAAAATTCTGAGTGAAGTGTACCTGGTTCTATTCTGACTTATTGGGTTGTTATCTCAAAAAATACTTTTTATCAACATGGTACGTGTTTTTATAATTAATAGACTTAATAAAAGTCTTACAACATTTCAAAATACATTTAATCTTACACTGTACTTTTCACAAATCGGTAAACATGTATAAAATATGGTACAAGGCGATTTCGACCAGTCAAACCGGTCACCAGCAGGCTCAATGAATGAATGACACATTTTACTCAGGCCAGAATGACGTCATTCTCTCATTGGGCCCTATGATAATTGGTGTCACTGGACGAAATCGATACACAATAATAACAAATAATAAAACTTTATTTCCATAAATGTACATACTTTTACAAATAAATACATGACTGCAACAACAAATTGAATGATACAATCAACAGGTTAAGTATCAACTGTGAATTAAAAAAAGAAAGAGAGAAAGAAATAATTTGAACAATTCATATAAAGATTACCATAACAAAAGCTTGCATACAAAAGTCAATTAATATATACACACCATCTATTTTAACAATAAGTATACATCATGGATATATATATATATATATATATAAATATATATATTTGAATATATAAATATACATATGGATATATATATGTAACTTGTATGTAAGTTGTATATAAATACGGTATAAAAGTAATCATATTTGTAACTGTCGTAAGATGTTTTTATTATAATTCTCATAGAAAATGGCTCACGCTGCAACACTGTGAGACTATAAAATACCATTTATAAATGTAAGACAGTAATACGTAATTGATTAGTACAATTTTAATGTACAGATCGTAAAGTGGACATGAAAGACCTATAACCTCGCTTTACGCCGCAGTGGAACGGCGCAACTTAACCCTTGAAAATCAATCCCTCCAGCCTTAAGCTACCAACCTTTTATACTGGCCGTTCAGATTACTATGTTCTAAGCAGCTTTAGTAACAATAATGTAAGAACACTTACATCAACGAATTAACCAAGATTTTCAAATTGTTCAAATTATTTTCAATATGAAACCTTATTGTCTTTATTTTCAAGACACATCAAGAACATTATACCGAGGCTCAAAAATTGCAGATTATTGGTCTGGAAAAGGTAGGTAGTATACAATTTAGAAAAGAATAAATAAGAAATGTTAATTTTAACTATGTTATATTATCAACACTATACAGAGTTCTTGTATACGTTTTGTTACAAGATGCATAATTGTCTGAAATCAAAAAAACTATATTTATAATTATAAAATGACGCAGATCCCCAAAATGAAAAACTCACCTTTTTGGGGAAATTTGGGCTAAGGTATTAAATATATCTTAAAATCTTTAATTTTTAAAGTATTTTGAATATTATCTTAATCACCTTAAAAAAACACTTATCACCATAAATTAGCTCCAGAACTAAATAAATTAGTAGTATTTTAAATTCAGTTCTTTGGCAGCTAACCATTATTGCCGCTGCCCTCCTCCCCACACTTAGTTCCAACAAAATTTGGCAAAATGTGTGTACAGTCATTTTTATTTTAACTACTTTGTAGTTTGAAGGTCCGGCAGAAAGCACTTTCCGAAAGGGGTTTTTATAGAGCTTTATTTACCAAAAATTGGGTTTTTGACTTTTTTTTGTGCTGTCAAATAAATATTATATTTGAACCATTGTATTTTGTAAAAAAATATTATAATGAATTTTTTCTCCACGCCAATCGGTTACTGAGTTATCGAAAGTGCTAATTATAGTATTTCGTCCAACGTTTTATCATGGAGAATAATTTAAATTGTATATATTGCTTATTTAGGAACATAAGTGATAAAACATAGGTTGTGGCTGTATCTAGCAGTAGTCTAAATATGTTCTCATAAACCCACTGTTGTAACTCCCGTTGCAGCAGACCTGCGTTCACAAACATAATGTTATCTTTTTGAGAACAAATAAAGTGTTATATCTCACTTATTTATAAATATATTTGATCGAATCGTGGTAAATGGGTTCGTGTTGTGAGGTATATTATACATGCTATTTGTTGAATACGGAAGTTTCCTGTGACGTGAAGAGGGGAATTTAATACATATTGTCATTACCAACCAAAAGGTATTTTTAGAGATTTAACACTAGGCTTTTTTGGAAATGTTTGCTTACTTTCTGGATTAAAGGTTTTCAATGGGATGTAACAAATATATGTGTTACTGAATGGCTTCTAACCGATGAGAAAGATTCAAACCAATAACGTTTTGTATGGCAAATAATATATTCATAAATATACCGCTGCCGAGTAGGAGAAAATTCCGTTGCAGGATTCTTTGATTAAGGTCCAACAGTGCAGATGAAACAGTTTGTCACTGTCCCTAATCCGGATATCTGTCATAGGCGTTAATGTCGTTATGCAGCTAGCTTGAAGCTTGGATCAGAACAACTAACAAACTGATTTAATGGGGAGATTGTGAGCAAAGGTTAAAATTGAAATACCTTTTATGCTCTATCTTGTGTGTCTCAATAGACTGTTAAGCGTTAGTAAAATAAACTATACTCTTTAAGACTTTCGAAGTGAACTCTTGACATTACTTATGCATTCTTGGTAGTATTCAAAGATTCGATTCTTAATTTCAATTAAAATATAGTACAATGGACAGAAAATTGTACATCTATGATTTATGGTAGATTATTAAAAGATATTGGCTTTCATTCCCATTTTTATTTATGCTTTGTTTAATCTATATCAAATCTAAGTTCATGTCTTTATTTAAATAACCAACTGTCCTGGACCAACTGAATGGTTTATTTATTTCTTGAACCGTACCGTAGGCAATACCTCCATAATAATAAACTGTTATATTGCATAATAACACACTAAATGCAACAATTCATAAGTTCAAAAATATTGCAAAATAAAACTGCTCTTAGAGGTGGTGTTAAATGTATAGTAGGCTTTTAGTTGTAATCGTTAAGAGGTGGTTCTTCGCTTGACAGTTTCTAGTGTCACGTGGTTTTATTGAGATTTCATAGCCTCAGAGATTTGTATTATACTTTCTTTAAATCTCGTTGGAGTACATAGAAGTTTGTAGTTCTATAATAGTTTGTAATCACAATGCCAATAAAAAACAAGAATGCGTCTTGGAGTATATGCTGCCCTTATTAGTGAATTTCCTTTGGAAAGTGAACTATTAGCATGACCCGCACGGTGAAACTTAAGCCCGGGACCACCATAGAAGTTCCTAACGTGACCCCCTGAATACGTACGTTTTGGGGGTCGTTCAAAATTTTATATATATATATATATATATATATATATATATATATATATATGTATGCACTCTAGCGGTCGCATTTTTTGTCCGATTTACTTCGAATTTGGTAGTGACGTTCCTTTCTATAATCTGTTGGACAAGTTCGTTGGGCAAAACAATCGGAAAACTGTAAACCCATTTTTTGGGGATTAATCTTTCAAATTTCGAGTTTTTGGGCCCAAAAAGGGTCAGAAAAGCCCCAGATGTAAAATTAATGCATGTAAAAAGATGGGAATTAGAAAGGC
Organism: Allygus modestus; assembly: GCA_963675035.1. Lineage (NCBI taxonomy): Eukaryota > Metazoa > Arthropoda > Insecta > Hemiptera > Cicadellidae > Allygus > Allygus modestus. The sequence continues at coordinate 139,081,331 of OY776116.1, forward strand.
GAAAGTTTTAAGCCCTCCCTCGTCATTCTAGCATAAATATTTTCCGAGTTATTAAAGAAAATGTGTATCGGCTAAACACAGTACGTTGTCTTATGGGGGTTTTACACTAGAAAAGCCTGTTATTCCTTTGTCAGAGTACTTTTATTACCCCCAGCAACCTCACGCCTACTTTCAAGCCTGCCTGGACCTTCTCCTATAACCTTATAATGCGCAAAAGTGTATTCCCAGCTTTGAAAGTAAATGAAGCCAGGAGTATCAGAACAGCCAAAAAAAACAAAGTTTTCAGATTTCGATAAAAATTTGACAAATGTATGTTTTTACACTGATTTTGACTTTTCAAAGTTTTTATATGGAAATTCACTTCCCTCACGTCAGCGTGCTGCGTGCAAACTCGTTTAACATTTAACATCTCTGATAAAATATAAGAAAAAAACTGAAGACATAAAGTTATTAATAGTAAGGATTATTTTGATAAACATTTTGTGTATCCTGGCTGATGAATATGGTGTTACTCGATAGTGTTTATCTCAACAGCCCTAAATAAACATCAGTATAACTGTTGTAAAAATACATTGGATGTCCCATTTGTTAATAAATAGTATTTGGTAAATAATTATTGAAATTTAAATGTTCAGCAATTTTTAATTATTGTAATGAGTTTACAGGGAGATCGGTTCAAAAGTTAAAACTAAGAAAGTATTAAGTAAAACAGGGAGGAAGTCTTTTTTCATTATAATGGGAAAAGTTTGAGAAAAAGTCATTTGCCATTCTTTCGCATTTTACCCTTGTAAACTTACAATTAACAATCTTCCACTTATCGGAGAAGAAACTTTGTGATCTTTCATTAAACTTACTGTTTGACTATGATATTTGTGATCTTCAAAAGTCATTTATTGGCTACTGTGATGTTTACTCTTAAAATATAATATCTGATGCTAGATTCCGTATTTTGGTTTCAAACACTCAATTCTTATAGACCCATCCTATATATGTTAGTGTTACCAATATGTGTGAGGAATAATCAATCAGCCCAGGAATATAAAAGGAAAAAAACATAAGTCTGACACCCGTAAACTGTTTACTTGGATGTCAAGTCTTGAAGAAAAACCCATCCTTAAATTATTTTTGCGACGAATATAACATTAAAAACAACATTGTATGTAAATTTGCAATGGAAGGTGGGCGTTAGAGAATAGGTAACGATAATTAGACACAGACTAATAATTTTTGAAAATATTGTATACAAATTATCAATCTTAATAATTTAAACTTCCTGCTGGAATGGTCTTAATTTCTAAACTCTCATCATCAATGTTAATAATTTAAGTTAGGAGAAATGTTTTCAGTTGGAAACGATTTCTAAGGCGGTAAGATGCTGAGATACGATGTGGAGTAGTGTTAGTTTATTCATAAAGTCTGAAACGTCAACTGCAAACTGTCAATAACTGGGTTGAGAAGTCGAACAACATCTCTTAGGATCAAGTGTTTGGAGAGATGTTTGTCCAAGTTTTAACACGATTCTAATGAATGAAAAGTTCAGTTAAAATCAATTGAATACAGAACCCTCTTCTAACAAGTTGTTAGTGAATTTCCTTTGGAAAGTGAACTATTAGCATGACCTGCACGGTGAAACTTAAGCCCGGGACCACCATATAAGTTCCAAACGTGACCCCCTGAACACGTTTTGGGGGGTCGTTCAAAATTTTATATATATATATATATATATAAATATATATATATGTGTATGCACTCTAGCGGTCGCATTTTTTGTCCGATTTACATCAAATTTGGTAGGGACGTTCCTTTCTATAATCTGTTGGACAAGTTCGTTGGGCAAAACAATCGGAAAACTCTAAACCCAGTTTTTGGGGATTAATCTTTCAAATTTCGAGTTTTTGGGCCCAAAAAGGGTCAGAAAAGCCCCAGATGTAAAATTAATACATTTAAAAAGATGGAAATTAGAGAGGCGAAAGTTTTAAGCCCTCTCCCGTCATTCTAGCATAAATATTTACCGAGTTATTAAAGAAAATGTTTATCGGCTAAACACAGTACGTTGTCTTATGGGGGTTTTACACTAGAAAAGCGTGTTATTCCTTTGTTAGAGTACTTTTATTACCCCCAGCAACCTTACGCCTACTTTCAAGCCTGTCTGGACCTTCTACTAACCTTATAATGTGCAAAATTGTATTCCCAGCTTTGCAAGTAAATGAAACCAGGAGTATCAGAACAGCCAAAAAATCAATGTTTTCAGATTTCAATAAAAATTGGAAAAATGTATGTTTTTACACTGATTTTGAGTTTTAAAAGTTTTTATGTGGAAATTCACTTCCCTCACGTCAGCGTGCTGCGTGCGAACTCGTTTGTTATTATATTATACCGCCATTTTAGAAAAGGCCATTAACTACTTGTTGATTGCCAAACACTTCATTTTCCAATAACATTTTACTTTGTGACTCAATGAAGAGATTAAGATGCCATTGAATGAGTCTAAGAAAGCTAGATGAATAATTAATATAGATGGCAATGCAATAGGCAATTTTATTGCACTTCAAGAAAGACCATCTAATGGGTTTGTGCAATAAACATTTAATTTTCATATCTTTAACACTCTGCTTTCATGTGAAATTTTTTGATAAATATTATTGTAAACCCTAATGTTTTTCTGCTAACGCATTGTTAAAATAGTTGTTGATGTGCTGACAAGAGAAGCAATGCTGCACATTATATTATGTTTCTGTCATCCATGCCTGTACGTTTTAGAGTGAATAAAATGTGTTTTGGACAAGATACATTTTATTTGAACTAAAACTGGCTTTATACAGATAACCTAAACTGCGTAGTAAAATATTTAATAGTATCAATTTGTAATATTTAATAGTATAGTTTTTTTTTTTTTTTTTTTTTTTTTAGTATTTTTTTTTTTTTTTATTTTTTTTTTTAATAGTATCCATTTACTGTACTCTTTGCTCGACCAGGATTAATATAGACACAATGAAATATATCATGTAATTTGTTACTATATATTCATCATCTAACACGCAGACTTTAAAATAACCCACTGTCATGTAATACTCGTATTTTTCAACAAGTCAGTTGGCACAACTTTATTCATAAACAAGTCAATATATGTGAGCGATGATTTACCAGTCGTATCACGTTCGTAATCGCTGTCAATTATAACGGAGGTGTTTTACCCTGAAATAGGATGAAAGGGCTCAGTCAATCACATTAACTGTGTATTCAACAGCTTCCTGATGTTAGGATTACTAACCTGAGCTGCACAACAATCCGCAGCAGGAACAGGATAAGTTATTAATTATGAATGAATATGGTGTACAGTTCAAGTGTAAAACAAAATATTGTTATGAAAACTATTAACATATGACTTGACTTTGTTTTAATCATGTATTTTCTCAATCATGTGTTTTTCGAGTTGTCATTATTTTTCCAATAAGAAATTGTTTTTGTTTTGGTTTATATAGCTGAACTAAGAATGAATAAAAACCTACTTCTAATTCTTGTTAATAATGTTTACTTTTATTTGTGAATTTAATAATTGCGACGAGTAAAGTGGTAAGACAGAAAGATTTTGACCAGTATATAAAGAAGAGAAGGTTACTAGAATTACGCTTGAACAAACTGAAGGATGATTTACCTAAAAAAGAAAATTCTCAATAGACGTGTACGTACTACACTGACAAACTTTCGAAAATATGGGCTGAAATCGAAGATACACAATCAAATATTGAACTTTACACTAATTCAATAGAAAGTGAACTAGAAGTCAGATGGCACTTAGAAGAAATATATGAAGAGATACGAATATTCCTTGAAGCAGAAAAGAAAAAGTACAATACATGCACTACGGTGGCTCTTTCTTCCCTATCTCAGGTTGCTGAATGTCGACAATGCATTGAAAAACGTAACAACCCAAGAAAAACTATCCATCCATGGGTACCACCTTGCAGTCCATGGGTGAGGGTGCACATTGATTTCTTAGGTCCAACAGATGGGCAACAGTACCTCATATTAGTGGATGCTTTCAGTAAGTGGGTGGAAGTAATACAGACGAGAACAACCACAAGCACATGGAAAATCCAAGAGTTGAGAAGAATATTTTCAACATTTGGTTTTCCTCACATATTGGTATCCGATAATGGAAGACAGTTTGTTTTCAGAGAGTTTGAAAACTTCATGAATGAATGTGGAATTATTCACAGAACAACTGCACCATACCATCCGAGTTCAAATGGCCAGGCTGAGAGATACGTACAGACTGTCAAGAAAGCGTTAAAATCTATGGAGGGGGAAATAGGAACACTTCAAAATAAAATACAAAAACTCCTTATGCAACTCAGACAATCACCCAATACCACTGGAACATCAGCATACCATCTAATGTTTGGAAGGAATATCAGAACGAACCTCTCCATAGTTGTCCCAGAATTAGAATCAAAGAAACGCCAAGAAAAAGGACTCCAGGACGGAATAAATAGGAAGTTTAAGGCTGGAGATAAAGTACAAGCTCGTGATTACGTCAATGGATCAACAAAGTGGTGCGTAGGCCATATAACTTCAACACATGGACATGTGATGTACACAGTTCATCTCGATGATGGACGCATCATCCAAAGACATGTTGACCAGCTGATAAGATGTAAAGTACCGCAACCCCAATAAATAGAGGAGGAGGTGTTAACATATGACTTTAATTTGTTTTAATCATGTGTTTTCTCAATCATGTGTTTTTCGAGTTGTCATTATTTTTCCAATAAGAAATTGTTTTTGTTTTGGTTTATATAGCTGAACTAAGAATGAATAAAAACCTACTTCTAATTCTTGTTAATAATGTTTACTTTTATTTGTGAATTTAATAAAAACAATGACTAATTTTTATTTAGAAAACAGTAAACCACTGTTTTGTGATAAAAAATAAAAAATAAACTAATTATACACTGACATTAGAGTGTTCTATATACAAATAACTAAAACGAAAACTATAATAAGGTAGTATTAATATATAACTTTAGCTTTTGTCGATACTCCAATAAGGTGTAAGTTGTGGGCAGATTATCAAGTTATCACAACTCTAATAACTATTCAAGTATTGGAATTTTGGTTAATATGGGGAAACTCTTACTTGATAGCTCTTGTCATTATCACAGGTAAAAAAAGTAGGTATAATTGCATTGGACTATTTTATCAAAAAATAAATAAATATAGGCCTGCAAACACTGAGATTTAACATAAGTATTGTTTAGGCAATATTTATTTATACACCTGAATTGACATAGCTTGATAACTTGATATCTTACAATCACAATGATTACCTCAAATTTAAACAACTTTGTTATCAGCATATTACGTGTTGTTATTACTTACGGAATGTAATAAAAGACGTCTTACAACACTTAAGATATATTTACACTTATGCTGATTCACATACAGACGGTAAACATATATATTAGTGATGCTTAGTACCATCTTTTATATATGTTTACCGTATGTATGCGCATCAGTATAAGTGTAAATATATCTTAAGTGTTGTAATACGTCTTTTATTACATCCCGTACCTCAAATTTCTCCAGCTATCAATACCGTTTTATACATTTGTATTCCTCTCTATTGTTTTAACTACGTGTTAAGTTATAACAAAACCTAAAAACCAAGAAAACAAAAGAAACTATGAGCGGTCGATTAAAGTTAATCTTGGATTATTTATTACAATATGGATATTTATTTATCACAACTGTTAGACTTAAAACATCCCACATCAAAACAAATTAAGTTTACAGAAGAAAATTCTTTAACAGAAACCTTAAAAAAAAATCACATTTTACTTGTTAAAAATTTAAAGGATCATTTCATAACTGAGGGGATGCTTGTGAAAACTGAAAAATAAACTGATATGTTAAATTTGTTTTATGAACTTTGAAGAACCAGCCTTAGTTTTTTACTCAATTAAAATAATCACAAATACATTTTATAAAAAATAACTCAAGACATGCCTTAAACTTCTCGAACCAATCAGAAAACTAAAACGCTAAAATGTTGTATGGTAGATATTGTATTTCTGATTGATAGTAACCTCAACAATTTCATTTACAAAATCTATTAAGCTATATATGGAGATACATTATTCTGAGGATTGTTTACGTCCCATATTCTTTCCTTAGGCTATTGAATCATAAAGATTATTATAGCAATATTTTTGTTTATGGCTATCTTATTATAGTAGGTTATAATACGTCATAACTCAATACACTGCGCTGTAAGCGTTTATGATGGATAAACTAAGTGTCCAGTAAAAAATATTTGTTATTTGATTGGTTATTGGGTTTATTGTAATATGTTTCATGGAATAATAACAGTTTTTAAGTCACAATGCAATAAATAAACTTATTTAATTAGTAATTTTCGGCTTATTTAATAGCAAGGCATCGTTTAAAAAAGTAATTTAAAGTTCCAAAATAATACTTACGTACGTTATAAATTGTCCTTATATTATATTTGAATAATATTATATTTTATATTATATTATATTATTTATATTATATTTTTTTTTGTCCTTTTTATATAGAATTTAAGAAGTCTACGTTTCCACTGCCACTCAATTCATCTCATTCACTAAGGTAAAGGTCAGCTTACCATTTTATTGTTAATGGAATATTTGACGTTGATATTTGAACAAATTTGGAATATAAAACTTATGTTTCGTCATATAGTACGTTGTCATTTTAAGGAAAGACAACATTTTTATTATGAGACCGATTTTGAGATGATCGATGAAGAAGGCTACTACGTGAAAACTTTAACGAACAGAGACACCGTGTGAGAGTGAGGAAGAAGGAGGGAGAAAGAGAGAGAGAGTGGGAGGGAGAGAGAGAGAGAGAGAGACAGTGTGGAGAGGGGAATCTTGTCTTGGTTCACTTTAATTGTATTGTGTATTTATTGCATTGAGGAGGTATCATGTCATGAATATCCAATGCAATTTACGAGATACGTACATGTGTATGTTCAGAAATTGTATGATAACAAAATATTTCAAAATAATAGTAGTGACATATTCTATGAACTGTTAACGCAAAAGAATATCTGAGCACATATTGCATAAATATATATATATATATATGTAAGAAGGTATGTCAGAAACTATACTACTTATATTAGTTTTCACTAAATAATTAGAACAGAAAATACATAAATGTTCCATCTAATCTGCTGAAAACAAGGAACTCATGCTGATAGTGCAGATATAAAATTCATGATAAACAACAAGTTATTAACATAATACTACACAATAACTGACAAATTAAAAGTTTACTCTTGGTAACCCACTCTTGGTATGGAGGTTTGTTTACTTGTTTATTTTAATTGGTACACCGTATGCACAATCTATATGATTTAGGTATTTGTAGTTCGTGAAAATTTACCCCAAACATTTAAATCCTCCATTGAAATTTTATAAATATATACTTTTATGATCAATGAAAATTATAAACTTTGTCTGCTGTCTCTAATTATCTTGAAAAGCCTTTTTCTACGGTCAAGACAGATAATTGGTGTTATTTCTTACTTACGTTTTGTGCAATGTTAGATATCATTGTTAAAAAAGAGTCTTTGTATCCAATTTTTTTTAAGATCGAAAGATAAAGCAATGACAATTAATTTAAAATATTTAAAAATCGTTACACGTTTTCAATAATAACGAGGTTTTACTTATCTAAGAAGTGGTTTAACTTTGCTTGTTAAAGCACATTATTCTTTTTCAAAAGCATGTAACAATTAGCTAACGAGGATAAAAGGTGTTTATGCCCTCTGATGTTTTAAAGCTACCTCTTCATAAAGTTCATTGGTTGCAGCAAGTTATCAATGGAAGTACCAGCATTCCCCGGTGATTGGATGGACGCAGCCCGTTGAACGTGAGAAGTTTGCGAAACCGACCTCGATAGATCTTATTTAGACTTCTATATTGAACGAAGCGCAAGAATTTAAAACTTTATATATATTCAAAGCAATCACACTCTTTAAAATGATTTATTTTATTTTAATTGCTACAAAACAGAATACTTCCAATTATATTGTAAATATATCACTAATTACAAATACAAAACTGAAAACACACTTACAGATATAGACAAGCGTCTCTCGTTCATAACCTAGAGTGTCAACATAATTGCAGGAAATATCACAACGAACCTAATACTGTAGGTATTTTACTACTGCAAGTGTTAATCAAGCTCTAAATGCGAGCATTAATGATCGCAACACTTGATAACCCAATTATAAGCAGGATAATCACATTACAGAGAGTTATCACAACCATGTTATCACATACATGTTAAATGCAAGAGACGTTAAAATAATAATTGTTCTGTTTTAAAAAGATACACGAGCCAACCTCCTGCAGTATTACACCCACGCCTAAAACGGACCATCCTCATGTTAATGAATGCAAAGTGCGGTGTTTTAATCCATTGTAAGACTAGATTATTTGCGTACCGACAGTCAGGTAAAATTTGGTGGAATTACGATCTGTACTAGTTTCGATACAAATGCATCATCCTCAGGTTAATAGAAACAGTGAAGTTCATATTCGTCCAACGAAGCCACCGGATTAATCAACTTTATTATTTTAATCAAGCTGATGATGATGTATCGAATAAACAATTATATTTATCATGATTTCATCAATTTGCATTGACTGCAGTTACGTGCATTTTTTCAAAATTATGAATCTCCTCCCATTTTTTAAATTTGTAAGTGACTAATTTAATTGTTTTCATTCCAGTTGTATTCGTAGCATCTTTAAAATATCAAATTAAATCTCCGAATTTCTCGATAGAGGCAAAATCTGTTAATACCTTATAGATTAATATAATCATCGATTTCTTGAGTCGGGTCCCTCCTCTGCAACTAAAAAGTAATGTATTTTATTTAGCAAATCATAACAAAATGTTCTTCTAATAAGAAGTTATAAGAGTACTCAGACGTTACCAATAAATAACTGCTTCTTATAATTAATCTTAGGTGTAAAAATAAAAAATATATAAAATGACACCCTTATGTTTAGCCCATGTAAGGTAATTAATAGCAAAATACCACGAAGCTGACCGAACTGTGATTACAAGCTAAAAGGTCCGAGATTTACAAACAGCTATTATTTCTCTCCTGGAGGGAAGTTTGTTATAGAGGCCTCCTCTTGAGGGAGGTTGGTTGTTAGCGGATATGTGAGGAAATCTCAGGAGAGCGGAGACACTAGATTTTGTTTATAAGGGTCTAATACATTTTCTCTATCTTAAACAAAACTTTTTTATAATTTGCGATTTGTTTAAACCCATTCAAGCTTTTGATACAGTGACTCAAATACATATTTTGTTAAATTGGTTAAGTGAATTGCATACCAAATTATGATATACTCTGTAAGTATTACGAACCTAACTTCTAGTTTTTCCTCACATTACAAAAATAAAAGTATGAATAAAACATAATATCGACTTAAAAGTTGTTAAATGGGGCCAAAGTACTATTTATACGATGTCAAATACATTTTGTCTACTTTAGACAAAATAATATTTTTAATTTGTTATTTCTTTTAAACCCGATCATGCTTTTGATATAGTAATAAAATATATTTTTTTAAATGGTTAGTTGAATTAAATACCAAATTATGATATACTCTTTAAGTACAAGGTACCTAACTTCTACTTTTCCTCACATATAAATAGTAAAAGACTGAACAATTATATCGACCTAAAATTGTTAAATAGGTTAAACGTATTTCCTTGTAAAGACTATTTATTTGATTATTTACTGGGATTGCCTGTCAGCCTCCATAGAATCTGAAGAAAATGTTTTTGGAAAGCAGAGAGTTTCATCTGGAAATCAATAATTTTGTTGGGAAGTAAATCCTCGACACTAATCCAAAACTACTCTGAAGCTATAAAACGTTTTATGATTTCATTAACCACTTCCTGTTGTTTCATTTGCGCTTGTACTTATTCAATTTAAATAGTGGGTCAGTGCTTTTTAGTTGAGAAGAGGAGGAGATGTAAAACCAAGCAATTATGGTCGTAGATAAAATTTAAACCTGTTCATTTATAAAACTATAACGATAAAACGTTCTTAAAAATAACGTGTTTATGTCACTGGTAGAAAGGTAGGCTGAGGTGGTTGAGGAACGTCACATGCAGCTGACTCGAGGGGCTGTATTATATTTATCAATTCCCTTTGAAGCTGTTAAGTTTTGAAAAGAAATTCCGAAAACTCTTTATACCTTAGTTCTTATTTTCTGCTATGGAAGTTCAAAGTATTTATATCTTAAAATATTATAATTATGTTAAAGTTACTGGTTTGGAAATCGATCGAATCTACCACATGCTTTGTCTTATGAATGGCATATTTATTAATTAAGAAGTATAATTGGTCAATTGAGTACATTAATCATCAAATCTTCATTATATCATCAAATTATTGTGCAAGACGCCGAATAAACTATAGGGCGTATTTTGAGGCGAATATGAATTAATGATGAGTGTAGAAAAGGTGAGATGTCTTGTGTAGCCTTGTTAATGACCAAGAACGACTGCTTCTTTACCCAGGATAATTCATTAATAGCCCAAAGACCAATCACAGCTGGATCCAGTATCGAACCTTCACAAAATTGTCTGAAGATTTTAAAAATTAATAAAACATATTATTAAATATTATGAAATAATTTCATTCTTAAACTTAACAGTTCAGGTCCAACTTCAATAGTTATTAAAGATATTTGAGGTAATCTATTTACTAGGATGGAGTACAGCCTGTACTGATCCTCAAGGAACAGTAGTACACAATATGTTTTGCCAATTAGTGACATTCACCCATCTTACTTACTTACTCCAACTCCCAAGGCCATTTATAAGGGAGGTGATATTCAGCACCAACAGAGCCCCTCCATCTTAACCGATCCTCTGCATCTTCTTCAGCAGCTCTAACTCTCCATATCGGTCTTCACCTGGTTCCACCATCTCTGCTTTGGTCTTCCACGGGGTCGCCTACCCTCGGGATTAGACTTCATAACTTTCTATAGCCGACATTCCTCTTCTTTTCTGAGTACATGCGGAGTCTTCTACTCTTTTATAATATTATGTCCCCACTATTGTAGAGGTCTCTGATTTCTCTATTTTGGTTTCTTCTGCATTCCCCTTTTTCGCATTTTTTACAATTATCATAGGTTCATACATTTTTAAATTTATAAATTCACCCACCCAATTTTTGTAAATTTGTAACCAAGTAACAAGGTTTTAAAAACATCATATGTTCTATTTAAGCAAGTAATTGACGGTTTACTTAGATATGTAAAAAATTAAAAAAAAGGTTTTTGTAAGATTTTGAATCCTTAATATTGCTCAGAAATTGTTTTAATGGTTAGTTGTAGATATCTTTATAATCGTTAAATGTGTAAACAAAAGAAAGTTCAACAGTTTGGAAATTGTCTTTATGAAGAAATATTGCTGGAGAAAGTTATATAGGCTAAAGCGTCTCAAAACACTTCCACAACACTGTTCCCTTCCAAAAAATCCTCTTTTAAAACTAATATTATAATGGTATTTGGAAATTTTGAATGCAGCATTTATTATTATAATTTTTAATGTGGACTGTGTTAATTACTCCCTCTTTTGAGTAGCCGCTATTAACACTTTATTATTTTACCCACCAGTCGCTAGGGTTTTTATTTTTTTTTTACTTATTTATTTACATTTCGGTGTAAATTACAGTTACTCTATAGTATTTTATAGTAAAAATAAAACATTTTACCAAACAAATTAATGAAAAGAGAAAAGTCAGTAAGTAAAATTCATTATGAACAAACCATAAAAAGCTTCAAGTTGTTTAGCATGGAACTTAATAAGGAACATTCTATCTGACACTTTATTCGCTGGGTTTTCTTACTACTTTATTAAGAATCTTTTCACTGCCTTGCTACCTCAGTTTTTATAAAATACATGCTCTGTGTTATTCCTATTGGCAAGCATTCGGATCTCAAGTAGGGCTAGATATCCTTTTAAAACGCAGTTTTTTATTCCTATTTTTACTACAAAATGTATATATATGGAGGAAGTTATTCTGTTATAAAAGTTTGTAGAGCTTTAAGCAGCCTTGTAAATAATTATTTATTAAATAAATAATCAAGAGTAGTTTAAATGGAGCAGGATATTATAATGTTAAATCGGTATAAATTATTTTGATTAATATACCATCTTAAAGTTATATAACTAGGTATTAATTTCCCGTAATTCAATGAAATTTGGCTCAAATGTGTAAAATCACATTCATGGCTTTAAGTTTGAAAACCAGAAAAATCGGACTATGGGAAGGGGGGTGTATGTGGGTTTTAAATTTTCAAAAAATCAGTTTTTGCATTTTTCACCCTACAATTTTTAGAAAACTTAACTTTGGTTTTGACCATGTTATAGAACTTAAAAGAAAAAATAATATAGTATTTTGAATTATTAACCTAGGTTAAGTGGTTGCAGAGAAAATTCAAAAAAACCTACTCATAAAATCTCCCATGTTAATCTTATGGGAAAAAGGTTTTTGGCATTTCCTCAGTTTATTTTAATGTAAACTTCACATTTGTTTTTACAAATCTGTTTAGTTCAACAAAACAATCATTTTGGTATTTAAATTGTGATTCTACGCCCAACCGTTGCTGAGATATTCAGAGTGCTAAACACAGTACGTTGTCAAATGTTATCCTTATGGAGAATAAATCAAATTTCATATCTCGATTATTTATGAATGTATATTGATGAAACTTGGTATGTGGCTTCTCGTAGTACTGGTATATTGATATTTGCACAAAAAATTGATTTTTTGTTGATTATTCCCTTAGCAACAAACCTGTGTACTCAGCTCCCATGTTATTCTTATGGAGAATAAGTAAAATGTAATGACTCCCTTAATTTTGAACATAAATTAATAAAACTTGGTATGTAGCTTCACTTGGTTGAGTTATATTGATAATTGCATAAAACCCCATTATTTTGTTCCTTGTTGCAGCAAACCTGCTTACTTAGCCCCCATGTTATTATTATGGAGAATAAATAAAATGTTATATAGCGCTTATTTATGATTGATTATTGATGAAACTTGGTAAATGGCTTCGCCTGGTTAAATTATTGCATACAATTATTGCATATATTAGCATAAAAATCAATTGTTTTGTTTCTTGTTTCAGCAAACCTACGTACTCATTACCAATGTTATTCTTATGGAGAATAATTAAAATCGCTTATATGTGAATATATTTTTATGAAACTTGGAACGCGGCTTTATGTGGAATTCAGACAAATATAATGCATTGGAAATTCGCTGAGTATGCAGGTTTGCTGCGACGGGGGTATTTTTAAATATCCTACAATACATATTTTACTTGTAACATAATCTATATCAAAGTGATTACTAATGTGAATGATTACATACAGCACAATTTCAATCCGTTGAAACATGTTCAGAGTATCATAACGCACAGCAATGATATAGTGAATCTTACTATTCGGGTTTATTGATTACTCTGCCACAAAAACCCAACAACGTCTTAGGGAACACAAACATTAATAAAACAGGAACATATACAAATTGATTGACAAATTATGATGTTAACAATTCATAAACAAAATCGCAACGTTACAAAAGTTATTTAATAAAGAATAAAGCACTGCATTTTCCCATTACATGTCTATTTACCCATTACATGTTCAGAGTATCATAACGCACAGCAATGATATAGTGAATCTTACTATTCGGGTTTATTGATTACTCTGCCACAAAAACCCAACAACGTCTTAGGGAACACAAACATTAATAAAACAGGAACATATACAAATTGATTGACAAATTATGATGTTAACAATTCATAAACAAAATCGCAACGTTACAAAAGTTATTTAATAAAGAATAAAGCACTGCATTTTCCCATTACATGTCTATTTACCCATTACATGTTCAGAGTATCATAACGCACAGCAATGATATAGTGAATCTTACTATTCGGGTTTATTGATTACTCTGCCACAAAAACCCAACAACGTCTTAGGGAACACAAACATTAATAAAACAGGAACATATACAAATTGATTGACAAATTATGATGTTAACAATTCATAAACAAAATCGCAACGTTACAAAAGTTATTTAATAAAGAATAAAGCACTGCATTTTCCCATTACATGTCTATTTACCCATTACATGTTCAGAGTATCATAACGCACAGCAATGATATAGTGAATCTTACTATTCGGGTTTATTGATTACTCTGCCACAAAAACCCAACAACGTCTTAGGGAACACAAACATTAATAAAACAGGAACATATACAAATTGATTGACAAATTATGATGTTAACAATTCATAAACAAAATCGCAACGTTACAAAAGTTATTTAATAAAGAATAAAGCACTGCATTTTCCCATTACATGTCTATTTACCCATTACATGTTCAGAGTATCATAACGCACAGCAATGATATAGTGAATCTTACTATTCGGGTTTATTGATTACTCTGCCACAAAAACCCAACAACGTCTTAGGGAACACAAACATTAATAAAACAGGAACATATACAAATTGATTGACAAATTATGATGTTAACAATTCATAAACAAAATCGCAACGTTACAAAAGTTATTTAATAAAGAATAAAGCACTGCATTTTCCCATTACATGTCTATTTACCCATTACATGTTCAGAGTATCATAACGCACAGCAATGATATAGTGAATCTTACTATTCGGGTTTATTGATTACTCTGCCACAAAAACCCAACAACGTCTTAGGGAACACAAACATTAATAAAACAGGAACATATACAAATTGATTGACAAATTATGATGTTAACAATTCATAAACAAAATCGCAACGTTACAAAAGTTATTTAATAAAGAATAAAGCACTGCATTTTCCCATTACATGTCTATTTACCCATTACATGTTCAGAGTATCATAACGCACAGCAATGATATAGTGAATCTTACTATTCGGGTTTATTGATTACTCTGCCACAAAAACCCAACAACGTCTTAGGGAACACAAACATTAATAAAACAGGAACATATACAAATTGATTGACAAATTATGATGTTAACAATTCATAAACAAAATCGCAACGTTACAAAAGTTATTTAATAAAGAATAAAGCACTGCATTTTCCCATTACATGTCTATTTACCCATTACATGTTCAGAGTATCATAACGCACAGCAATGATATAGTGAATCTTACTATTCGGGTTTATTGATTACTCTGCCACAAAAACCCAACAACGTCTTAGGGAACACAAACATTAATAAAACAGGAACATATACAAATTGATTGACAAATTATGATGTTAACAATTCATAAACAAAATCGCAACGTTACAAAAATTATTTAATAAAGAATAAAGCACTGCATTTTCCCATTACATGTCTATTTACCCATTACATGTTCAGAGTATCATAACGCACAGCAATGATATAGTGAATCTTACTATTCGGGTTTATTGATTACTCTGCCACAAAAACCCAACAACGTCTTAGGGAACACAAACATTAATAAAACAGGAACATATACAAATTGATTGACAAATTATGATGTTAACAATTCATAAACAAAATCGCAACGTTACAAAAATTATTTAATAAAGAATAAAGCACTGCATTTTCCCATTACATGTCTATTTACCCATTACATGTTCAGAGTATCATAACGCACAGCAATGATATAGTGAATCTTACTATTCGGGTTTATTGATTACTCTGCCACAAAAACCCAACAACGTCTTAGGGAACACAAACATTAATAAAACAGGAACATATACAAATTGATTGACAAATTATGATGTTAACAATTCATAAACAAAATCGCAACGTTACAAAAATTATTTAATAAAGAATAAAGCACTGCATTTTCCCATTACATGTCTATTTACCCATTACATGTTCAGAGTATCATAACGCACAGCAATGATATAGTGAATCTTACTATTCGGGTTTATTGATTACTCTGCCACAAAAACCCAACAACGTCTTAGGGAACACAAACATTAATAAAACAGGGACATATACAAATTGATTGACAAATTATGATGTTAACAATTCATAAACAAAATCGCAACGTTACAAAAGTTATTTAATAAAGAATAAAGCACTGCATTTTCCCATTACATGTCTATTTACCCATTACATGTTCAGAGTATCATAACGCACAGCAATGATATAGTGAATCTTACTATTCGGGTTTATTGATTACTCTGCCACAAAAACCCAACAACGTCTTAGGGAACACAAACATTAATAAAACAGGAACATATACAAATTGATTGACAAATTATGATGTTAACAATTCATAAACAAAATCGCAACGTTACAAAAGTTATTTAATAAAGAATAAAGCACTGCATTTTCCCATTACATGTCTATTTACCCATTACATGTTCAGAGTATCATAACGCACAGCAATGATATAGTGAATCTTACTATTCGGGTTTATTGATTACTCTGCCACAAAAACCCAACAACGTCTTAGGGAACACAAACATTAATAAAACAGGAACATATACAAATTGATTGACAAATTATGATGTTAAGAATTCATAAACAAAATCGCAACGTTACAAAAGTTATTTAATAAAGAATAAAGCACTGCATTTTCCCATCATTATTTATGCTGGAACGGAAGTGACACAAGGATACCGAGGAATCCAATGTTTAATCGACATTTAGATCTGGACTACGATAACGGAGTAATGGTCTTTTAGCGGTTTGATAGGACTGCCACAAAGAATGTGTAAAATGAATAAGTGTAAAACAGAACTCGATATGTAATCGTACAAAGTTAATTGTTTATTGAATCCCATGGAGATGACGTAGAGCCCTATAATTACTCCTCGCAGTTATTTCGTACGCTACAATGCATTTTAAGGAACTAAATTCAACAAAGTTATAAACTCAGTAAAATAAAAATACATCCGGTTAAAAATTTCACTTTTGAGGCATAAAATAAATCGATGTTTAGGAGATCTATAATTTGGCAATATAAACATATATTGTTATTTTGTTCAGACTTTATTTAACCTGGGTTTATCTTCTATTTCCTACAACCGCTATTGGCACAGGGAGATATATTGTATATGCTGTGAGACCTTCACACACATTCTCTGGTATATATTACATATTAAAAAAGATTATATTGTGAGGAAAGCAACTTGGGTGTTATTGTATAGATAACCCGGAAAGGTACCAACCTTTCAGGTTTATCTATACAAAAACACCCAAGTTATCATTCTTGCTTCCTCATATCCAACTGAATCCAACATATTCTTCAAATAAACGGATACAAATAAAATACTTCAGCCCTCCAACCGCTTTCAGGCCTAACAAAACTTGATTTGCACTTCATAAAGCTACTTGAGAATATACTTGGAACCATCTCTGAATAAAACATACGCTATCAATAATAAAATATTTATTAGGAAACAGTTTGTGTAATATTGTGGGTTGACAGTTTTTGGGTAAATGTTTTGGGAATTTAACGTATTCTCTAATCATTTATATCTTACTACATTGTATTACTTTAGTTTGTGATCTTAAAAAATGTTGTGTTAAAAAGTATTTGCTGTAAATTGTTTCACCCGTTACCTTGTTTAAATCTAACTAAGGTTTATACAGATTTATTTTTAAATCGAAGACAAATAGTCCAAACATTTTTTTTTAGGACATTCCAGTTAATAACCACATTCCAGTACAATAACAACTTAACAGAAATACAATGAGATAAAACAGTCGTACAGTCTGCGGGCTACACTCCGCTGCCATAGAAATTGTTTAATGTTACAGTGGAGTATGTCTATTATCAATTTCTTTTCTTTCTGAATATTTGTATCCATAAAAAATACAATTGGCAACCAATCTCAAGTAGATATTGGGCTGAGGTGATACGTGTTTTAAATTATTTGGCCTTCGTAGGTACATTACAAATCGGTTAGATATAAAATTGTGTATTTGTAAGTAAAGGTGTAGAGCCCCAAGCAGTACATGTATCACGTCTACTAATAATTTATCAGATGACACATGTAAGATGGATCCCCATAAATTTACGTCAGACCAGCCTTTCTGGGTTTTAAAGTTTCCAAAACTGTTATCATCTACCTTATATTAATTCTCATTTGTAATTTAAACTTATAATTTAGCTTCAGAAACAGAATTGCCAAATAATATTTATCATAAATTTAATAATATAATATCATGTTACTCCTCGTCACAATGGTTGAATTATTACATCACTTACCTGGACTAACCGATTTGTAATGTACCTAGGAATGCCAAATAATTTAAAACACGTATCACCTCAGCCCAAGATCTACTTGAGTTTGGTTGCCAATTGTATTTTTTATGGATAAAAATATTCAGAAAGAAAAAAAAAATTATAATAGATATACTCCAGAGTAACAGTAAACAATTTCTATGGCAGCGGAGTGTAGCCCGTAGGCTGTACAACTGTTTTATCTTATTGTATTTCTGTTAAGTTTTTATTGTACTGGAATGTGGTTATTAACTGGAATGTTCTACAAAAATAATGTTTGGGACTATTTGTCTTCGATTTAAAAATAAATCTGTACAAACCTTAGTTAGATTAAAACAAGGTAACGGGTGAAACAATTTACAGCAAATACTTTTTAACACAACATTTTTTAAGATCACAAACTAAAGTAATACAATGTAGTAAGATATAAATGATTAGAGAATACGTTAAATTCCCAAAACATTTACCCAAAAACTGTCAACCCACAATATTACACAAACTGTTTCCCAATAAATGTTTTAGTATTGATAGCGTATGTTTTATTCAGAGATGGTTCCAAGGATATTCTCAAGAAGCTTTATCAAGAACAAATACAGTTTTGTTAGGCCTGTAAGCGGTTGGAGGGCTGAAGTGTTTCCTTTTTATCCGTTTCTTTGAAGAATATGTTGCATTCAGTTGGATATTAGGAAGCAAGAATAATGAGTAATTGAAATACAATAACCCAAGTGACAGCCTTGTAGCAGAATCGTGCCAAGGTCATTTAAACATTATAAATGTGTGATTGAAATTATGAAGTTAAATAACCTTTTTACCTCTAGAGCAATCTTACAATAGCTCAATCCATACGAAAAATGTAGATCTGATGTGGGTGAATTCTGTCTATATACAATCAAGTACAAAAATAATATTCTTTTAAATTATATATCAAACTGTATAGTAAAAAAGTAAAAGTGAGGTATAATATCTGTATTAATTGACTTCTGTAGTATATTTGTAACCGTAACTTACAATAATATCAAGCTATGTGAGCTATTATTAGCTATGTAAACAATATTTAAACCTGTTATAATGATTAAAAAAATTAAGAAATATAATACATAATTTTACCACTAAAATTTTCTTAGAACAAAATGTTTTGCTGTTTGTATTTTATATAGAAAAACGCGCTGCGTCTCACAAAGCTAAAACAAATTTTTATACTAATACTGTATTTTCATAATAATCGGTAAATATACATAAACGAGTTTGCACGCAGCACGCTGACGTGAGGGAAGTGAATTTCCACATAAAAAACTATAAAAACTCAAAATCAGTTAAAAACATACAATTATTCCAATTTTTATTCAAATCTGAAAATATTGATTTTTTGGCTGTTTTGATGCTCCTGGTTCTATTTACCTGCAATACTGGGAATAAAACTTTGTGCATTATAAGGTTAGGAGAAGGTCCAGTCAGCCTTTAAAGTAGGCGTGAGGTTGCTGGAGATGTTAAGAGTACACCAACAAATGAATAACAGGCTTTTCTAATGTAAAACCCCCATAAGACAACGTACTGCGTTTGGTCAATACACATTTTCTTTAATAACTCGGTAAATATTTATGCTAGAACGACGAGAGAGGGCTTAAAACTTTCACCTAACTAATTCCCATCTTTTTCCACGCATTAATGTTGCATCCGGGGCTTTTTTGACCCTTTTTGGGCCCAAAAACTCGAAATTTGAAAATTAATCCCCAAAAAAATGGGTTTAGAGTTTTCCGATTGTTTTGCCCAACGAACTTGTCCAACAGATTATAGAAAGAAACGTACCTACCAAATTTTAAGTAAATCGGACAAAAAATGCGACCGCTAGAGTGCATACACACATATATATATATATATATGTCTATATATATATATATATATATATACATATATATATATGTAAAATTTTGAACGACCCCCCAAAACGTGTTCAGGGGGTCACGTTAGGAACTTCTATGGTGGTCCCGGGCTTAAGTTTCACCGTGCGGGTCATGCTAATAGTTCACTTTCCAAAGGAAATTCACTAATCATCATTAGTACGAGGTGATCGATCTTATCCTGATACACCGGTTTTCTGATTGGGCGTGAAGATGAACGGTGTATCTGGTTGATTCGATTGCCTTGATCCATCCTTAACGTATATATACCGTCTTGTATGTAAACACAGTATAAGTGTAAATCTATTTTATAGCGTCATGAGACGTAATTTATTTTATCTTGTTTAGTGTAGCAACACGTATCATACTACTCAAAAAATTAGTTGGATATTGTGCAAACTGTAAAAGTTAATACAAAGTAAAAACTAACAATACAAGTTTGCAATACAAGTTAGCTGCAACAGGGTAAACTATCCATGGAACTTGAAACTCACAACAACGTAACAAGTCCTCTTCCTCTTCCAACAACAACTTTTAGTTTATTCGAGATTGAATTTATCTTTCTGTTTAGTCTTTTTATTAAGGATTTTATATTTATATTAAATATAAAAATTAGCTGTTGGTATGCTAATGTTGTAACGTTTATTAAATAATTGTTAGTTCCATTGGATTTAATTTGTCCAACTCAAATGCACAACAATCTATTTAGAATAATGAATGGCAAAGGATTAATGAGGAAATATAAAAGTAGTGTTTATAATTTAGTAAGTAAGTACTTTTGTAAGAAAGAATACAAAATAAATAAATTGGTTAATACCACTATTATTTCAGGCGAATACTGTTATCACAACATTTAAATAGAAGTTTAAAGATTTAAAATAAACAATAATTGATAGATTTCACAAATGTATTGAAAAAAGTATATATATTTGCTTTTATTTCTGAACATATGTTTGGATAAATACTAGAGTTGGTTACTAATCTCAAAGTTGCAGCTTCACAGTTTTGTTTTTAAAACCCTCTTTTAAAGTTGTGTATACATCAATCGGTACAATATATACCTTAGATTGTATATTTCCATAAATATAAGATCATAAAAAATACTTTAAGGTCACTCTGATTATAATCAAAGTTTTAAATAGTTAAAAGGACTAAAAGACATTTGGGCAAAAAGGAATTTTAGGATTGTGACATTTTAGATTCATTTACTGTATTTAACTGTTATCGAAAAAATACGTTGAAACTAAACCAATTAAATGATATCCTGATCTAAATTTTCTCTTATCTACTATAAATTCCGAAAAAGGTTAAAGTAAAATTTGATAGTCTAATCTGTAATATCCAACATTATTGCTGCCTTATATAGAGTATCTTGGTACGTTGTTTTGTAAAGTATTTTTTGAAATGAGACTGCACCATATCATTCGGCATCCCGGACAACATTGTTACTTTACTATGACTACACAATTTATTGTTTAAACACACGTTACTAGTCCTCCACATATCACACGATTGCCGTGTTGCTATAAAGATATTATATTACAAAACAGTCTATGAATAAACCGTACTTGACCGTATGATAACTATCGAGATTGCTCGAAACCAGTTTTGCCATATTGAAGGTCAAATACGAATAATATTCCATCCAAATATGACAAATTCGTCAACGTATAAAACAAGACTCACAATACTCACCTCATTACTTTGAAATATTTTTAATTAACAACTAAAAATAAAATAATAAAGTTAATAATTCATACTATAAATTTAGTTACTGAAATGCTTTCAGAGCAGTTGCTCTCTATTGGTAGCGTATGTTTTATTCTTGGAATTTTCTCAAGATGCTTTATCAAGTGCAAATAATATCTTGTTATACCCAGCAGAGGAGCTTCAGTGGTTCCTTCTGCCTGTTACATCGTTGAATGAATTGAATCCTGTTGGAAATAAGGCTAGATGATTTAAAACTAAATAATTTGGTAAGTTTAAAATCATTTCTAAAATTAAATTTATCGTATATTATATATTTTCTTGATGTTATATCGTACAAAAGGTGGCAAACATAAAGAAACAATTTATAATCCTGTTTAGCTGCAACGAACTAAACTATTCATAGAACTAGAATCTCGTAACAATGTAGTTGCTCTCATTTAGTAGACCTCGCAGGTTTCAATGTTGTAATTGACTATATTCGTTAACTATCGTTTAACCCAAGGTAAAATAATCATCCTTCTAGCTTGGGTATGAATTTATAAATTATAAACCGAACTTTTATTTAAATATATCAGTTTAGAAGAGTATTCGCAAGAGTTTTGATATTCCAAAATTATTTATGTAAAGCATAACTCGTTATTTTTCTGCAATAATATTCTAAAGTTTTTATTCGTCATACACTTAAATAACCGTTTTAACGAATAAACTTTCGTGAATTTTAATAGGTCAATATGTCTGACTAACTTCTGGACATTTATCATTACATTAACACTAATCCATCCACTCGAGTTACAATCTGGCCACAAAGCTGTTGTCCTCCTCACATATCATTGTCACTAGCTTATGAATTATTCATCTGTATGTGAAATGTCTTCTATCTGGGACACATCTTAGATAAGAAATACATACAACGCTGTAGGGCCTAACACTGTTTACATAAACTAAAATAATATATATTTTACCTTAGAGAATTCTTTATCAGATTTATCCTGAAAGTCATTTCGTTGTTGCTCTATCAAAGGTATTATAATTTTGCAGGTTCCTCTCAATTACCTCTAATAGAAAGAAGCAAAAGTTTACTTCCTCTAACTCACCCATTTTTACTCTTAGCATTTTACATGGGAATTTAATTGGGTGAGATAGCGACAAGTCAGTAAAAGGTCTATCATTAGTAAATTATAAATTTTAAATAAAAATGTTTATTAAAGTCTTCACAGAAATCTTATATTGTTAAATGAAATGATTTTAACCGCTATTTAAATATTTCTGTACTTATATCAACTGAGAATAAAACAAAACTAGCGATTTGAGTTGATGTAAATAGTGAAATCAGTGATATGATTCACTCGCTTACTACTCCCCGTTTCATAAATAGCCCCTGACTGCTAGGAATATCTGAAGAAGAGAGTCAATATCATTGGAAAACTGTGTATTGCCCAAGTTAGAGGGGAATTGAAAAGTAGTTTTCTTATCGACCAGAAATTTTTAATGGACCTAGAGATACATTAAAACTTATTAATATTGTGAACACACTAAAAATATACATAAAAGAATGAAGAAGATGAACTATAACAAAGCAGGTCAGAAGGAAAACCTTCCTCTATTTACTTTACAAATTAAAGTCATTGCATGAGAAAAACTTGGGTAATGTATTATTTTTATTATTATTCCAACCCCAGATTCCGTTGCATGTGTATTGTGTATTGTGAACATTTGTGTACACCCGGGAATCGAATCCGCTAACTCTTCAAGTGCAATATCTGAAGAAGAGAGTCGATCGCATTGGAAAACTGTATATTGCCCAAGTTAGAGGGGAATTGAAAAGTAGTTTTTAGATTGACAAGAAATTATTAATGGACCTAGAGATAGACTTAAAACTTATTAATATTATGAACATACTAAAAATATACATGAAAGAATGAAGAAGGTGAACTAAAACAATGCAATCCAAAAGGAAAATCTTCCTCTATTTACTAAAAAATTAAATTCATTGCACGAGAAAAACTTGGGTAATGTATTTTTGTTATTATTTCAACCCCAGATTCCGTTTCATGTGTATTGTGTATTGTGTATTGCGAATTTGTGGACACCCAGTGAATCGAACCCGCTAACTCTTGAAGCGAAATTCAAAACTATATTTTTCGGTTAGTGAGCCTAATGTTACTTGAAAGGTTAGTTCATACTAGTGCATTCACACACAAACATCACGTGAATGATAATAATTTTTGTTCATATTTTCTTGAGTCACCTTCGTTGTACAATATGGCATAAAGCTTTAATTTGTGACATTGTTTATACTTTTTAGATCTATAAAAACGAGATTTAATGTTTTGTGTTCAACAGTGTTTTTAAAGTAAAAATATAGGCACTTTCTATTTTGTTTAAATGGTGAAAGCAAATAATCCTACTTAAGCTATTTGTTTTTATTTATTTACTTATTTACTTCCGTTTTGCTGAAATTTAGTTGAACTAATATAATAAATAAGGTTGGTCTAGTTCTGATTAACTCCCAGATCCAATTAAGGTAGAGACCCACATGACAGGATTATTTGTTAACTAACCCCAAACACTACCTTGATTATTTGGCCTCTACATCAGGTTTGTTACGTCCTCTGTCATTTAGTCGGTGTATTTAACGCACCGTATTAAAATAGAAACAGCGTCCTTCATGAATGAACTCAGGTGTCAGAATCTCAATTATATCTCTATAACTCACTTCTTTGAAAGTGAAATTGTACTATAATATATACAATTACAGTTAATTAATTACCTTTTATTTTATATAGATTATGCAAAAGCTTCCTTCATCGGTTTAGGAAAGTATTTATTGGTTTATAAATAGTGTATGAAAACAACTTTAATATTTTTAAAATATAGCAAGTAAACCTTTACATATCTCCTTTCTAAACCTTTATTTCAATTAGAATGTGAGTTTGTTGGGATTCCTTAAACCAAAAACTGAACAAGTTTCAAGCACTGCTTAGTTATACTTAATTTTAATTTGAAAATTTTAAATAAAAGAAAGTAAACTAAAAACAATATCTTGCGTCACGTTAATAATTAAAACAGAGGGGTATTCATTACGTATTCTTCATAATTTCACTTTCTTATATTAACACCTTACAAAGTACCTTCCAGCTATTTCCTTTTTCGTTTGACGATGTATGGAAATTTTTCCAATATATCATATTAACGCCACTTTTTTCTTTTCTTTTTGTTCCATCACTGAACCGACTAGAGGCTAGAGCATTGCGCAGTGCGCATGTAACATGTTAATGTATTTATACGACTTAAAGACAAAATGTATCCGAAAGTTTTGAGAAACTCAAAGCCTGGCAATCATATTTATACAATTTTTGCTTACCTGTTACATAATATATCAATTTACTTTTTATAATTTCAGTTTAAACTTAATTTGTGTACTTGATATTGAATTTTAATATCAATTTTTTGTTTCAGGTCAGTCATCTGTCGGGCTCAAATTTGATTGAAGGTAAATTCACTTTTAGCGAATTTCCCCTATAGGGAAGAAGCTATTACCGTAGGTCTCATGGTAAGACTTAAGCCCGAGACCATGATAACTTTTCATTTTGAGGTCCCCAGATGCCAAAAACACCATTCGTTCAAATTTTTATATATGTATATATATATATATTTATATATATATATATATATATATATATATATATATATATATGTGTGTCCGTAAGCACGATAACTCTCGTAAAAAAGGTCCGATCTTAATGAAATTTGGTACAAACGTGTAAAGTACCATTTATTTGAACGAGTTCGAAAACCAGACGAATCGCACCGTCCGAAGGGGGGTTTTGGGGGGGTTTTGTACCCCAAAAATGGGTTTTTTGGGGTTTCCACATGTAATGTTTATTAAAATCAAATTTTAATTTTCACCATTGAATTCAGCATAAAAAAACAAAAAATTTGGTATCTTGATCATTGCTCTACGTCAATTGGTTACTGAGATATTGAAAGTGCTAAACACAGTACGTTGTCTAATGTTATTCTTATGGAGAAAAAGAAAAATTGTATATCTCGCTTATTTATGAACATAAATTGACGAAATTTGGTATATAGCTTCATCTGGTTGTGGTTTATTGTTCTTTGCACAAAAAAACAATTTTTCATCTATGGTTCCCATAGCAGCAAACCTAGGTATTCGGTCCCCATGTTACTCTTATGGAAAATAATTAAAGTGTTATATATCGCTTATTTATGAATGTATATGGATGAAACTTGGTATGTGACTTCACTTAGCTGAGTTCTATTGATATTTTGCATAAAACCCCATTATTTTGTGTTCCTTGTTGCAGCAAACCTGCGTACTCATCCCCAATGTTATTCTTATGGAGAATAATTAATATTTTAAATATCGCTTGTTTGTGAATATATTTCTTATGAATCCTGTTAAGTGGCTTAGTGTGTTATGTTATAATTCATTGGAAATTCGCTGAGTATGCAGGTTTGCTGCGACGGGGGTATTTGATTCATATTAGTTATTTAAGGCTCAGAATAATTCAGTTGGGAAGCGCATATGCAGAGCATTCACCAACCAAAGTGAGACATTTTCATAACTGCAGTTCTTCAAGCGTTAAAACGCAAGACACACCACATACCACTGGATTATCTACAGTAAAACATTTAATTTACATAAAAGCATCATGAAAAGAGTTCTGCGTGGTGCTGATAAGGTTTTACGGGATGAAAGTGTTTATTACAACGCTGCGACCGTTTCAAACAATAAACAGCTGACGTGAATGCTGCTGACAGGTGGTTTCGCAGCTTTTATTGCTCGAGATGGCTTCTTCCTGCAGATGTTTTTGAGTGACGTTATTTGGCTACCTTTTGTTATGAAACCGGTTGTGTAATTTAGATGTAATTTTATTAGTTTACTTATATGTAACCCTTTCCATACAAAACGAACATCTGAATACCTAAAATAAAAAAGGTGCTTCTGGTTATAAGCCTACTATGTTAAAAGCAGTCAAACATAACTACATAAAATATATCTAAGGTTCTTGAAGTAAGGTATTAAAATTAAACACCATCGTAGGTATAACCTAATTTGATTAGAGATTTAAGATAAAGAGAATTACAACGAAATGTAATGTTCAACTGTTATATTAATTTCAATGTTAGTTGTTTCAGTATAACTACTTTAAATGCGAACATATAAATTATTATGATCTTGACTGTAGTTTGTAATAGACACCGAGCACATGAATCAACTATAAAATAAACTCCTGGAAAGTTCTGAACTTTCAGTAACAACTTTTAACCCTTTGGGAATAACTGACGTCTCAAATCCTTATGATTTTGTTAGCTTGATACCTTGTTTATATCAGACTGGATCTTTATATTAAGGTTTTCAAACAGTATAACTTTTAAAAGTGATAACACTCAATATCATACGGACCTACGTAGATGGGATGGACTCATTTGTATTTTTGACTTTGAATTGCCTTTGCCGTTTCATCAGCTCAGTTAGGCTACATTTGACCCACTAGTAACAAAAAACCATGGAGTTTCGAGTACTGGACGTTGGTGTTATGTATCCAAAGGTAATGACTAGTAAAGGGCGAAATCATCCTGGAAACAATTAGTAAATGGATAACTATGGCTCTTGCTAGACTATTATCTGGTGTATTCTCACTGTCCCATTATAAGCTAAAGTTGCTACACTGTAATAGTTATAGGGTCAGTATGAAATGACAAAGGGGCTATCAGTTCTTTACTTCCAAGGATTTCAATATTATTTCAGTTATGTACATATCAGTCCGTAAAAATATATTACAAAATAAAGCTCCTCATTATTGTAAACCATTGAAAACTATCAAATTTTAAATTGATTAACTCATGCCATATATATCTTAGATTAATTTTAATTGAATTTATTCAATTCTGACGAAAACTGTAGGTACAAAAAAATATTTTCGGTTTCATTATGATTGATAATTTACTCTTTATCCCTAAATTGTTTTGAGACGTACAAAAATATGTTGAAGGTAGCAAGTTCCTACTTTTTGCGTAAAACGATTGAGGTGCATCACAAATTAAACCATCAATGAAAACCAAATGAAAAAGCCCACTTTACGAAGGAGGCACTCCACCCAAATAAAATTTGTTCTTATTTATGCATGAAACATTATTTTACACATTTTTTGTTCATGTGTAAAAAAACGAATTAAATTTTGGGTACCTATTTTTTAATTTTAGGGCACTCAAAATAGAAAACTTTTATGGGGTTTCCCCCTTCCTCCTCCCCTTGGGGGGGAGGCGATTATACTGAAAAAAACAACAGAAATTTACGGGAACGGATGTATCTAAAGGTATAAGATATCTTAAATGTTTTTATGGTGTGTGTACAAACTGTAGTATGGAAATTTTAATCCACTAATTATAAATATAAAAATTGTATCGTACAATTTGAAAAAAAAAAAATTATTTTCGAAAATATCGTTTTTAATTAAACAACACATATTTAATAACTGATGCTGGCTAAATCCATGCTACAGTTTGTAGAATACATTACAACCTTCAAAATAAAATTAAAATCATTAGAATATCTCACTTAGAACCTGAGTTACATCCCTTCCCGTATCTGAAGACACGGGAAAATCTAACTTTCAGAAATCTACCTTGTAAATTAAAGGAAATACAATTCTATTGCTTTGACCTACTTTTAGCGAATTTCCCCTATAGGGAAGAAGCTATTACCGTAGTCGGCATGGTAAGACCTAGGCCCGGGACCATGATAACTTTTCGTTTTGAGGTCCCCAGACCCCAAAAACACCATTCGTTCGAAACTGTATATATATATATATATATATGTGTCCGTGAGCACGATAACTCTCGTAAAAATTATCCGATTTTGATGAAATTTGGTATAAACATGTAAAGCAACATTTATGACTTTAAGTTCGAAAACCAGCCAGATCGCTTTATCCGAAGGGGTATTTTGGGGGGGTTTTGTACCCCAAAAATGGGTTTTTCGAATTTTTTACATATAATTTTGGAAATAGTCAAATTTTAGTTATTCCCATTGGATTCAGCTTAAAAAAACACACAATTTGGTATTTTGATCATTTCTCTACGTCAATTGGTTACCGAGATATTGAAAGTGCTAAACACAGAACGTTGTCCAATGTTATTCTTATGGAGAAAAATAAAAATTTTATATATCGCTTATTTATGAACGTATACTGACGAAACTTGGTATACGGCTTCATCTGGTTGTGGACCATTGATATTTGCTCAAAAAACAATTTTTTACCAAAGGCTCTTGTAGCAGCAAACCTGCGTACTCGGCCCCATGTTATTCTTATGGAGAATAAGTAACGTGTTATCTCCCTTCATTATGAAAATAAATTAATGAAATTTGTTATGTGGCTTTACCTACATGAGTTATATTGATATTTGTATAAAACCCTATTTTTTGTGTTCCTTGCTTCAGCACACCTGCATACTCAGCCGCCATGTTATTCTTATGGAGAATAATTAAAATGTCATAAATCGTTTATTTATGAATGTATATTGATGAAACTTGGTATGTGGCTTTATGTGGTATTAAGATACATATATATGCATTGGAAATTCGCTGAGTACGCAGGTTTGCTGCTACGGGGGTATTAGATTATACAACAATTAAAACACCTGCAACCAAAAAACCAACACATATTGCATATCACTGTGTTCGGGAAAAAAGAGAGAAAAAATAAAACAAGAACAATGTTGTTTGCTTTTAAGCCAGTTTTTGGGTGGAGTGCCCCTTTAAAAGTGTTTGCCATAGGATGTCATCCGAATATCTATAAGCTTTTGCCATTGGAAAATCATTGAACTGCAGTGTAAACCAAAAATATATTGTATTTTAATGGGGAGCAAACATTCACAATCTGGCTTATAATTTTGGCAATTACACATGCTTATTGGTGCAGACCCACTGACAACGGACGATATTGATGGTGGTGATCCGAACGAACCGTGTTGATTAAAGGTAATCAAGAGGTAACCAAGAGGTGACCAGAGGCAATCAAGAGGTAACCAGAGGTAATCACTAACTGAATCTGTAAACCACGTGACAATCTGCGACTACTACTAAACCCCATGGCTACACCCTCCCCATCTCACTATCCCCTTAATATTTTACCAGAGGTAATCACTAACTGAATCTGTAAACCACGTGACAATCTGCGACTACTACTAAACCCCATGGCTACACCCTCCCCATCTCACTATCCCCTTAATATTTTACCAGGAAACTTCTTGGCTTGTGTTTATGACGTTAATAACTTCCCTACCTTTTCGGGATCAGTAAACTCAAGATTAAGAGTAGGTTTATATTGAAATACTAAATCAATCTATATGAGTAAGAATATAGTATTCATATTATAACTCAATGAATACCCAAAACACATATTGTATACACTATTGTATATAGCATACCCAATTACTACTTCTATATTTGTATAGATCATTCACGATAAATGTTTGAAGAATCGCATACCCTATATCATGGGTAGAATATAGGTGGTTACATATTTCTGATATTCTAATTTTTTCTCAGATTTTCTTCTTAGTGTTATCTGTAGCCAGTGGTTAGTATAAATGTCCTCTAGACTGTGTAGACAGGCAAAGGAAAATGTGCACGAAACAAAACATGTAAAAATCTGGAAATTAAATATGAAATAATATTATGAAATATATATCACTATCGATATTTTATTTAAATCATAAGAAGTGGTTAGAAAAGTAAATGTTATTAAACAACTAAATAATAACTTTTAAATTGACTTTATCTGAAACACACGAAAACCAATTTCCCATCAATTACATTATTCCTGGACATTCTGGCTACGTTCTCTTGAATATTAATTGGAATGTTAGCTTATGTCATGTTAATAAAGCTCTTCATTACCAGAAAATTACATCTACAAACTTCCAGTGAAGCTAAATGTTTTAATTTATAATTTATACGGTTGCTTTAATAATCTTGTATAATCTGCCCCAGGGATTGAGAAAGTTTCGATTGAGCTTGTAATTGATTATAGCTCAGTGTCAGAACCGGCCTGTATTGTTGTTTCAACTTGAAGAAAACCAAAGCCCACTATTTAAAATCAAATCAAAAATCTCCTTTATTCACAATTGTAAATGTACAAGAATAGAGTCACAGTCATCATACTTATAAACTGAAATGTTTTACAATTAAAAGTCTTCAATTAAGTAGAGTGACAAATTTGTAATATATTCTTTAAGATTTTTGATAAATTTTATGTAATTACGTTAATTTGTTATTACTTTATGGCAATAAACTAATCAATTTAAAACTTTTATTCACAGTATATATTTTTTTAAATTCCAAGTTATGACTATTTTACAAAGCGTACAGAGCCCCCTTAGTATTATATCTAGTATTATTTAGATTAGATCTGATTTCTGGGATATAACATTATTTAGTATATTTAATACTTTCAAAAATATAAATTTAATTCACTGTCAAAATATATAATTCAGTAAAATGGAGCTATACAGACTCATTCTTCTTCAAATGCAACATAATTCGGGTTGCTTGTGTTTGTAATCTTAGAATTTTATCTAAATTAGTTTTTGTAGTACTTCCATATATAATAATTCCATATGATGTGTTGTAGTGAATAAATGCAAAATAAACAAGCTTTAGAGATGGGAAGTCAAAAATGTATGACATTCTACATAGTGCATATGATACTGATGACAGGTTTAATACTATTATGCAATTAGACAAATATCATTCTTTAAATACTTTTATAAAATTACTTTTATTTTGATCGCATGAACAATGTTTCGTAAAGATAAAATTTTCTTCTTTCATCAATAATTAAATTTCCAATAGGAGGAACACCTGGTGGTAAGTCAAAGATATTTTGTTTTGTGGTTGAGTTTTACGTAGTTTATTTTATAAAAAACGTGACGTTTGTAATACAAATCCTTTTAAACTTCTTCAAATTGTTTTGCAAACTAATAAGTTCTATTTATTTTGCTCTCATTAAAATAACTGGACTGATGAAATGTTAGAAGTCAATCCAATGTCAAATATATAAAGGAGACCGTATGATCCAGATATTGATTAGATCCCGTTGTCTAATCAATTGCAGTGCCGTCCATGTCTATTGAAATGTTGCGGGGGGGAGACGACACTGAATTATTGTTGGTCTGGCGATAATTATATTGTTGTCTCACATGACCCCAGCTGACAGTCATGTTAAGGACATTATGCCATGGGAGAAATCTAAATTGTTTTATATGGCTGATATTATATTGTACTGTAATTTAAATCCCATGACAGTGGATATTAGATAAGAGGGGGTTAAATACTGTGTATCTATTAGGTGGTCACACAGTCCCGTAATAAAACCTGGCCAGCTGCTCGACTGTTTGGTAAATTAATTAAGTTTATTATTCTATGATGATTGAAGAAACATTAGCTGTAGTCGTCGGCAACACTAATAGAGAGCTGTAAACATTGAATGTTTCGATAAATGGTGTTAGTTAAATAGTCTAATTAGTTTGGCTTAACTAAAAACGCAGTGGTTGAGCATATTAGTTCGACTTTCAACCGGTGGGTTGTGTGGATGGGAAAAGGAAAAAATTAACTAAAGAAGTAAATTATAAGTAAAAGTAAATGTTTAAAAATATTTTATCGTTTCATATAATACTGAAAGCATTGAGCGTAAGTAAATAATATGAATTTTATATAACAAAAATGAAATTCATTTAACATTAATGCCAACAAAATCTAATAATTTTTAATCAAAATAATGCTTACTACTCCCTGTTTAATATTCATTTTATTTCTAGTGGAGCTAGGATAGGCAATTAGTAATTAATAAACTTCATTTATGAAAGCCAATCTGCCAATCTTTTTCTCTCTCTCTCTCTCACTCTCTGTCTCTCTCTCTCTCTGTCTCTCTCTCTCTCACTCTCTGTCTCTCTGTCTCTCTCTCTCTCTCTCTCTCTCCCCCTCTCTCTCTCTCTCTCTCTCTCTCTCTCACTCTCTGTCTCTCTGTCTCTCTCTCTCTCTCTCTGTCTCTCTCTCTCTCTCTCTTTCTCACTCTCTGTCTCTCTCTCTCTCACACACTCTCTGTCTCTCCCTCTCTCTCTCTCTCTCTCTCTCTCTCTCTCTCTCTCTCTCTCTCTCTCTCTCTCTCTCTCTCTCTCTCTCTCTCTCTCTCTCTCTCTCTCTCTCTCTCTCTCTCTCTCTCTCTCTCTCTCTCTCTCTCTCTCTCTGTCTCTCTCTCTCTCTCTCCCACTCTCTCTCTCTCTCACTCTCTCACTCTCTCTCTCTCTCTCTCTCTCTCTCTCTCACTCTCTGTCTCTCTCACTCTCTGTCTCTCTCTCTCTCTCTCTCTCTCTCTCTCTCTCTCTCTCTCTCTCTCTCTCTCTCTCTCTCTCTCTCTCTCTCTCTCTCTCTCTCTCTCTCTCTCTCTCTCTCTCTCTCTCTCTCTCTCTCTCACTCTCTGTCTCTCTCTCTCTTGTTAGGGCAAAATAAAGTTCCGAGTAAGCCTTTAACCAATCAAAGTTTAAAGACTTAGGACCTCCGCAGCCCCATTAAATAAACAGGCCCAAGTGTAAACACCTCGTATGTTACTAACCGAACAATGGTGTGATTTTAATTCAAACAGACCATTTACACGAGTTGACATCAGAACTGTAAGTATTTTTTGCCTTGTCTTAATAACACTATGTAGGTTAACTATATTTTTGGTGAGCTGGTTAT
This sequence comes from Allygus modestus, assembly GCA_963675035.1. NCBI lineage: Eukaryota > Metazoa > Arthropoda > Insecta > Hemiptera > Cicadellidae > Allygus > Allygus modestus. The sequence continues at coordinate 139,115,036 of OY776116.1, forward strand.
TTGGTTAGAAAAGTTATTGAGGTGTTGACGGGTTTAGTATCTTTGATACATTATTAGTCTTTAAGTTACATTACATCCCACTTTAAAAATATGAGATATATATATTTTTAAAAGGCTCTTGATCTTTTGAATAAATTGATAAATAATTTGAAATTCATACAATATGTAACTGAAGATTCTTATATCTTTCCACGTTGGATGACTTGATGGAGTGGGTGGAGCAGTAAATGAAGCAGCAAGTGAAATTAAATAGGTAGAAATATTAAATTTATAAGGTAAACGGGACGAGACCAAATCATAGAGTGTCCGGAGGTTGATTAGACCCGTTAACCCATCAACTAACATGTCGTCCACCTCACCTTTAGTTATGTCGGGGGATGAAATTCAGTACTAAAATTTAACGACCTATAACTACAAACTAGATAACTCTAAATTTAAATAGTTTACGTTTGCACTGATGATTCACCTGTTTCATTAAGTTAAATGTCAGCTTAATATTTTATTGTTAATTTTATATTGGGCCTAGATAACAAATCTAACTGCTCTGGTCTTCGTATGCATTATGAAGACAAATTTATACGTAACTTATTAGGTTAACTTACGTGTATCTGAAATTGTGTAAATCCCTTATCAAAGAAGATTGGCTTTTTTGTTATAACGATTTTGTCATTCACCTAATAGTTCTTTATTTACTATCGCTCTGAGCAAATTTGGAATATAAAACTTTGTTTCGTCATATAGTACGTTGTCATTTTAAGGAAAGACCACATTTTGATTATGAGACCAATTTTGAGATGATCGATGAAGAAGGCTACGACGTGACAAATTTAACCAACAGACACAACGAGAGAGAGAGAGTGAGAGAGAGAGAGAGAGAGAGAGAGAGAGAGAGAGAGAGAGAGAGAGAGAGAGAGAGAGAGAGAGAGAGAGAGAGAGAGAGAGAGAGAGAGAGAGAGAGAGAGAGAGAGAGAGAGAGAGAGAGAGAGAGAGAGAGAGAGAGAGAGAGAGAGAGAGAGAGAGGGTGATGAGAGGGGAATCTTGTCTTGGTTAACTTAAATTGTGTTGTGTTCTTTATTGAATTGCGGAGGTGTCATGCCATGAATATACAATGCAATTCACGAGAAGATATTTGCGTGTGTTAAGAAATTTTATGAAAACAGTACTTTGTTTATTTATAACAAATATTAGTAGTGGTATCTCCTATGTATTAACTTTTATCACAAAAGAATAACAATATAAACGTAGCATACCTATTGCATATTTTTAAGAAGTTTTGCCAGAAACTATAATACTTACATTAGTTTTTACCAAACAATTACAAATTATGCTGAAAACAAGTAACACATGCTGATAGTGGAGGAATAAAATGCACGATAAACAATAAGTCATCAACACACTACTACACAGGAACTGAGAAACTATAAAGCTGGTAAAAGTAACTTTTTAATTTGTCATCCTCGACCGTTTGTAGGCATTAAATCGAATGAAACAGCGGTAAGACGTTAGTGGTAGTGAAGATTTCTTTTAATTTTTTATTTTAACTGATACTATATCCAATATCTCTATGATTTATTATGGGTTGATATATTTATCTTATATTTAAATCCACAATTTTATTTGTATAATATTTAATTGCATAAATTCCATAATTTTATAATATTTTATATGATCAATGCTGATTAGATCCTTGGCCTTCTGTACCCTAGTATCGTATGAAGCCTTTTGCTACAGACAAAGAAGTTAATTGGTGTAATTTATCGGTTACGTGTTGAGACATATCACTTAAACATACTTTTGTTTGAGTCCCATTTTTCAAGATTCAGAGTTAAAAAATTAAAAATGTTCTACAATCCCTGTAATTAAACAAACGAGTTTTAATTTTCCTAAAAATCGTTTACCTTTGTTTGTTTAAGCGATTTTTCAAAAGCATCCAACAACTGCCTAAAGAGGGTAAAAGGGGTTTATGCCCTCTGATGTTTCAAACCTACCCCATCTTAAAGTTCATGGGTTAAAGCGTGTGATCAATGTAAGCGTCAGCATTCACCGGTGATTGGATGGACGCAGCCCGTTGAACGTGATTATTTGGCAAACCGACCTCGATAGATCTTATTTTCACTTCTATATTGAACGAAGCACGAGCATTTTATTATGTTTAAATTCAAAGGAATCGCTCTCTTGAAAATGATTTATTTTATTTTAATTGCTTTAACACAGAATACTTCCAATTATACTGTAGCCTATATCACTAAATACAAATATAAAACTGGAAACACACTTGCAACAAGTGTCTCTCGTTCATAACCTAGAGTGTCAACATAACTGCAGGAAACATCACAACGAACACAATAAATATTTTACTACTGTAAGAGTTAATCATGCTCTAATTGCGAGTATTAATGATCGTATCACTTGCTAACCCCATTATAAGCAGGATAATCATATTACAGAGATTTATCACAAACATACATGTTAAATGCAAGGGACGTAAAAATAATAACTGTTCTATTTTAAAAAGATACACGATGCTGCCTCCTGCAGTATTACACCCACGCCTAAAACGGATCATCCTTATTTTAATGAATGGATTAAAGTGTGGTATTTTAATCCATTGTAAGACTAGATTAATTTCGTACCGACGGTCAGTTCAAATTGGACAGTTTATGATCAGTAATGATTTGATGTAAATACATCATCATCAGGTTGATTAAAACAGTAAAGTCTTTAATTCATCTAACGAAGCATCCGGATTAATCAACTTCATTACTTTAAATAAGCTGATGATGATGTATTGCAACAACAAATTGAATTTATCATGATTTTATAAATGTGAATTGATTGTAGTTGCGTGCGTTTTATGGCAAATTATGATCTAATCCAGGCACTGCGTCATAATAACATCTTTGATTCATCATAACAGGTCATCTCACCCGTTTGGTTTTTTTAAGTGACTACTTTAATTATTTTCCTTCTAGTTATATTCGTAACTTCATTAAAATATCACATTATATATCCGAATCCCTCGATAGATCCAACACTCTTGTTACTGCATTATAGATTAATACAATTAGCAATAGGTTAATTCGGGTCTCTGCAACTAAAAAGCCATAATATTTTATTTAGCAAATCATTACTAGATTATAAAATAATGTTTGATTTGTATGTTTAAAATATGTTGTTCTAATATGATGTTATAAGAGTATTAGAACGTTACCAATCAATAACTGCTTCTTATAATTTAGTTTAACCAAAATAGTGTTCCATAAATATTTTTAGATATCTACTTTCTTAATTTATTTAAACTGGGTTCTCAATAAACCGTGGTAAATTATGTTAGATCATATTTTAAGTTATGGGAGAACATGTGAATACAATTTTCCTGTTTAGTCCATGTAATATAGTTTAAAGCAAAATACCACGAAGCTGCCCGAACTGCGGTTGCAAGCTAAAAGGTCCGAGACTTACAAACAGCTATTATTTCTCTCCTGGAGGGAAGTTTGTTATAGATCTCTTGAGGGAGGTCGGTTGTTAGCGGATATGTTAGGAAATCTCAGGAGAGCGGAGACACTCGTTTTGTCTATACGTGGTCTAATAGGTTTTCACTATCTTAAACAAAACAATTTTTTTAATTTGCCATTTCTTTTAAACCCCTTCAAGCTTTTGATACAGTAACTAAAATATACATATACATATATATTTTTTTATTGTTTAAGATAATTAAATTCCATTTTATGGTATTTACTGTAAGTATTAGGTAAATAACTTATAATTTTCCTCACATACAAATAGTAGAAGACCGAACAATTATGCCGAACCTTAAATTGTTAGATATGTCCAATGAGTTAAATATTTACTTATAAAGACTATTGATTTGATAATTTACTTGGATTGCCTGTTAGCCTCTTTAGATGCTGAAAAAATGTCTTAAGAAAGCATAGTTTTATTCCGAAACTGTTACTTTTTTGGAGAAGTATTATTTTCCAAATCTAAAACCTTGGCCCTAATCTAAAACCAAACTGCATCTAGGAAACGTTATGAAGATATATATTTCCATTTCACGTTGTTTTAATTGGGCCTGAAATTATTTAATTCAATTAGTGAGTCATAAATGTTTAGTTAAAAAAGAGAAGAAAGCAATACAACTAAGTGGTTTTGGCTGTTTTACAATTTTAATTTTTTTTATTTATAAAACTATAAAAATAAAACGTTCTTATAAAAGTCATGTTTATGTCAGTGGTAGAAAGGTAGACGGATGTTGAGGAACGTCACCTGCAGTTGACTGGAGGGGCTGTATTTTATTTATCAATTCCCTTTGAAGCTGTCAAGTTTTGGAAAGAAATACCGTCAACTCTTTATACTTTAGTTTTTACGGTTCTTCGATCGAAATTCAAATAATTAGTATCTTTAAATATGATGATAGTTAGATTTACTGGTTTGGAAATAGTTCGAATCTACCAAATGCTTCTTCTGACGAATGGCTATTTCTTATATAATAAGTATAATTTGTCAATTGATTACCTTAATCAATAAATCATTAAATCATTATCTAAGACACCGACGCAACTATAGGGCGTATTTTAAGGCGAATATGAATGAATGATTGGGTAAGATGTCTTGTGTAGCCTTGTTAATGACCAAGACCAACTGATTCTTTAGCCAGGATAATTCATTAATAGCCCAGTGACTAGTGGCAGCTGGATCCAGTATCGAAACTTCACACAATTTAATTAGGATTTAAAACTAATAAAACAAATCTTTATATTATGAATGAATTTCATTCCTAAAATTAACAGTTCAGGTCCAACTTCGATGGTTATTAAAGATATTTAGGGTATAATATTTACTGGGATGGAGTACAGTCTGTACTGATCCTCAAGGAAAGGTAGTATACGATATGTTTTGCCAATTAGTTACACTTACCCGCCTTACTTACTTACTCTTACTCCCTGGGTCACTTTTATCGGAGTTGATATTTAGCACCAACAAAGCCCCTCCATCTCAACCCATCCTCTGTACCTTTTTCTGTATCTTCTCAAGGAGTCGACTACCTTTTATTTAATTTATTATGTCTCCACCATTTATAGGTCTCAGATATCTCTATTGTATTTCATTCTTCTTCCCCTTTTTCGCATAATTTTTACATTTATCATATTACTTTTACATTGATTATTGTTCCGTATATTTTCACATTTATACATGCACGCATCTAATTGTTCTCAAATAGTCATTAAGTAACATAGTTTTAAAAACGTTATATGTTCTTTCTAGGCAAGTAAGTAACTTATTACCACTAAGGTAAGTCAAAACGTAAAAAACGGTTTTAGTAACCTTCTAAATTCTCAGCATGGCTTAGAAATGGTATTTTTACCTGTTCAAATTCTGCCTGACATTTTACAATAGTTAGTCATATAAACAAAAGAAAGTTCAATAGCTTGGTAAAGTTTATTCATGGAGAAATATTGCTAGAGAAAGTTATTTAGCCTAAAGCGTGTCAAAACACTTCCACAACACTGCTCCCTTCCCAGAAAATCTAAAAAAAATTAGAATAGTAGTAGGAATTTGTAATTCAGCAATTAATACGTAATATGGACTGTTTTTATTTACCTTCCTTTTGAATCCCCACTTTTAATTTTTGTTTTGTTTACTACCTATCGATAAAGATTTATCCGTCCACTTATTTTAGCGAATTTCCCCTATAAGGAAGAAGCTATTACCGTAGGTGGCATGGTAAGACTTAAGCCCGAGACCATGATAACTTTTCGTTTTGAGGTCCCCAGATGCCAAAAACACTATTCGTTCAAATTTATATATATATTTATATATATATGTGTGTGTATATATGTATATATATATATATATGTATATATATATGTATATATATATGTGTGTGTGTGTGTGTGTGTGTGTGTGTGTGTGTGTGTGTGTCCGTTATTGCGATAACTTTTGAAAGAAACACCCGATTTTGATGAAATTTGGCACAAATGTGGAGAGTAGCATTTATGACTTTAAGTTCGAAAACCAGATCGATCGCACTATGAGAAGGGGGTTTTATGGGGGTTTATAACTTTGCAAAAATCTGTTTTTTGCAAATTTGACCCCAAAATGTTAAAAACACTCAATTTTGGTTATAGCCATTTTATAGACCTTAAAAAACAAATAATTTAGTATTTTGAATCATTAACCTAAGTTTAGGGGTTGCGGAGAAAATCCAAAAAAACGTGTCCCATGTTAATCTTATGGGAAAAAGGTTTTTAGATTTTTATCAGATAGTTTTACTAAAAACTTCACATTTATAATTATTAATGTGTTTAGCTCAACAAAACAAACATTTTGGTGTTTTAATCGTTATTCTACGTCCAACCGTTGCAGAGATATTCAAAGTGCTAAACACATTACGTTGTCCAATGTTATCCTTATGGAGAACAAATAAAATTCTATATCTCAATTATTTTTGAATGTATATTGATGAAACTTGGTATGTGGCTTCAACTAGTTGTGGTATATTGATATTAGCACAAAAAACTTGTTTTTTGTTGATAGTCCCCGTAGCAGCAAACCTGCATACTCGGCCCCTATGTTATTCATGTGGAGAATAAGTAAAGTTGTATATCTCCCTTAATTATGAACCTAAATTAATAAAACTTGGTATATAGCTTCACCTGATTCAGTTATATTGATAATTGCAAAAAAAATATTACTTATCTTCCTCGTTGCAGCAAACCTGCGATCTCAACCCTGATGTTATTCTTATGGAGAATAAATAAAATGCTATATATCACTTATTTATGGATGTATTTTTGTGAAACTTGGTAAGTAGCTTATGTAGTAGTGAGTCACATAAATATGCATTGGAAATTCACTGAGTGCGCAGGTTTGCTGCGACGGGGGTATTTACTTATTAATATACATTTTGATGTAGATTACACTTACACTATAGTGCTTTCAAAGTAGAAATAAAACATGTTACTTAAATTATTGAAATACAAAAATAAGGAGTAAAAAGTAATAACAAGGAGGAGTAAGGAGTAAACCATAATAAGCTTCAAGTTAATAAGGAACATTCTAGCTGACTTGTTATACGCTGTCTTATTTCTACGTTATTAGAATTTGTTTAGTACCTTGCTACCTTAACTTTATAATTGTTTAGTATATGATTTTATAATTGACGTGCTCTATGTTATTTCCGTTGGTGAGCATTTGGATCACAGTAGGGCTAGACCTCATCTTAAAAATGTATTTTACTGCATGTTGCAAATTGTTTTCTACAAAAGTAAAATAAAGATATATCCTATTAAAAATGACATTGTAAGGCCACAAATTAACCGATGTATAAAAAATATTTTACTACGTAGTATAAACATTATGGTGTTTTTTTAATCCTTATGTCCTTATGTGATGTGGGTTAGCTTGTGTGAATAAATCTGAAAGTTTGGTGGTGTATTATGTATTAATCCAACCATTACAACGAGAAGTAATATGATAATGTATTCTTAAATTTATGATCAATATTATCAGGTGATTCTGTGTTTATTGAAGCACAATTCTAAGTTTAAATGACAAATGAATACGAGTTCGCACGCAGCACGCTCACGTGAGGGAAGTGAATTTCCACATAACAACTTTTAAAACTCAAAATTAGGGTAAAATCATACTTGAATTCCAATTTTTATATACATCTTAAAACATTGATTTTTTGGCTGTTCTGATGCTCCTGGTTTCATTTACCTGCAAAGCTGGGAATACAATTTTGCGCATTATAATGTTAGGCGAAGGTCAAGTCAGGCTTGAAAGTAGGCGTGAGGTTGCTGGGGATGATAAAAGTACTCTTACAAAGGAGTAGCATGCTTTTCTAGGGTAAAACCCCCATAAGACAACGTACTGTGTTTAGTCGAAACACATTTTCTTTAGTAACTCGGTAAATACTTATGCTAGAATGACGAAAGAGGGCTTAAAAGTTTCGTCTCACTAATTCCCATCTTTATACATGTATTAATTATACATTTGGGGCTTTTTAAACCCTTTTTGGGCCCAAAAACCCAAAATTTGAAAGATTAATCCCCAAAAAAGGGGTTTGGAGTTTTACGATTGTTTTGCCCAACGAAATTATTCAACTGATTACAGAAAGGAATGTCCCTACCAAATTTGAAGTTAATCGGACAAAAAATGTGACCCCTAGAGTGCAAAAACATATATATATATCTGTCTATATATATATAAATACATATATATATATAAAATTTTGAAGACCCTCCAAAACGTGATCAGGGGGCCTCGTTAGGAACTTCTATGGTGGTCCCAGGCTTAAGTTTCACCTTGCGTGTCATGCTAATAGTTCACTTTCCAAAGGAAATTCACTAATAAGGTATATGAAATCAGTTTGGAAATTTTAAATCCCGAAAGTTTGACGTACATTTTTGGGGAGCCAGCTTACATGTGTAATCTAATAAATTATTAGTAGACGTGATGAATGTACTGTTTGGGGCTCTACACCTTTACTTGTAAACACAGTGTTATAACCAGCCGATCAGTAATGCAATTATAAAGGCCAAAGAATTTAAAACAAGTCTAACCTTAGCCCAATACCTACTTGAGTTTGCTTGTTAATTATCTTTTGCATGGATACAAATATTCAGAAAGAACAAAAAAATGATACAGACATACTCCAGAGTTACAGTAAACAATTTCTTTAGTAGTGGAGTGTAGCCCGCGGGCTGTACGACTGTTTCATCTTATTGTATTTCTGTTAAGTTTTTATTGTACTGGAATGAGGTTATTAACTGGAATGTCCTACAAAAATAATGTTGGGTACATTTTAAATTTTAAAATAAATCTGTATAATCGTTCGTTGGAGTGAAACAAGGTTATATGTCTGTATACAATTTACAGCAAATACTTTTTAACACAACATTCTTTAAGATCACAAACTAAAGTAATACTATGTAGTAAGAAATGATTAGAGAATACGTTGAATTCCCAAAAAATTTACCCAAAAACTGTCAACCTACAATATTACACAAACTGTTTTCAAAGAAATATTTTAGTATTGATGGCGTATGTTTTATTCAGAGATGGTTCCGAGGATATTCTCAAGAAGATTTATCAAGAGCAGTTTTGTTAGGCCTGTAAGCGGTTGGAGGGCTGAAGTGTTTTCTTTTTATCCGTTTCTTTGAAGAATATGTTGGATATGAGGAAGCAAGAATAATGAGCAATTGAAATACAATAACCCAAGTGACAGCCTTGAATCAGAAACGTGCCTAGGTCATTGACAAATTATAACTATATGATTGAAATTCTGAAACAAAATATCGCAATCTGTAGACAATTTTATAATAGGTTGCATTGCAAACATCCACTCACTAAGATGTAAGGCAATTCTGTCCCTATACGACCAAGTTAACAAAAAATATACTCTTTCAAATTATATATCAAACTGTATAGTAACAAAGTAAACGTGAGGTATAATTCCTATAACAATTGACTTCAGTAGTCAGTAGTATATTTGTAACCGTTATTTGCAATATTCATGGTACAAAGTTTTTATTCTAAGCAATATGATATCACATTTCGTACTGAGCCACAGAATATTTTAAATTACGTCTCGATACAAAACAAAGATAAATTACGTGACACAACAATAAATGTTATCTGGACGTTATTATAGTGTCTTGTTTAATTGTTAGAACACGTATTATGTTACTCAATAAATCGTTTGGGAAGATTTAACACGTTACTGCCGTGTCACACAAGACGATTGAATACACATCTGTAGTGTGGTTTGTAGCCCGTTTGTATGCTTATCTTGTTATGGGAGATTATGGTTGTAGTGAAAGATATTTGGCCCAGAGTCATAACTTAACAAATGTGAATGCCAAAACAAATTAATTTGGCCAAATTCGAGATAACCTAAGAACTTCCCAAAAGTAATGAGAATATGCAAATACATTGTAGCGAATTAATCCGTACTTGATCCATGCGTCATATCATTTTATGTCTCTCTGCATCCCTCTCCCTGCAGCGTTGGCTTATCACCTTGTCTCCACATATTTTCAGCCTTCCTTTCCTGATAGTTTGTATTAATATCTGCTGATAAATATGTTATTGGCAGGCCTTATTGGAAAAATATATTGACTTTGGAGCTTTCACTGTAGTTACATTTGATCGAATTCAAAATAACAGATAAAACTAAAAATATTCTTATAAACAATACGAAAATTATAAAACAGAAACTGTCCAAATATTATAACAAGATACTTTTGAGAGAAATCGCTTCGCATTGGCAACGTATGTTTTATTCAGCAGTATTTTAGAGTATATTCCCAGGAGGGTTTATCAAGTGTAAATAAAGTCTCGGCGTATGCAGTAGGAAAGCTCTGGAGGATCTTTGTTACTTCTCACAATATGTTGCAACCAGTTGGATAAGAGGGCGGATGGTTATTTTTGAAACCCTGTGACTGTTTAGTCTGGTCTGCAGATAGGTTTAAATGGTTGTTATTATTAGTGAATCATGTGTATACAACTATCTATAGTAATCAAATAGTTTTAAGCTACGTGAGCTGCTATTAGGACTATACAAAATATATAAACCTGTTACAATTAGTAAAAAATCAGAAATATAATATATAATTTGACCACTAAAACCTGTTTAGACCAAAAGGTTTTGCTGTTTTTATATAGGAAGACACACTGCGTCTCACAAAGCTACAACACAAATTTATACTAGTACTGTATTTCCATAATAAACGATATATGTAAATAAATTATGGTACAAGATGATCGATTTCATCCGGTTACCCTGATTCTCTGATTGGCCTGAAGATGACCGGTGTAATTGGTTGACTCGATTACCTTGTGTCATCCTTAATGTGTATTTACCGTCTTGTATATAAATACAGTAAACGTGTAAATAGATTTTATAATGTTGTAAGCCGTAGTTTATTTGATCTTGTTTAGTGTAGCAACACGTATCATACTACTCAATACTTAGTTTGATATTGTGCAAACTGTAAAAGTTAATTCAAACGGAAAACTAACAATACAAGTTTGCAATACAAGTTAGCTGCAACAAGGTAAACTATCCAAGGAACTTGAAACTCACAACAACGTAACAAGTCCTCTTCCTCTTCCAACAACAACTTTCAATTTATTCGAGATCGAATTTATCTTTCTGTTTATCCTTTTTATGAAGATTTTTATATTGATCATAAATATAAATTAGTTGTTGGTAGTTATGCTAATTTTTTAATGTTTAATACATAAATGATAAAAACCAAGGATAAAAACAAACCCACAACAAACAAAAGCCTACCCCAAGCCTATCCTATGTTGTGTTGTTCATAGGATTTAATTTGTCCATCTCAAATGAACAAAAACCCATTCAGATATACGAATGGCCAATAAACTAATGAGAAAATATAAAAATAGTAAACTAGTGTTCATAATTTAGTAAGTAAGTAGTTTATCAAGAAATAATGTAAAATGAAGAAATTGATTAATACCACTATTATTTAAGGCAAAAACTGTTATAGCAACATTTAAATCATTTTTGCGGATTTAAAATAAAATAAAATTTATAGATTGCATGATAAAAAAAAACCCACACACAAAACCCATTACAAACCCCCCCCCCAAAAAAAAGTTTATTTATATTTTAAGTTCATAAAAAATACGTATAGGCCAATCTGAGTACAATCTAATTTTTAAATACTTAAAAGGGCTAAAATACTTGTAGGCTAAACGGACATTTAGGATTATGACATTTTAAATTCATTTACTTACATTACTGCTATCGTAAATTACGTCGAAATTAAACAAATTAAATGAATTAAATGTAAATTTTCTCTTATCTACTATATATTTTGAATAAGGTTAAAGTGAAATTGTATACGTCCAATCTGTTATATACAACAGTATTGCTGCCTATTTTACAGTATCTAGGTACGACGTTTTGTAAAGTATGTTTTTAGATGAGACTGCACCATATCATTCGGCATCCCAGAGAACATTTTTATTTTGCTATTTCTACACAATTTACAATTTAAACACACTTTACTATTCCTACACATATCACACGATTGCTGTGTTGCTATAAATATATTATACTACAAAACAGTCTATCAATAAAGTACTTGACCGTATGATAACTATCGAGATTGCTGAAAACCTATTAGTTTTGCCATATTTAAGGTCAAATACGAATATTATTTCATACAAATTTGGCAAATTCTTTAAAGTATAGAAACAGTACTCACTTTATTTCACTGAGATATTTTAAAGTAACAACTAAAAATCCAATAATAAAGTTAAATCGATAGTATAAATTTAGTAACTTAAAGGTTTTCAGAGCAGTTGCTCCCTATTGGCAGCGGATATTTTATTCAGTGAATTTTCCCAACAGGCTTTATCAAGTGCAAATAATGTCTTGTTAAAACCAGCAGAGGAGCTTGAGTGGTTCTTTTTTCCCAGTTTCATCGTTGAATGAATTGAATCCTGTTGTAAATAAGGCTAGATGATTTAAATAACTAAATAATTTAATAATATTAACATCGTTTAAAAAATTACGATGAATGGAATAGATTTTTTGGATTAAATTATTCTTTGTTGTTATATTGTACAAAATTTGGTAAGAAGAAAGTAAAAATTTTAATTTTGTTTAGCTGCAAGGAATTAAACTATTCATGGAACTAGAAACTGGTATTGGTTTTCTTATTCAACAAGAATCTTCTGGCCACGCAATTTACAATGTGGTAATTAAATTTATTTTTTAACTGTTATTTTGCTCAAGGTAAAATAATCATCCTTCTAGCTTGAGTATGATATCCTAAATTATATACCGAAGTTTTTTTCGTTATATCGGTTTTGTGGAATAATTTACAAGAGTTTTAATATGCGTAAATTATTTATGCAAAGCATAACTCGTTATTTTCCTGCTATAATATTCTTAAGATTGAATTCTTCATTCACTTAAATAACCTTTTTAATTAATAACCTTTCGTTACTTGTATTAAGCCTATAATGTCTTATGTAACTTCTGTGTAATTAATGTTTATTAACAACTAATCCACGTTTTATAATAGTTTAATAGTATAAATAAAATTAATTCAGTAAAAGAGGAAATCAGTGGCACATTTCAATACCGGATACTTAGCTCCACTCGAGTCCCACAAAGCCCACAAAGCTGTTGTCCCTCCTCACATGTCGTTGTCACCAGCGTATGAGTTATTCATCTGTGTTTGAAACGTCTTCTACCTTGGATACATCTAGATAAGAATGTTGTAATAAGAACGATAACACGCTGTTAACAAAAACCAAAATCGCATATATTTTATCTTAAGAGAATTGTTTATCTTATTTACCCCGAAAAAAATCGTTGTTGCTCCATCAAATGTCTTATTGTTGGGCAGGTCTACTCTCTAATAGGAAGAGGAAAAAGGTTATTCCCTGTCAACTCACTCATTTTTGATCGACAATCTTTTAGTGAAATAGTAAATGATTGTATAACAAATATAGCATTAGTAAATTTATCAATGTTAGATACACAAGCTAATAGTTCACTTTTCCATGGTAAATTCACTAATAAGGGTGTACTAGTTATAATTAGCTCCCCGATCAAATGAACGTAGAGACCCACATGACAGGATTATTTGGTACCAACCCTAGACCCTAGACCTTGATTATTTGGTACCAACCCTAGACCCTAGACCTTGATTATTTGGTACCAACCCTAGACCCTAGACCTTGATTATTTGGTACCAACCCTAGACCCTAGACCTTGATTATTTGGTACCAACCCTAGACCCTAGACCTTGATTATTTGGTACCAACCCTAGACCCTAGACCTTGATTATTTGGTACCAACCCTAGACCCTAGACCTTGATTATTTGGTACCAACCCTAGACCCTAGACCTTGATTATTTGGTACCAACCCTAGACCCTAGACCTTGATTATTTGGTACCGACCCTAGACCCTAGACCTTGATTATTTGGTACCAACCCTAGACCCTAGACCTTGATTATTTGGTACCAACCCTAGACCCTAGACCTTGATTATTTGGTACCAACCCTAGACCCTAGACCTTGATTATTTGGTACCGACCCTAGACCCTAGACCTTGATTATTTGGTACCAACCCTAGACCCTAGACCTTGATTATTTGGTACCAACCCTAGACCCTAGACCTTGATTATTTGGCCTCGACATCAGGGCTGTTGCGTCCTCTGTTATTTACTCAGTGTATTTAACGCACGGTATTAAAATAGAAGCAGCATCCTTCATGAATGAACTTAGTTGTTATCATCTCAACGTTACTAATTCACTCCCTTGTTATTGAGGTTGTACTGTAACACATGCAATTAAAGTTGATACATTTACTTTTTCTAGAGTTAGATAACTGTACAAAATCAACCTCCTTGGGTTTAGGTTACTATTTATTGATTCATAAATAGTGTAGGAAAACAACGTTGCTATTTGAAAATGTACTTGGTAAATGTTTACATTTCATTTCGTTCCTAAATTTCTAATTTTTATTAAGACCTTACGAAGTACCTTCCTGCTATTTACTTTTCGTTTGACATAGTTTGTAATTTTATCAATATATCATATTAACATCACTGTTTTCTTATCTTTTAATTCCATCACTGAACCGCCTAGAGGTTATATTATTGTAACATGTTAATTAATTTATGCGACTTGAAGAAAATATGTATCAGGAACTTTTAAGAAACTCATAAGTCTGGCACCCAGGCTTGTACATTTTGGGTTTACCAGATACAAATTATATTAATGTGCTTTCTATAATTTCAGTTTAAAATTAATTATCAGCATTTGTTATTGATTTTAATGTTAATTATTTGTTTCAGGTTAGTTATCTGTTGGGTTCAAATTTGATGAAGGTAATTTAACCTTTTGGTCATATTAATTATTTGAGGCTCAGAATAATTTAATTGGAAAGCGTAAATGTAGAGCATTCACAAACCAAACTGAGACATTTTAAGAACTGTCATAATTTCTGTGAAGAATTATTCTTCAAGCGTTAAAACTTAGAACACGTCACATACTACCAGACTATTCACAGTAAAACGTTTAATTTCCATAAAAGCAACATGAAAAGAGTTCTGCGTGGTGCTGATAAGGTTTTGTGGGATGAAAGTGTTTATTGTAACGCTGCGACCGTTTCAAACAATAAAACAGCTGACGTGAATGCTGCTGACAGGTGGTTTTGCAGCTTTTATTGCTCGAGACGGCTTCTCCTGCAGATGTTTTTGAGTGACGTTATTTAGCTAGCTTTTGTTATGAAACCGGTTGTATGAGAGCGGTGAAATTCCATTAGTATACTTATATGTGGTAACCCTTTCCATTCAAAACGAACATCTGAACAGCTAAAATAAAAACAAGGTGCTTCCGGCTAAAGGCTATTTAGTTAAAAACCGTAAAATATATCTACATAATGTATTAGATGCTTATAGTAATACACTTTAACACCACCACAGAAATAACCTGATTTGATTAAATACTCGTATTTAAGTTAAAGCGAACTAGAGCGAAATTTAAAGTTCAATTATCATAATTTCAAGATCAGTTATTTATATTTTAAATGCTAAAATAGCAATTATCATGACCACGACTCTAGTTTATAATAGACAGCGAGAAAATGAAACAAGTAAAAACACTTCTGGAAAGTGCTGAACTTTCATTAACAGATTTTAACCCTTTGGGAGTAACTGACGTCATAAATCATTATAATGTTGTTAGCTTGATAACTTGTTTATATCAGACCAGATCTGTATATTAAGATTTACAACCAGTATAAATTTTATTGCCGATAACAACATTTGGGGTTGGTGGATTAATGCAATAAAAAATAATTATATTTTAAACTACATCTAAACTTTTTTGGACAATAGGGCATTAACGATATTACAACTCCTAAGGTCATCTTCGTTAGGAAAAATTAACAAAGTTTATAAGGCCTATAAGGATTGTTGGATTTCTTTAATTAGCCTATGTGAAACATATTTCTATCCACATATTATAGATTAGAACAATACGTTTTCTGTAGTGTAGATTTATTCTATTTATTGCCTTGACTAAACAATAAATCTAAACAGCAAGGTAAAATGATTACAGATACAATAGGACTAGTAATACTAACATATATTTATATTACTTCTATACATGTTATACATTAACTGTCTAAAAGTCAACAAATGTTTGACAAGTATTTTAAGTAGTAATTAAAAGCCACCGCCACTGGGGTTGATGCATGTCTTGGACTTCGGTTCAAGTGATCACCGGTTCGATTCTCGGGGTGCCCACATAAATTTGTGAGGTTTGGATCGTTGTCCTATAAAAGAATTACTACAAAATAAATAACAATTATTGCTGTACATTTTTACATTGCTGACCATTTTTACCCATTCCACTTTTCCAAAACGGCCTATATGAATGAGTCCCATGACTGATCTCATTCTCAGAATATGTTTATTTAATTTATAAAATATTAAATGAGTTATTAGTAAATTTCTGGATAACAATGAGGCAAATTGCAAAATAGTGTTTTCAAAAATAAATTACTCGATATTAGCTATTTATAAAAGATTTGTCTCCGTTAAAAGTTGAAACCAATATTTTAACGATGTTACTATGACTACGACAAAGACTTGTTATAACTTGTGCAAAAGGAGAACGCTCTATATTTAGGAAACTCATTTACTACACTAAACTTAATGTGTCAACTTGTTACCACATGAGACAATAGAAATATTAACCATTATGCTATTTGTTTTTACCCGACCATTCCACAATCATACGTTCATTTAAACAGAAAAATTACCATTTATACCTATATAACTTGAACATGGTTAAATTATATATCAAAATATTTTAGAAGTAGAAATATTCATTTGACAGTGATGTAATAATTAAAACTGAAATGAAATATCCTTATACCATAATTCTTGGGTCTATATGGGCGTTGATCAGTTATGATAAGTTTAAAAAAATTTATAATATTGAGTTTTCTATTTCCAAATTATATAAAACATTTTAGTTAATATTAAATGATATCATAAACAAAATATGCCAAACATTTAAAAACAATTGATTAAATTGTCGTAGGATTGCATGTCAACATCTCTAAACATAACTCACTTCTGGAATGATATGACACATTTGTTATATAGCTATCGCCGGACTAACAACATTATCGTGCCATCTCTCACCTCCAATACCGCACTGGTGTTATGGATGACACAGTCGTTGATTAAGCTCCAGGATCTAATCAACATCATACGGACCTACGTAGATCATCTGGACTCATTTATATCTTTGGGACTGAATTACCTTTGCCGTTTCATCAGCCCAGTCAGGCTACATTTGACCCGCTAGTAACATAGGGGTAAGCTAGTAACATAGGGGTATGCTAGTAACATAGGGGTATGCTAGTAACATAGGGGTAAGCTAGTAACATAGGGGTATGCTAGTAACATAGGGGTAAGCTAGTAACATAGGGGTATGCTAGTAACATAGGGGTATGCTAGTAACATAGGGGTATGCTAGTAACATAGGGGTAAGCTAGTAACATAGGGGTATGCTAGTAACATAGGGGTATGCTAGTAACATAGGGGTATGCTAGTAACATAGGGGTATGCTAGTAACATAGGGGTATGCTAGTAACATAGGGGTATGCTAGTAACATAGGGGTAAGCTAGTAACATAGGGGTATGCTAGTAACATAGGGGTATGCTAGTAACATAGGGGTATGCTAGTAACATAGGGGTAAGCTAGTAACATCGGGGTATGCTAGTAACATAGGGGTATGCTAGTAACATAGGGGTATGCTAGTAACATAGGGGTATGCTAGTAACATAGGGGTATGCTAGGAACGTAGGGGTATGCTAGTAACATAGGGGTATGATAGTAACATAGGGGTAAGCTAGTAACATAGGGGTATGCTAGTAACATAGGGGTATGCTAGTAACATAGGGGTATGCTAGTAACATAGGGGTATGCTAGTAACATAGGGGTATGCTAGTAACATAGGGGTATGCTAGTAACATAGGGGTATGCTAGTAACATAGGGGTATGCTAGTAACATAGGGGTATGCTAGTAACATAGGGGTATGCTAGTAACATAAAAACATTGAGCTTCGGGTACTGGACGTCTCTATGTATCCAGAGAGAATGATTATTGACCCGGAAGCAATTGGTAAAACGAGAACTCTGGCTCTTGCCAGACTATCTTATGTAAATTCACTGACCTATTATAAGCTTAATTTGTGTTAAGGCCCTATTTTTTATGACAAGGGGGCTATTAGCTGTTTTTAGGGGTTCCAATATTATTTTAGTAGTTGCCATATTAGTCCTTAAAAAAACATTAAAATTTATCAAACGTTTATTTTAAGAACGCTTTTAATTCGTACATGGGATTAATTTTAGCTGGAATCATTCAATTCTGTTACAAACGGTAGGTAAACAAAATTATTTTAAGTTTTATCATAATTGATAATTATTTACTCTTTCTATTACCCTAGATTGTTTTAGGACGTTAAAACATATGTTGTAGGTAGCGGATTCCTCCTTCTCATATAAAATGATGGAGGTGCCATACTGATTAAACCCTCCTACCAACTAAATAAGAAAGGAAACTGTCCTTTAAAAGAGTTTGTTTTAGGATATCATACACATCTCAAAAGGTTTTTGCATTGTAAAGCATTGAGCTATTGCGTGAAGGAAAATCATGTATTTTTTTGGTAGAAAACTCTCACAATCTGGCTTATAATGTTGGCAAACACACATGCTTATTGGTGTAGACCCTGTGATAACGGACGTTGTTGATGTTGGTTACACGAGCTGTTATGATTAGAGGTAACCAAGAGGTAACCAGAGGTTATCACTAATTGAATCTGTCCACCACGTAAGAATCTGTGACTACTGCTATACGTTCCCCTACTCACTATAATATTTTACCGGGAAACCTCTTGGCTTGCGTTTATGAAGTTAATAACATCTCTACTTTTTCAGGATCAGTAAACACAAGATTAAGAGTAGGTTGTTATTAAAATATTACATCGATTTATATGAGTACAAATTTAATATGTATATTAAAACTCAGTGAACACCCACAAAACAAGTGGTATCCTATTGTATATAGCAGACCCTTTTAATACTTCTCAATTTGTATGGATCATTCACGATAAATGTTTGAAGAATCGCATATCATGGTAGGTGGTTACATATTTCTAATATTATAATTTAGTAGTGGATTTCTTATTAGTTTTATCTGTAGCCAGTGATTTTTATAAATGTCTTGTAGACTGTGTACACAGGCAAAGGAAAATATGCACGAAACAACAGATTAAAATATTTGTAAATTGAATGATATTATGAAATGTATATTACAATCAATATATTTATTAATCCGTAAGAAGTGGTTAGAAATATAAATATTATTTAGCAACAAATTAATAACATTTAAATTGGCTATATCTGGAAAACAATAAAACCAACTTCCCATCAATTACATTATTCCTGGAAATTCTGGCTACATCCTCTTGAATATTAATTGAAATGTAGTGAAATAGTTCTTCATTACCAGAAAAGTATCTACAAACTTCCAGCAAAGCTAAACGTTTTAATTTATAATTTATACGGTTGCTTTATTAATCTTGTATAATCTGCCTCAGGGATTAAGAAAGTTTCGATTGAGTTTGTAATTGATTATAGCTCAGTGTCAGAACCGGCCTACATTGTTGGTCCAACTTAAAGGCAACCAAAGCTTACTATTTCAAATCAAATCAAAAATCTCCTTTATTCACAATTGTAAATGTACAAGAATAGAGTCACAGTCATCATACTTATAAACTAAAATGTTTTACAATAAAAAAATCTTCTATTGAGTAGACTGACAAATTTATAAGATATTCTTTAATATTTTTGAAAAATTTTGTATAAATACGTTCATTTTTGATTTCTTTAGGCAATAAACTAATCAATTTAAAACCATTATTCACAGTATATATTTTTTTAATTCCAAGTTATGACTGTTTTGCAAAGCGTACAGAGCCCCCTAGTATTATATCTAGTATTATTTAGTTTAGATCTGATTTCTGGGAGATAACGTTCTTTAGTATATTTAATAGTTTCAAAAATATAAATTTAATACACAGTCAAAATATTTAAGTCAGTAAAATGGAGCTTTACAGACTCATTCCACTTCAAATGCAACATAATTCGGATTGCTTGTGTTTGTAACCTAAGAATTTTATCTAAATTAGTTTGTGTAGTACCTCCATATATACTAATTCCATATGATGAGTAATAGTGAATAAAAGCAAAATAAGCATGCTTTAGAGATGGGAAGTGAAAAACGAATGATATTCTACGTAGTGCATATGAACCTGATGCCAGGTTTAATAATATTATGCAATTAGACAAATATCATTCTTTAAACACCTTTATAAAAATACTTTTATTTAGCTTGCATGAAGAAAGTTTCGTAAAGATACAATTTTCCTCTTTCATCAATAATTAAATTATTTCCAATAGTAGGGGAACCCTTGGTGATAAGTCAAAGATATTTTGTTTTGTGGTTGAGTTTTTCGTAGTTTATTTTATAAAAAACCGTGACGTTTGTAATACAAATCCTTTTAAACTTCTTCAAATTGTTTTGTAAACTAATAAGCTCTATTTATGTTGTTCTCATTAAAATGGGTTATAACATTTCTGTCGATGTGGTTTAATTTTTGTAAAGTGACTTTGTCACTGAGAATGACGAACTTAAGAAACTAATTACTAAATAGATAAACTCTTATCGGGAAGTCTAATTTTGGTGTCCCGCGATCTAAATAGTTAATTGATCCTTTGCCATGTCAGACAAAGCCTCTACAATTACAACGTCGTGAATTTAACCTTAAATGGGCCGATGAAATTACTGACGATAATAGACTTTGGATAGAATTATCCCTTAGCTAATTGTTCCAAAGTAACTAATTATTCTCTCTGGATACAAAACACTGACGTCCAATACTCGAAACTCAATGCTGATGTTACAGAGGGTCAAATATAGCCTAACTGGACTGATGAAATGTTAGAAGTCAATCCAATGTCAAATATGATCCGTATGATCCAGATGTTGATTAGTTGTGAGCTGTTGTCTAATCAATTGCAGTGCCGTCCATGTCTATTGAATGGTTGGTGGGGGGGGGGGGGGAGACGACACTGAATTATTGTTGGTCTGGCGATAATCATATTGTTGTCCCACATGACCCCAAATGCTAGTAACGTCAAGGACATTTCGTTGGGTATAAATCTGCAGCATTTTAGCGAATTTCCCCTATAGGGAAGAAGCTATTACCGTAGGTCTCATGGTAAGATTTAAGCCCGAGACCATGACAAATTTTTTTTTTAGGTCCCCAGATGACTAAAACACTATTCGTTCAAATTTATATATATGTATATATATATATATATATATATATATATATATCTATATATATATATATCTATATATATATATATATATATATATATCTATATATATATATATATATCTATATATGTGTCCGTGAATGCGATAACTTGAGTAAAAAACGTCCGATTTCAATGAAATTTGGCTCAAATGTGTAAAGTGACATTCATGACTTTAAGTTCGAAAACCAGAAAAATCGGCCCATGGGAAGGGGGGTTTATGGGGGTTTTAAATTTTCCAAAAATCAGTTGTTTGCATTTTTTACCCTAAAATTTTTAAAACACTTAATTTTGGTTTAGACCATGTTATAGAGCTTAAAAAAACAAATAATATGGTATTTTGAATTATTAAGCTAGGTTAAGTGGTTGCGGAGAAAATCCAAAAAAACCTGCTCATAAAATCTCCTATGTTAATCTTATGGGAAAAAGGTTTTTGGCTTTTCCTAAGTTAATTTTGATGTAAACTTCACATTTTCTTTTACCAATCACTTCAGCTCCACAAAACAATCATTTTGGTGTTTAAATTGTGATTCTACGTCCAACCGTTGTAGAGATATTCAAAGTGCTAAACACAGTACGTTGTCCAATGTTATCCTTATGGAGAATAAATCAAATTTGATATCTCCATTATTAATGAATGTATATTGATGAAACTTGGCACGTGGGGTCACGTAGTACTGGTATATTGATATTTGTACAAAAAATTGATTTTTTGTTGATTATCCCCGTAGCAGTGAACCTGCGTACTCAGTCCCCATGTTATTCTTATGGAGAATAAGTAAAATGTAATGACTCCCTTAATTATGAACATAAATTAATACAACTTGGTATGTGGCTTCACCTTGTTGAGTTATATTGATATTTGCATAAAAACATATTTTTTTAGTTCCTTGTTGCAGCAAACCTGCTTACTCATCTCCCATGTTATTCTTATGGAGAATAATTAAAATGTTATATAGTGCTTACTTATGATTGAATATTGATTAAAATTGGTATGTGGCTTCACCTAGTTAAATTATATTTATATTTGCATAAAAACCAATTGTTTGTATTCCTTGTTTCAGCAAACCTATGTACTCATCACCAATGCTATTCTTATGGAGAATAATTAAAATTGTATATATCGCTTATATATGAATATATTTTTATGAAACTTGGTATGCGGCTTTATATGGCATTAAGACATATATTATGCATTGGAAATTCGCTGAGTACGCAGGTTTGCTGCGACGGGGGTATTATATGCTTGATATTATATTGTATTGTATTTCAAATCCAGTAAGAGTAGACACTAGACCAGAGGTGGTTCTCTCCTATGTACCTGTTAGGTGTTACACAGTCTCGTAATAAAACCTGGCCAGATGCTCGACTGTTTGCTAAATTACGAGTACTTAAGTTGATTATTTTATGATGTTTGAAGAATCATGAGCTGTAGTCGTCGGCAACACAGAGCTGTAAACATTGAATGGTTCGATAAATGGTGTTAGCCAAAAAAGTGCCGTTTGGTTTAGCTTGGTTCATAATACAGCGGTTGTGCTTATAAGTTTGACTTTTACCCGGTTGTGTAAATGGCAAAAGGAAATAATGCACTAAACAAGTAAATCATAAGTGGGAGTAAATGTTGTAATAATATAATACTGAAAGCATTGAGCTCTTAAAACAATATGAACTTTATACAACAAAAATCAAATTCCTTTAACAAAATTGCCAAACAAATCTAATTATTACTAATCAAATTAAAGCTAACTACTTCCTGATTTAATATTCATTGATTTCCAATAGAGCTAGGATTTTTAATATGCAATTAATAAGCTTAATTTATCATTTAATGCCAATCTTTCCCTGCTAGAGAAAAAGTAAGTTTTGAGTAAGCTATTAATTAATCATGGCTTGGAGACTTGAGGCCACCGACGCAACATTAAATAAACATACCCAAGTGCAAACACCTCGTATGTTATAAACTGAACAATTATGTAATTATATTTTAACCTGACCATTCAAACGAGTTGACATCGGCATTGCTTGGTATTTTTTTCTTGTCTTGGTAACACTATGACAGTTAACCATATTTTCAATCAGCTGGTTATAAAGGTTATTGAGTTGTTGACGGGTTTAGTATCTTCAGTACATTATTAGTCTTTAAGGAATTTTTAGATATTTATGAGCCCACCTTACAAATATGGGATATATATTTCAAAAAGGCGCTAGTTGTATAAATTTATAAATAATATTAGAGATAAACAATATGTAATTAAAGATTCTTATATCTTACCACATTGGTTAACTGTTGACTTCAGGAACTTAATGGAGTGGGTGGAGCAGGAAATGAAACAGGAAGTGAAATTAACTAAGGTAGTAATATTAAATTTATAAACAGCACGAGGCCAAACGGAAACGAGGGTAAACGGGACGAGGCCAAATCAGAAAGTGAATCAGCCCGGGGGTTGATTAGACCCGTTATCTAATCAACTCATGTGTTGTTCATCTCACCTTCAGATATTTCGGGGGATGAAATTCAGTACCAAAATGTTAATACTTATTTATAAAACTGCACAACTCTAATTTGACTCATAACACGAGTCCAGGTCAACATGGTATTGCTATTGACCTATTATTCAAATGGAAGTGTATCAATATTGTTCAAAAACACGTAACACGTATTCCAAAATAGTCTGTATTCAATTTTCTCACAAGAAAATATTTATAAGAATATAATCAGAATGATACCTATTGATGGGTCGTCGCCCACTCCAGCCAGTTACTATCCGCGTAAGGTGATGAGCCGTTGAGACGAGGCTTCCGGACCGTTAACTCTTTGTTTGGAGTCACACAACGTCGGATTGAACAATAATCCAATCCATCCATCCATTTTAACAGGCCAACTGAGTTTGCTGGCTTTTTACTAGCGAATTTCGTATGTAAAAGTTACAAGGTGAGTCGTTTCAAGTTTTACACGGTGAAACATAGCCCGGGACAACCATAAATGTTTCTAAAGTGACCATCGGAACACGTTATTTTATTTTTTTAATTTTTTGGTTGGGGATCACAAAAACTATACTGTATATAGTTTATTTATACTCTAGTGGTCGCAATTTTTCTAATTTACTTAAAATTTAGTAGAGACGTTTATTTCTATAATAAGTTGGACAAGTCCAACAACACAATCGGAAAACCCTAACTTTTTTGTGTTTTTGAATAGTAAAATGTTGGGTTTTCGGGCCAAAAAAGGATTAAAAAGGCCCCAGTAGTATTAAGCCAACCAATTTAAGCCCTTCCTTATAAATCTAACACAAATATGTGTCAAGTTATTAAAGAAAATATAAATTGGCTGAACACGGTACGTAGTCGTCTGGGATTGTACATTGGATAGGGTTGTTTTTTGTATCTTGATGTAGTTTTATCATCAATATCCCTATACCAACTTTAGATGCTGTCAGGACCTTTCCTAACCTTATAATGTACAACTCTGCTATCCCAATATTGCGTTTAAATAGAACCAGAATCATCAGAACAGCCATTAAATAAAATGCTTCCCAATTTCCACAAAAATAACACAAATTTTTGTTTAAATTCGTTATTTGGTTGTTTAATGTTTTTATTGCGGAAATTCGCTCCGCTGCGTGCAGGCCGCTTTAGTATTGATTTTTTGGGCAAAATAAAATAGTTTATTAAAGTGGCATTACAAGGTGAACTTGAATGAGGTCTCACAAAGACTTAATCTGCGACTCCTAATGACCATTAACTGACCATTAGTCCGAAACACTCGGCTGTCATTAAAATGTTTTTGTTTTTTGTGGGGTTGGGGTTATAATATTTCTGTAAAAGAATGTGTAGGATTTTAATGAATCTTTTAAAGTTCTTTCTCATTGCTTATTATGCAGAATCTTCAAGGTTTCTCGTACTCCCACTCTCCATATTTCACGTTATAAATCAATCAATAGCGAAAAACGTGTTAAACACGATGTTTTCGTATTGAAATCTCTTCGACTAAATACAAACTTATATACTGATTTCACAAATGTAAATTTAAGGACAAAATACACTCACAAATCTGACCTTGGAACAGGTCAGCTGAATAGCCGGGTTGATAGTGTGCTCTTCTTTAAAATCTGAAGTTTTCCAGATCGAGATCCACGAGCCAAATTAAAAAACAACCACGAAGGTTTTAAAATAGCGGTCATTATGAATCAAGACATTGGTTACTAATATTACTAAGAAATCGTCGTACAATTATAATTATATTTAAAGTATTGAGACAAATCATTAATTTCACACTGATAAGTCAATAATATTAACTAAAATGCGCCCTACTTACGTCGGCACCTAAGTCAGTGACAGGTTAGTTCACTAATACAGATATAACTGTAACCGGACACGTTGATGCAATACTTTTTCATGTGGTAAAGGTCAAGCTGTCCTTTTAGCAATTTTCCTGGGGGTTACATGGTCCAAGCTACATGCATGTCAAATTGCACGTTTTAGCTCATCTATAAGTAATCTATATGAGTAGTGTGTACACCTCAGAGAGTGAGTGAGTTACTGGAAGTAATAGCTTAACGTACCTTATCCGTCGTAAATCCTGAATCACTAATAGATGACTAGTTTTGAGACTGCTCGTCGAAATCTAGCTGTGAATCTAGTTATGAATAAATGAGTGAGTTAGGCAGTTACAAATCGAGCTGTATACATATTAGGCGTATTAAAGTAAGCTCTAAATCCTGCTAACTCTTCGTTAGTGGTATTTGTTTTTATGCAAAGAACAATTTATAAACGTAGAAATAAACAGGTAGGCTAGATAAATCAAGGAGCTTTATCACCCTTTCTTGTGATTATTTTATGTATGTAACGTCCATATAAAACCTTTTGCACTTTTTAGGAAATGCTTTTTAAATCACGCAATTTGGTTAAAGTCACTTTAGATAAATAATTTTAAGTCACTTCACGTCTGGTAAATAAAATGCTAATTTGAGTATGTCAAAACTACCTAAAAATTTTGAGTTTTAGGTATTGAAATACTCACTTAGTCCTAGGAGTGTTAAGGTGTCAAAAGGTTTATTCCCCAGGGCTCTGATTATCTCAGAAAGTTTAGTAACTCACTAAACTTACGTTGAATAAGCCTCGTCTTCTTACTTTTCTCTTATTTTTCTTACATTACTTTTACACTTAACGTTACTCCTTATTCACAATACTCTCTAGGGCTTTGATACACAAAATGTAATTTCATCAAAATTGAATTGAATTGAGTTATGATGAATGATGAATTGAGTATTATTCGATTGCACATAACTAAAGGGTGGGAAATAAAAATAAAAATATACTCTGTGCTTGAAATTTAGAGTGAACCATAAAATAAATAAATATTTTATGGACACTAAAAGTAGAAATTTTACAGTAAAAGGTAACCGGCTCGATTGGTGATCCCCAATGCTAAGCAAAAATGTAGTTTACAATCAAAATACGTCTAATTGGTAACCACAAAAAACCACTGATAAAATCTATTAACTTATTATAAGAAAAAACAGATTACAATGCGTATGTTTAAATGTAAATAACATTTGTCTTAATTATTTAATCATAACATTCACAATCAATCATATAGGTATTATGTTTTCTTTATAAATAATGTTTTTAAAACAATTCTTAATTTATTACTTATTATATCCTGCAGGGTTTCCTGCTGTCCAGTTTGTTTACCTAGTTCATCGATTATTCTAAAAATTGTTAGTTAGGTAAGATGGTCACAACTTTATGTAAGCTAAAGCTTCACTTCAATACACTTCTATTCTTGTTCCTATCGACACAGCTAGGGATTGAGCACTGCATGACCTGGCTTCATCGGTTGAATCAGTACCCCACAATTTCCATCCTGTTTATAACATTTATTTACCACTTTAAAGTCTGTATATAGTTTGTTTACATGTATTAAAGCCAACCCGTCCAAAGGCAATTTTGAGAAAACCATTGGTCTAACACCGATTAACATGGATATACTTGAATGAAACGCCTTAGTGAGAAAGTTGGAGGAAAAGTATTAGTTTTTGATCCAACCTCTTCTCAATTTAAATATCATTCCATTTTTGAATTTTTATTTTTAAATGTTAATTTAAAATTTTGGATCTTGATCAGCTGAGTGATTTGATTTGACTATAAATCTAAAATTAGGTTAACAAGTGAAGCTTGGGAAAAGCTCATTTTGATAAATTTACTGAGCAATATAAATTAGTTTATTCGTCAGTCTAAATTGAGGCATATTTTTGATTTTTGACTTTTCATTTTCAACTGACACATAACTCTCTATTACGGTTGGAATTTAATATGCACATATATATGTGAAGGACACATGACTCTACTTTACTGACACAGAATCGCTACTATAAAACCTCAACCGGAGCTTGAGTTAGCAATAAACCGCCTCCACCACCAGGGGGGTTTACTGCAACTGGAAATAGCTGACATTCCATTTCATGAATTTAAAACTGTAATCATAATATTCGTATCAGATTTGTTTTCAAGAACTGCAAACTACCACTATGACCTAACAATCGAAATATTAGAAAATAAGGCTACATAACCTGTCGTCGTCTATCCACTAGTTTCACTAGATTAAGAGTTTTGCTAATAGTATTGTCCCATTATCAAACACATATGCAAATAAACTTGAGAAACTTAGTCGTCTTTAAGATTAACAAGTTTTAAACGGTGAATATGAACTTGTGCATAACGCTAAGAAACATTAAAACATTAAAAATTGTATGTCCTTAAACTGACAGTGTAGCATTGTTCTTGGACTGACACGCATAGGGAATAAATGTGTTCACATTTTGTAAAAAACATTTGATTTTTTAATGTTTGCTGACGAAGCATATACAGAAAAAAATCAAAGTTTCGTAGGTGTAAAATGATGTCTACTAAATAACCAGTAATATTATAATTTTGCCTGATTACCTTCATGTTTCTGAAAAGTTTTTAAAACCCCTCTGCTGTTTAGTTTTCAAAGTGTAGTGAATTTTTGACGTGTGTTAACACTGAAATTAACTTATAATCTGTATCCACAAACGATGAACCAAATAACATGATATGACTTATGGCCAAGCCTTTATATATATATATATATATATATATATATATATATATTTGTAATGTGGATTTATTATTTGAAAACATCATTAATTAATTTAACGCTTTTTTATAATTCCCTACTAGAAACAGCAGGCTCTTTTCTTAAAATATTAATGTATTTAAAATTTAGATTATTCCCGATATTTTGGAAGGAAAAAGTATTTTTTCATGTTGTTTACTATTCTATGTTGTTTCTAAGTTTCCACAAGGCGAAAGTCGTATGACCATTGTAAAAGACATCAAATCACTTTTACTACTGTAACCATGACACTGAGATGTCTAAAAGCATCAGTATGTTACCACGTGTGGTTTATAGTAGAGGGGTTGTTGCATCAGATGGACTGGGTCAGGCAATCACCTGATGGCACTAGTGATGTCGCCTGGCAAGTCATTCGCATTTATTGGCTTGACGTCACCAGACAGATTTGTTAGAGTACTTTTGCACTAAATAATATTCCCTGATCACTGTACCTGTTCGAACATACAACCTTAAAGTAGTTATGCATATTTAAAATGCTAATTTTGGAATATATGCAAATAAATGGTAACTCCACTGAGCTAAATATAAAGGAGCTAACGTGATAAAACCATATCCTACAGCTTATCAAAATGTGTGTCATGATTAATAGATGAGTCGTAGTTCGAAAATATCCGGAAATTCTTTAGGCTTCTGTAATTTACCCTTCAATGTTTTAATGTTTATATGTTGCAGGTGATGATTTTATTAGGTCAAGTAATGATTTTAATTTGTTAAGACAATATGAAAATCTTCCCAGTGAAACCGAAATTGTCAAGCCTAGTTAATTCTAAATAACGTTTTATTGATTTAGGCCTACTTTATATTTTAATTAAACTTCATATATGTTTATGTTGGAATGGTGATACAGTATTGCATAAAGTTGTGGTTAAAGTTTCTGCTTACAAAGATACAGACAGCTTAGACGATTTGCTAGAGGTGTAAGAGGTTTAACAATATAAACCTCTTATAGTGTCAAGTTTTGACGCCTCCTCCGTTTCAAAATAATGTTTCGTCCTATAACGTAGTATTCAGCACATTTTAATTTATTCCTGAGTTCCCACTATGATAATATTAGTACCTAGTACTAGTTTATTTTACCCGTTGCTTGATATTGAATGTTTATTGAATGCTTGTAATTTAAATGTTTAAATTCAATAATGTCTAAATACTAAAATTAATTGTGATTATTTTGGTCAAATTTGTCATATGAAAGAAGAGATATTAACAATAATATGGGTAGAACTTTCGTCTTGGTAGTTACGAATTGTTTTATACTGGCAGGGATTCGTGGTTTCCCTCGCAACACTTAAAATAGTGAACAAACAAATTTACGGTTGGGATATGACTAAGAGCATGGCTGTACGCTGTCACTGTTGCCATAAAACAATATCACTCGCTTATTATTCCGATCAGCTAGTGTGGAGTTTTGGCAATGCAGCGAGTCTACTATTAGCTGATCTCGGTTGATAGCCCGGTAAACCACGCCCTCAACTGCCAATTTATTTGGCTATCATAGTTGGCGTTAACATTATTAGCCTATTTGCCACTAACGCTTGCGCCACATTTACTTTATCAGGAGAAATATCCCGCCTTAATGGCTATTAATGTTTTATCGATAGACATTTCCGGGCCGTGATGAGGGCCGTGTGTTCCATCTGATAACACCTGATGAGTTGAAGCGGTACAAGTAAATTGATACTTATTGAACAGAGTATCATCAGCAGTGCCAGTCTGATTATTATACTTATAATGCTATCTACATTTAAGTAACCCGTTAAAATGCTTGTTATGAATTTTAAGACTCATTAAATAACGTTTGTATTTGTATTTTTTATTTATTTTCTTGCTTCAAACTCAATTACAAACCAATTACATTGAAGCAGCACAAGTATATTACATTTCCATGTACATAAATCTTCATTTCACACGTAAAAATCAAGAAATAAAACTATGTATATCCGAATATTTTTATATTTATTCACAAAAAGCTATCACCATAAATAGTAGGTTTTAAAAATAATTTTGGTTAACCTCATTTTCCTGCCATAATTATAAAACTACTATTTATGTGCACAAAATCGAACTAATGTGTGAACACAGAGATAGATGATAAATGGATTGAGGTTTGTTTGCCAGGACGAATTCAGACACCGGCGCAAAATAACTTAATATTGCATATTTACACAACAAATGAGTAACTGAATTTATGTGAAAATACCGTTTACAGTGTTTTTCGTTTTGTAGAGCGTTATTTATTGTTGTTAAAAACATTTTTAATTAAATAAATTTAAGTTCACAATAAACAATTGAAATGAAACTTTCAAAATAAAATGTAAACTTAAAAAATAAAATGAATATCTGTGCAAATAAAAAAATAAAAACAATTCTAATGGATTTTATTAGGGGAGTTCTCCAATCAAGGGAAAAATTAACCTGCCTCTGAGACCAATATGTTTTTTTGTTTTCTAGGATTTTTGGTTTACCTAGGTTTCTAGGTTTTCGGACTTAACAGTTTAAAGTAGGTTCCGAACCGCCGGGAAAGACATTATCACATAGCTGAAAGCCATTGGTGTTTGTCGGGGATCGAACCCGGGACCTTGAGGACCAAAGTATCGCACTCTAAACACCGCCCCTAGTTTAAAATTATTATTTAACATTTACCAGCTCTGGTTTTTTGTGCTCTTGAACTGTTAAATTACTAATATTCCACTTTGTCAAATTCTGCATGCTTTTTAAAAGAAACAATAGTTTAATCTGGATTTAGATTTTGAATAAGTTTTGATAAGGTTAATATAAATACATGAAAAATCTCAATTTGTTGGGCTATGATAACCAAAATTACACTAAATGGAAGCTTTGATATGTTTCATTTTTATGTACTGATAACAGGCAAAACACAACGTCTAAATTTTTTATGAAAAATTAAATACAATAACCTTTAATTTTGGTTGAAACAATCTCTGTACCCGTGTAAAAAAATTGTCCATTAGTATTTAAGAAAACTCTAATAAGGTGTTTACCTCGGATGGTTATAGACAACTTAATATTATAATGTTACGTCATTTGAATGATCCAACACTATGACTAACGTGGTGAATGATAAACCCATTATTTTATAGATAATTATTAATACCCCTATTTTACTCAATACAGAACAAGTGTTTATTTTTTATAAAAAAATTGACTGATGAAAAGTTTTTTTATTTATATTTTTATCATACGGTGCTTCAAATTTAATTTATTAGCGAATTTCCCCTATAGGGAAGAAGCTATTACCGTAGTCGGCATGGTGAGACCTCGGCCCGGGACCATGATAACTTTTCGTTTTGAGGTCCCCAGACCCCAAAAACACCATTCGTTCGAAACTGTATATATATATATATATATATATATATATATATATATATATATATGTGTCCGTGAGCACGATAACTCTCGTAAAAATTATCTGATTGTGATTAAATTTGGTATAAACGTGTAAAGCAACATTTATGACTTTAAGTTCGAAAACCAGCCAGATCGCTCTATCCGAAGGGGTATTTTGGGGGGGTTTTGTACCCCAAAAATGGGTTTTTCGAATTTTTTACATATAATTTTGGAAATAGTCAAATTTTAGTTTTTACCATTGGGTTCAGCTTAAAAAAACACACAATTTGGTATTTTGATCATTTCTCTACGTCAATTGGTTACCGAGATATTGAAAGTGCTAAACACAGTACGTTGTCTAATGTTATTCTTATTGAGGAAAATAAAAATTTTATATCTCGCTTATTTATGAACGTATACTGACGAAACTTGGTATACGACTTCATCTGGTTGTGGACCATTGATATTTGCTCAAAAAAACAATTTTTTACCAATGGCTCCCGTAGCAGCAAACCTGCGTACTCAGCCCCATGTTATTCTTATGGAGAATAAGTAACGTGTTATCTCCCTTCATTATGAAAATAAATTAATGAAATTTGGCATATGGCTTTACCTACATGAGTTATATTGATATTTGTATAAAACCCCTTTTTTGTGTTCCTTGCTTCAGCAAACCTGCATACTCAGCCGCCATGTTATTCTTATGGAGAATAATTAAAATGTCATAAATCGCTTATTTATGAATATATATTGATGAAACTTGGTATGTGGCTTTATGTGGTATTAAGATAAATATATATGCATTGGAAATTCGCTGAGTACGCAGGTTTGCTGCTACGGGGGTATTTTGGTTCAGCTATCGCCATATATTATATTATTTTAATCTTAAATGACAGTGAAGTTGGCGGAGGTGCAAGAGAAGAAATTTAATCTGCAACCGTGGCAAGATGATTGTTTTACCTGACATATTGTCACTTAAATTTATATAGTTTTTCGCTTCAGAAAAATTAAAAAAATACAGTTATACTTTATGAAATTTTCTCTGCCAAGTAAATTCCAAATTATACTGAAAATGGAACCAATATTAGATTAGAGATTGTTTTGTCCTATTAACGAGGATAATTTAGGTACTAGTATTACGGCATTAGAGTAACTGAAATTAATAAAATGATATGTTAAGATAACCTAGTTAATATCTTTCGAATTTGCGTCCAGGTAAGTAATTGTGAATGGACAACTAAATTTATTTCCCATTTGTTGCCTTATAAAATATTTGACCTATCTTATGTTTTGAACTTAATCTTATTTCTCATGGAATTACTGAGCCATTTTGGCAATGGGTCAATGTCTTTTTAAATTAAGTGCTGGGTAAAAAATACAATTTTCTTGGAAGTGACGTGTGCTAATTTTCTTGATTGACAGGAATTGAGTGGTAGAATAAGCAGTCCAAGCACAATAGTTGTTATAGTAAGTATGATTCTTTGGATTACCAAAATATGGATAATCAGACGTATTTACAAATAGTATAACCATATGAAACAAAACCGTTTAAAACATTAACAAATCTACTGATAATCACATGTCACAGTTCATCATATTTCGAAATTCATTTTAGCTCCCTCTTGAAATTCGATTACCATTAAGAGCTAAGGAAGAGCATTCGCTATTGGAATAAGCATTCTTAATCCTTTGACAAATGATTTTTTAAGAGGTTTCCAGCCTCTTTTTGCATACCTTGCCAGTCCCTATAGACTAACGATCTGTGCGTGGATCGCATCCAGCAAAGCACGGGGGCCGTACAGTACGAGTTGAAAAGAACTGATACAACTGACATGCCAAGACTAGGATTCGAACCTATGGCAGGGCCACTGCCTTGGTTCTGGAGTCTTGACCTCTATGGCAACGACTCAACTGAACTTGTAAAATATATTTTGGCTTAGATTTTTTCAGCCTGTATTATTATTTACTTCAATTAATATTATAATAACTTAAAAACTTACGTAAACTCGTGGATGTATCATTAAAAGTTGTTTCACAAAAAGCATTATGCAGTAGCGAATAAACTATGGTAAAAATAAATTTTTAAAGCTTACGTTTAAAATGAAACCCTATTTAAATTGTATCAAAATGCGCTTTGTTCTATTTTGCATTAGGAATCCGCATATTACCACCTCAAATACGACGTAAATTATTCAAATTTGTCACCAAAAGTTTCTTTATGCAAATGTGATAAGCTCCGCTGCATGCCAATGCAAAGTTTCCCCTCCGTTTCTTGTTTATAAATTCCTAAATCACGCCGGTGCTTGTCCGTATTCTGTTTATGAAACTCATACTAGTGTTTTTCACAATGTTATGAATTATACTAAATAAAACGTTCAACTGATTTACCATTATTTATTTGTGTTATAATTTAAAATTCTGATTTAAATCAACCAGTCAGTATTTTTTAGCATATGTTAAATCAATTTGTATAACAGGATGAAATGTTTAGAAATCATTTTATTAAATGTAATAAAAAAGTAATATTTATCTTATATTTGAAATAAATATAAATAGAAACAAAAAAAACCTGTTGCAAAAGAATATTCGTGTAAAGTTAAAATTGATTAATTTCACTCTCCCAGAAATGAACTTCATAATGATAAATTTTAAATAATTTAAAAGTAAAAAGTTACACAGTCTTACCTATTTTTATAAATAATTAAAAAAGTTAAGTGAACAACTTTTAAGGGCATATTGTTAATAATTCGAGTATTTTTTAAAGTTCGTGTTACAGATTTGAAGTTGAAAAATACTTTCAATAACGTCCGTTATACTAATTAAAATAATTCTGTTTGTATACCAGTTTTACTCTAAGCTTTACAATATTTGGGAGAGAACTAAATCAATTTGTGAAATATTCTCTTGATTACTTTCCTTCATTTTTTTGAGTATCTTTACGAAAAACTTCCTCCGTTAAGAGTTAATTAATCCTTCTCCATTTCAGTCAACAGTGTTGTTTAGGTTATCATCAAGATTAACAATTCTTTGAGAGTTACGAGGCCATATATATTCCATTTACAAACAATAATTTTACAAATTAAAATTGGTAATGTGAGGTTTCAGGTGTTTCGTCTGCAGGTAGATAACAAATGTCAATATCTTATTTATTAGTGATTGAGCTTTAATTGTCTGTGGTAAACAATATACCGGGTGTCCCACGAATAGGTTCAAACGTTTGATTTTATATTATACGTGCCCATTCATGCACCGAACTTTTTTAAACTTTACACAGTTTACAAAGTAGGTTCTAAAAATAATCTGGAAAAATTTCAGCTCCCTAACCTTAATAGAAACAAAATGGCGGCATATTGAAAAACGATACTTTAAAAACATTAAAAAAGGTGTTTTTGGTTTAATAAAATATTTTTATTGTTACATTCTAGGGCAATATGACTTTTAAATAAAATAACTAGAACATAGCCTAATGGAAAACCTTAAAGTCCAAAATTATTCAAACTGTAACCCATCCACAGCAACACACTGATAACAGCGCGTAACAAATGATTCGTAAGCTCTTACAAAGAAACTCCGCGGTATCCGGAGAAGTTCCTCTTCTATTGATCGTTTTAGTTCCTCATCATTATTGAAGCTATGGGTATAAACTTGTTCCTTCAAATAACCCCATAAAAAAGGTCACAAACAGTTAAATCAGGTGATCGGGGTGCCCAATCTAAAAAATCACTTCCACGACCAATCCAACGGCCATGAAGGTTGCCATTTAGTAATTGCTTGACAGGATTTGCAAAATGAGGTGGAGCACCATCTTGTTGAAAGATTGCTTGATTCATTTCAGGTATCGTCAAATGGGGCAAGACCTGTTCATTTAAAACTCGTGCATACCTAATCCCATACCTAGCGAAATTTTACAATCAAACAGCTGTTCTTCAACAATGAGCGTTAGAACCGCAACGTAGTAAACAAATCAGATAATAAATCATGAAAGTAGTTTTTATAGGAAGCAAATTGGTAAATTTTTCAATATGCCGCCATTTTGTTTCTATTAAGGTTAGGGAGCTGAAATTTGTCCAGAATATTTTTAGAACCTACTTTGTAAACTGTGTAAAGTTTAAAAAAGTTCGGTGCATAAATGGGCACGTAATATAAAATCAAACGTTTAAACCTCTTCGCGGGACACCCGGGAACAATAGACAATAGACAAATATTTATTGTTCATAACGCCTGACAAACATTACATAAGCAATTCTCAAACAGGTACATTGTCAAGTTTACCTAGGCCTAACTTCAAAGTTTCCTACCTCAAGTTTTCTTACCATATAGAATATACAGTATATTACAATAATGCATACAACTATGTGTAAATGATCCTCTAGACTTTATCTTTAAAAAACTCCTTAACTCTATATTATGTTTTATAGCTCAAAGTCTTTGTCAATTTAGATGTGAACATTTTATTACTAAGCTTTTGCATGATTCAGGAATATGGTTATACATTTGTAATGCCATACAAAGAGGTCCATTTAAACGTTTTTATGACTATAAATTGGATATCAAAAAATGTTATTATTATTTCCGGTATGATATCTGTGATTTATTTTATATTAAAAAAAAAACTTATGGTTTTGTATGAAAAAATAAGGCTTACAACTAGGTCTTGGTGGAAAATTGTACTTAGAATGACATTTAAAT
The DNA here is from genome assembly GCA_963675035.1 of Allygus modestus. Lineage (NCBI taxonomy): Eukaryota > Metazoa > Arthropoda > Insecta > Hemiptera > Cicadellidae > Allygus > Allygus modestus. Next base: position 139,151,689 of record OY776116.1, read on the forward strand.
ACATGAAAACTCTCCTGGCTTCTTCAGAGTTACCTTAAATTAACTCCATAAGCCAACAGTGAGTGGATGTATGCATAATAACAAGTCATACAGACTTCTAGAGATGTGACAAACCAGAGACAAAGCTATGGGATGTGTATATTTTCATGCATTCAACATTTTTATGATCGTTCCACCACAAGTCTTAAGGCATATTACCTGTGAACAAATAATGTTGTTTATTTATTGACTGTTATTATTCTTATTACTTAATATATGTTTCGTATATCATGACTTCATGTCTGACTTGATGCTAGTGACGAGTGCTTGTGGAGGTTTTCTGGATACCACTCAGTAATGGAAACACGGTCCAGGTAATCCTACAGTGTGTTGGTTTGGTTTGATTATACAACAACCAGTGACTTGTAGGGACTTTATAGCCTCGATTAAATTTGATTTTTTGTGGAGATGGATATTCTATTTTCTGTTTATATGTTGAGGAAAATAAATTGATATGAAAGAAGTATAAATGATAATTTGAAAACAAAACAAAAGCTCTAGTTACATTTTAAATAACTAGTTATAGCTGATGATTATTTTATTTTATTTTAACATTATTTTGTGTAATTTAAGGATATTCTTTAGGGAAAAATAAGGGTAAAAACTAAAATCAGGCTCCGATGGGTTTTCCCCATTTAACTTTCTAAGAATATTTCAATTTTCAGCCTTTAGGTCATATTATAGGTTCAGGAACCTTCTAAAAACAAATTTACCATTTTATCTTTATTATTTCTTAATTAATAAGATAAACTATATCCTCACAATGGTGGTACTACTATAAACAACTTATTTAACTCTTTTGTTACAGGCATTTATTGCGTTATGTTAATTATGTGGTATGTAAATCTTACACCCTCGGCGCCCAGTTATTTACGTAGGTCAACAGGGATTGGGACAAATGTTTAGGAACTGAAGTTTGGGTTTGATGGCAGCTAAGCTGTTATGGGATTTTCTAAAATATATTTTTGTATCGTACGTTTTTTGGCATTTCAACACCAACAGCATTTTTGTTAGTAGAGTACACAAACGCTTTTAGGGAAAGCGGTCCAAGCCGCTCAAATTGCTATGGACACCCGGGGATTTGAACCCGTGACCTCTTGAACCGAAGTCCAAGACGGTAACCGTTAGGCTAGGGAGATACCCCTACCTGTTTAACTGTTTAGTAATCTCTACTCACGTTTGAAACTGTCCTCATACCTCCAGTCTACTGTGATAATGGCCCTAGATGTAAGACCTGTTTATAACTGATCATCAAACTAGGAACTATATTTAATCGTAGCTATAGTGTATGTGCAGGGGTCACAACACGACCTCGCCACATGCCACAGGACCGCGTGGCAGTGAGTTGACATTTTGTTACTCGTAGTATATAAATTACCACATTAGTGTCATAAATAATAATGCCCTACCCTCGCGCATTCATGGTTGCATTATGTAATGCCCTTCCATTTAAAGTTTAATATGGGTTAAAACATTGTAAAACTGTTTATGGAGCTTTGTACGTGATAAGGCGTTTATTTTTTATAATAATAGAATGAACATAATATAGATACCTAACAAGATAATGAAATTATATAATATTTGACTGTATTATATAAGCATTGTAATACACTTTTATTTGTATTATTAGATTATTATTTTATTGTTATAGGTTGCCAAATCCTCGTATAAAACCCACAATTTATTTATGAATGTAAATAAAACGATTTAAAAAACTTATTTTAGTAAGTTTTTATTTTAATACTTTATCTCTGAAAAATTTAGTATAAGTCTATTTACCCGTCTATACAAATAAGCATTAAAACTAATTCTCGATTGAGTGATATCGTATTTGAATATGTTTAAAAAGACATTAATAAATAAAAAACAGTTCTATGAATAATTAATTAAATATAAAAGTATATTTCGGAGAGGTCGCAACGTTTATCTGAGAGCTTGTCCCGTTAACTCTCATACTTTTTCCTTCTGCAACAATAAATTGCACTTCAAGAGGTTTATATATATTTGCTACGCTTGTTAAATTATTCAAGCCCTAAATATTGGTTTTCTGATAACTTAATAAGGTTTCTTGGTATGCGAACGCCTGTGTGGCGGCTTGTCTTTAAGATATAGAGAATGATGATTGCACCTTTCTCTGACCCTTCGGTCTCTTACCCTTTTTGACCTTGGTGCCCGTCAAAGTTGAGGGAAGCAAAATACTTTTCTTAAAAATTGTATAACTCCAATTTTTTAATTAGTATTTACTATTCTATTATTGTTTTATACTAAGACGATTTTAAAGATATGTGTTCAGTGTTTTAATTGTAATAATATCCTTCTTACAATATTGACAGCTACGTTGTCAAGTACATAGATATGAAAACTGATTATTTTTAAAACCTTACAAATATCACTCTGTTTAGCTTATCTTGCTACTTAAGACCTTATGTGTGTGGAATCTTGTCGATATGTAAAAAAATTGTAGTTTTTAAATAAAACAAATTGTTCACTTGTAGTATTGCAATAATATTGTAATATTAATTGTGTTAAACTACTTTATTCACGTCAACATATCTTTTTGAAAAGGTAGTATCCTCGCGTGAATGGCATTATATAAGTAAATAAACCTTGAATAACAATAAAACAGTTCTAGGGGAAATTGAATGTATTCAACCCAGTGGTCCTGAGAGGTATCTGCTAACCTTTCTCGCAAAATGACTTAATTGCGTGGTTGACGTAGAAAAATGCAGTTGAAAATATTTTGAATGAATACATTTCATTCGTTAGTAACAATCCTATTTGTTTTAATACAAGCCCATTTAGCGAAAACAAAACCCTGCACTAAATGCAAAAATGCTTTAGCCAATTCAGATTTTTGTTTGATGTGCGATGGTTACCCTCCCACCCACCCAAGTATTGTATAAATTTAAGTAAGTCAATTAAGATCACCGAATCCATCTTCAAATTTCTCTCTAACAGAATCATTATTTGTTGTGACGTATCAATTGTGTACTGTATCAATGCTGTATTGTTGGGTGGCCCAATAAAGTCATCGTCATCTTCAATGTGGAATTTTACATGTGGAATTTAAATATCACTTGGGGTAAAAATAAAAGAAATGTGGTACTAAGGGTAACAGGATAAATAATAGGCTATTATATTTCACCGCCCTGCAAGGAGGTGATACCAGGACTCGGCAACTCTCTGTCTCTGTCTCTGTCACTGTAACGGTACTCAGAGCCGTGTTGTTAACACCATTTGTCCTGTGGTGACTCTCTGTCTCTGTCACTGTAACAGTGTAACGGTAGTCGGAGCGGTGTAGTACACCATTCGTTATGCGGTGACTCTCTGTCTCCGTCACTCTAACAGTGTAACGGCAGTCGGAGCTGTGTAGTACACCATTCGTCCTGCGGTGACTCTCTGTCTCTGTCACTGTAACAGTGTAACGGCAGTTGGAGCTGTGTAGTAAACCATTCATCTTGCGGTGACTCTCTGCCTCTGTCACTGTAACAGTGTAACGGCAGTCGGAGCTGTGTTGTAAGCCATTCGTTATGCGGTGAGTCTCTGTCTCCTTCACTGTAACAGTGTAACGGCAGTCAGAGCTGTGTAGTACACCATTCGTCCTGTGGTGACTCTCTGTCACTGTAACAGTGTAACGGCAGTCGGAGCTGTGTAGTACACCATTCGTCATGCGGTGAGTCTCTGTCACCGTCACTGTAACAGTGTATCAGCAGTCGGAGCTGTGTAGTACACATTCATCATGCAGTCAATCTTTGTCTCTGTCGCTGTAAAAGTGTAACGGCAGTCGGAGCTTTGTAGTACACCATTCGTCATGCGGTCAATCTTTGTCTCTGTCGCTGTAAAAGTGTAACGGCAGTCGGAGCTGTGTTGGACACCATTCAACATGCGGTGAGTCTCTGTCTCCGTCACTGTAACAGTGTAACGGCAGTCGGAGCTGTGTAGTACACCATTCGTCATGCGTTGACTCTCTGTCTCCGTCACTGTAACAGTGTAACGGCAGTCGAAGCTGTGTTGTAAGCCATTCGTTATGCGGTGAGTCTCTGTCTCCTTCACTGTAACAGTGTAACGGCAGTCAGAGCTGTGTAGTAAACCATTCGTTATGCGGTGACTCTCTGTCTCCGTCACTGTAACAGTGTAACGGCAGTCGGAGCTGTGTAGTACACCATTCGTCCTGCGGTGATTCTCTTTCTCCGTCACTGTAACAGTGTAACGGCAGTCAGAGCTGTGTAGTAAACGATTCGTTATGCGGTGACTCTCTGTCTCCGTCACCGTAACAGTGTAATGGCAGTCGGAGCTGTGTAGTACACCATTCGTCCTGCGGTGATTCTCTTTCTCCGTCACTGTAAAAGTGTAACGGCAGTCGAAGCTGTGTAGTACACCATTCGTCCTACGGTGACTCTCTGTCTCCGTCACTGTAACAGTGTAACGGCAGTCGGAGCTGTGTAGTACACCATTCGTCCTGCGATGACTCTCTGTCTCCGTCACTGTAACAGTGTAACGGCAGTTGGAGCTGTGTAGTGCACCATTCGTCCTACAGTGACTCTCTGTCTCAGTCACTGTAACAGTGTAACGGCAGTCGGAGCTGTGTTGGACACCATTCGTCCTGCAGTGAGTCTCTGTCTCCGTCACTGTAACAGTGTAACGGCAGTCGGAGCTGTGTAGTACACCATTCGTCCTGCGATGACTCTCTGTCTCCGTCACTGTAACAGTGTAAGGGCAGTTGGAGCTGTGTAGTGCACCATTCGTCCTGCAGTGACTCTCTGTCTCAGTCACTGTAACAGTGTAACGGCAGTCGGAGCTGTGTTGGACACCATTCGTCCTGTGGTGAGTCTCTGTCTCCGTCACTGTAACAGTGTAACGGCAGTTGGAGCTGTGTAGTACACCATTTGTCCTGCGGTGACTCCAACTGGGCAATTCTTTGTGGCAGATAAATATTTTTATATCAAAGAAAAACCCTAATTGTATGCTTCAGTGAGCTTTCTTTACACTATTAAATAGTTAAATTATAAATCAGGTCTACAGCTGTATACATTGTGTTCAGAAAACCCTCTACAATAATTAGGATATATTAAATATCCCCGTGGCAGCAAACCTGCATACTCAGTGAATTTCCAATGGAGATATAAATGTCTTAATACTACATAAAGCCACTTACCAAGTTTCATAAAAATATATTCACAAATAAGCGATATATACAATTTTAATTATTCTCCTTAAGAATAACATTGGGGCTGAGTACGCAGGTTTGCTGCAAAAAGGAATAAAAAAAATGGGTTTTTATGCTAATATCAATATAACTCAACTAGGTGAAGTCGTATACCAGTTTTTATTCATTTATGTTCATAATTAAGGGAGACAGGGCATTTAATTATTATTCATAAGAATAACATGGGGGCTGAGTACGCAGGTTTGCTGCTACGGGAGGATTATGCAAAAAACATTTTGGAGCAAATATCAATAGACCTCAACGAGATGAAGCTGTATACCAAGTTTCGTCAGTATACGTTCATAAATAAGCTAGATAAACAAATTTTCTTTTCCTCCATTAGAATAACATTAGACAACGTACTGCGTTTAGCACTTTCAATATCTCGGTAACCAATTGACGTAGAGGAATGATCGAAATACCAAATTGTGTATTTTTTTAAGCTGAATCGAATGGTCAAAACTAAAATTTGACTTTTTCAAAAATTATATGTAAAAAATTCTAAAAACCCATTTTTGGGTGGGTACAAAACCCCCCCAAAATACCCCTTTGGATAGGTCGATCTGTCTGGTTTTCGAACTTAAAGTCATAAATGCTGTTTTACATGTTTACACCAAATTTCGTCAAATTCGGATCATTTTTACGAGAGTTATCGTGCTCACGGACACACACACACACACACCCATATATATATATATATATATATATATATATATATATATATATATATACAGTATCAAACGAATGGTGTTTTTGGGGTCTGGGGACCTCAAAACGAAAAGTTATCATGGTCCTGGGTCTAGGTCTTACCATGCCGACTACGGTAATAGCTTCTTCCCTATAGGGGAAATTCGCTAAAACTATGCATAAACTAAGAAATGGTTCCTGTAAATGTGTATGTTCTAAAATAAGGTCATTGGGATAAAAGCGTTAATTCATCAGAGATTTTTATGTAGCAAGTTACTCCCTTATTATGATAACTATCCCTTTTTTGCGGGTATAAACAAAGTCTGAAAATAGAAAAAAGTAAATTGTAACTTAACCTTATACAGCATTCTGTGCAGTCAGGTGAGATAAGTTAACTATAGATAAATACTAATTGGTATGAACTAGTGATTTAAAAAAAAAACATTTTCAGAATCAGGGAGTTATTTCATACATTTTGAAAAGTAATCGCTTTCTGATGGAGTAACGCTTTGATCACAAATACAGTATTACTTACGTTACATTTTTTACGGCCGGTGTTTAAGAAACAAAACTAGAAGTTCGCCACTTTATTGTAAGTGGTGGCCGCTAAAAATGTGAACATTTTGATTAAATTTATAATGCTTATTTTAATAAAAAAAAGTGTTGGTTTTTTGGTTACAAATCCATTTTAAGATAATCAGATGAAAAATAGTGGAGCAGTGCTTCTTTAAATTATGATGTATCTAATATCAATAACTCAAATAGTGCGGATTTAATCTGACATATCATTATTGGTGATGGTGCTGCTTCGTTGTTTATTATCAGTTTCCTTACGTTACACATCGTTGTATACGTAAAAACCCGAGAGTAGGCGAAAAAAGTTAGTTTTTGTATATTTTTGTAAAATAAACAGTTTTGATGGAGTCCAATTGAAGTTAAAAAAACTAACTTCAGCCATTTTAAAAGTAAAGCAATTTTTCAAAGTTTAATTCATCCAAATAACTTATTATCAAGGATAGCATATATGACAAGTTTCATCTTTGCACTATCCAAGATTCTGTAGTGACAAGTTTCATCTTTGCACTATCCAAGATTCTGTAGTAATATAATTTCAGTAAAAATTAAAACGGATAGATAAGTAGAACATTTTAGGTCATACTTTTACAGGAATTTTTTCTTAGTTTTATTATGAATAATCATATTTTGCATTATGTTTTTACGAATACGCTGTACAAACCACAAACTCATTCTCTCACCAAAACTGTCTCATTGCATCAACATTCTAGTAGTTTGGAATTTATTTTCAGTTTATAACTAACCGAAACCTGTCATGAAAACTTTCGAACGAAAACCACATAACATTGACAATAAACAAAAGATAGAAAGACATCCTCCATAGAATACAGCTTAGGAGCGTAATATAAAATTTCCAGTGTACGATTGAATGTAATATACCATGCGACACCGTCTAATAATTACACTGTTAATGATTCATATATCATAATATGTATTAACTGCCTCCTGCCATTTGCTTCAATTGATAACTGCTTTACCTACGACCTAAGCATTCAGTGAGGAAGCAATGGTGTATTATATTGTTTAGTCTGGTGGCTATAAAAATAGCAGAACTTTACACTGCCCTATTTATGGTCAGTCAGGCAATTATCGACAGTAAATATCTTAGTACCTAGACAAATTTAGCTTAAAAAACCAGAAAAAATGATATTCAATATTTGACTCATAAAGAAGGAGGTGGTGTAGTCACCAGTGTAAAAATACTAACTTCTCTACTACTACAACATCCATCATGGGTTCTCGATCTATTGCGGGATAAAATATAAGACTATATCCAACCACTCTAAAGAAAAGACCTACGTCACATAATTTTGCCATACTAAACATCAACACCACTTTAGTTTAATTTAATTTAAACCTTTTTTTATAAAATGTAAAACGCTTAGAGGAAGAATTAAATAAACAGAACAGACTGTTTCTGAGAGATTGAAGCGTTTATCTGACAGCTCTTCTCTTGGAATTCTTCTTAATTGTATTCCTGCCATAACCAAAGAAGTAGCTAAACAGTCTTAAATATAATTGTTTATACTAAGCTTGATATATTACAACTAGTTATAAATATACATTGTATATATTTTTTGACAGATAGTTTAATTTAATCTACCATACACTAATTAATTAATTAATAAATTTATTACTACTGTTTACTTTTATGTGATTGCATAGGTTCTTCTTTACAAGTTTTAATAAATATGTTTATCTCTTTATTCATCCCCTTCATCAATAAGGTGCATTAGATTGTATTAGAGTCTTGAATGATATCCATAAATTATATGGATTGCAGTAGTCAGTTGAATAAGTTTCGTTCCAGCCTTTTATAACCCAGCTAACCGGTCATTAACACACTGTACCTTATAGTATTTCCATATATATTTATGGTTACTTATTATTGAAATTGTGTAAGATGAATAGGAGATTAATACCAAACCATATTTACTGTTTTGTTAACGCATTATTATCGATTAAAACCTTTGCTGAATAAGGCAATTTATTTTGGGCATAAGGTATTTTTTATTTTGGACCAAAGTAAATCTATAAGTAGTAAATCGATTGCATGAGGGGGTTATATTGATCCTTAATGTAATTAATATATTTATTTCTCCTGTTGTTGGAATCTATATTGAATTAGGGGTTTAGAATAATCCATTTTTAATCTTATTTGAAATATATTATATTATTATATTGTCATAAACTTGTTCTATTCGAACAAAAGCGAAGCTTCATTTAAGTTATTTATTTTAATTCGATAAATAACATAATATTACACTTAATTTTGATCTCTTTTGGTTTTGATCGTGTTATCAAAACGAAGTTAATGTCTCCTGTCGAGGTTTCGGAGACGTTGCAGCACTGTATCGTCAGGGCGACTCGACGTCTCAAGTAGTTGTTCACACACACAAAATATTTCACTCAAATTTTTCCGGTTTTTATCCCGTGAGTCGTAGCCCTGAAGATGGAGGCACCGTATCTGCAACGTATCCAAAGCGTCGACCGAAGACATCAACTTTGTTTTAACAAGACGGTCGAACCCAGATGGAATAAACATTAGACTTTGAACAGTAACGGCCATCGAAGCGTGCACTCTTTATTGAAACATGACAATACTTAATCAAACAGCACGAGCCACACTGCGCGCCGTTCAAACTCAGCTAGGCAACCTTGATACTGGTGTCAGTTTGCATAACTCCAGTCTGCAGGCGCTCCCCGGCAGACTGGCTTTGTAGCTGCGATTGGCTGACTAGCGGGTGAGTCTGTGAGGACGCGGGCTGCCAAGCTTAATAACTTTTTATCAAAATTATAATAATAGCATAACTAATCTAAATATATAAATAATTTAAATAAATCATAACTAGTTAATAGTGTTATTTGAGAAATTAATACGCTCATGTGCCATAACTGTTTGAGAACAACAAGTCACTTGGGTTGACACACTTTGCAATCCTTGTGCCGTACTGTTCCGTTTGAGTGCTTGTCTTTTTTGTTTAGTTAAGATGTGCTTAATATATTTTTGTTGATTGATTTTACAGCTTTCTGATTTCGATGTTTGTATTTATTAGTGAATTTCCTATGGAAATTGAATTATTAGCATGACCCGCACGGTGAAACTTAAGCCCGGGACAACCATAGAAGTTCCTAACGTGACCCCCTGAACACGTTTTGGGGGTCGTTAAAAATGTATATATATTTATTTCCTGCAAGAAACCAAGATGTCTCGTTTGTAAAATGATGCCATGTTCATCGACATTCTCGAGTAGTATAACAAACCAAACATACCCCATTACAAAAAACATGTCCTGTGACTCATCAAACATCGTGTATCAAGTTAAATGCAGTAAGTGCCCTGAGGATTATATAGGATCAACCATAAACACATTGAGAACAAGAGTTACAGGTCATAGGTATGCCTTCAATCATGGGAAGATGGAGCAGCCACTGGTCAAACACGCCGATCATCACAAGGAATCTTTTGAAGAACTATATACAATTGTACCGATTCGGCAATTAAGGAAAGACTCCACGACACAACAGCTGAGATATATGGAACAAGCTCACCAAATGGTTTTAAAATCTAAGTTTCCCCATGGACTGAATTTAAGATAGATTGTGCCACAGATGTTTTTTAATGGCCAATTTACATGTGATCTTTATTCATATTTATATTTTCGTTCTTTAATTTGGTTAGATGTTATAGTTTTTATTTATACTTATTATACGTTTATTTTATTTTATACACCTGAAGAAGCGAAATGCGAAATATAGTGTAATGTATTGAATTTTTCAGTTCCTTATTGAACTGTAGCTATATATATATATATATATATATATATATATATATATATATATATATATATATATGTTTGCACTTTAGTGGTCGCATTTTTTGTCCGTTTTACTTCAAATTTGGTAGGAACGTTCCTTTCTATAATCAGTAGGACAAGTTCGTTGGGCAAAACAATCGGAAAATTCTAAACCTCTTTTTTGGGGTTTTATTTTTCAAATTTCAAGCTTTTGGGCCCAAAAAGGGCCAGAAAAGCCCCGGATGTAAGATTAATGCATGTAGAGAGATGGGAATTAGTAAGGTGAAACATTTAAGCCCTCTCTCGTTATTCTAGTATGAATATTTAACGAGTTATTAAAGAAAATGTATACCGACAAAACACAGTACGTTGTCTTTGGGGGTTTTACATTAGAAAAGCCTGTTATTCATTTGTTGGTGTACTTTTCTCATCCCCAGCCACCTCACACCTACTTTCAAGCCTGACTGGACCTTCTCCTAACCTTATAATGCACAAAATTATATTCCCAGCATTGCAGGTAAATGAAACCAGGAGCATCAGAACAGCCAAAAAATCAATGATTTCAGATTACAATAAAAATTTAAATAAATGTATTTTTTTACACTGGTTTAGAGTTTTCAAAGTTTTTTAAGTGGAAATTCACTTCCTTCAAGTTAGCGTGCTGCGTGCGAACTCGTTTTAACTTAGCTTGGGTTGGGCCTTTATTTAGTCATGTTCTTGTATTCCGCTCGACTGAAGACGGGGTCAGATTCCAGATCCCGAAACGTCGTGAACATTGTACATCTCAAGCAGTTACGGCAAATGTCCGCAATAAACTCACATTACCAACAAAAAGTTTTAAATAAATAATAAATATTCTAACAATTATAATTTTAACTAGTTATTATAATTATGATAAATTTACTAATTAGTTTACAAATAATATTCAATATATTACCCCTCAACGTGACCAATAATATAAATAAATCAATAGTTTATTATTCGTTTATATCCACTACTGATTAAACAACCCTCTTAGTAGTAATCTTGCGTACTCAGTAACTTCCCAATGTATAATTTTTACCTTAATACCAAAAAGAGCTCCCTTACTAAGAATTATGAAAAATTGATATAAATAAGTGTGTTGAAGCATTTAATTTATTCGCAGTATAAATTAAATGATGATAAAGTATAACTGATATCAGTCAATGTATTGTCCAATAACAAAACATTGGGCAATTTAGACATATATAATAACATAGAAATGAGTATGCAGGTAGGTCTGTAGGTGGATAATTTATGCAAATATTTATATATCTTAACGAGATGAAAACACACGCAAACTTTTGTCAATATATGCTAATGTATAAACATAATATTATAATTGTACTTTTTCTTATTAAAATAAGCAAACCAGGGTCCTGTGTTAAATTTTGTTGTGTAACTATACATTACCTTCACATATAATTAGATAATGTGTATAATACAACTATTATCTATCTCAAAACGTTAAAGAGATGGTCAGCAGATGAGTTCGTTATTTTAAACCGCACTGGAATTCTGTTTGGAACAGGAATTGCTCTAGTTCTAAGAAAACTAAACGATAAAGGTTAAACATGTTTCTAAGAATATAGAATAGTTTACAAAATACCCCCGTAGCAGCAAACCTGCATACTTAGCGAATTTCCAATGCATATATATTTATCTTAATGCCACATAAAGCTACATACCAAGTTTCATCAATATACATTCATAAATAAACAATTTATGACATTTTAATTATTCTCTATAAGAATAACATGGCGGCTGAGTATGCAGGTTTGCTGAAGCAAGGAACACAAAAAATGGGGTTTTATGCTTATATCAATATAACTCAACTAGGTGAAGTCACTTACCAAATTTCATTAATTTATTTTCATAATTAAGGGAGATAACACGTTACTTATTCTCCATAAGGATAACATGGGGCTGAGTACGCAGGTTTGCTGCTATGGGAGCCTTTGTCAAAAAATTGTTTTTTGAGGAAATATCAATGGTCCACAACCAGATAAAGCCGTATACCAAGTTTCGTCAGTATATGTTCATAAATAAGCGAGATATAAAATTTGTATTTTCCTCCATAAGAATAACATTAGACAACGTACTGTGTTTAGCACTTTCAATATCTCGGTAGCCAATTGACGTAGAAAAATGATCAAAATACCAAATTGTGTGTTTTTTTAAGCTGAATCCAATGGAAAAAAATAAAATCTGACTATTTCCAAAATTATATGTAAAAAATTCAAAAAACCCACTTTTGGGGTACAAAACCCCCCCAAAATACCCCTTCGGATAGAGCGATCTGGCTGGTTTTCGAACTTAAAGTCATAAATGTTGCTTTACACGTTTATACCAAATTCCATCAAAATCGGATAATTTTTACGAGAGTTATCGTGCTCACGGACACACACATATATATATATATATATACAGTTTCGAACGAATGGTATTTTTGGGGTCTGGGGACCTCAAAACGAAAAGTTATCATGGTCCCGGGCCTAGGTCTTACCATGCCGACTACGGTAATAGCTTCTTCCCTATAGGGGAAATTCGCTAATACTCAACTGACGAGTATTTTTACAAAAGTTCATAAATGAAGGTGCAGAACAAAGATTGCATAGTAAAAACATAGTTAAGAAGTACGTAGATTTTAAACGATGGTTAATTTTAGTTTGCAAAATAAAACGTTTTGCACCATTTGTTAATTATTAAGAATTATTTGCTCTTCTGTCGATACATATAAACTTTGTTATATCCTGTGCAAAGGCTTAAAAATAATCGTTATTCATATAACTTCAAATTAACGAATATAATAATATTATTACACTGTACCAGAGAGGCCGAACGTCTGCCAACAATTCAGTCCAAGTGTTTTTCTCCCTCTCAATATTGTTAAAAAAGTTCATATATATAGGAATATAAAAAAGGTATCCTTTAATGAAAATTTATTGGAAATATTTAATAAAAGAAAATGTAAAATCTTTTGTTCCACAGATTTTAAAATAATGTAATGCCCCTTTGTTTGAAAGGGACCCAATCAATTTGTCAAACATGACTTCGTGAAAGCTTTTTTTAACTTCCATTAAGCTTTTTTGAATATTTTTGATTGATTTTAATTTATATGAATTTGATTTTTCGTTGACACTTATACATATATTTAGCTGTATATCATACAGCATTATATACAATTTAACTTACAAGGAACGAAATTAATTATATTAATTTTGAAAATATCTAATTCGGTAATTATGTATACAGTAGACTATACATACATAGTCATTGCGGGAAAATAAAATTCAGTTAACGAATTGGTTGACCGTGAAAAACCACAAAACAAGTATAATTTAAAATATTTTGAATGCAGGAAACTGACTAACCTTTTGGGAATGCAGAAACAATAAATACAATAAACAATAAATAAACCTATCTTCATCATACAGAGGATTACAGCTAAGTGATTTTTTACCTTAAATAATTTAAAAAGTAAAATTTGTTTTAAGCATGTTGCAACAGTGTTAGTGTTCCTTTATCATGAAATTTTAATTTTGGCTATGAAAAAAAATTGTGCAAACGAGGAAAATTAATATAACCATAATCCACTATACTCCATTACCTAATGGAAAATGTCTGTCTGTAACGATTTTAAACTAAAATTAATTAGTAATGTAGTAGCTTCATTTAACAGACAAGTCAAACTAAGTTATTGTCGAAATAAAGTGCTTTTCGTTGATTCCGTGATACTCTCTCAATATTTATAAAGCTCTCTAGCTGATTATTCATTTCATTTTATTAGTTTTATTTTTATTTTAGGTTTACGTAACAGTACAAAATGTTATGTATTGTTTAATTTATTCAGGAAAAATATTAATATTAATTGATCAGGAGTAAATTGCTATTGAGTGCCCTAATTTACAGAGATATTTTGTGGTGAAGGTTAACTAAATAATAATTGTCAATGAAATCATCTATACTTATTTAATAGGTGAACAGGTTTTTTGTGACAATCACTCCTCTTAAACTACTAAACCGATTTTAATATTTTTGGTGTCATTGGAAAGAGCCTAACGTGAAGTTGTGCAGGAAACCTTTTGTATCGAGAAATAATTTGTGAGTGAGTCCCTGGGGCCCTTTAAAGTTGAGTTTTTTCCCATAAGCTTGACATTGGGAAATAACTATAAGTTTTAAGCAATCAGCTGGATAGATTAAACACAGTTAATCAGCAGGCCATGTTGGCTTTGGAACGATAACTCAATACTTATAAATAATGATCGCGAGCGAAGCCGCGAAAGGTTTACTAGTGGTAGATAAATCTGATACAGAGTTTTATTATTTTTACATTATAGAACCTTCCTTTACTTTATTTTAAGAGCAAAGACAAATTAAATAAGATGAATAAATTGGAATTCTTTCCCCTCTACAAAATTATACTATATTTACTTAAAAAAACGTGTTTAAAAAATACTCATGTAACCATTATTTAAATAATTTTTTTTACCTGAAAAAGTAATACATTATAAAACAATTTCATGTATGTACAAAAGCAAAATTTCAGTGTTAATTTCAAACGTCACATTGCATAAGCAGTGTTAGGTCAAGACTTTTGTCTTCGTTCAGATATCTGGTTACAGTTTCGTGGAAAATTGTTTTCAGACTTTTTTAAAATCAATTTACTGTTTTATAAATACTGAAAAAATGCAATTGAATTGTTATGATTTTTATTGCGGACACAACAATTTTAATGTATGTCGTTATCTTACTCATTACCTCGTTAGTACCTCATTAGTCATGTCGTCTTCTAGATATCAGGGTTGAATTATCCTGTATAATAAATGTGTTTAATGTTTTAAAACAAGCTAGATTATTATTAAAATTTTTAAATTATTTTTCAAAAGAAATATTCACTACATTGAGTATTAATGCATTTGAATCGCAACAGTCACAATAGTTTCCCCAGGTAGATAAATGCGATACAGAGGTTTATTATTTTTACATTATAGAACTTTTCTTTTCTTTATTTTAAGAGCAAAGACAAACTAAAAACCCCTGTAGCGTAAACCTGCGTTCTCAGCGAATTTCGAATGTATATATATATATATATATATATATATATACACACATATATATGTTTATATGTATATTAATACCACTTAAAGCCGCATACCAAGTTTCATCAATATACATTTATAAATAAATGATTTATGACATTGTAATGATTCTCTATAAGATTAAAATGGCGTCTGAGGATGCAGGTTTGCTGAAACAAGGTACATACAAAATGAGTTTTTATGAAATTTTGTTGTAACTCAACTAGGTGAAGCCACATACCAAATTTTATTAATTTATGTTTATAATTAAGGGAGATAACATTTGACTTATTCTCCATTAGAATAACATGGGGGATGAGTAAGCAGGTTTGCTGCTACGGGAACTATCGGCATAAAATCATTTTTCATGCAAATACCAATAGACCACAACAGGATAAAGCAATATACCAAGTATCGTCAGGATAAGTAGATAAATAAGCAAGATATAACATTTTTTCGTCTCCATAAGGATAACATTGGACAACGTACTGCCTTTAGCACTTTCAATATGTCGGTAATCAATTAACGTAGAGCAATGATCAAAATACCAAATTACTATTTTCTTTTTAAGCTGAATTTAATGGTGAAAGCTAAAATTGGATTCACTAAAATATTATATGTCAAAATTTAAAAACCCATTTTTGGGGTATAAAAACCTCCCTAAATACCCCTTTGGATAGATCAATCTGGCTGGTTTTTGAACTTAAAGTCATAAATGTTGCTTTGCATGTTTATACCAAATTTAATCAAAATCGGATCATTTTTACGAGAGTTATCGCACCCACGGACACATATACAGATATATATGTTTTGAACGAATGGTGTTTTTGGCATCTGGGGACCTCAAAACAAAAAGTTATCATGGTCACGGGCCGAGGTCTTACCATACCAACTACAGTAATAGTTTCTTCTTAATAGCTTTAAAATTCGCCAATAAGATGACTAAATTGGAGTTCTTTTCCCTCTACAAAATTAGACTATATTTACTTTTAAAAATAACCGTGTTTAAAAATACTCATGTAACCCTTATTTAAATAATTTTTTTTAACTGAAAAAGTAATATCTTATAATATAATTTCTTGTCTGAGCAAAAGCGCAATTTCAGCGTTAATTTCAAACGTCACTTAACACTGCATAAGCAGTGTCAAGTCAAGATTTATGTCTTCGTTTAGATATCTGGTTACAGTTTCGTGTAAACATGTTTAACAAACATTTTTTAAATCAAAATTTACTGTCTTTTAAATACTGAAAAATATTCAATTAATAACGATGTTATGATTTTATTGCGGACTCAAAAGTTTTATTATGTGTCGTTATCTTACTCATTACCTTAGTCATGTCGTCTTCTTAGACATGAGGGATGAATTATCCTGTATAATATAATTAATACACTTCTTAAATTGTTTTTCAAAACAAATAATCACTTAATTGAGTATCAATGTATTGTAATCGTCAGCAGTCACAATAGCCTCCCCAGGAAAACCTCAAATCATACCTTAACTAGTGTGTGAATCATTCTCAGATGAAATTGTTCGTTAGTTTGTGAGAAAATATAAAAATCTTTAACTATTTTGATTCAGTTTTTATTGATTGACGGACCGAACTGCTGAGTAACTGAGTTAATAATTTACTTATTTAAAGTAAAAAATATGTAAGCAAAATTGTTTAGATATTCCCCACAAAACACATAACCGTTAGCGTCTTGGACTTCGGTGGAGGGGTTGTCTTTTATGTGTAGTTTCTTCTAATATTTTTTTTTATGAAATACAGTTTTAAAATGTAAGATATTGTTACGTTTCTGATCTTAATTTTCGAAAGTATTTTTAGTTCATTCTAAAGCTTATGAAATGTGAAGGTAGAATATTTTAAACAATATGTTATATCATGATACAAAAATACAAAACGTTAATAATCTTTAAACAATAAACAAACGTATGGCTGGACAAATATTTAAATTGTTTAATTTACTTAGGCTAATATAATATGAATATTTTATCAGGTTAATCGTAATAATGAAATTTTCCTCTCTCAAACGATGCTTGCACAATGTTTATGTAATACAAATAACATTCTGTGTGCGGTTCAACGAGCTGTACCGACTCTTTTGATATTTTCCTTTCACAGGTTTCCTACTTTCAACGAAACTGCTTTTCGTATAAATCTTATTAAAGCAGCCGGAGTAAAATAAAAATGTTTTATTAGATGTACTGTTACAATATGATTATGAGTTTCTTTATCATAAATTATAATAATAATAATAAATACCGTAGTTTCCCACTCATTAATAAATATATTTACGTATATTTGTAGATTTATTTAAACTGAATTCAGAATAAATAAGTAGAAAAAAATATTACTTTAGGTTTACCTATGGGAGGGATTTCCTGCCCCTAGGTTAGGAATTCTTTTCATTATGACAAAAGCTTACCCAATCTATTTGAAATGATTGACATGAAAAAGGGGTTTATTGAACTAAGCTTCAAATACAGTTATTTTTTCCACGCAGGAAACTGATTTATATACACTCAACAGCAGTGGCTAATATAGCCGTCTGCCGGGTTGGCATCTAACAGAAAACAAGGGAATTTATTTTTACATTGTAAAAAAAAACATGAAACTTGATCACATTTTCGTAATGAGAAAACTTTCTTGACCTAAATGCAACAAAAATTAAAAGGAAATTAACTTTAAACACATGTATAAATTATTCAAATAATAAACGAGATCGCTGACGTGAAGGAAGTGAATTTCCATATAAACAACTTTTAAAACTCAATCCCAGTGTAAAAACATGCATTTATGCCAATTTTATTGAAATCTGAAAACATTGATTTTTTGGCTGTTCTGATGCTCCTGGTTTAATTTACCTGCAATGTAAGGAATACAATTTTGGCATTATAAGGTTAGGAGAAGGTCTATACATGTTTAAAAGTAGGCGCGAGGTTGCTGGGGATGAAACAAATACACCTAATAATGAATAACATGCTTTTCTAATGTAAAAACCCCATAAGACAACGTACTGTGTTTAGCCGATACACATTTTCCTTAATAACATGGTAAATATTTAAGCTAGAATGACGAGAGAGGGCTTAAAACTTTTGTTTTACTAATTCCCATCTTAATACATGCATTGATTTACGTCCGGGGCTTTTCTGACCGTTTTTTGGCCCAGAAACTCAAAATTTGGAAGAATAATCCCCAAAAACGGGGTTTAGAGTTTTCTGATTGTTTTACCCAACGAACTTGTCGAACTGATTATAGAAAGGAACGTCCCTACCAAATTTGAAGTAAATCGGACAAAAAATGCGACCGCTAGAGTCCATACACACATATATATATATATATATATATATATATATATATATATATATATATATATGATATATATATATATGATATATATATATATATGATATATATATACATATATATAATTTTGAACGACACCCCAAAACGTGTTCAGGGGGTCATGTTAGGAACTTCCATGGTAGTCCCGGGCTTAAGTTTTACCGTGCTGGTCATGCTAATAGTTCACTTTTCCATAGGAAATTCACTAACAAGTTTATATATTCCTACTGTTAACCAAAAATAAATTAGCCAATCTATAGGAACCTAACCTAACCTTTTAAATATATTAAATTTTAAAATAATAGTGATGATTTTTTTACGGCCCTCAAGGAGTAGGAAGTTAGTTTATCATACTTCAAAAGGTTTTAATGAGTAGTTTACAATGCTGCAAACCTAATTTTAAATGGACCTCTGATTCAGAAACGAGTTCGCACGCAGCACGCTGACGTGAGGGAAGTGAATTTCCACATAAAAAACTATAAAAACTCAAAATCAGTTAAAAACATACATTTATTCCAACTTTTATTCAAATCTGAAAACATTGATTTTTTGGCTGTTCTGATGCTCCTGGTTCTATTTACCTGTAATGCTGGGAATACAATTTTGCGCATTATAAGGTTAGGAGAAGGTCCAGCCAGGCTTTAAAGTAGGCGTGAGGTTGTTGGGGGTGATAAAAGTACACCAACAAATGAATAATAGGCTTTTCTAATGTAAAATCCCCATAAGACAACGTACTGTGATTAGTCGATACACATTTACTTTAATAACTCGGTAAATATTTATGCTAGAATGACGAAAGAGGGCTTAAAACTTTCGCCTCTCCAATTCCCATCTTTTTACATGCATTCATTTTACATACGGAGCTTTTCTGACCCTTTTTGGGCCCAAAAACTCAAAATTTGAAAGATTAATCCCCAAAAAAAGGGGTTTAGAGTTTTCCGATTGTTTTGCCCAACGAACTTGTCCAACTGATTACAGAAAGGAACGTCTCTACCAAATTTGAAGTAAATCGGACAAAAAATGCGACCACTAGAGTGCAAACACATATATATATATAAAAGTTTGACCGACCCCCCAAAACGTGTTCAGCGGGTCACGTTAGGAACTTCTATGGTGGTCCCGGGCTTAAGTTTCACCGTGCGGGTCATGCTAATAGTTCACTTTCCAAAGGAAATTCACTAATAACAGCAGGTAAATGTTTTGTTTAATATTGTTTTAAAAACAATAAAATATCATTATATCAATTATAACCGCTTTTTTAAGGTCCGGTTTGTGGCATTGTGTAATAAAATATAAGAACATTGAGATGAAATATGATACGACATTTTTCTTACTTTATACGGCTTTGTCTAATGGACGAACCTCAGTTATTTACTTTTCAATTTCAAACATAGAATATTTCAAATTAATATAAACAAAGTTATCTGAATTTTCCTATTATTAAAAAATCATAATACTATAAAATACAATAATTAAGACCCTAAATAATATTAAGTTTTCCAAAACAAAACTAGATATATCATTTACGAAGTTAATTAATATTAAGAAAAATAGTGGAAATCCAAAAGAGCTGTTAAATATTTCTGTTTACAATGACAAAAGATCACGAGTCAAATCAGTGATTAGTTGTGTTACGTGTGCTAATTACAATTGGTAATCCCCCGCAGTATCATTCAACACTGACAACGTGTCTATGTGCTGTGTGCAGCTGCATCACGACTGCTGCAGAATGGTGTAGGGAGGCAGTAATGGCAGGGATCATGTTAGCTCAATAACGGTGTGGTATTGGTTGTCGGTTGCGGGTTTGGAGGATATTGTTTAAGAGATGTAAAATTACATAATTAATTCAATAAGATTAAATAAGGGAATATTACTACTAAGGGTGGTACTTAATGGGAAGTGAGTGCATGTGTGCAACGCAATTGCGTAAAAACGACTAACTGAAAATGTAAAAAATGTCCACACAGGTTTAAAAAAAAACCGTGAAAATAGTTTGATTAGTACAACATCTGATTAGCAGTTTACAATTAGTACTATAAACAAACTAGCATTTGATAGAGAATTGTTATATGTAAAGAATTATGTTACTATGAATATCATATGCCTTAGTTCATATAAAAACCTTTACATTGTCATTATAATAATAGTGCAAAGTTACATAATCGTGTTAACTATTTTAATATAAGTATTTTGAATTAACCGTGGAAAAATTTAATATATTTAATGGTTGATATGTAATTATAATTATAAAAATAAAAATAAACATAGGTTACTTTAACTAAGTAACCTTTATTGTTTCTGTTCCAGGTAATCATATATTTGGATGTTAACATGCTGAAGGTAATATATTCTCTTTGTTTTCTACTAATTGTAGTGACTGTTTTTATAATACTTAATTATTTCTTAAATAATGTCATATACTTAGTAATACTACCTTACCACTAAATTGTAAGATACAAATGGTTACAGGTGGTGACCGTTTGTATTTTAACACCTTATGTATTGTACACCATATGTATTTTACACGTGGTGTATCTTCCCCCACGTCTTCTTAATAATAACTTTTAGTGAGATTAATAAAAAACTTAAAAGTTAATTTTTTTATAATTAAGAATAACGAGATTCGATTTCGACCAGTCATAGTCGAGATGGGAAACCCGAGGGAGGCGCGAAAACTCTACCACTTGAGCTGCTTTACACATTTTGAAGCTCATTGAATAGTTCTTTTATATTCAAGTTCACCGTGAAGAATTTGTTTTGCAACAGAAATAGGTCAGTTTTCTTAAATTCTTTTTACAGGGAAAGTACTACGATTTTTTTTATAAAAATAAATATAATTAATCAGTTATATAAAAACATATTTAGTGAAATTATTGAACTTTGCTCTACTTTTATTTTAGAAGTAGTAATACATTACACTTTTTTTTATTTTAACTTTCAACAAGTTTACATACTTGGAATCATAAATTTCTATTCTACTTTGAAAGTTTAAGTTTGCAGTTTAAACTAACAATAATTAGTACCAAATGAAAATGTGCCAATTAGTATTTGACAAATATTGTACTGTGTTGCTATAAATAAAATATGAGAAATAAATATTTAAAATGTAGGGTTATGCAAAGTTGATATCCAACGCAAAGTCCCAGTTTGTGTTGAGAAGTTAGCAATTGGCTGTGGCAAAATCTGGGTTTATGGGATGGCTGAGAAGGTTGGGATATGCTTCTAATGTCACATAGGGTGATTAGAACACATAATGTGTAAACCAAACTTATTGAACTTATTGTTACCATCAATGTGCTTGCTGATTGTACAGAGTGTTATTTTAAAAACACAACCAATTATGAAAGTACAACCAATCTTCCAATACAGGTTCATAAGTTGTATAAACCTACTTCCTTTACTTGATGATTCATGAGGTGGTTTGCATTGTTGCAAGTTGTTTATTTATTTATTGTATTAAAAATACAAATATATTATTGAACAACGATTAGTTTAATTTGTACACTTGAAATAATATTGTTATTTTAAACATTTTTAGATTTTATTTCCAAATACCAGGATGAGTTAAAATATAATCCTGTATATCAATGGTATTGAAATTCTGATATTGTGCTATACAAATATATTTTGAGTGAATATAATAATGTTTTAATCAAAGTACGTGATAGTTAATTTGTAAGGAATTATTTGCATAGAATTATCATACATCTCTCTTGAACCACTAAAAATCTTTATTTCATGTATATAGTCTCAGTTAAACCTATTTTAGTGCTCCCATAAACAATAAAATGCGTCTTTTCCAAGCTATTTCACCTCTCAACGATGTAATACTCTTGCTGGTGAAACACTTTGTCTTTATTCATGGTAGGATCTTGGTCCGTTTTTTATAGTTGATTTGTTTGTACTCGGTACTAGAAATATGATTACATTGCACAAAAATGCTAAACTTAAAGACATATAATAATAGAGGGAATCTGAGTTTTTCCAAAGTATAAATAATTTATTGTTTTTCTTTCCTTTTTTCTTAAATAATATTGTCAAACTGTATAATTTAGTTAAGTTTTGTGAACTCAGTTAACATTTTTAGCGAATTTCCCCTAGAGGGAAGAAGCTATTACCGTAGTCGGCATGGTAAGACCTAGGCCCGGGACCATGATAACTTTTCGTTTTGAGGTCCCCAGACCCCAAAAACACCATTCGTTCGAAACTGTATATATATATATATATATATATATATATATATATATATATATATATACAACATTTATGACTTTAAGTTCGAAAACCAGCCAGATCGCTCCATCCGAAGGGGTATTTTTGGGGGGTTTTGTACCCCAAAAATGGGTTTTTCAAATTTTTTACATATAATTTTGGAAATAGTCAAATTTTAGTTTTTCCCATTGGATTCAGCTTAAAAAAACACACAATTTGGTATTTTGATCATTTCTCTACGTCAATTGGTTACCGAGATATTGAAAGTGCTAAACACAGTACGTTGTCTAATGTTATTCTTATGGAGGAAAATACAAATTTTATATATCGCTTATTTATGAACGTATACTGACGAAACTTTGTATACGGCTTCATCTGGTTGTGAACCATTGATATTTGCTCAAAAAAAATTTTTACCAAAGGCTCCCGTAGCAGCAAACCTGCGTACTCAGCCCCATGTTATTCTTATGGAGAATAAGTAACGTGTTATCTCCCTTCATTATGAAAATAAATTAATGAAATTTGGTATGTGGCTTTACCTACATGAGTTATATTGATATTTGTATAAAACCCCATTTGTTGTCTTCCTTGCTTCAGAAAACCTGCATACTCAGCCGCCATGTTATTCTTAAGGAGAATAATTAAAATGTCATAAATCGTTTATTTATGAATGTATATTGATGAAATTTGGTATGTGGCTTTATGTGGTATTAAGATACATATATATGCATTGGAAATTCGCTGAGTACGCAGGTTTGCTGCTACGGGGGTATTTTGTTTTTTAATTACGCAGTAAATTGTGTATAAACCGACATGAAAATCTTTAATTAGAATTTATCAGGATGATTTGACCAGACCTGATCAGATTGAGTTGATCAGGTCTCATCAAAGGTTTAAAAGGTCATCAATCAACTGCTAGAACAGGGATTTATTTAAGTATTATGTAACGATACCTTCATATCCTCAGTTTGTTTACTATTTTTTCATGTGCCGGTAATCAATATCGCCATAACACTTATAAACATAAAAGCGTGTATTTCATCACTTAGCGTTATTAGTTTACTGTTCTCTTATACACGGGTCAGTGTATCTGAGTGTCAAACAACGATAGGTATAACGTGTAGCCTAGTTCTGTTTAGGTGTCTACCCAAATAAGGAGATATAAATACTAATAACTTGTTGCAGCTATGTTATAAAACAGCTTTTGTTATTATCACGTAATTAGGCATTAACACTAGTTACATTCTACTAATGACATAATGTAAGACACAATCTCTTCGTTACCCAAGCCTTAACCTAAATCCCATAGTTCTATACAGTTTCTATTATTTGTAAGCATAGTCCCTCGTCCGACAGCAGCGCCCGTGGTGTAGTAGTCAATTGGACGGTCTTCCGACTCTGAATGAGTCCCGGGGTCGAATCCTGACCGTGCCGGTGATATATTTGGCCATGAAACTTTTTCCCTTGGGGAATTTAATTATACAGTATTATCTTCAGCGATATACAAAAAACCTTCTAACGTCTTGTAAATTGGAGACTAAATTTACTTCAATGGATAGATATTGCAGAAACACACGATGTTGGTTTATGATTTTGTCAATAAAAAAAAATATCAATTATGGTTTTCGGATAATTTGTAGTGAATTTCCTATATAAAGTGAACTATTAGCATGACCCGCACGGTAAACCCTAAGCCCGGGACCACCATAGAAGTTCCTAACGTGACCACCTGAATACGTTTTGGGGGGTCGTTCAAAATTATATATGGGTTTCACTCTAGCGGTCGCATTTTGATCCTATTTACTTAAAATTTGGTAGGGACGTTCCTTTCTATAATCAGTTGGACATTTTCGTTGGGAAAACAATCGGAAAACTCTAACTCCTTTTTTTAGGAATAGTTTTTCAAATTTCGAGCTGTTGGGCCCTAAAAGGGTCAGAAAAGCCTCGGATGTAAGGTTAATGCGTGTAGAACGATGGGAATTAGTAAAGCGAAACTTTTAAGCCCTCTCTCGTTATACTAGCATACATATTTACGGAGTTAAAAAAGAAGTTTATCGACTAAATACAGTGCGTTGTCTTATGGGGGTTTTACATTAGAAAAGCCTTTTATTCATTTGTTTGTATATTTATATCAGTCCCAGCGACCTCACGCCTACTTTCAAGCCTGACTGGACCTTCTCCTAACCTTATAATGCCCAACATTGTATTTCCAGCATTGCAGGTAAATGAAACCAGGATCATCCAACAAATGAATGTTTCAAGATTTCAATAAAAATTGGAATAAATGTATGTTTTTTCACTGATTTTGAGTTTTTAAGTTTGTTATCTTACTCACTTCCTTCACGTCAGCGTGCTGCGTGTGAACTCGTTTTGAATTAGTGGAAAGAAAGAAATTTTTATTCCGGAAAGAAAGAAATAACGAAATGTAAATCAAAGAAACATGTTTATTATACCACAGATTCATATTAATTAATGACCACTAGCAGTATATGCACCAGGGGTGTAAAAATATTGTTTAGGATAATTCTGAACAATGGGGTTTTAAAGGTTAAGTTACTGAAAATAGTGCCAACAGTTATAATACATTGGTTCTGCAAAGATAATCATGAGTTATTGACTCCATTATTCATGACTTACTGAAGGAAACAAACACTGTATACATAATCTCTTGTCTATTAGTAGCAAAGGTTCAAAACTTCAAAATTTGAAAGCGAAATCTAGTTATTATTTAGTTTTGGTAGAAAAGAGAAACTGTAAATTGTTTTCATATAATATTTTATATTTTCATGAACTTAGACTTTTTAGTTAAAGTGGTTTAAACATGTATTGCCACTTGTGACGTAATCAAATGAAGCTATTGTTGTTTGCATTATACAAGATAATTATTATTATTATATAAGTTAAATTGATCAATAAAAATACGATCGTGATTAGATGCACCAGTGGCACTACATTATGCGGCGTAATCTAGGCAATAAAGCGCAGGTGTTGTGAATGTGTCGGTATATATATGATAATACATGGATGGTTGAACTAGATCTATTGTTGGTATTAGTGCAGTAAGCTGTCGTTTATATTATCGACATTTATTTATCTTAAATTAATATGGAGTGATGATTATTTTCTTTCCTATACGAAGTGTATTTCAATTATGACGATTAATATACAACAACTGAACTTTTTAGTTACAAAACAAGCAATCCACTTAAAATAATTGTGGAACATATGAAGCAAAACAACCTTGTAAATTAAACGAACGAGAATGAATTAGTTTAAATTAATGAATTTCAAAAGGATTTTGTAAATGTAAACGTTATCAACTGCAGTACAAATGCAGTCTACCTGCCTCTTTAGTATTTCGTGGCCCAGTCAGTGCTTGGCTATGAAAATAAACTGGGTTTATATGTCAGACAAAAAGCTGAGTCTAGTGTTATTAGGATTACTATTTAACATAATATTATTTCAATATTTCCATCACAAGAATAGTAAACAGTTTAGTAAAATTTATTATCATTTGTCTTGGTTTAGTCGAACATTGTAAAAATCTGTATATAAATATCAAGTGTATCTTTAATGTACCGGATTGTTTATCAGTTATAAATAAGTTAATTTGTCTTAAACGAAATATTTTATATCCAAACGACAACATAAAAACATATTGCATAAGTCTTAAAATAACAACAATAACATATCGAAAAAAGTAAATCTAGATTAAATAGTTTAAAATTGTAAATGTTCATTATAGTAAGTTAGCTAAGAAACTGTCTTTTCCTTTAGTTCTATAGGGTTAAAAGCCTTGCAGATCCTTGCCTAAACATTGAGCAAACTAGGCTTGCCTAGTCCTCTAGTCCTTGCCTAAACACTAAGCAAACTAGGCTGGCTGGAATTCAAAATAGCATACTAATTATAAAGAATAACTTCTGATCATACTTACAATGAAAACAGTAATTCAACCTTACTATTCACAGGAAGGTTAAACAACTCTGTCTTAGTCTTATTCAATTGTTTAAATTGCTGCAGTAAATGCATTATTCGTCAGTAAAGCTTCAGAGCACCTCTCTCAGTACTTTTATTCTAGACACTTAAAAAAAATACTTAAAGCCAAATTGCATATTTAGGTAAATTCAAGGAGTAATAATAAATTAAACTTTGATTAAACACTCTTCCAATGAGTTTCTATGTAGAATTTTTAAGAATAAACATATTTAATGGAACTAACTTCGTTGTGAAACGCCCTTAAAGAAAAATGTTGCCGACAGTCTTTTAGCAATATCCAGGAAGTTGTTTGATTCTTTTAAATCGAATAAAAAACACTTTTTCACGTACATCTAAAAACACATATCATAAATTAAAATGTTTGGAATTAAAATTAATTATTACCTTGTAGCGTACTAAGGCTATATCTTTGCTCCATTATTCCTTGTAATAGTATATAATTTACTGATGTACGGAAATATATATTTATTCATGAACGATATTAGTTATTATTTACACAAATAATTAAACGTATTTGAATATGACACATCGAGAAAGGATTAACCAGGTGTTTGTAGACAGCCCAAATCAGCTGATTCTCGGGGTACCGCAATCAACTGATCAAACAGGTGGTCATAGTCTCACGCTGCTCCACATCAGCGTTGATTATACCCGCATACAAGACGATCGCTACTCATGCGTTATGTGGGAACATTATATTGGCGAGCAATAAACCGGTCAACTGGGGGCTAAACTCCAAACAAATTGTATTTTAGCTCTAAGCTGGTATTTATCGCTTGGAGTAAACTGTCAACGTGTGAAACGAAGTCGCAAGCAGTAATTCTCTAAAGGTGAAAGACACATAACACTCAAATTACACACACAATATTTCCTTCAACCACAATTTTGGATACCACACAACATAACAAATTCACTTTTATCAATTTTTGCTGAATTCACGAGATTGAGGTTATATACGAAAGTCAGTTTGCTTGGCCAAAGCAACAGTAAACCAGCTGTTTATTTCTTCAACAAGCAAAAAAGTAAGGCAGTTTATGTTTTTTTGGATCATAAATAAGCTCTTTAGACACGTTTGTAGGAAAAGAATATTTTCTTGGAATGAGCCTTACACGAGGAAAACATTCTGCTGTTTATCCTTGACCATGCTTTGATAGGCTTGTATAGGCTTTAGGAAATTGCTAATTAAACTTCCCTTACTGCTATTTACTGTTTCATGTACTTTGATGAAAGTTTCAAGACGGATAATAATATTTGTTTATTATAACTAACACCACTGGTTCGTAAGATTAAAATGTGTGCTCTGTGATATTTATTTTGTTTATACATGGACATCAATTAAAACATGGTAAAATGTGATTTTTCTTAAAAAAACCCGTTATCTCATTGAATCGTAGATTATCATAGATTATCATAGATATGTGTCATAGATTATCGTAATCTCTTTTTTCTGTAAAATATTACGAACTACTTTTGCTTTTATGTGATATTAATAATAGAAATGTTTAAAAACTTAATTTATTAGCTTTCAATTTTAACAAAAAATATTCGTGTATTTTTCTCAAAATATAAGTATTGAAGCAAATATAATGTAACATGTACTATTCTTTTTAATGCGTTATATAGTTTCACGGAAAAAGTAGCATATAAATAGTAGTAGGTTATAACGAAACATTAATTTAACATCCAGAAGTGTTATTTCTTTAACATCTGTTAACACAGGTGGGAAAACCTAGTTAAAAGGAAATAACGTAAAGAAAAGGAATATTTAAATTACATAAAACTTGCAAATAGTCCCTAAATCTAATTGAAACTAATTATAATACTGGAAGTGTTTTCAGAGAAAAGTTCGTATAAGAACTATCTTTTAGTTGGAGCCCAACTGCCCCCCCCCCACCCACCAACTGGGTTTCGTATGCGGGTCCGGCGTGCTACATCGATCGCCAGAAATACGGGTAACATAGTGCCTCACTCTCGTACCTCCATTAACTCTCTTACTCCTCTATAAAAACACCACCTTACTTCTCTATGTGAAATATTTGAATACAAATTATTTATTACCATCAAATAAAAAGGAATTGTAGTTTATATCTACTACATTTGAGATGTAAAGCGGTATCATTAACTTTTGAGAAAACTATAAGACAATCCATAAACTATATAATTAATAAAATGCTCAATGAAATTGCTGGAGGAAAATATTTGTTTTTAAAAAAAAGCTCCTAGGGCCATATCAAAAACGAGTTCGCACGCAGCACGCTGACGTGAGGGAAGTGAATTTCCACATAAAAAACTAAAAAAAATCAAAATCAGTTAAAAATATACATTTATTCCAATTTTTATTCAAATCTGAAAATATTGATTTTTTGGCTTTTCTGATGCTCCTGGTTCTATTTACCTGCAACGCTGGGAATACAATTTTGTGCATTATAAGGTTAGGAGAAGGTCCAGTCAGGCATTAAAGTAGGCGTGAGGTTGTTGGGGATGGTAAAAGTACACCAACAAATGAATAACAGGCTTTTCTAATGTAAAACCCCCATAAGACAACGTACTGCGTTTAGTCGATACACATTTTCTTTAATAACTCGGTAACTGTTTATGCTAGAATGACGAGAGAGGGCTTAAAACTTTCGCCTCTCTAATTCCCATCTTTTTACATCCACTTATTTTACAAACGGGGCTTTTATAACCCTTTTTGGGCCCAAAAACTCGAAATTTGAAAGATTAATCCCCAAAAAAAGGGGTTTAGAGTTTTCCGATTGTTTTGCCCAACGAACTTGTCCAACTGATTACAGAAAGGAACGTTCCTACCAAATTTGAAGTAAATCGGACAAAGATTGCGACCGCTAGAGTGCAAACACACACACACATATATATATATATATGTTTATATATATATATATATAACATTTTGAAAGACCCCCCAAAACGTGTTCAGGGGGTCACGTTAGGAACTTCTATGGTGGTCCCGGGTTTAAGTTTCACCGTGCGGGTCATGCTAATAGTTCACTTTCCAAAGGAAATTCACTAATAATGTTAAGTTAAAAGACAATGTTTAGAGTTTCATTTGCCTTCAAAGCTGAAATCAGGTGAGCAAGCAAATGTTTTGGAGATAAGCTAGTTAGTTTGAACAAGCCATAAGGGTACATACGTTTTAAAGGTCAGTATTTTCGAGTTTCTGCGAAATAAAACAAAAAAGGGTAAATTAACTAGTTGTTAGGTAGACATTTACAGTACATTTAAATATTATATCAAGCTGCTTATTGGCTGAGCCAGTTTCTCATCAATAGCGTGTGAGCACACAGAGTTTACTCACTCCCCGCGTACACAGTGGTCAACCCACACAAGCTAATGGCGTCACTCGTGCTCAAGTGGACTGTTTGAGTTCCATCTCACCAAGTGTTTGAGTTGACATCCAGTTGATCTGTCACTGTAAATAGTTCAATGGAAATAGCGTTGCAGGGTATACCTTATACAGGGTATCCCGCTTCCACTGTTCTAAACCTTACCGGGTTATTTGGCGGGTCTAAACAAACATTAGAATACAGCGTGTCCTATCGCGATCCGTTATCTGCCTGCGAGTTTGAATAAGTTTTAGGATGGATATTTATTTAAATTATTTATACATTCCTTGACAATTTTAATTTCGTGGTAAATTATTTTTTTAACGGTGGTGGTTTAGAGTCTTCAGTGTTAAATATGTAGCAAATTGAAATAAATAAAAACAAATTTTAAGAAACAAAATATTTGTTTAAATATTTAAGCCAAACCGATTTAAGTGCTATATGTAAAGAATAAATTATGGATAATGGAGGAATCTCAGATTTATTGCCCAAATTTGGGCATTTCTTGACGTTGATAATTGTTATATCTCTACTTTTGAGCACTCAATTTGAGATTCCTCTGTCATCAATCATTCGATCTTTAAACGTGTCAAATAAATTTTTTGCTTAAAATTGTCTAAATACTAGTTTTTTTTATATTTCTTTCAGTTTTATAATCATTTTACATTGGAGATTTGAAACCACCACCAATGTAAAACGGAATAATGATCTTACAAATTAAGTTTAAAGGAATCTGTAAAATTGTTTAAATATTAATTCCAAGTATCATTATTGTATCTTCAGACATTTCTGAGATTTTATGGTTTTTGTATAAAATACACAATAACATACATGTTGTATTGCTTATTTGTTTGTTATTACATGTCAAATAACCGGGTAAAGTTTGGTGTAGTGGAAGTGAGACCCCGGTACAAAATGACGAAGACGATACTTGGTCACAATTTGACGATCTACTTAATAATTATAGGCAAAAGCCTATATTACTTACCTATACTTACAAAAAATTGTTCCTATATTATTTTCATTTGGACTTTACCTATCACTTCTAATGACCTGAAAATTGTGCTGTACATTTCAGAAACAAAAATAATAGGACAAAATAAGCAAACTTGACTTTGTTTTCGACTATTTAACAGTTGATTTTTAAAAGTATGGTTTAAATTATTGATATAAGAAAAAAAAGTTTATACTCTCCGACCGAATAATATTCTTGATTTTCACACACGTTTATCAGTTTGTTGTTTACTGTTTTATTTTCATTTGGACTTTACCTATCACTTCTAATGACCTGAAAATTGTGCTGAACATTTCAGAAACAAAAATAATAGGACAAAATAAGCAGACTTCACTTTGTTTTCAACTATATAACAGTTGATTTTTAAAAGTATGGTTTAAATTATTGATATTAGAAAAAAGTAAATACTCTCCAACCGAATAAAATTCTTGATTTTCACACACGTTTTTATCAGTTTTTCGTTTAATTTTTTATCACCTTTTATATACCTTATTCAAACGACCTTCAGTTATAAAATATTCATAAGCCAATGTTAGAATAGAATACTTTAAAATTACTATTTTTTAACCTTACAATGTTTTCAGAAATAAAAATTAAAACACACAAATTACCCAATAACAGATTGCAAGTGCTCTAAGCCACCACAAAACAACCACATATCACATTATCGAGTACCAGCCCAGTATGCGGTTGTTCTGTGACACGTGGCGGATGCTTTGTCTATCCGCACACATCTGTGGCTTGCATACCGCCATGATTAACTATGTTAGTATTCCATGTTTTAATTTTACCTCGTAAGAAGCTGTATAGAAACCACTGGTCCCAAGGTCATTGGCGTTTTGTTTATAAAAACGTGTGCACCTCGATAACGTACGTGCTGTGTTTAATACTTTCTACCCCTGACAAGAAAATACATGTACAAATGATTATTTAGTACATATATTTGTAAAAATCAAATCAATTAAAATAGAAATTTTGTTTATTTTCAGAAACATATAAACGTCTTTACAGGTCTTTCATTAAAACAAAAATAATCAGCACTACTCTGAAATAAAATAATATAAAACAACCAAGTAAAAGTTAACTTTTGTTAAACAAAATACAGATTGATAAACATAACATTATGTAAACTAATTTTAATGAAAGATTAGTTAATAGCATAGGAAATACGTCTAAATGTTCAGACTGCCTGTACGTAGGCTTAGCCGCTGTAATCAACCTGCGATTTAGGAGAACTTAATAACGAATTTAAATTAATGTTTTGGAAATAATTATGTAATTAACATTAAATAGAGTATATGACTGTTTAACTTTGAAAATGAGTGGTGTTTAATTCATAGTGGATATTTTGAAAACATTTTCTATTAATCTGAAAAGGTAACGAAATTTCCTGAAAGCTGGAAGCTAAGGAGCAGTACAAAGGGTACAAAGGAAATACTTCGTACTACTGGAATAAGCTGGAAAAATTAAACGCTATTGATTATTATTTCATTTATATTTGTAAACAAGATATCAGTAAAATATTAAGATTATTACTCTAACATAGAAATGTACATAAAACAATGTCAACTAAAATAATTTAACAATGCAATTCCTAGGTATATAATATTATTTACATAAACTACTGCAATAAACTTTACAATTGACTTATTAGCAACAACGTAAATCGTAATTAACTCGTTTTGGCTATTGCGATACAACAAATATTATTTATTATTTGATGAATCTTTGACATAATGAAATAACGTTTCAAAAGCTAGCAATATGTAACATGTTATATAAGCCGTTTAAGACATAATAATTAATTGGCTGTCAAAGCTAATCTGGTAATTAATTAATTAACCTGGCTGGATATTGTAGAGGTTATCGTGCTCATAATCCGAGGTTCGCTGGATCGATATCGAACAAAATCTGAAAATACTGTATTCGTTATTGGGACCTAACTACTATTTGTCTATGGCATATTTTATTTGGTTGATGATGTTTTAAAACAAAAGGCTGACGTATGGTATTAACAAACCCAGGGTTTGGACCGTTTCCTATCAACACTTTAAAAGTTCCTTAAACACTAGTGCACAACTTAAACTTAACCTAACCTAATCTACGTAATCTACCTAACCAATCTTGGTTATTCTACTTCCTACTATATAAATGTAAGTTTGGATATATGTTTGGATATGTGGTTGTTTGTAGTAAAATAATGTATGAACTACTGGACCGATTCAAGTAACATTTTTCTTGAACATAGCTTCCAATAACATTAATACCTGATACAGTCTACATCAAAAATTAGCCCTCCGCCCCACGGGTCCTGCAAGTTTCAATGCAAATCTTATGGGAGGATATAATTAATTTATGAAATAACCAGCTGTAGTTGTTTTTCAGTTAGGGATAAGTAAGTCATATGGCATATCTAAATAATAATTGCCTAGTGCTGGTCAGGTTGATATTTAAAATGTGTTTTAATTTGTCGCGAGCGAAGCCAAATTAGCGACAGGTAATAGAATCATTATTTTTGACCAACTTGTCCATTTACTGAATAAGTAAACAAATAGTTATGATTTACAAACATGCTTTAGATGTTTATGATTTGAAATTTTTACCTAATATTGTTGCGAAGCGTGGACGGGAGCTAACACATGCCCAGATACAACAATATTTGTTGTTTCTTTATCTATCATTACTCTGATTTATAGTATATATTTATTTACAGATACCGCTAGTAACTATATAATTCATAAGGCCTCTCGGTATGATTGGAGCTATAAGAGGTGGTTTTAATTACTTGTGGTGATTGACTAAGAATAAAGCCGCAGCGGCTCAGTGGATTGGAGGGCAGCGTTCCTCGGTAAATAATGTATAACGAAGGCATGGTTTGGATGAAAACTGATAATTCAAGGTGTTGTCAGCAGTACGTAGATAACTGGACCCGGTGAAATGAGAGTATATACCAAAGGAATTGTTTAAACTTATTTATTGAAAATTGTAAAAGTATAATGGGTAAAATCATGCAATTTAAAACAAACAATTTATCAAACATATTTTTATACGGAAAAATAAGTTTTAACAAAGAAAAATTAGCTAAGTGATTAATAATTAATATTTATTTGTAACGACCTAATGCTAATTTGCCTCCTATGTTGAACAAAATAACACATTGTGATTAAAAATATTTCGCTTTTTGTAACTGATGAAGTAGTTAAATTAATGTGTATTTGTAGTAATGTTTACACTCAATTAGTGTTATGGGTGGTTTATAAATAGTAGATAGATAATTTCGTTACTACACTTGGCAAAACTAAAACATACAGTCATATAATAGAATGGTTGTGAAGAACACTATGACCAGATTATACAAACGATGCTCATGTCTGAAACCGCCATTAAATTGGAATGAAGCTAAAAGCCATTACAGACTGCCGTCAGTTGTAATTCTATATTCATATATCATTCATATCAGCCTTAGTTGCGTTCGCACCTCAAACAGTGATTTAGTGATTTCGTTGAAAATAAACGGTAGCATAAATCATAAACGTATTTCAATTCTTCCACCAAATTATTTTTGTTTTCTTCATAAATTTCTATCCGAATCCCTTTATTGGGGGAATCAGAGAGTCACTTACTATACACAGTAGTTTTACGAGTAACCCCCTTCCTACCCACCCGGGTTCCCATGGTGACAACACCAGGGTTAGGTGACAACAAATTCCACATCATTGGACATATTGGTCAATTTTAATTGAACCTCCATAGATGTTTAGTTAAATTGATCAGAATAAAAATATAAAAATAAGTTCATCCCCCACAAAAAATGGATAGCAAATTGTCGTATTTACCTCTAAATAACATTTTCAGTTTATTCGCAACAACTAGAATAATAATAATTTTTTAAAAATTGTTATTTTTTAGTTTTTTTAATGGCGAGAAGTAAGAAAAAACTAATATTGGAATATTTTGACCCTGTAATTCATGAATTAGAATTTTGTGAAGATGAGGATGATGTAATTTTTACCCTGGTTTAAGCGGGTTTTAAGGGATGATTACTCTTCAGAATAAACAAATTTAAAAAATAAGCGCCTGGTGATACCTTCAAGCAAGGAGTAGTAGATTTTTACCAAATTTTATGAAAATCGGGATATTGGAGTGTCTGAAGCAGACAAATAAACCTATATACAAATGAACTCGTCTAGAACTTCTCTAAGCACAGTGTGGTAACCTTCTAGAGCAAAACCAATGCACTATATTGATTTGTAATTCAATTGATTTACAATAATATATAATACAACTCGCTTCGCTCGCTGGGGGCTCCGCCCCCAGACCCCTGTGGGGGGCTTCGCCCCCAGGTCCCTGTTGTAAATTATACCCTTAACTGATGTATAATGTAGCCTTTAAAAGACGTATTTTGAACCTTATAAGGGATACGACCACCGTTAAAAACCTGAAATACTATGACTTTGGGTAACTAAAAGCCTTCTGCAACAAATATGACATGATTTATAAGGGATTTCACCCTCGACAGTGCGCAACATAGAAAATGTACCCGAAAAACACGAAAAGTCTACAAGAGCTCAAAAACTTTGATTTTTTTGGGTGTTTAAGATACTTAATCTGGGCGTGGGAGTATTTCTTAGTACTAATTGTAATGTAGGAATACTGTGTGATAAGTATTAGGCCTCTAAGTTCTATATTAGAATGACAAACCATTAAAAACCACAAACAAATTTGTGAAAAAAGTTTAAATTTAAAAAAATCTAGCGCTATCTAAGGGTGAAAGGGGTGAGATACGGCAAAATGTCTTAGGACTAAAGTTGTAGTTCGTCTGAAATCCGTGCCACATAGTGGTCTTCGTTTTTTGATAGGACAACCCGTTCGGCCGCTAGAGCTTAAATAAAAAAATACTACATTTTGATTTTTGTATTCGCAATTATTTATTTTATTGAGATAGTTCAAAACTAAAAATAGTAGGATTTGGAAAGAAAAGGTGGAAGGCACATGCATGCCAAATCTCACGTCTCTAGCTCAAGTATTATTGGTGTCACGTGTATATCCAATAATCTAAATTGGGACAGAACCCCCAATACACCACTACTTATACTAAGAAAACGGTCATATCTAAAGATATTTAGATTTTTTCATTTTTCGACAGGTTTAATTAATAAAAACTGGTCATATTTCTGGTGCTATTTACTAAGTGTGATGTAGACATACTGCGTGCCCAATATTAGGCCTCCATCAAGTATATTAACGTGATAGGAAATAAAAAACGGCCAACATATTTCAAAAATATGCCGAAATTTGAAAAATCTAGCGCTACCTAAGGGTGAAGGAGACGAGATACGACAAAAAGTCATATGACCAAAGTTGTAGATCGTCTAAAATTAACTTAACTGATGTATAATGTAGCCTTTATAAGGCGTCTTTTGAACTTTATAAGGAATACGACCACCGTTAACAACCTGAAATACTATGACTTTGGGTTTCTACAATCCTTCTGCAGCAAATATGACATGATTTATATGAGATTTTACCTTCGACAAAGCGCAATATAGAAAATATACCCGAAATACACGAATAAATCTACAAAAGCTCAAAGACTTTGATTTTTTTTTTGGTGTATAAGATATTTAATCTGGGCGTGTGAGTGTTGCTTGGTACTAATTGTAATGTAGGAATACTGTTTGATAAATATTAGGCCTCTAAGTACTATATTAGAGCGAAAAACCATTAAAAACCACAAAAAATCTTAGAAAAAAGCTTAAGTTTAAAAAATCTAGCGCTAACTAAGGGTGAAGGGGGTGAGATACGGTAAAATGTCACAGAACTAAAGTTGTAGTTTGTCTAAAATCCGTGGCACACAGTGGTCTTCGTTTTTCGATAGGACAACCCGTTTGGCCGCTAGAGATCAAATAAGAAATACTACATTTTGATTTTGTATTCCCAAATTTTCTTTTTGAGATAGGCCAAACAAAAAATAGTAGGATTTGGGAAGAAAAGGAGCAACGCACACGCAAGCCATATATCACGATCCTAGTTAAAGTATAAATGGTGATAAGTGCATTCTAATTAATAACAATTGTTCCGGAACCGGCATTTCCTTACTACTTATACTTAGAAAACGGCTAAATCTATAAAATTTAAGAGTTTTTTTATTTTCCGACAGGTTTAAGTAATAAAAACTGGTCATATTTCTGCTGTTATTTACTAAGTGTGATGTAGACATACTGCGTGCCCAATATTAGGCCTTCATCAAGTATATTAACGTGATAGGAAATAAATAACCGCCACAAAATCTCAAAATTTGAAAACATCTAGAGCTATCTAAGGGTGAAGGAGACGAGATACGACAAAAAGTCACAGTACCAAAGTTGTAGATCTTGCAAAATCCGTGGCACGTGGTGGTGTCCGTTTTTTGATAGGACCATCCGTTCGCGCGCTAGAGCTCAAAAACTTGAATTTTAAAATAAGCCTTTTTTGGTGGTTTTAAATATTTTTTTAGGGGGGTTAAAATAAAATATTGTTGGTTTTGGCGATTTTCCTGGGGGTTACAAGCTATAAGCTACCTGCATGCAAAATTTCAGGTTTCTAGCTCATCTAGAAGTGGTCTAGAATTCGTATACCTCAGTCAGTCAGTCAGTCAGTCAGTCAGTCAGTGAGTTACACATGCGGCTGTATATATGTTAGACTCGCTTCGCTCGCTGGGGGCTCCGCCCCCAGACCCCTGTGGGGGGCTTCGCCCCCAGGTCCCTGTTGTAAATTATACCCTTAACTGATGTATAATGTAGCCTTTAAAAGACGTATTTTGAACCTTATAAGGGATACGACCACCGTTAAAAACCTGAAATACTATGACTTTGGGTAACTAAAAGCCTTCTGCAACAAATATGACATGATTTATAAGGGATTTCACCCTCGACAGTGCGCAACATAGAAAATGTACCCGAAAAACACGAAAAGTCTACAAGAGCTCAAAAACTTTGATTTTTTTGGGTGTTTAAGATACTTAATCTGGGCGTGGGAGTATTTCTTAGTACTAATTGTAATGTAGGAATACTGTGTGATAAGTATTAGGCCTCTAAGTTCTATATTAGAATGACAAACCATTAAAAACCACAAACAAATTTGTGAAAAAAGTTTAAATTTAAAAAATCTAGCGCTATCTAAGGGTGAAAGGGGTGAGATACGGCAAAATGTCTTAGGACTAAAGTTGTAGTTCGTCTGAAATCCGTGCCACATAGTGGTCTTCGTTTTTTGATAGGACAACCCGTTCGGCCGCTAGAGCTTAAATAAAAAAATACTACATTTTGATTTTTGTATTCGCAATTATTTATTTTATTGAGATAGTTCAAAACTAAAAATAGTAGGATTTGGAAAGAAAAGGTGGAAGGCACATGCATGCCAAATCTCACGTCTCTAGCTCAAGTATTATTGGTGTCACGTGTATATCCAATAATCTAAATTGGGACAGAACCCCCAATACACCACT
Organism: Allygus modestus; assembly: GCA_963675035.1. Taxonomy (NCBI): domain Eukaryota; kingdom Metazoa; phylum Arthropoda; class Insecta; order Hemiptera; family Cicadellidae; genus Allygus; species Allygus modestus. Next base: position 139,190,491 of record OY776116.1, read on the forward strand.
ACTTATACTAAGAAAACGGTCATATCTAAAGATATTTAGATTTTTTCATTTTTCGACAGGTTTAATTAATAAAAACTGGTCATATTTCTGGTGCTATTTACTAAGTGTGATGTAGACATACTGCGTGCCTAATATTAGGCCTCCATCAAGTATATTAACGTGATAGGAAATAAAAAACGGCCAACATATTTCGAAAATATGCCGAAATTTGAAAAATCTAGCGCTACCTAAGGGTGAAGGAGACGAGATACGACAAAAAGTCATATGACCAAAGTTGTAGATCGTCTAAAATTAACTTAACTGATGTATAATGTAGCCTTTATAAGGCGTCTTTTGAACTTTATAAGGAATACGACCACCGTTAACAACCTGAAATACTATGACTTTGGGTTTCTACAATCCTTCTGCAGCAAATATGACATGATTTATATGAGATTTTACCTTCGACAAAGCGCAATATAGAAAATATACCCGAAATACACGAATAAATCTACAAAAGCTCAAAGACTTTGATTTTTTTTTTGGTGTATAAGATATTTAATCTGGGCGTGTGAGTGTTGCTTGGTACTAATTGTAATGTAGGAATACTGTTTGATAAATATTAGGCCTCTAAGTACTATATTAGAGCGAAAAACCATTAAAAACCACAAAAAATCTTAGAAAAAAGCTTAAGTTTAAAAAATCTAGCGCTAACTAAGGGTGAAGGGGGTGAGATACGGTAAAATGTCACAGAACTAAAGTTGTAGTTTGTCTAAAATCCGTGGCACACAGTGGTCTTCGTTTTTCGATAGGACAACCCGTTTGGCCGCTAGAGATCAAATAAGAAATACTACATTTTGATTTTGTATTCCCAAATTTTCTTTTTGAGATAGGCCAAACAAAAAATAGTAGGATTTGGGAAGAAAAGGAGCAACGCACACGCAAGCCATATATCACGATCCTAGTTAAAGTATAAATGGTGATAAGTGCATTCTAATTAATAACAATTGTTCCGGAACCGGCATTTCCTTACTACTTATACTTAGAAAACGGCTAAATCTATAAAATTTAAGAGTTTTTTTATTTTCCGACAGGTTTAAGTAATAAAAACTGGTCATATTTCTGCTGTTATTTACTAAGTGTGATGTAGACATACTGCGTGCCCAATATTAGGCCTTCATCAAGTATATTAACGTGATAGGAAATAAATAACCGCCACAAAATCTCAAAATTTGAAAACATCTAGAGCTATCTAAGGGTGAAGGAGACGAGATACGACAAAAAGTCACAGTACCAAAGTTGTAGATCTTGCAAAATCCGTGGCACGTGGTGGTGTCCGTTTTTTGATAGGACCATCCGTTCGCGCGCTAGAGCTCAAAAACTTGAATTTTAAAATAAGCCTTTTTTGGTGGTTTTAAATATTTTTTTAGGGGGGTTAAAATAAAATATTGTTGGTTTTGGCGATTTTCCTGGGGGTTACAAGCTATAAGCTACCTGCATGCAAAATTTCAGGTTTCTAGCTCATCTAGAAGTGGTCTAGAATTCGTATACCTCAGTCAGTCAGTCAGTCAGTCAGTCAGTCAGTGAGTTACACATGCGGCTGTATATATGTTAGACTCGCTTCGCTCGCTGGGGGCTCCGCCCCCAGACCCCTGTGGGGGGCTTCGCCCCCAGGTCCCTGTTGTAAATTATACCCTTAACTGATGTATAATGTAGCCTTTAAAAGACGTATTTTGAACCTTATAAGGGATACGACCACCGTTAAAAACCTGAAATACTATGACTTTGGGTAACTAAAAGCCTTCTGCAACAAATATGACATGATTTATAAGGGATTTCACCCTCGACAGTGCGCAACATAGAAAATGTACCCGAAAAACACGAAAAGTCTACAAGAGCTCAAAAACTTTGATTTTTTTGGGTGTTTAAGATACTTAATCTGGGCGTGGGAGTATTTCTTAGTACTAATTGTAATGTAGGAATACTGTGTGATAAGTATTAGGCCTCTAAGTTCTATATTAGAATGACAAACCATTAAAAACCACAAACAAATTTGTGAAAAAAGTTTAAATTTAAAAAATCTAGCGCTATCTAAGGGTGAAAGGGGTGAGATACGGCAAAATGTCTTAGGACTAAAGTTGTAGTTCGTCTGAAATCCGTGCCACATAGTGGTCTTCGTTTTTTGATAGGACAACCCGTTCGGCCGCTAGAGATTAAATAAAAAAATACTACATTTTGATTTTTGTATTCGCAATTATTTATTTTATTGAGATAGTTCAAAACTAAAAATAGTAGGATTTGGAAAGAAAAGGTGGAAGGCACATGCATGCCAAATCTCACGTCTCTAGCTCAAGTATTATTGGTGTCACGTGTATATCCAATAATCTAAATTGGGACAGAACCCCCAATACACCACTACTTATACTAAGAAAACGGTCATATCTAAAGATATTTAGATTTTTTTCATTTTTCGACAGGTTTAATTAATAAAAACTGGTCATATTTTTCGTGCTATTTACTAAGTGTGATGTAGACATACTGCGTGCCCAATATTAGGCCTCCATCAAGTATATTAACGTGATAGGAAATAAAAAACGGCCAACATATTTCGAAAATATGCCGAAATTTGAAAAACCATATTGTGATGACAAATTGATTTGCTGTACCCAATGTCAGCCTCAAAACTGGTAAGAACCAGTTTTAAGGTTGTCCTGGGACGCGTTAAACCTATTATTAACGATTAGGGACGAAGCATAAATTATGTAATTATAGATTATAATGTTAAAAAGAATAAAAATAGCAAAATTGAGAAACGGTTAACAGAGTAAAAATATTTATGGACTTGACTGCAAAAACATAAAACACTATCAATAGATTAAGTAAAGCATTATATTGCCAAAAACATAACCTAACAAATATATATTTTAAATTATAGTACCAGGTTTTAAACAGTGTTATCACTGTACTCAAACCTTCCTATAAAACATCTTTACAAGCCTCTGTAATGGGGGCTGTACAAGTCTCTGAAAGGGATGATGGATTGTCAGCTGAAGGGGTTCGCGGAACGTTGGGGAATTCCACCCAATTGTACTGAACATAATTACGCACAGAGTCATTCACGGGGAAAATACCTTTACTTTATTGTTCTGTAAATTAATTCTCTATTCTTAAATACTAAATACAATGCATTCAGTTATATTGAAAGCGTTTTAGTATTTGGAGAGTAAAACTAAATTAGGATACGTGTATACTTTACTTACATTATTCCTAATATAATAGTTACTTATGTTTTTCGGCAGATACATCGGTTTTTCTTGATTTGTTATTATAACACTAAAATGTTCAGGATTAGGCACACAGATGGAAACTGGTAATGCATTAAAAAAAAATAAAAAAGCTACTAATAAGCAGGTGATGTGAACTTTTGGTAGTTTGATTTAAAATAAGACAATGGAAGGAAAATACCTTAAATTAAATAAATGATTCATCTTTCCTTATATAATACAAGAGAATATGTATTCGAGTTTTACATTTTTTCCTTATTTAAAAAAAATATTGTATTGGTAAAACATGTTTCAGGAGATTTAGTGAGTTTAGTTTAGTGTAATTTGAATATTCTTTATTCATTACTACTTAATAACCATATAATGCATATTACTTGTTGGAAACGTTGTAGGTCTTACGATAAAAATTGACTATAAATTAAAGAAGAACGCTAACTAATGTAATATTTTAAAATTATATTTACTTAAATGCGTAACTATCTTGAACACGGAAAAAAATGTTTAACAAATTATTATATTTTAATATGATGCAACTGAATGGTTTATGTCACAAATAAAAACGTTGTTGAATACACTGAAACGCAGTTCAGTTAAAATAATTCTTGTTATGCTGAATATAATGGAATGTCAATGAAAAACAAATAACGTGTATGAGCGTTACTTAGATATTAAAAAAAATACTTGTTTTTTATCCTAACAACAAAGACAAATGATTTACATTGCTTTGTAAATAAATTAGAATTTTGTGTTGCGTGGTTTAAATTACGTGTTAAAGGCTTTAATTTCGGTTGTTCATATGTTTTCTTTTCGTTTCTTATAAAGTAATTTAGTTTTGACCAAACTGATTCTTTAAAGAACCATGAAGCTAAAAGGGATAATTTATGTAGTTTTAACGACTTGCAAGGATATACAGAGTAAGTGTACTTATGCTTTGCAGCACTGTATGACGTAGACTACATATGAATTAACTGCAAGAGCACTTGACGTGATAAGTAGGAAACTATTTAAAATCACGATGCATAACACTACCCACGTTACTCACCTCGATGTGAAAGCCAAGCTGATAGTTGCTCTGTGCTGTGGTCATTCTGTGTGCCATGTGGCTGCTACAAAGTCAGTTCGCATACATATTTGGTTCGAATACATTAATGTGCCTCTTTTGTTAATTTATTGTTATCAGAAATCTCTCGAATTTTATTAAAACAATGGATGATACATCTATGAAATTTAAGAAAAATATATAGTTAGCTTAAATGCATTATGTCAATAACCTACAAACATGTCAATGTCAAGAATACGTCAAATAAAATATTTTTTATATCCTACAGGATAAAATTTGAGATGGCTGCCATGTTGGTTTTATGCTCCAAGAACATTCAATTTTAACCGGAATACATAATATCTCGATAATTTTTATCAGTAACCTACAATTCATGACTCAAACTAAAAGGTCTCATGATTCAACATTTTGTGTTATATGCGATGGTCTTTTTTAAATACTTTTTTTCTAAAATTAGTACAAATGACTAGTTATTCATTTGTTGACGTTTTTCTGCCTCATTTTATACAACAAATATCTAGGAACAAAATTTCAACAATTTCCTTCTGCACAAAAAAGTTAAACTGACTGGGAAGTAACTCTCTTCCTCCAGTTTTCTTGTCGTGTGGTGAGGTTGGGTGTTTTCTTTGGGATATTCTGTTGTGTAATATCGTTCTTTATAAACTTTTGGCTCTCTTTACAGCTTCCGTTGTGGGTCTTATGGGAATATTATCTTTACTACGTAGCTTTGCCTGGAATATTGCTGCTTCTTAATTGATTTTGTAGTTATATCAAATGTTTGATATTGATGTTTTCTTATAGGGTGTTCACAATATATTGATTAATCATTATTTAATCTTGCATTGTTGTTATTCAATATAATTAGAAATCGTTCATATTTACTTTATACCATAATATTTCACTATATATATAACCAACGATAAAGTAAATTATGTTATTAGGAAACCCCAAACAACACATAACCAAAAACCTTACCATACCGAATATAATGAATATATCGTTTGCTTGTGATTATGTATTATTTTGATTGAATTAGCCTAATTGTGTGATATGTAAATAATTTGTTCATTGTTTTTTTCAGTGGTTTTCAAAGTTTGTGTGGAATTGAAAATTCGCTGAGTACGCAGGTTTGCTGCGACGGGGGTATTTCTATAATATTTTGATTGATAAAATATATCTGCAAGTAAAAAATATATAACTACAGATACTGCTAATAATTAAGTCATTCGTACTCATCTTGCCGGTATGATTGGATAATATGAGATAGTTGTTAATTAAAAGTGGAGAAGGACGTCGAAGTGGCGGCTCGTTCAGGATTGGTCGGCAGCGTTTCTTTGGTAAATAATGTATAAAGTGGGCGGTGGTTTAATCAAAACTGAATAATCCGGGGCTTATCAACAGTACAAGGATAATTGGATCCGGTAAAGAAATTGTATACAAGTAATCAATTCGCGAATTGGTTTACAGATTGAATAAGACGTTGAAGATTAGATTAAAAGTAATTCATTTTTAATCTCGTGCAGTCATGTGAAAAATTGCAGTAAATTGTAAAGTTTTGAATGTGTACGGGCTTACTAAAGAGATGAAAAATTGATATTTGTTTATCAATAACAAATTTAGTCAGAAGAGAAAACTTTACATTTAGTAGGGTTGTGAGACGTAGTTTATTTTATTGAGAAAGTAAATATGTTTATGTATCTGTAAATTACCAGAGTTTTACGATAAAAGATTCCTCTCAAGTTTTAACTGAATACTTTGGCCGAACGCGCTTGCGAGTTAGTGGTCCATTTGAGGTTTGGCTCATGTTAATGTGTTTTACTTTTTAAGATCGTTAATTTCAAGTACAAAATCAACATTTGATCACCTTACACCCTTAAGCCTCTATCTGAGAAGGTTTTAACCAACTAGTAACCCAAACATTACGTCGTATGTGTAATATTAGGTTCTTAAAGGTTCTGTGATAAGTAAAAATGCAGAATGGGGCTATTAAGAGTTTCAAATCAGATGCCATATCGGTATTTAATTTTTAATATCCACATCAATATTCATCAAAGTCCAGAAATATTTCACGAAAATAACAGCACTGAAACTGGTTTAAGTAATTACATTCATTAATTGTCTGATTTATTAAGATGTTACTGAATGATTTGTTTGACACGTTTTGACTATTGACGGAGGAGGTAAAATAACCTATTCAAGTCTTCAATTTGGTCCAGAGGCCTTCATCATGGATTTTGATAATATTTAAGTAACACTAGTGCAAAAGTAAGTAAAATAATTTTTAAAATACATGAAATAGTGATTACAAATATTTTTTGATCACAAACAGAAAAAATATAGATATTAAAATAGTTGAAAAGTGCAACACTGGTAAATCTAAAGTGGTATTGTGGCAGTCACTGCCATTCTCAGAATCTGTTGACGGTAGGGTCTGGCTTGGTGCCAGCTGTTCGTGTACCCTTTCAACTCTTAAAGAAATCTCACGAGAATACTAACTCGTTTTCCTAAATTAAAACCGTTTTGTGGCTTTATACATAATTTTAAAATATATTTGTGGAGGTCTTTTTTATCATACGTTTCATCCTCAAACAATTAAGACATACCTAAACTTTAATCCTACAAAATTGTTGATGTCCGATTTATTAACCAGTAAAAGATTTTGTACAATGTGTATGATCTGTCTGTTAGACTGGATGACAGGTTGTGTATGGTTGATAGTTTTTGGTAGTTGTTTATACATGTGGGTTTAACGAAACTTTGCCTCGAAAAAACAACACCTCGCTTATTTTTAATTCAACGTTAATCCAGGTTGAAACTTTAAACGTAGTTTCCTATAACAGCGAAGCTTTTAATGTTTTATAAACCTGTCTATTTTTACGAAGTATGCAAAAACCTCACAATAACTTTGTTGAAAGACTTGCAGATTTATCGTAGAGGAGTAAAGCGTTTCGGCACAGTGAAAATATCCCGCTACTCCCCCGTATGTGGATGTATTTAGTGAACAGAAGGCGATCGTTCATGGTAGCTTACTTTCTTCTGCCCAGTTAGTTATTTAAGTAACCGATGTATTTATTTTTAAGGATTCAAAAAGAAAATTATAATAATTATAATAATTATTGTATAATTTTTAAGGATTCGTTTTTATGTAATGGATCCAAATGAAATATTAAAAGCTACAAACTACAACTCTTTTTTCAAATCTTTACCAAATTCCTTATTAAAATGTGCACATAGTTGGTAAACATAATTTCAAAGTTAGTAATGCAACTAAATATAACAATACTTAACAAATATATTGTAAAAATAAGCAACAGAAAGTAGTCCTTTTCAAAAAGGAAGTTATTCTTCTTGACTTGTATTTCTCGTCTAAGTAAAATTTTTGTAAATATTTTTTCGACCTCGTCTGTTATTTTTAAGCTAACCTTGTTAGTTTGAAAACAATGTTTAAATTTTGGCAATGACCCGTAATTGTACATTAAATATACATTTGATAAACTTAATTTTACGCTTTATTTTAACAAAAATCACCAGATACATTGTTTATACATGTTTAGACACATTTATAAAGAATGTGTCTGGCGGTTTTAAAGGTTAGTCACTTTGATTGCGTACTAAAATGCCATTTAAAAGTATGTTTTGTATGCGTGGGAGTATAATAAATATACGCCGTATTTTTAGAACGTGTGAAAATATAAGGAGCAAGCTATGATAATAAAGGCAATGCATATAATTTACACCGGCCATAAAGGTCAGCAGGAGATAAATTCAGGCTTACACGGTAGGGGAGAGTAATGGGGATCACCGACGATAACTCGGTCTTCTGATCGTATCCTACTGGCTATGAAGATAGCGCAGCCATCCATGTACACCTTAGGTTGCATAAGATGTAGTAGCTGATTACGTTATTTTTTCAGGGTTTAAATATTTCGTATTTAAAATTATGTTTGTAGCATTTTATCAATGATCAAGAACAAAACCAATACAGGAAGATAAGATATCTCTCCCATTGCGATATCAAGAATGCAATTACGCCCTTTGTTGGTTCCGCACCTTTTGACTCTGAGAATGCCGGGATATCATTGCTCACGAAATAATTTATGGAATTTTAGTTTTAACGTTTAAAATAAACTGCTTTCACAAGCCCATCTTATTTAAAAAATGGGGTTTAAAGTACAATATGATTTATATACTATTCTAAATATACAAAAATCGTACCTTACAAAAATCGTTACTGTTATTTTTGAAAAGGTGAAATGCCATAAACAGTTACCGTAAAACTCACGGTACAACCTTCACGGTACAAACCATTAGGTACAACCCCACGTGCAAATGATTTCGATTTTCAGTTAAGGCTACATACGGTTTTGGATTTTAGGACTAATTATGAGACATGGTCAAGCTCAACCATTTGTCTATTGGAAAGTATGTATCAATTTTGTGTATGTTTTAAATAGGAGAACCTTTAAAAGTAACAATAAATAACGCATTCGAATAAATTCATCAGTATAATATATTCATCAAGTTTATATTAACACGTGATGTTTAGGGAAAATATTATTTGCATAGAAGAGTGATCTCTTAACATAATAATAGAGTATTATATTTAACAATTAAAAATTAATACATTGTTCAATCTTTTTATAACAGGGATGTAATAAATGATAAAATGAAACCCATCACCAAAACTCACATGTCTGTGGAATTAAAGCAATCCTTTAAATGCTTGTGATTTTGTACAAGAACAATGTTCAGAGATTAACAGCTGCATTATAACATGTACCATTCATGTTTATCCGGCTATTCAAAGTTGCTGGCTTAAAATACCCTGAAATAACAAATGCATATATGACTTTGTGACTCGATCTAATTTTGTGGAAATATTTAAATATTTGTTTCTCAACAAAATGTTTAGTTTTTTTTCCATAAATTTACAAAACTAAATTTCTGTTTGAAAAATTAAAACTAAATCGTAATTTTGGTTACATTTTTAAATGTTAATTTCATGCGTATCTTTATTTTATATTTAATGTTTCAACTTAACCAATAAATTATGCGTTAATTTCCTTTTATAGTATTTGCAATTAACTGATGTATCACATATCGTTGGGCGGTTCCTCGTTACACAATACGACCCTTTTTTACTTATGTTTGAGTGTAAACATCCGTTTCCAAATTGCTGTTTGTCGGCGCGGCGCCGCACTGTCGTCGCTTGTCGGGTCCTTTGTTGTGCTTGCTTTCCGACCCCAGATATTGACAGATTATAACTGGCAAACCCTGATACCCAGGTGATAACTTGTCATGTACTATAGGCACGTACTATTATAACACAAGTTTGTTTGAATAGCTTTGAATACGGGGTTTGTGACTAAAAACATAGTGGAATAACCCAAACAATCTACTTTTTATTCTCGTTTTATTTACTACGAATATATGCAGCTTCCGAAGAGTGTATACGTTAGAATCATTAATAAAAAAATAGTTTTATATTCTTCACCAAGAGTGTTTGTTAATGGAACGCAACATCTCCTTTAATATTTCATCAAAATTAATAGAGCTATCATTTTGAAGATTACTCTAACCACTAAATGAGAAAAAATTAGCAGTTTAAAACAATTAATATTTATGGTAATTTAATGTTTGGTTCTCACTTTTTGTCAACGTACTGGTGTTACCATCTTACAGCAATAAGTTCATCTAATTCAAAACACCTGATTCAATTCGCAAACTGAGCAAGGGTAATTCTAGTAAGTAATATTTGATCACTATTTGATCACTAATATTTGATCATTTTAAACACTATTTCTAATTACATATAAATTCACTGCAGTAATAACTGCAAACTGATAGTAATTAACTATTAGGCTCTTGAAATCTAAAACTCTACCAAAACCAAACATAATAATCTAACCCATTTTCCGTGAAAAAATAAACATAATATAGAATCTGAAGTGAAGTTTTGCTATGTTTTTGTTCATTTAAAAATATTTATACTTAGTATTTAGAATAAGGTAGTAATACAAAACTAACACCAACATTAGTTAAGAATTTGATGTTAAATCAAAGTTAGTTGGTTGGGTGTATAATGATATTCTGATAAGATTACTGCTCCTCAAAGTAGCTTTCTCATTACCACTGATTAAAATATTTGAGCAATATGAAATAATCCAATTTTAATTACAATTTTGAACAACATATTTGTTACTGCTTATTGAAAATCAGATCAGGTCCAGCTGACCGGGTGGTTGTTGATATCGCACAGTCAGCTGTTTAACACGTTTCGTTATCAGCTGATCAACACAGCTGACTACGTTCGCACCCTCTCACCCCCTACCCCCATCCATCTCATATTACACCACATGGATCACGTAACTGATACAGAACGTGCTTCCATTCCCGTATTTTTTATTACAATGAAAACGAGTTTGCACGTAGCACGCTGACGTGTGGGAAGTGAATTTCCACATAAAAACTTTTAAAATTCAAAATTAGTTTAAAAACATACATTTGTTCAATTATTATTGAAATCTGAAAACTTTGATTTTTTGGCTGTTCTGATACTCCTGGTTTCATTTACTTGCAAAGCTGTAATAAAAGTACTCTAACAAAGGAATAACAGGCTTTTCTAGTGTAAAACCTCCATAAGACAACGTACTGTGTTTAGTCGATACACATTTTCTTTAATAACTCGGTAAATATTTATGCTAGAATGACGAGAGAGGGCTTAAAACTTTCGCCTTTCTAATTCCCATCTTTTTGCATGCATTAATTTTACATCTGAGGATTTTCTGACCCTTATTCGGCCCAAAAACTCGAAATTTGAAAGATTAATCCCCAAAAAATGGGTTTAGAGTTTTCCGATTGTTTTTCCCAACGAACTTGTCCAACAGATTATAGAAAGGAACGTCCCTACCAAATTTGAAGTAAATCGGACAAAAAATGCGACCGCTAGAGTGCATACCCACATATATATATGTCTACATATATATATATATATATATATATATATATATATATATATATATATATATATATATACAATTTTGAACGACCCCCCAAAACGTGTTCAGGGGGTCACGTTAGGAACTTCTATGGTGGTCCCGGGCTTAAGTTTCACCGTGCGGGTCATGCTAATAGTTCACTTTATAAAGGAAATTCACTAACAATCAAGAATGACATGTGGCCTTTGTGTTTTTTTTTTCGTAATGGTTTAGTGACAGTTGGAACTTTGTAATGGTGTAAAAATTTTGGAATTCTTCAATTCTTAAGTATATTATGAAATACCATTGTTTTATAGATACGTCAAGGAGAAATACTCGGAAAAATTTCGAATCTGATTTGACCCTTTTATTGCACTAATGTTAGCGAATTTCCCCTATAGGGAAGAAGTTATTACCGTAGGTCTCATGGTAAGACTTAAGCCCCAGACCATGATAACTTTTTGTTTTGAGGTCCCCAGATGCCAAAATCACTATTCGTTCAAATTTATATATATGTATATATATATATATATATATATATATATATATATATATATATATATATATATATATATATATGTCCGTGAATGCGATAACTTGAGTAAAAAACGTCCGATTTCGATGAAATTTGGCTCAAATGTGTAAAAAGACATTCATGACTTTAAGTTCGAAAACCAGACAAATCGGACCATGGGAAAGGGGGGTTTATGGGGTATTTAAATTTTACAAAAATCAGTTTTTTGCACTTTTCACCCTAAAAATTTTAAAAACTTAATTTTGGTTTTGACCATGTTATAGAGCTTAAAAAAATAAATAATATATTATTTTGAATTATTAACCTAGGTTAAGTGGTTGCGGAGAAAATCAAAAAACCTACTCAAAAAATCTCCCATGTTAATCTTAGGGGAAAACTGTTTTTGGCTTTTCCTCATTTTATTTTAATGTAAACTTCACATTTGCTTTTACCAATCTGTTCAGTTCCACAAAACAATCATTTAGATGTTTAAATTTTGATTCTACGCCCAGCCGTTGCAGAGATATTCAAAGTGCTAAACACAGTACGTTGTCCAATGTTATCCTTATGGAGAATAAATAAAATTTGATATCTCGATTATTTATTAATGTATGTTGATGAAACTTGGTATGTGACTTCACGTTGTACTGGTAAATTGATATTTGCACAAAAAATTGAGTTTTTGGTGATTATACCCTTAGCAGCAAACCTGCGTACTCAACCCCCATGTTATTCTTATGGAGTAGTAAAATGTATTGACTCCCCTTAATTATGAACATAAATTAATAAAACTTGGTATATAGCTTCACTTGATTGAGTTATCTTGATAATTGCATAAAAACCCATTTTTTTGTTCCTTGTTGCAGCAACCCTGCTTACTCAGCCCCCATTTTATTCTTAAAGAGAATCACTAAAATGTTATATAGCGCTTATTTATGTTTGAATATTGATGAAACTTGGTATGTGGCTTCGCCTAGTTAAATTCTATTTATATTTGCATAAAAACCAATTGTTTGCGTTCCTTATTTCAGCAAACCTACGTACTCATTACCAATGTTATTCTTATGGAGAATAATTAAAATCGCTTATATGTGAATACATTTTTATGAAACTTGGTATGCGGCTTTATGTGGTATTAAGACATGTAATATGCATTGGAAATTCGCTGAGTATGCAGGTTTGCTGCGACGGGGGTATTTTTATTTATCAAGGGAACGGGTTAAACAAACTTGATAAACAGTTAAATAACTTAATGTGCTATATTCAGAGTTATTTTTGGCCTTTGAACCAATTGTATATTTTTCCAATCCGGCTGATGGCTGTTATATGTCTGCGAGATACTTGTGCATTTCAAATGACCGACCTACCAAATTCATACCGCTTTAGAATTCGCTTGAACCAAAATACCATGCGGTTCCATACGGCCGGGCTGTGACGTGTGGTTTCACATGTACGTTGTAATACTGTGCTCTCATGAATACGTGGTCTCATTACTTATATGTAAACCGCAGCAACCGCGATATATATACATATACGTATATATATATATATATATGTTACATGGTAAACTTCATAGATTTTAATGACTAATTGAGTTACCAAATGAGGTTTAACTAAGGGCAGGAGTTTTAGCTCTTAAAATGAGGGGTTTCCTTTTGATTCATACCTCTCGATTTTAAATTGTATTTGATATTGCTGTTTATATAATAATCTAGGATCTATAATTCATTTAACTAATCGTAGATTAAATAAAATTAGAAAATGCAGAATTGTTTGTTGTTGTTTTATGTGTAGTACACCGCTTTTTTTGTACACCGCCAAAGTCGGGACCCAACAACTTTTCTAATTATTTTAACTTTTCTATACCATTTATATCAGCAGTAAAAATACTAATTATTACGTATTATTTTGTATTGTATAATAAACATTAGTTAAAAATATGAGTCTTTACCTCTTCTCTCAACTCATTTATAAAATGATATATATCTAGGGGCGTTTTAAGTTAAAAAGCTCTTATTAGGTCAACAGCAAATTACATTGGTAGAGTTTGTTAATTATGCTGTGGTGCATTAAAAGAACTCATTGTAAATTTCCCGGGGCTAAATAATGTCCAGTTACAACCATTTATATTATAATCATGTTTTACCGTGATGTATCAGGACTGTATATAAAAATACTCTCGGTTGTAAAATGGAGCTATATACTAATTTAGAACTCTATAATGTGGTTTAATAACCCAAACATTATTTTTGATGTGCAGGAAATAAGGCTAGGGCTTACCAAGTATTCTTCAGATACATTTAAAATGTGAGTACAATTTTGGCAATCGATTTAATACATTTACGACATGCTGCATTACAAAGTATAATTTTAATAGTACAAACAATGACGCAAAAACTATTTCGATCGGTAGTGCCATTTATCAACGAGCCCAACGACTGAATGGCACATTTTCTCTTACGGATTTAGTAAATCCATCCAGCAAACAGAGATTTCAGCTTTTAAGCTAGTTATTTTGTTATTAATGTTAATAGGGTGAGATATATTTAAATATTACGTTGGATTTAAAGATCTCACGTGTTTGAACCATTTAAATTGACTTTTTTATCAAAAAAGGTATTACAAAGCAGGACATATTTAAAATTATTGTTTGTAACTAGCCTTTAGAATAATGTGTTACTAAATGAGTTTTAAAATATTCGTAAAGGTTTAGGGGTACGATTAACTACGCACGTTAATTATGTGACCCTATATTGGTGTGTTTATACCTATATAAAAAATCTGCCGAATCTTATGACAAGGCAACCGACGAACCTGTTATATCTTAAATGATGGGTTATCGATGTATCTGAAGGCTCTTAACGTCTATACTTGCCTTTTGGGACATTAAAAACATTTACCATTAGCACTCTAATCCCTGGGGGTTTAAAGTTCCAATTTTAATCTTATGGAAGAATACAAATTAATTTAATTGAACCATTAACAACTGTTGATACTAATAAAACACACTAAAGAAGCCAGATCAGCTGTTTCAAGCTAATTTATGGAATGGCATGACAAAATAACTGATTGAACCGTAGAACAGCTGGATGGTAAACAAATATTTCCTTGAATTCGAGTAACTGGATATGTTCCCTATATACATTAAATATATGTATCTTAGTTCAAATACAAATTCAAATGTCGTTAACTCGAAAGCGGATATTTAATAATTAGTTAATAAATATCGGATTATACATTTTGTTAAACCCCAGCCACACTGCTACTATCCTGAGGTCGTGGTCACGAGCTAGGAGAGATTTGTGGAACTACGAAGTAAGCCGCGGAGAAGCTTTGTCGGACGGGGATTTCTCAGAAGCCAACGCCTCAAGATTCCGGCTTGGGATAATAGAGACAAACTATGTTATCTTCTGTTTTTGGAAAAAAATCTGTTTTTATTGGTATTGCAGATACCAATAAAGAAGCAGTATCACATACCAATAAAGAAGCAGTAATACATATAAATTACTTTTAGATCAGCATATTACGTATTGCTATAAGAATGGAATAAATTCAAATATGTCTTACAACACATAAATATATATTTTCACTGAAATATATTTAAACTATGATGATCGATGTGACTCTTTTAAATATATTTAGTGACAAGTTTAATACAGGTAAATAATGTGTAATGTTTAAAAGGCGTGTTTTATTACGTTATAATATATATAACTAATATGTGCACTTTTACTGATACAATTCACACTCGCTGCCGTTTATAAGTTCCACGTGAACACTTATATTTTGTACTTCAAACCTTATGTAATCAAACACACGAAGCAAAAATTATTTGGAATTTCCTTAAAAAATATAGACACTAGCTGTTACCCACGGGTTTCCTAGCGAAAAATAAAAACATTTTGAAATAGTAAACTGACCAGCACTATACAATCTTTGTTTATGATTTACCATATGGCTTCCTTTGTAGGAATGTTAACTGGCAAACATTTTAACTATACAGCTGGTAGTTTTATAAATGATATCCTCCCATAAGATTTGTATTGAATCTGACAGGACGTTATCAGGTCTATATGTTAATTTTATATGTAAGCTGTGTTCATGCAAAATTCAAACTTGAAAGGCTTAGTAGTTTTTGCGTGATGGAACTCCAAATATCCAAACATACATCCAAACTTTCACATTTATAACATTAGTAACATTAGTGAACATTTAAAACAAGTGTTTTAAGGTAGTGATTGTTTTATCGTAATGTTCCTTTAATACGGAGATTTATCCAAAATCGCTTTAGTTGATAATACAAATAGTTTCCTTCTAAATATATTAACATAAAACATGTGGCTATTATGAAGCTATTTCAATTAAGTTATTTGATTGAGAACTACCAGCTTTATTTGGAAAACTTGAAACGATGGTTGTGAACGAAATTTCCCCTTAAAAACGTACAAAAAAACGAGCTTGATTGAAAACCTTTCTATTGCAATCTCATTTCCGCCCACTTCGACGACATCGTGTGCTGGAAATCACCAAATTGCTTTCACAAAAATAATGAAAGGTGTTTTGGGAGAGCAGTTTTAATTTAATTTGGTTTATATTCAAACTAACACATTAATAATGATTGTGGATAATGTTTATAGTATAATTATTTTGTTTTTACAATTAATATGAATAAATGTGAAATATAGAGAAATAATTGGGGGATTTTAACAACATTTTCTCTCTTTTACAAAAGAAGCACCGAATACGATAGAATCGAGTACATTTGTTTTTGCTAGCCAAATCCCAGCTTCGCCGTAGTTACTGGATTCAACCACCTTGCAAAGGTAATTCTCACCCCAATCTTCGACGTTTGAATTTAAAATGATTCTTCCTCAGATAAAATGTGTTTATACCATCGAACATTTACAATTATTATGGGGTTTCAATTTTGTATCAGTGAACGGTGGAGAGATAAAATATAATGTTGGTTTGTTATTTGGTTTGGAGTCTTCACCTTAAATCATTCCAACATAAAACATTGAATGTTATATTAGCGTATGTCTCGTTGCATATTCACCATGACCCTATATAATAACTGATGATATAGCTTATATTCACCGTGGGGTTATTATATTCTGTACGGTATTGTAATGTAAGACCTTTAAAATTATGAATGATATGGTCTAAGTCTACCTTAAGATGACTTACCTTAACGGTCGTCTTAGGGTAGACAGACCGTATGATTCATAATTTTAAAGGTCTTACATTGCCATTAACCAGACATAGAAAGGTCCCTTGTATTACAAATAGTTACATGGTTATATTTCGCTAATAGTACTTAAATTAAACATTTAATCTCCTGCCATTTCTCACTCAATAGTCCGTTTTTGGTTGGATTTGCTGTATTATGTTTGACTAATTAAGGCATTCAGTTTGTTATTCAATTAATTTTATTTGCGATTTCAAATAACAATCTTTATTGTTATTTTATTCAAGCTTTTTTAATGTATTTTTCCTCTGACTTCTTGCAGATGACACCATGAGTTCGTTATAATTACTTTTATGTTATATAGTAGTTATGTTTGTTATCTGAAAATGAAAAAGGAATATTAAGGTGTTTAGAAGTTATACATTTGTATACAATATATATTTGAAATACAACTGTCATTTGTAAATTGTCTTTATAGTATTCCCATCCTTATACAGAAGTGCGGAACGTTATCCTGCGCCTAAAACGAGAAAACTACAATTGAAATGTATATCTATATGTAATGCTGTGTTTTAAAGTAACGAACGTAATGTTTGTCAAATGGTTTCCAATACCGATTACTAACCTTTTTGTTAATTACATGGCATCGGGGTACTAAACATAATGAATAATTAGTTGATCAAATACAAGCAGTAAACATAGGTAACCGTTTGGCAATTCATTTGATATATTGTTTAGTTTTCGTCCGTTGCAACTTTATTAACACCCAGTTTATTTATCTGTATTGTTACCTTCCTATCATCAAATATTATGTAGTGAACACAATATAAATTTGTAATTTCATCTTAAATATAGACTATATATATACCAGTTAACTTCCTACAGTGTAATAGGATTGCTGAGACCTTTTAAATTATTCGCTTACATGTCCTTAAAGCAAATAATATTATGGATTAAAAGTAGAGTTTACTGAGGTTTTAAAATGACTGTATTAACAAATATCATTTTGCGAAAATTTAACCAGCCATTAGTTTTTTTTCAGAAGTAAAACATGATTTATAACAAACGAAAGGATATAAAATGGTTTGACCAATAGTAAAATGGGTAAATGAGTAACAAAGTTCTTAAAATAGTAACAAGTAGTATTTGATAAACTAATGTTTGTGTAATGCCTGCGTAGCTACAAATACCTTCAACCTGTTTCAACGATAATCATATCCTGTAGAGTTACACAAATTTAGTGTCTTGGGTACTATTTAAAAATCTGCCGCTAACAGCGCATAAGTGAATAAACCTACGATAATACATTTGTGCTGATCAATAAAAAACTTTGATATTATGTAATGTGTAGCATTCAATTTAATAACTACTAGTCGCTTGACAGTGGTGAGTTTAATTCTATATTTTGTTATTATTTATTACTTTATTATATTTTTGTATAGTGTATTCATGCACCGAAGTCAGTTCAGATGTAAACTACATGTGTATCTTTTTTTATATCTAGAACACAGCGATTGTTATCAGGATTAATTAGTGTCTGCGCATTTAAACAAGGAAAACGTTATGGCGCAAAGTAACTACGAACCAAGTAGAACCCTGAGAACTAAAGGACACACTTAAAGGCTAAATCTCGGGAGGCAGCTTCGTGACCACGTGACTGCAAAGTTAGGACGTGATGCAGCGCAGGATCACGTACTCACGTGACCTTTTAGACCAGCCTTCCCGATGGTAGCAGACTAGACGCGTCTGTTAAAGAAACAAATAGTATGAACCTTTCGTGGTTTACATTACAAGTGTTGAGGAAATTAAATTGATTATCTTAGGCGAACTATGATATCACAGTGAAATAGAAGATAAATATAAAAGTAATATTACAAAGTTGGATAGTTACAAATAATAAAATTAAAATTGAAGTATTTCAAATCCACTTTATTGTCTTTACAGAATTTTATAGTAGGAAGCAATTAAATTAAATATTCAATACAATTTTTTAAATTATTATTTACATATTTTAAAATTATATAACTAAATTTAAAGTAAACAAAATAATAAAAAAGGGAATAATAACCTACTTAAACTTCTATTAATTTGGATTGTTTTTGGTAAATTGTTAAGTAAAATAATCTTTACTATTGGTTTACAGGGGCTATAGCTCCTAACATATGGTTTTTGTGTAAGTGGATAATCACAGCTGATCATTAGTTCATTTTGCTTATTAATAAAATCACTAAAGTGATATTTCCATATGAAAATCATTGTGTCTTTGAAGTACAGTGGGGCGTAGTCCACGTAATTTTTGACATTTCAGATATTTTTCCCACCGTTCGTGGCCCTCAAGCTTTAAAATGAATCCGCATAACCTAACTTAACTATTCCTAGCTCGAGATATTTCGTGGGGATCGATTCGCTTGCGGAACTAAATATATAGATTTCACTGCAGTTTTGACAATGCACTATAAATTCATCAATGGAAAAAGCACTAATGTTGAAAAATATCTTAATTTACCTTTGAAAGGTCTAACTTTTGTTCATAGTTCATCAGTTAAGTTATTACATTAAATATATAACTACTTAACAACTTGCTTTTGCAATGAGGAATTTAAGTTAGTTTTTATTGCTTTAAAACCCATAGTGAAATATTCCAGTGGACGAAATAACCACGTACGAAGATGATTGTTATCGCGAAAGAGGCGAAAGCTCCATCTATGAGTATAGTAAAATTTTATGAAAAACAATCAGTACTCATAAGAATAATAAAAACCTAACTTACGACAATTATTTTACAAATTACAAACATTTATGTTGCATTGTAACTTTCCAAATAACTGGTGGTTGATTGACACATTAATGAAATATTAAAGTATTTTAGTACTTGAGATAGTATTACCTTTTGATTAATTAAGTTATTATATTAAAGTACGAAAGGTTTGACGATATTTAAAGTAAAACAGGAAATATTACTCAAATTTTAATTTATTTTCTTGGTTTTATGGCTCAGGATAAAATATATAACGTATACAACAGAATGCGCCATTTCTTTATGTTGATTTGTGTAAAAAAAACTTTGTGAACTATGATTGGGAAAGTGGAAAACACTAGTGATAAAAAGAGAGGTGTTAGCGGTCGGTTGGAAGGGGGGGAAGTTAACATTGTCAGCTGATTTCTGCTACCCGAGGTAGTAAGCATTTACCTAGTACGCAGAATTTAATTAGATTCCCCTAGTTAACTCGAAGCAACTCGTCTGTTGTAAACAAATATATTTTATACTTTGATCAACATAAGAAAACAACATTGGTGTACCGTTTAACTTTAAATCCATCAAGTAGAGTGTGTCATATAATGACGATAAGGTCCAACTGAAATATCATATATGTAATATAGAATCTTCCATAACACAACCATTATTTTCTTTGCTTGCCATAGCTTTATTTTTTTTTTTTTTTTCAAATAAAATTGATAGCTGGAGCACTCTTGAAAATATCAGTGCATAAGCCCGGAACAATGGAAACACTTTTAACAAAACCCCTGTTAAAAGCTTTTCGGACAAATCACTGGAGAGAGCGGCTCCTTTCTTCAATGTTTGATGTAAAGGAAAATAGACAGTTTGATGTCAATAGTCACTCAGCTAATTCTGTTGTAGGTTGATTGGACAACTTTAACCTCAGTTCAATGATTCACTTTGTTGCAAACTATAGCTTTTAGTTAAGTTTTAGTAATCCAGAGCCTCTTTAATGACGGAGCAATCAAATAATGTACCATGATCGACGATAGTTTACCACTCTGTTATACAACCAATAATTCCAGAGGTTAAGTTTACCCACTTTGAGGCGCAAATAAAATTGAATGAGAAGCATTTTCATAGGCTTCGATTGTTAACTTTTGAATTACTGGACATGTCTACCATTTCTTTACGGGAAGAGTTCATTTTAATTTTCATATTTCATTGGTTACTGATTTACCAGTTGGATTTTTCTGTTTACTATAGTATAAACATTTTAACTGCTGGGATAACAGTACCATAAAACAAAGATCTACACAATACTAACTAAACATATTAAAAAATTGTTTAAATATTTTAGTATAGAAATAAAGGGTACCTCTTAAAGGGTATTAATTTTAATGAATTAGAACAAATGATTTTTATTTTAACTGAAATAAATTAAGTAGAAGTTATCAGTGCTGACTCAATAATATGTAAAATGACAAAGATGTTTGGGTTATTATGGTTACATTTGACACTTTGAAGGCGGAAGTATAAGGGAAACAGAACAAAGTTAAAATTTTTTACTGAGTTCCAAACTAAAGCTTAACATGACAACCACTTCTCACTTACATGCCGCAACCACTAGAAAATAAATAAACTTGACTACTGTTTAATTAGATTGTTATGTAATTATTCAATTACAGCTTTCTGTTTTAGGTGAGATACACGAGATCTATTGAATCTGATTCCATCAGTAAGTCAAAAATATGTTCAGTATTATAAAATAAGAATATAGTTACTGTAGCTGCGAAGGAATTTTTTCTGTTTAGCGAATTTCCCCTATAGGGAAGAAGCTATTACCGTAGGTATTATGGTAAGAGTTAAGCCCGTGACCATAATAACTTTTTGTTTTGAGGTCCCCAGATACCATTATTCGTACAAATTCATAAATATGTATATATGTGTGTGTCCGTGAATGCGATAACTTGAGTAAAAAACATCCGATTTCGATTAAATTTGGCTTAAACGTATAAAGTGACATTCATGACTTTAAGATCGAAAACCAGAAAAATCGGACCATGGGAAGGGGGGTTTATGGGGTTTAAAAATGTCCCAATAACCAGTTTTTTGCATTTTTCACCCTAAAATTTTTAAAACACTTAATTTAGGTTTTGACCATCTTATAGAGCTTAAACAAATAAATATATATGGAGCTTAACAAAGTTATTTTAGCGAATTTCCCCTATAGGGAAGAAGCTATTACCGTAGTCGGCATGGTAAGACCTAGGCCCGGGACCATGATAACTTTTCGTTTTGAGGTCCCCAGACCCCAAAAACACCATTCGTTCGAAACTGTATATATATATATATATATATATCTATATATATATATATATATATATATATATATATATATATGTGTGTCCGTGAGCACGATAACTCTCGTAAAAATTATCCGATTTTGATGAAATTTGGTATAAACGTGTAAAGCAACATTTATGACTTTAAGTTCGAAAACCAGCCAGATCGCTTTATCCGAAGGGGTATTTTGGGGGGGTTTTGTACCCCAAAAATGGGTTTTTTGAATTTTTTACATATAATTTTTGAAATAGTCAAATTTTAGTTTTTACCATTGGATCCAGCTTAAAAAAACACACAATTTGGTATTTTGATCATTTCTCTACGTCAATTGGTTACCGAGATATTGAAAGTGCTAAACACAGTACGTTGTCTAATGTTATTCTTATGGAGGAAAAGAAAAATTTTACATCTCGCTTATTTATGAACGTATACTGACGAAACTTGGTATACGGCTTCATCTGGTTGTGGACCACTGATATTTGCTCAAAAAAACCATTTTTTGCCAAAGGCTCCCGTAGCAGCAAACCTGCGTACTCAGCCCCATGTTATTCTTATGGAGAATAAATAACGTGTTATCTCCCTTAATTATGAAAATAAATTAATGAAATTTGGTATGTGGCTTTACCTAAATGAGTTGTATTGATATTTGTATAAAACCCCATTTTTTGTTTTCCTTCCTTCAGCAAACCTGCATACTCAGCCGCCATGTTATTCTTATGGAGAATAATTAAAATGTCATAAATCGTTTATTTATGAATGTATATTGATGAAAATTGGTATGTGGCTTTATGTGGTATTAAGATACGTATATATTCATTGGAAATTCGCTGAGTATGCAGGTTTGCTGCTACGGGGGTATTTAAGAATTTAGTTCATAATGGTATACAGTTGTTTGATAGTTGCAAGCAATCCCTCAATTGAGTTTAGTTTTTGAACTAATATCCCTTCTTGGAATATATATAATAGAAACAGGATATCATGTATGTAATATAAAACTAATTGGGACCTATCGATGTTTACTTTATAAACGAAAGGCCTAGTCCCCAAATCAATTATATTACTGATTTAGTAAAACAAATTTAAAATGTAATATTAATGTATGGATTCATAATAATGCTACACTTTTTGTCTGAACTCCCCCCCCCCTTGCTGGCAATGGTGTAAAACGCAATTGGAATTCAAGTTGGTAACAACTAAATCGGCTTAGCCAAAGTGAAATAAGCTCACTCTGGTTTTGTTAAAATTATATTTTATACATAATTAACTATTTAAGCAAGTGTAGCTTTAAACGCATTATAAAATGGTTGTTGAAAGTTTGAGTTTCCCCAGACCATTCCAGATCGGCGCGGGGCCAAGTGGCTGTGTATTTCACTGTTCAACGCTCCCTCTAAAATCAAACATTTCTTCTAACCAATAGTTGTTTTGACAGAAGGAAGCGTATATTCATGCCAATAGATTTTTCACTTGTATTATCCAAAGAATTATTCACCTTACACATAGAGTAAGGTTGTAATATAGTTTGAATACGAATTATAATATAGAACACGTAATGTAATGTGCTATTTAGACCATGAAGTATAATTTAAATATGAACTCTCACAAAATACAGTTCTAAATTAAAGTGTTTTTTTTTTTAAAAGGTTAGTACCTTCTAGAAAATATAATAATATGCGATTAATATAACCAATACTGAAAATCAGATTCTTAATTGTTGCTACTGTCACAATATAAGTTGTGTTAAACTGTTAGTCTGGTTTAAAAGTGCATATATGAACGTGATCTTTAGCAACATCAGGTACAAATGTTTCAGTCACGTAATCACAAGGGACATTCTGAGATTTGGCAAGCAAGTGCGCAGTTTACTGATTTCAGTGTCGCATCTCTGTTAGAAGTTTAAAGTTTTCTGTCATCAGCAAGCTTAGGAGGCCTGAAACTAATGCACGTTAACAAAACTAACGTACAATATTTCAATACTCTCTGAGCACAATGATATATCACTAACAAAACTACCTAAACATAATAAAAAAATAAGTATATTGAGAATGGCAACCAATATCTTTTACAAGCAGTCATATTTAATCATTGACAACAAATTCACTTTTAAAAAGTAAGGTTACAAGTTTTTCACAATATCACATCCACTATTTTTCAATCCGGTGAATTGACTACTTGATATCGCGTCGTTGAAAGGGACGAGATGACTGATTGCAACTGAAGGGGTTTCAATTGAATTCGGTTTAATAAATTATTTTGTCCAATCAGTGATTATATAATAAAAAAGGTTGAATAGATTGTGTCTTTTGTAAGAGGTGATTAAAGTAGGTTACACAATAACAAATAGACTTAGAAGGATAAGATAAAACTATCTTCCCACTCAATTTACGCTAAGAAATTATGTTAAAAATTGATTAAATATTTTTACAATGAAGTGTAAAGTAAGGAAATTATTGTAATATACTCATAGATTACACACACTACTTAGGAGTATCAACATTTGTTTCTACTCATATAATCGGTGTTATGATAATAATTATATACAGTGATCTAAAATGACAAATTAATTGTGGGAGAAAAACTTGCAAAACTCACATCAGTACCTTGCGGACGTCTCTTGCGGTGTGAATTGGCAACGTCTTAGGTTACTTTACCAGACGTTGGGGGACAGATATTTTGTGAAATGAGCTACAAGACTACAATAATTGTTTACTACTCTTTAGATATCAGTTTGTTGGAATTAATTTGATATCATCCTTCTTAATCAACCTGTTTGTTCTTAGTATTTTGTTTTCACTGTTTTATATAACTATACAATAATTTGTTTTACTTACTGTGGGTGATTTCCTATTAGAACTAACAAACTTGCTAACACTGGATAATTATCTTCGACTCTAAGCTACAACACCGTTTTCAATCATTCTAGTGAATGTTAAATTTAAATCAAGTAAAAAATAAAATACATATACAACATTTTATTTCCTAAAACACAAAAGGACTTTTTCACTTCAAATAGTTCTCATGTCTACTGATTAAGTAGCGTTTAACTGGAGGAGCACGATGAAATAAGTCAGAGAAAACCCTACCACCTGAAAAAAACAAATAAATAAGACAAAGAAATTAATAATTATTTAATTTATAATTATTATTCTGAATAAAAGAATGTACAAGCGTCATAGTAAATGTTTTTACTCTTAAATTATATTGGAATCCTTAAACACTTTCATTGAAATGATATAAAAGGTATGGATATAATTAAAGGTTTAACTCTAGAGTTAATGTATGTACGGCACTACGAGCGGATCTAGCCATTAGCACACTCGACTGCCCCCCCAGTGAATACGTGGAAGTGGTGTACAGCGTTTTTGTGTAGACTGAGTGTTTTTGTGAGTGTAATAAATAAATCCTTGTTTAGTTTAAATTTTAGGAGTACCACGAATTTGTAATAATAGTTAAGCTAAGTAAAGTTCGTGTAACCTTCTGGCCAAGGTCTTTTGCCAAAGTTTTCAGGTCGTACTAGTGCCTCTGATATGGCCTGACGACTACTTGTGCGGCCGGGACCAACGGCTTAACCTGCCTTCCGAAGCACGGTGGCAGTCTGAGTTACAAAAGTCATTTGGATTTCACCGGGAATTGAACCCGGGTCTTTTGAGTGGTAGACCAGTACTCGACCCCCTCACATGTAACTACCGCTTATGTTGTAAAAGCTATGTTTATTGTTGACAGCTAGAGAGTAACTGATGGTGAACAATGTTTAGTTTGAAACTAGGTCCACAACAGGAAATTGAAATGTTGACACTAAATCCTGCAAAAGAAATATTACATTTAAAATAGGGAAAAATAAAGTAGAATCACCTTGGTAATGAGGCTCATGTTGAATGTGAAGATTCCTGCGACGGAGAGAGAGGCTGGGTTGTCGACATGGGACAGGGAGAACTGCTCCACCTAGCAACAACAACAAGATGTTGCATAATCAGTTGTTTTTAATAACTCGATTGAAAAATATTAGTTTAATTATTAGCTTAGTAAACTTTTAAAGTTAAAGGTTTTTATTAATTAAAAAACTACTTTCAAAAAGACTTTATTTATCAAACCTTTAGCACTTGCAGTAACAAGGATGCCAATGAAATGAAATAAAAGCTTGTTAAGATTTGTGAGAAAGTATGTTAATGGAAAGAAAGGATTCTTATTACATGAACAACTTCCTATGTTTCAATGACAATTATTGTTGTCGTAGGTTGAATATTAATAAGAGTGAGTGGGTATGCATGCTTGATAGTACTGCTATAGACCACAATCATTACTTGAAGACAATTTTGAAGTTATAACAGACAGTGTTTGAACGGAATTGAAACAGTTTGACTAATTCCGTTTCTTAGGTTTCATAATTATATTTACGTCTAACATTATCGATTTCAGATGCTCTAATTGCTACTTGACTCGGTAGACTAAAAACACAAGAGTATATTTAGTTCCTATACTGTATTCAATCTATAACTTCATGTCTGATGACCGACGTCTCAAGCTTGCTCAAGGCAGGTTGCTCAGGGCCACGTGGTGTGTTTTTATGCAGGGTGTTTATAATTAAATCTAGGCTTTAAGGAATAATTATAATATATTTGGTAGACATTTAATTACTACCTTTTGTTGATAACCAACCACTAGGACGAACTAGAAATACGTTGAACTGACAAGTATTTCGTTTTCAATAGATTTGTTTATTTATTTAACGCCAGTGGCATTTTTGTTAAGAGTTTATTGAAAACGCTTTTAAGGGAAAACTGCCCAAATCTCTTAAATTTGTATTGAAACCCCGGGATTCAAACCCGTGAGCCCTTGAACCAAAGTGTAAAGATGCTAACCGAGGTGCCTAAGATAAAAAATAACCGGCTTGGCTAGTAAGATTTAAAATAAGTTTTGGTAACAGAAACTAAATACCCCCGTTGCAGCAAACCTGCGTACTCAGCGAATTTCCAATATATATATATATATATGTGACTCACTACTACATAGAGCTATTTAAGAAGTTTCATAAAAATACATACAAAAATAAGTGATATATAGCATTTTATTTATTCTCCATATGACTAACATGGGGCCGAGTATGCAGGTTTGCTGCTACGGAGACTATCAACAAAAACATTGTCTTTTGTGCTAATATCAATATACCACAGCTATTTGAAGCCACATACCAATTTTCATCAATATACATTAATAAATAATCGAGAATTTTATTTATTCCCCATAAGGATAACATATTGGACAACGTACTGTGTTTAGTACTTTGAATATCTCTGCAACGGATGGACGTAGAACAACAATTAAAACACCAAAATGTTTGTTTTGTTGAGCTAAACACATTAATAAACAGAAATGTGAAGTTTTTAGTAAAACTATCTGAGAAAAATCTAAAAACCTTTTTCCCATAAGATTAACATGGGACACGTTTTTTTGGATTTTCTCCGCAACCACTTAACCTAGGTTAATAATTCAAAATACTAAATAATTTGTTTTTTTAAGCTCTATAAAATGGTTATAACCAAAATTGAATGTTTTTAACATTTTGGGATCAAATTTGCAAAAAACCGATTTTTGGAAAATGTTAAACCCCCATAAAACCCCCTTCCCATAGTGCGATCGATCTGGTTTTCGAACTTAAAGTCATAAATGCTACTCTCCACATTTGCGCCAAATTTCATCAAAATCGGATGTTTCTTTTAAAAGTTATCGCTGTTACGGACACACACACATATATATACAAATTTGAACGAATAGTGTTTTTGGCATCTGGGTACCTCAAAATGAAAAGTTATCATAGTCTTGGGCTTAAATCTTACCATGCTACGGTAATAGCTTCTTCCCTATAGGGGAAATTCGCTAAAATAAATCTAAAACTAATCAATCACCCTTCCAAACCATTTTTTAGCCAATTTGTCTTATAAAAACTAGACAAATGTCTACCAATACAACATATTGATTGATATATTGTAAACTAGAAACCACTTTGCTTACCAACTCTCCAAGTTCTATCGAGGAGTTTGGTGTGATCATCTCGTGGGCTAGATGTACCAACTCGTTCGCCTGTAATGGAACCTTACATTTAAGTTTTATCCTGAAGTATTGTTATTTAAATAACAACAAATATTTTTATTTAAGCTACTATTGGTTGCGTATTTAGAACGTGGCATTACCAAAAGCTATTTTTAATATTGGACCTTTAATAATCAATGTGTAGCTTCTGATTTTGTCTGAAAAAATAGTCACAATGCTAGTTTAAAATGTTAACGAGGCATTTATATTGAATGAATGCGATTTTGGATCTTACATACTGTAGAGCTTTACTAACCAACTTAGGTAAAGGTATATGTTACTTGATGTAGAATAGTATATTTCGTCACTAGGATCAAAAGTGGATCTTTTTAATACGAACTCCAGTTTAACTGCCGAGGCGAAGCCGAGGCTGGGAAATGAGCGAGTATTAAAAAGACACTTTTGATCCGAGTGACGAACTATATTTTTCGTCATACTGCCAAAAAACTTAAGGTTTAAATAAAAACAAAAGTAAAGTTTACGTACTTTGTCTTCATAATCTCAAATGTTTCTTTCAGCTTGTCTCTTGAAACAATCAACTGTTGCACATGCATAATTTCGGTTCATTCATATCTAACGGTTTTTGAGTCGATCACTTCAAACCAATCATTGTGGTTCGAATCAATCGGTTGTTCTTCAAATAACAATACAACAATGAATGTTTCGATTATTTATAATCGAATGAATGTTAATCGATTTATGACGACCTCGAATCAAAAGTATCATCAACAATGATCTTTTTAGTCATCAAAACATATGTTATTATCCAAAGACTAAAAAGAAGAACTTTTGAATCTCAACGCATCTGTTAAAAACAGATGTTTTTGAAGCAGTATGACGAAAAATATATTTTAAATAATGGCTGATCATTACTCTTTTTTCAACTGGTAGGTATTCTGGAAATACGTTTTTTTCCATGATATAAACTAACGTACCTGATACAGCGCTACAGTTCACTGGGTTATACAGCTTTCTCCCGGTGTCAAAAACCAAGAGATAGCCAGAACCAGAAGAAACGATAAAGAAACCAAATCTTCACCCACCTCTAACTCTAGTTGTTGACAGAGATAGAGTATCCAACAGAGAGGCAGGAATCTTCCACATTTTACAATTAGTAGCGCTTGTTCTTCTTGAATTTCTCCATTTTGAAAGGTCTTAAGAATCCCATAGAATATTCCAATCATAATCATCACTCTGGCAGCTACGTACAAGAGGATGTAAACAGAGAAGTATGAGCTGACATCCCTGAGCGTGTTCCGCAGATCAACATAGTCCTTGAATATCAAGGAGACCTGAGCACAAGACGGCGCACTGCGAGTACTGCTGTTGCTGGATGAAGCGGTTTTCAGCTTGTTGTTGAGACACCTGAAGCGCTTTTGTAACCGGCTGATCAACAGCACGAGTTGGAATAGTGGAACGTTAAATAAGTTTAAGTTGAATATCTTCATAAGGGTCACTGCGATGTTCGTTCTTCCAGTGAGAAACGGAGCAAGCCGCATACCACATTCGATAGCATAAAGTGATATGATACAATATATATATCTCCATTCTAGTTCATATGAGCCTGCGATTCTGTTGCTTATCGCTACAAAATTTACCCTCCTGACATTTGCGTTGATTAGTGGAACAATGCAGGTTGAGAGGAAGCATGTCGCCCCTATGTGAAGGGTTACCGAGTGGGTAGTGTCTGCGAACCTGTGCTCTGCCAACATGACCGATGGTCTGGCACACACGAGAATCAGGCAGCAGGCTACAGCAGCGAAGCACTTGTCTGATCTCCGGTTGGTGGGGGCGTGGCCAGTGATCCTGAATAACCAGTTGAGACATTTTAGTAACATCGTAGATTTAAATACGGTTTGAAACTGTACAACTTAGAATGAACTCAACCAAATGTCTCATCAGTAGTCATATTAATATGTTTCTTCATTTCGAATGTGTAACTTCCTGTCACTTTATTGTTGTTAAGGTGACATTTATTCAATACATAATGACAACCAACATATTATAATGTATCGATGTTACAATTGCTATTGACCTGTTTACATTAATACCCAGTATTGTTTCAATTTCCATTGATTAATCGATAAAACCTATTAACATTGATAGCTGCTCTTCAAGCAGTTTGACATGCAGGTACTCTATACTAATAACCAATGGTCCAATTTTTGTGAAATTTGGTATGTAGGTACTAATCTACAATATCTCCAGTTTTTCATTTGTTTGAATTTTGGATTTTTACGGGTAATTATCCCCAAAAAAACCGCCAAAAACATCAAAAATAAAAATTTCTAAAAAACAGCTCTAACGATTTTGATTAAACTTTAGTCGTTTGTAGAAATGTTGTTTCTCAACAAAATGAAACCACTCGCATTTCTGTAAAAATTCGGGTTTAGAAATTACAGGACTTAAAACGTAAAAAATTCAGTTTTTTTTATTTTTCATAAAAAAACATAAATATAATAGTATATTTCGTCACTAGGATCAAAAGTGGATCTTTTTAACACGAGCTCCAGTTTAACTGCCGAGGCGAAGCCGAGGCTGGGAAATGAGCGAGTATTAAAAAGACACTTTTGATCCGAGTGACGAACTATATTTTTCGTCATACTGCCAAAAAACTTAAGGTTTAAATAAAAACAAAAGTAAAATTTACGTACTGTGTCTTCATAACCTCAAAAGCTTCTTTCAGCTTGTCTCTTGAAACAATCAGCTGTTACACATGCATAACTTCGGTTCATTCATATCTATCGGTTGTTGAGTCGATCACTTCAAACCAATCATTGTGGTTCGAATCAATCGGTTGTTCTTCAAATAACAATACAACAATGAATGTTTCGATAATAACAATGAATGTTTCGATTATTTATAATCGAATGAATTTTAATCGATTTATGACGACCTCGAATCAAAAGTATCATCAACAATGATCTTTTTAGTACTAGTACGATAATTATCATCAAAACATATGTTATTATCCAAAGACTAAAAAGAAGAACTTTTGAATCTCAACGCATCTGTCAAAAACAGATGTTTTTGAAGCAGTACGACGAAAAAAATATTACTATTCACCATTAAAAATACTTCAAAAAACTAAATAATTTAGTATTTTGAATTGCTATTCTACGATTGCTGGTTGAGGAGAAAATTTAAATTTTCATTTTGCGGTAAACGCACTACGTTGTCCAATGTTATTCTTATGGGGAATACAAAAATTACTATTTCTCTCTTATTTACTGATCAATTTCGTTCAAACTTGATATGCTTGTCAAGTTAGCATTGACCAACAGAGGGAATTCGAAATATGTTCCTCCTTAATAACCCTGGGGGGGGTATAGGGTGCATTCCCCCCCTTAAAACCACGTGTGTAGCAATGGATTCTGTTACGCCTCCAAAACAGGGATTTGGGTGGTTGTTTTTGAAAACAACTTATTTAAAAGATTTTCTGTACATTCCACCGTGCTTTGTATTCTATATTTAGTAAATTAAAAGTAATTTATTCATTAAAGTTGGGCTAAAGGGAGAAAGCATGTGTCAGTTTCCTGATAGCGTTTATTTTTTAACATTTCCATTTATATTGTCTAATGGTAAGATAGTATCATTACTTTAGGGATGGGTAACGACATCACGGCGGTTGCTCTCGAGAGAGACGTTACGCCGTATTGTTTAGATAAATCGTAGTTTTACATCGCAAGTCGCTAGCTTTAACTGACCGTGTTTGCGAGTGAGTAATGCGGACGTTGTCCCCGGACAATATTACGGACGATAGTAACGCTCGTGTGTTAATAACAAACAATCCATAAGAAGCTGACCTGAAAAAAATTTAAAAGCAACTCCAAGGTCAGAATTGGATCAATGAAAAATATATATTAAACATCAGAACACAAATGAGAAATACAACTGTCAACTATTTTCTCTTCAAATATATATCAACATTTTGTTTGCATTATTTTTTATGAAAAAGCGTTTGCCCTCGAGAGTTGACATAGAGTCTTTTTCAGTGTCAGTGCGCATTATAAGTAAAATAAGTTTTAGTTTTAGTGGGTTTGAAAATGATACCTATAATATATTTTATATCTGATGAGAATGTTACCTATACAAATTATACAGAGTTCAAAATGACCATGTCCGCATAACATCTTGCTAACAATTTAAATGGTGGGAAATATCTCGTAGAATTGAATGAAAACAGGCATATGAGGGGACTGCGCTCTCACTCGTCGAATGGTTTGGAAAGAGCGTTCGCAAAAGCAAGCTTTCGTTCACAGTGCTTCCTTATAAACTTTCTTTCACATTAGTCAGAACAAATTACTATCGACAGTTAATAGTGAAAAACACTCTACTATTGAACCAAACAGCTAAAACTTAAATACTAAATCAATTATTTAGTCCGTTGCTTGCAAATACTATTAAAATTCATGTTTTGACAATTAATAGCATAATGAGTGTGTGTTTAATGTAACCCAATTTACAATTACCGTATCAAAAGTCACTGTATAAAATCAATAACGTTTTAAGTTACCAACCCTTCATTCACCTTATCATCGTCTAGTTTGCAATATTGTTTATTTAATTTCCTGCTGTTTCGAAGTCATCCCATTAAAAATGCAAATATGGGTTTCTCGAAAAGAGCGGTCTGATTCATAGCAAAGACAATTTAAATTATGAAGAAACAGGAATTAGTTTTATTCCCAACAGCATTACATATTATAGCATATGCTAGCTATGTAAAATTTGTATAGTTTTGCTTCCAGATTGAGGGTTGCGTTTTAAAGAAACGCCCTGCATTTCCACCCCTAACTCTGAAGAATTGGTTGTGAAAGTTGTAGAAAACTCACCCAAGTTCCAGCAGAGTTACGTACACCAATCAGTGAAAAAGCTCAGGCTTTCAATTCAGTTAAGTCACTCTCCTTACACTAAAGTTGGGAAAGGTGAAAGTTTATTTGTTGAGTGAACTTTTATTAGTTTAACTCTGTTCGATAAGACTACTCTACACCGTAAAACACACCACGGGCGTGCTTTTTTGGACAACATAAGCATGCATGTTTATAGAAAACCGTAATATTTTATTAACATACTGAATTTAAATGTTTTAGGTACTATCAAAATAAAGTTGCATTAATGGAAGTGCATGCCATGCGTCATCTTATTTTCAGTGACAGGCTTGTTCAACAATGCCACTTCGTTTTAGAAACATATTCAGAGTGTCTCACGTAAGGTGTCTCAAACAGATTGCAGACGAACCAATTGACCTAGAAGGATGAAATTAAATTATTTCCCACTTAATCGACCCGAAGGAATAACGTAAATATATTTTTAGTTTGTTACAAATACAGGGTGTTCCAAAAACGGAAGGTCACTAGTTCGAATCTCGGAATTTTCAAAAATATAAACTTATGTAAAGTTAAGCATCATTTTAAATATCTACACTCGACTAACATTTTGGCAAAAACCTAACTCGCTTATCTTTATGCTTTTCAAAATGGCTGAAATTTTGTTGTAAAATATTGACATTTACGGAATACCCTGTATCTGCTAAACCACAAGACATCTTAGTTCTAGTTAAAAATTATTACTCGTTTTAAAATCAGCGTTACCGTGATATGCTACATGACAGTATTTGAAACAAAATACAAAACTACATAAAATACTTTTTTTGAAAATGTTTGTCCCCAAAACTCCAAAAAGTGAAATAGTATCATATGTCAAAAAGCATACGATTGAAAAGGGATTGTAAAACCTAGCAAATTTCTAATTTACACCAACCTTGTACCTCATACTGCTTTTTAGCAATCAATAAAAATCATAATTTCCCCTTATAAAATGCATGTAATTTATACATATTCCATTCATAAAAAAGGCCTCAGAGTATGTGTTACGCACAAATAATATGCACTTTATATGGGGAAATGGTGATTTTTGTTGATTGCTAAAAACAAAAAGAGATACGAGATTGGTGTAAATTAAAAGTTGCTAGGATTTCCAAGACCTTAAATATGTTATACTTTTTTAAATATGTTACTATTTGAATTTTTGGAGTTTTGTGCACATAAACATTTTCAAAAAAAGTATTTTTTGTATTTTTGTATTTTGTTTTAAATACTATCATGTAGCATATCGGGCTAATGCTGATTTTAAATCGAGTAAGAATTTTGAACCAGAACTCGCCTTGTGGTTTAGCAGATAAGGGTATTCCGTAATTGTCAATGGTTTAAAAACAAATGGCCGCCATTTTTAAACGGATTAAGATAAGTGAGTTCTGTTTTTGCCAAAATGTTAGTCGAATGTAGAGCTTTAAAATTATGTATAATTTTATACATGTATGTAATTGAAAATTCCGAGATTCGAACTAGTGACCCTCCATTTTTGGAATACCCTGTATTTGTAACAAACTAAAAATATTATTACGTTATTCCTTGGGGTCGATTTAGTGGGAAATAATTTTATTTAATCTTTCTAGGTTAAGTGGTTCGTTTGTAATCTGTTTGAGACACCCTGTAAGCAAACTTTAGACCCCTAGTAGGACTTTCAAAATATGATCGAATTGCAATAAAAAACTAAAATAATTTGGAGATATGCTATTTGTTTTTACGGTTTATAAGTCGTGAAATTTTGATTAAAAACGAATGCTAATACTTAAACAAAGTAAACGCTTGAATCAGACCTGGAAAATTAATTAAATTATACTTTTTCCAGTTTCTATGATTTTCTTTTGAGAACTGTTTGCCTTTGCCTTTGCTTTATTGTTCTTTGCCTGACATACTAATAATACAGTAAAAACTCACTCATCCGGCATCCGTTGATCCAGCACTTTCAATAATCCGCCATTAGTCTAAGGGTTCTAAACAAATTTTGTTACATAAAATTCACTCTGCAAACTTTGCCTACCACGCCCAAAAGGCTTGATTAAGTATAATGATTAAAGATTAAGATTAAAGTACACGC
The DNA here is from genome assembly GCA_963675035.1 of Allygus modestus. NCBI lineage: Eukaryota > Metazoa > Arthropoda > Insecta > Hemiptera > Cicadellidae > Allygus > Allygus modestus. Next base: position 139,225,581 of record OY776116.1, read on the forward strand.
CTTTTGGGCGCGATCGGCAGGGTTCACAGGCAATCGGGAACATTTTTCAGCACTACTGAAATCAGAGAAAGCACAATAAAACACTGAATAATGGCTCGCTAACCAATGATTTCCTTTTTACATTATTTTTTTAATTTTCGGAATTCTGGCACTGCCAACATTCCCAACGTGCCGGATTAATTAGCGCCCACTGAACTACCTTTTATTCAGAGTTATTTGTTACCTTTAATTTATCTCCCATCATCTTGAACAAAAACCCAAACCTAGATGTATATTAAGTCATAATAAATTAAAAGTAAATCATAATATAAAAATATATGAGTAGATTATTCAAACTATTTACCTTTAGTCGTAAATCTTTTACTCGTCGTAACCTGTCATATTTAGTAAAATTGCTGTAACAGAAGCGAGATCAATGAAAACACAGAAGATAAAAGCTCTATAGTACAAAATACAAATACAAACCATTTATTGTTTAAATCTCTTGTTAAGAACACCCATTTCCTGCCTTTTCGACGAAATTTTGGTGGTGGAACATATCAATCTCACACACAGTCGAACATTACTCTAAGCGAAAACCCACGACAATTACGTGACAGTTGTTAGGTATAAGTTTTATTACACAACAAACAAATATATACTCACATTTTTAAATTCATATCATAAAATACTGGGTGATCGTGCAAGAAGTAAATTGATTCAATACATCAATTAACGAAAAACTACAAAATACTGAAATAATGGTGTAGTTGGCATCTACTTGTAAGAAAATACCCCAAGTTTAGATTCATTAAAACTGATTGTCGTAAACAGTGCCTTAAGTGGCTGTGTTTATTAGTGAATTTCCTTTGGAAAGTGAACTATTAGCATGACCTGCACGGTGAAACTTAAGCCCGGGACCACCATAGAAGTTCCTAACGTGACCCCCTGAACACGTTTTGGGGGGTCGTTCAAAATTTTATATATATATATATATATATATATATAGACATATATATATATATATATATATATGTGTATGCACTCTAACGGTCGCATTTTTTGTCCGATTTACTTAAAATTTGGTAGGGACGTTCCTTTCTATAATCTGTTGGACAGGTTCGTTGGGCAAAACAATCGGAAAACTCTAAACCCATTTTTTGGGGATTAATCTTTCAAATTTCGAGTTTTTGGGCCCAAAAAGGGTCAGAAAAGCGCCAGATGTAAGATTAATGCATGTAAAAAGATGGGAATTAGAAAGGCGAAAGTTTTAAGCCCTCTCTCGTCATTCTAGCATACATATTTACCGAGTTATTAAAGAAAATGTGTATAGACCAAACACAGTACGTTGTCTTATGGGGGTTTTACATTAGAAAAGCCTGTTATTTGTTTGTTGGTGTACTTTTAACATCTCCAGCAACCTCACGCCTACTTTAAAGCCTGACTGGACCTTCTCCTAACCTTATAATGCACAAAATTGTATTCCCAGCATTGCAGGTAAATGAAACCAGGAGCATCAGAACAGCCAAAAAAATCAATGTTTTCAGATTTCAATAACTATTGGACAAATGTATGTTTTTACACTGAGTTTGAGTTCTAAAAGTTTTTATGTGGAAATTCACTTCCCTCACGTCAGCGTGCTGCGTGCGAACTCGTTGTTAAATATAAAATGGCCCCCTACTCTTTTCTCAGTAAAGTAAATGTTGCAAAGGCCTCCGCGTACTACTGATTTGACTCCTTTTTATGTGGGGTTATGTGGAAGATGCCTTAGCACCCCCTCTTCCATCAAACCTCATACAGCTAAGAGAAAGAATAATAGCTGCAGTAAATCAGTCCACACTCGGAGTGTTTGGTCAGGACTGAACTTTAGGATTGATGGCTGCTATGGGAACCAAAGTTACATTCTACATCTGTGACATATCGGAAAGAATAATAGCTGCAGTAAATCAGTCCACACTCGGAGTGTTTGGTCAGGACTGAACTTTAGGATTGATGGCTGCTATGGGAACCAAAGTTACATTCTACATCTGTAACATATCGGAAAGAATAATAGCTGCAGTAAATCAGTCCACACTCGGAGTGTTTGGTCAGGACTGAACTTTAGGATTGATGGCTGCTATGTGAACCAAAGTTACATTCTACATCTGTGACATATCGGAAAGAATAATAGCTGCAATAGATCAGTCCACACTTCGGAGTATTTGGTCAGGACTGAACTTTAGGATTGATGGCTGCTATGGGAACCAAAGTTACATTCTACATCTGTGACATATCGGAAAGAATAATAGCTGCAGTAAATCAGTCCACACTCGGAGTGTTTGGTCAGGACTGAACTTTAGGATTGATGGCTGCTATGTGAACCAAAGTTACATTCTACATCTGTGACATATCGGAAAGAATAATAGCTGCAGTAGATCAGTCCACACTCGGAGTGTTTGGTCAGGACTGAACTTTAGGATTGATGGCTGCTATGTGAACCAAAGTTACATTGTACATCTGTGACAAATCGGGAAGAATAATAGCTGCAGTAGATCAGTCCACACTCGGAGTGTTTGGTCAGGACTGAACTTTAGGATTGATGGCTGCTATGTGAACCAAAGTTACATTCTACATCTGTGACATATCGGAAAGAATTCAAAATATGTGCAAGTTGAAATTGTTAGTTGCATCCACCTTGTAATTAAAAAAGAGCTGTATTTGACTAACAAAGTTGTTTACTTATTAGTGAATTTCCTTTGGAAAGTGAACTATTAGCATGACCCGCACGGTGAAACTTAAGCCCGGGACCACCATAGAAGTTCCTAACGTGACCCCCTGAACACGTTTTGGGGGGTCGTTCAAAATTTTATATATATATATATAGACATATATATGTGTATGCACTCTAGCGGTCGCATTTTTTGTCCGATTTACTTCAAATTCGGTAGGAACGTTCCTTTCTATAATCTGTTGGACAAGTTCGTTGGGAAAAACAATCGGAAAACTCTAAACCCATTTTTTGGGGATTAATCTTTCAAATTTCGGGTTTTTGGGCCCAAAAAGGGTCAGAAAAGCCCCAGATGTAACATTAATGCATGTAAAAATATGGGAATTAGTGCGGCAAAACTTTTAAGCCCTCTCTCGTCATTCTAGCATAAATATTTACCGAGTTATTAAAGGAAATGTGTATCGGCTAAACACAGTACGTTGTCTTATGGGGGTTTTACACTAGAAAAGCCTGTTATTCCTTCGTTAGAGTACTTTTATTATCCCCAGCAACCTCACGCCTACTTTCAAGCCTGTCTGGACCTTCTCTTAACCTTATAATGCACAAAATTGTATTCCCAGCTTTGCAAGTAAATGAAACCAGGAGTATCAGAACAGCCAAAAAATCAATGTTTTCAGATTTCAATAAAAATTCGACACATGTATGTTTTTACACTGATTTTGAGTTTTAAAAGTTTTTATGTGGAAATTCACTTCCCTCACGTCGGCGTGCTGCGTGCGAACTCGTTGTTAAATATAAAATGGCCCCCTACTCTTTTCTCAGTAAAGTAAATGTTGCAAAGGCCTCCGCGTACTACTGATTTGACTCCTTTTTATGTGGGGTTATGTGGAAACCTAATACAGCTAAGAGAAAGAATAACAGCTGTAGTAGATCAGCCCACACTTCGGAGTGTTTGGTCAGGACTGAACTTTAGGATTGATGGCTGCTATGTGAACCAAAGTTACATTGTACATCTGTGACAAATCGGAAAGAATAATAGCTGCAGTAGATCAGTCCACACTCGGAGTGTTTGGTCAGGACTGAACTTTAGGATTGATGGCTGCTATGTGAACCAAAGTTACATTCTACATCTGTGACATATCGGAAAGAATTCAAAATATGTGCAAGTTGAAATTGTTAGTTGCATCCACCTTGTAATTAAAAAACAGCTGTATTTGACTAACAAAGTTGTTTACTTATTTTGTAATAACCCTGTATATTAAAACTATTTATGAAACTCTGCCAAGGGGAGGTCCCACTGAAAATTATAAATCCTTAACTGTGTATTATTTCGAACAATATTAATTTTTACTATCAGTATTTATTCTACTTGAAACAAAATAACCATTTTTTGACCACCTATAAACCACCCCCTCCCACCACCTCCCCTTTTAGGCAAATTTGCAGGGTTTCACAATAATCACTAAGGCTTTGTAACTATAAGTAGTAGATACATTGTTGAAGTGTCATTTGAAAGAGTATAATACTGCCAACAAAGTTTTTTATTCATTTGAAATTATCTCTTAAGATATTTTCTCTAAAAAATTTCAAACTCCAAAATATTTTTACATGTTTTTAATTTTATAAAAAATTAAAATAATAAAAACCGATTTAGACAGTAATAGGCCCATGCATAGCTTTGTGCCTGTACATGTAATGAACGAGCATGCAACGTTTCACAATCACATTTCACATCAAATTCTTTTTCAAGCATAAAACTTATGGAAATGTTTTATCACACAATCTTCGGTAACAGTTAAAGAGACTAAAATTTACACCACTCAAACATTTTTTTCCGTAAAATATGTATATTTTTATCAAATTGTTGTGATTTTTAATAGAGAAAGATTTAAATAAAATGTTGGTAAGAGAAAAATTCTATATATTTGAGATTTTTGACTATATTCAGTGGGAACTGGATTGATTTAATAAGTGCAATTTATGCAACTTTTTAATTTTAGCGAATTTCCCCTAAAGGGAAGAAACTATTACCGTAGTCGGCATGGTAAGACCTAGGCCCGGGACAGTGATAACTTTTCGTTTTGAGGTCCCCAGACCCCAAAAACACAATTCGTTCGAAAGTGTATATATATATATATATATATATATATATATATATATATATATATATCTATATGTGTGTGTGTGTGTGCGTGTGTGTGTGTGTGTCCCCTTGAGCATGATAACTCTCGTAAAAATGATCCGATTTTGATGAAATTTGGTATAAACGTGTAAAGCAACATTTATGACTTAAAGTTTGAAAACCAGCCAGACCGCTCCATCCGAAGGGGTATTTTGGGGGGTTTTGTACCCCAAAAATGTTTTTTTTTAAATTTTGTACGTGTAATTTTAGAAAAAATCAAATTTTAGTTTTTATTATTGGATTAAACTTAAAAAACACACACAATTTGGTATTTTGATCATTTATCTACGTCAATTGGTTACCGAGATATTGAAAGTGCTTAACATAGTACGTTGTCTAATGTTATTCTTATGGAGGAAAATAAAAACTTTATATCTAGCTTATTTCTGAACGTATACTGACGAAACTTGGTATATGGTTCATCTGGTTGTGATCTATTGATATTTGCTCAAAAAAATTATTTTTTGCCAAAGGCACCCGTAGCAGCAAGCCTGCGTACTCAGCCACATGCTATTCTTATGGATAATAATTAAATGCTATGTCTCCCTTAATTATGAACATAAATTAATAAAAACTGGTACATGACTTTACCTAGTTGAGTTATATTGATATTAGCATAAAAACCCATTTATTGTGTTCGTTGATGCAGCAAACCTGCGTACTCAGACCCAATGTTATTCTTATGGAGAATAATTAAAATTGTATATATCGCTTATTTGTGAATATATTTTTATCAAACTTGGTCAATGGCTTTATGTAGTATTAAGACCTTTATATATCCATTGGAAATTCGCTGAGTACGCAGGTTTGCTGCTACGGGGGTATTTATTGTACATGGGACCATTTTATCTGGGTTGATCTTTAACATAATTATAGCCAGTCATATAATATACACTATAACTTTACACATATATTTATGTATATTTATTGGCTAATACTTTATTGTGCGCTTTTGTTCCACTGTTACTCGAAGATTTCACTTTTCTCTTTTGTAAAATAATATTTTATCGGCTGATTAGTGAAACCTTAAGTTGATTGCATTCACGAAAGACGGATCCTGTTGAGCTGGTTTAGATACGGGATATTTGGGTTTTGTTTACGCAAGTTTTCCGAGAATGAAGTACTTTAAAAGGTAATATGACTTTTGTGCTGAGACAACTGGCAAAATTTAAAATTTTTCTAATTAGTAATTTCAGTTAAAACTCTTTATCATAAAAATACCATCTATTTCAAGGTATAACTATACAAATTATATTTAAAGTTGAATAATATTGAACAGTTTATGCAAGACATTTTTTACAATTAATTTAGTAATAAATTTAAATGTTTTCCCATTTTCTTCCTTGATAGTGTATTTATGTATTATTTCATAAGGGGTTTTTATCAGTTGGCCATAGCTCACATATTGCTTTATCAGAACCAATAACTGACCAATAATTTGAACCAGTTTTAACATTACGTCCACTTTTAGCTGCGAAAAATAAGCAAACAATTCATTCAAAACCATAAACATTATAATTGTATGATTTCAAACTGCGCATTGGCAATTGTGCTTATTCCATCAAAACAAATTAATTTTAATATAATATTCAAATACTTCAATCTGTAGTTTGTAGCTAATATGCAGAATGTTAAAGAGATATTAATAAAAGGTCTTTAAGCCCTCGTTAAGTCAGTTTTTATCCTTTGCATAAAATGCTTTTATAATCTTACTTTGTTCATCACGCACTATCACAACAATTGTACTTTAAACTAGATCATTTGTCGCATTGTTTATTAAGTTAAAAATACCCCCGTAGCAGCAAGCCTGCGTACTAAGCGAATTTACAATGCATATACTATACATGTATCTTAATACCACTTAAAACTACATACCAAGTTTCACCAACGTACAGTCATAAATAAACGATTTGTGACATTTTATTTATTCTCCATAAGAATAAAATGGTGGCTGAGTATGCAGGTTTGCTGAAACAAGGAATACAAAAATTGATTTTTATACAAATATGAATATAACTCAATTAGGTGAAGCTACATACCAAGTTTTATTGATTTATGTTCATAATTAAGGGACACATATTATTTTACTTCTTCTCCCTAAGAATAACATGGGGGCTGAGTACGCAGGTTTGCTGCTACGGGAACCATCTGTAAAATTTTTTTGTGCTAATGACAATAGACCACAACCAGAGGAATCATTACCATGTTTGGTCGGTATACGTTCATAAATAAGCAAGATATAAAATTATTCTTATTATACTTGAAAATAACATTGGATAACGTACTGTGTTTAGCACTTTTAATATCTCCGTAACCAATTGACGTAGAGCAATGATCAAAACACCAAATTCTATGTTTTTTTAAGCAGAATCCAATAATGAAAGATACAAATTTTCTTTTCCGAAGATTATACGTAACAAAATTTAAAAAAACATTTTTGGGTACAAACCCCCCCCCCCTCAAATACCACTTCGGATGAATCGAACTGTCTGGTTTTCGAACTTGGAGTCATAAATGTTGCTTTACACGTGTATACCAAATTTCATAAAAATCGGACCATTTTTACAACAGTTATTGTGCTCATGGACACACGTATATATATATATATATATATATATATATATATATATATATATATATATATACGGTTTTGAACGAATGGTGTTTTTGGGGTCTGGGGACCTCAAAACGAAAAGTTATCATGGTCCCGGGCCTAGGTCTTACCATGCTGACTACGGTAAGCTGAGGACCAAATGACTCAATCTACTAATATTAACGAGAGTTTGACAAGGTAAACAACATCTTTAAGTTTTAAACTGTGAAATGAAAGCATCAAAATTTCAATAAAAATAAATTTTAATTGACTAGGCCTTTCGATATCAAATATACCATCGTTAGGCCAAATCTTTGATAACGTTGATATCGAAAGGCCTAGTCAATAAATTTTTTTTGCTTTAATTTCACAGTTTAAAATTTAAATTGATTTCAACAAATTAGCTCCTAGTACATCATGGATGAACATATTTAAGGTTTTCTATTAAAAGTACTTTAAATACATAGCTGATTTGAGGTCTTTTATCTGTTGCATCTACTGAACAGACTTCAGACCTGCGTATTTTAGTGTTTGTCCTAAAGGTACAATTTAGTTATATTTGGACCTTACAACCTTAAAACGTAATACTCAGCTTGATTTAAAATATTCATATGAAAATAATTTTTGTCGCCTTGAAGGATATTTTATAAAACTTATCTATTTGACCAATACACACAAAACTTATCCTAATCACGTCACGAGAAATCGTTTCTTAAACAAGTATAAATTGTAAATATCGTAAGTGATATTTACAAATAATTAATGATAAAAATAAGATTATATTTAATAATATTATGAAGATTTACAATAGTTTTTCTGAAATAAATAGTATTATTGAGTTTTATAAATATCACCACTTGAAAGTACTGCACTGAATTTATAATTAAAATACTTAAGTGTATAAAACCTAAAATGATGTAGTATTTTCAACATACGTGAGTACAATCTAATGAGATCCAGTACAACATAAGGACCCAAAAAACCTTCAATTATATTGTATCTTCTTTTAACTGTGTAAGTATTCAATTTGAAATATATCTCTATTCTTATATGAGACATATTTGAAATACGTAAACTTAAATTATGCCGAATATAATACTGATTCTTTCCTTCCATTCTGTGTGATATATTACATTATAAACTTCGGAATTATCTGATACTTTATAATATAGTGAAAACCATTAAAGAAATGTAATTTTGTAGTTCGTATTTAGAAAAATAGTTTAAAAAATATTTAAGTTTATTTAGTACATATTGGTGTAATAGGCAGTAGCACAGTTAGTGTATAAAGATTTATTGAATTTTTTTGTTATTGAATTATAATTGTGTGATTGATTGTTCCTGCCACCTATCGGAGCTTAGAAGAACTGGCTCAACGGGAGCGCTAGGTTGGCCAGATAGCGAACTGCCACCTAGTGGTTTGACGTTACTCCGCTAGAGTTCAGGGCAATACATGCATCAATATACTTGCTTGAAAAATTGTGTTACGTTAATTTAATTTAGATCCATCCCACCTTCAGGTTATTGCGAATTTATAATCAACCAAATGATAGATACAGTATTTACAAATATGCCAATTAATTAAATCTTCACAGGGTTAAAACAAGTAATTTAAACTCAAGTGGTTACAATACAACAAATAAGCTGTTAAACTTTAAACTACTGTTTCACTGATGCAGTTCAATGACAGTTTTCTATACTTGCTATGGTCATATTCACAAATAATATGTTCCGGATTTAACTACTATAAACAAGTATTATTTTATAAGAATGATCAGAACCTTTGGGTTTCCGGGTGGTATTGTTTGTTTGTTTATTGGGGGATTAGGAGGCCCCAGCAAAGCCGGCTAGGCACGTCTCCCTTGGGATATTGTACAGCCACCGGAAAGAGGGAAAGGATGGATGGGAAAGGTGGTAGGATGGGGTCAATCTACCTCGCTCCAGAAAGGGAGAGAGATCCTTACCTAGCTCCCGGGCTCTGTGGGTGACAACACCCCAGGACGATTCGCCCTCTAACCCGACGTCCCCCTAAGTCCACCAGACAGGGACCGCTATCGCACAGAGCCTCCAACCTCTAAGGTGTCGGGTGGCCCCAGGACGGTTCATCCCCCAGCCCGGCAGACCGAAGACCGTCGGGTACGGGCCCTTCCTCCCAGGCACCCGTCCCAGGCTGCAAGGAAGATTCACTACTCCCTCCAAGGACTTGGACTAGACTGGGTATCCAGGCTCAACTGGGAGTCAAGCCCCAGAAGAGACACGGAGGAACCAAGGAAGGGAAGTTGTCACACTGGATAGCCAAAAGACTTACCAATACTGTGACAGCTTCATTTTGCTGTACCCAATGTCGACCTCTGTACTAGTATAGACCAGTCAGAGAGCCGTCGAGGGCTAACTCCGGGTGGTATTACTTTGATTTTTATTTGTGTTACAATTCCTGTAAACCCTTAGATTTTCTTTGAAGATACTTACCATTGTAAATTTAAAATTAAACTCAAAACAAGCACTAGTTGATAAAAAAAAACATTAAATAAAATATTTAGAGCCAACTAACTAGTTGACCCGCGTTTCCATCCGAGTAAATGTAATCATAGTTCTACATCCACAACACACGGTTTGTGCATAATGCGTTGATATTACAGTGGTAATTTTATTTATGTAGTGAGTAAAGCGGCTGTTCTCGCTGTTGAATTTTGATAAATATCGTGTTTTGTGTTAAATACAATTTAAATACCTTTAATTTAAGCATGCTTTAAAAAGTGATGCTTTATAGACATATGTGTAGGCCACTGCAGATTTTATTCCTGTAGAACCTTCATCCGGCGTGTATGTCCAATTTAGTTCTCGTTGTACTTACGAATTTTTCAATGTTATGCGCAGCCTTTGCCTAAAAAATCAGTTCTAAGGAAATTAAGACAATACAAATAATCCTTTGAGTTGACTTTAGAAAAACTGTTAAGTTTATTTATCACGTAATAACTAAGTAATCTGCTACAGTTATACAAACCCGAAACAAAATAAAAAAGATGAAAACATGCTATAAACCTTTCTAACCTGACTCTCTTTTCAGGCCATACTAGCGATTTTCGGTGATATAATTGTACGCATGACTTGAACTTTTCGAATTAGAATGACAATTTTAGTTATAACTGAGGAATTTCCTACGAATTAAAGCTCTAAACCCATTTAACTCAGTCAAGGTATACCACGAGTAAAACTTGGTAAATTCATAACTAAATGTTAAATGTTTAACATATAATAGAGAAATAATATTTGTAAGACGGATCTATAAATAGTAAAAGTATTATAGGCTAAACCCTGAAGAATTTTGATTCCTATGTCATTATTTATATTTTAACCTGTACAAAATCAACTATTTTGAGATATGTTACTTACGTTATTACTGAGCCCTCAAACTGATGGCAAAATTTCCAGTGGAACAATTTAATCAACTACAATAGTAATATTTGAATGCCAAATATTATTTCCCCCCCTTAACACTTCAAGCGGTTATATTTGGGGAAACCTATTTTTAAAACCGGTAAACAAACATTGCCGTACTAAGACAGAAATAATCGTCAGCCTACAAGTGTTATGCTAATACATGTATTGCTACAATTAACGATTTCACGGCAATGATCGTTATATTGCGTGACTCTGCTGTTATACGCGCGACAATCTGTCATTGTCACGTAGTAACAACAAGCACTTGAAAGAGAACTGCAATGTGCACGCAGGGCGCCCGGGTCTCTGACCCTAGCTGGAACCTAAGCATGGTCTACAGTACGGACATGAATTGATGGCAAGCTATTAAGCAAGCTGGTGAGGGGAAGCTTCTCCCACTTCAATCCTTCCTTGCCTATACCACTCAACAAAATGGGATCTTTTTGGTTATGTGTCAACAATGCAAAAAATACCTTCCAAACAGTAGGAGGTGTTGTCTAATGAAAATAAACTATAAACATGAGCAATTGATGTCTAAAATACCCCCGTCACAGCAAACCTGCATACTCAGCGAATTTCCAATGAATATATAACATAACACATTAAAACACTTAACAGGATTCATAAGAAATATATTCACAAACGGGCGATATTTAAAATATTAATTAATCTCCATAAGAATAACATTGGGGATGAGTACGCAGGTTTGCTGCAATAAGGCACACAAAATAATGGGTTTTTATGCAAATACCAATAGAACTCATCTTAGTGGAGTCACATACCAAGTTTCATCCATATACATTCATAAATAAGCGATATATAAAATTTTAAGTATTTTCCATAAGAATAACATGGGGACCAAGTACCTAGGTTTGCTGCTACAGGAATCATAGGCAAAAAATTGTTTTTTTGTGCAAACAACAATAAACCACAACCAGATGAAGCCATATACCAAATTTCGTCAGTTAATGTTCATAAATAAGCGAGATATACAATTTTTCTTTTTCTCCATAAGAATAACATTAGACAACGTACTGTGTTTAGCAATTTCAATATCTCGGTAACCAATTAACGTAGAACAATGATAAAAATACCAAATTGTTTTTTTTAAGCTGAATTCAATGGTAAAAATTAAAATTTGATTTAAATAAAAATTACATGTGAAAACCCCAAAAAACACATTTTTGGGGTACAAAACCCCCCAAAAACCCCCCTTCGGATGGTGTGATTCATCTGGTTTTCGAACTCGTTCAAATAAATGGTACTTCACACATTTGTACCAAATTTCATTAAGATCGGACCTTCTTTACGAGAGTTATCGTGCTTACGGACACACACACATATATATATATATATATATATATATATATATATATATACATATATAAAAATTTGAACGAATGGTGTTTTTGGCATCTGGGGACCTCAAAATAAAAAGTTATCATGGTCTCGGGCTTAAGTCTTACCATGAGACCTACGGTAATAGCTTCTTCCTACAGGGGAAATTCGCTAAAAGGGGAAAAGTGAGGTAGACATGATAAAGTGAGAAATAATAACGCGACTTGACGGCGACGGATGGACAACTGCCCGCCGAACCTCCAGCTGACAGTCTGATTCCTGTCAGTGCGTGGAGCGGTTACCAGTGTTGTTACTGTTTGTTATGTTATGTTTATGTATGTTATGTTATGGTTATGTATGATTTTGTATGTTATGAATACGTACTTCCTGGTACAACTCTAATATCTAACGAATTGAAATCGTACAATCTGTCGTATAAACACGGTTATAACCACCAAACTGTCACTCTAAAATATTATTTCGTTGATCCCGACTCTGGTGCGCATACACAAACCGTAGAGAGTCATTGGAGGTTAGTTAAAGAACGCAGTAAAGTTCAGTGTGGCACGCACCAATAGATGCTTGACTCACATCTTTGTGAATTTTTGTGGCGTCAACGGCATCAGGATAGGGATCTATTTCAACAGATTCTACAATATATACTTTTATTCTGGCCGCCAGAATAAAGGTAAGGAGTTTTTATTTGTTTTTGACTAAATAAAAAGATTTTACAGATTGTTGACATATAACAGAAAAGATCCACAAGATTTTATTTGTTTTTTCATACCAGATGTTTTTTATGGATGTTCGTTATACACCATTTCGTTTAGTTGATAGATTCTTGGTTAAGTTTGTCAATAGACAGAGTCTGACCAGAGACGAGGGTAGCTTTCCCTCTCCCCTTTGTTTACTATCTATCCTTTAAGTCATCTCCGAACAATACATGGTTTGTTTTTCCTTCAGAAAATAGTCTTCTTTGTTGTTATAAAATGTATGTTAATCTAATTTTCCAGTCCCTAAAATATATTAAATCACGCTGACAGTCGGATCAGGCCCCTACGACGTTTCACGCGTTGTACCACTAATACCTATGTAAACTTACCTAGTAGACACCTTAAAAACAATGTATCTAAAATATTTTTTAAATTTTAACAAATCTTTATAATAGATAAGTTATTTGTGTATTAAGAGAGTAAAGTGAAGCTTTGTCTCCCTGAGGAAAATTGTTGGCGCCCGAATCTGTAGGACGAGGTTGACAATTTTCCCGAGGAAGACAATGTACTTTACTCCCGTAATACACACAAAATGTTTCCCCCACCCCAAAATCCCCCCCCTCTAGTACTAATAAATAAACGCACAATGTATAAACAAACTTTTGTATTGACATAAAACACACATTTGTAACAAACAAAAGTTGATTGTAGGTTAATCATTAAACACACAATTATAACGAACGAAAGTTGAATATACATTAGTAGTCGTTGTCTTATTTTGACGATTTAATTTTGGATTGCTTCATTTGCAAAATCTGGGGGTGGTGATAAGTATTCACAACAGCTGTCCATTTTGGTTGCGTAATGCGTAATAACTAACCTCGGAACTCGGAACGTTAATTGCAGCGAAGTATCAGCGTTCTGTACCGCTACCGTTACAGCTACAGCGTTACAAGTTTTCCACTGCACTGTGTTTCCAGATTGTCAATGTTATTCTTATGGGTTTATTTTGTCTCACACGGGAGTCAAAGTACTTTTTGTCTCCCACTGGAGAAAAAGTAACACTTTAGAAGAAGAACAGTGCTTTATTTTTCACAAATAATTTAATATTTACAAAAAAGGAAACTGAAAATAGCATCATGAAAACATAAAGGCCGTCTGTTTGGTTGGCAGTCGAATTTTAATCCTTATAGTGAACGAGTAAAGTACTAGGTCAAAGTAGCACTTTACCCTAGGTCAAAGTGCTAGGTCAAAGTAGCACTTTACCCTAGGTCAAAGTGCTAGGTCAAAGTAGCACTTTACCTAGGTCAAAGTGCTAGGTCAAAGTAGCACTTTACCCTAGGTCAAAGTGCTAGGTCAAAGTAGCACTTTACCCTAGGTCAAAGTGCTAGGTCAAAGTAGCACTTTACCCTAGGTCAACGTGCTAGGTCAAAGTAGCACTTTACCCTAGGTCAAAGTGCTAGGTCAAAGTAGCACTTTACCCTAGGTCAAAGTGCTAGGTCAAAGTAGCACTTTACCCTAGATCAAAGTACTAGGTCAAAGTAGCACTTTACCCTAGGTCAAAGTGCTAGGTCAAAGTAGCACTTTACTCGTTCATTATAAGGAGTAAAATTCGAGTTTACATGGTAGGTTGGGGAAAAGAATTATCTTTAAAATAAGATTGCAACAAAATGCATCAATACACAAATTTGCAAATCGGATGACAGTTAAACCACCAATGCAATAAAAATGCTTGGGTTCTAAGTGGTTTGCCTGACTGAATTGCCTGACTACAGTATTCTATAATTTGTAATAAGTGGGAGGATACTGATTCAAAAATAGGGCAAAAGGTAAAATATTTTCAGAACAGTTTTTGTTATAGAAATTATAACTATAACGTGTTACAAATTTATAAATGGAAATATTATCTCCTTGAACTCTACGAAATGCCAGTTTATATTCCACGTACTGTTCCATGTTAAAATAGTCAAGATAGCACGAAACCCTTCGAACCGTGAAACATATATTCATAAGTCTAATAAGCAATGCAATTTTCAAAGTCACTGAAGGCGACACCTCTTTGAATTATGTGCATACAACAATTAATTGTTTTAATAAGAAACAATGCAGAGTATAATAATGAATTATCTTTAGTATATGAATTTTGTTGACACAGCAAATATTTAAATTAAAAATTTCACTAAAATTTTATATTTAAAATCACATAATTGTTTTTATTTAATTAAACAAGTGTTGGGAATACCCGCGCAAACATTTTCCCTGGGTTTTTTTAAGTTTCATAGAATCGGTATCCATGACAACACTGTTTACCTTCAAGTATTTAATGTAGAAATCAGAGATACTATTACATAACTTTTATAAAGAAAAAAGATAACATATTCTTAATATCTTTATGTTTTTAAAGTAACCGTTTTACTTATTTAAACTTCTAATAAAGAATGCTAATTCAGGTACACTGACTTATAATTGGACATACTCAAAATACCACATTTAATTATTGAAATTATTAGCGGATAAAACTTTTTTCCTATTAAATTACTAAAGTGTAATGTAAAACGCCTTTGCTAATTTATAACTGCTATTTATCATTTTGCATTAGAAATAGTAGATTCTTCAGCCTCAACAACTTCATCCAGTTAATCATGTTTGATCTAAATAAAAAACCTCATGAACGAAACCTTCTCTGAACAATGATTGAACAATATACTATTCCATAAATATGGTTTGAACAAATAGGACTTTAAATAACATAAAACTTTAAACAGGATTTTAGATCTAATCTAATATATCTTTGTTTTTTTTTATTGTTTTAAGCTGTGGTCTATCCTTCATTAACCCTTATTACTCTGCCTTTTTGGTAAATTTACAATAGTAATTAAAAATCAGTTATTTAACAGCATCATTTGGTAGTCAATAAAGTAATAAATACGATGCAATTAATGTTAAATCTAGCAGAATAAACTTTCAACTCAAATATTCAAAATTTCTTACTCTGTTAATGCCCGAATTAATTTGGATTTAAGTCCATTAAAGTTTCAACAGACAGTTTCCAAGGAAACAGAAAATATGCGTGTGCTAAAAGAACTTTCGGTGACATTTTCAAATTATCTGTAACATTTAAATCGTAAAGTCTGAAATGAGCAAGCGTGCTAGGTCTCAGTATAATGATGAAACAACCGAGTCGGACGACGGTTGTCAGCATATACCCACCAAAAGACGACAGAAGTCAAGAAGGCAGTTGGCTAGGGCGAAAAGCCTAGGGGGGAAGTCCAGAGGGTTGATTTCTCGGGGGAAATCGAAGGGGAGGAAGCCCAAGGACTTTGGGGAAGTGAAGCAGTGCCTCCTGTGCGGCAGCTCTCTGGAGAACCATAGTGGCTCTGGTAGGTTCCCGGTACCCGTGCAGCCCGTGGACTCGCTGACCTCCCAGGCCAACCATGAGAGGGATGTCATGGCATACCTGGAGGATATCGGAGCAGCCCCGTCGTCGCACCAAGGGATCAAGCGCCGGCGATCACCCTGAGAATTTTAAAACTGATAACTGACATGGAAAAGTGTTTTGTTGAATAAATTAATTAGTAGAGAATTATTTTTCTTGTAGATTAAATATGACTTACAGGAAAGTATATTCCTGACGTCTAGGAGTCAAAGATAAATTCTGGCTAGGCTTCTATTTCCATAACAAGTTTTGGTTTGGACCATACAAGTGTTTTATTTTCCATTTATCACATTATAAAAGTTGTTGTACCGGGAGACGAGCCATACTATGTGATAATTCCTTTTTTGTGTAAAAAGATGTCCACTTTATATGAAATCTCTATTTAATACTTCTAACCACTGCTTTCAAGAAATCATTTGTGTATACTTAACCTTTTGTAAGTGCTAGTTTGCCAGTTCATTGATTAATTTATTCACAGCTGGGACGATTATTTTGTTTTGATTTGAAATTCCACTAGCCCAATGTTAAATTTTCAATTTTCAAAAGGTATTTTTACCACAGTAAGAATTTTTATGGAGTTGTGTTATTTACTGATAGACTTTTCTTAGTTCCAATAGCCCCTTAATCCGAAGTCTTAACAAAACCGTCCTGCTGGATTCCGAGATAAATTTACAACCAAACAAACAGCAAAACAAGCAAACAAAAATGCATACATTGCTCTTATTAGACTAAGATTTAATATAAATGTAATATATTTTTTACGTGTAAAATACTTAAATATGTAAGTATTTAATTATTTAAAGTGATATATAGCTTGATTTATAAGCAATAGAGGTTTTACTTATAAATGACTAGATGTTACCCGCAAGCTTCGCCCCCAAAATTATTTATAACAACTATGACAGTTCTGTGTGCTGCATTCTGTGGTTAGCTCATGGAACTACAGTACTACAAATCAAGATCCGCTGTTTGTGTTTTCATCAGCTTAAACATAAATGAATTTCCATAAGGAAAACATGGGAACTTTTTCGTGATCTCTGGTGGAGCCCTAAGGTCAGATAAGGATAAAAACCATTTAGTTTCCCTATTTTATGCCTAAAGAATCAGTGTACAAAATTTCATCACTCTAGGTAAATGGATGTAGGAGAATTCGTGATGAGTGAGTGAGTGAGTCAGTGAGTGGCTTTACCATTTATAGGTATAAATTAATTTTTGTTTTGTTTAACTAATTGTACTGAAACAAACATCTTTGTTATTTTGCATGTATAATATATTCACTTGAAGAGACAAACAAGGTATCTTGATTGGATAAATTATTAAACTTATTTTTAAAATTACAGGTGTAATTAAAAACGTTACTGAACACTTCAAAGTTGATATAACTTAATGACATACTAAAAGTATGAGAACTAATTAATTGTATAGTGAAAAATGCTTACTCGATAAGCAGCCATTCAATTTTTATCTTGAAGTTTGAAATATATTTGGCCACTTGACATAGAGTATTTTGAATGAAAAATCAAAAAAATCTTTGCAAAAAGTCTAAGACATTACGGGACGACTGCACAACAAAATAAATACAAATCAGAAAAGCTGGTGAAAATACATACTCATATTGATGAAATCAAAAATACAGATACCCCACACCATTTTCCGAAAGGAATCGCAAATTTAATAGCAATTTAAATATACATGGAAGAAAATATGGGAGATGTTAAACTCGTGTTTTCCTAATGGCTTCAGAAAAAGCTTTATTATAAAGACAATTAACCTGCTAATATCAAGCATCTAGAATGTGGACCAATATACTGTAGTACGATAGAAGTCACCAAGAATAAATACCCCCGTAGCAGCAAACCGGCGTACTTAGCGAATTTCCAATGCTTATATATTTATCTTAATGCCACATAAAGCTACATACCAAGTTTCATCAATATACATTCATAAATAAACAATTTATGACATTTTAATTATTCTCTATAAGAATAACATGGCGGCTGAGTATGCAGGTTTGCTGAAGCAAGGAACACAAAAAATGGGGTTTTATGCTAATATCAATATAACTCAACTAGGTGAAGTCACATACCAAATTTCATCAATTTATTTTCATAATTAAGGGAGATAACACGTTACTTATTCTCCATAAGAATAACATGGGGCTGAGTACGCAGGTTTGCTACTACGGGAGCCTTTGGCAAAACATTGTTTTTTGAGCAAATATCAATGGTCCACCACCAGATGAAGCTGTATACCATGTTTCGTCAGTATATGTTCATAAATAAGCGAGATATAAAATTTTTATTTTCCTCCATAAGAATAACATTAGACAACGTACTGTGTTTAGCACTTTCAATATCTCGGTAACCAATTGACGTAGAGAAATGATCAAAATACCAAATTGTGTGTTTTTTAAGCTGAATCCAATAGGAAAAACTAAAATTTGACTATTTCCAAAATTATATGTAAAAAATTCAAAAACCCATTTTTGGGGTACAAAACCCCCCCAAAATACCCCTTTGGATAGAGCGATCTGCCTGGTTTCCGAACTTAAAGTCATAAATGTTGCTTTACACGTTTATGCCAAATTTCATGAAAATCGGATAATTTTTACGAGAGTTATCGTGCTCTATATATATATACAGTTTCGAACGAATGGTGTTTTTGGGGTCTGGGGACCTCAAAACGAAAAGTTATCATGGTCCCGGGCCTAGGTTTTACCATGCCGACTACGGTAATAGCTTCTTCCCTATAGGGGAAATTCGCTAAAAATATTACATTAACTAGAATTCTGGAAAAAAATCATTAAAGAGGTGCTTTGAAATGAACACAATCTGGACAAATAATCAATAACCAAGGCAATGTCTTCAGTAGACCTTATAGAGAAATACAATTAGGAACTGACCGAAGACATTTTCCAGGGTAAACACGGAATAATCTATTGCGTGAATGATAATTGTAACTCAAAAGCAACTTTAATGAGGTAAATTACGATCCCCAAGATAAATTATACACATTAGACCACTTGCACATTTTAAATGTATAAATATAAAGGATGATTCAAATCTTATTGAACAATAGTTTGAAATTAGCATACAACTGCAGTGAGAAATAGCAATAAAATTGTAATAGGATTAAACACATCAGTGTAGAAATAGTAGAGTACTGAATATCGGTACCACTGGTTTTCTATATGTTTAATTTGTTCTCAAATGTACCTGCGACTTAAATAGTCTTTGTGTTTAAATATAGGCTCATCGGTATTAGATACATTTATGTGAATCAATTTTTAATCTGATTAAGACTGTATTAAACAATATTAATTACTATTTTACAACCTTTTCTAAGCCCAAATTGATGGATTCGGCTTTACACAATTATGGCAGCAGTTTTATTTTACATAATAAAGAACAGACTCTAGATAAATTAAAAATAATCACTATTCAAAGTATATAAGATATGTGAATGATGTCCCTATAATTTTCAGCGCAAAGAAGGTAGGTAAATATAGAGATATGATGAAAATATTCAAATAAAACACCGCAGGGACCTGCAATTTACAAGTTGCGCACAAACATACTTTTGTATATCTAATTTTGATGAGAAAAGGGAATTAGCTAGATCTTGACATCTACAGGCAACGTACACAGGTGGATGTAATCATAAACAGCAAGTCACGTTCATCCAAAATGTCTAATGATCGCTTAAATTCGTTTTATGCTGAATAAAGTGAAGTCAACAGACATCAAGCAATAGCTACCATTAAGTCAAACACGTGCTGACGGACATCATTCTACCCTTTTTTAGCAAATTTTCCCTATAGGGAATAAGCTATTACCGTAGTCGGCATGGCAAGACCTAGGCTCGGGACCATGAGGAGTTTTCGTTTTGAGGTCCCCAGATGCCAAAAACACCATTCGTTCAAAACTGTATATATAAATATATATGTGTCTGTGAGCACGATAACTCTCGTAAAAATGGTCCGATTTTGATGAAATTTGGTAAAAACGTGTAAAGCAACATTTATGACTTTAAGTTGGAAAACCAGAGAGATCGACCTATCCGAAGTGATATTGTCGGGGGGATTTGTACCACAAAAATGTGTTATTTGAATTTTTTACATAAAATTTTTGAGTTAATCACATTTTAATTTTTCATCATTGGATTCAGCTTAAAACACACAATTTGGTGCTTTTATCATTGTTCTACGTCAATTGGTTCCAGTGATATTGAAAGTGCTAAACACAGTACGTTGTCTAATGTTTTCATTATGGAGAATAAGAAATATTTTATATCTTGCTTATTTATGAACGTATACCGACCAAACTTGGTATTTGGCTTCATCTGGTTGTGGTCTGTTGCTATTTGCACAAAAAAACTTTTACCGATATGTTTCCTGTAGCAGCAAACCTGCGTACTCAGCTCCCATGTTATTCTTCTGGAGAATTATTAAAATGTTATATTATATCGCTTATTTGTGAACTTTGGGATTGGCTTTATGCAGTATATGACATATACCGGGTGTCCCACGAAGAGGTTTAAACGTTTGATTTTATATTACGTGCCCATTCATGCACCGAACTTTTTTAAACTTTACACAGTTTACAAAGTAGGTTCTAAAAATATTCTGGAAAAATTTCAGCTCCCTAACCTTAATAGAAACAAAATGGCGGCATATTGAAAAACGATACTTTAAAAACATTAAAAAAGGTGTTTTTGGTTTTATAAAATATTTTTATTGTTACATTCTAGGGCAATATGACTTTTAAATAAAATAACTAGAACATAGCCTAATGGAAAACCTTAAAGTCCAAAATTATTCAAACTGTAACCCATCCACAGCAACACACTGATAACAGCGCGTAACAAATGATTCGTAAGCTCTTACAAAGAAACTCCGCGGTATCCGGAGAAGTTTCTCTTCTATTGATCGTTTTAGTTCCTCATCATTATTGAAGCTATGGGTGTAAACTTGTTCGGAAAGACTTCGGAACACCAGTTTCAAGTTCAACCTTCCTTAGTGATTTCGGTTTACCTGGAGAGCGGAGCATTGATGCGCACACCAGTTCTTCTCTTTCCTCATTAGATCGCTTAGAGTACTTTTTGACAACACTACCAGTTTCTAACAAAAGATTTTTCCACTTGGTTATTGTTGGATTACTAGGTGGTTCAATTCCTGGGTAGGCAACCTGAAATTGTCTAATTGCTTCAGTGACGTTGCCAAAAGCAATAGCCCACGCACAACACTTAACTTTTTGTTTATAAAATAGTAAACAAATCAGATAATAAATCATGAAAGTAGTTTTTATAGGAAGCAAATTGGTAAATTTTTCAATATGCCACCATTTTGTTTCTATTAAGGTTAGGGAGCTGAAATTTTTCCAGAATATTTTTAGAACCTACTTTGTAAACTGTGTAAAGTTTAAAAAAGTTCGGTGCATGAATGGGCACGTAATATAAAATCAAACGTTTAAACCTCTTCGTGGGACACCCGGTATATGCAATGGAAATTCGCTGAGTACGCAAGTTTGCTGTTATGGGGGTTATGAGCTTGGAGCGAATATAGGAATGGAAATAATAAACCAAGAACGACCATAAACCATGACACCACTGAACGACAGACAAGAGATAAAATACTAAAACGCAAAATTCAATTGTACCAGAGATTATTCAGAGACAGAAGTTTGCAAATGAATTAACATGTATGATGTGCAAATCTATGTGTCTTAGTTTTATCAGTTTTACGAACAAGTATTTCTATTTATTTGAATGTTGATAATCCATCTAAATCTAAAATGTAAATCGTTGTCTTGCCTTACATAAAAATCCACGCTTTATTATATATCTATATCGTTTATTGTTTTCCTCTACTACAAATTAAAATTCCGTACTTATAGGCTGGATGGAGGAAATTATCACAGTGAAAATTTAATCCATGAGAAGATTGTGTCTTATTTCCTCTTAAACTCTGGTTAAGCCTAGACAAAACTTCAAGCTATTCATTAATCCTAGCTATTTATTTTTCCCTCACATTGCAAGACTCAGACTTGAAAAATTATGTGGCAGTGTATCGAAAAAAAATTGTCATGTAATTTACGGCCGTTTGTAGTGAAAAATTACCTGTGACAGGTTTCTTACTTTTTGTTTAGCCAATTAATTAGAGGACTTTTTTCAGTACCATTTCACTTTCATGATGGCCAAACGTTAATTTCTAGACAATTACTCTTTTTCCAAAATTCACATTAAACCATTGATTCAATCTTTCATCGGCTGGTATGCATAAACAAATATATTGATAAGTAGCCTATTTTCAAAAATCATTGAGATTAGAGATTAATTACACTTACGTTATGTTCCAGGTATGAAGCTGTTACATATACTATTTTCACTTACGTTATGTTCCAGGTATGAAGCTGTTACATATACTATTTTCACTTACGTTATGTTCCAGGTATGTAGCTGTTACATATACTATTTTCACTTACGTTATGTTCCAGGTATGAAGCTGTTACATATACTATTTTCACTTACGTTATGTTCCAGGTATGAAGCTGTTACATATACTATTTTCACTTACGTTATGTTCCAGGTATGAAGCTGTTACATATACTATTTTCACTTACGTTATGTTCCAGGTATGAAGCTGTTACATATACTTTTTTCACTTACGTTATGTTCCAGGTATGAAGCTGTTACATATACTATTTTCACTTACGTTATGTTACAGGTATGAAGCTGTTACATATACTATTTTCACTTACGTTATGTTCCAGGTATGAAGCTGTTACATATACTATTTTCACTTACGTTATGTTCCAGGTATGAAGCTGTTACATATACTATTTTCACTTACGTTATGTTCCAGGTATGAAGCTGTTACATATACTATTTTCACTTACGTTATGTTCCAGGTATGAAGCTGTTACATATACTATTTTCACTTACGTTATGTTCCAGGTATGAAGCTGTTACATATACTATTTTCACTTACGTTATGTTCCAGGTATGAAGCTGTTACATATACTATTTTCACTTACGTTATGTTCCAGGTATGAAGCTGTTACATATACTATTTTCACTTACGTTATGTTCCAGGTATGAAGCTGTTACATATACTATTTTATAATGAACCAAATGCTCTACAAAAAGGTAAGGTGAGATCGTCTCTGATAACTTACTCATTTTAAGAAGTACCAACTTTTAGCTGTAAACAAAAAATCTGAAGGGTCAAATTGAACAAGTAGTTAAACACGACGAAAGCCTATTTTATACGCGTGGCTAGAGTTAATCAAACTATTTAAGTAGTTAATATATTAAGTTGTAAGGCTTGAATATTACTGTAATAAACGATATCAGAACTGTCACATCATTTCTCTACTAGGTGTACGCTCATTCTTCCCGTAAGAGGATGAACGAAGACTGCATTTTTAAAGATATGTAAATAAATAAATAAATAAATAAATAATGCCTTTATTTACAAGTGTTCTTCAGTACAAACTGTTTTTCAAGACAACTCAAGTCAACACAACACAAGAGAAAAATAAAACAGACATTACAGCAAAAAAATAAAAAAATACAGGTCAAATTATAAAAATAAACAAAATGCTCTTAACCTATGACTTCAACCTGGCCTTGAACGAGTTATAATTTAACGACTTCATGCTTGGAGGAAGGGTATTGTATGCTTGGGGTCCAAAGTACGAGAACCCTTTCTTCCCTAACTCAAGCCGCACTCTTGGCATTTCAAGCAAGGCATCCTGCCTGGTACAGCGTTTCCTAACCAATGCACGAGGCACAAGCTTCCTCTTCAGATAAGGAGGTACATTTGAAGACAGTACCTTATGTACAACTAATACAGTCTGAAGAAAAGACTGCTTCCCCAAGGAGAGAACCTTAGCCTGTTCACGATATGCAGATATATGATCAAACTTCCTAAGATTATAAACAAACCTTAGGGCTCTATTCTGCAACTTCATCAGAAGCACTCTACTATCCAGGGTCAGACATTCGCCATAGGATGGAAGGGCATAATGAATTATTGGGAAGACCATAGATCTTATCAACTCCAGCTTAGCAGTTTCAGTCAGCACAAACTTCAGTCGATATAACATTCTTAACCTATTTAAAACTTTCTGACAAATATAACTAACATGTGAGCGAAAATTCAACTGAGAATCAATGTTGACGCCCAGAACCTTGACAGAGTCAGAAACAGAGAGAGCCCTGCCATCCAGCTCCACCTTCCCAAGAAGACTATTTGCAGGTTTAAAGTAAGAGTATGTAGGCAGGTACTGGATTGGTAACACTCTTCTGTTATCCGTTTTAACTCCACAACAGCAAGAAAAGATAATTAATAAACCAAACATTTTACTAATGGAATGGTAACACCATTCCCATATCCGTTTTAACTCCACAACGGCAAGAACAGATAATTTAGGACTAATGTAAATAAAAAATACTACTGACTACTGGAGTGGTAACACCCTTCTCATATCCGTTTTAACACGACAGTACCTGGGGGGCCCAGCTTTGCTCGGGGGAGGGCCAATCAGTCAGTTTAGATGACTTGGAGTAATATTTCATCACTTTCCCCTACTGATAATCAGATTTGTGTAACTCATTTGCCTCTTTTCTATATTTTTAAGGTTCCTCCAGTTGCTATTTATAGCTCAATGTCCTTTTCATTTATTTTACTACTCTATATATATAATCTTCACTCAAATCTTTTAATCTCTGTTCTCAGTAAACCACATGTTAATAATCATAAAAACCATGAGTATTACTTTGACAGTTCCCTGGTTGATTATAAACAGCTGATAAAATTCTTTTGTGTTGATTTAAAACTCCATAAGCCCAATGTTAATTTTTTTAACTTTTCATTTTTTTTTACATTATTTGATTTTTCCTGGGGATGAGACCTGTCTAGAACTTATTTTTATCCCAGAAATTAGTTATTTTGAACATTTGAAGGAAATCGTTGGAGCCGTTTTTGAGATTAGTGACGCAAACAAGCAAACATACAAGCAAACCTTACTCATATTAGAGTATATGATACCTGGGGGCCGAACTTTGCTCGGGGGAAGGCCAGTCAGTTTGTTTAGATGACTTGGAGCTTATTTCACCACTTCCCCCTACTGATAATCAGATTTGTATAACTCATTTGCCTCTTTTCTACATTTTTAAGGTCACTCTAGTTGTTATTTATAGCTCAATATCCCTTTGATTTATTTTACTACTCTATGTATGTAATCTTCTCTCAAATCTTTTAATCTCTGCTCTCAGGAAACCACATGTTAATAATCATAAACAACATGAGTTCCATGTGGTTCCATAAAATCAGATAATAAATCCTTTGAATGAAGATTACATGTAGAGTGGTCATATCCAGAATGACTCAAAGGTGCATTATAATAACAACTGTTGTGACCTCAAAAATGCTCGTTAGTAGGGTACATGGTGAAAAACAACTCCAAGTCATAAACAAGATTGACCTTTCCCTAGCAAAGCTCAGTCCCAGGTAGTACTTAAACTATATGAGTATAACTTTGAGAGTTCGCTGAAAGATTTTGAACAGCTGTTATGACTCTTTTGCTTTTATTTTAATCTCCAAAAGCCCAATGTGATTTTTTAAATTTTCCATAGCGGCTTTTTACATTATTTGATTTTTTTGGGGGATAGGACGTGTCTAGAACTTATTTTTAACCCAGATATCAGGTTTTACAACACAAGTAGTTGGAAGGACACATTAGTTATTTTTTAAGAAAATCGTTGGAGCCGTTTTTGAGATAAGAGTTGCAAGCAATCAACCAAGCAAGCGAGCATGCAAACCTTACTCATATTATAGTGTAGGATAGGATTGAGTCAAAATAATTCAGCATTTGTATTGATTGACTATAACATATTTTTACTCTTAGGCACATAGAATGTACACGAGACAGGGACAATGATTCTGGATTCTAGCATGTTTGAAGTTCTGCTTACAGACGGCCAGGGCTGAATTTAGGTCTGTACAGGCTCTGGTCTACACCCTAAATGCAAGTGCGGGCCCTTACCAGCCCGGCCAACTTTCCTGTTTGATTTATATAATATAACCTACGCTTATATCAGGCTCTACAGATGGCGTTGTGCAGTTACTTAAATTTCAAATTGCTAAAATCCGTATTGCTGCCTAGTGTATATTAACGTTGTCATGGCAAGATATTATTAAGTGATTTTCATTATCTAAATACATAAAACAAAGTCGGGATTGTATGTTAGTTATTTAGTTTCATCAAACAGCTGTTATAAGGATGATATCTAAACATACTTGAAAAGCATATAAACATATGTTTATTATAGACATAATAAATCTATTTATGCAAATAGTGGTTTAATATTACCTTTCCGTCACCAGTTCTGTAGTATCGTTTATTTCACGACCAGGTTTCGGTACGAAGTTGTACCATGATCACGTGGAAGTCGTCCGAGACTCAAGCTGTGAATCACTCCACGTGATCATGGTACAACTTCGTACCGAAACGTGGTCGTGAAATAAACGATACTACAGAACTGGTGACGGAAAGGTAATATAAAACCACTATTTGCATAAGTCTTACCAGTTCAGGGGCAATTATCAAATATGAATAAATCTGTTTGAATAGCAACTCATTTTCAATACCGAATCAAGCTCTATATAAACATAGGCAAGTGAGCGTAGCTAACGAGCTCATCTTGAAAAAGAACGAGAATCTTTGACATAAAACAAATTCAGTGACATTAGGACAGAATAATGTCTGTCTGACCAGCTAGTAGTACTCAACCCGAACGCTGACCCGAACTCCCGAACGCTTACCCAAGCGTCATCTTTCCTCCATAAATTTAACAAGGCAACTTTTAAAGCCAGCGAGGCGGAGCTCTAAGGTCGGGGTTAAAAGAAAATAACAACAATTTTTTGTATAGTTGACAATTTTCTAAAATTACTAAAAAAGGTGTAAATAATAACAAAGAAAATTTTCCTGTGCAGTGGAGGTCTATGGTTGAGTAGGGCGGCGTATCAAACATGGGGACATCTTTCAGGAGATGCTGCTTTAACAAAATAAATCCAACGAATCATACGTTAAAATTAAAAGTTGGGAGTGATAGTAAAGGCAGAGCCCTGAGGGAAGAACAAAGAGGTATCCATAATATTTTGGTACCCAACAACGTAGTATATAGGTCTGGAGCAGTTTTGAGGAGCCGCTTTCGAAATCTTTGGATTTTTTATTTGGTGGTTTATATTAGGTTTCTAATAAAATATACCACCTGATTTTTTAGAAAAATTTGGGTTCAGAAATTACAGGGCTTAAGAGATCCCAAACTTCAGTTTTTTTACCTTTCTTAGTACCATAAACTTTAAATATTTTTAGCAGGTTTCAACAGTTTTATCTCATTGCCATAAAAAGCTCTAAAAGATGAAAAATTAGTACTCCAATCCACACACGGTTAAATTAGTATTTCGTTAGTAGGCTATTCGGCTAATGGTTGTGGAGAATATTTCAATTTCCATTCAGCAGTAAACTAAGTATATTGTCCGATGTTATTCTTATAAGAAATAAAAAACATATATCTCTTGTATACTTATTAATTTTATTAAAACTTGGTGTGTTAGCATTGACCAATAGAGAATATTCGTCCCAGGACAACCTTAAAACTGGTCTATACCAGTGTGGATGCTGACATTGGGTACAGCAAATGAAATTGTCATTACATATGAAGTTTTTTGGATGTCCATTATGACAAACTTCCCTTTCACCTTTGGTCCCTCCACTTGCAGCGGCTCGGGGCGGAAACTCAGGGGTTGGTCCCCAACTTGAGAATGTATGGTCCCTGGCTGTTGTACATGGATACCCCATCCGTTGAGTTGGCCAGTTGGAGGGCAGAGCGGGTCCACATTGAGCCTGATCACAGCTGTCACAAGGCACGGGAGTTGGTACTCTGAAAGGCCAATTTGGCTCCTGTCCCATCCCACCCTTTCCTTTCCTGCTATATCCTAACCTTCTGGTAACCTGCGCAAAATTCCCGCTTATGGAAAACGTGCCTATAGCAGCTATGCTGGGGTTTCCTAATCTAGCAACAATGAACAGAGAATATGCGGAATACGTTTCCATCTAACCCTGGAGGGTGAGGTGGAGCAATTAACCTCTTAAAACCACTGTGTGTACCTAGCAAATTAGATTAAACTGATTGCGTTTATTTGGTCACATGTCCTAGCTCCTGTTCACGCTTTTTTAAGACTCGGCCAATGACTAATATATTTTTAGTACCGGATGGTTTTCGACGAGTTTTAAATATATAACCTGAGAGAAAAGTTGCCAATAATTATTAGACCTATTAATTTCCAGCTCCAAAATCAGGGGGCTAAACATACAGAAATATACTTGTTTTAAACCCATTTAATGTAAAAAAAGGTATTCAATGATTTATTTATATAACAGTATCTTATTAATATATGTTAGTTTGAATTTAAATACACAAGCTACTGAAATCGCAGCACGAGAGATTTAAAAGCAAAATCCAACATCTACATTAATGACAATTTTTCAGGAGGGCAATCTGTCTACATCGTAATTAGTTGAACAATGTAGACGGTTGGGATTACGGAGTTTTGGACATCTTGATTGTTTATGAAAATCAATATTAACCACAGAAAATGCAAACAAATATAAACTGTAACCAGACTATTTTACTGACCGGTAGATTACAAAACTTTAATCCCATGTCATTAGGTGACAGTGAGGCTTATTTGGTACATTACATGTTATAAAGATAGTTTGCACGTATGATAGTTTAGTAAGTCTGCCATCAAGTAATTTGTTCACAATGTAAAGAAACTACTACTATAGGTCTACAACACGCTTGATTATCAATCACAGTCAGTCGTGTTACAGAGTTATACTGTCCCAGTAATTAAAAAATTCCAAAACCTATTGTATTAATTTATCATCACTAGACCAAACACTTAGCTTTTACATGGATGTTTTCCAGTAAAAAAATAAACTGATAATAAATCTAAATAGATAAAGCATTGTTTTAAACACGACAAAACACTATTAATTTACATAACACTCACATTTTAAACTATTTCGAAATAAAAAAAATTGATGGAACAAAACATAACCAAATCCATAGTTTTGGTTATGTTTACATTTGAGTAATTTATAAACAAATATACAGTGTTTCCCCTCTACGGTAAAAATATGCCACGCACTGATACAAAAAATCCCACTTTATCCCAGACTCTCCCTTATAGTATCCCTCGTCATATCCCACACTTTCCCACTGGTTTGTTAAACATTGCAACACAATTAATGTTAAATATTATATGATTATTGAATAATGTATTAGTACAATATTTATACCGTTAGATAGAGCTTATTTAGATCTACTAATTACCTATAGGTATTTTACATTTTAGTACCTCAAAGGATTTTGAGCAATGCGACATAAATGATACGGTGAATTAACTAAATTAAATAATTTATTTACGTGAGAGGTACTAATATTTTTAATGGTAGTACTAAAGAGTACGAAGTAGGTACTAAATAATGGCAAATAGTTTGCTTGTTAATTCCAACATGGCTCGGCCAGCGAAATTGACATGATTCAGTGTTCGTTCTGTGACGTTTATAAAATCATAATAGGTGCGGACAGCGAGGTTAAAAATGGGAAACCCCGCAACTGCCAGTACGGCGAGAAAATCCACTAGAAGTGCTACTGCTAAGGTGCTCTGGTCGTAAAAGTTGTAAGCAAACTAGCAGACGTAATGCCGATTTCAAAAAAATCCCACTTTATCCCACAATCCCATTTTATCCCACAATCAGTCAAAATATCCCATATAGGGGATAAAAATCCCTCAAGTGAAACACAGACAAATCCCAGCTGACATTTTAAAGACAACCATAGTCAATAGCTTACTACGAAAACCAATTCAACTACTGAATATCAAACATTAAAGTTAGTTTTAATAATTATTAATAATTCAAAATAAAATACAAATGCTGTGTTAAAACATCCCTTTGGTATCCCAAATAACTCCTTCAAAATTTCATTAAGAAATGTTTTACAGTTATTTAGTATTTCGATAACACACCCACACACACACACACACACACACACACACACACACCCACACACGGCCACTGAAACTTCTTCATCAATACAGTGATTCACTTCGTTCATCAATTAGAATCCCTATGATTAATATTTATAGCCGAGGATTGGATTACCTGACTGTGAATCCTTTATTTTCAGCATTGCAACAGCGTATTTTGTTTTGTTTTCGTTCTCACATTGTTCACTCATCATTTCAACAATTTACACTAATAAAAATACTACAGTTGATTCAACAAAATTTTAATGTAAAGCTATGGTTGCCTTTGGTTGTGAATCTGAAAACTTTTGTTAATGTACTATCCGCTTTGGGCAAGTATGTCTTAACATTATATTAAAAGTAATAAAAGTAATACATACTTTAAATTGTGTTGCAGTTACTTTATTAATGCAAACGACTACTGCAACAATAGCTATTGTTGTTTATACTGTAGTCCAACTCAGTTTAACATAGTTAATGTGAAAAAATACATCCCGCCAAATCGGCCATATTAATGACGTCGCAGCCGAACCGAACGCAGCGCAGTGTAGCATAAGTAATGTTTAGCATTCGCAGTTCGCACTGTTCACGGCTTTTAGAGATAAGAATAGTATGAACATGAACATAGGCCTCGTTCTCTTTTCTTGTAGTTTTTATATGGATGTGATTTAAATTTGTATACAGGTAAGCTGTCCAATAAAATAATTTAGCTTTGGCATAGGTATAATGTTAATAATTACATAACTTATTTTGTACTTGTACGGTTAGTCCTTGAAAACCTAATTATAATTCCATCAATTAACCTTGTTACAAGGCCTAGAGTTGCAATATCTAGCTTATGTATCTATTTTAAATACTGATAACTTACCTTGTAGTTTCATGATTAGACTATGCAAACCTACTTATAATTCCATCAATTACATTTGCTACCTACGTTATGCCTAGGGTTGGGATTTTAGTATCTTTTGGGATTTGTTTTAGTTGCTAACGAATTTAACCTCAAACTCCGCATGGTTTGTTTTTCGCCAGTCTGCCAATGGGCTACAACTAATTATTACATAGTTTTAAAAGTAAGCTTAGATCTAGGAGACGGAATACCTGTTCCCCAATTCCCTTATAACTTTATCCTGGCTACAGTTAATACAATTGTTTAACCCATCCAGAGCTAAAAAAAATATATTTACAACCTAGAATATGTCATTGTCCTAGAGATGATTTAGATCATCTGATGATTTATTCTAAGGTGTGATTTATAAATCTATATCGTTCCGAGACGTCTTCCAATTTGCAATGCTGTTACAACATTAACTAACTTAGCAGCAATACTGCTGTCCTGTAGATTCAATTTAAACAATTGTTGTGGGCTACCCTAGTATCTGAGGGTAATAGTTGCTGCAACATTACCTAACTTAGCAGCAACTTTAACAATCCGCTTACTGTTGACTCAATATTAGGGACTAAAGTATCCGCAACTGTATAAAAGTAAACCTAACTTTATCCTAATCAACAGTAGCTTACTGTTACCACAACATCACTTAGCTATGGTTGTATAGTAACCAAACAGTTGCTTCGAGGCAACATTAATAATGTATTGTTAACACTACAGTTTTTTTAGTAATAGGATGAAGTCATAGTAAAGTTCACAGCATTTTTTAATTCATGATACAACAAAGGTTTGTCCAAATGCATTTATTTTAGTAAGTTCATAGTGTATAATTTTTAATATTCCACTGTTAATGGATGGGAATCTATTGCCTCCCCCTAAGATTCAAGTAACAACATATCCTGTGTATCCTGGCTATAAAATAATTTAAGAATGTTACAACGATATTTAAGTTATACTTCTTGCTTTGGTTAGTTAAATATAATAGTAACTTAACCTACCATAACAGACGATCCTTATTACGCTATAAGAAGGTCTTTAAATGGTGTGGGGGATATTTTTTTGCAACGTGGTTACGAATAACCATTGCAGCATAACCATTGCAGAATAACCATTGTAGGTTAATAACTAAATCACTAAATTACCGTGTAAGACGCCGACGCAACTAGGGCGTTTTTTTAAGGTGAATAAGTATGAATGATGAGTGTAGATTAGGTGAGATGTCTTGTGATCCTTGTTACTGACTAGGACCGACTGATTCTTTAGCCAGGATCATTAATTAATACCCTAATGACCAATGGCAGCTGGATCTAGTATCAAACCTTCACAAAATTTTGTCAGGATATTGCTCAGGATCGATCTGCTGAACTTTAGATTACGAAAAGAGCACGCTAACCACTGTGCTACCCAGCCAATTTAATGTTATGCTCACAAGTAAAACAGTGAAAAAATTATTAACACTTTTTATCTGTAAACCTAAGAACTAAAGTAATAAGTGTCTGCAAAATTCATGTCGATAAACAATAGATAAAAATGCGGAAAAGTTCAAACATTAATGACTACTGAACATTCATCTCAAACAAATGTCGGTGTATTTTGAATAAGACAAGTCAATAAATGGAAATCAAACAAGATTAGTGGTTGGGGTAAAATGTCTGATAAGTCCCTGAGACGAATATAAATGTATCCTTAACTATCTTAATTCATATAATACTCTCTGGGGGATTGATTGCGCCATTACAAAAATAATTTTTGAATATCGCCTAAGTCCGTTAGCGAGTAGGGGGACTCTTGTAGGGGGTAGTAGACGGTGGTGTAGAGCATTCCCCTTCAAGCCTATTTATGAAGTTTGGAAGCTTATTACAAATTATTATTAGATATCTCTCTTCTCTTAAAGTCATATAAATAGTACTTGAAGGTGTACTATTACAGATCTTTTAAGCACTAAGCATACAACAAAACATTTTACCTTTATTGTAAATAAATGTTCTATTGAGTTGAGTTGAGGGAAGAAACGGACTAGAGATTTTAAGGATTAGCATGGTATAAATGTTTGACCGAAAACTTATTATATATTATGTTAGTGAAATGAAAGAATTTTTTATTTCGACCTAATAATTTTGTTTTTGTTGATAAGCGCTACAGAGGGACGTTCTTTTTGTGAAAAACAGTGAATGGACTGGTTATTATTTTGTCTATTTTCATGTCAGTAATTAGCACTGATCACACATACTGGTAACTGTGATTAGTTTTTCCTAAGTTTTTACTTTTGTTGTATATCAGAAAGAAGGAAATAAATCAGTTAATCATTAAGTATATGTCAAGTTTTCAGAGGTATATTGAGAGAAAATATCCATATTTCAATATACGGCTTATAAACATTGGGTCTCGATAGGTTCAGTTTCAGTTCTGGTTCTATCCGAAACAAAGGAAAATTGAAACAGGCATGCCAACGATGAAACAATGAAACCGGTGATTCAACGTTGGCAGCACTGCGCTTTTGTTTTGGCCACGGTTGTTTTTCCATAAACAGTTCGTGTTTCGTGTCATATTACTTTTTGTTAGCATGATTACTCTTCGGTTAACTTGTGGATATTGAAACAAAAATTAGGTAGCATAGTGGCTGCTCTACTTGTATTTCATAATTAGGTAATAAATTGAATGTATTAAATACAAATTCAGGTTTAAATTTAAGCAGGAATTATTTTTATATTTGTTTATTAACCGTACAGTTTTCTTTATATTTGTAGATACAAGGAAAAAACATGTTATTATTTATAGTTCTTATTAAGTTTTTTAATTAAAACGTGAATTTCAACTGGCTATATTATTATGTACGATCGTACTATGTAGCGGTGGAAATTAATTATTTTGCTCTATAGTTTATGTATAATTAAGAACTCGTCTTGTATATGAACACCGTATTACATATAGCATTAAAACATAAAATACATATTATAAAAGCATATATATATATATATATATATAGTACGAAGCGGTATACGATTTTATTAAATACCTTAATTATATAATTATAACATCATGTAGAATACTAAACAAAATAAACTAATCATATTTTGTTGTATGTACAATACTAGTAAAAAAAGTTGTTCAGCGATACCAGTCCGTCAAATCTTTATTGAGTCAGAGTCTTTTATAGATGTAAGAACCAATATCTATACGAGGATTGCTGATATCTTTTAAAACAAAGAATGTGTCAAAATTAAGTTGACACCTCAATGTGTCAAAACTAAGTTGACACCTCAATGTGTCAAAACTAAGTTGACACCTCAATGTGTCAAAACTAAGTTGATACCTCAATGTGTCAAAACTAAGTTGACACCTCAATGTGTCAAAACTAAGTTGACACCTCAATGTGTCAAAACTAAGTTGACACCTCAATGTGTCAAAACTAAGTTGACACCTCAATGTGTCAAAACTAAGTTGACACCTCAATGTGTCAAAACTAAGTTGACACCTCAATGTGTCAAAACTAAGTTGACACCTCAATGTGTCAAAACTAAGTTGACACCTCAATGTGTCAAAACTAAGTTGACACCTCAATGTGTCAAAACTAAGTTGACACCTCAATGTGTCAAAACTAAGTTGACACCTCAATGTATCAAAACTAAGTTGACACCTCAATGTGTCAAAATTAAGTTGCGACTCTTTTGTAGTAAGAGAAACGAGAAAATAGCCCGAAGTGATAATAATAATAATATATATCTTTATTTGTTTTGAACACAAGTTACATTGTGTAATGGACATCGACTGATCATGGCAATTATTGTTATAAACAATAATAAAAAACACAGTGAACATAATAAAAATAAAAACATAATTAACCAAGAAAATAACAGTTCGTAACCAAAATTACCCCTAAAATCTAGAAAATCTTTACATCATGAAAATCATTGTTAATGAGGAAAGTATTAAGTTTGCGTTTAAAAGAATCGAAAGGCAATCTACGGAAATGTATTGGCAATTTATTAAACATTGATATTTGCAAATATTTATGGGAAATTGAAAATGTTTGTAAACGAGATCTGCTAATAAAGTGTTATTTATTGAGGATATAACTAAGCAACTGCTTTGTAAAACGGAGGAGCTAAAGTGCAGTGTTACGATTAAATTTGAATCTGATAATAAATACCGTACGGTTATAATAAATTAACTCTACGGTATTGTAATTAATAACTGTAATTCATCACCAATCAAATCAAATCAAAAGTATCTTTATTTCCGATAGTATTTCAGTTGTTAACAATTTACATGATGGCAAAAATAAGAAAATAATGATAGTTAATAATATAATTTAATTGAATACATGATTTATGCTAAGAAATAATAATCCTTACATAGGCCTAATAGCCTGTGCGTAAGAATGAGTCAAATAATCATCTTATTATAATATTTAATTGAAAAGATTATCGGTGGGAAATGACTTAATATTAAATTTAGATTGAAATAACAAATCATAAATCATAATTAATTAACTTACAAATAGAGTCTAATAGAAGAACTGACAGTTATGTTATTAATAGTGGCTAAAAATAAAACTATTCCTGGAATAACATCTTGAAACTTCTGACGGATGGACCCCCCCCCCCCGTTGTAATAACTCATCCTAATCTCACTCCCCCCCATCACCCATGAACTTTCATTCAAAAACACACACTCACTGATGCACAGCATCACACACACTCACGCACAGCGCATTCACACACGCAAAAATGCTGTTACCTGCCCCCTCCCACTTACGATCTATAACTGGATTTGATAACCTGCTCTATATTTTCCCCACCAATTTCCTTCAGCCACTTGATAAGTTGTGTCTTGTAAGTATAATACAAAGAACTCATGTTTTAAAAATGTTGGTAAATTTATATAAATAATGTGTGCTAAGTAAAAAGAATTTGTAGTTGAAAATTATTTTACTGATTTAGCAACAGTACGAGTACCGCCGACATCCACCCAAGGCTGTCTTCAGAATGGTTTTCTGTGTTACAAACAAGGGATTCAAAATAGATTTGTAAGCGGCTCCCCAGATGATAATACCCCCCTCAAGGAGGTACTGTACATAATCATAGTTCTTTACTTTGATTTCATCCGTCGTTAAACCCCCTTGAAGTTGATAAAATGCATAAATTAATTTCCTGAGTTTGAGAAGAAATGTGGGCTGACCATGTTAATCTATTATCAAATAGGTACTTATAAATATCAACCCTATTTAGAACTTCGCAACATCAAACGGTACTGTTAGGGTCACCACAAGAATGTAACTTTAGGGAGTTAATGTGAGCGTCACTGGGGTCTCTTTGAGAAATTGGCATGAACTTTGATTTTGACACGTTTAATGAGAGTCAATTTTGATCAAACCATTTTTTAACCAACGTTAAAATTAATTTTTTAGTCTAATTTTTAAGTCAAGAGAGAACTGCTAACATATATAAGTTTTTTTAAAACTCTACATTATGAGAACACAAGAGTAATTGTTAACTACTAAAATAGTTTTTGGTTATAAAGAAATTCAACTACATAATAGTCATAAATTATTCCTAATTAAATTTACCGTTGTTATCTCCCCCCTCCCTTATTCCCCGATTGAATAAAATATATTTTCTCTGAAGAATAAAAAAATACGGGTAGTCGATTTTACTAAGCCCCACAACAGTTAGGTAATTCAGTTCAATGCATAGATGAAACGTGCATTACCGCCGACGGTAATGCAGATCACCGCTGAGCCTAGGGCAACGCATGCTGCAGTGACCACGTGGTAATTGTAATTGTGTTGGTGCTGCCGCATAGACTGTGCGACGCCCGGTCGTCAGCAGGCGCTACAGGTGCTGACGCAGGCGTACACCCCTCAGCAGTCAGTCCGCCGCCGTCCGTCGCGCGGTCTAGACGCACCGTATCGCGAGTGAGAACATCACCACGTTGGCAATGGTAAATGCTGATGCTGCGACCCTACAGCAATAGGTTCAGTAACATGTTTCAATATCACGTTTTAAAGAGTAAACAAAAATATGTTTTGGTATTAGTTAAATGCGTATTCATAAAGTATTTATCTTTGTTTATGTTTAAGATCAAAATGAAACACGCTTTAGGAACCTTTTATTTACTAGCAGGACCTGAAACTACATATGCAAATACGGTATGTTCTTGAGTAATTTTAACTAGAAAATGAAAGAAAATATCCAAGTTTCCTTTTATTCGAACTGTTAAAAGTGTATGGACTAGTATTTAGATTTATTCGACGTGTATGAAGTACAGTTGTTACACTAACTGTTAAAGTGGGGGACTCACAATGTAGCAATAAATATTACCGAATCCCAAAAACATAAATATGACAATTTAAACTAAGAAACGGCACGCAGGTCCACAACAATGTTGGTGCCAATTGTTTGAACTATTTTGACTAAATGTACATTGTTATGAAGTTAACTGGGATAATATTCCCATTATTATTTACAACGAAAGTGGCCAACACTAAAAGACAATGACAAAGGCCTATAAGAAATATAAATAAAACAATGACATATATTGTCAATATAATTAAATTATGAGATATTTTTACCGTATTAGTTTGCAAATTAAGAAGAATTTATATCGAAAAATATTTGCGTGTTTATACTTTAATTTCACAGTAGAGTATGCTTTAATATACTTGAGTAAACCAAAAATATCAAAGGAACATCCTTTTGGATTTTCCAAACGTATTTTTCCCTCCATCTCAAAGGACGGAATCGACAATGTAAATAAACGAGGGGCTTGGTGTACGGGGAGTGTTTGCGTAACTTATGATTTCCTTAGCATTTTCCTCCTTAAATACGGAACCTCTCCTTTTAAGGTAATGGTTATTTTAAAAGGTACAGTGTAAGAAGTTATGAATTAGAACTCCTTTAAATGAAGACTGAATTATTTCAATGTATGAATAAATAAACGTAATAATGATTCTAATACAAAGATTTATGAATGATTTAACTTTTCAGTAGTGAATGGTATTGATATTTGTCATTTACATTGATACTGGAATGTTGTATCTCGGGTTTTGGGGGTAGCTAAAACATTCAACAAATATTTCATTACTGTGATTATCCACCTCTATTCAGTTCGTTAACACTGGAAAAATTTAAAAATTTTACAATTTTAAGTTTAAAATATTTAAAAATTTTTGAAACTGTTCGCCTTGAGATGATGGAAAACCTAATGACTATAATCTCAAGATAAAAGTGTAAAAGATTATACAAACACTGTCGCGTCTGAAATATTTATTTTAATTCCCCTAATTTAAGTAGCCTATTTTTTTAGACCTCAGAGTCGTTTTTGTCAATACTCGTTTTATGAGTTCGACCATTTGGCTGTTTTATGCGTCGTAAACCGTCATTGATATAGGAAATAACAACGCGTGCAATTTACTTTATTCTACTCCATTGACATGTGGCAATTTTTTATATTTAATAAGATTGTTTATATATTTGTAATGGTGAGCATTATATGTTATTATTTATGACCCTAAGTAATCAACGCACTTATTTATAAAAGTTAATTCTATATTTAATCTGTACGCATGAAAACAATGTATCGTATCTAAACTAATCTATGTAACTAAAATATAATTTAATTAAATAGGTGTTGATTATTACTTAATAATAATTATATGTTACACTTTTCAATTTTAATACCATATTTCGTAAACAATTACTGCTTAATAAATTCATTCTTGATCATATAAATAGGTATTGAAATGTCAGGAATTTACAACAATTGTATAAATTGGTTCGCGATTAATATTTACACGTGTCTACAAAGAAAATACGTATGAAATACATATAAACAGTTCTGTCAACGTCTATATACATTCCCGTTCCACATTGCCCTATCATTACCGCACGAGCCAGGTATTTGGTTTGCCAGTGCGGTTGTTATTGTTATTGTATCGGGAATGTTATCTCTTGTGCTGCTTGCAGTGAAGCACAAACTACGTAACAAGGTGGGCAATTCCAGGGTTTGCGAGACTAAAATTTGGTTTCGACGATTGTTTAGTTACTATTACTTTTACAAGTTGTTATTTCGTTACAATAATAATAAGGTTACAACTTTGCCTTTGTCAATCCAATAATTCTTAAATGACTTAGTGTTTTTATATTTTTATTTCAACGTCAGCGACTGTTTTGTTCAGCGTTTAAGGGAAAACGGTAAAAAACTCTTATTGTAATGACCTCCCCGAGATTTGAACCAACAGCCTTTTGAATACGTCCAAGACTTTAACCGTTAGGCTAGTGATATGTTCAGTTTCAGGACTGTTGTCCATTATCAAATCTTTTTAATCAAAATGTTACACTGTGATTAAATGAAAACTTCTTATACATTGATAATTACACAGCTACATGCGCTATAAACCTAAATATTTGGCCCAGTGACACATGAGGTGGCGTTTATCATCGTGTAATCTAAATCTACTTTACTGACACAACAATAGTTTTGTTATGAAAACATCCCGCATAACCGTATAAGACCACTTATCTCTGGCACTAAGTGCTGCCAGCGATAAGTTAGCACTTATCGCTCTCCATTGTTGTCTGTAGCTAAAATAACCAGTGGCTTTAAAATCGGTGACATTGCTGATCTAAATAACCAGTATTATGAAGCAGGTGACAATAGTGATTCAAAATAACCAGTAGTTTCAAACCGTTGACAGTCATGATGCAAAATAAACAGTTGTATCGAACCGGTGACAATACTGATTCAAAAAGTAGCCAGTAATTTTAAAACTGGTGACAATACTGATAAAAAAAATAAAAGTAGTTTCAAACCGGTGACAATACTGATTCAAAAACTAACCAGTAGTTTCAAACCGGTGACAATACTGATTCAAAAACTAACCAGTAGTTTCAAACCGGTGACAATACTGATTCAAAAACTAACCAGTAGTTTCAAACCGGTGACAATACTGATTCAAAAACTAACCAGTAGTTTCAAACCGGTGACAATACTGATTCAAAAACTAACCAGTAGTTTCAAACCGGTGACAGTACTGATTCAAAAACTAACCAGTAGTTTCAAACCGGTGACAGTACTGATTCAAAAACTAACCAGTAGTTTCAAACCGGTGACAATACTGATTCAAAAACTAACCAGTAGTTTCAAACCGGTGACAATACTGATTCAAAAACTAACCAGTAGTTTCAAACCGGTGACAATACTGATTCAAAAACTAACCAGTAGTTTCAAACCGGTGACAATACTGATTCAAAAACTAACCAGTAGTTTCAAACCGGTGACAATACTGATTCAAAAACTAACCAGTAGTTTCAAACCGGTGACAACACTGATTCAAAAACTAACCAGTAGTTTCAAACCGGTGACAATACTGATTCAAAATATAACCATTAGTTTTAAACCGGTGACAGTTCTGATTCGATTGTTATTATGTTCCGGTCTATATTGCAACTTCACAATGAGATGTAGGACGAACATCATATGTTACGCCCTCAGCAACTATTGACAGCTGACTATACGGAATCTGACATCACGTCGTCCATCATCCGGGTCGACTGATCATACACTGCCGGGGAAAAAGTCTACCAAAACAGTTCGGTTCATAATGACATCGTCAGATAAACCACAATACAAAATAACCAACGTAATAAATTTTTAAAATTATGTATACAAAACTTTAACACTCAATCAAAAAAGTTGTATTAGCAAAGATTAATGTTGTTATAATAATTTAATATATAATTTCTATTGGGTAATTTTGAAAGAAATTTATAACCCTTTTCAACAACATTGTTTTTTTTAACAATAATACTTTGTTTTAATAATAATAATTTTTTAATAGTTTATGTTGTAATTAGTTTAAAGTTCCTTTTATACAATTTTACTCTTCTTGTTTGTAGTATTAAATTATTCCTCAAATAGTATACTTCAAGTTTGAATGGACTCAAATGATTGGCATATATTGGGAGTTTTCATTTATGGCGGGGTTCTAAACACAGTATGTACAATGAATACGTTTTAAAGATGTAGAGAAATCGTGAGTTCTTGTAAAAATGTGAAAATAACGTAATATCATATTACATGCAGACGAGGGTAAATAAACTACTATTGCTATTGCTTATTAATTATAATACTTCTAGTTCACTTATACTGCGCCTAACTTGTTAAAATTACACAACTATCTATGCAAATTATAAGTTCTATTACATTAATATTTATATTTATGCGTTTTAATCAGTTAATATCCTGCAATATCAGTTTAACGGATTGTTATAAACTCTTATCGTTTTGTGCGCTACAGAAAAAGATTATTAATTCTCCGAAGTACATAAAACGTTGAATGCGCTTATTAAAAGTTGTTGTTGGTTCTGCAATTCTTGTTACATTTAAAAGAAAAATTCTCGTAAGAAATATTTTTTCTAAGGAGAGACCAATTTGTAGACGTATCTACATGGTGTTCTCAAACTCTATCCTGGAACTTCAGGCTGTTGTCCCTTGAGTCAAAGCCAACTTGAAATGTCATATATACATATTTGCCTATATACATTGTTTTGCTTACGTGTATCAATTTGTGTTTTTATTTTTTTTATAAATAAGTTTTATATTCAATTCCTCTTGAGATGTTTACATTAAACAACACTTTATTACAAAATCTGTAATATCTCTACAACAAGTTTAGCCTACTTATTTTAGGCGAATTTGGTATTGTATTTGCGTTTTCATCTCTTATCTTTACAAAGTGGTGGTCGTTTAATTTGTTCAGCTAATTTTTCAATATCAATGAAATTTTGTTGTTTTTCAAATAATTTAATCCAGGAGTAAAAATATGTAAAATTTATTCTCAGTGATGTAGGAGCACTGACCTTATAGCTGTGTTATATAAATCTTCTTTAAATGATGACATGGCAATTTTAAATAACAATTTGTGCGCATTTACTTACAAAACTGTTTAGTGTCAGCTATGGGTTGAGTGATCTTTAAAATATTTATAAGATATATTTTGGAAATAATAAATTTACAATTTTTTAGCCCAGATTAATATATTAACTACCCTCAGTTATAACGATTTGAAGCATTGCAACATTTAAACGAGTTCGCACGCAGCACGCTGACGTGAGGGAAGTGAATTTCCACATAAAAATCTATAAAAACTCAAAATCAGTTGAAACATACAATTATTCCAATTTTTATTCAAATCTGAAAATATTGATTTTTTGGCTGTTTTGATGCTCCTGGTTCTATTTACCTGCAATGCTGGGAATACAATTTTGTGCATTATAAGGTCAGGAGAAGGTCCAGTCAGGCTTTAAAGTAGGCGTGAGGTTGCTGGAGATGTTAAAAGTACACCAACAAATGAATAACAGGCTTTTCTAATGTAAAACCCCCATAAGACAACGTACTGCGTTTGGTCAATACACATTTTCTTTAATAACTCGGTAAATATTTATGCTAGAATGACGAGAGAGGGCTTAAAACTTTCGCCTAACTAATTCCCATCTTTTTCCACGCATTAATTTTGCATCCGGGGTTTTTCTGACCCTTTTTGGGCCCAAAAACTCGAAATTTGAAAGATTAATCCCCAAAAAAATGGGTTTAGAGTTTTCCGATTGTTTTGCCCAACGAACTTGTCCAACAGATTATAGAAAGGAACGTCCCTACCAAATTTGAAGTAAATCGGACAAAAAATGCGACCGCTAGAGTGCATACACACACACACACATATATATATATATATATATATATATATATATGTCTATATATATATACATATATATATAAAATTTTGAACGACCCCCCAAAACGTGTTCAGGGGGTCACGTTAGGAACTTCTATGGTGGTCCCGGGCTTAAGTTTCACCGTGCGGGTCATGCTAATAGTTCACTTTCCAAAGGAAATTCACTAATAAGCATAAGTTTGAAACAGTAGTGGCTGGAAACGTCAAATTAAGTGATACGTCTTCCTGAAACAATAACCTTTTCAAGTTAATACCTAAAGTATGTAATAAGCATTTATTACAAAGGAACACAGAAAAAAATACGGGAAGCGGGGCAACATAGGGTTATGTCTACATATAATTTTCTGAGAGAGTTTGGAAACACACTGTATATAATTTATGCTTAATCGATAAAGTTAAATACTGTAAGAACTTTATAATTCTGTACTTCATTCAATTAATTTCCCATAGTATAGTTTAAGGAACTAATGAACTTGTAAGGAATAGCTTTACCTATCCCATACAGGATTCAAAACCATGTTTTACATGGATACTTTAGCACCCACAGGATATCTCCTTGGGCGCCGCGCACAGGTAGGAGTCGCTCACAGGATAAGGGACAACTACCTAGGGAATGAGTAACTGTACGAACCTGACTTGTTGACCAGTTAGTAGAGAAGGTGGGGAGGGGAAACCTACCCCCACCACAATTCCTCCTTACGCATGCCATTGGACAAAGTGATTTGTTAGTGAATTTCCTTTGGAAAGTGAACTATTAGCATGACCCGCACGGTGAAACTTAAGCCCGGTACCACCATAGAAGTTCCTAACGTGACCCCCTGAACACGTTTTGGGGGGTCGTTCAAAATTTTATATATATATGTGTGTATGCACTCTAGCGGTCGCATTTTTTATCCGATCTACTTCAAATTTGGTAGGGACGTTCCTTTCTATAATCTGTTGGACAAGTTCGTTGGGCAAAACAATCGGAAAACTCTAAACCCATTTTTTGGGGATTAATCTTTCAAATTTCGAGTTTTTGGGCCCAAAAAGGGTCAGAAAAGCCCCGTATGTAAAATAAATGCATGTAAAAAGATGGGAATTAAAGAGGCGAAAGTTTTAAGCCCTCTCTCGTCATTCTAGCATAAATATTTACCGAGTTATTAAAGAAAATGTGTATCTGCCAAACACAGTACGTTGTCTTATGGGGATTTTACATTAGAAAAGCCTGTTATTCATTTGTTTGTATACTTTTACCATCCCCAACAAACTCACGCCTACTTTAAAGACTGACTGGACCTTCTCCTAGCCTTATAATGCGCAAAATTGTATTCCCAGCATTGCAGGTAAATAGAACCAGGAGCATCAGAACAGCCAAAAAAAACAATGTTTTCAGATTTGAATAAAAGTTGGAATAAATGTATGTTTTTAACTGATTTTGAGTTTTTATAGTTTTTTAAGTGGAAATTCACTTCCCTCACGTCAGCGTGCTGCGTGCGAACTCGTTAAACTACATTGTGTTAAATTGACAGTTCCTTGGTTGGCTGTGCCATAAACAGAGTTTGAACGGTGGAGGGGGCAACTTTTAGTCATCCTGTGTTTACTATCTGGGCATTACGTCATCTCCCGACAGTGAAATTTCTAAACCTGAGATGAAACATAGTTAAATATTTATTTTTGTGTTTTGTTCCACTAACAATGGAATCAGGTACATTAAGTTAAACGAACCACGAAATAAAATTATCTTGAGTTAAATTGGGTTAGTTTAATTTTTCCACCAAGAAACATCCAATCCATGTCAGTTTTAGTAGATTTAACTGTTTTTTCGGTCACAAAA
Organism: Allygus modestus; assembly: GCA_963675035.1. Taxonomy (NCBI): domain Eukaryota; kingdom Metazoa; phylum Arthropoda; class Insecta; order Hemiptera; family Cicadellidae; genus Allygus; species Allygus modestus. Next base: position 139,270,510 of record OY776116.1, read on the forward strand.
TTTCACTATAAGCTTGATTGGTTTCGAAATGAAATTACACGGGGATATCATAAAATCGGACGAGTGATTTACATGAATAAAAAATAAAGCCATAAAAAGAATTACGACAGCGAGGCGCAGCGTGCGAACCGTAATGAACATAGATGAATAAAACACAATCGGTGTGGTTCTACCTCTATTTTAACAAATTTTTTAAGGCCAAATATTACATATTAATTTCACATTTACTTGAGAGATTTGACAACCTTTATGACTTCTTAATTCAACACTGACTTATGTACATTTCCAAGCAATTAAAGGAAAGGGGATAGTTATATATTTATGAGTTTTTAATCTACATCGTTGAATGTGTAAAGTATAACTGAACGGTCTTTTAACTGATGTTTTAATAGTGAGCTATGACTCCAATATCAATATCTTGTTTCTTCTTATTTCGAAATAATTATTATGAAATACATTAATAAAAAATGTTTTATAATGTACACTAAAGAAAGACTCAAATAGTTTTTTAAAAACAATTTGTATTAAAGATGTAAACTCAACAAGTAAGATGGAAACAATTTTTTTGTTAGTTATAAAATGGTGTTGCATTATTTATTTGTTTGTTACATCTATTTAAATTACATCGGAGAATTTTTAAAGTGTAACTGGCACGTCTTTAGGCCCGATGTTTTAATAGTAGTGCAACAAAAGTATCCCTATCTTGTTTCTTCTTATTTTAAGAACATCGTTATAAAATTTATTAAAAATTAATTATTTTATTGCATACGCTTGACTTTACTTAAGAAAGAGTCGCGTCGTTTCTTAAAACATTAAAGGAATAGAAATTGAAGATGCATAATTAACTTTCAGATGGAAATACTAAATTTTCAGAGTTATAATGTGGTCTTACAAAATGATATAAATTTACAGTATTCAATTAACACCTGTGGTAATACTAAGCCATAATCACGGACAATTATGACATCAATACACTGCGCGTCGCGTCGTCGCTACAGAGAGCCTCCCACCAGTGGGAGGGGGGGGGGTGGTGGAGGTACTAACAAGCAGTGTGCAGACGCCACTATAATGACAATAACTGAAAAATAACAATCTAGCGCAGAACTACAAGATCACTACGTCCTGTAGAAAGGTTGAATTAGCTTATGTATCAAAATATAGCCATTTGATGTGGAACAAAATGCTGTAGATTTAACTGTTATTTTATTGATATTTTATAGGAGAAGGGGTGGGAATACATTATTCCTTCGACGTAAGAGAAAATACGCCCGTAGCATCAAACCTGCGTACTCAGCGAATTTCAAATGCATGTATATGTTCCTCACTACAATATAAAGCCACTCACCAAGTTTGAAAATACACGAATAAATAAGTGATATATAGCATTTTATTTATTCTCCATAAGAATAGCATTGAAAGCTGAGTACGTAGGTTTGCCGCAACAAGGAACACAAAATATGTGTTTTTATGCAATTACCAATATAACTTAATCAGTTGAAGCTGCGTGCCAAGTTTTATTAATTTATGTTCATAATTAAGGGAATCATTACGTTCGACTAATTCTCCATAAGAATAACGTGGGAACTGAGTATGCAGGTTTGCTGCTGCGGAAAAATCGGCAAAACTTTTGTTCATGCGAATAATAATATACGAGTACTAGGTGAAGCCACATGCCAAGTTTCATCAAAATTCATTCAAAATTAATCGAGATATCAAATTTTAATTGTTATCCATAAGGATTAACGTTGGAGAACGTAGTGTGTTTGGCACTTTGAATTAATTGGCAACGGTTGGACGTAGAATCACAGTTTAAACACCAAAATTATTGTTATGTAGAGCTGAACTGCTTGGTAAAAGCAAATGTGAGTTTTACATTAAAATGAACTGAGGAAAAGCTAAAAACGTTTTTCCCATAAGATTAACATAGGAAATTTTATGAACACGTTTTTTGGATTTTCTCCGCAACCACTTAACTTCTGTTAATGATTAAAAATACTGTATTTTTTAAGCTCTATTAAATGGTCAAAACCAAAATTAAAGTTTTTTAATTTTTTTGGATTAAAGATACAAAAAACTGATTTTTGTAAAATTGTAAACCCCCATAAAACCCCCTTCCCATGATCTGATTTTTCTGGTTTTCGAACTTAGTCATTAATGTCACTTAACACATTTGAGCCAAATTTCATCAAAATCAGAAGATGTTAGCTCAAGTTATCGTGTTAACGGACACATATATGGATATATACATGTATATTAATTTATATATATATATATATATATATATATATATATATATATAAATTTGAACGATTATCGTTTTTGGTATCTGGGGACATCAAAACAACAATTTGTCATGGTCTCGGGCTTAACTCTTACCATGCAACCTACGGTAATAGCTTCTTCCCTAAAGGGGAAATTCGCTGTCATATCAGAAAAGAAAAATGGAATATAAAGATTGCTATGGAATTGTTGATTTGGTATTACGGACTTTAATTAAAATAGTTACTCATGTATTAGGAGTGTAAAGTATACTTTTATTCCTTGACTTGCGACAAGTAGTGGAGCGTGGCAATTTTTCGAAAGTGGTAGAGACTTTTTACTTGAATTACATAATTTTTTTTATACAACTGAAATTTTGCATACCCACACAACAAAGGAAGATGGAATTTCATCCATTTTGGTTGAATTGGCGATATTGAAGTTATAGATCCAGAATCAGTCAGGTTGGTACAAAGCAACAATTATTCAGCCAATGGTTACTTCAGCGAGCGTTAAAGTAAGCGCAGTGAGTGATAAACAATTGTTTCGCTTCCTTAAGAAAAAACAGCTGTTACATGGTAAGAAAAATACTGTTTTAATCAAACCATAAACAGGTAAATTCCCCTCTACAACTTTGACTAACGGTCATGGGAAGGCTAACAAATAATATTTGTAACGTAAAAAATCAGAATTGATCGTCCTATTTAATACAATTAACCCAAGGTAGTTTGTGGTAAAACGTCCCAAGTCAAGAATTAGAAGATAGTTTGGAAGTTAAGCGGAACTGGGTTTCGGGTTACGGGAACTTACAGTTTGCTTGGAATACCTGCTTCCAACATTTCAATTAACTTGTCCTCCAGCACTCAGCATGTCTTGAAGTTTACTGCATTAATGGGTTCTTGTGTTCTTGAAATATACTTATTGCAATCCTTATCCATGATGGTTTCAAAGTTATTTAAACTCTGATGAAAATGCTGTTATGCTCAGCTATGTAAATAAGTTTAGAATTAGTGCCCGAGTCATTAAACGAAACGATAACATCCTGCTTATAATTACATTTTATAAGGGTATTTACATTAAGAAAATTAATAATTCAAAGTAAAAGCTTTTTCGTGGGATTGAATACAATATAAATAGTATGAAAATGCATACTGTTCATAATAAAAATCTACTCACTGTTTGGTAATAAATACATTTGTTATATACGTGCAAAATCAAATTTTCTTTTGCCAAGATTAGTACTTTCTGTTTTACCTTTTCCCATATTTTTGAGGTTTAAAAACAGGTATCGCTAATGACATAAATAATGGTCCTTTTCAAACTTGTAATTAGAACACTCTACGTTTAAACGAAGCAAACAAAAATAGTTTTTACCAATAACTAATATTCTATATATAAATTGTAAGATACCAAAACATAAGCAATTTTAGTTTAAAAAATAAACAGGATTAAGTAATAATTATTAAAAATAGATACAAAAAATCTTAGTTTAAAACTTGAATATTTATTTATGCGTGTCACTGTTAGTTGAAACCAATAACTGAAACAAAGAATACAAATTGAAACTCAAACCATTTCAAGAAACTGTTAAAAGGTTCATCAGTTGGAAGACAGATAACATTTTGCATAGATACTGTGTGCTGAAGGAAACAATAATTTTTTAAATAAATAATAATTGAATTTTAAAGTGCTCAGATTAATTTCATATTAATTTGGAGATTTTTTGTTTTAAAATTATCACGTTTTATTATTAAAAGAGTTTTGATTATGTAAATTACATATTAATTTGGAGATTTTTTGTTTTAAAATTATCACGTTTTATTATTAAAAGAGTTTTGATTATGTAAGTACGAGTTAATATTTAGTTATATGTCATAGAAAGAGCATTGCACATTTAAAGATTTAGATTTTCTTAGATATTCGCTTTTCAAAGCATGTTAAAAAATATCGTTGCTGATATAAATAGTTAATTGTAACTGCTTGACATTTATCAAGTTATTACTCTTAAAACTACTTGATTATTTCGGACCTTAAACTCATTACTTGCAGCAAATGAATTATTCAGTTCATATAATATGGCTGACGGTTAAATAATACAAATTTTTGTTCCAAAGGCTGTTAGCTCATTGTGTACACTGAAATCTGTAAAACAAATATGTTATTGGTTAGCATTAAAAAAAAATTGGCAATGGAAAGGATATTTTTATATTTTTTTGTAGTTTATGAAGTAAAATTTATACAATTTGTTGCAAAATTATGGTTGATTAAATTAGATAATGAATTCAAAGTAACCAAATAATAAAAAGGATTAATAATAAATATCGTGGAAAGTTACGACTATTATATTGTACCATACTATCACAACATGCTGTCCTAAGGGGTAAACTGCATTATAAGAGGATCGGCTCAGTGATATTGTCGAACGATATCACAATATCATGCAGTAGCGAAGGTGAAGCTTGTAGTTGAACACTGCGACAACATTGCGGATCCTGGGATATAACATTAGTGTTTGCAGATCTCCCAATCACCAGCACATAATACCTGCACGCATGCACATAATTCAACTGGGTGATCCCAAAGCACTAAAATCATAAACATATTTTATGTTTGGTGACATTTGTCGGAGCCAGTGGAGTTTAAAGAATACATGTTTCAAGTAATACTAATAAATAGACTGTTAAACTTACAACCTTATTTCGAATAATGCGTTTGTTAGCGAATTTCACCTATAGGGAAGAAGCTATTACCGTAATGGTAAGAGTTAAGCCCGAGACCATGATAACTTTTTGTTTTGAGGTCCCCAGATGCCGAAAACATTATTCGTTCAAATTTATATATATATATATATATATATATGTGTGTGTGTGTGTGTGTGTGTGTGTGTGTGTGTGTGTGTGTGTGTGTCCATTAAAACAATAACTTGAGTAAAAAACGTCTGATTGTGATGCAATTTGGCTCAAATGCATAACTTTAAGTTATGCATAACATTTATAACTTTAAGTTCAAAAACCAGAAAAATCTAACCATGGGAAAGGGGGTTTACAATTTTCAAAGAATCTGTTTTTTCCATTTTTCGCCCTACAATTTTTGAAAAACTTAATTTTTGTTTCAACCATTTTATAGAGCTTAAAAAAAATAATATAGTGTTTTGAGTCATTAAACTAGGTTAAGTGGTTGCGGAGAAAATCGAAAAAACGTAATCATAAAATCTCCCATGTTAATCTTATGGGAAAAAAGTTTTTAACTTTTCCTCAGTTCCTTTTTAAGTAAACCTCACATTTACTTTTACCAATCAGTTCAGCTCTACAAAACAATCATTTTGGTGTTTACATTCTGATTCTATGTCCAACCATTCCAGAGATACTCAAAGTGCTAAACACAGTATTTTGTCCAATGTTATCCTTATGGAGAATAATTAAAATTTCATATCTCGATTATTTATGAACGTATGTTGGTGAAACTTGGCATGTGGCTTCACCTAGTACTGGTCTATTGATATTTGCACAAAAACGTTTTTTGGCGATTTCCCCTGCAGCAGCAAACCTGTATAATCAGCCCCTGAGTTATTCTTTTGGAGAACAAGTAAAATGTAATGTCTCCCTTAATTATGAACATAAATGAATACAACTTTGTATGCAGCTTCAACTCGTTAAGTTGTATTGATAATTGCATAAAAATACAAATTTTGTGTTCCATTTTTGCAGCAAACCTGCTACTCAGCTTTCAATGTTATTCTTATAGAGCATAAATCAATTCTATATATCACTTATTTATTCGTGTATTTTTATGAAACTTGGTGAGTGGCTTTATGTGGTAGTGAGAACATATACATGCATTGGAAATTCGCTGAGTACGCAGGTTTGCTGCTACCGGGGGCATATTTTTCTTGGGTTTTCCCTCTATACATAGTGTAAGGATAAAGTATTGTTTTCGTCAAAATTGTAGGATTTGAGTTGTTAGTGGAAATTGTTGTTGATGTGTACAGAGAGGACACCAGTGGGCCGATTTTGATAAAATTTGGTCCATATCCTCGATATCTCCAGGCGTTTTTATTTGTTTAGTTTTCGTTTTATTTTAGTATTACTGTTTTACAAAGTTCTGTTCAAATTGTCTTACTGTATGCAACATTTTTTAACTTTTACTTAGTTTATTTATTCAATATCCAATTTAAAATGATAGTTTTTAAATATAAATAATATTTTAATATTTAATTCTTGCTAAATAACGAGTGCAATAAACTAAGTATGGTTGGTGTAGGGGTTATAGAAACAAGAAAGATAAATTTGAGTTTCCAAACTAAGACATACAACCAAAAATGTTTAAATTACCTGGTGATACTGTCAGGTCATCCTATGTTATAGGGTCACTCGGCGGTATCACTTGACCTTGTTGGTGATATCAGGTGAGTCGGATGTTATTCCATCATGTTACACACACACTCGAGTATATTGCCGTTGGATTGCACATTGTAACAAATCACCTGTTTCATGTTATATATAATATAAACAGTATTAGGAAACTGACACATACTTTCTCCCTTTTAGCCCAACTTTAATGAATAAATTACTTTTTATTTACTAGTTATAGAATACAAAGCACGGAAGAATGTACAAAAAATCTTGTAAACAAGTTGTTTTCTAAAACATCCACCCAAATCCCTGTTTTGGAGGTACTACAGAATCCATTGCTACACGTGGTTAAAAGAGGGGAAATACCCCTTATTCTCCCCCCAAGGTTTATTAAGGGGCAACATATTTCGAATTTCCTCTATTGGTCAATGATAACTTGACAAGCATATCAAGTTTGAACGAAATTGATCAGTAAATAAGAGAGAAATAGTAATTTTTGTATTCCCCATAAGAATAACATTGGACAACGTACTGCTTTTACTGCAAAATGAAAATTTAAATTTTCACCGCAGCCAGCAATCGTAGAATAGTAATTCAAAATACTAAATTGCTTAGTTTTGAGCTCTTTTTAATGGTGAATAATAATATTTTTTATATTCAGGTTTTTTTTTATGAAAAACGCAAAAAACGGAATTTTGGATGTTTTAAGTCATGCAATTTCTGAACCCGAGTTTTTAAAGAAATGCGAGTGGTGTCATTTTGTTGGAAACCTAAAGCTCTACAAACGACTAAAGTTTAATTAAAATCGTTAGTGCCGTTTTTGATAAATTTGGGTTTATCATGTTTTTTAGCGATTTTTGGGGGATAATTACCCTTAAAAATAAAAAATTCAAAAAAATTAAAAACTCCTGGAGATATTGTGGATTAGTACCTACATACCAAACTTCATAAAAATCGGACCATTGGTTACACGGCTCTAGCTCTGTACACTTCCATACAGACAGATAGACAGACAGACAGACAGATAGACAGACAGACAGACACACAGGCATCACGTAAAAATCACTATTTTGGGTTTAGCGAGCACCAAAACAAATATTTCCACTAACAACTCAAATTCGAAAATGTTTACGAAAACAATACTTCCTCCATATACCATGTATAAAGGGGAGAAAGTAAAAATTAAACGTACTACAACGAAGCAGTTCAGTCCTTAAAATGTTTCTTACAACATCGAAGACGATGTTTTACATTATACAATTGTAATGATCTTCTGTACATCTGCTTATTGGTTTCCAATTTAAGATTTAAAATACATTAATCAATAGTTTTTAATTTTATGAAAAAGTTAAAAATTGTATGTTGACACAACGTTCAAAAACTAAAACACCGAAATTGTGTTTGCTTTTCATCAAACGGGCAATTATAAGAAAATATTAGACATTAGAACAAAGATGGAAGAAAGTGCTGAGATATTGGTTATTGATGTTTCTTGGGCAAGGCTAATTAGCTTAAAAAGTAATTAAACTTGTATTAAGATGATACAGTTTTGTTGAAAGAAGCCGCCGATTCATCTTGTCTGAACGGAGAGTAATTTGGAGCGTTATCGACCAGGAAATTTCATTTTAATTTTCTTTTCAATACAATAGAAAGCACAGTTCATTATTTGGCCCGGGGACGTAGAATATAAATTTATGCGTTCACCCAAAGCAAAGATACTAATAGTTTTCTACTGTAACAAATCGTCGTAGCTTCAATAAATTGTACTAATGCAACGATTTTTGTGGACTTTTAACATATATAAACGCATTACTTTCTTATAACAAAATCAGTATGCCCAGGCTCTTGAAGTTCTTAGGACTTTATAGTATCAACAAGTCTTGTTTACATTTACAACCACGTTAATAGACGATGGACCAAGTAACTTTGCCACTTATATTTCGTGTGAACTCCGATAAATATACAATTTGTATAACGATGGTTTTTAAACGTTTTTGTCATCTTTTATTTAAGGTCTTTGAAATAACAGCTATTGGAACAATGCATGGCTCATTCTGACACATTATATTTTCATGCATGTTAGTCATTTTACAATCGCAAACTAAAACTTAGTCACTATAAATGTATTTAACAAATTATTCCAAGATATTTATATCGTTTTAGCGAATTTCCCCTATAGGGAAGAAGCTATTACCATAGTCGGCATGGTAAGACCTAGGCCCGGGACCATGATAACTTTTCATTTTGAGGTCCCCAGACCCCAAAAACACCATTCGTTCGAAACTGTATATATATATATATATATATATATATATATATATATACCGTTTTATATATATATATATATATGTGTGTGTGTGTGTGCCGTGAGCACGATAACTCTCGTAAAAATGATCCGATTTTGATGAATTTTAGTATAAACGTGTAAAGCAACATTCATGACTTTAAGTTCGAAAACCAGCCAGATCGCTCTATCCGAAGGGGTATTTTGGGGGGGTTTTGTACCCCAAAAATGGGTTTTTGAATTTTTTACATGTAATTTTTGAAAAAATCAAATTTTAGTTTTTATCATTGGATTCAGCTTAAAAAAACACACAATTTGGTATTTTCATCATTTCTCTACGTCAATGGTTACCGAGATATTGAAGGTGCTAAACACAGTACGTTGTCTAATGTTATTCTTATGGGGGAAAAGAAAAATGTTACATCTTGCTTATTTATGAACGTTTACTGACGAAACTTGGTATATGGCTTCATCTGGTTGTGGTATTTTGATTTTGCTCAAAAAAATTATTTTTTGCCAAAGGCACCCGTAGCAGCAAACCTGCGTACTCAGCCCCATGTTATTCTTATTGATAATAATTAAATGCCATGTCTCCCTTAATTATGAACATAAATTAATCAAATCTGGTATATGACTTCACCTAGTTGAGTTATATATTAGCATAAAAATCCATTTTTTGAGTTCCTTGTTGCAGCAAACCTGCGTACTCAGCCCCAATGTTATTCTTATGGATAATAATTAAAATTGTATATATCGCTTATTTGTGAATATATTTTTATGAAACTTGGTAAGTGGCTTTATGAAGGATTAGGACATTTATATCTCCATTAGAAATTCGCTGAGTACGCAGGTTGCTGCGACGGGGGTATTATTATAATTTTATCTTCATAACCTACTCGACTGTACACACAACGAGTTGTCGCAACTAAGACAAACATTATAACAGTAAACATCTTCAGTAAACAAACGTTGGTTAACTTAGCTCCGCAGAGTTAACGTTGAGCGACAACTTAAGCGAGTTCTTACGCAGCGTATAATCTAAATTGAAATGACTCGAACCCTCTGAACAAGTTGGAAAGCCAATTATTATTTTAATATTTAGAGGAAAAGGTTGAAATAATTTGCGATTCGCTAAACAAGGAAAACAAAAGAGCGTGTTGGTATTATGGATATGAATGATTCCAGATCTCTGCCGTTTCAGTGTAATCAAAATAATTTAATTTGATAAGACAAATGTTTAACATAGCATAAAGTAACAATTGAACCTTTTCGAGTATAAGAGATTAAATAACAGGTGGAAAACGTATTATTTATAAAACTGAGATTAGTTATTATTTTTAAGTTAACGTAGTTAATACTAGAATATGTTCAAAGGGGTGGCTAAGGACATTTTACAATAAAAATCTCTATTCATGGGTTTACAACTGCTTTAATTTAATGGTAATTTTCGCTTAACTGGTTTTATACTTTACACTACCACAAATACACATTTGTTACCGGTAGTTAACGTTTTCACGTTGAAACATTTTCACGTTTTCACGTTGCCACGTTGCCACGTTGTCACGTTGTCACGTTGTCACGTTGTCACGTTGTCACGTTTTCACGTTGCCACGTTGTCACGTTTTCACGTTGCCACGTTGTCACGTTGTCACGTTGTCACGTTGTCACGTTGTCACGTTGTCACGTAACCAACGATGTTTAGTCGATGGATTAATCAACCTAGGGTTTTTAAAATGTTGAAATGCAAATAACTGGTGTGGTTTTAATTAAATCGGTCAAATGGCTTTCAACGTTCATTGATCTCATGGAAATTTGTGGTAGTAACCCAAGGTCAAACATCAAGAGAGTCAGATGTATTATATAAGTCAAGCTAAACCCAAAGTTTTTACTTTCCACTCCTTTCCATTCATTATATGCATTATTTTTATTTTTAAATATGCATAGTTTATTTCCAAGGGTTAGTTTATCAACACAGTAATATTTATTTGGTGTTGATCAATTAACCCCTGGAAATAACCATCCACATTTTCTTAAATAACCATAACATCCAGATATAATGCAAAGGAATGAAAAGTAAACAACTTTGGTTAACTTTATACATACTAACATGATCAATGTGGTTTGTTTTTGTTTCTATTTTCACTGCACTCAAAATAATACTTTCCTTAACTTAAAATTGTTTCAAAAAATTAACCATCTAAAAATAAAATTATTTTGACGTAAATTACCTTACATAAAAACTGGTGTCATTAGTTTTGGCGAATTTCCGCTATAGGGAAGGAGCTATTACCGTAGTTGGCATGGCAAGACCTAGGCCCGGGACCATGATAAATTTTCGTTTTGAGGTCCCCAGACCCCAAAAACACCATTCGTTCGAAACTGTATGTATATATATGTGCCCGTGAGCACGATAACTCTCGTAAAACTTATCCGATTTTGACGAAATTTGGTATAAACATGTAAAGCAACATTTATGACTTTAAATTCGAAAACCAGCCAGATCGCTTTATCCGAAGGGGTATTTTGGGGGGCTTTTGTACCCCAAAAATGGGGTTTTCGAATTTTTTACATATAATTTTGGAAATAGTCAAATTTTAGTTTTTCCCATTGGATTCAACTTAAAAAAAACACAAAATTTGGTATATTGATCATTGCTCTACGTCAATTGGTTACCAAGATATTGAAAGTGCTAAACACAGTACGTTGTCTAATGTTATTCTTATGGAGGAAAAGCAAAAATGTTATATCTTGCTTATTTATGAACGTATACTGACGAAACTTGGTATACGGCTTCACCTGGTTGTGGACCATTGATATTTGCTCAAAAAAACAATTTTTTTGCCAAAGGCTTCCGTAGCAGCAAACCTGCGTACTCAGCCCCATGTTATTCTTATGGAGAATGAGTAACGTGTTATCTCCCTTAATTATGAAAATAAATTAATGAAATTTGGTATGTGGCTTTACCTACATGAGTTATATTAATATTTATATAAAACCCCATTTTTTGTGTACCTTGCTTCAACAAACCTGCATACTCAGCCGCCATGTTATTCTTATGGAGAATATTATTAAATGTCATAAATCGGTTATTTATCAATATATATTGATGAAACTTGGTATGTGGATTTATGTGGTATTAAGATACATATATATGCATTGGAAATTCGCTGAGTACGCAGGTTTGCTGCTACGGGGGTATATATACTTGCAACGGTTAGAGCTCTGGATTACTGAAGAGCCTATTACGTCTTCAATAGTTGAATATGAAATCACATTGGTTTATTTGATACCTTCTCTGAGGTATTTTCTAAGTGAACCCCACACTGAGCTTCAAGTGTTCAACACTATGTTACTCAGTTAATTGTAATTCTATTCATTTAGCATTCTCAGTCAATGTCCATTTTCTACTTTTTTAGTGAATTTCCTTTGGAAAGTGAACTATTAGCATGACCCGCACGGTGAAACTTAAGCCCGGGACCACCATAGAAGTTCCTAACGTGACTCCCTGAACACGTTTTGGGGGGTCGTTCAAAATGTTATATATATATGTATATATATATATATATATATATATATATATATATATATATGTGTGTGTGTGTGTGTGTGTGTGTGTGTGTGTGTGTATGCACTATAGCGGTCGCATTTTTTGTCCGATTTACTCCAAATTTGGTAGGGACGTTCCTTTCTATAATCTGTTGGACAAGTTTGTTGGGCGAAACAATCGGAAAACTCTAAACCCATTTTTTGGGGATTAATCTTTCAAATTTCGAGTTTTTGGGCCCAAAAAGGGTCAGAAAAGCCCCAGATGTAACATTAATGCATGTAAAAAGATGGGAATTAGAGAGGCGAATGTTTTAAGCCCTCTCTCGTCATTCTAGCATAAATATTTACCGAGTTATTAAAGAAAATGTGTATCGGCTAAACACAGTACGTTGTCTTATGGGGGTTTTACCCTAGAAAAGCCTGTTATTCCTTTGTTAAAGTACTTTTATTATCCCCAGCGACCTCACGCCTACTTTCAAGCCTGTCTGGACCTTCTGCTAATCTTATAATGCGCAAAATTGTATTCCCAGCTTTGCAAGTAAATGAAACCAGGAGTATCAGAACAGCCAAAAAATCAATGTTTTCAGATTTCAATAAAAATTGGACAAATGTATGTTTTTACACTGATTTTGAGTTTTAAAAGTTTTTATGTGGAAATTTACTTCCCTTACGTCAGCGTGCTGCGTGCGAACTCGTTTTAAGTTAACTTGAAATGTTGTATTCAAATTTGATTGCACGTCTTCGAGATGATGTTTTTGAAAGTTGTAGTCCACAGGGAGTCGAAGGTGACATAAACTTCAACAAGACCGCGGGACCCCGCAGTATATGCAACATTAATGTTTGTGATCCCTTTGGGCTATGACTGGATACACTCTACTTCGTGTTTTTCTTCGTAAAGTTACACTTAAAAGTTTTTTTTTTCAGATTGTCAAGACGTGATTATACGCTTAACCAAAGTGTATTTTGTGTAATAATAATCAAGGCCATTTGTTTCATTAAAGTCTATTTCTCCAATACGGTCGTATGAATAAATTATTTCTACGAAAAAATTATTGGTATATAACAATATTTAACTACAGTTATACGAATACACGTTCCTAATAGTAAATTGCTTATCATTTATTATTACAACTAAAGATATAAGTAGTTTGATTTGTTTTAATCGTTTTTGACACTGCTATATTGTCGGTATATAAATTAAACTCCGAAAAAGATTTATTCCAGAATCGACCAAATACTTTGCAAGAAAGAACTAACTGTTGAAGTTATAAAAGGATTTAACAGTTGCAATTATTCCTTCCTCTACAGAAATAAGGGTGAGTTTAACCTCCATTTTATGAACATGCTAATAATATAATCGTGACATAAAATTTAAAAATAATTTAAAACAATCAAAAGATCGCATTAGACATGTTGCTATGAGTTGATGACGGGTGACGGGTAGCCTGGTTTGCTACGTCTGGCGTGTATTAAGGTTCTGCTGACCACGGACCTTTTTCATTGGCTGTAACCATTTCACAATTATAAAAAAAATAAATTAAAAACGTTTAAAACTCATTCGAAATTGTCTGTACCATAAAGTTTGATGTTGCTTACAGCCTATTGAGGTTATTAGTGAATTTCCTTTGGAAAGTGAACTATTAGCATGACCCCACGGTGAAACTTAAGCCCGGGACCACCATAGAAGTTCCTAACGTGACCCCCTGAACACGTTTTGGGGGGTTGTTCAAAATTATATATATATATATATGTATATGAAAAATAATTAACATGAGTACTCCAGGGTACTCATGTTACTTATTTTTCATCTATCATATAGTAGCCCTTCTATGTGAATTTAATTTAATATATATATATATATATATATATATATATATGTGTGTGTGTTTGCACTCTAGCGGTCGCATTTTTTGTCCGATTTACTTCAAATTTGGTAGGGACGTTCCTTTCTGTAATCAGTTGGACAATTTCGTTGGGCAAGACAATCGGAAAACTCTAAACCCTTTTTTGGGGATTAATCTTTCAAATTTTGAGTTTTTGGGCCCAAAAAGGGTCAGAAAAGCCCCGTATGTAAAATAAACGTATGTAAAAAGATGGGAATTGGAGAGGCGAAAGTTTTAAGCCCTCTCCCGTCATTCTAGCATAAATATTTACCGAGTTATTAAAGAAAATGTGTATCGACCAAACACAGTACGTTGTCTTGTGGGGATTTTACATTAGAAAAGCCTGTTATTCATTTGTTGGTGTACTTTTATCGTCCCCAACAACCTCACGCCTACTTTTAAACCTGACTGGACCTTCTCCTAACCTTATAATGCGCAAAATTGTATTTCCAGCATTGCAGGTAAATAGAACCAGGAGCATAAGAACAGCCAAAAAATCAATGTTTTCAGATTCGAATAAAAGTTGGAATAAATGTATGTTTTTAACTGATTTTGAGTTTTTATATTTTTTTATGTGGAAATTCACTTCCCTCACGTCAGCGTGCTGCGTGCGAACTCGTTTTTCAGGAATGAGAGCTGGGTTAGAGTAGGATACAACGTAGAGCATCATCTGTCAAGACTCCTCAGCAACGCTATTGACAGCTGATTAGACTACAGTTGTCAATACATGTCTGTCTTGACGCCTGTCAAAAAGCAGACGTTGTTTTACTCTAACTAGAGCTGCTGTTTTCCGCTAATTTCCGCTATATTTCGGGCAAATTTACAGGTTTTGGTGTTTTTAATATTTTAAAAGCAGTATATACAGGGTTTCCGAAAAAGAATGACGGGATTTCGAACGGCCGTTGCTTGGGGACTATTCAAGATAACTAAACGATTTAAACGTCAAATAGAAGAGAAAAGAACTAAGTTTTTTTTCATACCTTAATATGTTTCGATGTGAGCTCCATTTGTTGCTCTGCATATATCTAAGCGATATTCGATTTCTCGTCAAGTGTTGTGAAGCATCTCTGGTGTCACAGTTGCGATCGCTTCCGAAATTCGCCCACGCAGATGTGGCAAATCACGAATTTTCTCAGCATAAACAATTTTCTTTACGTAACCCCACAAAAAAGTCCAAAGGGGTCAAATCAGGACTCCTGGGAGGCCAGGGAATTGGCGCACCCCTGCCTATCCAACCATTTGGAAATTTGTTGTTAAGTGTTGTTGTCGCGCACTTCCCAAAGGTAATGACGGGGGGGGGGGGGGGGTGCCGTCCTGCATCAAAATGACTCGTTCACCGGCTTGTTCTTCAATTTCTTCAATTTGGGAAAACAAAAATTGTTCTAGCATATCTAAATAAATTATGCCATTTATTGTTTTTTTCGGCGAAAAAGAAAGTCCCTATCACCCTACGTGCGCGACACACTTAACAAGTTTCCAAATGGTTGGATAGGCAGGGGTGCGCCTATTCCCTGGCCTCCCAGGAGTCCTGATTTGACCCCTTTGGACTTTTTTTGTGGGGTTACGTAAAGAACATTGTTTATGCTGAGAAAATTCGTGATTTGCCACATCTGTGTGGGCGAATTTCGGAAGCGATCGCAACTGTGACACCAGAGATGCTTCACAACACTTGACGAGAAATCGAATATCGCTTAGATATATGCAGAGCAACAAATGGAGCTCACATCGAAACATATTAAGGTATGAAAAAAAACTTAGTTCCTTTCTCTTCTATTTGACGTTTAAATCTTTTAGTTATCTTGAATAGTCCCCAAGCAACGGCCGTTCAAAATCCCGTCATTCTTTTTCGGAGACCCTGTATATGTATTATAAATCCACTATATTAACTATATAATAGCGATATTATTGCCTCATTAGTTTGAAAACTTAAGAAGATTTATTTATTTTTGTTGCTGGACTGGTATGGTTTTATAACTGTTTCTACTTTGAAAATAGTCTAGTCTCTGGAAGTAGGTACGATGACGACAAAATTGGAATGCTTCAAGTTCGAACACCTTTCAGAAATGCTAAATTCAGACAGCAAAAAATACAGATATTCAAAGTATTCAGAGTATTTATCTGAATGACTTAATTTTTAGGTGAGGTATTTTATACAGAGTAGGTTATATACAGGTTTAGCGAGCGCAATCCAGACACTTATATTTTTTAAGGAAATGCCAAGTCAGACCTGCAAGTCTAGTAAGCGGCAAACCCAAACGTAATTAAACTTTCAAGGTTTTCTAGTCTTTAAACGGAAAGCAACGAACTTACTTTTAATTATTCAAATATAGTTTTAAAGTCTGGAAATGTTAAATCCAGCCTTAAAAGGTGTCTGTGTTTGATAAATTCTGAATTATAAATGAAGACTGTTATATCTTAGAAATTGCTCAAAATTATGAAAATGTTAAAGGGATCTCTTTCGATAAATTGAATAAAATATTTATCCAGCCTTAACAATATTACATTAAATACATAGACATGTCAATAAGAACTACATGTATATAAATCGTGATAAAACAAAATAGCATTATTTCAAATGTAGATATATTATAAAAGTCATTCACTGTATGTTTTCTACACTTAAACTCTTCCAGACTGTAAAACAGGCTTTTGCTTGGGAAATTCTCAACTTTTATCCCGATCGGCTTATTTTCTTATGCTTTAATTTCTGGATGGATCTTGTAAAATATTTCCTAGACAACCTTCTAGGTTGCTGTTTACTTATCACTGATCTGACCTGCAGTAAGCTTATGTCATTAAAATACCTCGTCCTTTGGTGCAGAATGTGCCCCTAGGACCAAAGTCATCAATATTATTCTTATTACGAACATGAGACTTTTTTTATGTATTGAAGTCAATTACACAGCTTGTTACTAGTAATTTAAATATATTTTTACCATTACCGACTTATTTATTCAACTGAGTTGTATTGGATTTTTGAGAATATTGGTTACAGAAAGTGAAATAAGGTAGTGAATATATTTACACCTTACATTATATTTCTCTCACCGAAGAATTGCAGGGTTAATAAATAGCAGTTCCCAACCTCCAAATGCATAGTTGAACAAGGATTAAAAATATGTATGTAGGATTATTAACTAAATACTACAAACAGTTTTAAATAATAAATTAAAAATTAGCAAAGCAAATAATGAACAAGCTAAACTGTACATGTAGTTTACTCAAAATAATCCCTAACTCATTGTGGTATACCCAACCACGATAGTATATATCATTAACAGTGACGAAAGTATTGTTTTCCGGTACGCAATCTTGTTTCCCGTTGGAAAGCGATATGCGAGCACGGGAATTTAATCAAGCACGGAGAAAACACTTTGAGTACGAGTTATGGACGATATTTTTCATCACACTGTGTACTAAAAACAATAATAATGAAACATCTTTTTCAGAAACTTTAATCAGGTTTGCTGGGTAATATTTCTCACAACATAATGAAAACAATATAGGTTTTACATCGTGTTTACGTAAATCCATTAGTTAGATTAATAATTATTTCGAATACACATATTGCATTTCAATTCATACCGCTAGCTAAATTAATAAGATCAGCTGATTTTGAATACATTACTACTATTGGTGTATAATACCAAACAAGCTATTAGCGCTACTGGTGTCCGAATGCTTAGCTAATAACAGTGCGGAAAAAACTCTAGCTGTCCTTACGGCTCACAGTGGTCATTTTGCCCTATCTAGGTGGAAAAAATCTAAAAATAGTGTTTAAGGTACAGATATTCGTGGAATTGTTGATAATGATTATTTTAGTAACAAAATTAAAGAAAATGAAAAATATTTAGTTAAATAATGATTTTCTATGTTTTAAGAGGAAATCAAGTAACAAGAATTACATTCCGCAATTAAATGTGATTTAAGTTTAGTTAGTATTTATATAGTTGGAGTAATTTCATCGAATAACATATTAATCTTGTATTATATAGTAAATACCTCTTTTTTCTGAAGTCTGTACTTACCCATCATTCACATTACTTTTGGAACGTTTACATAAAGCCAACTTACTTTGTAAAACTTTCAAAAACTTGTCAGCTTCATCAATGTACGGTTGCCTCTTGCTTTTAACTTTTACTCCTTCAGCATCCAACATGAAATTGATGTTATGAACGACGGCGGAATCCTTATTTGAAGGCGGATCCTCATTACACCTTATTTCAAACATATCTGTGCGCACCATCTTCATTTTTATATATTACATGTAAATGTTTTGTTTAACGAGTTTCTGTAGCGTGTCTGCAGTGTGCTGAACTATAAGAAGCTGTAATTTTGTTAGTATTTTTTTCTGTTTGGATGTAGTCAAATCAGTATATCATGGTAAAACGTTTTTTAGTGATAACTTGTCACCACACCATCTTCATAAAAATATAGTGTGCTATTAAGGATAAAGTCCACAAGTTAATTTGCTAATTTTAATAAACAAAATTAAATCAACTAAATAAACATAAGTAAATGAACTAAAAATTAATTAAATTATTAATTTTAGGGCATTATTTTATATGTAATCAACATTCATGATGATGGTTTTGACGAATTATCGATACAAAATTCTTGCCCAAGAACAACTTTAATATATAATATAAAAGTAAGACAATTTAAAAAATTTACAGCTACTTTTTATGCACTTTTACGAACTTGGATACTCTGTAACTGCTTTCAGAATACAAAGAATACCCCCGTAGCAGCAAACCTGCGTACTCAGCGAATTTCCAATGCATATATATTTATCTTAATACCACATAAAGCTACATACCAAGTTTCATCAATATACATTCATAAATAAACGATTTATGACATTTCAATTATTCTCCATAAGAATAACATGGCGGCTGAGTATGCAGGTTTGCTGAAGCAAGGAACACAAAAAATGGGGTTTTATGCTAATATCAATATAACTCAACTAGGTGAAGTCATATACCAAATTTCATTAATTTATTTTCATAATTAAGTAACGTGTTATTTTCATAACACGTTACTTATTCTCCATAAGAATAACATGGGGCTGAGTACGCAGGTTTGCTGCTACGGGAGCCTTTGGCAAAAACTTGTTTTTTTGAGCAAATATCAATGGTCCACAACCAGATGAAGCCGTATACCAAGTTTCGTCAGTATATGTTCATAAATAAGCGAGATATAAAATTTTTATTTTCCTCCATAAGAATAACATTAGACAACGTACTGTGTTTAGCACTTTCAATATCTCGGTAACCAATTGGCGTAGAGAAATTATCAAAATACCAAAATGTGTGTTTTTTTTAAGCTGAATGCAATGGAAAAAATGAAAATTTGACTATTTCTAAAATTATATGTAAAAAGTTCAAAAAACCCATTTTTGGGGTACAAAACCCCCCCAAAATCGGATAAAGCGATCTAGCTGGTTTTCGAACTTAAAGTCATAAATGTTTTTTTACACGTTTATACCAAATTTAATCAAAATCGGATAATTTTTACGAGAGTTATCGTGCTCACGGACACATATATATATACAGTTTCGAACGAATGGTGTTTTTGGGGTCTGGGGACCTCAAAACGAAAAGTTATCTTGGTCCCGGGCTTAGGTCTTACCATGCTGACTACGGTAATAGCTTCTTCCCTATAGGGGAAATTCGCTAAAACAAAAGAATTTTTCATAACGTTCTTGGACGTGCCACAAATGTTATAGCCTAAAATAAATTAAATTTAAACAAACAAATTCATAGGTATTGAATTATGGTTTTCCACGTGGACACAACATATTAAAACTCTTGAAACTTATCATAATTATAGTTAATTGAACTTCCAATATTAAAATTTAACTTCCAATATTAATTATCAACCTTGCTGTGACATCACTGGTACAGAGTGAAACTATTT
The DNA here is from genome assembly GCA_963675035.1 of Allygus modestus. Lineage (NCBI taxonomy): Eukaryota > Metazoa > Arthropoda > Insecta > Hemiptera > Cicadellidae > Allygus > Allygus modestus. The sequence goes on from OY776116.1 coordinate 139,290,753, forward strand.
GAATAGGAAAATCATACAACCGTAATAAATATTCTAAAACTATCAAAATATGCGACCTGTCCACAAGCAACGTGATATCTTAGATGTGGTTTCCCAGGTCAATCATTATCTTTAACTAGTTTAAAACCAATTTCAGAGGTTCTTAAGCTTATTATAAAATGTTCGAAATTTTCATTTTTGGCCACCTAAACAATCAAAAGAGACCACTGTGTGGCACTAGAGTGGAAAATTATCACTTTCGATATATTCACAGCTGATATTTAAAATGGCTACTTTCGGAACAGTGCAGTGGCATGAAACAAATGTCCGTATACTGAGATCCAAGCAGCGCACCCCACACTACAGCTCTGATACACGAGGCGGCAGTGGTGCAAGCACGCCGAGAGAGTCCATTTGTTATCAAGAACTCTGAGACACGAGAAGAATTCTCATTACAGATCTTTTATCCCTCCCCGTCCTTGCCCACCCTCCACCAAGGGTACACCCTCCGTCCTTGCCCGCCCTCCACCAAGGGTACACCCTCCGTCCTTGCCCGCCCTCCACCAAGGCTTGACGCTTCCTTTACCCCGCATACACATTACGCTTTCTTATCACTTGTAAATCAAAGCACTTGGAACTTTTAGTATGTCACACAAGGTTTACTACTTTAGTTTGTAAGTCACTTTTCTTTATACAGAGCGGTAAAATGGCCGAAAATGTTAAACCTTTCAAAACAAATAACATAGTTCTCCACAGTGATTGGGGATTGTTCATGGTTATTTATTTATTCACGGCACAACCATTTTATCCATTATATCGTTATCGGATATAATGATAAGAATGGAGTTATGTTTTAAGTTTGGTATATTTCAAACGTAAATAATAAAAATTTGTTTAATGTACTAATCTTGAGAACGAATAAATATTTCCAGAAAAGGATTGTGGCATTAGGTTCAGTGCAAAAATATGGTTCAAAATGATAGGTAACAACCCCAACTTTACGTTAGGAAAAAAGGTTTTAAATTCAATAACGGCTGGAAATGACAACATAGTAAAAAAAATTACTTGCTACCTAACTATGATCGGTATTGGTAAAGGATCGACATTTCAATAAATGTAGGAAAAGATAAGGACTATGATAATGATGATAATGTGCCACAGACATGTCAGCGAGCCCTTGGAAGGCTGCGGGGACTTTATAGAGACATTTTGCCAGTGGATGCGAGGATGCAGATAGTGAGATCACTGGTTCTCTCAGCCTTCGATTACTGTTTTTCTGTGTATGGAAACAGCATATCAAAAAAAGATTCCGACAGAATTCAAAAACTGCAAAACACCGCTGTCATTTACTGGCTAAAAAAGAGAGACCACATTACTTCCAACAGAGAGGCTGTATGTTTGACACCAATGGATGTCTCTTGAAAACTGCTGACCTGTTTCTTGATTCACAAGACCTTGACATCGGGAAAGCCTCAATATCTCCGTGAAAGGTCACCGGCCCGGCAGGTCGTCTCCGAGCGCAGCACTCGATAGGATAGACAGTTGTATTTGCCTAGAGTCAATCATGAGTTAGGAAGGAAGGGCTTTGCGTACTTCGGACCCACCTTGTACAATTTATTACCTGGTAATGTAAAACAAAGTAGTGTATTGACTAAAAAAAGAAAGTAAAACGCTTTTAATATTACATTCCAAGTAATCTTAATAATTCGTTGCACTATTTTAGACATTGTACCATAGATTAAGCATTATGCTTAATCTATGATTGTACTGTTGTTCATTTATTTACTTAGTTATATTTTGAAGATGCATTTTATTATTGTAAATGTTACGTCTGACAAGAGTTGTATCTGAAAACCGGTTTGCATACTGAGAAAAACGCTTTCACCAATAAAGGCATTTTTCTTTCTTTCTAAGGGACTTTGTATCCACCCTGTATGTTTTAAGAATGATAAACCTACCCTCAAACGTGTGATATTCCTAGGGGGGTCTATGTAATAAGTTTATGACATGAGCATATGAGCATTTTATCGGTCAATATAGCCAAATCAATGCATGCATATAAAAAAATACAACATAATCCTAAAAACTATATAGATATAAGTACTACACAACAACAACAAACAAAACAATTGCTTTTCGAATGTTTTTTGATATGGAACAAATTGTGATTTGTTGTCTATGCTGTGTATATACTGTATATGGTCTAATGGCAATAACATGATTTTGATTTGATATTATATGCGTTTTAGGTAATAATACATTTTCAAAAATTAATAATAAGAAATTATAAATATATTCAGGGTAAAAACTTTTTAGGAGACTACAAATAGGAAATTTTAGTCGTTTCTCATAATAATTTAAAAATATTATATACGAGATGTGATAAAAGACGTCTTAAAATAGTTAAAGATATATTTGCACTTATACTGTATTCACATAACAGACGGAATCCATATATAACAGATGGTACAAGGCTATCAATTTTGACCAGTCACACCAGTCATCATCAGGCCAATGACAGAAATTACAGAACCAAAATGGCGTCCCTACTAATATCCTATTCGTTACCGGAAGTTCCAGATACACGTACCTAAATGTGCCACCAGAGTCGAAGTTAACTTGTTCATTTATAAATTTATCTATATCTTTAAATTTGGCCTTAAATACAAACAATTTTTTCTTTTCATTTCCTTTTTTAAAATTCTTGAGGATGCTGAGGGTTTCTTCTATTTTCCCTATGTTGTGGTCATTTTCTAAATCTAAAAGATGTTTTGCTACGTTTGACCTTTCCGGTTTCCTGTTATTCCAAACTGATACATGGTTCTTAAATCTTTTAACAAATTTACAGTTTGACCAATATAAAAGTTATCACAGTTGCTTGATATTGCTTGATTTAAAAATATTATACATATAGAAATATTAACAGAGTATAGCTCAAAAACATGATTTGTTCCCTGATTGTCAAAGTTATTGATTGTGATAAGTTTTCCTGTGAATTTGAGAGGATACACTTCAATTATGCGATTATTAAACATACCATTAAACATAAAGTAGTATTTTCCATCGACGTCGTTTTACTAGCATTTAAATTAGGGTGGTGTTAGCTATGAAGTGGTCACTGGAAACTGGCAACACTACTCACATTATTTATATAATTAAAACTTATAATATCAGATTTATGACATCCATAAACCAATAAGTGTAGAGAGCTAAGTTAGATAATGAGCTGACCACTTCCTGCCCCCCCCTCCCTGATCTGAAAACATATTTACAGTTTTGAATTCAATCAACTAACTGCACAAAATAAATTGAGGTTTCAAATAAAAATAAATAAATTATAATTCTAAAATGGTTTGCTTTGATTCTTAGATTTAAGTAAGCAACTAGAAATTTATCTGTCGTTCAATGTTCTATAAAATAGAATCCTCCTGACTCCCAACTATGACCTAATGTTGAATTTATCTGAATGTATTTACTATTGTTTATGCTTGTAAAAGTTTTATGACAGTAAATATATTCTATTCTATTCTACATAATGGTTAATTTTGTATCTGTTTAATAATATATGAATAATAATATGCCACTATAGCTATCAAATTCAATATTTCCTCAGTATATTCCACTCTTACTTTTAAAAACTTTTACCAAATAAATATTTGTCTGTATGTGCGTTTGACGTAGTATATGTTTGTTGGTATACGGAGTGATAATAAAGTAGACTGCGGCAAAATGGCGTGCTCTCGCCTCGAATGAAAATTTAATGTTTGCGGTCTCGTGGGCTTTATATGATAAACAGGACACGCGCACCTAAACATACATTTCATAACAAACTGGAATAACACATGACTGCGTCAAGTGTTGCTGTATTCTATTCAAAAACTAAATAAACATTACATTGTTTAAATGGCATTAGTCCTGCCGCTATACCCGATACATTTTAGGTACAAGAAAACATTGGTTATGAAGCCAGAGAAATCGGATTAATATTCTCCCACAGAAAAGATAGAGATGAAAATTATTAGATTGTTTACATGCTGTACACACCATTCAAGAATTAATACAATAAACTTGAATAGTAAAAAATAAACACTTATAAAATATAAATAACCTCATAGCAAAATTAAATAAATAAATAACTAAAATAACAAACAGCGTTTTTTTTGTTATAATTATACGTTATTAAATAATTTATTTATTAGCAATTACAAGACAAAAAAACACTATGAGTAAATTCTGCATCGGAACATAGAAGATTATGATAAGTTTGATGAGCCCGGTGTATATAAAATCATTTTTAATGATTGTGATAATTTTTATATTGATCAAACTGGTAATTTTGTAAATAGATACAAGAATCATGTTTCAGAACTGAAAACCGGAAAGATCGAATGTCGCAAAACACCTCCTGGAAAATGGCCACTCATTGGAAACAATTAAAGACAATTTGAATATTCTCCATATTTGTAAGAAAGGAAATGTAATGAATGCATGGGAAGAATTGTTTATTTTTAAGGAAAAATGTTAGGATAGGGATAAATTGATCAATGAACAGGTCAATTTTGACTCTGGTGGTACTTATCGCAACTTGTTTCCGGAACTTCCGGTAACCAATAGTATATAAGCTGTTCGCCATCTTGATTCCGTCATTCTCTGATTGGGCATGATGATGATCAGTGTAACTGGTTGAAATCGATCGCCTTGTACCATCTTTTGTGTATATTTTATCGTCTTGTATGTAAGTACAGTATAAGTGTAAATATACTTCATAGCGTTGTAAGACGTATTTTATTCATCCTGTTTACGTTATTAAATTAAATTTCAAGAAAAATCACCATTGATTTAAATAATCAATAAAAACAACTGTTACTATCGATTGTGGTGTACCGAAGTATCGATCTTGCTATCGATTTATTAATCGATTGGGGATATGGCAATAGTTACACTAACACAACCATCACAAAAATATAAAAAATATAGCTTTAAAAGTTTAATAAGTTAATTTACTGTTTTTAACCGTCATCATACTTCTTCTTTAATACGTTAATTATATAATTATAGCATTTGTTATTATACCTTCCCCTATTAATCAATAATTAAAGAGACATATATTTTCCAATTTTCATATATAATTCTGTAAGAGAAATTTGTAAGTAAAAATTGTGGGAGTTTGGTAAATCGCAGGACGATGGGAGAGGGCTCAAGTGAAAGGTCTTGATCCCAGGGGTTCGGGAAAAATAGTCGCATTTCCAGTATGTTACCAGTAAACAAGAAATTACGTAAAAGTCCCCCATAAGAAAAGCATGGGGATTTAAAAACGTCTGTATTGTTTACGTTAAAACATGTGATTAAGTGTGTACTTTGTTTACAAACTGACATGTGTTCCAAAAACCGTTATCATATTACAATTACAGTACCTGGGGGGCCGAGCTTTGCTCGGGGGAAGGCCAGTCAGTTTGTTTATATGACTTGGAGTAATATTTCACCACTTCCCCCTACTGATAATCAGATCTGTAAAACTCATTTGTCTCTTTTCTACATTTTTAAGGTCACTCCAGTTGTTATTTATAGCTCAATGTCCCTTTGATTTATTTTACTACTCTATATATGTAATCTACACTCAAATCCTTTAATCTCTGCTCTCAGGAAACTACATGTTAATAATCATATACAACATGAGTATTAATTTGATAGTTCCCTGGTTGATTATGAACAGCTGTTACAATTCTTTTGTTTTGATTTTAAACTCCTTAAGCCCAATGTTAATTTTTTTAACTTTTCATGTTCGTTTTTTTACATTTTTTTATTTTTCCTGGGGATGAGGCCTGTCTAGAACTTATTTTTGTCCCAGAAATTAGTTATTTCCAACATTTGAAGGAAATAGTTGGAGCCGTTCTTGGGATCAGTGTCGCAAGCAAGCAAGGAAGTAAGCAAGCATGCAAGCAAGCAATCAAGCAAGCAAGCAAGCAAGCAAACCTTACTCATATTAGAGTATAGGATATTTTGTTTGTTATATTTTGCCCCTGGTTCTTCTCAGCTACGCTCAGTCTGATAGCTACAAGATATCTTCACTCGTGTCGTAGTACTTTTCCCTTAGGTGCACTTCACTTCAAGTACTTCGCTTAGGTTACAAATAAATATTATACACTATGAAAGAATTCGAATATGAAATTAATACCCTCGAGTTCCCCTAGAATACCAAAAGTGTTGATTTATAGTTCGATGGGATGTTACACTTAAATATTTGGTAGTTTGTTGGTTCTGAAAGAATGAATTACTAACGTACCGTCAGGCAGCTCAAATTGGAGAAATACACGTTTAGGACAAGTTCCGATGCAACTGCACCATCATCAGCTAGTGTAGGACAAAGTTGATTGACCTGATGGTTTCGTCATAATTGATTAAAAACACAATACAGTACATTTAAACGTAAACGACGACACAAACGATCGGACTCGACATATAAAACGAAAATTAATACTATCCAGGCCTGTCGACACGGACACGATCACAGCGCGGGTAGGGAGAGACTGACCGTGTTCCTTATCCCGGTGCTTCTTCCCTATCAGTTCGTTACTGGGCAGGTGTGTCTTTATTGCCGATTAGAGTGTTGAAAATGGAGTGGGAGCTGTATTTCAGTTTCTCAATTAATTTAACTTGTTGCGGACTACTATTTTTGAAAGACTTGTATATTTCGAATTCCTCTAGTGTAACCATTTTCCTGCCCTTATTATAAACATGTATGTTTCAAGACTGTCATCTATTCCATCCATGTTGGCTCTAATAATAAGTTCATAGATAAATTTGTGTTCTTCATATTATTTTACAAGTGAGTTATTGAATTTCACATAGAAGTCCTAAAAGCTGTCGTTGAACCATGATTAGCTATTACCAGAATTAATGTAGCTGAAGTTCTCCTCGTCGTGGATGGGCTGTTTTTCGTCTTTGTTCCATAGTTTTTCATTTTTTCTACTTCTTCAAATTACAAATTTGTATCCCATCTTGATGTGCTGGTGTTTCAAACTACACTGAAATTGTTATTGGTTTTTATCTTGTTATTTTTCCATAGTAACAATTATTTGCAGCTGTTTCTTTTAAACATATATTCATCACTGGTTTTGGGCTAGTTTCTATTTTACTTTTTATGATCTTTGGTATTCTATACACGCGTGAAAACAAGTTATATACCGGAATTTTACATAAATATCAAATTAAATAATTACTCTTTCCAATTACGCTTGGTAAAATATAGATCACGATATTTTAAAATGTAACATCTTGCATGCTATATTTTATGTATTATATGCATGTATGTCTTATATGCTAACATTCAAACTTACTTTCAAACTATTGCCCCATATGTTTAAATTCCCTAAACTTAGCTTATTATTGTTCTTATTACTTTTATGAAATTTAAATGTTCAAATTATAAATTCCTGAAATAGCTTAGTCAATTTTGATATCCTCCTAAATTATTTTATACTAGCTGTTCCCCCAGGCTTCGCCCTGCAAATAATTTATAAAACTATGACAGTTGTGTGTGCTACATTCTGTGGTTAGTTCGTGGAACTACTACGAATCATGATCAGCTGTTTGTATTTTCATTAGCTCAAACAAAAATGAATGTCCATAAGAAATACATGGGAACTTTGTCGGGATCTCTGGCGGTTACCTAAGGTAAGATAAGGATGAAAACCATTTAGTTTTCCTACTTTAAGCCTAAAGAACCCGTGTACACAATTTTAGCTCTCTACCTACATGGGAAGGTGGAGAATTAGTGATGAGTGTGTCAGTCAGTCGGTGAGTCAGTCAGCCAGGGCTTTGCCTTCTATAGACATAGATTGTCATATGATAACATTTCATTTCTCAAACAGCTGATTATTAGCTTACGGATGAAGGAGCTTCTGCTCTGGATGTCTGTATGTTTACATAATTTATAAACTTTAATATAACCTCTTTCATTTATACGGATGTGTTGGTTTGAACTGTATCAGTACATATCTTTATTTGTTAAATCTTCAGTGTTTCTGTACACTCAATATGAGATGCAATAAAAGATGCAAATCTCTTTCTATATGATCTTATATTGAACATTTTACACCTGTCTTATAGAAAATGTACCTTAATATTTTGTCCCAGTATGTCAAATAGCGTTTTTAAAAATTATTGTTAAATTTAATTTACTTGCTTTAGGGTAAAATTATATACTAAAATTATTATTAATTAATAATATATAATAATAATAATAATTAATAATTAATTATTATTAATTCAGGTGATACGACAATGCAAACATTCACAATTCATGTATATAAAAAGATTTGTATTTCTATATTCAAGACTGCTAGAATATGTCTTTGCATTCAGTTGTAATAGTTGGTGGTGATTTATTCTAGCACACGTTGACTATAAACTATATGACTTACAAAACATAAAACTAAATACGTACAAGGAACTGTTATAAAGAAGGATAAATATTAATTTTAATTATAAAAGATTATTTTATTTATTTACATACAAGCAGATGTCCCAATCTCCGCACGGGATCTAGCAGGCATAGAGCCAGACGTTATAAAAATCGATTTACATTATAACCAGCTGACTAAATAAATACAAAATAACTCCATAAGATTAACATTGGAACTTTGAAGTCCTGTGGGGCGAAGCCCTGATCGTGGATGTTTTTCAAACCCCTAAAAGGCACATCTAGACTATAAGAGATTTCAGCTGATACCAAATATGTATTTAAACGATAGTTTGAAGGGTCTAAAAACGCCGGGAAAAATCAAGAAATTCTTTTAATAAGTTAGATAAATAAATACATTGAAGCTCAACGCTTAGTACAATTTAAAAATCTGTTTTAAAGACGGGCCTGGCAGCTATGCTGGGGGTTCCTAATTCAACAACAATGATACGTTTTATTTGCTAAAACTAATTAAATACACTTGTGACATAAAATATAAATGTAAGAAGTATCGTGTTACGTCATGGAGCTTATGGTAATCAATTTGAACGTTTCACCGGTGCCGAAAAGCTCTCGTTACTCGAGTTTTTCATTACTTTTGTAACAGCAACGGTGGTGAGATGATGGTAGTACTAACTCTAAAACGTTACAAAGTATATTTTGGAAATTAGTATTTACAATTTAGGCGTTTAAAACTGTACACATTTTCAATTTTGTTAAATTTTATAAAATAATTATATAAATAATTAAGTGAAATAATCCCATGACTTAATTTACTGTCTACAATATCATATTATTATATTTTCTTTGTTGTAGTGTGTTTCAGTTAAATAAATGACAAATCTGTGTAATTGTTCGCAAAAAAATTTAAATTTTCATAAATAAGTTTAAGAATATTTTACTGTATTCTTTTACAGTTTTACGAACTTTATATTAGCCATTTACAGTCTTTATATTGATTAATATGAACTATAACAAACCTTTTTACAAGATTATACATAAATAAATTTGCTTCATACTTTAAGCTTACTAGTTGTTTTGTTTAATTTTTTTATTAGGAAAGCCCTCATGTGCAAACAATTAATAAATACCCCCCTTTATTTTCCGCTAACCGAAAACTAAGCCCGAAGGATAATTGAATGATACCAGATCCATACATTATTTTAATATGGCTTTATGTTTTGGGATAAATAATCTTTTTTTCCCTCTCTTAGTCAAAATACCAAAATACCTCTCTTGGTTTCTCTTGCCAAAGGGAAACAGGGTACAAATTATAGTGTTATTGTAAACTTTGAACTGTTTAAAAAAATAATAGTGACTTAGTAAAAAAAAACAATAAACTGCAATTGAGAATTAATCGTTAATATGTTAGTTTGACTTTATAAAACAACCGACGGACTCAGTGTTGAGCAGGAAACTCCGATTAAGTACGAGAACCCTCCAAGACTCACTGTGAATTCTCATTAAACCTCTTTCATCCCCCTCTACTGTAGAAAGGCTTTGTCATTTTTCGCTCAAGAGTGCAGCACTAAAAGAGCTAGGTTTTAATGTATATTTTTAACAGTTAAAGATATTATGTATAAATTTTTCTAATTCAAAACAATATTTAACTTACACTTACAGAATTTACAAATAATATTGTTTTAAATAAGCAATCACTTAAAATTAGAAAGAAATATTAGGGGCAGATTAGTGTTGGCTCTTAAAAACAGTACTTTATGAGTTTTGTACAAATATTTAAATATGGAAAATTGAAAACTTTGTACTTAATACGTAATTAAATGACTAATTATATTGGACGAAGGGTTATATAATTCTATAAAAAATGCAGGAAAGCCTTGCGTGTTTCTATGAGTTTTAATAAAGTAAGTTTAACAGTCTAAAATATTAATATTATAAATATTGCATATTCCTTTCCAGATTAGCAAGCTTTTTACACCAGTTTTCCTCGTCACGCAATTCACATTTACATAACATGACAACTTTTATTTAGTGATATCATTTAAAGTTTAACTTGAAAGGATATTCAGTACCTCTCACAATACGTCGTTATCATTACAGGTAGTCTGTACATGCTGATAAGTTATTTAGGGACTTTATCATGTTCAAGTTCCTTTAACTTTGTGCAGTCTTGCAAGATATCACTGGTCCATTAAATAGACGGACTAAAAGCTATGATTATACATATTAAATAGAATTGGTAAGATTACAATAAAAGAGAGAAATAATAGCGTGTGGTTTAAATATTTTTTCAAATTAAAATTATTTGAAGATTGTGCTTCAATCTGTGTGTTCCACAGATTATAAACTTTACACCTTCACAGCTGTTTCGAATATATCCTTGAACAATATAACTTAGATACTAAGCAATACACATTTGTGTAGTCAACAAAATTCCTCATTGCGATGGGGAAAGATTGTGTTCGCTGTTTTTATGATTGTTTAAGCTTTTAAACATAGAAAACAAAGATTTTGAAATACAAAACCAGACGATAGGCTTTCAAGGACAATATCTACGACGGAACGAAATATAAATAGTGGATAGAAAATAAGTTTGACTAATAATTTTACCTTCCCCCCCTTATACATAGTATATGGAGAAAGTGCTGTTTCCGTCAACATTTTCGAATTTGAGTTGTTAGTCAAAATACTAGCTTTGGTGCTCCCTGAACCCAAAAAAGTGATTTTACGTGATGTCTGTGTCTGTCTGTCTTGTCTGTCTGTCTGTTTGTATGGACGTGTACAGAACTAGAGCCCTAGCCAATGGTCCGATTTTTATGAAATTTGGTATATAGGTACTAATCTACGATATCTCCCGGTATTTTTTCATTTTTTAAGGGTAATTATGCCCCAAAAAACATGAAAAATAAAGATGTCTCAAAAACGGCTATAACGATTTTAATTCAACTTTAGTCGATTGTAGAAATTTAGTTTTCCAACATAATGACACCACCTGCATTTCTGTAGAAAATCGGGTCCAGAAAGTACAGGACTTAAAACATCAAACATTCAGTTTTTTTTAATTTTTTGTAAAAAACATAAATATAAAAAATATTACTGTTCACCATTAAAAAGAGCTCAAAATGCTGAATAATTTAATATTTTGAATTACTATTATACAATTACTGGTTGCGGAGAAAATTTTAATTTTAATTTTGCGGTAAACGAAGTACGTTGGCCAATGTTATTCTTATGGGGAATACAAAAATTACTATTTCTCTCTTATTTCTTGATCAATTTCGTTCGAACTTGATATGCTTGGCATTGATCAACAGAGGAAATTCGAAATATGTTACCCCTTAATAACCCTAAGGGGGGATATGGGGCATTTCCCCTCTTAAAACTACGAGTTTAGCGATGGATTCTGTAGTGCCTCCTAAACAGGGATTTGGGTGGATATTTTTGAAAACAACTTGTTTACAAGATTTTCTGTACATTCGACCGTACTTTGTATTCTATATTTAGTAAATAAAAAGTAATTTATTCATTAAAGTTGGGCTAAAAGTGAGAAAGTATATGTCAGTTTCCTGATACCCTTTATCTGCGTTAAAATGATTTTGAAATGATTCTTAATATTTCTCAATATCAAGAAATTTCACATCACGTAATGAGTAACACAATCATGGCGAACACAATCATGGTTCACATCAGAATGTTGGTCACATCACAATACCACAAATCCGACCGCAATCGGACAAATGAGTTGGTAACTGTAGCCAGTTAATGTCAATGCTATTTAAACTACAACTGAGTACAGCGAACCTTACTGTCCCTTAAATATCGAATTAGCTTTAATGTCCACACAGACTAATGACATTTAGAAAACGTTCCAATGTATAATACACCTGAAATATATCATTAGTTGATCAAAACATCTCTTTTAAACAAAATCTTAAATAAATGCCTTAGAAATAACATGAAAAACATAAAATATATAAACTGTTTATCCATTACCAGTTTTTAAATTATTTTCTTTAATCAGTAAGAGGTGTTTTCAAAGATTATCAACACTGTCTGACAAGTCAAAACTAGGTCTCCCTACATAACCTTTGGTATGTTTTTAACAAATATTTTCCTTACATACTTGTTAGGTATACACCTAGTGAGTGAACAAGTCTAGAAAACAAAAATATGTTTTATTATTTGGTTTCTAAAAGTTATCGTATCAAAAATATACCAATGTCTTTCAGATAAATTGTTAATACCCCCGTAGCAGCAAACCTGCATACTCAGCGAATTTCCAATGCATATATGTTTATCTTAATATACCACATAAAGCTACATACCAAGTTTCATCAATATACATTCATAAATAAACGATTTATGACATTTTAATTATTCTCCATAAGAATAACATGGCGGCTGAGTATGCAGGTTTGCTGAAGCAAGGAACACAAAAAATGGGGTTTTATGCTAATATCAATATAACTCAACTAGGTGAAGTCACATACCAAATTTCATTAATTTATTTTCATAATTAAGGGAGATAACACGTTACTTATTCTCCATAAGAATAACATGGGGCTGAGTACGCAAGTTTGCTGCTACGGGAGCCTTTGACAACAATTTTTTTTGAGCAAATATCAATGGTCCACAACCAGATGAAGCCGTATACCAAGTTTCGTCAGTATATGTTCATAAATAAGCGAGATATAAAATTTTTATTTTCCTCCATAAGAATAACATTAGACAACGTACTGTGTTTAGCACTTTCAATATCTCGGTAACCAATTGACGTAGAGAAATGATCAAAATACCAAATTGTGTGTTTTTTTAAGCTGAATCCAATGGTAAAAACTCAAGTTTGACTATTTCCAAAATTATATGTAAAAAATTCAAAAAACCCATTTTTGGGGTACAAACCCCCCCCAAAATACCCCTTCGGATAAAGCGATCTGGCTGGTTTTCGAACTTAAAGTCATAAAAGTTGCTTTACACGTTTATACAAAATTTCATCAAAATCGGATACTTTTTACGAGAGTTATCGTGCTCGCGGACAAATATATATATATATATATATATATATATACAGTTTCGAACGAATGGTGTTTTTGGGGTCTGGGGACCTCAAAACGAAAAGTTATCATGGTCCCGGGCCTAGGTCTTACCATGCCGACTACGGTAATACAGCTTCTTCCCTATAGGGGAAATTCGCTAAAAAGCTAGAAGTTAAATAGAATCCGTTTAATGAATCCGTCTTAATTTAGTAGATGTTCAGGGATTTATCAATTAACGTTCACGTTTGAGCAAGAATCCTAATTTTTTGAAGGAAATATTGGGATAATGTTAAATATAGCTTTTCATCGGATTTAGGCATTAGTAGTATATACTTATTATGTTCTTAGTAGTATAATAATTTGGAGGGTCCGTTGCACAACGTCAAGGTTTATAACGTAAAGTTCTATTTTTTTAAAGCAGCATTTTACAACGTAAAGTTTCATAAAGTAAAGTTGTCATTTAATACAATGAAATAAAAGCTGTTGTCAAAACGTAAAGTTTCAAAAGGTAAAGTGACTGATTTAATACAGATTAAATTTATAAGTGTTTCAAAACGTAAAGTGTCATAACGTAAAGTGAAAGAATTATAATTTAGTAAATATGTAGTGTTGCACAAAGTAAAGTGGCATAAAGTAAAGGTGTTATTTTGTTGAATTTAATCTAAAGCAGTTGTAATAACGTAAAGTTTCAAAACGTAAAGCTTTGATTTAAAACAAATTTAATAAATGGTTGTTTCACAAAGTAAAGTTTCATATTGTAAAGCTATAACCGTAAACGCCAAAGATAGTTCACTCCAGTCCGTTGTTGAATCGAATTCAATAATAAAATATTTGGAAACATTTTAAAAATATACTGTTTCATAACGTAAAGTTTCAAAAAGTCAAGTACAGTCGAACTCAGAATTTCGTAGGGCTGGCTGCAGCAAACAATACATTGATGTAACGCTTGCTGTTTCTCACATTATGAAGGCATAAAAAGTGCGGCTAACTTCAGCTCTTCAAAGTAGTTACATGGATACTGTACCAGTATTGTCTTGATCACAGTTACAGTTTATAGTTTCTATAGTTACTGATACGATTAATAAATACAATTCTATTAATAATAGCTTTAATTATTAAGTAATATATACAAATGTATAAGCAAACCAAAATTAAAATGCTTTCTAAGTAAATATAGCATTTCCTCCTTCCCGTTGTGCACATAACGGTTGCTTAAATTTATAATTTAATTACTATATAATATCTGAAATAAATATATTTGAATAATAAAAACTATACTAACTACTTTCCTTAATATTGGACTCAAGATGTAAATATCATTTTTTGGTCGGAGCGAATATACTACTTTGTAACGACAGTTAGTTTAGTTTTTGCAGCACACTGAAGTGTGGGTAATGCATTTTCAAGTTGTAGTACATTAATTTAACATTGTAGCTATTCAGATAGTCCCATATATATTTACCAGCCAATCATACGGAAGTAATGTTTTATAGTAGGAATTGTAACAATTATAATTAGACCATGGCATTACTAATGAAACAACTCTAAATTAGAAAATGTGTTTTACAAAGAAACATTCCCCTAAGACAACGTGCTATCTTTTCTAAATTAATTTTTTGTAACATCACATAAACAATTCTAGGAGGCTTACAAATTTACGTATTTTAGGGAATTTCCCCTATAGGGAAGAAGCTATTACCGTAGGTGGCATGGTAAGACTTAAGCCCGAGACCATGATAACTTTTCGTTTTGAGGTCCCCAGATGCCAAAAACACTATTCGTTCAAATTTATATATATGTATATATATATATACAAATATATAATATATATATGTGTGTCCGTTACCGCGATAACTTTTGAAAGAAACACCCGATTTTGATGAAATTTGGCACAAATATGGAGAGTAGCATTTATGAGTTCGGAAGTTCGGAATCCAGGTCGATCGCACTATGGGAAGGGGGTTTTATGGGGGTTTACAATTGTCCAAAAATCGGTTTTTTGCAAATTTGACCCCAAAATGTTAAAAACACTGAATTTTGGTTATAGCCATTTTATAGAGCTTAAAAAACAAATAATTTAGTATTTTGAATCATTAACCTATGTTAAGTGGTTGCGGAGAAAATCCAAATAAACGTGTCACATGTTAATCTAATGGGAAAAAGGTTTTTAGATTTTTCTCAGATAGTTTTACTAAAAACTTCACATTTCTGTTTATAAATGTGTTTAGCTCAACAAAACAAACATTTTGGTGTTTTAATCATTGTTCTACGTCCAACCGTTGCAGAGATATTCAAAGTGCTAAACACAGTACGTTGTCCAATGTTATCCTTATGGAGAATAAATAAAATTCTATATCTCGATTATTTATGAATGTATATTGATGAAACTTGGTATGTGGCTTTAACTAGTTGTTGTATATTGATATTAGCACAAAAAAAAAGTTTTTTTGTTGATAGTCCCTGTAGCTGCAAACCTGCATACTCGGCCCCCATGTTATTCATATATAGAATAAGTCAGTAAAGTTGTATATCTCCCTTAATTATAAACCTACATTAAGAGAACTTGGTATGTAGCTTCACCTGGTTCAGTTGTTTTGATAATTGCAAAAAAACACATTACTTATCTTCCTCGTTGCAGCAAACCTGCCTCCTCAACCCTAATGTTATTCTTAATAGAGAATAAATAAAATGCTATATATCACTTATTTATGAATGTATTTTTGTGAAACTTGGTAAATAGCTCTATGTAGTAGTGATTCACATATATATGCATTGGAAATTCGCTGAGTACGCAGGTTTTCTGCGACGGGGGTATTTTTGTTTAAAAAACTTTGAGTTAAATTTAAATTAGTTTTGACTTACTGTTTAATTAAAATAAGTAAGTGTAATTCAAATGGTTTTACCAGGGTACTAAAGTTTCTTTACTTTTTGTTTATTATATCTCTCCATATATATATATATATATATATATATATATATATATATATGTGTGTGTGTGTGTGTGTGTGTGTGTGTGTGTGTGTGTGTCCGTTACCGTGATAACTTTTGAAAGAAGCGCCCGAATTTTATGAAATTTGGCACAAATGTGGAGAGTAACATTTATGACTTTAAGTTCGAAAACCAGATCCATCGGTTTGTGGGAAGGGGGTTTTATGGGGGTTTAAAATTTTCCAAAAATAAGTTTTTTGAACTTTTTACCCTACAATTTTTAAAACACTAGATTTTGGTTATAGCCGTTTTGTAGAGCTTAAAAAAATGTAGTATTTTGAATCATTAAGCTAGGTTTAGTGGTCGTGGAGAAAAGTCAAAAAATGTGTCCATAAAATTCCCCATGTTAATCTTATGGGAATACGGTTTTTAGATTTTCCTCAGATAATTTCACCAAAAACTCCAAATTTCTTTCTACCAATCAGTTTAGCTCTACAAAACAATCATTTTGGCGTTTTAATTGTTGTTTTACGTTCAACCGTTGCAGTGACATTCAAAGTGCTAAACACAGTACGTTGTCCAATGTCATATTTTATGGAGAATAAATAAAATGTTATATTTTGATTATTTATGTACGTATATTGATGAAACTTGGTATGTGGCTTCAACTAGTTGTTGTATATTGATAATAGCAAAAAAAGTTTTTTGTTGATTTTTCCCGGCAGCAGCAAACCTGCATACTCGGCCCCCATGTTATTCATAGGGAGAATAAGTAAAGTTGTATATATCCCTTAGTTATGAACCTAAATTAATAAAACTTGGTATGTAGCTTCACCTGGTTGAGTTAATTGAAAAAAAAAACACATATCTTATCTTCCTTGTTGCAGCAAACCTGTGTACTCATTTATAATGTTATTCTTATGGAGAATAAATAAAATGTTATATATCACTTATTAATGAATGTATTTTTGTGAAACTTGGTAAGTGGCTCTAGGTAGTAGTGATACCCACATATTTGCATTGCAAATTCGCTTAGTAAGCAGGTTTGCTGCGACGGGGGTATTGAAGCTTTCTATTTTGTTATACAAAAACTACACAGGGACATCTTTGTCCCTATTGAGCTCAAAGAGTCAACAACTTGTAATACAACTCCATAATGGGGTCAAGCGTTTTCCGGAATTTATTCCCAGTGAATTAAAATTTTAAGTAAATTGGACAAAAATATGACCGACAGAGTGCGAACATAGAGTGTGTTTATTTATCCTTATTCCTTATAATGTTAAAAATCTGAATCTTCGTTTTTTTTTGTTGGTGACTTCATGACGCAAAAACCAGATGAGAAAATTATCTTCAATTTACCATGAACATATCTTACAAATCAGAATAAAAAATCAGGTGTGTTCTCAATTTTAACACTTCTTTAGGGCTATGCCGCAATGGGTATTTAAGAGCCGGCATGAGTCAAGGCGAATATGGGTTATTTTCAGCGCCTTCAAATGCACTAATACCGTATTTCCAATAGCGGCGGCCGTTGGGCGAACTAAAAGCTGTCGGCGGAGAGCCACCGCCAGCACCTGCCGCTTGCCGTTTCGTTTGCCCCCACCCACCAAAGTAGTGTGTGTGCTTGGCGCCTGGCGCGGCTTCCACATCCTCGCAGCGCAAGACCAGACCCCGCGAAGCAGCGGCCCCCGTCCTCCAGTAAAACAACGCCATTCAGGATCACGGCCATAAGCGTGGTTTGAGTATTTTGTTTGGGCGACAAAATTATAGTAATTATTGATTATACCGTGACTTTTTTTATATATTACAACAAATTTCAAATTATTCGGGGAAACTGCTCCAGAGTATCCTGTCTGTCTTCAATTTATAAGATACTAACAGTTTCCCGGCGCGCGTTGCTGCGCCCAAATTAAGTTGTTTACTAATTAGAGCTGTTAATTTTGTAAACACTAAATTTCTAAAACCTAACACCGTACCCTTGTATGGCCTCTGAGTCGGAGCCCTTTAGACAGATTTGCACCAAACTTCACACAAACCATCCTTGAATAATGCTTAATAATGCCTGAAAGTTTCATTTCAATCTGTCGAGCGGTTTCGGAGTCCATAGGCTACATACATATATATATATATATATATATATATATATATATATACATACTTTCTCTTTTATATATTTAGACTAGCAGTTACCCTGTGCGCGTTGCTGCGCCCAAAACTTTGAATTTTTTAATTACAGCTGTTAATTAATTACAGCTGTTAATTTTGTAAACACTAAATTTCTAAAACCTGACACTGCACCCTTGTATGCCCTCTGGGTCGGAGCCCTTTGGACAGATTTGTACCAAACTTCACACAAACCATCCTTGAATAATGCTTAATAATTCCTGAAAGTTTCATTACAATCTGTCGAGCGGTTTCGGAATCCATAGGCTACATACATATATACATACATACTTCCACTTTTATAGATATAGATGATCGAAAAATATTTAAAGCGTTGTTTTTGATTCCGTAAAATTCCAGCTTCTGGAGCAACACATCATGGTCGATACAGTCAAAGGCCTTGCTCGGATCAATAAAGGTTGCGCAGGCAAAATCCCTGTTTTCATAGGCGTTTCTTTGACCATAACACCATATGGATTCTTTGACAATGGATGGCATCAATTCCATCCACAGTGGACTTCTAAAGCCAAATTGATAGTTGTTAAATACATAATTTACTTCAAATAAAGTGCTTACCTGACTGTAGATAAAATGTTCTAGCACCTTGGATAAAACAGGTACTAAACGGATAAGGGGAACAAAGAAAGGGCAACAAAACAAATCTCAAACAACCTCATGGTCAGGACTGGTTAGATATTTATATTCGTTTTGTTTAGTCAAATGTTGTGTATATAAAATAATACGCAAAATCTATCCTCAAAAACCTTTAATACGCATATATTATCGATTGAGACTAATTAATAAACACCGCTATTATAAAAACGGCATCTGCCCGGCACATTGGCCGTGTTGCCCATTAGCTGCCTGCGCCCGTATTTCGTCTCCGCAGTTTCCGCAGAGACACTGGTGGCCGCAGGGTGCAACCACATGCGTCGCAGCATGTGCTCTGCATGCCACGCATTCAGGAATTGCTCGCTGAAAAATATTATTTTATAAATAGCGTGTTCGTAATTATAATTGCACATAAAATTAAAAATCGTTGGTTCGGCCTTCGGATAGTCCGGCCATGGAGGTGGTGTAAATGATTGATTTCGTGGGTAATGATTCCTCCATGGGTCCAGCTGGCCTCATAGAAATGAGAATACCGCCAGAGGAAGAGTTTTCCATGGAAAGTATCGACAGAAGTCAGTTTGTTTGTTTAATTTCAAGTCAAAATATAAACAAAATATATCAGTATAGCTGACGGGTGAATGTTTTTTATTTTGTAATTGCTAAGCACATTTAATAAGTATATTTTTCATAACTTGGATGTTATTATAGATCGGTGTTTTACATTCACAAATAACCCCAGCTGGTTCGGCCATTTTTTAATCCAGGCGAGGGTCCGGTCCTGAGGTGTTAGGAGTAGAGGGAGCTTTGAATTCAAATTAATTGGTACTAATGCTACAAAGTATTACAAATCATTTGATGCATACTTTTAACAAGGAGACACAATAATTTGTAATATTGATACAAACTATTACAAATAAGCTGTGACGCATACTTTTAACAAGACTCTATACAGGGATGTAATCTCAAGCCAACATTCCAACATTCCAATGTATGTAGTAGCTTACCCTTTTTGACGAAAGTTTATTGAAGTTTGTTCATGTATCTTGTTAGTTCTCCGTTAGTTCCATCATAAATGCTGTTAGTTCTAACGAGAGACGTGAACAAATTTCAATAATCTTTCGTAAATATGGGTAGGCTACTACATCCACTGGAATGTTAGCTAACCAAAATTGAATTTTCGGCTGTGAAACCATTATTGTTACCTATTGAACTATCGGTATTTATGAGGGAACTAACAGGAACTAACGAAGAACTAATGAGAGATATGAACAAATTTCAATAATATTTCGTCAATATGGGTAGGCTCCTACATACATTGGAATGTCAGCTAACAAACATTGATTTTTTGGCTGTAAACCCATTAATATTAATGAACTAACGGTATTTATGAGGGAACTAACAGGAACTAACGAATAACTAACTATAGACATAAAGAAATAGGAATTATGTAGTTTAACTGTGGGTAAGCTACTTTTCATAGTGTGAAGTTGAGCTACCTATTGATTTAAGGCTTTAACAGGGTTAATATTGATGAACTAACGGTATTTATGAGGGAACTAACAGGAACTAACAAAGAAATAACGAGGGAGATGAACAAATTAAAAACATTATTAAGGTGACATTTTTATTGATTGTATCAGGCTTTTGAATGGGGGTTTGTGTGGTGCGGGCCCCTGGGCGAGAGCCTAAGTAGGCTATGCTTTAATACGGCCCTGCGCTTGGTTTAAAAAAAGGCCAATTGGTGTTACTGGAGACGACACTCTGTAACAATAATGCGCTAGACTTCCTAATATATCTGGAGGTCTTATCTGGGGTTTGACTGTAATTTTTCTTCAGGTACTCCAAGACCGCCCTCCCACTAGGTCAAAGCCACTGCGTTGCATAGCCACTCGTCGACCACTTGACCTGTTGAAATTTCATTTAGACTTATGGAACCCTTCATACTAGTGGGTCACAGCTACACTTGAGACAGAATATCCTTCAGCTATGGGAACTGTATTAAATTCAAACAGTTGGAGTAGAGAGAGATTTAGACCTCGGTCTAAATCTGTCATCAGTTGTTTCCATTATCTGTTCAGTCAACTAATTGTACTAGTATTGTTGTATTGTTGTTATGTAAACAAAATAACTGTTCATCAGTATTCAATTTTCAATAGCCCAGCTGGTTATCTCAGTCACCCCGGCAGTGGATATTCCGCATGAAATGTACCCACCTCGGTGGCAATCAAATCGACACTTTAAAAGTTAAATGTGACTCAGCTAATAAATATGTAACTTGTGATGAGGGGATTTGATTGGTTGATATGGGAGCAGAGTTTACAGAGGGGCAAAAAGGTGGCCAACCACGTAGGCTACACTTTTTTACACGAGACGAGACTCCTTAGATATGTTAACCTCGTTAGGGTCATCTGAGATGTCCCCATAACCATAGACTACATTCCCTAACCTCTCTATAGTCCAGCAATGTTCCCGTTAGAACGAGCCTTTAATGCTCTATAAACAATGTTCGTAATATAGAGCGTACGCAACACGGTAAGCCTATGGCTCTGGGGGGTTGAAGGGTTCTGGTAATTATTTTTTAACCAAAATTGGTATACCCCCTATTTTTGGGGCGAGAAGTTCATTAAAACCAACGCCATCCCCCTACGACCCCCCTTTTTTATTTAGGGGGTAAAAACCCCCCTTTTTTACTTTTTTCAAGTTGATTTTTTTTATTTGTTATTACATCCTAAGGAACACAGAACTACTTTAAAAAATGATACTGTCCCCCTAATTATAGAATAGGGAGGTAAAACAGTTATCTGAACGTCTTTTATAGGTGTCTGGGGGGTCGGGGAGACCCGAACAAGAAGACGGCTTCAAATTTTGTATACCCCCTATTTTTGGGGCGATAAATTCAATAAAACCATCGCCATCCCTCTACGACCCCCCCTTTTGTATTTAGGGGGGGTAAAAACCCTCTTTTTTACTTTTTTCAAGTTGTTTTATTTTTATTTTTTATTATTTTAATACAAACATTTTAAGCCCTCTCTCAAAGTTATAGCACCAAAATTAATAAATGTTCAAATGTAAGGATGTTCAGATAACTGTTTTCCCCCCTATTCTATAATTAGGGAGGCAGTATCATTTTTTAAAGTTGTTCTGTGTTCCTTAGGATGTAATAAAAAATAAAAAAATGAATTTGAAAAAAGTAAAAAAAGGGGGGTTTTACCCCCCTAAATAAAAAAGGGGGTCGTAGAGGGATGGTGATGGTTTTATTGAATTTATCGCCCCAATTTTAGGTGGTATACAAAATTTGAGGCCGTCTTCTTGTTCGGGTCTCCCCGTTTACCAAAATAATCTGATATAAAATACATGACAACAGTCTAGTTGCGATACTGATTTTTTCGAGCCCCCAGCAAATATATTCTCAAAACCATCCCTAACTTACGCCACTGCCACAATTACACTATGATACATTGATATTACAGCTGAGATTGTCGAAAACAAAATTAAAATATTCCCTTCGCAGTAAACCTATGTACTCAGCGAATTGCCAATGCATATACATATATGTGTATCACTAATAGATAAAGCCACTTACTAAATTTCATACAAACAATTCATAAATAAGTGATATTGTATATAACATTTTATTTATTCTCCATAGTTTAGCCCTTTGAATATCTCTGCAATGGTTGGACGTAGAATAAACACCAAAATTATAGTATTTAACATTAATTTGTAAATATAACTAGTTTGACGTGTTCAGTACTGTATCAGTTTTTAGACAAATAAATGAGTTTGAGTTTGGGCAGGAACAAAGGAAGTTATTGACCTGGGACATTATGGATTTTATTAAGCTTTACGTCTTGATACTTGTCGGCTTAATTCTTTCTTAGGTATTTCATCCTTCATTTACGTGATGACATTTTATAAAAAAAGGATGGTGTTTGACACCTGCCGACTTTATTCTTAGGTATTATAAACTACATAGACTTGATCAAACTTTATTACAAACATTATACCGGTAGCCTAAACAATACTGGAACTGGCGTTATGTACCTGGAGCTTAGGAAACGGCTAGCTCATGCAACCTTATCCCAGAATATACTAATGGATAGGGTTAGGGTAAAATTGTTCGGGCGCTGGCCCGCGTTAATTTTTACACTTCAGCAAATATAGTCGAAAGCTAACACAGTTTTCCGCCGAAACTAAGCAAAAGAGTACCAGCAACTAATGGTAGCGATTACAGTCTACAGGGAAAGAGGGTTTAACTTGGCAATTGTTGAATGTCAAGTAAAGCTCTGTTCACGGTGCTTGGCACCTGGGAAAAGCGATAAACTACTGAAATTTCTCGTTAATAAAAGTATACATTAAAAAAACAACAAAAAATAGTTTTAAAATGAAATAAGTGATTTTTGCTTTCTGTTGAGAAAAGTAGACTGAAACACTAACGGTACCAAGCCAAATAGAGGCGAAAAGTCATTCCAGATCAGACGGTAACCAGATGCCGAGCATTGTTACCCGAACTGTATTATGCTTACTTCGATTAAACACTGGCATTTTTCACATATATAATATTATGTACATAATATAATACATTTATAATATTATAATATTATTATAATAATATAATATATATATATATATATATATATATATTTTCACATATTATGTCATCAATGTGCATAATGTCTGTGGGGGATGGGAGTTCCTTGAAGCTTTTTTAAATAAGAGTTGCAGAAAACAAATATGAAACTTATAATTTACGACAGCTGCCGGTTCAGCCAGTCCGGGACACGGTGGGTCAATAGTTGGTGGATAATGAAAAGGCCCAAGGGCTGATTTATACCACAAAGTAAAACTGGTATTAAAAAATTTTATATTAACTATACAATGTTTAAAATTGAAGTGGATCGATTAAATAATATCGCATTCAAATCATTGAACATATCGTATTTGGAGTTTTATTACATTACACATTAATAATAAAGTAAATCTACTTTATCATATTATTATAGGCCGGTATAACAATAATAAACTATAAAACACCACTACATTTTGTAAGTGTATAAATGATTAAACATAAGGGATTTAAAACAAGTAGATAAGTAGATAATGTATCTTTCGCGCTAGCCCAGGCTCTGCCGCCCTCGCGCTCCAAACAAACCGTAGTTAACAGTTACGCATGTTCCTCACTTCTTAAAAACATTAATATTCATATATAAATGTGTTCAGAAATGTGTGTGCAAATGGTTTTAGAGGAAGTGTTTTTCATTTATTATACGTATAACCAAAATAAACATCAAAAACCTAAATTTGAAACAACAAAAATAACTTTTTTTATTTATTTAGTTAATTTATCGTCAACAGTATCTGTATAAAAATGATAGCACATTTATCGACAAAAAGAACTAAAAAGAGTTAACCCTAAACAACGTTTTGTTAAAAAGTTATACTCGATAATATTAAAGTCTACGATTTCGAGCTTTGAGGGGGGGATAGGAGGGGAAGCACAATGCGGATTTTAGGGGACTTTTGAGAAAACACGTCTTTCAATATGGTCTATCAACTGAGAAAAGATCATCTTTACCAAAAAGAGTTCAGACACAAAACATTTATTGACTGGGCTACAAACGCCGCGGTCGCCGCGCTGGCGTTGAGCGCTGTCGACAGATCTCCACGTGCTCGGGACCGCCTGCAACTTGTGGAAGGCAACACGCAACAATATTTACGTGCTCAGGACGGCCTGCAACTTGTGGAAGGCAACACGCAGTACAATGTCTGGAGCGAACTGTACTTTACCTTGTGTCACTTTACGTTATGAAATAGTCTACTAAATTAAATTCAATGTTTTAAAACTCGACTTTTTGGAACATTCCCGTGTACTGAAATTGGATCGAACTGGAGTGAGTTTGTTAACTGGACGTTATGAAACTTTACGTTTTGAAACAGGTGGTTTTTAAAAATACAAACTTTATGTTTTGAAACTTTACCTTATGCAACTCTATCTCCGAATAGAACTAAAATTTAAATACTGGACGTTATAGTACTTTACTTTGTGAAACACTCAATATTTTATTTAAATTATAATAGCTACTTTACGTTATGAAACTTTACGTTTTGAAACGCATTTTAAATTAAACTATATTAATTGATAACTTTACGTTATGGAACTTTACTTTGTGAAATACTATATATTTAACACTTTATAATTATGAACTGGACGTTTTGAAACTTTACGATTTGAAATCGCTACATAACAAAACTGTAAAAAATAGCTACTTTACTTTATGCACCTTGACGTTATGAATCGTCCCCTAATTTGGATTTGGTATTTTAGGTGCAAAGAGGATTTCAGTGAACTAATTCTTTTCCAAATCTAACACGTTTCATAGGCTTTTTCAAATGATGTAGCAAGTGTAAATACTAAATATATTAACCAATTTACATCTTTTTAAATTAATATAAAATAATTTACGAGTGATAGTTTTAAAGTTGTTTAAAATAGAAATAAATTAAAACTTCGATTTAATGACTCAATAGAAGATATAATATGTCATACAAACACACCTGACAATGTATGTTTTTCCAAGAACCCTCTTATTATTATAAATTATTATTATTTTATATAGGTTTGTGTTATATTTTGGAAATACAATTTAAAAACTTTGTGACGTTAAATTAATAAATAAATAAATTAAACTAGTAAATACTAAAATAAAATCTATCTCTACGTCAGGAACAAACACTATCTGTGTTTTATATGAATAATATAATTTAAAACTACTATTGAAAACGAGATATGATATAGATATAAACGTAATATCCATATTTAGCTCAAGCTGCTAAGTACGTTACAGGTTGATGTGCCCTAATGTGGCTCTTGTAGAGCTAAACACACTGCGACAAGACTGCAGATCTTCGCCGTGGATTTAAAATTAATGTTTGCAGACCTCCCAGTTCTCGGATGATAAATCGTACATCCTTGTACATAACTAGTTCTAGTTAGTGGAAAGTTATCGTGTAAGTTTTTCATAAGAATATATACTGTGTTTAAAAAATAAACTCATAAGACATTTTGGAAAATTGTTAACATCAAACGCCCCATAGGAAATACAATTTTAATTATTCTTTACTGACAAAAATAAAGTTACAACTGGATAATATTGTTCAAGCTTAGGTGAATTGTGGCGGTGGACCAAATATTATCATTCGGTTACTAATTTCAAACAATGACACGATACTACGACTATGATGATATCACTATGATCTAGACGTATTGTGGACACTTGTGGTAAACCCGTTAATTACACATTGCTTTGATTTATTCGAAAGTCGTAAAGCAACTTAACAAGTACTCAGTGTTTCGAAGAGGCACTTGTAGTACATATTTGGTGGTTGCTTATTAGTGAATTTCCTTTGGAAAGTGAACTATTAGCATGACCCGCACGGTGAAACTTAAGCCCGGGACCACCATAGAAGTTCCTAACTTGACCCCCTGAACACGTTTTGGGGGGTCGTTCAAAATGTTTTATATATATATATATATATGTGTGTGTGTATGCACTCTAGCGGTCTCCTTTTTTGTCCGATTTACTTCAAATTTGGTAGGGACGTTCCTTTCTATAATCTGTTGGACAGGTTCGTTGGGCAAAACAATCGGAAAACTCTAAACCCATTTTCTGGGGATTAATCTTTCAAATTTTGAGTTTTTGGGCCCAAAAATGGTCAGAAAAGCCCCAGATGTAAAATTATTGCATGTAAAAAGATGGGAATTAGAGAGGCGAAAGTTTTAAGCCCCCTCCCGTCATTCTAGCATAAATATTTACTGAGTTATTAAAGAAAATGTGTATCGGCTAAACACAGTACGTTGTCTTATGGGGGTTTTACACTAGAAACGCATGTTATTCCTTTGTTAGAGTACTTTTATTATCCCCAGCAACCTCACACCTACTTTCAGGCCTGTCTGGACCTTCTCCTAACCTTATAATGCGCAAAATTGTATTCCCAGCTTTGCAAGTAAATGAAACCAGGAGTATTAGAACAGCCAAAAAATAAATGTTTTCAGATTTCAATAAAAATTGTAATAAATGTTTGTTTTTAAACTGATTTTGAGTTTTAAAATTTTTGTATGTGGAAATTCACTTCCCTCACGTCAGCGTGCTGCGTGCAAACTCGTTTAATATGCTAAGATTTTGTTTAAATGAATTATTCATTAAGTTTTGAAAAAATTAGCTCTCTTTTTTACTTTGTAGTTAAAAAATCAACCTAGTGAAAATAATAATTGATGACACTATAGTACGTGCTTGCTCAAGCATTTAAAAACTAGATATTTTTTGTCCACGCTTGACGATGTCTATTATTCTCCCAGTGGCTTTCTGCTCGTATCAGCTGGTGGTTACCATTGTGTTGACACTTCCACAACTTTGTATAGATTGAATGACAAGGATTTATAAATGTTGTCTAACTATTTAATTCATATTTTTTTTACGAAGAGTGTACATTTGTAATGCATCCTAACCCAGGAATCACTTATTCTAAAGCAATATCCTATTGTAAAAGTATGCAACCAGTATTTGCTAATAATTTATCCTGTAAATAATTTATCACAATTCCCAAAAGAAGACATTATTTTGTTATAAATACTAGGTTGGCTACTGTACTTGGTTGTTTTACAAATTAATTAGTTGTTGTATTTATAATAAATATATCACTAAGTAATGTGTAAGAGAAGATAATAATGTCTAGTCTCTGATACCGAATGTTTGACGACTGCCATAATGAATGTTACTGCTATAATGGCTCTATGCCTCATTACCTTTTAGATAATTGGTATTTAGATCAAATTGACTTGTATTGGGAGAAACTAACTTGATGAAAAGAAGCCGCCGAGCGGAGACTAATTGTGATCGTTGGCGCTTCATCGACCGGAACCATCCTTTGTGATAGATCATCTTCCTTAATCAACTTACAAGAATTAAGACAACTTTTTATCCCAATATGTAGACATTTCACGTTGAATTGGTTCCTGTGTTCGTGTGTGTTGATTGGTGTGTGTTTGTTCGTGTGGTTCATCGTTAATCCAAGTAGAACGAAATAGTAATAAGTAAAAATGTAACTGAAAATTTATTTATTTGTAGTAACTTAGTATAAAACGTCACGTTTTTTTTCAGTTGTAAGTAATTTTTATGAGGGTCTCCACATTTGTGAGTGGATAAGATTTTAGGTTTCAGCTTTTGAAAATTGACTGAAGAAAACATTACAATATACGTTTGAAAATTTTCAACTATTTGGTCATTCATTTTATGTTTAACAAGTGTTTTTGTTTAATTTGTACTAAGGGCGTACATGATTAGAACCTTGGTAAGTGGCTCTAGGTAGAAGTGAGACCCATGTATATGCATTGGAAATTCGCTGAGTACGCAGGTTTGCTGCGATGGGAGTATTTAAAGTTTTTTTAAACATTTAATTGCAATTAATATTATAAAAAATTATATTATACATTTATTTATTTATTTATTCATATCATATTAGTAACTTCATTTGAATCAATAACTATTTTCTATTACAATAAGTAAACAAACTTCAGTAGAAAATAGCAATCAATACAAAACAATATAACTACATTCTAATATTTATAAAATGGCTCATAGTTTTGCAAGATTTATACACATTTATAAAACACAATTGTAGATACTGCAACAAACGGATGTGTTAGGAAAGTTATCTACAAATGTGAATGCGTGATAAACCGAAAATAAAGATACAAATCAGTTATACATTTAATTTGTTTTAATTCTTTACTAAATTTTCTGAATAAAATAATTTCAACGAAAAAACGGATCGTTTTAGGAAGCTTTACAGTTTACTTTGTTCAATCACGGAATGGAATGATTCACAAAAGAAACAGCTGTTCCTTTTTACCCAGACCAATGATTGGTTTTCTACTTGGATGGTACGTTTTATTAAATATGAAATTAATCTTACTTTTATATTTCATTCATCACGTTTAAGTAAATTCTTCTTTTTATGATATGAGCTTTTATTTTTTTATATAATAACGGACTGTATAATAATATTCTGTATTAAAACTGTATAGAACTTTGTTTGTGTGAACTATAAAGCCCACTGTTATCTGGAGTGGTTAATTAAACTATTGAGTGTGACAAATGTTTAGGCAGAAGTTCCAAATGCTATTTGTCAAGTAAGTTTTTCATTTTATAAACTATGACCTGTTTTTGTCTGTAATAAATATTCTTCGAATACACTTTATAATGTATGATTAAATTATCACATACATAGTACATGCTATGTCATATAAACAGTAAAATCTAGATAAAAAACTTAAAGAAATTAATTTTATTGTATATTATTAGCATTTAACCTTTTTATTTCAGGTCTTAATTCTCATAAAGTATTTTATAAGAGCATAAATTGGATGGTTTAATCATTATAATTGAATATTATTAAGTTATAAAAGTTGGAAAAAAACATATAAGTAAGGATTTGCAGCAAAGTATAAACGTACTATGCTAATACTACAGGGCAATATTTAATTAATATAATACGGTACATTTCATCGCACACTTCCCCGATGTTTTATTGATGATCATGTTCGTTACGTTTGTTAGAATGTGATGTTTATTTAATTTACAACAACTGCTATAAATACATTTTACAATATATGTGCATAAACTGGTTTTTAAAACGGAGATATTAAAAAAGTAGTGTAGTATATTGATTTAATTTATAGTTTTGGAATTTCAGTAAATTTAGCTAGTATTTAAATTATTGTATACTTATATATTGTATCTACCACATTAATAAATAATTTAAAATACTATAATATTAATGAATTTAAGACGTAAAAACCTAATTTAAAATTTGTAACGTCGTTTGTAATTTGTGCCAGTAGTTAAGCAGTAAGATGGCATCTTAGAGTTACAAAAATATACCAATCTGATTTATCTAGAGGGAATTCCAGCTTATTTACATTTCATCATCTCAACGGAAATGAATAGACTATTGTTTTATCCGCCTAAACACAAATGATTTAATGAATGCAGAAAACGAACAGAATTCATGCTAATTACATTTTTAATTTTGTCATCAACGATTATTTCATCGATTTATTATTCCAGAGAAAACGGTATTATATTAATATTAGATAACTCCTTCTTTATCTATGTTTATTGAAATACAAATAATTTTGTCTTTAACAATATTTTATCATCATGACCTGTTTTAGCGAATTTCCCCTATAGGGAAGAAGCTATTACCGTAGTCGGCATGGTAAGACCTAGGCCCAGGACCATGATAACTTTTAGTCTTCAGGTCCCAGATCCCAAAAACACCATTCGTTCGAAGCTGTATATATATATGTGTGTGTGTGTGTGTGTGTGTGTGTGTGTGTGTGTGGGTGTGTGTGTGTGTGTGTGTGTGTGTGTCCGTGAGCACGATAACTCACGTACAAACTATCCGATTTTCATGGAATTTGGTATAAACGTGTAAAGCAGCATTTATGACTTTGAGTTCAAAAACCGGACAGATCGACCTACCCGAAACGGTATCTTGAGGGGCTTTGTACCCCAAAAATGGGTTTTTTGAGTTTTTTACATATAGTTTTTGAAAAAGTCAAATGTTCCTTTTTACTATTGGAATTAGCTTAAAAAGACGCACAATTTGGTGTTTTGATAATTGCTCTACGTTAAATGGTTACAGAGATATTGAAAGTGCTAAACACAGTACGTTGTCCAATGTTATTCTTTTGGAGAATAAGAAAAATTGTATATCTCGCTTATTTATCAACTTATCCTGTTGAAACTTGGTATATTGCTTCATATCGTTGTGGTCTATTGGTATTTGCACTAAAAAATATTTTTTGGATGATAGTTCCCGCAGCAGCAAACCTGCGTACTCAGCTCCCATGTTATTCTTAAGGAGAATAAGTAACCTGTTATCTCCCTTAATTATGAACATAAATTAATAAAATTTGGTATGTGGCTATACTTTCTTGAGTTATATTGATATTTTTATAAAACCCCATTTTTCTGTTCCTTGCTTCAGCAACCCTGCATACTCAGCCGCCATGTTGTTCTTATGGAGAATAATTAAAATGTCATAAATCGTTTATTTATGATCGTATGTTGATGAAACTTGGTATGTGGCTTTATGTGGTGTTAAGATAAATATATATGCATTGGAAATTCTCTGAGAACGCAGGTTTGCTGCTACGGGGGTATTTTACATTACTGATTTTTACAAGGTGCATCAGCATAGACAATTTGTCATTTCAATCTTAATTTCCTCTTTTTAGATTTTATGTTTACAAATATTTACTTGTGTGTAATGACACACTCGTAAAAATTCGTAAATAGAAAATCTAAAATGATTAAATTAAGATTATTTAAAGGTGAAATGACAAATCATCTATACTGATGTACCTTGTAAAAACAGTACAGTCCCCAATGCTCCAACTGCACTAATGTCTAATTTGAAATTTACAGAATGATCCAAGTGGCTCAGTTAATCTAATTCTGTATTACTATTCTAAATCTTTACAGTTTTCAAAAGTAACTCCTCCTTGTATTTTTCCAAAAAATCTCTCATTCAAAAGTGTGTTTCATGGAATAACTAGGGATATAAATATATAAATCAGTCAATATAGAGTAATTCCCTGTATTGACCATAATATTCATACCTTCTTTATTAATTGTTATGTATTAGGCACTGAAAATATGTACATCATTTAATAATTTTTTTTAATAATCTGTAATTTGACCGGGAGTTTCTGGCACGCTGAACATTGCATATTTCTTATAACCTGATGCCACCTCTGCACAGCTAATGCTAAAGAGGTGGCTATCCATGATGTACTGGCTAAGAACTGTGTAAACATAAGGTATTTATTGCTTAGTATATATTTGAAAACAATGTTATTATAGTTTTCTAATGTATAATTGTAATGCTTATTGTAATGTACATTTATGGAAATAAAGAATTTATTTATTTATTAATTATCATATATTTTAGATGCACGTTTAAAAGTGTCAAGGTTAATTATTACAAAGAATGGTGTTGGACACAAACGATTGTAATCCCTCTCTCAACCTTCTAAATATATTCCAAGTTACTAAATAAGACAGCTATTTGTTTCATGGGATTTAACGTGAGAAAAAACTATTTCCTTTAATTTGTACAATTTCTAACTTAAAAGTTTTGATTCTCTAGCATTACGATATCTGCTCATAACCCTGACCAAACTTCCTACCAACTTATAACGCTCAATATCAACGTTCTATAACAGCAGATAATCAGAAATACCCCCCGTCGCAGCAAACCTGCGTACTCAGCGAATTTACAATGAATATATAACATAACACATTAAAACACTTAACAGGAGTCATAAGAAATGTATTCACAAACAAGCGATATTTAAAATATTAATTATTCTCCATAAGAATAACATTGGGGATGAGTACGCAGGTTTGCTGAAACAAGGCACACAAAATAATGGGTTTTTATGCAAATATCAATAGAACTCATCTTAGTGAAGTCACATACCAAGTTTCATCCATATACATTCATAAATAAGCGATATATAACATTTTAAGTATTTTCCATAAGAATAACATGGGGACCGAGTACCTAGGTTTGCTGCTACAGGAGCCATAGGCGAAAAATTGTTTTTTTGTGCAAACAACAATAAACCATAACCAGATCAAGCCATATACCAAATTTCACCAGTTTATGTTCATAAATAAGCGAGATATACAATTTTCCTTTTTCTCCATAAGAATAACATTAGACAACGTACTGTGTTTAGCACTTTCAATATCTCGGTAACCAATTCACGTAGAGCAATGATCAAAATACCAAATTGTTTGTTTTTTTAAGTTGAATTCAATGGTATAAATTAAAATTTGATTTAAATTAAAATTAAATGTGAAAACCCCAAAAACCTCATTTTTGGGGTACAAAACCCCCCAAAAACCCCCCTTCGGATGGGCGATTCATCTGGTTTTCGAACTCGTTCAAATAAATGGTACTTTGCACATTTGTACCAAATTTCATTAAGATCGGACCTTTTTTACGAGAGTTATCGTGCTTACGGACACACACATATATATATGTATATATATATATATATATATATATATATATATATATATATATATATATACATATATAAAAATTTGAACGAATGGTGTTTTTGGCATCTGGGGACCTCAAAATGAAAAGTTATCATGGTCTCGGGCTTAAGTCTTACCATGAGACCTACGGTAATAGCTTCTTCCCTATAGGGGAAATTCGCTAAAAGGTACGTTAGAACTAAAAGCTCTGAATATTTAAAATAAAAATGTTAACAAAGATTAGTACAAGTGTATGTTTCAACATAATTTCATTATATTTTATACTATAAAAACTGGCTACCTCAAGTTAGCGTTCTGCGTGGTGAACTTGTTTCATAATAAATGGGTGTTATTAGCATTCATTGTGGGTCTTGTAATTTAATCAGATATAAATATTAAATTATCACGTGACTTTTAAGGTTTATACTTTCCGTGTTGAGTTTTAAATCCTAAAAACGCTGTTTTCTAGATTAAAATATATTTGTTTATTTGGCATGTCTACCCCTTTTAGCGAATTTCCCCTATAGGAAAGAAGCTATTACCGTAGGTCTCATGATAAGACTTAAGCCCGAGACCATGGTAACTTTTCATTTTGAGGTCCCCAGATGCCAAAAACACCATTCGTTCAAATTTGTATATATGTATATATATATATGTGTGTCCGTAAGCACGATAACTCTCGTAAAAAAGGTCCGATCTTAATGAAATTTGGTACAAACGTGTAAAGTACCATTTATTTGAACGAGTTCGAAAACCAGACGAATCGCACCATCCGAAGGGGGGTTTTGGGGGGGTTTTGTACCCCAAAAATGGGTTTTTCGGGGTTCCCACATGTAATTTGTATTAAAATAAAATTTTAATTTTCACCATTGAATTCAGCATACAAAAACAAACAATTTGGTATCTTGATCATTGCTCTACGTCAATTGGTGACTGAGATATTGAAAGTGCTAAACACAGTACGTTGTCTAATGTTATTCTTATGGAGAAAAAGAAAAATTGTATATCTCGCTTATTTATGAACATAAACTGACGAAATTTGGTATATAGCTTCATCTGGTTGTGGTTTATTGTTGTTTGCACAAAAAACAATTTTTCACCTATGGTTCCCGTAGCAGCAAACCTAGGTACTTGGTCCCCATGTTACCCTTATGGAAAATAATTAAATTGTTATATATCGCTTATTTATGAATGTATATGGATGAAACTTGGTATGTGACTTCACTTAGCTGAGTTCCTTTGATATTTTGCATAAAACCCCATTATTTTGTGTGCCTTGTTGCAGCAAACCTGCGTACTCATCCCCAATATTATTCTTATGGAGGATAATTAATATTTTAAATATCGCTTGTTTGTGAATATATTTCTTATGAATCATGTTAAGTGGCTTAATGTGCTATGTTTTAATTCATTGGAAATTCGCTGAGTATGCAGGTTTGCTGCGACGGGGGTATTTAATATCATTAGAATATTCTGCCGTTTAAAGTTTAGCGCTGTATAAAATTTACCATGTCGGCTGCCAATACCCTATAGGAGATAATCCCTTTTATATTTTTATTGTAATACCTTTTGCGTAATCCGATAACTACAATTTTCTTAAATAAGAGTTAATAAAAGTTTGAATCGTGGTGGAAAAATGGCTTGCTCTTGTATACCTAATTTACTTGGATTTAAATTACGTCCATATAAATTGGGTATTTTAACATAAACAGGAACAATCTGTATGACAGATCAATAAAGCCTTAAGACTATTATACCAGAGGAGACTCTTTTAACTGTTAATCATATTATAAACATAGTCAAGTTTAGGGTTACAGTTGATGTTCTTTCTTAAACACCAATTATTAATACAAGTGCAGTCTTTACATGGTAACGCGATATGTATACGTTGTTCACTGATACAAGTTGTAATCGTATATGCATCAATCACTACGGCCATTTTTTTAATGTATATTTTCACAAGTTGTGTGTATGTTTGCAAGGCTGAGGGTGATTTAATAATAATAACCAACCACATTCTCTACTATTCTGTAGATAAAAAAGTTAATTTATACTGTAAGGTTTTGATACTTTAAAATGCATAAATGTAATGATTAATTTGTAATACAATAAGCCAGACAATACTACACATTTCATTAGTAAAAATACAATGTGAAAATACAAAAAAATAAAATAATGTTTTAACCTACGATCTAGAGAGGGAGGGAGAGAGAGAGAGAGAGTTTGTTTATTTAATAAATATTCTAAACTTTGAAGAGAAATTAATAATTCTTTATGATAATCCTGTTGACAAAAATAACTATAACGCTTATTTGCATTTTATTAACATACATCCAGATTGTAAAGGTGTAAAATTAAAATATACCATGTTATATTCAAATGAGTTTACATTTACAATGCATTTATGATTTATACTGTACATAAATTAACAATAAATATATTTTAACCACATCAAAATAAAGTATAGAAAGAAATTCACTTAGGCGAGATGAAACACAAATGGCTCAAGTTAGACTCCTGCGGAATAATTCATGGCCTTTCCCTGAGCGGAATTAATGGAGTATTTTGTTCTATAAAACAGCAGAAAAAAGGTGGCAACCATTTTTAATTTGACTTCATACTAGCTCAGTTAAAATGTTGATACTTTGGTAAAACAAGGATAAAACAGGGGTAAACGTATTACTGCATAGCATATAAAATACGAGTTCATATATTATTGATTCAATTTATTATTATTGATTATTACAGTAAAAACTTATACATCTAAAATTTACAACGTTTAATTAGTAATGAAAACTTGTCAAACTTTACAGAGTAAATAAATAAAGTTATAAACTTTATTATATTTTTCACAATATAGAATAATCTGTTTTTATATCAGCTTTGACTGAAATAGCAAGTAATAATATCATTATAAACAAATAAATTTTGAAATGTTCAAATGATGTAAACACGGAACTGATTATTTGTCACTCATATTGATTTTAAAGTTATTTTCTTAGCAGCTTCCTGAAAACAAGTTACGAGATGAGTTCAGATTACCTTAATATAATTAGAACAGAGTTAATTGACTTAACATTCATTTATAATTATAATATCAAAAGCGTCGGCATATCAATAAACTTCACAATACATTTTGATATTAGGATAAAAGGGCATCGTATTAGTACGTCAAAGTACCAGAGACATATGAAAACGTCAACGTCCCTCACTTTTGCTTAAATCACGGTAACAGATGTCTTATGGTAATTTCCGCTATAAAATAACATGCCCAGTAAATATATTAAACAAATTGAAAGAGAGAAAAATTTTATAAATAATATGAGCAATTTTTATGGGGCATTTTTAATATAACAATAACTAAAATAACAAATTTAAAGAAATATTTTGAAGGATGATTTTAACCTAATAAACCACCACAACCTTAAAACCACTTAAAGGATTATTTAAATGTAAAAGGAAGAAGCATAACGTATTATTTTTATTTTTTAACAATTTTTTTTTTGGGAAAAATATGGGAACATATGTTGCCTAATCCTGAAGTCACTAAATCAATTATCCTTAGTATAATAGTATGGATAATAGTCTGTTAACAAGATACAACTGTACGTTACTGCAGTTAGAACTAATCCCATCATTAAGGGATGAGAATTTGTAGGCATTTTCAATGACAAAAATAACTGTTACTATGATAGTGATAATCTGGAGAAACAGGGAATATACAGAAATTTAGTTTCAAACGAGTTCGCACGCAGCACGCTGACGTGAGGGAAGTGAATTTCCACATAAAAACTTTTAAAACTTAAAATTAGTGTAAAAACATACTTGTATTCCAATTTTTATTGAAATCTGAAAACATTGATTTTTTGGCTGTTCTGATGCTCCTGGTTTCATTTACCTGCAAAGCTGGGAATACAATTTTGTGCATTATAATGTGAGGACAAGGTCCAGTCAGGCTTGAAAGTAGGCGTGAGGTTGCTGGGGATGATAAAAGTACTCTAACAAAGGAGTAGCAGGCTCTTCTAGTGTAAAACCCCCGTAAGACAACGTACTGTGTTTAGCCGAAACACATTTTCTTTAATAACTCGGTAAATATTTATGCTAGAATGACGAGAGAGGGCTTAAAACTTTTGTCTTGCTAAGTCCCATCTTATTACATCCATTAATTTTACATTTGGGGCGTTTTAGACCCTTTTTGGGCTCAAAAACTCAAAATTTGGAAGATTAATCCCCAAAAAAGGGGTTTGGAGTTTTACGATTCTTTTGCCCAACGAACTTGTCCAACTGATTACAGAAAGGAACGTCCCTACCAAATTTGAAGTTAATCGGACAAAAAATGCGACCGCTAGAGTGCAAACACATATATATATATATATGTCTATATATATATATATACATATATATATATATATATATATATATATATATAATTTTGAACGACCCCCCAAAACGTGTTCAGGGGGTCACGTTAGGAACTTCTATGGTGGTCCCGGGCTTAAGTTTCACCGTGCGGGTCATGCTAATAGTTCACTTTCCAAAGGAAATTCACTAATAATTCAGGTGAGTTCGAGGAGAAAAAAACAGTAATGCCCTAAGTTTGGCTGTCCCTAAATAACTGTTTCCGACTTCAGATGCATAATATTTAACCTCTACAAAATGGCTTGAATAGCCATCCTTATAAAATTGTCATTTAGGCTACTTTAAATACTGAATCAAGCTACAGTGCATGTTATAACCAAGCTTTTCATAATACATTTCATAATGATCACACATACAACAAATGAATTCATAACTTCGTTCTCTACGTTTTTTCAGTTTATCAAGAGGAAATTTTTTCGTAGACATTAAAAGTTATTTCATTGCATATTTTCTGTTCATCAGTAAAAAGGCACTAGTTCTTAGACAAATATAAAATATCAAGTTTTTCTGATTTAATTATTTTATCAGATGACTTCATTCATTGTGTAGCCATTTTACCAACATAGAATGTAATTCAATACGACTTTTATCAATCTATGATCATTTCATAATAACTAGTTTGCTCACTATTTGGGATGTTAGGAATTCTGTATAAATGTACGATATTTCATTTTAACAAATAACACTGGAAATGTGATTAATTAACACAAATTCATTATTACAGCGTCGTCATTGGACAGAGATCGGATTTATTCTGGAGATGATCCAACGACCTCGGGTATTACAGTATTACAGCGACCTTAATACACTCAGCATTTTTTGTTGATGAAGTGTATTTTTTTAAGTTTGATTCACTCATACTTATACCTATTTGTTTTAGTTTAAGCCTCTCGCTATATATATAGTACATCGAGAAAGTATTGTTTTCCTTATCATGTTCGACATTAAAGTTCGGTGTGTAGGTCAAATTGGCATCACCCAGTAGAGGATTTTAGAAAATATATATATTATAAAACGAGTTCGCACGCAGCACGCTGACGTGAGGGAAGTGAATTTCCACATAAAAAACTATAAAAAATCAAAATCAGTTAAAAATATACATTTATTCCAATTTTTATTCAAATCTGAAAATATTGATTTTTTGGCTGTTCTGATGCTCCTGGTTCTATTTACCTGCAATGCTGGGAATACAGTTTTGTGCATTATAAGGTTAGGAGAAGGTCCAGTCAGGCATTAAAGTAGGCGTGAGGTTGTTGGGGATGGTAAAAGTACACCAACAAATGAATAACAGGCTTTTCTAATGTAAAACCCCCATAAGACAACGTACTGCGTTTGGTCGATACACATTTTCTTTAATAACTCGGTAACTATTTATGCTAGAATGACGAGAGAGGGCTTACAACTTTCGCCTCTCTAATTCCCATCTTTTTACATCCACTTATTTTACATATGGGGCTTTTATGAACCTTTTTGGGCCCAAAAACTCGATATTTGAAAGATTAATCCCCAAAAAAAGGGGTTTAGAGTTTTCCGATTGTTTTGCCCAACGAACTTGTCCAACTGATTACAGAAAGGAACGTTCCTACCAAATGTGAAGTAAATCGGACAAAAATTGCGACCGCTAGAGTGCAAACACATATATATATATATATATATATATATAAAATTTTGAACGACCCCCCAAAACGTGTTCAGGGGGTCACGTTAGGAACTTCTATGGTGGTCCCGGGCTTAAGTTTCACCGTGCGGGTCATGCTAATAGTTCACTTTCCAAAGGAAATTCACTAATAAATATATATATTTAAAATTAGGCTCAAAGGGGAAAACTGTTTGTCAGTTTCCTGATACCGTCTATTTGAAGACAAACATAATTCAACTGCCTTTAGTTCGATGTACGGACTTGCATCCACAAACCTGTCTATTGAACGTCAACAAACGTGTTCAGTAGCATTGTACTGTAATTTATAAGATCATTCAGTACACCCGCTGAACAACGTATGGTAAAAACTATAAATTAATTTTATGTATCACAGATATAAGCTATATTATATTTTCATTACATATCATATTTTCATCACATCGAATGTACTTATTTTCGACAACAGCTGAGAGCAACCAAAGTGATCGTTTCCCATTTACAAAATCGAAAAGCGAGGGAAAAGTGCAACCTGACTATCCATTGCTTTAATTCAGTTTCGTGATTGGCCACTAGAAGCACTCATGTTTCTTTCCTTGTTTCTTTTCTCCTCTTGAGATCAGGAGGTATTAAATGGTTGATAATAGAATTTTCAAAACAAATAGCGTAATCCTCCTGATGTTTTTGTGTTTAAAATGACTGCTGAAAATTTTCAAAATATATATCGTTCATAACTTGTACCGAAATAATTTTTTTTCGATCATGATGAAAAGGATAATTTGAAGTTCGTCAGTGCTTTTCCGGGTGCTTGATCGACTTCGTTGTTTAGTAATACATGTTCGCGCACAGGACAATTTTACTTTTTTTGTTACTTTAAATGTACTAGAAATTGTGTATGACATTACCTAGTCAAAATTCATTAATATCACAGCTTAAGGTGAAAACTTGATTCACAAAGTACATTTGCATAGTTCATAAATTGTAGGGTTCTACTATATATTAATATATTTTCCCTCTAATGAACCATAATTATCATTTGTTTAATATTTTATTTTGGCTTTAGTTTAATTTAATTTTTACCCCACTACAGTATAACAATTAATATATTATGCATAGGAAAACAAAAAGAAATATCAAATTGTAAATGGTTTCCAGTTTGTCTCATGAATTAAAATTAGTAAAGTTCTCCACACCCTAAGTTATAATGAAATAATTAAATTAAGTAATTTAAAATTTGTTGTATATAATAATAAATATAACATTATATTTTCAATATTAAAGTATAACATTTATTTAGTTTACCATGTGTGTTGGTAATTGCTTGTCTGGCATTAGTTAAAAAAATTATATTCAGTATTTTAAAGACCGGCTTAATTCACTGACAACAGCGATAAAGTAATTATTTACTTTAAAATTATTATGATTATGTAAATAAAATGATCATAACAATGCAAATCTAACTGTATTTACATAACTTTATTGGAATTCCGCACTATATTTCAAGCGCTCAGCGAGAATTGCATTCAAACATTTATCAACATTTATATTTATGAGTTATGTGATAATATTTTCATTACAAGTAATCTCGGCATTTTATGATCAAATATTTAGTTTATATAATCCAATTATCGCAAACGAATACAATAATAACCACATTTAAGCACATTTGGTTATGTTGATTGGCTCTATATTTTGTCATTAGGTTATGTAAAACGGGGTTGAATACGAG
This sequence comes from Allygus modestus, assembly GCA_963675035.1. Lineage (NCBI taxonomy): Eukaryota > Metazoa > Arthropoda > Insecta > Hemiptera > Cicadellidae > Allygus > Allygus modestus. The sequence goes on from OY776116.1 coordinate 139,331,794, forward strand.
TTTGGATGTAATATGGAACTGGCTCAACTTCAAAACGGCGATTATTGGCTAAACCGGAACGTCAGTTGGACACAGCGGGTCAACTGGTCGACCCTTCGACGGCTAATAGCGGCCAGGATTATAGTGAAACTACTCTTCATCACTACATTAAAGTTATATATAGTTATGCATACCCAAGTCATAAACACAACCAACCCTATTCTATCGGATTGGACAAGTCTGATAAGTTACTTAAGTTATAGATTAAATAAAACTATGTTTAGTTTAACAAAATTAATTAAAAATTTAGCTGAATCCAAATATGGCATTGACCTAAATTAGGTATTTAAGGAAATATTAACAAAGTTAGTTTACCTCCATAGGAAACATTTCATGATAGCAGGTATTATAATAGTGAAGGCAAACAATTTAGAGGTAGTAAATTGGTAGATATGGTAAAGATTAATTTGCTGATGATTGGTTTTTGCGTTCTAATACAATTTTTATTTTGTTGATAAAATAAAGTAACAAACAAGGGTAAAGGGTTTTACCATAGTAATACGCCTTATTTAACATAAAAGTTATATCTTTATAAGTTTAAATTGACTAAAAAATATTGCATGATGTAGATTTTCCCCATTTCCCGTTATTATTCAGTACATTTTGGTAGGATAATTGAGCATTTATAAATTTGACCACTAATATTTTGATTCAACAAACCTAAAGTCCCTTCTTTATAACTGTGTAATGTTGCTAGTGAGAATTTTCAAAATAAAATATCAAAAACAAAATATTATTCATGCAAACGTACCTAGAAACCTACAACATAAAACATAAACATAAACTAAATAACCCTCGAAATACTAAATATGTCTATATTTTAATACTAAGGGTAACACCTTGTACATAACCATACACTTGCATATTCGACTATAACTTCTGTTACAGCGACAGCTTATAAACGTTATATAAGACTATTAGGGCTGTTTCAAATTCCTGCAGTGATGTTCTCAGAATAAGTCATTACGTTTACGGGCTAACACCTTGTTGCTCTGTATTATGCCGAACATTAAGGGATTATATGAAGCCATATAGGGTAAACTCTATAGGCACAGTTTAGGTTCAAATTAGTCAACACTTTGTCATTAGTCTACTCGTACTAAAGCCCAAACATACTCAGTTCTGATTTATTCTTGATAAAGACTTTCTTCTTGGGTCTTAACTTTGTATTGGTTTTAATTTTTTATTTTGTCTTCTGAATAAATACCGTATCTCTTCTATTTGGCTTAGTTTGGTAAGAAGGATTGTCTCAGGAACATCAGGCAAACTATTAGGTCTATAATGCAACGATTCTAAGGATTACAAACGTTCATATATCAATGAGGAGGTTACGCTGATCAGATTAGAAAAAAAAAAACGAAAAATGTAATAAAATCTAAAACCGAAGTGATGATAGTTACAAGGTCGAATGCACCTTTTTCCCCCTTTCCGCGAAAATTGAAAGGTTAAGAGAAGAAACTGCCCAAGTGTTTCCCCTGGAAGAAGCACTTCTTTTATTAAAACTTACGAAATAAATGTAATTACTTTATCTCGAGAAATCCATACACGAAACAAATAAAACCTCGTCAGTTGTAAGAGGCGTAGAACTACAAGTTCCTGTATCGTGGTTCCTGCTTGTATTACAGCACTAAATCACTTGTACCACAGCTGCTTGTACTACATCTGCCTACACTACAGCAGCGCATCCACCACTTGATGTGTTCTCTTGACAATGAATGCTCCCATCAATCTAAGAGCTCTTATATCGTGGTTCCTGCTTGTATTACAGCATTAAATCACTTGTACCACAGCTGCTTGTACTACATCTGCCTACACTACAGCAGCGCATCCACCACTTGATGTGTTCTCTTGACAATGAATGCTCCCATCAATCTAAGAGCTCTTATATCGTGGTTCCTGCTTGTATTACAGCACTAAATCACTTGTACCACAGCTGCTTGTACTACATCTACCTACACTACAGCAGGGCATCCACCACTTGATGTGTTCTATTGTCCATGAATGCTCTCATCAATCTAAGAGCTCTTATATCGTGGTTCCTGCTTGTATTACAGCACTAAATCACTTGTACCACAGCTGCTTGTACTACATCTGCCTACACTACAGCAGCGCATCCACCACTTGATGTGTTCTCCCATTAATCATGTCAGAAAGATAATTTTAGAATACATTATGTCAACCATTGCCTTGGGCTGACCACTACCATTAAAATGAGAGAACATTTAAAAACATGTTTGTTTGGTGTAGCTTATGTGTAAATGTAAATCAATCCGTTTACACCATTAAACAAACCACTAAGCACAATCTTAAGTTATATTAAAGCAATATTTTGTTAACAAAAGTAAAGTTGTGTTTCGTGGGTTTGTTACAAAGTCACTTAGTAAGTTATGTGTTACCAAAAAGAAACCAATATGAAACATTTTAGGAATTAAATGTAACAGTTTTATTTTTGGAAAAGTGGTCTTTGGAACAATTATTTTTGGTTTGTTACTCACCTACTTAAAAACGATTGATTGCTGTCAAAGGTTCATAGGTAACATAAAGTTTCTCATAGAAAGTGTTAACTAACAATAGTTTAAAACATAATGGTTTTGTTGTGTTTATGATTTTAAAATATGTAAACTGTTATTTCACAAAATATTTGTTAATTATTAAATTGTTATATTTATTGGATTTTAGTATTGCACTGGATACAGTATTTATGGGATGTTTAGTTCTCACCATTTTTGCGTAAAACATATCAAGTATTACAGAATAGTTTCTCATAAGTTATACGTATTATAAGATACTCACGTAGTAGCAAATGAATTGACCAAATCCAAGCCTTTCGTTCTCTGAGTCAAACCCATACTTATTTCAATATTGTACAACAATTCAGTGAACTATATCAATAATTATATTTAAGTCATCAAAATCTATAAAAGGCAAAGCCCTGGCTGACTGACTGACTGAATCACTCATTACTAATTCTCCACCTTCCCAAGTAGGTAGAGAGCTGAAATTTTGTACACTGATTCTTTAGGCATAAAATAGGAAATCTAAATGGTTCTGATCTGACCTTAGGGCTCCATCAGAGGCCCGGACAAAGTTCCCATGTATTCCTTATGGACATTCAATTTTGTTTGAGCTGATGAAAATACAAATATCTGATCTTGATTCGTAGTAGTTCCACGGGCTAACCACAGAATGCAGCACACATAACTGTAATAGTTTTTATAAATCATTTGCGGGGCAAAGCCTGCGGCTATCAGATAGTTGCCCATAAAATAACTACGAATATTTTATGCTTTGATCATTCATTTCTTATTCTTATTACAGTTGTTAGTAAACAGTTGACCATGTGTTTCTTATGTGTACAATTATAGCTTATGGAGGTTATGGAGATTTAGTGGTAATAACAAGTTTACATTAATGGCGTTAAATCATTTGTTATAGTGGCAAAGACATTTCATCATGTTGAAATTAGAAAAGATTCGTGTAAAAAATACAACTTAGAAATCACTCTTGTAAATGTTAAAGGGAAGTCTTTAAAAATACTTAGCTGTATAAAAACACAAATCACAAAGCCCTTGAGTTGAGCAGCGGAATAATTTATTATTGCCTCCTGAGCTGAATAATTCAAACATTTTTTTCTCTCGGCTTAAGAAATCTGCCGGAATATACGAGATGTACTTGTTTACTATGGAACAGTCCTTTGGTTCATATTTTTGCTTTAGGGGTCGAATGTGTGAATTCTTAAGATAGTACTTAAGGGAGAGACTTCAGGGGGTAAAGAGGTTTCTAGTTGAGTCTCATTTGGTTAAACTATTATTACACAACTAATAAATGATTAGGGAAATTTTATTCATAGACAGAGAAATTTAAAACATGTCTAGAGCTGTCTATTATATTCACAGCTAGCTGTCTAGTTGTACTATCATGAATAATTATGGGTACTGATGTATTACAATGTAGTTAGCGTGATGTGGGTTACCTTAATTATAATGTTATATATATCCACAAATATTACTTAATATCTAAGAAAATCCTACTGGTCATGTTTTAAGTAGTAAACGTTCTGAATTAGACCTGTTTTAATTAGATCATTGTTTCAGGTTGTTTGTTATTTAAAATCTTTTTATTCGCTCGGTTGGCTCTTAAATGTAATTCCAAGATCTACAAAACTTAATTATTTGTTGTACTATTAAAACATGTTTCACTAATGCTTTTAGGTTTAAACATATACCGATTCATTACAAATTGTTCCAGCAAGATTTTTAGGTGTCTACACTATGACTTCGTATTATATAATTATTTTTAAACTGAAACAAAACTATTTACTTGCTTCCTTTAATGTTTTAGATACTCTTAGTAGATAACAGTTTAGTAGGGAGTGATAACCATACAAAACGAAATCTGTTGTAAAAAAGAATGAAATTTTAGTTGTTGTACAGTCATAAAAGATTTTCGTAAAAACGGTTAAAAAAGTATACCAAACTCTATAATTTTGGCGAGATGGTGAGGTGCTAGTGACGTCATGGTGACGTCACGAGGTAAAGATATACTCCGTGGATTATCCTCAGCTTACGCGGGATCTGTGATATTATAGTGGCAATATGAACCCTGCGTTTTGCACTTCTTATATCCAGTATAACGTACGATACCTCAGCAATACCATGAAATATTCCGTGTTTAAAGATATCTCAATATTAAATAGTTGTTTGGTTTGTTTTTCTGCAGATGGATTTGTAGTGCGCTGGAAAAAACGTAGTACTAACAAGTACTTATGTTATAGTGTTGTAAAATACGACATTGTGGGGATCGAATAAGTTTGTTTGCTTACAAAATAATTGCAATGAGAAAATATTTTTTTTACCCAACTATATCTGGCTGCCTTGTTCTTACGTCATATTTACCCCTCATGTAATCGCTCTAATGTGTAAAATGTTTGAAGATAATTAACGCTGGCAAAATTAATTCTGTGTTAAACTTCACGTTTTTGTTTTCAAGACTGTATGGGGAGTAGAGTGTACGTTGTAATACTACGTACTTTAAATATGTTTGGCTTGGGTCCTAAACACAACTTGATTATTAGACTCTTATAGAATAGCTACTAAAACACTCGTAGTATTTGGAATCTTAGAATTATTAATATTTATTTGTCCACATTAATCAATACTACTGCATTTTCATTAGGCATTTTAACTGCTATATTCATATCTTGATGAAACTATTTAATAATGTAATTTCCTTTTAATATATAAAATAATTTATGCAAATAAATTAAACGAAATTAAATTTAAACCTCGCGTATGTGAATATCGATTTTATTATTGCATTTGCTAACTATTAAACCCCAAAGTAATTAAATGATGTAATAAATTCTAAATATAGTTTGTCAATTATGCAAGCATATGCACGTTTTAAAATCAAATACGATATTATATTAACTAAGTTCAGGCATTATGTGAAGTTTTTAACGTATTACTTGACTGCGGAAAATCCTAATACGTAATCTATAGAGATTACACGTAGCGTTAACATATATACTGCATGATTTGGCTTCATTAAGAAGAGATAATACCACATCTTCTCTACAGAATTTACACGGCGTCATTCGTTTGATTTTAATGAAAAACAATTGTGTACATATAGTGTAATGCTTACAAAACATATGAAAGTTTTGTTTTAAGCATAATTCCAAAATAACTACTCACCATCTAACACTGAAAATAATTTTTTTTTAAATTCTCAATATAAACCCAACAGATAGTGATAACGATACAAGTCGGGTTACTTTACTATAGCAAATTTAATGGGTAGGCCAAAGGAAAAATAATATTCTAATGACTAAACAGTCAGAATATATAAGGTGATTTAGTAAAAAAAAGGAGGTGGAGGGGGTGCAAGGGGGGGAGTTCGGGGAACTTTAAAAAAATTTATTCATACCATATTACCATGCCAAAAACTACCTTTACAAATTGTATGACTAGGTTCATTGTATTATTTATCTAAAGTTACTGAGATACTAGGTGTTATTAGACATATTAGTATGCAAATTGATCGAAAACACCAGACTGTAATTGATATTGCCAATTATTATTGAATAAAGTAATCCACTTCATCATTCATACAGTATCATAATACAGTATCATCCATGTTACTGTAACAGCTTACTGGGATAGTGATATCCGTGGCTGGTGGACAGATGGAAATAATGTACACTACTCTGGTTATAAACAGGCTTGATTTGGGTTAATATCGACTGATTTAACATATTACATATTGTTTAAATACCATTGTCACTGGTCATATTAAGTACGTGTGACTGGTAATAAATAAGTGCAGGACAGGAAGTTAATTTGCACAGTTGTGTGAAAATGTTTAATGGGCACTTCGTTTGAATACTATTATTAAGTAAACCCCAGTTTTAAAACTCAACTGTTTCTGGTTACCGCAAACTATACTTTAAAATAGCATAATTCTAATTTAATATTGATGATTCTTTTGGTAAATATTTTAGAAAACCGTATGGGTCCTACATATGCATTTGTGATGGTCCAAAGGTCCTTAAAATGATTTTAAATGCAAGGTGAAACACGTTCGCTACTTGCCACGCTTGTATGCGTCACTTGGGTCCCTATCTAGTCTGTCATAAAATACAAATATGACTGACTTGCGTGACATTCACACAAAACATATCACAATGCCATTAAATTGAAATAATATTGTTTACAATACCTTTAAATATTCATAGTAACTTATATCTTTATGTGTTTCATGAGCTTTTAGACTGAATGTATAGCAAAACCATATGTTTTTTCTTTTATGGACCAAGTGACACCTTCCAACTTTCCTTATTGAAGTCAGTTATAACACGTAAATTGAACTTTACATTGCATAGCTCGCAAACAATACTATTAAACCACTTAGGTTTACCAAAACTGTCAACAGTTATGAGGAAGTGATGCACCGGTGATAAAATAATAAAAACCTCTCTAACCATCTCGTAATGTCACTAAACGTCAGTCGCACAGGCCACGTGTCTCACTTGACAGGCAGATATCCATGTAGACTGAAATATATAAAGATCAATCCTTAGTCCAAATATTTTAAAACAATAGACTGAATTGTTTAGGAGACTGCAGTAAATGTGCGTCATCAAACCTTTAATGATACCAGGTGACGTAATTATGCGGCGGTCTGTGGATGGAAAACCAATCGATTCATATTCAACGTGCTCCTCCATACTTAAGGTTAATTTTGTATCATGATGGCAGCGAAAGTGTTAATGTGTTTGTGATATAATAAACATAGGTCTTGCAACTTAAACGTAGACTGGTTTTAATTCAAAATTTTAGGGTACTTCTGTGATGTTCAAAACAGTATTCTCAATACTAAACTGACACTGTTTAACATTCATGCAATTATAAAAATAAAAATGGAAGATATTAAAATCAAATTTAAGTGTAATAGTAAGTTTTAAGTAAGGGTTACTATACCGGGTTGCATATTCTTTAATACTGTGTATCCGACGTCAACATATCTTTTAAGGACTTCTACAAGATGTCAGTTATGACATCTCCTTTTGTTAAATGGTATCTGCTAAACTTCGGGTTGAAATTTGAAATGTAACATTGCGAGAATGTTTCAGTTTCATAATTATTAGCATAGGATCTTGGGTCATAATTTTTGGTCCAATATCATCAAAGAATTGGGTTATTAATGTTTAATTTGGTATTGTGACTGTAATAGATAAGCATGTGTAACTGGACATTTGTATTTACATATATAAGCTATAATATGGAAAATTTAACGTGTATAAGTGTGTTAAGTACATTTGCATTATTGTTTCCTAGTTCCGTGTTATAGAGGTTTATGCTGGACATCAAAGCTTCCATAGTCATGTAATAGCCAGCCCAAGCTCAGCTGATCACTACATAACTCACTCTAACTCCACATCAACACACATTTTACCCACCACAATACCATATATTAGTACCCCGCACTCATAAACAAACTACTGTGACGCAAGATGCAAGAAGGGATGAATTTATAAAGAACATCTCGACAACCCCCATGTATTTATAAAGGTAAATGCACTGAGTTGCTTTAATTTTACTTACATAAAAATCAGTCTGTCCTTTAAACAGATCCCAAGGCTCTTTTAAGTTGTTAGTTGTTATCAAAGCATGAATTTGTTTTTGAATATCAAGCTTCTCCTACAGTTTCATTGGTATTAAAATAACGTTATGTCATTTTACAAAGTGAAGCCCAAGTTAAAAACATACGGATTATTTAAAGTTTTTTTATAATTGTTAGTCATGTTATCAAATTACTTATCAATGTATTTTTTATGTAGATAATAACCCCTTGCTGATTTTGGCATACACGGTATCTTCAAGAAAGAATTATAACTTAAAATGAAATTGTTGCTTATAAGTAAACGTTCATTAAAAATAAACGTACCGTGAGGTTAAAGCAATCTCAAAGAACGGCGAATCCGTTTATTACTGTTTGCGTTTATGGTAGTTCTTGTAACTGAGAATTGTATTAGTCCTTATTATTATTTCTTATGTATCTAAGAACCCAAGCAATATTTATTGAAAACATTTAATAATTGAAGAGCTAAATTACGCGTTAAAGGTTTTTTATTTTTTATTTAGTGGTATTTAAAAAAAGTTTGGTTTTTATACTTATTAAAGTTGTTATTTATAAAACAACTCAAGTAGTTTTAGAAGTATTCCAGTCTTTAAAAGGGAGAGAACCCTCTCAAAAATATGTTTTGACAAATATTTAGCTTTATAAAGAAGACATTTGAAAAGATGCTGCGGAAGACATATTCTTCAGAATGTATCACATTCGTATTTTCTATGGCTCATTTGTTATTTCATATCCGAGGACCTCTGTTTCCTAAAGTCATATGTGTTGGGCATCTCTTATCTAGGTCCTTAAAGGCATTACATAATTCTCACCTATCAACACAACACGGTTTCTTGTAACAATACAACGTTTGGTATATTCACAGCACATCCTCACTAGCCTGGTTTAGCAGTAAGGAAACGTCACCTTGTTTAATGAGGGTCCGGTTTTATTTTCCAATATCATCAAAAAATTGGAATGGGTTGGGGGTTCGGATTCCTCCTCAAACTAAACACTAACATCAAACAGTTAAGTAGTTGTGTGAGGATCAAAACTAGTCCTTAAACGAGTTCGCACGCAGCACGCTGACGTGAGGGAAGTGAATTTCCAAATAAAAAACTATAAAAACTCAAAATCAGTTAAAACATACAATTATTCCAATTTTTATTCAAATCTGAAAATATTGATTTTTTGGCTGTTTTGATGCTCCTGGTTCTATTTACCTGCAATGCTGGGAATACAATTTTGTGCATTATAAGGTTAGGAGAAGGTCCAGTCAGGCTTTAAAGTAGGTGTGAGGTTGCTGGAGATGTTAAAAGTACACCAACAAATGAATAACAGGCTTTTCTAATGTAAAACCCCCATAAGACAACGTACTGTGTTTGGTCAATACACATTTTCTTTAATAACTCGGTAAATATTTATGCTAGAATGACGAGAGAGGGCTTAAAACTTTCGCCTAACTAATTCCCATCTTTTTCCACGCATTAATTTTGCATCCGGGGCTTTTCTGACCCTTTTGGGGCCCAAAAACTCAAAATTTGAAAGATTAATCCCCAAAAAATGGGTTTAGAGTTTTCCGATTGTTTTGCCCAACGAACTTGTCCAACAGATTATAGAAAGGAACGTCCCTACCAAATTTGAAGTAAATCGGGCAAAAAATGCGACCGCTAGAGTGCATACACACATATATATATATTATATATATATATATATATATAGAACATTTTGAACGACCCCCCAAAACGTGTTCAGGGGGTCACGTTAGGAACTTCTATGGTGGTCCCGGGCTTAAGTTTCACCGTGCGGGTCATGCTAATAGTTCACTTTCCAAAGGAAATTCACTAATAAGGTATTCACCTCCAAAAAAACCCACAAGGCAGTTATTATGTTACTAATGGTAATTTTAGTGCATATACAATCATAGCAGATAAGTGCAATGTGAAGCATTTATAAGTGTCATAAGTGTAATGTATCAACTAATCAAAAACATTCCACAATCTATTACAACAGCACGACACACTTCATAAGCATTCCCCCTCCACCTTCTTCTACTGCTGTTTGTCCCCCGTGAAAACTACTTTTCAACATATCCTACATTTTGACCTGTAAGAGAAATAGCCAGAAACGAATATAGCTAAGAAATAAAGAGTAACAAAGGTGTAAAAAAGAAGAACAAAAGTTATATTAGTGATCTTTATAAAAACAAGCCAAGATGAACATGTTTCAAAGCAAAGATATTACGCTCGAGATTTCTATCATCTCAATGTTGTTCGAGCTCTTTGTTTTAAAATAGTAGGTCAATAAATTATACATTATTTGCTGCAACGATTTTATAATATTATGTTAAGGTCCATATCCGTAATATTAATTGCTTTTTTCAATACTTTTATTTATTCTTAATGTTTTAAGTACATTAAAGATTCACTCTTTTACTAGAGCAATGTTAAACTTAAAGCATAATATTGAGTTTATTTGTGGAATATTAAACCATAAATTAGTATGAAAATAAAGACGTTATAACAGTGGAAAATGCTTTTTACGCAATTGTTTTCATTGGAAATAATTTAAATTATTTAAATAATAATATATAAACAAACATAATTGTTATTTATTTACTTAATGATAATAAATACCAATTGTTAATAAATATTAACAATAATAAATAAAAATGACTCTTACAACGTGTAAATAGTTTACAATTTCAATTGTATTTATACAAATAATATTTACGACCAATGCTATGATAGCTATCTTTCAAACTTAAAAATATATTTCGCAGTCATGATCCAAAATTTGTCAATATTCAGACCTAGTTAATTTTAAAACAAATGGATCATATAGGTAAGTCCAAAATTAAGCACATACTTATCACCTTAGTGTGAAATAAAAAAGACACATATGAGGGAAATAAGTTGAAAAATAAAATAGTAGTTTATACAAACTTACTGTTACTGATTTTATCATTTAAATGATATAAAGAAAAATAATATAGACATTGACATCACAGATATCTGAAATATTATTACGGTCTGTTAATACTACTTACTGTAGTTTGATGGTCAGCCTGTGTATGTCAGTGAGGCTCGACAGACAGAAGCATTATTGGCTTACCGTTGCGTTGTCCGGATCGCTCACTCGGACGTTGGTGTTGATTAAAACGTGTAACACGTTTAAAAGTAAGGTTTAATTGAATATTATATACCCCCGTTGCAGCAAACCTGCATACTCAGCGAATTTCCAATGAATATATAACATAACACAATAAAAAACTTAACAGGATTCATAAGAAATGTATTCACAAACAAGCGATATTTAAAATATTAATTATTCTCCATAAGAATAACATTGGGGATGAGTACGCAGGTTTGCTGCAACAAGGCACACAAAATTATGGGTTTTTATGCAAATATCAATAGAAGTCATCTTAGTGAAGTCACATACCAAGTTTCATCCATATACATTCATAAATAAGCGATATATAACATTTTAAACATTTTCCATAAGAATAACATGGGGACCAAGAACCTAGGTTTGCTGCTACAGGAGCCATAAGCGAAAAAATGTTTTTTTGTGCTAACAACAATAAGCCACAACCAGATCAAGCCATATACCAAATTTCGCCAGTTTATGTTCATAAATAAACGAGATATGCAATTTTTCTTTTTCTCCATAAGAATAACATTAGACAACGTACTGTGTTTAGCACTTTGAATATTTCGGTAACCAATTGACGTAGAGCAATGATCAAAATACCAAATTGTTTGTTTTTTTAAGCTGAATCCAATGGTATAAAATAAAATTTGATTTAAATAAAAATTACATGTGAAAACCCCAAAAAACACATTTTTGGGGTACAAAACCCCCCAAAAACCCCCCTTCGGATGGTGCGATTCATCTGGTTTTCGAACTCGTTCAAATAGATGGTACTTTAAACATTTGTACCAAATTTCATTAAGATCGGACCTTTTTTACGAGAGTTATCGTGCTTACGGACACACATATATATATATATATATACACATATATAAAAATTTGAACGAATGGTGTTTTTGGCATCTGGGGACCTCAAAATGAAAAGTTATCATGGTCTCGGGCTTAAGTCTTACCATGAGACCTACGGTAATAGCTTCTTCCCTATAGGGGAAATTCGCTAATACCAGTATGACGGAGTATGGTCCAAATAGAGGAAGTGCCTCATAATTTATATCAGTGAACCCTTCAAGCTTTATATTTGTAGATTTTTAAAGATAATTTATGTTAACATTGTCCTTTTAATACATTTAATAAAACATAGTTTAAAATAGCAATTAAAGATTATATTGCACACACTGATATTAACGCTTGAAAATACTCTTACTGAAAGAGCTGTAACTAAATCATTTTACGTATTTAACTGTATTCTGCAATTATGTATTTTATATAATAAGATTGCAACACAAACGAGTTCGCACGCAGCACGCTGACGTGAGGGAAGTGAATTTCCACATAAAAAACTATAAAAACTCAAAATCAGTTAAAACATACAATTATTCCAATTTTTATTCAAATCTGAAAATATTGATTTTTTGGCTGTTTTGATGCTCCTGGTTCTATTTTCCTGCAATGCTGGGAATACAATTTTGTGCATTATAAGGTCAGGAGAAGGTCCAGTCATGCTTTAAAGTAGGCGTGAGGTTGCTAGAGATGTTAAAAGTACACCAACAAATGAATAACAGGCTTTTCTAATGTAAAACCCCCATAAGACAACGTACTGCGTTTGGTCAATACACATTTTCTTTAATAACTCGGTAAATATTTATGGTAGAATGACGAGAGAGGGCTTAAAACTTTCGCCTAACTAATTCCCATCTTTTTTCACGCATTAATTTTGCATCCGGGGTTTTTCTGACCCTTTTTGGGCCCAAAATCTCGAAATTTGAAAGATTAATCCCCAAAAAAATGGGTTTAGAGTTTTCCGATTGTTTTGCCCAACGAACTTGTCCAACAGATTATAGAAAGGAACGTCCCTACCAAATTTGAAGTAAATCGGGCAAAAAATGCGACCGCTAGAGTGCATACACATATATATATATATGTCTATATATATATATATATATATATGTATATATATATGTATATATATGTATGTATATATATATATATATAATTTTGAACGACCCCCCAAAACGTGTTCAGGGGGTCACGTTAGGAACTTCTATGGTGGTCCCGGGCTTAAGTTTCACCGTGCGGGTCATGCTAATAGTTCACTTTCCAAAGGAAATTCACTAATAATGGTATTTAAACCTATTTAGATATCAAACAGCGAACAAAAAGATGATATGTCCTATCAGTTCGATTGATTGCAATGTGACCAAAGGCTGATGAGATTTGGTGGTCGGTTTCAGCGAACAAGAAGAAGGACAAAGGAGAAGTGGATAAACACTAGACTGTGCTTTGATACCATTCATAAATACTTGTCTGACATATTTAATTTGCATTACTTTATAAGGGAACGAGATGGTCATATTTTTAATATAGGATTGTAATTGACAATCGAAGGAGAATGATTCCACATAGGACGCTTTTATTACAACATGTTGAATGGTTAGACTGTTTAAAATATACGCTTTAAATATTTGAAAATTACGAAAATTTAAAATTTATATAAAAATTTCGGTAAATGTTTTTATAGTTTTGAAATCATGATTTTTAGATCTCAGTAAAAATTCTGGATTCTTACAGAAATATAATAATGTAATCAAAATCTGATTTCGGTAATAAAGGACAGTATGCATGTATACGAGCAAACTAAGTAAACAAGCAATGATTTAATAGTTAATTTACATGTTTTCCTCTCAAGCCAGGTGTATTGTTCAATTGTAGGTAGTTGTAGGTAATTGTAGGTCTGACTGAGCGTGTCAAGAGTTTTAATAAACGTCTCCGTCACTTATGTCCAAGGCCTCCGATCTTGTAGTTTTTTTACACTGTAGTTTTTTTTTACACTATACTAAAATAACACGCTATATTCGTTTACTTTTTTTGTGCTTTGTCAAAAAACTGAAATCGAATTGGGAACGTTGTCCATCGTATGATATAGAAAAGTAGATCAAAAGATAGCATGATCACAATTTTAGGCAACCCATTTGATAATCGATCATATATGTACTCAGAGACATATATGATCTAGCAAACATTGAAATGCAATACATTTTTAAACGTTGTGTTTAAAATATGACTTGGTTTGGATTATTTATTTAATTTAAATAGCACTATGCCTTCAAATCCTAAAAATGTAGCAAGTTTTAAATAATATTAAACCAAATTTAACAAAGCTACGATATAAATTATGTGTGAATTCTCTAATATATTTCTATTTAATATTTGAGATGGTTCTTTGCTTAAAATTCTTGAATATAAATATCTTGTCTTATTAGAATAAAGAGTAGCTCCTTAACACAGTCTATTCGAAGAAGGAGACAACTTTTTTATTAGCATATTACGTGCTGTTATTACTTACCCGTAAGAAGGAGACGTACTAAGTAATGGTAGTATCAATAATTATTTGTTATCGCAGTTATTGTAGAGTGTTAAACACACCTTTCGCATCAAGTTTTCAATACAGCGGGTTAGTTAGCTAGTGCAGATATTGGTAGTATAGTTGACTAAATTTACATGAGAAATTTGTTAATTAATTAATGTAGTGAGATGTGACATGACGCATCATTGAGTAGCTAAAGCTCATCGAGAATCATTTGAGTTTACGTTGTCACTGCAGAATGTTCTGGGTTAATCACTAGTGACGTTCTAAAAGCATGTTCATGGTCTATACAGGGTGTCACAAAAAAGTGTGATGGGCTATACAGGACCTAATTCTACATGTAAAAATAAGTCAAAATTGAAGAATAACATTTTTTGGATTTCGGCTTAGTTTAGCTGTAATCCGCCAATTTGTTTTTTTGGGAAAATATTTATTATTTCAAAAACCCAATGAGATATTTTTACGAAACTTGGCAAAAGTGTTTACACTAAAGTAAGTAACATTTGAAAAAAATATTTTTTTTACCTTTCCAAATTTCAAAATGGCGGCCATTTGAATTTTTTATGCCAAATTTCATGAAAACCGGTACCTAAATCAAAATTTTTCAAGACCCAAAATTTTTTGTATTTATTATAAAAAATCCAACAAAACAAAAATTAATAAAATCGGTTCATAAATAAAGAAGCTGTGTTTATTTTAGTAATTTAGACTGAAATTACTTAATTACATTACATAAATTATTATTACATAAATTTCAGTCTAAATTACTAAAATAAACACAGCTTCTTTATTTATGAACCGATTTTATTAATTTTTGTTTTGTTGGATTTGTTATAATAAATACAAAAAATTTTGTGTCTTGAAAAAGTTTGATTTAGGTACCGGTTTTCATGAAATTTGGCATAAAAAATTCAAATGGCCGCCATTTTGAAATTTGGAAAGGTAAACAAATATTTTTTTACAAATGTTACTTACTTTAGTGTAAACACTTTTGCCAAGTTTCGTAAAAATATCTCATTGGGTTTTTGAAATAATAAATATTTTCCCAAAAAAACAAAATGGCGGATTACGGCTAAACTAAGCCGAAATCCAAAAAATGTTATTCTTCATTTTTGACTTATTTTTGCATGTAGAATTAGGTCCTGTATAGCCCATCACACTTTTTTGTGACACCCTGTATAGCTAGGCTGTATTTCTCACTTGGCCTACTTGTAGTTCTGCTATAAGCGATGTAATGCTGTGGGTTCGCTGTGAAATTAGACTACTGGACTTATATTTCATCAGACACTTCTTCTTTCAACTACTATATAAAGGATTTTGTTATGCTGAAAAACATGTTTTGAAAGTAAATATAAGTTCGTTCTTGTAGCAATTTGGATCTAATACAAGTTGAAACCATTAAATGTTTTCAGGTATAACTTTTGGCGTTTAGTATAACGTAACAAAATACATTGAGAGGTAAAGAGTACAATTATGCAAACTAAAAATATAATGTCACTTACACATAAATCGTAATAAAATCTATGATTATCATCATGATCAGAAACATAACGATTAATATTTTGAAATACATAACAATGTATACTTCAAATAATTTGCAGTGTAAGCTTTGAAGATAAAAGTTTCTTGTAACCTACTTTTCAATAGCTATATACAGGGTGTCTGTTAAGTGCGTTCCCAAATTTTAAAATATGGTTATTGAGGTCAAAATGAGTAAAAACGTTCGTTTAAACATAGGTCATAAAACCTATAGTCTTCTGTCTATCTGTCTGTATGTGATTTTTACATAATATAACATATCTTAAGAACCTCTTAAAGTATCAAGTTCAAACTTGGTTAATGCGTGATGACCAATAAGACCTATTTTCTTATTGAGTATCAAATTTATTCTTTGCACTATTTCAAAATGGCGGCTTTTTTCAAAGCTTAATATCTTAAAAACCGTAATATCTATGAAATAGCTGTAAGTATAAAAAAGTAGTTTAATTTTGTTTAGCGAATTTCCTCTATAGGGAAGAAGCTATTACCGTAGTCGGCATGGTAGGACCTAGGCCCGGGACCATGATAACTCTTCGTTTTGAGGTCCTCAGGCCCCAAAAACACCATTCGTTTGAAACTGTATATATATATGTGTATATATATATATATATATATATATATATATGTGTGTGTGTGTGTGTCCGTGAGCACGATAACTCTCGTAAAAATTATCCGATTTTGATTAAATTTGGTATAAACGTGTAAAGCAACATTTATGACTTTAAGTTCGAAAACCAGCCGATCACTCTATCTAAAGGCATTTTGGGGGGTTTTGTACCCCAAAAATGGGTTTTTTGAATTTCTTACATATAATTTTGGAAATAGTCAAATTTTAGTATTTCCCATTGGATTCAGCTTAAAAAAACACACAATTTGGTATTTTGATAATTTCTCTACGTCAATTTGTTACCGAGATATTGAAAGTGCTAAACACAGTACGTTGTCTAATGTTATTCTTAAGGAGGAAAATACAAATTTTATATCTCACTTATTTATGAACATATTCTGACGAAACTTGGTATACAGCTTCATCTGGTTGTGGACCATTGATATTTGCTAAAAAAAACAATTTTTTTGCCAAAGGCTCTCTTAGCAGCAAACCAGCGTACTCAGCCCCATGTTATTCTTATGGAGAATAAGTAACGTGTTATCTCCCTTAATTATGAAAATAAATTAATGAAATTTGGTATGTGACTTCACCTAGTTGAGTTTATTGATATTAGCATAAAACCCCATTTTTTGTGTTCCTTGCTTTAGCAAACCTGCATACTCAGCCGCCATGTTATTCTTATAGAGAATAATTAAAATGTCATAAATTGTTTATTTATGAATGTATATTGATGAAACTTGGTATGTAGCTTTATGTGGTATTAAGATAAATATATATGCATTGGAAATTCGCTAAGTACGCAGGTTTGCTGCTACGGGGGTATTATAATAGAATGAAGATTTGAACTATATGATTTTAAGTAATTAAGAAATTGTAATTGTTACAAGTTAAACATGCTTTTTTGCGATTTATGGACTAAAAAATCACGTTTTAACTTGTACAAATTACAATTTCTCAGATATTTAAAATCGTATAGTAAAAATCTTCATACTATTATTTTTATGACAAAATTACACATCTGTTTTGAAACTTACAGTTTTTTCCATAAATATTACAGTTTTTAAGATATTAAGCTTTGAAAACAAAACATGGCCGCCATTTTTAAATATTCCATAGTAGAAACTTGATACTCTATACCAAAATAGGCCTTATTAGTGGTCTCATGTGGACTACGTTTAACGTTGTTACCTTGTGTGGTTAATAAGATATCGTCAATTATGTAAAAAAACACGTACAGACTGATAAGACGGGAAACGAGGCACTTTAGGACCTATGTTTACAAGAACTCTTTTACTCATTTTGACCTAAATAACCATATTTTAAAATTTGGGAACACACTTAACAGACACCCTGTATAATCAAGAGCTTGCTGCAGGGTAGCCATTAGCCAGGAAACCGCAACAGTTTGAAGGTCTATCTCCTCCAATACATCACCACACAACACAAACAGACAACCTACGTTACCTTCGCTAATTCTGACTTGTTTGATAGCTTGTCATAACCAAATACCTCTACAATGAACTAGCTATTTGACGGTTTACATTGTTCCATTATATTTTTATGTTTCCTGTTCGGTAATAGTACCTGGGGGCCGAGTATTGTTCGGTGAAGGCCAGTCATTTTGTTTTTATGACTTGCTGTAAAATTTCACCACTACCCCCTACTGATAATCTGAGATTTATAGCTCATTTGCCTCTTTAATACATTTTTAAGGTCACTCCAGTTTTTATTTATAGCTCAATGTCCCTTTGATTTATTTTACTACTCAATATATGTAATGTTTAATGAACGGTTTTAATTTTGGCTCTCAGGAAACCACATGTTAATAATCAACATGAGTATTACTTTTACAGTTCATTGATTGATTATAAACAGCTGTTACAATTATTTTGTTTTGATTTTAAACTGCATAAGTCCAATGTTAATTATTATAACTTTTCATTATTGTTTTTTTTACATTATTTGATTTTGCCTGGGGATGAGTCCTGTTTAGAACTTATTTTCATCCCGAAAATTAGTAATTTCCAATATTTGAAGGAAATCGTTGGTGCCATTATTGATATCAGTGTCACAAACAAGCCCGCAAGCAATCACGCAAGCAAGCAAGCAAGCACGGACGCTTGTACACAAACCTTACTCATATTAGGGCGCAGGATTTATTTTTATACTATTCTACTTTAGTAACAAAGTTATTCATGACAACGGCTTATAACACCAAACAATATTAGAGTATTATTGACAATGGTAAAAACGTATTAGTAAACTGTAAAAATGGCTTAAACCCACGTCACAGTACAAAAGAAACATTTATTCAACAGTACATTAAGGTAGATGCAATTATACAAAAATGTATAAATAATTCAGCAGAAAAAAACGTATTAGGTTTAACTGTTCGATTGTAAGCTAAAATAATACTTTTGTATTTATATTTCTTTAAATAAATCCCCCTTTGTAAGAATAATGCAAATTAATACTTGTATTTTATCGAAACCGAACTTAAAAATTGGAATAATACTTGAACCAGTAGTAACCACCCATTAGGAAGTAGACGTAGGCCTGTAGGTGACGTCATTGTCCCCAGGGCTCCGACACGCCACTCGCCCTAACCACACAATCCAATCTAACACATTACACTGTGCCCTCTCTGGCGAATACCGCAGTAGGACTGACTGAACCAGTAGTAACCGCCCATTAGGAAGTAGACGTAGGCCTGTAAGTGACGGCATTGTCCCCAGGGCTCCGACACGCCACTCGCCCTAACCACACAATCCAATCTAACACATTACACTGTGCCCTCTCTGGCGAATACCGCAGTAGGACTGACTGAACCAGTAGTAACCGCCCATTAGGAAGTAGACGTAGGCCTGTAGGTGACGGCATTGTACCCAGGGCTCTGACACGCCACTCGCCTTAACCACACAATGCAATCTAACACATTACACTGTGCCCTCCCTCTCTGGTGAATACCGCAGTAGGACTTACTTGTTTAGCAGTTTACTAAATAGCTAAAACCCATTCGGTTTTATTTTTTACCACCACATATCAGAAGTGTAAAGTAAATAAGAATTTTGTTCCGAGTCTTAATAATGTGACCCTTAAACTAAAATGCAAATGTTAAGCAAAGTTAAATTAGCATTTTATGATACAAAATGCTAGATAAAGTTTAGTTACAATAAAAATCGTAAGGCATTAGTACAACCTTGATTTAAATAGTAGGTTGATAAAACAACATAACAATTTTGCATCTGACCTATTTTTAAACAATTGATAATGAAAGGGTTAATGTCTCTTTAAACAGAATCATATTAGTTGTTTGAAACTAAATTAAATGGTTTGAATTTCCAGCATTTCATTTCTTGTGGTAGTGTCGCATTACTAGTCCGTACAGTTCGACTAATCACTGTTTGATGACCCCACATCAAGAGGATCGTACAGCCTCCACAGCTCAGTTGATGGACCGGTCCACTACATTATGTCATTACCCACAGCGACACACATCTTCACTCCACCAACTGTTGTAAGGTTAATGTGACTTCATTACTCTTTGATAAGCTGCTATTTCGTTCTGTTATTCGCTTCAAACTCTGTCGATGCGGGAATGAGACAACTGGTGCGTTATGGAGTCATGTTTGAGTTTCGGTCACTACATTACTCTGAAATGTTTTGACCTAGAAATTGCCAGGTAATTTTAAAACAGTTGTTGATCTCTACAGGATTTTATAGTTGAACTGTATTTTTATTTCAAATCATAGCATTATTACTGGTGTGTTTGAAAGTAATAGTAGAATACATCTTTAAACTTATCTATAGAATTTTAATAACTTAAAGTTGACCCTTGGTGTCATCTCTCTTGGAGGTTCTGCCCTCTCTGAGGTTGCACATCTGTTTTCCTCTTGAACATTATCCCCCTCATAATCATATCCAGCACGGTAGACATATTATTCACGTCAGGGTGCACCCTACACGTATACTTTCTCTGTGTGGTTATTATCTTTGCTTATTTTTAAAATAATAATAACCACTGCTTTTTTAAATTTATAATATCAATGAATCTTAATTATGAACAAAAAAATACAAGACAGATGGTGTTATACTTAATGTATAATTAAATATGGTTAAATCAACGTATATTAGACGGACTAGGTATATTTTATTACAATTTGGATTACCTTTCTTATTAAATTTATTTTGCGAGAGGGACGAATCCTGGAGGGGAGAGTGAAAAGCATAAAAAATTGTGTGACAGAGTTGTTTAGTAAATAATTTATAGTCTTTTTGCTACGTTTGTTAAAAATCTCTGATAGTTAAATAAACCTGTATACAAAATAAATCTCTGTAAAAAATGACTCTGGCTACAAACTTGTAGTTAACAAAATATTTTACTTTGGATTTTAGCTAATATCACGTTATTGAAGTTATTGAGACGTGGTTGTTGTTGGATTGTTATTAATAACTATTTATTTTTTGTAATTTTTATGTACTCTGTGTTTAAAAATGTACAGCTAGAGATACGTTGGTAAAGATACGGTGGCCCACACGACATTAATAGCCATGCCATATTTTCCCCTTTTAGCGAATTTCCCCTATAGGGAAG
Source organism: Allygus modestus (assembly GCA_963675035.1). NCBI lineage: Eukaryota > Metazoa > Arthropoda > Insecta > Hemiptera > Cicadellidae > Allygus > Allygus modestus. The sequence goes on from OY776116.1 coordinate 139,353,217, forward strand.
AAGCTATTACCGTAGGTCTCATGGTAAGACTTAAGCCCGAGACCATGATAACTTTTCATTTTGAGGTCCCCAGATGCCAAAAACACCATTTGTTCAAATTTTTATATATGTATATATCTGTGTCCGTAAGCACGATAACTCTCGTAAAAAAGGTCCGATCTTAATGAAATTTGGTACAAATGTGCAAAGTACCATTCATTTAAACGAGTTCGAAAACCAGATGAATCGCACCATCCGAAGGGGGGTTTTTGTACCCCAAAAATGAGGTTTTTGGGGTTTTCACATTTAATTTTAATTTAAATCAAATTTTAATTTACACCATTGAATTCAGCTTAAAAAAACAAACAATTTGGTATTTTGATCATTGCTCTACGTCAATTGGTTACCGAGATATTGAAAGTGCTAAACACAGTACGTTGTCTAATGTTATTCTTATGGAGAAAAAGGAAAATTGTATATCTCGGTTATTTATGAACATAAACTGGCGAAATTTGGTATATGGCTTGATCTGGTTATGGTTTATTGTTGTTTGCACAAAAAAACAATTTTTCGCCTATGGCTCCTGTAGCAGCAAACCTAGGTACTCGGTCCCCATGTTATTCTTATGGAAAATACTTAAAATGTTATATATCGCTTATTTATGAATGTATATTGATGAAACTTGGTATGTGACTTCACCAAGATGAGTTCTATTGATATTTGCATAAAAACCCATTATTTTGTGTGCCTTGTTGCAGCAAACCTGCGTACTCATCCCCAATGTTATTCTTATGGAGAATAATTAATATTTTAAATATCGCTTGTTTGTGAATACATTTCTTATGAATCCTGTTAAGTGTTATAATGTGTTATGTTATATATTCATTGGAAATTCGCTGAGTATGCAGGTTTGCTGCGACGGGGGTATTATTGGTATTAAATTCTTCTCTTAAATAATGTAATAACAATTTAAATGTAGACTAAACATTGTGCATTATAAGAGAAAATTATTCATACGAAACGGATGAAAGGTTTTGTACTTGTTTAACGCATTTTGCATTTTCTATTTTAAGTTAAAATCATGGTAATACTTTTTGATTTTAGTGTTCTTGTACTAAAAATATTAGTCATAACAGCTAAAATCATAGTTGGTAAAAACCACCAGTTTCAAATAATTACTTTGTTGATAATAATACAAATATAAAGATAATCCTAATATATTATTGTGTCAGGAAAAGTTGGCAAGTTCAAGCCTCTAAGTAATTTTCTGAAGCTGCCTTACGACTTAGAAAGCTGGAACTTGGGACATTCATAAGCAATTAGATGTGGAAACCCCTAACTTCAAGAATTTAGTTGTTCTTTTTCCACTTCAAAATGTCTTTGGAGTACAAAAATTATTGTTAAAACTTAAAATAAACTTTTGATCATAAGTAATATTACAATTCACAGTTTCTTTTTACTTTCTCCCTCTATACATAGTATATGGAGAAAGTATTGTTTTCGTCAAAATTTTCGAATTTGAGTTGTTAGTGGAAATATTCGTTTTGGTGCTCCCTGAACCCAAAAAAGTGGTTTTTACGTGATGTCTGTCTGTGTGTGTGTGTGTGTGTGTGTCCGTGTGTGTGTGTGTGTGTGTGTGTGTCTGTGTGGATGTGTACAGAGCTAGAGCCCTAACCATTGGGCCGATTTTTATGAAATTTGGTATGTAGGTACTAATCCACGATATCTCCAGGCGTTTTTTTCATTTTTTTGAATTTTTGATTTTTAAGGGTAATTATCCCCCAAAAACCGCCAAAAATCATGAAAAATCAAAATTTCTCAAAAACGGCTCTAACGATTTTGATTAAACTTTAGTCGTTTGTAGAAATTTAGTTTTCCAACAAAATGACACCACCCGCATTCCTGTAAAAATTCGGGTTCAGAAATTACAGGACTTAAAACATCCAAAATTCAGTTTTTTGGATTTTTCATAAAAAGACATAAATATAAAAAAATATTACTATTCACCATTAAAAAGAGCTCAAAAAAATAAATAATTTAGTATCTAGAATTACTATTCTACGACTGCTGGTTTAGGAGAAAATTGAAATTTTCATTTAGCGGTAAACGCAGTACGTTGTCCAATGTTATTCTTATGGGGAATACAAAAATTACTATTTCTCTCTTATTTACTAATCAATTTCATTCAAACTTGATATGCTTGTGAATTAAGCATTGACCAACAGAGTTAATTCGAAATATGTTGCCCCTTAATAACCCTGGGGGGGGGGAATAGGGGGCATTTCCTCTCTTAAAACCACAAGTGTAGCAATTGATTCTGTAGCGCCTCCAAAGCAGGGATTTGGGTGGATGTTTTTAAAACAACTTGTTCACAAGATTTTCTGTACATTCGACAGTGCTTTGTATTCCATATTTAGTAAATAACAAGTAATTTATTCATTAAAGTTGGGCTAAAAGGGAGAAAGTATGTGTCAGTTTCCTGAAACCGTTTATTTTTGTTTATAATCAGATTTAAAATTTAAAAATTAATATCGTTTTATTTTCCAATAAACAGCCATTTGTTGTTTTTAATTTCCTAGAACCTAGAGTAACCAAGATAAATTCTATATGGGACATATAAAAAAGAGACAAGTCAAACAGTTTACAGTTACATATTTACAAATACTAAAGTTTCAGTCAAATAGCTGGTTGAAACGTTGTTGTAGCTCTAAAGCCACTTTAAATTGGATTCAAGTTTGGGGCTGTAAACATGACACCTGTCTTTGACTGGGCAATCCTCTCGGCCAACAATTCGATGGAAAATCGCACAATTTCTTGGGAATCGGAGACTGTTTTCATCACAAAAGGAAACATTTATAATAAAAAAGGTATTGCAGCTTTAACACTTTAAGAATAACTTTCTTTCTCGTTCTTTAGGTTTAAATGAAAACATAATTCGTATAGTTATGTATTTTATTAAATTTGTTGGTCATTTACAGCGTAAAACACATTATACTGTACTAAGTAAATAGATTTTAATTAAATTTATTTTTAATTAATATTATTATGTTTTTACAAGAGTGAGTAGACAGTAATTAATTCATACGAGTTCAGCCTTTGTTACCTATCGATTTTAAGCAATACATAGATTAATGTTAATGCACAAAGACTGATTAATAATTTTAACTTGTTCTTTTATTAATTATTAATATAATAGCTTATATCTAATAAAAAACAGCTCATCGATTACAAATCTCATTACTGTTTAACTTTAAAAATAAATGTTTAAATAAGTGACTTTTATTATTTTCACTGGACTGTTTTCTTAGCATCAATACGGGAAGTCAAATGAGAACTGATAGAATTATGTTTGTAAATTTAATCTTTGAATATTTTCTCTGGGAAATAATACCTACTGATTTAGAATGGAAATATCTGGCTCTGGACTATCTAGACATTTTTTCAAGTGTTAAAATGAATTTACCTTTTTTATAAAACGTTGTAAAATATTGACAAGCGATTTAAACACTACTTTGCTAAATCCTGTGGTTTAATAAAACCTTTAACACCTCATAACTCCGGTACTGTTATATTTTCCAACCTTTACCTTTTTGCTTCTAAGAATTGAATATTTCTTTTAGTATAATAATACGCTCGTTACAATCAAACAGGATAAAATACACTACTTTTTTGATTGGCCTGATGATGACCGGTGTGACTGGCTGAAACCGATCGCCTTGCAGCAAAAAATTAAAGTAATTTAAAGTAAAATCCGCTTATTAAATTATTGAAACAGACCAAATTTTTTCAGTGACAGACAGTTTGGTTTCTTACAAGGAAAATCCACAGAAGATGCTTTAATTACCGTAGCAGACCAGATTTACTGTAATTTGAATTTAAAACTCAAAACTACAGGCCTTTTTGTTAATTAAAAAAAAAAACTTCCATTTTGTAAATCATGACATTTTGTTAAACAAACTAGAGGTGTTAGAGAAGTGGTTTTGAATTGGTTCAGAAGTTTTTATTATGGATAGGAAGCAAATAGTTAAAATAGGTTATAATCTTAGTAATCCTCTCGCTGTCAATTCCAGTGCGCCACAAGGATCAGTGACGTCAGCAACCTTGTTTCTTATATTTATGAATGATTTATTGAAACTTCCCTTCAGAGGTAGAATAAATGCTTTTGCAGGCGACATAGCTTTATTTTATTCCCATGAACGTGAACATGTTATAGAAAATAGTATTGCTCATGATCTTGTATTATTAAGGAAGTGGTGCGACAAAATTGTATGGAAGTTAACGTAAGTGAGATAGAATATATTAATTTTGAACTTGTAGGTTTTACCTTTCCTTTTACTTTAAAATACCATGTCCTTAAGTGCAACACCGTTGACTGTCAAGTTATTGTTATTGAGCAAGTGTCAAGCTTTAAATATATAGACGTAACTTTAGACGAAAAATTAAATTGGGAAGATCATACTGCTGAACTACATAGTAAAATTAGAACATCAATAAGACCTTTTTATTTTTTAAGAAATTTCTGTAACACTTCACTTCTTTGAACATTGTATTTTGTTGTAGTTAACTCTAGACTACAGTACGGAATAACTTGTTGGGAGAACTTACAAACATTTAATTGAAAATTAAGAGTAACGCAGAAGTTTTTTTAAGAATCATCCTGAGAAAAAACGTCAGTGAAAGCTCATAACCCTTGTACAAAGAACTGAAAATCTTACCAATTACAAACCTTTTCATTTATAAAGTTTTAAGGATTTTTTACGTAAGAAGCGGAAACAGGTGATGATACAAAATGACATCACCTCCTTGTTCAATCCTTGTTGTTTTATACTACAAAGAATGCAGAGCACGGGTTATTAGTGAATTTCCTATGGAAAGTGAACTATTAGCATGACCCGCACGGCGAAACTTAAGCCCGGGACCACCATAGAAGTTCCTAACGTGACCCCTGAACACGTTTTGGGGGGTCGTTCAAAATTGTATATGTGTTTGCACTCTAGCGGTCGCATTTTTTGTCCGATTTACTTCAAATTTGGCAGGGACATTCCTTTTTGTAATCAGTTGGACAAGTTTGTTGGGCAAAACAATCGGAAAACTCTAACCCTCTTATTTGGGGATTTTAAATGTTTAAATTTGAGTTTTTGGGCCCAAAAAGGGTCAGATAAGCCCTAAATGTAAGATTAATCGATAAGAAGTTATAGAACGTAAAAAGGCAAAAATTTTAAGCCCCCCCTCATCATTCTAGCACTAATACTTACCGAGTTATTAAATAAATTAAAATTGAGTAAACACAGTACATTGTCTTATGGGGATTTTATATTGGAAAAGGCTGTTTTTCATATATTGATGTAGTTTTATCACTACTAACACCTCCATACCGATTTTTGATCCTGATATTACATCCTGCTAAGCTTATAATTCACAACATTGTCATGCCAATACTGCATTTAAATAGAACCAGGTGCATCAGAACACTCAAAAAACTGAATATTTTCCATTTTGCTAAAAATGTCACAATTTGTTTAAACCCGTTATTTGATTTTTGAAAGTTTTTACTGGGGAAATTCACTTCCCTAACGTCAGCGTGCTGCGTGCGAACTCGTTTATTCTTCCCAAGATTAGAAAGGTAGTATTCCGACGTTATTTATTATATATAGGACCAAAACTTTTCAACCAAATTCTAGAACATATCAGAAAAATTAAATTAAAAAAATATTTTGATAAAAAATATTTAATTGGCTTTTGGAACAAAAAAACTTAAGTTACAGGTATTTAATTTTAAAATAAGTTTTCAAGGGAATGAATGCTTGTATTAAGTGTGATTTAAAAAAACGGTTAGCTTGGAAGCCTTTGTGGGCAGCCGGCTAACTAAGAGCGCCTCATACTGGGCCATACAGGGACGGAGTTTTGACGGCCCTACGGTCTACCAGCCGCCCGACTGAAGCGGTGTGAGTTAGCGCTGGCGACAGAAACATTACTATCTAGAGTCAAGGGCCAACTGTGTGTATGCGTGTGCGAGTGATAACAGTATCAGCTGGCCTCTCTCACATCTCAAAATCGGAAGTATTTTGTTTAATCTAGTTTATGAGTAAAACTTGTTTTTTATTTTATCCTTAATTAAATGGTAAACGTTGTATTAGTATTTTTTAAATATTATTATCGATATTTTTGTTGGTGTAAAGTTATTTACAATCTGGTATTGTTACTCCATTTTATATTTTATTTGTTGTATTGATCAAACATCACAGGGAGCAGCTTTACATGTTGAGCTAGACTAAAGTATTATTTTGTTTTTCATTAGCTTTATTTTAGTTTTACTGACCACACAACTGGTTAAAGTGGTCAGTTTATTTCCAACTTCTCCACTGTATTTGTTTTGTATTGTTTTTAAGGAAATGACATCATTTATCATTTATTATATTTTCTGTATATTTACCGTCTTGAATGAAAGTACAGTATACGTGTAAACATATTTAGTAGTGTTGTGAGATTTCATTTATTGTATCCTGTTTTAAGAATCGCATCACAACCCCTCTATTCCTCAAGTTGTTGGGCCATATTATTTTACATGTAAAACATAACAATTATTTTATTTATTGTTTAATTCACTTATTAGTTTGCTCCTTAAAACTTAGATGGGAAACTACCCCCACACATTTTTTTAAGCGTAACCATCAACTGTTACAGTAAGTTGTAAATTATCCTTTAAGATATGTGTTGTTGAGCTTTATACATAACCTTCAAATTTTCATCTGCTTAGTGAAAGGACTATTTAGAGATAAAGAAGGATAAGCTATGTATTCTCGTGTGATACCTCGTCTTCCAATCTACTCTTACTTTCTGTGAACCTTGATTTTAGTTCAGTTGAAACTCCATTTATCCATAACACTACAGTACAACATATATTACAAGATACAAGTTTACTATAAAGTTCAAATTTTGATCGGTTGTAAAAGACAATAACACTAAGGTCACGTTAACGACAACTTTAACATGAACTTAACTTCAATATGAATCAAGGACATTATTAGTGAATATCCTATGAAAAGTGAACTATTAGCATTCCTCACACGGTGAAATTTAATCTCGGGACCACCATAGAAATTCCTAACATGACCCCCTGAACACGTCAAAATTAAATATATATATATATATATATATATATATATATATATATATATATATATATATGTGTATGCACTCTAGCGGTCGCATTTTTTGTCCGATTTTCTTCAAATTTACTAGGGATTTTCCTTTCTATAATCAGTTGAACAATTTCGTTGGCAAAACAATCGGAAAACTCTAAACCCCTTTTTTGGGGATTATTCTTTCAAATTTTGAGTTTTTGGGCCAAAAAGGGTCAGAAAATCCTTTGACGTACAATTAATGCATGTATTAACTTGGAAATTAGTGAAGCGAAAGTTTTAATCCCTATCTCGTAATTCTAGCATAAATATTTACCGAGTTATTAAAGAAAATGTATATCGGCTAAACACAGTACGTTGTCTTATGGGGTTTTTACATTATAAAAGCATGTTATTCATTATTTGGTGTATTTTTTTCATCCCCAGCAACCTTTCACCTACTTTTAAGCCTGACTGGACCTTCTCCTAACCTTATAATGCGCAAAATTGTATTCCTAACATTGCAGGTAAATTAAACCAGAAGCATCAGAACAGCCAAAAAATCTATGTTTTCAGATTTCAATAAAATTGGCATAAATGTATGTTTTTACACTGGGTTTGAGTTTTAAAAGTTTTGTATGTGGAAATTCACTTCCCTCACGTCAGCGTGCTGCGTGCGAACTCGTCATTACCATAGTTTTTTCAACACTTAAAAATACACACATTTGTGCGATCTGGTACTTACTTGAGTGTTAAATGAAATTGCAAGAATATAATAACCCCTCTTTTTTGGCTTTTCTGCTGTGACCCCTTATTGCGTCCCCAGGGGAAAAGAAATACCCCTTCCAACTACACTGCACCTTGCATAGACAAAAAGAAAGATAAGTAAAAACGTTTATAAGGAGATGGTTTTGTAGTTTAGGGTATCGTATAAACAAGTAAAAAATAATACCCCCGTCGCAGCAAACCTGCATACTCAGCGAATTTCCAATGAATATATAACATAACACATTAAAACACTTAACAGGATTCATAAGAAATGTATTCACAAACAAGCAACATTTAAAATATTAATTATTCTCCATAAGAATAACATTGGGGATGAGTACGCAGGTTTGCTGCAACAAGGCACACAAAATAATGGGTTTTTATGCAAATATCAATAGAACTCATCTTAGTGAAGCCACATACCAAGTTTCATCCATATGCATTCATAAATAAGCGATATATAACATTTTAAGTATTTTCCATAAGAATAACATGGGGACCAAGAACCTAGGTTTGCTGCTACAGGAACCATAGGTGAAAAATTGTTTTTTGTGCAAACAACAATAAACCACAACCAGATCAAGCCTTATACAAAATTTTGTCAGTTTATGTTCATAAATAAGCGAGATATACAATTTTTCTTTTCTCCATAAGAATAACATTAGACAACGTACTGTGTTTAGCACTTTCAATATCTCAGTAACCAATTGACGTAGAGCAATGATAAAAATACCAAATTGTTTTTTTTTAAGGTGAATTCAATGGTATAAATTAAAATTTGATTTAAATAAAAATTACATGTGAAAACCCCAAAAAACCCATTTTTGGGGTACAAAACCCCCCAAAAACCCCCCTTTGGATAGTGCGATTCGTCTGGTTTTCGAACTCGTTCAAATAAATGGTACTTTACACATTTGTACCAAATTTCATTAAGATCGAACCTTTTTTACGAGAGTAATCGTGCTTACGGACACACACACATATATATATATATATATATATATATATATATATATACATATATATATATACACATATAAAAATTTGAACGAACGGTGTTTTTGGCATCTGGGGACCTCAAAATGAAAAGTTATCATGGTCTCGGGCTTAAGTCTTACCATGCTACGGTAATAGCTTCTTCCCTATAGGGGAAATTCGCTAAAAACGAGCTAAACTATATTAAGAGTACTACATCTGTATGTTTTTTATGATGGTATACTGTATATTGCAATAATCATCGATATAAAGCTATGCTCGTTGGGGAATACATCCGATAAAACTGGAAGATCATTTGAAATAACTTCCAATACTCTACTGACAAATCTGGCTTACCGTAATCGAAGAAACGTATGGAGTCTTAGAAACAAATATTTTTACTATTGAAGAACTGTATTCATGGCTTTTACCGATTCATCACTGTTTGGAATTAATGTTTAAGTGTTAATAAAAAATGGTTGAAAAATGTTATCTTAAGAAAATATTATGAAATATTTAGCACTTAACACTTTAGCACTCAACCACAGAAGTGGCAACTGCTATCTTTCAGCCTACCTGGTACACGGCATCAGTGGCGGTGGTGTGGCGGTTTCGTTAGGCGATCAGTAACATTGAGTTAGTTTGCTAACCAGGAAAATATCTCGAAAACACCTCGTTATCCTTAGCTTTTGCAGTGCATTTTTAACATTTAATTATTTAATAACACTTGCTCACGATGGTTAATTGACATGTGTTTCAAAATGTGTTCGAACTTTTAGTTGGCGTTGACATTTACCTGTAATAAATAGTGTATGGTTAAATACCTCTAATATAATGTCATAATCTCTTATATTTCCCCTTTGGGACAATTTTATAGAACTCAATATATATACATTTATAGAGACAATTAAAAGGAGGCAGATTTAAGAGGATAATTTAAGTATTGTTTGTTTTGTGTAGATTATTTTAATTATTATATATATTTAATTATATATTTTGAGGACAAAATCAATGAACAGAAAAATGTGTGCATATTAGAAATACTATGTAACATGTTTAATTGGAGAAAATAAATCATTCTTATTCTTATTCTTATGCTGATGTGGCGTAAAAAGAACAAAACTCAATAAAAAGATCCGTCATGCCAGAGTATGTAACAACCAAACTAATAAATAATGAAACTGACGCCTTCATATTGTATAAAAGTATAAATTAATGAGAAAATTGATTTATAAACAGAATTAATTAAAGGTATTTTGATATTGCTCAACTACTTTTGGTGGCATTTTTTTAAGTTTCTTAAAAAATGCGACATAATATTTAGATGAACATGTGTTTATTTGATTATGTCCACGGCCTCAGACAAAAATACAGAAACAGGTTTAAAAACAAGGCATGGTTCAGTGAGATATATTCTCTAATTACTTTAATTTGTTTTAGGTTAATTACGCTCCTTTTGAAGAAAATAAATAATCAGGATAAAATTCTTTGGTTTTCCTACATGGTGTGTTAGAGCCAGTGAATTATGTTTTAACAGTAAAACGTAAAAACAAAATCAACGAACATGTTTTCCACACGAATTCAGGGAAACTGAGGTATACAATCGGGTATAAATTTTGTGGATTAGATCCGGAAAACCGTATATATATCGCAGTTTAAGGAGATTATAAATTTAATTAAATTGAAACCGACAAGGATGATGGTGTCCATGCGCCCATTTCATGTGATCAAAGCTATCTGTGGTCTATCGGGCTGCATATCACTTCAATCGTAATAATTCAACTGGTTTGTTATTATGCATTGAACGTGATTTTAAAGAGATGCAGTTTTGACCCCTAGATTGTTCTCTAATAGGATGTGATTGTCCCTGATTGGTGATCAAAGCTATCTGTGGTCTATCGGACTGCATATCACTTCAATCGTAATAATTCAACTGGTTTGTTATTATGCATTGAACGTGATTTTAAAGAGATGCAGTTTTGACCCCTAGATTGTTCTCTAATAGGATGTGATTGTCCCTGATTGGTGATCAAAGCTATCTGTGGTCTATCGGGCTGCATATCACTTCAATCGTAATAATTCAACTGGTTTGTTATTATGCATTGAACGTGATTTTAAAGAGATGCAGTTTTGACCCCTAGATTGTTCTCTAATAGGATGTGATTGTCCCTGATTGGTGATCAAAGCTATCTGTGGTCTATCGGACTGCATATCACTTCAATCGTATTAATTCAACTGGTTTGTTATTATGCATTGAACGTGATTTTAAAGAGATGCAGTTTTGACCCCTAGATTGTTCTCTAATAGGATGTGATTGTCCCTGATTGGTGATCAAAGCTATCTGTGGTCTATCGGGCTGCATATCACTTCAATCGTATTAATTCAACTGGTTTGTTATTATGCATTGAACGTGATTTTAAAGAGATGCAGTTTTGACCCCTAGATTGTCCTCTAATAGGATGTGACTGTCCCTGATTGGTGATCAAAGCTATCTGTGGTCTATCGGGCTGCATATCACTTCAATCGTATTAATTCAACTGGTTTGTTATTATGCATTGAACGTGATTTTAAAGAGATGCAGTTTTGACCCCTAGATTGTCCTCTAATAGGATGTGACTGTCCCTGATTGGTGATCAAAGCTATCTGTGGTCTATCGGGCTGCATATCACTTCAATCGTATTAATTCAACTGGTTTGTTATTATGCATTGAACGTGATTTTAAAGAGATGCAGTTCCGACCCCTAGATTGTCCTCTAATAGGATGTGACTGTCCCTGATTGGTGATCAAAGCTATCTGTGGTCTATCGGGCTGCATATCACTTCAATCGTATTAATTCAACTGGTTTGTTATTATGCATTGAACGTGATTTTAAAGAGATGCAGTTTTGACCCCTAGATTGTTCTCTAATAGGATGTGATTGTCCCTGATTGGTGATCAAAGCTATCTGTGGTCTATCGGGCTGCATATCACTTCAATCGTATTAATTCAACTGGTTTGTTATTATGCATTGAACGTGATTTTAAAGAGATGCAGTTTCGACCCCTAGATTGTTCTCTAATAGGATGTGATTGTCCCTGATTGGTGATCAAAGCTATCTGTGGTCTATCGGGCTGCATATCACTTCAATCGTATTAATTCAACTGGTTTGTTATTATGCATTGAACGTGATTTTAAAGAGATGCAGTTTTGACCCCTAGATTGTTCTCTAATAGGATGTGATTGTCCCTGATTGGTGATCAAAGCTATCTGTGGTCTATCGGGCTGCATATCACTTCAATCGTATTAATTCAACTGGTTTGTTATTATGCATTGAACGTGATTTTAAAGAGATGCAGTTTTGACCCCTAGATTGTTCTCTAATAGGATGTGATTGTCCCTGATTGGTGATCAAAGCTATCTGTGGTCTATCGGGCTGCATATCACTTCAATCGTATTAATTCAACTGGTTTGTTATTATGCATTGAACGTGATTTTAAAGAGATGCAGTTTCGACCCCTAGATTGTCCTCTAATAGGATGTGACTGTCCCTGATTGGTGATCAAAGCTATCTGTGGTCTATCGGGCTGCATATCACTTCAATCGTATTAATTCAACTGGTTTGTTATTATGCATTGAACGTGATTTTAAAGAGATGCAGTTTCGACCCCTAGATTGTCCTCTAATAGGATGTGACTGTCCCTGATTGGTGATCAAAGCTATCTGTGGTCTATCGGGCTGCATATCACTTCAATCGTATTAATTCAACTGGTTTGTTATTATGCATTGAACGTGATTTTAAAGAGATGCAGTTTTGACCCCTAGATTGTCCTCTAATAGGATGTGACTGTCCCTGATTGGTGATCAAAGTTATCTGTGGTCTATCGGGCTGCATATCACTTCAATCGTATTAATTCAACTGGTTTGTTATTATGCATTGAACGTGATTTTAAAGAGATGCAGTTTTGACCCCTAGTTTGTCCTCTAATAGGATGTGATTGTTCCTGATTGGTGATCAAAGCTATCTGTGGTCTATCGGGCTGCATATCACTATAATCGTATTAATTCAACTGGTTTGTTATTATGCATTGAACGTGATTTTAAAGAGATGCAGTTTCGACCCCTAGATTGTCCTCTAATAGGATGTGACTGTCCCTGATTGGTGATCAAAGCTATCTGTGGTCTATCGGGCTGCATATCACTTCAATCGTATTAGTTCAATTGGTTTTTTATTATGCATTGAACGTGATTTTAAAGAGATGCAGTTTCGACCCCTAGATTGTCCTATAATAGGATGTGATTGTCACTGATTGGATAAATTCTACAGACGCTGAACCATTTTTATTAATTTTAGAAATCAAGGATCTTGAACATCACTAGCATTTTAACACTATAAACGATAATTTCTTCGTTTTTTTCGTATTTTAACCATCCGCCATGCCCATTATCATCAATATAGTTACTATAGTTTTACCTTGACTCAAACTGTCCAAAATGTTATCTCAGAACAACGAGATTATTACTAAGGGTAAAATAACTAAGGTGTTTCTTAAAAGGTCGAAGCGAACAGGTCTAAAATGTTTTAATAATTTTTCTTTTAATGCTATTTAGACTCTTCTAATAGGGAAATACTGATTCTAAAGAGTGGTTTGCAATCTTAATCTGGACATGTCAACAGTATGTATCTACTGTAAATAAGTAATATCCAATACACTGCAGGAGACGATGAAGACGGTCGTGTTACAAAGCAATGTGTCTTCGTTAAGTTTAACTGCTCTCATCGGCTTGAGTTATTCATGTCGGCATCTACGTGAGGTTTTGTTGCAAACATTTACCCATCTAGAACTTAGCCAGCTTTTCCCTGAATATTAATTTTACATACAGACTTATAATATTCATGATACTATTTCTTAATTTCATGCATGCTAAAGAAGCTAGCTGTTATTCGAGTAAAGTATAATATTACAATGGGAAAACTAATTTCGTAAGGTAAAAGTTATAAGAATGAAAGTTAAACGCTGTTCATGTGATAATATGATCCATACGATTTTAAACAAAGGAAAACCCTTAAGGCAATAACTATTCATGATTATATAAACTTCTTTAAGTAGAAGTTAAGTAAACGTTTAATTGCACGGATTTGAGCTGAGATTATCTTTCCATCATTTGGTAATTTATTAATTATTTCTTAAAATTTGTAAACCTTTAGTTTACGCAAATATTTAGGATAAGTTTATTTTTATAATTGTTGGATATTTTTTAGGAATAATTTAAACATAATTATTGCGAATAAAATAAACCCCACTTTGAACGTGTTAAAGAGTCTCACCCAACCAAGACAAATTACAATTTAACTTTAGCCTCATGTATTTATGATTTTACCTCATTTATTAATATTCTTATTTCGTTCGCGTAAATTTGTATCACATAGAGTCAGTTGTTACTGAGAATTCAAAAATATTTAGTCCTTTGAAAGCTAAAACCTATCTATCGGTTTTGAATCTGCCACATACAAACATTATTGAGGCATATAAGCATGTAGTGGAACGGTAGACACAAACTGAACTAACAAGTAGGCTGTAAAACCATCAGGCCCCAAACTAGTCTGCTAGTCTGATCAGTGGCTGAGCGGTCAGGCGCTATAGCTCTTGTGTAGAGGGTTCGAATCCTGCCTCAGTCTGAGGCATAGTTCAAGGGGAGGGCAGTCCATAAGTGAACAATAGACAAAACGGGTACAAGCTAACGGGATGAGTGAGTTATTTGTGAACTGCACATGTGACAAAGGTTTGATACTTTTACCTAGATTTTATGTGTGTTCATCGGTAGCACGTTTTTTATAATTAATTGTGTTATAATTGGCGTTCAAAATATATAAAATACCCCCGTTGCAGAAAACCTGCATACTCAGCGTATTTCCAATGCATAATATATGTCTTAATACCACATAAAGCCGCATACCAAGTTTCATAAAAATATATTCAAGTATAAGCAATACATACAATTTTAATTATTCTCCATAAGAATAATATTGGTGATGAGTACGTAGGTTTGCTGAAACAAGGAACACAAAACATTTGTTTTATGCAACATAAATAGAATTTAACTAGGCAAAGCCACATTCCAAGTTTCGTCAATATTCAATGATAAAAAATAATAAAATTGTCATTATTCTCCTTAAGAATAACATGGGGGTTGAGTAAGCAGCTTTGATGCAACAAGGAAGAAAAATATGGGTTTTCATGTAAATATTAATATAACTCAATTAGGTGAAACCACATACCAAGTTTCATCAATATACATTCATAAATAAGCGATATATACAATTTTGATTATTCTCCTTAAGAATAACATGGGGGATGAGTACGCAGGTTTGCTGCAACAAGGAACACGAAAAATGGGATTTTAAGCACTTATCAATATAACTGAACAAGGTGAAGCCATATACCAAGTTTTATTAATTTATGTTCATAATTAAGGGAGTCATTACATTTTACTTATTCTCCATAAGAATAACATGGGGGCTGAGTACGCAGGTTTGCTGCTACGGGGATAATCAACAAAAAATCAATTTTTTGTGCAAATATCAATATACCAGTACTATGTGAAGCCACATACCAAGTTTCATCAATATAAATTAATAAATAATCGAGATATCAAATTTTATTTATTCTCCATAAGGATAACATTGGACAACGTACTGTGTTTAGTACTTTGAATATCTCTGCAACGGTTGGGTGTAGAATCACAATTTAAACACAAAAATGATGTTTTTGTGGAGATGAACTGATTTGTAAAAGCAAATGTGAAGTTTACATTAAAATGAACTGAGGAAAAGCCAAAAACCTTTTTTCCATAAGATTAACATGGGAGATTTTATGAGTGGGTTTTTTGTATTTTCTCCGCAACAACTTAACCTAGGTTAATAATTAAAAATACTTTATTGCTTGTTTTTTAAGCTCTATAAAATGGTGAAACCCAAAATTAAGTTTTTTTTAAGGTTTAAGGTGAAAAATGCAAAAAATAATTTGTGGAAAATTTAAAACACCCATAAACCCTCCTTCCCATGGTTCGATTTTTCTGGTTTTCGAACTTAAAGTCATGAATATCACTTCACACATTTGAGCCGAATTTAATCGGAATGGGACGTTTTTTACTCAAGTTATCGCATTCACGGACACATAAATGAACTATAAGGACACGAATTTAACTATATACGTAATGGGCACAATTGAATAGAGGATTGTGACTATTATGGCAATAACATATCATTTGTATGTCTTAATTTTCTCGTAAATCGACATCACACGCTCTAAACTTTAAATTGGTTTAATATTTAACTCTCATAACTCTGAGTAAAACATTCTGAAAAGGTCTGCTTCGATTTATAGTAACATACTGTTACACGTAACTTAAATAACAGATAGTATATTATTAATGTTATTTTTTAATTTTAACCTAGTAGCAGTTCCCTTTTTCCGTACTAACAGTAGTTCGTTATTTTACAAAATCCACACATTTTTATCAATCATTGTATATTCCGTTATTGATATATTTTTGTATGTTTGTTACGTGATCCAGTGCATAACTTTTAAAGTGTTTAAACAATAAAAATGTTACAAAATATTGCAACCGACTGCAAATGGCTTATTTCCTGCAGTCTATTCCAGCGGACGAGAGAGTTGCCAGTTAAGGGCGTGGCTTGCAGGGCTATCAACCAAGACCAGCCAATACTAGATGTGCTGAATTGCCAAAAATGTACACCAGATAATTGGAATAACATTCTAGTGATATTTTCTTATGGAAAATGGCAACATTGACAGCGTACAACCATGCTTTTTGATACAGCCAAACTGACAATTATCTTGTCCACTAGTATAGAATACTGTATAGAATACAAATGTTTGCACTGCTGTGATTATCCTATATGGAAAAATCAGAAAACTTAATTTAGTTAATTATTATTTCGCAGTCGCTGTTGAGGACCATGTACGAGCTTTCATAAGGCTCGGGGATATGTACGGTATCTTAACCATCAACAATATGTATCAAACCTTTAATACAAACGATATTCTAATACTACTATACTATCAACTTGCATAATCAAGCAACACTATTAGTATTTACAATTTAAAACCCGTTCAACCAAAGCGAATACTGCGAACTTCGCATTAGGACTGCAATCAGACTTGTGATGCATCCGGTGCACCCTCTGGCAAATGACACAATTTAATTGGACTTGCATATAAACAAGGATGTATTGTACGTATTACTGTGAATCTACAATTTCGATAGAAAACATAAAAACCATTTTGGGAAGGTCCTTCCCAAGTGCGGATATTTTACAACATAGGTAAAAACAAACGTCTTCCCTTTTGTTGCAATTTTATTTTTGTATTTTTGTGATTATTGATGCACAACCATTTTACGATAACATTTATACAATTTGAAATTACGTATTTGTTGAAAAACAGTTACCAATAATAACAATAACAAGTGATAGCTACCAAACTATGATAATATTTGAATAATAACAATAATTAAATAGGTGTTATAATGTAAAGTACTCATTTTGAGAATGAATACAACCTCGTGCAGTATAAAACACTTTTCTTACCCCATTTCCTCATCACGCAGAGCACATCTGTCTTGGTCGGAGCAGAGAAAACAGCCCTTCTTTGTTTCTGCGCTGACGTTAGGACACAACCAAAACTTATGTCCCAATTTGTAAAATTATTTTATATCCACAATATGACATAGTTATTTCTACACAAATAAATATACTAAGCAATTAAATCGCTTGAACAAAGAGCAAAGCATTTTAACTGCAAAGTTTATTCAAAAAGAAAATACCATAGTGAAATAAGAAAAGGTGTGTGCATGACCAGCTGACGCGACGTAGATGGGCTCGCCCGCTAGCGCAGCCATTAATACCGTGTGTTCCAAAAGTCCCACCCCCTATTATTTTTTAACGACTGCATATATCGAGATTATCTTCCGAGGAAGTCTTAGTGACCTAAAAAGGAAACTTCTGATGAGTCCAAATTTTTAACCCCCTCCCCCAAAATAGGGGTTTTGGGGATTAGTCAAAAAACTTAAATAGTAAAACTTAAATCAAAAAACTTAAATCACCCTTGAGTGATAATTAATTTTAAAGGGCACAAGTTAGGGGTTTCTAGCTTTGTTTGATCAAATACAGCGTTCAATTGAGTTTTTGAATTGTAAAACTTCATTTTGCATTATTTTCCATAGCATTCATTATAAATAACATTACAAATAGCAGTATTCACCAAAAAAGTTTCGAAATAATAGAATTTGTCGATGGGAACGTTTAAGTAACCAAGCCATTTATCTTTTAGTGAGTGAACAAGTTTGGCCCCACCCCCCAAAATGGGGGTTTTTGGGGCTAAGTCAATAATTTTAAATAACAACCTTTACTGAATGATACCTCTTTTTAAAGGTCTTAATAAAATAAGATGAATTGTGAAAATTATAGGTCTCTACAATGATCCTCTAAATCATAACAGCTTATTAAATATTAACGCAAAATTTTACATTGAAACCATTAAAGGATACCATTAAACTTTTTTGACTTACCCCCAAAAACCCCTATTTTGGGGGAGGGGGTTGAAAATTTTGACTCATCATATTTTCCTTTTTGGGTCACTAAGACTTCCCCGGAACATATTCTCGATATATGCAGTTGTTAAAAAAACAATAGGGGGTTGGGACTTTTGGGACACACGGTATATCTACAGAGGTCTCGACTGTGGTAAAAACTGCCAATATGCTGACCACCATTTTGACCCTATATAGCCTCCGGTCACCATGGTAACAATATTTTTAACCAATCGAATCCTCTTATCACAAGTTGTGTTAGTCTTTATTACTCTTTGACCAAATGGTTTGTTTACAAAAATATCCTCCAGGGAGGATCACTTTTTTAGGATGAGACGAGGGGTCTATATTTATTTACATCTCGTTGAGCGCAGCCAATGACATAGCTGCAAAGCTTACTCATTTAATCTGCTGAAATGTTAGTTTTGTGTTCTCACATATGATTCAAAGGGAAAGGCATTGTTTGTTTCCTATTATCACTCAATTAGAAAGATTATTGCTGATTCCTTCCGGGAAAGTAATTTTACAGTCTTTGAGAAAGTGCCCTGTACCTCAGAAAAAGGTTCAAACAGGAGATTTGATATTGTGGTATTAGATTTAAAAAAGCACTGGTTATATTATTGACCCTACTGTGAGGTTTGAGACTTTTAAAACTCAACCGGATGAAGTGGACAGTGAAAAAAATAAAATTTACGAACCCACAATAAAAGAAAAATACGGAATGACCAAACATGAAGCAATTGGACTATTAATCAGATCAAGAAGAACCACATCAAATTTTTTGTGTTAATTTTGGAAAAGTTTCGGCCTGAAAAATTAAGTTTTACCAAAACTTTCTGCTACAAACTTAAAACATTCTGTCGCAATTCTAATAAATAATTTATATGCTCAACATTTAAAATTCAAAATCAACTTCAAAATTGTATTCTGTTTCTTAATGTTTGTACTGTATCCTTTGTATTTTATGCAGCTTTCTCAATGGAGAAAGAAGATAGTTCATTTATTATAAATAAATTAGCTTTATATATAAGGTGAGCCCATCTACGTTGCATGAGCTAACCATGCACACACCTCTTATTTTGTATACACCCTGTATTACCTGCGTTTTTATACATGGTAATTAATTCACTTACCACATTTATCATAGATCCTGCAATGAATATGTAACATCCTGTATGAATATGTAATTCATCTCTTGTACTACGTATCAGTATTACATATACTACTTATATTACGTATTGTATTCGTTAATAACATAATTGTTTTAGTTCATTTTACTAGCAATAGGGCGTTAATTTGTATTTTACTTTGTTTGTATGTGTTTTAATTTATATAAACAGTAGTTTATTAATCAAAGTTGCCTTTTATTAACAACTGTATTTTCAGTATTCAAATTTTTCCAAAAATTTTAAACCAATTATTACAAATTAAATCTTACATTAACGATATCTATGTACAGGAGTGTGAAATTCGCGTACAAGACAAAAGGATCTCTATTATTTGACTTGACAAAGAGTTAATATTAATACGAAACATGAACTCACCCACAAATTGTCACTTCAAGTTACCAGTAGCTATCATAGTTTTCTCATATCCAGTAAGTTATAAGAAGTCAAAACGTATCCCCATCTCTTCCAGAAGGTTAGCTACGTCAGGAATATACAAAAGTTATGCATCCGACCGCTTCATTTCCTTGCTTCAGAAAGCTGATTTTACTTTGAAAATAGTAGATGTCTTTTACAGAATAACGTTCGCTTTGTTTCGAAATATGTAAAAAAAGATTTAGTTGTTGATGTTGATTTGGTTGTTATTTACTTGTTGATAGGTTGTTTTGTTGTTGTCTGTTTTGTTGTTGAGATTAAATGACTGGTGGTCTCATGCCGCATATGTGGTTGTCGGGACGACAGAAGAAGTATAAGTAAGTAAGTAATTAATACGAAATGATTAATAAAAAAAACAGTTTGTAAAATATTTTACCGAAAGTATACTAAACCCGAAAAAATACTTAACGTGCGTTGTTTTCATCAGTGGGACTCACTGCTTTAAAAAGCAAATTTCTTTGAAAATATAGAGGGATTAGAAGAAGACTATAAACTAAGAAGGGCATAAATAACATGATAACATATAAGTAAAAATCCTGCGAGTTGAATTAACTCAGTTATATTTTTTTAGTGAAATTTAATGAGCATCTAATAATGCGAGGATAACAAATTTAATGAGCATCTGAACATGCGAAGATAACAATATTTTCGAGCAAATCTGAAGATAGTGATAGTAGCAAATTTTGAATAAAATAATTGGCAAAAACGTTAATTAGGTGTTTATTACCAGTAACAATTTTAATTTTTACTCTTTGGGGTTTGACACATTTTCTCCAATAACACGAATAATATTTTTAGTAAAACGTTTTTAGCACTCGCATAAGGATCTCTGGCCAATCCGACTTCTTCGTTTACCCCTTTCCAGAACCCAATTATCGGAATATTTTGACGTAAGAACATTTTACGGGCCATGGATCAAGTGATACTGTGCGAATCCAGGTTAAGGGTCAAGGAAAGACGCTTGTTATTTCAAGTGTGTACACGATAAGTACGCAACAAATCACTTGAAGGTTGCCCAAGTAAAGTGGCCTTCTGCTCTACTCAGAATAAGACCAATAATTGACTCAACGCTGCGTTCTGTTTTTTATTTTTTTATTACACGTTTATTTCTTTCCTACTTGGGTATGCCTAGTTTTGAATACTACGTATTCATTAAATAAATTACAAATATTAAATGTAGATTTTTAATAATTTAAAATGTACTTTAAATTTGTAGGCGAACAATTGATAATAGTTATATTAAGATCCAATTACGTAGAAACATAAAATTAGCCTCAACAGTAAATATATTTTTGAACTAGTAAAATACTTTATACATCACTATTATGTCAGTCTCCAATTGAACCTGGGGATGATGGACTGATCGAAATCGATTGCTTTATTGTTTTATTGGTATGTAATGTGTTTCAACTGTCTTGTACATTGTACGTATATTTTATACTCTTACAAAACGTGTTTTACAACAAATAGTTAAATTTATCAGTACGTATCGTCGTGATGAAAACATTTAATTATTAAATGTATACATTTATTGCTAAGGAAGTATTTGATTTTTAAATGGTAAACTGAAAATGATTTGCACTTAACCTCAGAGCAGCGTTCATGGCTGTCTTTCACACAGCAGCGGAGGGCGGTGGGACAATGGGGTGGTTTCGTTTGGCGTTGAGTGACATTGATTACCCTTTGCTACTCAGTAAAATATCTTGGAAAATTCCCTTTTTTACTTTCTCCCCCTATACATGGAGAAAGTATTGTTTTCGTAAAAATTTTCGAATTTGAGTTGTTAGTGGAAATATTCGTTTTGGTGCTCCCTGAACCCAAAAAAGTGGTTTTTACGTGATGTCTGTCTGTGTGTGTGTGTGTGTGTCCGTGTGTGTGTGTGTGTGTGTGTGTGTGTGTGTGTGTGTGTGTGTGTGTGTGTGTGTGTGTGTGTGTGTGTCTGTGTGGATGTTTACAGAGCTAGAGCCCTAACCTATGGGCCGATTTTTATGAAATTTGGTATGTAGGTAATAATCCACGATATCTCCAGGTGTTTTTTTCATTTTTTTGGATTTTTGATTTTTAAGGGTAATTATCACCCAAAAACCGCCAGAAAACATGAAAAATCAAAATTTCTCAAAAACGGCTCTAACGATTTTGATTAAACTTTCGTGGTTTGTAGAACTTTAGGTTTGCAACAAAATGACACCACCCGCATTTCTTGAAAAATTCGGGTTCAGAAATTACAGGACTTAAAACATCCAACATTCAATTTTTTGGATTTTTTATAAAAAATCATAAATGTTAAAAAAGATTACTATTCACCATTAAAAAGAGCTCAAAAACTAAATAAATTAGTATTTTAAATTACTATTCTACCATTGCTAGTTACGGAGAAAATTGAAATTTTCATTTAGCGGTAAACACAGTACGTTGTCCAATGTTATTCTTATGGGGAATACAAATATAACTATTTCTCTCTTATTTACTGATCAATTTCATTAAAATTTGATATGCAGGTCAAGTTAGCATTGACCAACAGATGATATTCGAAATATTTTGCTATTTAACCCTGGGGGGGCAAGGGGGCATTTCCCCTCTCAAAACCACTGTGTGTAGCAACGGACTCTATAGTGCCTCCCAAAAAGGGATTTGGGTGGATATTTCTGAAAACAACTATTTTAGACAATTTTCTGTACATTTATCTATACTTCATATTCTATATTTAGTAAATAACAAATATTTTTGTCATTAAAGTTTGGCTAAAAGGGAGAAAGTATGTGTCAGTTTCCTGATACCGTTTATTATCCCTTGTATTCTTAATTTTTCGCAAAACATTTTACCTATCGATTTTTTTCACTTGTGTAACACTCGTGATATTATAGTGGTTCACATAATCACTGTACCCTTAGTAAAGTGGTAACTTTATCAACTTCTTTTTAGGACTTTTTGTAAAGTTAATTCTCGAGTGTTACAGGTTTTTGTTCAGTAATAACATGTCAATATTCAGTAATAGTGGTCAATACATTTTTATTCTTGAGTAAATATTCATAAATTCACTGTGCATAACAAGTAAATGAAAACCACTAGAATGCTTTAATTTCGCATTCCTGTGTTTAATATTAAAATACAATTGTATTCTAAAATATTTTTGCCTGACTTAATTCGTTTACGATTTCCTTGCCCTGAAATGTCTATTTCAATTTCATCACTCTTTTACAAAATCTAAAATAAGGAAAACCAAAATGTGTTAATTAATAAATTATCCATTGCCAATTTTCAGTACACAATTATTAAATACAACGTATTTATTCCCCTTTAAAAATCAACAGCCTTAATTCAAGGATGGCTTGTTTTAATGTGTAAGCCTTGTTCCTCGTTTTATTTGATTTATCTTACATCCGAATTTGTTAGTAATAGGTCAGTAACATTTGTCTTTAAGTGTAAAATAACTAATTGAAACTTATCTCTCACCAAAAACCAACTGTAAATAATGTTACTATGATTTACCTTGTGCAAAGCTGGTAAACCTTCAGCTATTCAATCCGCTTCATTTTAATATGTTTTATTACTGAAAGCTCGTTTATGTGTAAGGAGCCAATTAACTTATGGTTACGAAATCACTACTTTGTAGCTTGTTGACATTCTACACTGCAATCACTTTGTATGACTTTGACTTTTCTAGAACTCTACACCAAAACACTCAACTTTTAATTAATTAGTTTGGTGGTTACACACTCTAAACTTTAACTGTGTGAGGCAGTGCAAAAGGTACTCAAATTAAATTACACCTTTTAGTCTGTCACTTGAAAATTAAAAACCGTACTTTTTTACTAACGCTAGCATGTAATTTTAAAAACATTTAAAAACTATTAATTAGCCGTAGTTACTGTAATACAGTTACAGTTAATTACCCCTTAAACTATAAAGTGGTTACATACAGGGTGTCACAAAAATGCGTAGCGCGCTATGCAGAACCATATTCTACATACAAAAACAAGTTGAAAATGTAGTGTAAAATTTGTTGGATTTCGGCTTAGTTTAGGCGTAATCCGCCATTTTGTATTTTTTTGGAAATAATTAATAATTCAAAAACCCTTTGAGATAATTTTTTTTAAATTTGGTATAAACTTTTAGTTTCTGGTTTTTAACATTTTCCAAAAATAATTTTTATTTAACTTATCAAATTTCAAAATGGCGGCCATTTAAATATTTCAAAGTCAAATTCCATGAAAACTAGCAACTGAAACAAAATTTTACAAGATATACAATTTAAAGCACTTTGTAATCCAAATCCAATGACATTTATACTGTAAAAATCGGTTAATAAATAAAAAAATTATGGCAATTTTTTATAATAAATTTCAAAATGGCGGCCATATAACATTTTCAAAGTCAAATTCCCTAGTGCATTTCACCAAGTCCTTTACATTTTATGTCTTGTAAAATTTTGTTTTAGTTGCTAGTTTTCATGGAATTTGACTTTGAAATATTTAAATGGCCGCCATTTTGAAATTTGATAAGTTAAATAAAAATTATTTTTGGAAAATGTTAAAAACCAGAAACTAAAAGTTTATACCAAATTTAAAAAAATTATCTCAAAGAGTTTTTGAATTATTAATTATTTAAAAAAAAATACAAAATGGCGGATTACGACTAAACTAATCCGAAATCGCAAAAATGTTACTGTACATTTTCGACTTGTTTTTGTATGTAGAATCCGGTTCTGCATAGCGCGCTACGCATTTTTGTGACACCCTGTATACACTGCACGTCAATATGACAAAAACTATGCTAATCTTTAGTGGGTGATTTCCTGTGCAGCGCAACTATAATTATTACCTAGCCACAAACTATCCTGGTTTAGTGCCTGCAGTCAAAACACTTCACCATAACATGTAGGTATAATGTCGCGACGATACTAGCACATCATCCGATAAAAGTCCATAACTATGTTTAGTTAATATATCAATTCGTGTTCGATCTTATATTTACGACTACGAAATGTCGTTGGGAGTTTACAAAGATTTTGGAGAATTTCCTGCTACATTAGGATATTTTAGCGCAGGAAATGATACCAAACCTTACTCAGATGTTTCTATTTTGTAAAATAGTTTACTATTCATTTATATTGAAATTATATGCCATGTAATAATAATCAATATGCAGCATACTATCAAGAATATATATTTGGTTAAACCAACCTAATACAATATTTAAACGTCTTCTTGTCCCTTTACCGCATCACGTAGAACAAATTTATCATGTTGGTTGGGTCCAGGCCCGTCTTTGTTTTTGGGTTGACGGTGGAATACAACAAGTAGGGCCTACATTTTACAGGTAAATCCCGCAATACAAAAACTATTTTTGAAATTCATTCTAAAAAGGAAGTAAAATAGTCTGACACTCAAATAGAAAACATAATACAAATAGACTGTAATTGTAAGTGTTATAATTTAGTTTTAGGTTGAGGATTTTCTAAACATTAGATCCCTACGCCTAGATCATAGGCCTTAATTAATTATATTCGTTCTGATTATTGGTTATGTTCTAAAATAGGTTTTATGGTTGAAATATAAACATATTTATAGGGTTTACTTGCAGTTTAATTCAAACAATCGTGCATTTTCACAATTTTATCTTTCTTTCTTTTTCGAATTATTTTGAAGAACCGTACAATAAATTGAGCCGAACGAGCAAAAACAAACATCAACAAAACAATTATTTATTTCTGCACAGTTGGCATCGCCGGCGCCGCACGCTGTTGCCAATTGATAACGTAGATATCATAATTTACTAATCCGTTTTAATCTTGTGAAAGGATAAAACAAAATGGAATTACACTGACTGAATTTTTTATAACACTGTAATACCTGATGTCATGACATTTCAGCTGCAAGAAGTGAAAACATATTCCATCTCTTTACGGAGATTAGCCTCACAGACAAAGGGGGAAGGTGAACATCAGACCGATTCATTTCCTTGTCAGAGCCATGAAAGCTGATTTTATGTCGACAAATTTGTAAAATATGCCATGTTCAGAATATTTTCGTGAGTTTTTCTTTCAATGTATCTAAAATATGTCGTTTATTATTTAACTTTTTCGTTTATTAAAATTTTTTACAATCATCTATAAAATTTATTTAAAAATGCACTTATTTAGATTTATAGGTAGTTTCAGGGAATAATTTGTTATAAGAATAACAAAAAACTGTAGAGCGCAAACTCATTATTACAACTTATTATTATATGTACATCGTTATTGAAATAAAAAACCAGTAATACATGGAGAAATCTTGTTTAAAATGTTGTCTGTCAATACAATTTTCAAGATAAAACAAATTTCCTCGCACATGATAACAACATTCATTTACCGTTAAGATGTTATTTACTATTTACTACTAAATGATTAATAAACATGCCGTATAATTAGACCAATTACGATTACCATCTTAAAGGTATTTTTATTTATAAAATCGTGGCAGGATCTTTGAAGGGGCAGCTGATTGTTGAATCTGTTTTCAACCACATTTCTATTACTTACGACAAAATCAAAGCTATTCAGTCCTTTAAAAACAGTTCTTGCTCCATGATACCTTTGGAAATATAAAATCTGACCATAATAAAGGAACTTCTCTACCATGTTTGTGATGGTGTTCAAAATACCCCGAACTGACGTGTAGTTGGTTTTTTCAAACGTAACAGTTCTTTTAAAAGCAGTTCTACAAATAGACTCGTGATCTCGAGGGTCGAGGGCGTTCAAGATTGCAGAATCAGGTCCGACTGTTCACTTGTCTTTTGTATCTTTATCTTTGACTCCTAATCGAATTAGCAATGGTACACGTGACGTTAGGGGAACACATATGACAGCTTAATATTGATGTAGTATACCCTGAGTATCGTATATTATATAGTGATGCATTTGTTTCAATTGTAATACCTGATTTCTAATTTTCACTTCGCTAAACAACATTTACTTTTATTAAATATTTGTATGTAAAAAAATACATGATAAATACTAAGATATATATAAACCAAGAAAGATATGAAATTAAATTGAGAAAACTATTTTGAGGAGTTAATATCATACATTAATCGTTGGATCGGCAATAAAGTTCTAAGAAAATATCAAACACATCTAATAGTTAAAATATTACTATTTGAATACAGGTATAAGAGGTATATAAGATAGAATACTATATTTCCTCTTAGGAATGTTCCTAAACATCGTTGAGTGACGTTAACTGATCTGAGACGACGTCATCGGCGGTATCAATTGAAGCTGCACCAGGAAACTCGCACATACTGTAATCAGTAGGCCTTGATAATAACAAATATAACTTGGCGTATTTCACCAGAGACAGTACATCCTTAAAGTTATAAATATGAAGTGATTGCAAAGGTGTAACAACGAGGATAGACTAGCAGAAAACAAAACAAAATAATATCTTATTATATTATTATTATTGGTACTAAAAAATCATAAAAAATACATTATGGGGAGTTTGTTGAATATAAACATGAAATGCAATTTAATGTCATGTTAGTTTTCGAGCCTAAGTTAAAAAGTGAACTAAGGATGTTTAATAGTGACATGCACTTGCGTTGTTAAATAAAGATCAACAACAAACTTTATTTCTTGTGTAATAGTTAAGCCTGACATTGAACACATTTATGTTGTAGAAAATACTGAATTGTTGTAAGAAGAATATTATACTAAAACATATTTTGTTATAATCACCTAGAAGGTTTTGTTTCTTCCTAACTTTGATTTGCTTGATTAACAACTGCCGAAGCCAATTAAATAACTATTAGTTACTTTTTCTAGCATCAATATAAGCTTTAACACGCTTTTATCCTTCTTTTCGTTAAAAATCAATTAATATTCTTGTATTTGCTTTCGTTCCATTTATTCCAGAGACATTCTGTTAAGAGAGATTTACAGTTTTATTTTTCGGAAAATCGTTAAAAACCCATACAGTAGTGGACATTTTAGGGATCAAACCCCTGACCCCTCGAATCGAAGTTCAAGACACTAAGTGTTGACTAGCTAGACTCCCAAATCGTAATCGGATTCACGAATACGGCACCATTCCTTAATTTTTATTAAAAAAAAAACACATTAATACGGCACTAAACCCCTCACCGGCCGCCATGACACACATGTACCCGGCACCTACCACCCTCTATCAATTCCACTTACACCCCTCCTTCGCCCCCTCTCTCTCATATACGTGGAGACCTTTTCATGCCCTCGTCAACTACTTGACTTTACCCGACGCTACCCGAGGAATAACTCAACAGAAATTCGCTTGCCTGAAAAGGACGATTTTCCTACATCTTCCGAACCCCTAAAAGTACAATGACAAAGCTAAAACAATAACAGCCTTTGTCATTAAACCTCACTGACAAACCTTGTAATTTTGTCATGTTTTTTTTAAGTTTATATGAATATGAAAGTGGTGAATATGAAAGTGGTGGAACCCTTCATCATAAATTACTTTTGAATGTATGGACCAATTCAACTTGGGGAATGTAGGGATAGTTTCGCTATTGTTATTTTATATGGCATGTTAGTTTTATTATTATTCTGTGTTCAAAGGTTAAACTACAGCTTTAATACACTGAGTAACCGAGCATTAAAGGCAGATGGGACTAACACAGTTTGGAGGTAAGAAGATATCAATATCTTCAAGGAGAGTATTTATGGGGTTGTAGAGGAAAACCTCTCTACCCTACATGTAAATTGTCTTGGTGCCATATATTAGAGGTTTTACACATATACAGTTCCAGTTAAACATATTACAATATCCAGGCCACATAGTTTCTAAGAGTAATGTAGACGATTGAAACTATCCACGACCTTTTCATTTCCCGCAATGTTGGCATTTGAAGCGGTTTTCAGAGAAAAGTATCAGGTTAACAAAGAGTAATGATGGAAACTCAGCCGTGGAACTCGGTGAAGAGTGAGTGAAGTTGTGGGTGATGATATGTTGAAGCGAACTGGTCCATCAACTGAGCTTCTAGAGGCTGTATGATCCTGTTGATGTGGTGCTATCAACCATTGTACTGTGCCACTTTATAGACTAGTAAATGGGGTAGTACTGGAACACGGACGACATTCTGGAGATTCATAGGATGTAGTTTAGTTTTTAACTATTTTTATACTAGTTGACACAGCTTAAAACTTTTTCTGAGCCAAACAGTAATGTTTACTCTCTGAAGAGTGAGAGGAAGTAGTATGTTTATCCAGCTTAAAGTGACAGTAGCTTTAACTGTTACCGTTATATTTTTCTACAAATCGTTCGAACCAAAACCGTACCGAACTCAATTAAGGTGTATAGTGGGGCATCACTCAAGCACTGTTTTGAAAATGTAGTTAGTTAATAAAATACTAAAACACTATAGTTAATTTAAAGTAGGATTAGGATTAACTAGTGGAAATTATAAAAGCTTTGATCAATCTTAACCATACCAACCAAACACGTGTGTCCTGCAATGGTAGATTGCTTTTTGTTAATTGTTCACAATTTCAGGCGTCTGCTTGGATTAAATATCTTTTCGTTTTTTATTCACCCATTAATATTATAGTAAATGCAAAAATGCCAGTTAAAATGCAAACTATTTGTTATTTTACTTATGTCGTCAATCCAAGTTTGTTTGTGATGAACGCGTTTCGGCGCTAGGCCATAATCATTATCAATCAGCTAGTTTGCCAATATATCTGCCAGTTTGTCATTATCAGTCCGTGCTACAAACCGCACATAATAAAATTCAAACGTTATTTATTTTTATTTTGATCCTTTTAATGTTTTTTAAAGTATCTAAGGTATTTTATGTGTATTTCACGTTTTTTTGGCAAACTGAGGAGAGTAATTACCATATGTAGCGTCGTCTCCCGTTGCTTGTACATTTAGTAACATTTTAACACAAAAGCTTCCAATATTAATCATTTAGGTGTTATAGTTAGTCCTAATGTTACTTTAAATAGAATGTAACCTGTTGTGTGATATCACGAAATTATACTCGAATGCTTCACTTGTAACACGTTTATTTTCTTATTAATTCGTGTCAATCCATAACGTAAGTTTGACTATCTCGTCATGTAATAACAATCCGCTTTATCCGCTAATATTTTTGATATCCAGACGTTTTACGTTATATCTCATCTTAATACACATTGCGTGAGAGTGATGTATCTTAATGCCGTCCATTATAAGGTTGAAAATTAGCGTATTTTTACAGCGAGGTCGCCATACCTTCACAGCCTGAAGTATAAGGCATAAATATATTAGGCATGAAGTGGTGTTAAAATACATTCCTACTGCGGTATTCGCCAGATAGGGCACAGTGTAATACGTTAGATTGGATTGTGTGGTTAGGGCGAGTGGCGTGTCGGAGCCCTGGGGACAATGACGTCACCTACAGGCCTACGTCTACTTCCTAATGGGTGGTTACTACTGGTTCAGATATTTACTAAACTGCTAAACAAGTCAGTCCTACTGCAGTATTCACCAGAGAGAGCACAGTGTAATGTGTTAGATTGGATTGTGTGGTTAGGGCGAGTGGCGTGTCGGAGCCCTGGGGACAATGACGTCACCTACAGGCCTACATCTACTTCCTAATGGGTGGTTACTACTGGTTCAGATATTTACTAAACTGCTAAACAAGTCAGTCCTACTGCAGTATTCGCCAGAGAGAGCACAGTGTAATGTGTTAGATTGGATTGTGTGGTGAGGGCGAGTGGCGTGTCGGAGCCCTGGGGACAATGCCGTCACCTACAGGCCTACATCTACTTCCTAATGGGTGGTTACTACTGGTTCAGATATTTACTAAACTGCTAAACAAGTCAGTCCTACTGCGGTATTCGCCAGAGAGGGCACAGTGTAATGTGTTAGATTGGATTGTGTGGTTAGGGCGAGTGGCGTGTCGGAGCCCTGGGGACAATGCCGTCACCTACAGGCCTACATCTACTTCCTAATGGGTGGTTACTACTGGTTCAGATATTTACTAAACTGCTAAACAAGTCAGTCCTACTGCGGTATTCGCCAGAGAGGGCACAGTGTAATGTGTTAGATTGGATTGTGTGGTTAGGGCGAGTGGCGTGTCGGAGCCCTGGGGACAATGACGTCACCTACAGGCCTACATCTACTTCCTAATGGGTGGTTACTACTGGTTCAGATATTTACTAAACTGCTAAACAAGTCAGTCCTACTGCAGTATTCGCCAGAGAGAGCACAGTGTAATGTGTTAGATTGGATTGTGTGGTGAGGGCGAGTGGCGTGTCGGAGCCCTGGAGACAATGCCGTCACCTACAGGGCTACGCCTACTTCCTAATGGGTGGTTACTACTTGTTCAGATATTTACTAAACTGCTAAACAAGTCAGTCCTACTGCAGTATTCACCAGAGAAGGCACAGTGTAATGTGTTAGATTGGATTGTGTGGTTAGAGCGAGTGGCGTGTCGGAGCCCTGGGGACAATGACGTCACCTACAGACCTACGTCTACTTCCTAATGGGTGGTTACTACTGGTTCAGATATTTACTAAACTGCTAAACAAGTCAGTCCTACTGCAGTATTCACCAGAGAGAGCACAGTGTAATGTCTTTGAAACTGGAAACGTTTTTCACACGCCAGGAAACCTATTTTATTAATTGTTTTCCAGTAAACCTCAACTTACCGTCGTTGTATGCCAATAAGCGTGTACGAAGGCCTAAAGACAGCAAGCTGCATTAGTCAGATAACGGCATTGTTCTCGCTGCATTAGTCACATGGGCCAGCCAGTGGTGACCACTAGTGGTAATGTATCGTAGCAGTCAGCCGAGATTGAACCTACGCTTGACTTGCGAGGCCAGCACTAACCCTCTGAGCTACCGCGTCCGGTAAATTAATGTTTTAAACTTATTTAAACAATATATCTTGTGGTCACTTATAATTTGTCCTCTAACAGATGAATAGTAATACAGTTTTGTTTAATTGCGGTGTTTTTATATTTAGTCTATGGCAGTTAGAATTAAGGCGGTTTTGGTTTGAATTACGAGTGTTGTTTAAAAAATAATTATTTTAGTGCGCAGGGAAAATACTCCTGCGCAGTTAAAATAGTCCTCCTCCTTTGGTGATTTACGCAACTGCTTAAGGTACATTTTCTTATACAACTTTTTAATAGCATATTACTTGTTGTTATTACTTACTGGATGTAATAAAGGAAGTGTTGTAAGACGTCTTTTATTACATCCCGTATTTTCTTATAGGAAGCACATAGATGTGGACAGTCACCAAAATACATACAGCAATCGTTTTGGTTTATTGTATATATATATATATATATAAAATTTTAAATCTAGTAGAGTATAAAATATTGTTTTTCACCACACTACGCTGTAATCACCTGTTTTCGGTTCGTTATTTGAATAACGAAAGTAGAGTTTTTCCGCCCAAGGGCCGAAAGTCAGCTTATCTATTTAGCCAGTGTTGCCAACTTGTTTTCAAGTGACGTTACCTGGTTAATACGTGCCTACTATTTTGTGTTCTTTGGTTGAAACACTGAAAGAAATAACAACAAAATTCCAAATCTTGTACTATCGATGTTTGGTTTATTGGTTTACTGTTTTTAGTCCGAGATTGCATGAGGCCGCTCGTGTTTTATGACCAATCACATTTAACCCGTTAATAATTGTAGTATGGTGCAAAATAGCATTTACCCCTCTGCCGAAAGGGCGTTGCATAGCCCTCGAATGATTTATGACCTCAACTTCGTTTCGGTCATAAAACACGATCTCGGGCCAGCAAAACCTCACTTTCGGCCCTTGGTGCGAAATATACGATTTGGTCATACTGCTTCAAAAACAGCTGTTTTCTACAGATGCGTTGAGGTGGTAAGGTTATTCTTTTTATTTATAGGATAAAAGTACATAGTATATGGAGAAAGTATTGTTTTCGTAAAAATTTTCGAATTTGAGTTGTTAGTGGAAATATTCGTTTTGGTGCTCCCTGAACCCAAAAAAGTGGTTTTTACGTGATGTCTGTCTGTGTGTGTGTGTGTGTGTGTGTCCGTGTGTGTGTGTGTGTGTCTGTGTGGATGTGTACAGAGCTAGAGCCCTAACCTATGGGCCGATTTTTATGAAATTTGGAATGTAGGTGCTAATCCACGATATCTCCAGGCGTTTTTTTCATTTTTTTGAATTTTTGATTTTTAAGGGTAATTATCCCCCAAAAACCGCTAAAAAACATGAAAAATCCAAATTTCTCAAAAACGGCTCTAACGATTTTGATTAAACTTTCGTGGTTTGGAGAACTTTAGGTTTCCAACAAAATGACACCACCCGCATTTCTGGAAAAAATCGGATTCAGAAATTACAGGACTTAAAACATCCAAAATTCAGTTTTTTGGATTTTTCATAAAAAATCTTAAATGTTAAAAAAGATTACTATTCACCATTAAAAAGAGCTCAAAAAACTAAATAAATTAGTATTTTGAATTACTATTCTACGATTGCTAGTTGCGGAGAAAATTGAAATTTTCATTTAGCGTTAAACACAGTACGTTGTCCAATGTTATTCTTATGGGAAATACAAAAATAACTATTTCTCTCTTATTTACTGATCAATTTCATTAAAATTTGATATGCAGGTCAAGTTAGCATTAACCAACAGATGATGTTCGAAATGTGTTGCTATTTAACTCTGGGGGGGCAAGGGGGCATTTCCCCTCTCAAAACCACTGTGTGTAGCAACGGACTCTATAGTGCCTCCCAAAAAGGGATTTGGGTGGATATTTCTAAAAACAACTACTTTAAACATTTTTCTGTACATTTATCTATACTTCATATTCTATATTTAGTAAATAACAAATATTTTTGTCATTAAAGGTTTGCTAAAAGGGAGAAAGTATGTGTCAGTTTCCTGATACCGTTTATTATTGAAAAAAAAAACACATTAATACGGCACTAAACCCCTCACCGGCCGCCATGACACACATGTACCCGGCATCAACCACCCCTCTTATCAATTCCACTTACACCCCTCCTTCGCCCCCTCTCCCTCATATACGTGGAGACCTTTTCATGCCCTCGTAAACTACTTGACTTTACCCGACGCTACCCGAGGAATAACTCAACAGAAATTCGCTTGCCTGAAAAGGACGATTTTCCTACATCTTCCGAACCCCTAAAAGTACAATGACAAAGCTAAAACAATAACAGCCTTTGTCATTAAAACCTCACTGACAAACCTTGTAATTTTGTCATGTTTTTTTAAGTTTATATGAATATGAAAGTGGTGGAACCCTTCATCATAAATTACTTTTGAATGTATGGACCAATTCAACTTGGGGAATGTAGGGATAGTTTCGCTATTGTTATTTTATATGGCATGTTAGTTTTATTATTATTCTGTGTTCAAAGGTTAAGCTACAGTTTTAATTCACTGAGTAACCGAGCTTTAAAGGCAGATGGGACTAAAACAGTTTGGAGGTAAGAAGATATCAATATCTTCAAGGAGAGTATTTATGGGGTTGTAGAGGAAAACCTCTCTACCCTACATGTAAATTGTCTTGGTGCCATATATTAGAGGTTTTACACATATACAGTTCCAGTTAAACATATTACAATATCCAGGCCACATAGTTTCTAAGAGTAATGTAGACGATTGAAACTATCCACGACCTTTTCATTTCCCGCAATGTTGACATTTGAAGCGGTTTTCAGAGAAAAGTATCAGGTTAACAAAGAGTAATAATGGAAACTCAGCCTTGGAACTCGGTGAAGAGTAAGTGAAGATGTGGGTGATGATATGTTGAAGCGAACTGGTCCATCAACTGAGCTTGTAGAGGCTGTATGATCCTGTTGATGTGGTGCTATCAACCATTGTACTGTGCCACTTTATAGACTAGTAAATGGGGTAGTACTGGAACACGGGCGACATTCTGGAGATTCATAGGATGTAGTTTAGTTTTTAACTATTTTTATACTAGTTGACACAGCTTAAAACTTTTTCTGAGCCAAACAGTAATGTTTACTCTCTGAAGAGTGAGAGGAAGTAGTATGTTTATCCAGCTTAAAGTGACAGTAGCTTTAACTGTTACCGTTATATTTTTCTACAAATCGTTCGAACCAAAACCGTACCGAACTCAATTAAGGTGTATAGTGGGGCATCACTCAAGCACTGTTTTGAAAATGTAGTTAGTTAATAAAATACTAAAACACTATAGTTAATTTAAAGTAAGATTAGGATTAACTAGTGGAAATTATAAAAGCTTTGATCAATCTTAACCATACCAACCAAACACGTGTGTCCTGCAATGGTAGATTGCTTTTTGTTAATTGTTCACAATTTCAGGCGTCTGCTTGGATTAAATATCTTTTCGTTTTTATTCACCCATTAATATTATAGTAAATGCAAAAATGCCAGTTAAAATGCAAACTATTTGTTATTTTACTTATGTCGTCAATCCAAGTTTGTTTGTGATGAACGCGTTTCGGCGCTAGGCCATAATCATTATCAATCAGCTAGTTTGCCAATATATCTGCCAGTTTGTCATTATCAGTCCGTGCTACAAACCGCACATAATAAAATGCAAACGTTATTTATTTTTATTTTGATCCTTTTAATATTTTTTAAAGTATCTAAGGTATTTTATGTGTATTTCACGTTTTTTTGGCAAACTGAGGAGAGTAATTACCATATGTAGCGTCGTCTCCCGTTGCTTGTACATTTAGTAACATTTTAACACAAAAGCTTCCAATATTAATCATTTAGGTGTTATAGTTAGTCCTAATGTTACTTTAAATAGAATTTAACCTGTTGTGTGTTATCACGAAATTATACTCGAATGCTTCACTTGTAACACGTTTATTTTCTTATTATTTCGTGTTAATCCATAACGTAAATTTGACTTTCTCGTCATGTAATAACAATCCGCTTTATCCGCTAATATTTTTGATATCCAGACGTTTCCTCATCTTGATACACATTGCATGAGAGTGATGTATCTTAATGCCGTCCATTATAAGGTTGAAAATTAGCGTATTTTTACAGCAAGGTCGCCATTCCTTCACAGCCTGAAGTATTAGGCATGAAGTGGTGTTAAAATACATTCCTACTGCGGTATTCGCCATATAGGGCACAGTGTAATATGTTAGATTGGATTGTGTGGTAAGGGCGAGTGGCGTGTCGGAGCCCTGGGGACAATGACGTCACCTACAGGCCTACGTCTACTTCCTAATGGGTGGTTACTACTGGTTCAGATATTTACTAAACTGCTAAACAAGTCAGTCCTACTGCAGTATTCACCAGAGAGAGCACAGTGTAATGTGTTAGATTGGATTGTGTGGTTAGGGCGAGTGGCGTGTCGGAGCCCTGGGGACAATGCTGTCACCTACAGGCCTACATCTACTTCCTAATGGGTGGTTACTACTGGTTCAGATACTTACTAAACTGCTAAACAAGTCAGTCCTACTGCAGTATTCGCCAGAGAGAGCACAGTGTAATGTGTTAGATTGGATTGTGTGGTTAGGGCGAGTGGCGTGTCGGAGCCCTGGGGACAATGACGTCACCTACAGGCCTACGTCTACTTCCAAATGGGTGGTTACTACTGGTTCAGATACTTACTAAACTGCTAAACAAGTCAGTCCTACTGCAGTATTCGCCAGAGAGAGCACAGTGTAATGTATTAGATTGGATTGTGTGGTTAGGGCGAGTGGCATGTCGGAGCCCTGGGTAGAAAGACGTCACCTACAGGCCTACGTCTACTTCCAAATGGGTGGTTACTACTGGTTCAGATACTTACTAAACTGCTAAACAAGTCAGTCCTACTGCAGTATTCGCCAGAGAGAGCACAGTGTAATGTATTAGATTGGATTGTGTGGTTAGGGCGAGTGGCATGTCGGAGCCCTGGGGACAATGACGTCACTTACAGGGCTACGTCTACTTCCTAATGGGTGGTTACTACTGGTTATTTACCAAACGTCTAAACAAGTCAGTCCTACTGCAGTATTCACCAGAGAAGGCACAGTGTAATGTGTTAGATTGGATTGTGTGGTTAGGGCGAGTGGCGTGTCGGAGCCCTGGGGACAATGACGTCACCTACAGGCCTACTTCTACTTCCTAATGGGTAGTTACTACTGGTTTAGATATTTACTAAACTGCTTAACAAGTCAGTCCTACTGCAGTATTCACCAGAGAGAGCACAGTGTAATGTGTTAGATTGGATTGTGTGGTTAGGGCGAGTGGCGTGTCGGAGCCCTGGGTACAATGACGTCACCTACAGGCCTACGTCTACTTCCTAATGGGCAGTTACTACTGGTTATTTACCAAACGTCTAAACAAGTCAGTCCTACTGCAGTATTCACCAGAGAAGGCACAGTGTAATGTGTTAGATTGGATTGTGTGGTTAGGGCGAGTGGCGTGTCGGAGCCCTGGGGACAATGACGTCACCTACAGGCCTACTTCTACTTCCTAATGGGTAGTTACTACTGGTTCAGATACTTACTAAACTGCTAAACAAGTCAGTCCTACTGCAGTATTCGCCAGAGAGAGCACAGTGTAATGTGTTACATTGGATTGTGTGGTTAGGGCGAGTGGCATGTCGGAGCCCTGGGTAGAAAGACGTCACCTACAGGCCTACGTCTACTTCCAAATGGGTGGTTACTACTGGTTCAGATACTTACTAAACTGCTAAACAAGTCAGTCCTACTGCAGTATTCGCCAGAGAGAGCACAGTGTAATGTATTAGATTGGATTGTGTGGTTAGGGCGAGTGGCATGTCGGAGCCCTGGGGACAATGACGTCACTTACAGGGCTACGTCTACTTCCTAATGGGTGGTTACTACTGGTTATTTACCAAACGTCTAAACAAGTCAGTCCTACTGCAGTATTCACCAGAGAAGGCACAGTGTAATGTGTTAGATTGGATTGTGTGGTTAGGGCGAGTGGCGTGTCGGAGCCCTGGGGACAATGACGTCACCTACAGGCCTACTTCTACTTCCTAATGGGTAGTTACTACTGGTTTAGATATTTACTAAACTGCTTAACAAGTCAGTCCTACTGCAGTATTCACCAGAGAGAGCACAGTGTAATGTGTTAGATTGGATTGTGTGGTTAGGGCGAGTGGCGTGTCGGAGCCCTGGGTACAATGACGTCACCTACAGGCCTACGTCTACTTCCTAATGGGCAGTTACTACTGGTTATTTACCAAACGTCTAAACAAGTCAGTCCTACTGCAGTATTCACCAGAGAAGGCACAGTGTAATGTGTTAGATTGGATTGTGTGGTTAGGGCGAGTGGCGTGTCGGAGCCCTGGGGACAATGACGTCACCTACAGGCCTACTTCTACTTCCTAATGGGTAGTTACTACTGGTTCAGATACTTACTAAACTGCTAAACAAGTCAGTCCTACTGCAGTATTCGCCAGAGAGAGCACAGTGTAATGTGTTACATTGGATTGTGTGGTTAGGGCGAGTGGCGTGTCGGAGCCCTGGGTAGAAAGACGTCACCTACAGGCCTACATCTACTTCCTAATGGGTGGTTACTACTGGTTCAGATATTTACTAAACTGCTAAACAAGTCAGTCCTACTGCAGTATTCGCCAGAGAGAGCACAGTGTAATGTATTAGATTGGATTGTGTGGTTAGGGCGAGTGGCATGTCGGAGCCCTGGGGACAATGACGTCACTTACAGGGCTACGTCTACTTCCTAATGGGTGGTTACTACTGGTTCAGATACTTACTAAACTGCTAAACAAGTCAGTCCTACTGCAGTATTCGCCAGAGAGAGCACAGTGTAATGTATTAGATTGGATTGTGTGGTTAGGGCGAGTGGCATGTCGGAGCCCTGGGGACAATGACGTCACTTACAGGGCTACGTCTACTTCCTAATGGGTGGTTACTACTGGTTCAGATACTTACTAAACTGCTAAACAAGTCAGTCCTACTGCAGTATTCGCCAGAGAGAGCACAGTGTAATGTATTAGATTGGATTGTGTGGTTAGGGCGAGTGGCATGTCGGAGCCCTGGGGACAATGACGTCACTTACAGGGCTACGTCTACTTCCTAATGGGTGGTTACTACTGGTTCAGATACTTACTAAACTGCTAAACAAGTCAGTCCTACTGCAGTATTCGCCAGAGAGAGCACAGTGTAATGTATTAGATTGGATTGTGTGGTTAGGGCGAGTGGCATGTCGGAGCCCTGGGGACAATGACGTCACTTACAGGGCTACGTCTACTTCCTAATGGGTGGTTACTACTGGTTATTTACCAAACGTCTAAACAAGTCAGTCCTACTGCAGTATTCACCAGAGAGAGCACAGTGTAATGTGTTAGATTGGATTGTGTGGTTAGGGCGAGTGGCGTGTCGGAGCCCTGGGGACAATGACGTCACCTACAGGCCTACTTCTACTTCCTAATGGGTAGTTACTACTGGTTTAGATATTTACTAAACTGCTTAACAAGTCAGTCCTACTGCAGTATTCACCAGAGAGAGCACAGTGTAATGTGTTAGATTGGATTGTGTGGTTAGGGCGAGTGGCGTGTCGGAGCCCTGGGTACAATGACGTCACCTACAGGCCTACGTCTACTTCCTAATGGGCGGTTACTACTGGTTCAGTCAGTCCTACTGCGGTATTCACCAGAGAGAGCACAGTGTAATGTGTTAGATTGGATTGTGTGGTTAGGGCGAGTGGCGTGTCGGAGCCCTGGGGACAATGACGTCACCTACAGGCCTACGTCTACTTCCTAATAGGTGGTTACTACTGGTTCAGATATTTACTAAACTGCTAAACAAGTCAGTCCTACTGCAGTATTCACCAGAGAGGGCACAGTGTAATGTGTTAGATTGGATTGTGTGGTTAGAGCGAGTGGCGTGTCGGAGCCCTGGGGACAATGACGTCACCTACAGGCCTACGTCTACTTCCTAATAGGTGGTTACTACTGGTTCAGATATTTGCTAAACTGCTAAACAAGTCAGTCCTACTGCAGTATTCACCAGAGAGAGCACAGTGTAATGTGTTAGATTGGATTGTGTGGTTAGAGCGAGTGGCGTGTCGGAGCCCTGGGGACAATGACGTCACCTACAGGCCTACGTCTACTCACTAATGGGCGGTTACTACAGGTTCAGTCAGTCCTACTGCAGTATTCACCAGAGAGAGCACAGTGTAATGTGTTAGATTGGATTGTGTGGTTAGGGCGAGTGGCGTGTCGGAGCCCTGGAGACAATGACGTCACCTA
Organism: Allygus modestus; assembly: GCA_963675035.1. Classification (NCBI taxonomy): domain Eukaryota; kingdom Metazoa; phylum Arthropoda; class Insecta; order Hemiptera; family Cicadellidae; genus Allygus; species Allygus modestus. Next base: position 139,393,453 of record OY776116.1, read on the forward strand.
CAGGCCTACTTCTACTTCCTAATGGGCGGTTACTACTGGTTCAGTCAGTCCTACTGCGGTATTCACCAGAGAGAGCACAGTGTAATGTGTTAGATTGGATTGTGTGGTTAGGGCGAGTGGCGTGTCGGAGCCCTGGAGACAATGCCGTCACCTACAGGCCTACGTCTACTTCCTAATGGGTGGTTACTACTGGTAACCACTTAATAATTTAAGTACTACAAACTGTAAATCAGTCAACGGTACTACGACGGATTATCCTCTTAACTTCAGATTAGGAAAATTGTAGTGTATCTAATATATTATCATGTATATTACTGCTTTCCTTTATGGTTGTTTTATACAAGTTTCATAAATCGTTGAAATTTTCTTTAGTGTTTAACATTAATTAAAGCTCTATTTTTGTTCCCTGTTTATCTTAAAGATCTGAGTTTTCTGAGTTTAATAACACTATTGGATTACTTCACTGACGGTATGCCTGGGTATTATTTTAAACCATATTTAAAAGTAAACAATTTGAAATACTTTATGAACACTTTCAATATTAATATAATCTACGTTTCCATCTTATTATTACAAGGTGGTTGGGTAATACGAAAGTATAAACAAGGCGAATATTTACACAACCTTGTGCAAGTACTGCTGGTTTTCACGCTGTTGTGGCTCGAAAACCTTTTAAATTGGATTCAAGCTCTGGCCCGTAAACACAACACCTTTCTTTGGTTGTGAAATCCTCTCAACCGAAAACCAAATGCTAAATTTAACGATCTCTTTGAAACTGGAAACGTTTTTCACTCGCCAGGAAACCTATTTTATTAATTGTTTTCCAGTAAACCTCAACTTACCGTCGTTGTATGCCAATAAGCGTGTACGACGGCTTAAAGACAGTGAACTGCATTGCTCAGATAACGGCATTGTTCTCGCTGCATTAGTCACATGGGCTAGCCAGTGGTGACCACTAGTGGCAATGTATCGTAGCAGTCAGCCGAGATTGAACCTACGCTTGACTTGCGAGGCCAGCACTACACCTCTGAGCTGCCGCGTCCGGTAAATTAATGTTTTAAACTTATTTAAACAATATATCTTACGGTCACTTATAATTTGTCCTCTAACAGATGGATAGTAATACAGTTTTGTTTAATTACAGTGATTTTATATTTAGTCTATGGCAGTTAGAATTAAGGCGGTTTTGGTTTGAATTACGAGTGTTGTTTAAAAAATAATTATTTTAGTGCGCAGGGAAACTACTCCTGCGCAGTTAAAATAGTCCTCCTCCTTTGGTGATTTACGCAACTGCTTAAGGTACATTTTCTTATACAACTTTTTAATAGCATATTACTTGTTGTTATTACTTACGGGATGTAATAAAGGAAGTGTTGTAAGACGTCTTTTATTACATCCCGTATTTTCTTATAGGAAGCACATAGATGTGGACAGTCACCAAAATACATACAGCAATCGTTTTGGTTTATTGTATATATATATATATATATATATATAAAATTTTAAATCCAGTAGAGTATAAAATATTGTTTTTCACCACACTACGCTGTAATCACCTGTTTTCGGTTCGTTATTTGAATAACGAAAGTAGAGTTTTTCCGCCCAAGGGCCGAAAGTCAGCTTATCTATTTAGCCAGTGTTGCCAACTTGTTTTCAAGTGACGTTACCTGGTTAATACGTGCCTACTATTTTGTGTTCTTTGGTTGAAACACTGAAACAAATAACGACAAAATTCCAAACCTTGTACTATCGATGTTTGGTTTATTGGTTTACTGTTTTTAGTCCGAGATTGCATGAGGCCGCTCGTGTTTTATGACCAATCAGATTTAACCCGTTAATAATTGTAGTATGGTGCAAAATAGCATTTACCCCTCTGCCGAAAGGGCGTTGCATAGCCCTCGAATGATTTATGACCTCAACTTCGTCTCGGTCATAAAACACGATCTCGGGTCAGCAAAACCTCACTTTCGGCCCTTGGTGCGAAATATACGATTTGGTCATACTGCTTCAAAAACAGCTGTTTTCTACAGATGCGTTGAGGTGGTAAGGTTATTCTTTTTACTTATAGGATAAAAGTACCTGGGGGCCGAGCTTTGCTCGGGGGAAGGCCAGTCAGTTTGTTTAGATAACGTAGAATATATTTCACCACTTCCCCCTACTGATAATCAGAGTTGTATATCTCATTTGCCTCTTTTCTACATTTTTAAGGTCACTCCAGCTCGATGTCCCTTTGATTTATTTTAATACTCTATATATGTAATCTTCACTCAAATCTTTTAATCTCTGCTCTAAGGAAACCCCATGTTAATAATCATAAACAACATGAGTATTACTTTTACAGTTCCCAGGTTGATTATGAATAGCTGTTACAATTATTTTGTTTTGATTTTAAACTCCATAAGCCCAATGTTAATTTTTTAACTTTTCTTTTTAGTTTTTTTACATTATTTGATTTTTCCTGGGGATGAGGCCTGTCTAGAACTTATTTTTATCCCAGAAATTAGTTATTTCGAACATTTGAAGGAAATCGTTGGAGCCGTTTTTGAAATCAGTGTCAAAAGCAAGCAAGCGAGCAAACCTTACTCACATTAGAGGATAGGATACATTATTTCATCACTTTTCGGTCGAGCTTATCAGCTTTTAAATAAAAATTTGGCGAATTATTCAACTTTTAAACAATGAAAACTTGTATAGCATCTGTTTGTTTTGAGTAACAAGGTCAAAATATAAGAAAACCCAGTACACAACATTTATATTTTGTGAAGTTGTTATCTTAATATTATTTGAAGTGTGACGAGAAATATAGTTCAACACTAGGACCAAAAGCGGCTTTCGATCATCGATCATTTTCACTTGAGCTCGTGTCGAAAAGCGTGAATTTTTGTCCTAGTAATGAGATATACTATTGCGGAAGTAATGTATTTTTACTATACAATAATAATGTTCTACACATTTCCACATCCACATATCTTACTTAATAGAAAATATATATTTTGTTAGTAATTTATACTCCCTATAGATAAATACTAAGTTTGGAATCGAAAAGTTGCCCTGATACATTAGTCATATTGTAAAAAACTTCCTCAATCGCATGGATTAAATGTTTACTTTCGTCATCGAAGATTAAGTACAGTTTTGATTGCGAAATAATAATGAATATAATGCAATGCCTCATAAGGTATAAATAATTGATATCTACACAGTGGGTATTTTGAATACTGCAATCGACATATAGTATGTTTTGGTTAAGCAGCTTTTTATAACACAATGTTATACTTGATTGTATACAAACTAGGTTTTTTATTTAGAAAATAACCAAAATAATAAGAATTTTAATTTAATTGGCAAGTCTACTTTCAGTATGTAAAAGTATAAATAAACAATTAATATTTCCAGAAATATTTATCGGTGAAATCCAGTAGAGTGGGTTTGTTTGAGATTTTTATAAGCTTACGAAATAAAAACCACGAGAATATATTAATTACTCAATCACAATTATTGTTTGAATTGGTGCTGCTACTTCCTAAAACTAGTACAGTTTAAATTATTACTTTGTAATTGTTATTGTCTATAAATTGACAAATATCTCACGATAAATTTTAAGTAAATTTGGTAGTGTTTGTCTTCTTTTGCCAATAGCATACATTTCGATAGGACTAATCTGGGCAATAGTATCGCTTTAAAACGGTAATTAAGTGATTTATTATTAGACTAATGACCAATGGCAGTCCCGTTTTTAACCTTCACAAATATTTTAAGGTTATGTTTTATAAATCTGGCGAACCTCCGAATACAAGATTAGCTCATTAACCACTACCACCTAAATAAGTTCTGACTTTCTATATGAAAGTTATGCCTCTTTATAATATACAAACTTTATTTCCTCGTTTTTACATTGATATTTTAGTGTCACTTAGAAAACCAAATGTAACAATGTTATACAATGGTTATGATTGTTTTCACAACTGAGTGTAGAAGAGATGAACAAATAGGGGGAAAGTATGGAATTTTCTTATGAGAACTGAACCACCGATACCCCGATGCCCAAATTGGATTTTCTCTCAAGGGGTTCTACCCAAACAATTCAATCTAGCGTAGCACCTTACATAATTTTGCTGAAACATATGCAATAGTTACGCAATAATGGGCACAAATGTGTAGTTAGGTTTTCGTTCTCAGATATAACTTTAAATTTGCATCGTGTTACTGCACCACACTAAATTTATTTTAATAAAATCTTCCAAATGTTCAGATTCATCATCAATATATATATATATATATATATATATATATATATATATATATATATATATATATATATTAATATTGCATTAATAACTTTTATGTATTATTAATATGTATTCAATGTTTTTTTTTATTTTTTAAATCAGGCTCTTTTCAAAATTGGAGACCGTTATTTTATGACACACCAACATGTTGTGGTTATGAAAATTTATAAAAATCACTTACAATGTCAATATAAATTGTAAATACTTTGTGATCCTTATTTTTGAATAGAAAAAATCTGTTTATTTTGTACAGCTTAACGATTAAGCGAGGAAAAAAGGTAAGGCGATAAGTCTTAGTAGATATATATCTTCTCGCATATCATATAGTAGGACTACCATTGTACTACCACATTATAGTACACTCCTTAAGTATCTGTCCCCAGACATCAGTTACACAACAGACCCAGTTAAAAATAGTGTCACATCTCGATATTTTGATTACAAAATAAAAAATTTTTATATTAAATAAACTTATACTTGAAATAAACTCATAAAAAATGTAAAATATTACACCTTAGGATTTGTAGCGTAGTGTGGTTGTGAGGTTTCAGCAAGAGGGTAGTACCCTGGCTCAGGGCCGGTGAGAATAGCAAGTACTACTATCTATAGCTATTAGCTATGGATGGTGCTACTAGCTATGATTGTAGCTACTAGCTATGGCTGTAGCTACTAGCTATGGATGTAGCCACTAACTATGGATGTAGCCACTAGCTATGGCTGTAGCTACTAGCTATGGCTGTAGCTACTAGCTATGGATGTAGCTACTAGATATGGCTGTAGCTACTAACTATGGCTGCAGCTACTAGCTATGGCTGCAGCTACTAGCTATGGCTGCAGCTACTAGCTATGGCTGCAGCTACTAGCTATGGCTGCAGCTACTAGCTATGGCTGTAGCTACTAGCTATGGATGTAGCCACTAGCTATGGCTGTAGCTACTAGCTATGGCTGTAGCCACTAGCTATGGATGTAGCTACTAGATATGGCTGTAGCTACTAGCTATGGCTGCAGCTACTAGCTATGGCTGTAGCTACTAGATATGACTACAGCTACTAGCTATGGCTGCAGTTACTAGCTATGGCTGCAGCTACTAGCTATGGCTGCAGCTACTAGCTATGGCTGCAGCGACTAGCTATGGCTGCAGCTACTAGCTATGACTACAGCTACTAGCTATGGCTACAGCTAATAGCTATGGCTGCAGCTACTAGCTATGGCTGCAGCTACTAGCTATGGTTGTAGCTACTAGCTATGGATGTAGCTACTAGATATGGCTGTAGCTACTAGCTATGGCTGCAGCTACTAGCTATGGCTGTAGCTACTAGATATGGCTGCAGCTACTAGCTATGGATGCAGCTACTAGCTATGACTGTAGCTACTAGCTATGGCTGTAGCTACTAGATATGGCTGCAGCTACTAGCTATGGATGCAGCTACTAGCTATGACTGTAGCTACTAGCTATGGATGTAGCTACTAGATATGGCTGTAGCTACTAGCTATGGCTGCAGCTACTAGCTATGGCTGTAGCTACAAGCTATGGCTGTAGCTACTAGCTATGGCTGTAGCTACTAGCTATGGATGTAGCCACTAGATATGGCTGTAGCTACTAGCTATGGCTGCAGCTACTATCTATGACTGCAGCTACTAGCTATGGCTGCAGCTACTAGCTATGGCTGCAGCTACTAGCTATGGCTGCAGCGACTAGCTATGGCTGCAGCTACTAGCTATGGCTGCAGCTACTAGCTATGGCTGCAGCTACTAGCTATGGCTGCAGCGACTAGCTATGGCTGCAGCTACTAGCTATGACTACAGCTACTAGCTAAGGCTGCAGCTACTAGCTATGGATGCAGCTACTAGCTATGACTGTAGCCACAGCCACAGTGAAGTGGCCTCCTTCAGCTCTCTGATAGGGTTATTCGGGTGGGGTTTACATTACGGTAACACATTTTTTAATTAGATGCTAAGCTAAAAGCACCTGTACTTGCATCGGTCTTGTGAGATTCTCTATTTCATATAACATTATGGTGGCGTTCTTGTGATACGGGGTCCAGAATGTAACTGATATATTTTTTACTTTAAAATAACTTAACATTTGGTGACTATTATTTTAGCTGTCTCGAACGTATTCCGAGATTTATTCCTACTTTTATTTTGTGTAATATTACTTATAGGACGAATGCTATTATAAAATTGCGGTTACTTTAATGATTATTGTATAATTAAACCCCTATGTGCGTTACCATTTCTTCTATTGATATCCTTGGATCCGTTATTTAAATAAAAAAAATATATTGCAATATAAAAGATAACTTGTAATTCCACATCACAATTACAAGTAGGAACCCGGTAGCGGCAGACCTCAGACAAACATTAGTGTAACCGAAGTTCTGGGCGAAGTTTATTGTTGTGCGTTTGAGTTGAGATATGGGGACGGGAATTGCTTTTCTCTCTGGAAAATATATGAACTGAATTGCAAATAGAAATGATTGTAAATTGTATTATATTGTACATGAAATGTTTCGTAACGTTTACAAAAACATCATTAATTAGCGTTAGGTAAGCGAGTTGGTTTCTTTTTCAAGGATTATTTTAAATACAATTTAAAAGATTATGTCGTAATAAATCTTATTTTATTTTAGGTTTATAAAAATGAAGATATTTTTAACATACCGCCCGTTTAAAATTGTTTATGAGTTATCTACATTATTGTACGTGATATTACAATAGGTTTATCATCAAGTAGTTAATGCTTACTAAACATTTGTAAATATCACCACCGGTTTTAGTAATAGGCTTTGCAAAAAAAATGAAAAACATGTAGGCTTTTAAGACATTTTAAATTTAACCTTTGTTGATTCCAGCCGTAGAAACAGCCAAGTCACTAAAATAAAACCAGTAAAATTAAAAATAAGTGTTTACATCACATTACAAAAATACTTTCCTACCAGAAACAGGGTAGATAGTCGTAAACAGATGTAGGAATGGAGATGACGTGACACTAGATTGAATCTGCTCCGCAGGGATCCGACACCCCTTTTCTCCTCCACCCACCACCCCCACCCATCCATTCTGTACCACAACACGCGTACGATCTAGCACAACCAAAACTTCAACAGCATTGTTAGCACTCAAGACAGTTTAATCTGGGTTGAACCACTATGAAAGAGACTACTCTAGAGTTGTATTCAATAACATATCTTGTATTAAGATTTGTTCTATCTTAATACAAAATACGTATAACATTTATACCTTTATGTTTAATGCAAATTTGTTAAATTTTACATAGGGATTTTGAAGAATGATGAATCATATATACCTTCAGTACGCACATTCTATTAAAAGAACGTATTTTGGAGATATACAAAATGTAAGCTATTAGCTATACAATATAATAGTTTTAAAACTTACCATTTACATCATCGTTACTGATTTATCTTTTCAGTTTACCACTGTGATATATAGTTTACATGAAACATATATTTTATTAAACATATTGTGGAAGAACATTTTCGTATCTGTATCATACTTTTACCATACAATTATCGTTAAAAGACTGTTTTAATTTGACGATCTTATCTTTTACTGATTAAATAATATATTTGGGGGGGGCGCCATCCGGCCGGTATGGCGTTCGGTCGGCAGTAGTCTCCAGCCGGCGTCAAAACGGTTCGACCAATCAGAGCGGGCTCGCTACAGGCACCTTGCGATCGAGGCGACTCCATTCATATGGCGACAGCACTGAGCATCAGGTCTACCAATATCGTTAAAACGGAAAACTGAAGTACCACAGAATCAATCTTCAAATTATTCGGGTTTATTATGTCTGTCAATTTTAATAAAGTTGTTACCCATGTACTAGGTTATTATATTCACTTAAATTGGATATTATTTAATATATATTGTAAGTGAGCAGAGTAGGCCTAAGGAATATAAATCTTATCCGTGGTATACTGCGTTTTATCAGGTCTTTTAAACCTCGTAAATTATTTGTTAGTACGTCTTATTTGTTTACCAACGAATTGTTTAATACTTTCTTCATACTTCAATCTACAAAGTTGGCAGTCGTACTGTCAGCAGTGCTTCTGCACTCTGTCAGTTTGGTTAAATTATATCAATGAACTTTACAGTAGCCAATGACGATTCACGTGTAGCATTGTATGTGATTTCATTGGCTAGCAAGGTTTTACTCATTATTGAGTCGGCCCAACGCCGTGCCGACCCAACGCGATCACCCTATACTTTTACTGATTTAGAGAGGAAGGTCAAAATTATTTAAATGATTTATTAGTGTATTTTTAAAGCTCATATTTGTATAATGGTAATGTCAAAACTAATTAGCTTATTGAAGTAAGGTCAATCAAACACAACAGTTTTTTCCCCAAAATCGGAAGCACGTTGCGTTTTAATTTCGGTGATTGGATTGTTTTCGAAGAGCTCTTTTATCCCTCTTTTTCCGCCTGATTGGAGAGTTTGAATTTTTCCCGCGCGATCGCCTATTAAAATCCAACTTCATACTCCGAAATTCAATTAAAAGATTAAATGACAATCTCCATCAAAGATAAGTGGAATAAGTTGAACATTGACGAGTTTCACATTCATCCATGAAAGGATAACGCGTTCACCTGATTGTTTTGTAATTTCAAACAAATAATCGTTTTCCGTAACAATGCTGAAACAGTTGAATAAAACCTCATTCCCCAGTTTATCTGCCCATAACTCTCACACCATGTGGGGGTGGTGTGGGGGGGAGGGGGAGACTCCTTCGAACTACACTGTTGTGTCTCTACCTTGGATGGACGTTCACACGTTCACACATCATTGTTATTATTGCACTAGATTATTGTAATGCAACTATATGTTTTATGTGGCGAAAGTAAGTTGTATCGTAATGACTGTGGGTTTAAACCTAATAATTACGCTTGATGAAATGTACCAATGAAAACGAGTTCGCACGCAGCACGCTGACGTGAGCGAAGTGAATTTCCACATAAAAACTTTTAAAACTCAAAATCAGTGTCAAAACATACATTTGTCCAATTTTTATTGAAATCTAAAAACATTGATTTTTTGGCTGTTCTGATACTCCTGGTTTAATTTACTTGCAAAGCTGGGAATACAATTTTGCGCATTATAAGGTTAAGAGAAGGTCCAGACAGGCTTGAAAGTAGGCGTGAGGTTGCTGGGGATAATAAAAGTACTTTAACAAAGGAATAACAGGCTTTTCTAGTGTAAAACCCCCATAAGACAACGTACTGTGTTTAGTCGATACACATTTTCTTTAATAACTCGGTAAATATTTATGCTATAATGACGAGATAGGGCTTAAAACTTTCGCCTCTCTAATCCCCATCTTTTTCCATGCATTAATTTTACAAATGGGGTTTTTCTGACCCTTTTTGGGCCCAAAAACTCGAAATTTGAAAGATTAGTCCCCAAAAAATGGGTTTAGAGTTTTCCGATTGTTTTGCCCAACGAACTTGTCCAACAGATTATAGAAAGGAACGTCTCTACCAAATTTGAAGTAAATCTGACAAAAAATGCGACCGCTAGAGTGCATACACACACATATATATATATATATATATATATGTCTATATATATATATATATATATATATATACACACATATATATATAAAATTTTGAACGACCCCCCAAAACGTGTTCAGGGGGTCACGTTAGGAACTTCTATGGTGGTCCCGGGCTTAAGTTTCACCGTGCGGGTCATGCTAATAGTTCACTTTCCAAAGGAAATTCACTAATAACATCCACAATCTATCGACTTACTTGATTTAACGTTATCAAGGCTGCTTTCACAATTTACGATAACATTAACATAGTGTTTAAATATGTAATTTGAAAACTTTGAGAATTAACCGTTTAAAGGGTAAAAAATACCTTAGTATTTAACCTATGTGAAGAGTTCATGTTTATCTTTAATCGTGTACTCTGTGGCGATGGCTGTTTTGACTGGCTGTGATGACACTTTAAATTATTCCGAGAAATATGTTTATTATTTGATATTCATTGAACAGGGATGTTTCCAAGTATATAGTTAAGTATGTATATAATAATTCCTATTTTTATAGGGGTTATACCTTAACTACAGGATTCTAGAGGTTGTAAATTTAAACTTAATAAGTTTGCATCCATTTAATTTTCTTCATAGTTATACATAAAACATCTTATAATTACATAATCTATGTTGGTGTTAATGGCTGATATATTCTATTAAAACCACATAATAACAACCTCAGAAATCTATGTTAAGCCCTTATTTATATTTTAAATTATTTTACAATGATTACAAATAACCTATACTTTTCATAAACTTCATGGCAGATGTTTTATTAGAGACAATTAATTGCCGGTTCATCATTATAAACATCGTGTCAATAATGTAAAATCGTTTTGTTAGAATCACTTTAACAACGAATCTACAAAGAAGATTATTAGGAGGGAGCTCTAGTCCTATGTGCCTACCAGCTTTTCTCATAAGACCAATGTTAACTCTCCTCGTTCCTCAACTGATTATCCAACTTCGATGATTTTTGTTAATTTTAAATAATAGGAAAATGCCTCTAGCGATTTAAGTGATCATTAAAAATAGTTTACCCGTACAAAAATCGTTAGTATTAAATATTTTAGACAAATTCTGAACACTTATTTTTTGTGGTATCGAAATATTGTTCACTGAAATCGCTATGTATTTTATTCTTTAAAAATAGTCATAAATCAATGATAACGAATTAGGAGGGACGGGCTTTTAAAATTAACATTAGCCTTATTGGGGAAGCAGGTAAAATTGCGAAATGTTTCCTGACTGGAGCCCACTCTTATTAAGCACAACCTAAATCATCACCAATTAGAGCCTACTAAAAGTAACCTATACTCAATGCACTGCTGGAGACGATGAAGACGGTCTTGTTACAAAGCAATGTGCCTTCGTTAGGATTACCTGTTCTCATCGGCTAGAGTTATTCATGTCGGGATGAGCGCAAAGTTTCCGTGTTACCATCTAGCCTAGCCTTATCGCAAAAGCATTTAGCCAAAGGAATAAATAAACTGTATTAATTAAGGATGTATTTTACTAATGAATTCAGTGTGTAATACATCAACACAATGTGACTCTTCCGTTAATATTTAGGAATTTTTAGGATTTAAATAATTCGTGTAGCATAAATTATTTAGGACATAGCAAATTTACTCACATAAGGATTGTTATCAGCTATATTTAGATCGCTTTACCTCCCTATAATGACAGATGCTCAATTTAATTCTTCGGGAAAAGATCATTTCACGAACTGCGGATCAATAGATATTGTACAACTGCAGGTTAAGAACGGCGCAGTTGAAGGAAAAGCGCTTGCTATTTCAAGTGCCAAATCTTTCTAAGTGGCCCAACCAATCGCTTGGAAGTCGCCCGGTAAGTTAAAGTAGCCTTCTGTTATCCTCAAATATTGACCGAGTTGTCAATAAAACCACACTTCACGTGATTTTAAACCTAAGTTTTTTCCTCCTCCTTTTTGTATGTACATAACAGAAAGTTTTAATAGGATAACATGTACTTTATCCACTTTATCGCACCTTATTAGTTTTGTGAAGCTGTCTAGTGCGCAATATTATGTTATGTATAAATTAAATGATTTCATGCGTACTTATTAGTATAACATAATTAATACACATGAGTTCGATGTTGTATTATATAACTGATATATTTTCTCAGAAAGATTTTACTTCAACTGATTCCTAGATAACATAGTTTATAAACCAAAAACACATTTTTACTATTAAGTGTTTAAAAAATACATATAAAATCGTATAAAATAAAAAAAATATATATAATCATTCAAATAATAATAAATACCAATAATATATCACATATATTTACAAACAAAATTAAACTCTTATAGTAGTGTGGGTTTGCGGGTTTTGCGCCGGAAGTGACGTCATCCGGTCACGTGACCGGAAGTGCTGAGTCATGAAAGATGTTATCTGGGGCTGAGCCAGTGACGTAGGCGGTTTTGTGACGAAATGAGTAAAAGTTCAAAGTTCAAGGTCACGGGGAGGTAATTTTAAAAAAGTACTACCTCGCACGCGTAAAATCCGATTGTGATTCGATAGTTTTAATTCGATAAAATATCGAATGAAAATTATCGAATGAAGCAATCGAATGATACGAGTGCGAGGTAGAACAATTACAAATATTACTTTATTTTATTTACAATAAATCATATTACAAATATTACTTTATTTACAATAATTCATGTTTACAATAGTTCCCCGTTGTTGGTTGTCATCGATGTTGTTGATCCGGACGAGTTGCGGCCATCACTTTGTTTTCTGAAGAAAGACGGTAGATACTTCGATCCCTGCGCAGAGTCCATGTTGTGTTTTTGACACCTATCTGTTCTGTTAGGTGTTTGCATTTCATTGCTGTCAGGAGGAAATAATACGTGACGGCAATGAAATAGAAACATCTATCAGACCTTGAGTGAAATGATATTGTTATTTTGTGAAGAGCGTCTCGGAGAGCTCGATGTTCACCGGTCGAGAGCCGGAGGTGTACTGACTATTCGCTAGCTAGCGTTCTGGTATCAAACAAAATGGTGGGGGTAAAAGTGTAGTAGAACGAAGCAGATGGCTGGTGGCAGGTGGCAGGCGGCAGGTGGCAAGTGTGCGGCAGATGGTAGTCCCCCCACTACACCAGTCCCCCACTACACCAGTCTCCCCACCGAGTTTTACATCGCACAATAACTAGTTTACATGTGTTAGTTAGGGTTTAGCTCTTAGACTGTCAAGACCTTAGCTCCGTAACTAAAAACTTCAATAATGTTTGCGCTTCAACTCTGTATAAGTATAACAGCTACTATGATCTAAACCGGTGCATGTATTCATATGGTTCTTTTTGCAAAGCAAACAACTAGCTAAAAGTGTTTCAACCTCGATTATTCTTCGACGAAACCGCTCATTGTCCACTAAAAGTGTAGACCTTCTGTCTTCATTGTCAGGGAAGTAGAAAGTAGTGTCAAGGGGACTACTGAAGGTCACCTTCCTCATGTTCCTGTAAAACTGCGACATTTTTCAGACCCTCTAGGTAGATGTTCATCCGTCAAGAGCTGGAAGAATAATGATGGAGCGTTATCATGTATGATAGGCACCTAACCCCCACCACAACGTTACCTTGTCCTTCAAACCATCGTTTTTACGCTACAGATGCTATACTGTTGGTTAGATTTAAATTTAAATTGCACCTTCTTGTTTGTCTTGGCAAGCCGCGTAATTGAAGTATCCACATGTTATACTTTGAACCAAAAACAAAGAAGTTATTTAGGTTTGTCCTTGAAAATAGGTGTTTTTTCGCTGTTGCTGCTATACCCGTTGTCGGATCTGAATTCTGTTTGCACCAACTTGTTCGTCTGATCAATCCGCGTAATTTGAGTACCCACTTAATATACTTTAAACCGTAAATAAAGAAGTTATTTAGGTTTATCCTTGAAAATAGTAGTTTTTTCGCTGTTGCTTCTATACCCTTTGTCGGATCTGAATTCTGTTTGCACCAACTTGTTCGTCCGATCAATCCGCGTAATTTGAGTACCCACATGACATACTTTGCACAAACTTTATACCCCCCCCCCCCTTGGGTCATGGTCATGGTCAAGGTCAAGGACCTTGGGACTTCGAAATTTTTACAAAGTGGGCTGCACACAAACATAAGACTAACAGTCTCCTGCCTATGTACAGGCCAAGTCCCTAACTTGAAATGCTTAGGGTGGTCCTGAAAAGGACCGTTTTTGATGCCATGAAGAGGAGTCCTGAAGGAGTTGCGGTTAGTCGAGGTGGAGGAAATGGACAAGGGCTGTGACAATTTATTTAATTAACCAATGCGCCTTGCCCTCTTGTCTGACGAAAAACAGTTCCTTTTTTCTCCTGCCTATGTACAGGCCAAGTCCCTAACTTGAAATGCTTAGGGTGGTCCTGAAAAGGACCGTTTTTGATGCCATGAAGAGGAGTCCTGAAGGAGTTGCGGTTAGTCGAGGTGGAGGAAATGGACAAGGGCTGTGACAATTTATTTAATTAACCAATGCGCCTTGCCCTCTTGTCTGACGAAAAACAGTTCCTTTTTGGATGGGATTCTAGGCGGTTGCGGCAGGGAATGAGGCAGTTGGACCTTGAAGTGAAAATCTTCATGTTGTAAAATATAGCTGTTTCCGCTGAGCCTTGCCACAAACTTGTATTTGATATTTGTTTTTAGTTTTCTAAATTTAAGTGATTTGAAGTTTAGAGGAGTGACTAATTCTTCTTCCTTCAACACCCTCGTCCGCTCCATCACCTCATCCACGGTGAGAGGTGGAGTTGAAGGTCGAGGCTGACTTGTAGTCGAAGTCGAAGGTCGATGCTCAGATGACGGATGTTGGTTGAAGTAGAGCGGATGGTTCTTAAAATTTCTTCTTATTGTGGTCTTGAAAGAAGTTGGTCTCTTAAAACCACTTCTTCTCTCAACCGTCTCCTTCAGGGATTCCTTCAGACGTCGCAGTTTCTCAAGGTTCACAGGGGAAGTCATCGTAGCGCTGCTGATCGGCACGTAGTTTTAGTTCGAGAGACAAAGCTGGAATGAGTCCTAATGTCTTGACTTTTGAAGGGTCAGACGGTTTATCTTGTTGATTAGGTTTTTGGCGGCTTGCCAAGTGTAACCTTGACACTTCCATATACGGGTAGAAAGCTAAGAACCGGTTCCCCTTCCCTTCATGACCCCCCCCCCCCCCTCATTTGGATCATGTCCCCCCCCCCCCTCATTTGGATCATGTCCCCCCCCCCCATTTGGGTCATGTCCCCCCCCCATTTGGGTCATGTCCCCCCCCCCATTTGGGTCATGTCCCCCCCCCCCCCGACGTCACGGGGCGGGGTCACCTCCCACCACTGACCGCCGCCTTTATAAGCGGGAGCAGTCCGCAGTCTCTTCGCAGTAGGCTGCCGCCCGTTCGTGATCTACGTCCGTCCGGGTTGCATTCTGCTGCAGCGTAGGTCTTTTAAGTGTGCGTTGGGCCCGACGCGCAATTAAGAGATCCGCGCCTTTGCATGTGCATGGTAGTTTGTTAAGCATGGTAGTTTGTTTGTTAGATTATTGCTTGTAGATTGCTGCTAATTAATGTAGTTAGTTTAATGAATGTTGGTGTTGGTTTTAAGTGTTTTATTTAATGATGAAATATGTACCTTTCTTACAGATCCTTATCCCTGGGTAAAGTCTTTATATCCGTGGGGTTTGTTATCAAAGTAATTTAAATGCCGGTCTTTGTAAATATTTAATGATGAAATATGTACCTTTCTTACAGATCCTTATCCTTGGGTAAAGTCTTTATATCCGTGGGGTTTGTTATCAAAGTAATTTAAATGCCGGTCTTTGTAAACTACCTTGGTCAAAACATTGGTTCGCAGTAGCCTGACGCCCGTTCGTTGATCTACGTCCGTCCGGGTTTCAGTGTTGCTGTTGTGACCTTGTTAAACTGACCGCAGTATCCTGACGCCCGTTCGTGATCTACGTCCGTCCGGGTTTCAGTGATACTGATTGTTCTTTGTAAAATTAACGTTAACTCTAACTGACCAGTTTGTTTCAAAGTAATGTAATTTGTTTCTCATCCCTTTCCTAACCCCCTGACAATAAGTTTCGGCCCTGAAAACCGGACTTGTCAATACGGCCATGTAAACCGGTTGACATTACCTTTCTTAGCCTGAGAAACTGTTGTGATTTTCCTTTTTTTTTTTTGGGGGGTTTTTTTCTTTATTTTTTGTTATTAAAATCATTGCTTGTAATTCCCTGTCCCCTAATACAGAGCGGGGAATAGAGCACCAATTTGTGCTCTACCGGACTTGTCAATACGGCCATGTAAACCGGTTGACATTACCTTTCTTAGCCTGAGAAACTGTTGTGATTTTCCTTTTTTTTTTGGGGGGGTTTTTTTTTCTTTATTTTTTGTTATTAAAATCATTGCTTGTAATTCCCTGTCCCCTAATACAGAGCGGGGAATAGAGCACCAATTTGTGCTCTATTCCCCGCTTTGGCAACAAGTTCAGATGACCTTGACCCACTGACAGGACTTATAAAACCTCTGTCTGGTTACATATAGGAAAATTAATATTTTAAACCATAGCCTATCCCCCTTCCCCTTTCCCCTTTCTCCTTCCACTTATATTGGGTATAAAAGAGGCTTCCCATTACTGGTAAGATCATTCTGCTGCTTGTGCTTGCTCAACTCAGAACTATGGAGTCACACCCGATATCACTACCGACTTCTGCATCACCCTCTACTTCTACATCACCCTCGACTTCTGCATCACCCTCGACTTCTGCATCACCCTCGACTTCTGCATCACCCTTGACTTCGGCTGCTGGTTCAATTCTTCGTCAGGCTCTTTTAATGTCTCTTATCATCCCTGAGAAGACAACTTCACCACCCATTATGGATCGACCAACTTCTCCTTCACCATCATCCTCGAGATCAAGGTTTTCGTCGAGCTCCTCCTCCTCATCATCTACCTCGAGATCAAGGTCTTCTTCGAGCTCCTCATCATCCACCTCAAGATCAAGCTCCACCTCGAGATCAAGCTCTAAAATATCTACAAGACCCCCAATTGAAATTTCACCTTCCACTAGTTCAACCAGACCTTCAGTAATTTGCACAAATATTCAATCTCCTTCAGAGAAATTTAATCAATTAAAGTCATTGCATAGAAGGTGCATACGTCCTGCACAACTATGTAATTATATCTTCAAAAAAGGTGCAAAGAAAGGCGAACGCTGTGCAAAACAGTGTACTTTAAATGAAGAACTGTGCAATCTTCATTTAAAAAATACCGCTTCTCCTTCTTCACCACATCCAACAGTGAAACCGGCTAAGACTCGGATTAATAGGCTAGCTAAAAACAAACAATACGTCTTTGTAAAAATAATGGGATTCCTGAAGGTCATGTTAAAATGTGAAGACCGCCTTTACATTTTAAGATTACCTAAAGGCATGCGTCATCCCAAAAACCCTACAAAAAAGCACTATCTAATCCGAGCCGATTCAGGAACCACTGTGTGGAATAAATTGTAAAAAAAAAAAAAAAAAAAAAAAAACATTCTTTCCAAATTAAATAAAGTTTTTCCAAATTAAAAAAAAAAAAGTGTGGACAACCTATTTACAAATTGTAGCATATGCTGCAGAGTGTAAATAGGTTGTCCACACTTTTTTTTTTTACAATGTTACAACGACCTTGACCTAGATAACGGACTTAGATATTTTACACTAAGACAAAGATAAACGTAAAAGGAAAAAGGAGAAATATTATACTAAAGATATTATTCAACAGTGAAGAAGGGAGGGGGTAAGCGGGTATTTAAGCAAGCGATTCGGAATATAATTATTAGTTGTATCATCATGAGCGTCAACAGCAACACATGGGGAAAGGAAATTAGCGAAGAGGAGTTGTACGCGATTGCTGAGGCTGCTGAAATTACCGAGGTTTCTAAGATTGATAAGGTTGCGGAGAATAATGCCCAGTCACAACCGCAACAAACTACATCATCGATGCGGTCTACAACGCAGCAACCAAGACCCTATCATGTTATCCTGGAGGAGTATAATGAGGCAATGAGGTACGCCTTTACAAAGTGGTGTGGACAACCGCGTTCTCCTGAACAATGGGAGGAGCACGATGCAGACTTTCGCCTGGTTGCAGACTTAGAACTTGAGCTTCAAAGAGCAAAGGCTGCTCAATAGTGTGAAGATTTATTGTTTACTTTAAGAAATACAGAGCGGGGAATAGATCAGTTTGAGGTCCAAGTGAGAACCACTTACTGCTCTATTCCCCGTTTTGGCAATTTGTTCAGATGACCTTGGGACTTAGAAAATTTTGTTTGGTAAAAAAAAAAAAAAAAATAAAAAAAAAAAAAAAATAATAATATTGAAATATATATTTCTTACAAAAACATCCCCTCCCTAAAACTTGCACTCCCACCACTTCCATTGGGTATAAAAGAGACACCTTATCGATGGTAAAATTAGTCTGCTGCTTGTATTCGCCCACCTCAGACACCATGGAGCACATCAGAAAACCAACTTCTGACGCCTCTTCTTGTACTGTTTCATCTTCTGCTGCCCCATCGATACTTGTCCAGGCTATGATTCTATCCAACATTTTTCCAGAGACTAGTAATACTTCGCCAAACTTAAACTCGAGATCTCTCAAAACCGAGAGAAACAATGCTAGTTCTAGAAAAATGAGAACAAGGATCGCTGATTGTTATAAAGTATTAAGACGCATATTACCATCCTCCAATCCGTATGATTCTAAATTAACCACTATACAAAAGTCAATAAAATACATTTCAAACCTTCAGTCGCAGCTTCAAGAACCGTCCTTAATTCACAAAGAAGATTTACACAACCCTCCACCTTTTGAAGCTGTTTTTCTTAAAGAGGATGAGTTAGCGGACCAACATTTCTTCGCTGAAGAACCTTCAGCTTACAAACAAATCTTCCTCATGGATGAAGATCAGGATGAGTAACTATCTTAAAAAACTAAAGTCCTTTGAAATACAAAGCGGGGAATAGATCAGTTTGAGGTCAAAGTGAGAACCTCTTATTGCTCTATTCCCCGTTTTGGCAACTGGTGTAAATGACCTTGGGACTTAGAAAATATTCGTTTGATAAAAAATAATGAAAGATCTTCTTATTTCTCACAACAACAATATCTTTTCCTAACCCCCACCACTACCTAAACTAAGTATAAAGGAGGTTCTCCATCGCTGGTAAAAATTAGTACTCTGCTGAAAATGAATGCATCCACTACTTCTATCTCTGCAGCAACTATAATAGTTAGCAGACGGGTCGAAAACATTGATCAGTTGCTTGCTGTAAGGAGATTACTGCTACGGTATCTTGATATAGAGGTTAGTTGTCAATTGTGCATGTGGAGACCAACAGGTGAAGTTTATAGTAGTGAAAATGAAGCATTTGAAATAAACTACAGTAGAAAGTTATATAAAATCTTTGGTAATATGGTAAGGTTAGTCAATAATGGATGGAACATTAATATAACATTTTATATTGTTCCAAACCTGTAATTAAAGCAAAAAAAAAAAAAAAAACGATGGGTATATAAGCCCGATGTTACAGAGACAATTATCACTTTGGTTCTGAATTGCGTCAAGAGAGCACCTACCATGGTATACCTCCACTATATTGACTCTACTGCTAAAGTGGATACTTTTATCCAGCGTGTTTACCAACTGTTAACGGAGTACCATCATGTTCAGGTCAAAGGATTGGGTATTCGTGGAACAGAAGAAGTAAAAATAGATGTAAAACCAATCCCTTTGAAGAAAAAAATTGACCAATTATTACAAGAAGGCTACACACTGTGCCTTTATTACACAACCTCATAAACTAAATAAAACGCCAAAGGGGGGGAAGGGGGGGGGGAAATACAGAACGGGGAATAGATCAGTTTGAGGTTTGAATAAGAATCTCATACTGCTCTATTCCCCGTTCTGGTAATAGGATAAGGTGACCTTGACCCACTTACAGGACTTAATCATTTGTGTTACAATAATACCTCTTCCCTATCACTTTTCCCTACCACTTGCACTTTCAACACTTACCCCCACCACCACCGAAATCATGTATAAAAGGTGGTTTAGTATTAGTGGTAAATCAGTCTGCTACTTGGAATCATGTCGCCCAGAGATAACATTTTCCCTTCTAAGAAGACTATACTAGAATTGATTAAAAATATTCCATTAAATTTAAACGAAGATGAAGACGAAGACGATTCAGAGATGGAAGGTGAACTATTTAGTGATCTTGAACTATTTAGTGATCTTGAACTACTGAGTGAGTATGCTAGCAGTGAACCATATCTTGGAGAGATGGAGCTGTTGGAGCTGTTGACTGACGACGACGATGTCGATAATAATGAACCGGAATTTCATCATCAGTTGCTTTGCTTGGAGGAAATGGACCTTGTTGATAGTGAAACCCCTCCAAGCAGTATTAATATCGATGATGTAGTTCTAGATCCAGTCACAGGGAACTTTTGTGTTCGTCGTCGCTTATTTAGTGATACGAGCTCATCATCATCATCATCGGAAGAATCTGAATAAGTTTTTGTTGTCTTCAAATAGTTTACTTTAAATACAAAGCGGGGAATAGATCAGTTTGTGGTTATAGTGAGAATCACTTACTGCTCTATTCCCCGTTTTGGTAATATCGTCGTATGACCTTGACCCATTTACATGATTAAAAAAGTGGGGTAACTTATACATTTAATGGTGGGGGAACGTCTATTTAAAGACGATGCAACAGTGTATATTTATCATATAGGCATAATGAACCCACCAGGAAACTCCGTTTGCTACAGCTTTCCCCTCATAATAACAAAACGGTTCGAACTCGAAAGGCGACTCATAAAAGTCGACGTAATTCCACAAGATCTTCGTTCGGCAATGTTGACTATTGAATATGTTAAAGATGAATCTACAACTGAAGATCCCTATTGTTTTATGAAATTTTTAGTTGATCAAGATGCAATGTGTACAATCCAACTTCACATCCGAGTTTAAAATTTATCAAATGTTTCTGTTGGAGAAAATTGTCTTAGTTAAATACAGAGCGGGGAATAGATCAGTTTATGGTTTAATATGAAATCATTTACTGATCTATTCCCCGTTTTGGCAAATTTGTTCAATAACCTTGACCTAAATACAGAAATTTGTAGCCTCCAGCTACAATAGTAAATATAAAATGCAAAAAAAAATAGTAAACTTAACGTAATACGTACCCCCATTACTTTTGCTAGGGTATAAATAGAGGGGTATTTGCAGTGTTGTTCATTATTGCCTAGACCCTTGTGGAGATCGCACCTACATTATGCATCGCTGCGATATTTGCAAGTCTTCATTTAAGGATGAATTTATTTTAATGATACATAAAGAACTGAAACATAACAAAAACCAAAATGAAGAATATGAAGAAGAAGAATTGAAAGAAATAGATCAAATGTTAGCTCAACACCAAAATTCCAGACCTAGTATTATTCAATATGCACCATCAACATCGACTTCTACCTCTGCTAAGTCTACACTTCACCGTCCTTCAACATCATCATCATCATCTGCATCGACTTCTACGCCTGTTCTGTCTACACTTCATCATCCTTCAACATCATCAGCTGCATCGACTTCTACGCATGCTCTGTCTACACTTCACCGTCCTTCAGCATCAACAGCAGTAAATGTAGAACTACATGCCCGAGCACTTCCGGGTAATGTAGTAACCCACTTCAAAATTGACAATGCAAAATTACAACTCAAAGAGTTTTTAAATAACGCAAAAGGATTGGTAAGCAACACTTTGCAAAATGAATTAAAAAGATTAAATTTTATTAAATTTGGACTATTAATGGATGCTTTATTTACAAACATTCAAAATGAAACTTCACCGAGAGGGTTTTTAACAAAAAACCGAACTATTATGTTTTCGTCAGATATTGATTCAATCGTATCTGAATGTTTTGAAGAGCTAATGACTAAAATACAAGAACATGAAGGAAGAGGCTCTGGATGGAATTTGTTAAGCATCACAGGGCTAGACTTAAGAGTACACAAACACGGCTATGGAATTCGAGGAAGTAGCTACATTCCTCTACCAACAAAGATTAGAAATACCTTATCCTGCGTCAACGTACAAAATCAAGATACTGAGTGTTTTAAATATGCTATGTTGGCCAAATATGTAACAATTCATCCGGAAAGACCAAGTCACTATTATGAAGAAGTACAACATAGATATAATTTCCAAGGGATGACTTACCCTGTTGCTATAACAGACGTTTCAAAATTTGAAAAACAAAATCCTTCAGCTTCTGTCAACCTCTTCGGATTGGATTCGACAAACAATTTGTACCCCTTGCGTATAACACCAAATGAGCGCAGAGATCATACCGATTTGTTATTAATTACTAAAGGTGATATTTCACACTTTGTGTATATCAAAAAATTTGAAAGTCTTGTTTCTAATCAATTATCTAAGCATAAAAGAAAGATGACAATTTGCAAAAGATGTTTTTGTCACGTGAACAAAGAACTAAGAAGGGGAGGGTCTGATTGGTTAGTAGAACACCAGCGGTTATGTAATGGAAACTATGAAGTAAGAATTAAATTGCCGCATCCTAGCAGAGCGCAGATAAAATTTGAGAAAGTAATACAACAATACCGTGTACCTGTTGTTGTTTACGCTGATTTCGAGTCTTCTTTACATCCGATTGAACAACAAGAAGAGGACGTTACAAGAAGAAGCAAATACCAACTTCATTCACCAAACAGTTATTGCATACTAATTAAATCCACGTTGACTGAAGACCATCTTCAAAAATATGGACTATCATCTTCTCCAAAGATTTATCGCGGTGAAGAAGCAGCCAAATACTTTGTCGATGATTTGTATGACATAGCTGCAAAGGTAGAAGAACTGTATGGAACAAAGGTACCCATGTCACCTATGGAAGAAGAAGAACTTCAACATTATGATTCAACAACAACGTGTTATTTGTGTAATAACACCTTTACACTGGATAACGTTAAAGTTCGTGACCACGATCATCTTACGGGAGCGTACAGAGGTGCAGCCTGTAACGCTTGCAACTTGAATTACAAACTACCATATTTTATCCCCGTAGTTCTGCACAATCTGAGTGGTTATGATTCGCACTTCATAATCCCCGAACTAGGAAGAGATAATGGAGCAATAGACGTTTTGGCTACTACAATGGAAAAATTTATAAGCTTTTCAAAAAAGGTGGGTAAAATTAAATTAAGGTTTGTTGATTCATTTAGATTTATGCCTTCAAGCCTCATGAAATTATCTGAAAATCTAAGAAGAACAGATTTGATAGAAACAAGCAAAATTGTACCCAATAGTAAAATGGATTTGGTTCTTCGAAAAGGAGTCTTCCCCTATGATTACATCGATGGACTGCATAGATTTGATGAAACATCACTACCTTCACCAGAACACTTCAAAAACAAACTTAATGATTCGGAAATATCACTTGAGGACTATCAACACGCACGTCGAGTATGGAACGAGTTAGATATGAAGACCTTAGGAGATTACTCGGACTTTTATGTCAAACTAGATGTAACTCTTCTTTGTGATGTAATGGAAGAATTCCGAAACACCTGTTTTGCTGCATACGGTTTGGACCCTCTACATTCGTATACTTCACCAGGATTAGCTTGGCAAGCCATGTTAAAAGAAACAAAATGCAAACTCCAACTTTTAACAGACATTGACATGGTTTTAATGGTTGAAGCTGGAGTAAGAGGCGGATTGACCCAAAGTGTTACCAGACATGTCAAAGCCAACAACAAATACCTACCCGATTACGATGAAACCAAACCGTCAACCTATTTAGGATATTTCGATGCAAATAACCTGTACGGATGGGCAATGTCAAACCCACTTCCTTTTGATAACTTTAAATGGATTAATCCCGACTCTATTGGCGATATTTTACAAATTCCGAAACATGGTGACACTGGATATATTTTGGATTGCGATTTTGAATACCCAGAAAATTTACATGATCTTCATTATGACCTTCCACTTCTTGCTAAAACAGAAATTTCACCAATTGGAAAACACCCCAAATTAATGATGACATTAAATAATAAACAACGCTACGTGGCTCACTTTTGGGTGGTTCAACAAGCTATCGAATTAGGACTACGTCTAACAAAAATTAATAGAGTTTTGGAATTTTCTCAATCATGCTGGTTGAAACCCTACATTGATTCAAATACCATCAGAAGAGCAGCAGCTACATCAGACTTTCAAAAAGATTTCTTTAAATTAATGAATAATGCGATATTTGGAAAAACATTGGAAAACAAAAGAAGACACAAAAATGTTAAACTTGTTACCGACGCAAAAAAATTACAGAAACTAGTACAGCAGCCAAATTTTAGAACATCTATAATTATTAATGAAAAACTTGTAGCAGTGTCCATGAAGAAGACGAGTGTGAAGATGGATCGTCCTTTGTATATAGGCATGTCAATCTTGGACATCTCAAAAACACACATGTACGATTTTCACTACAACAAAATGGTGGCGTTCTACGGAAGAGAAAATATATCTATTACATATATGGACACTGACGCTTTTATATATCGCATAGTAACATTGGACATGTATAAAGATTTACGTACATTTATTTACAAGAACGACTTTGATTTCTCCGATTATCCAAAAGATCATCCAAACTACGACAATGACAGACACAAAAAAGTACTAGGCAAATTCAAGGATGAGGCTAATGGTGTTCTGCTTGAAGAGATTGTTGCACTGATGTCTAAACTATATTCTTTGAAACTCTATAATGAAAAAGAAGAAGAAGAAAAGAAGAATAGCTATATTAAGAAAGCTAAAGGTGTAAAGAGTTTATATTTAAAGAAGAAAGTGCATTTTGAACACTACAAGCAATGCTTATTTGAGGATAACATCATTACAGCTAAATTCAACACCATCAGAAGTTTTAACCATCAGCTGTACAGCGTGACTGAAGTTAAAAAGGCGCTATCCTGTAATGACGACAAAAGACAAACCCTTCCAGACAACATCCACACTTTACCATTCGGTCACTATTCCCTCAACCCTATTGACTAATAACCCTTTCATCGTCCTAGATCCTCTATCCTTTTCCTTTCCGTAAAAAAAGGGGAAACACAGCAATGTTAAGCTGTGTTTCCCCTTTTTTTACACAAGTTTTGAATGACCTTGAACTATATGTATATATATATATATATATATAAGCAGATTTATACAAAAGAATATTTAATACCATATCAGCTGCCTTCGTGAAACCATCATGTCAGACCTGAAGGAGAAGATTATTAATGAACTACACAAACCTGCAAGAATAAAGTTTCCAAGAAGAAATACTGTTATAAAAGGGATAAATGATCTATATCAAGCGGATTTAATTGAAATGCGACCGCATAGCAGAATAAACAAAGGATTTAAATATATACTCACAATTATTAATTGTTTTACAAAAGTTGCAGACGCTTTGCCTCTAAAGGACAAGACTGGTAAAAGCGTAACAGAAGCCATGGAAATAGCCATAAAAAGAGATAAAAACAAAATTAAACATTTACAAACTGATGATGGAACAGAATACTTTAATACAAACTTTGCACAGTTAATGAATAAATATAAAATAAATCATTATTCTACAAATTCAGAGAAAAAAGCTGCTATTGTAGAAAGATTTAATAGAACCTTAAAAGGAGCACTGTATAAACAATTTTCAAAAAGAGGTTCTTACGTATGGTATGATGTTTTACCACAATTAATAAATGATTATAACAACAGGTTTCATAGAACTATTGGTATGAAACCTAACAAAGTAAATAGAAGAAATGCAAAAGATGTATTAAAACGCATAAAGAAAAATACAAAGCCTAAAGTAGAAAAAATGCAGCCAAGAAAATTTAATGTAAGTGATAAAGTACGGATTAGTAAATATAAGGGAGTGTTTACCAAAAAATACCTTCCCAATTGGACGAATGAAGTTTTTACAGTGTATAAAGTGCAACCGACTGTACCTGAAACGTATATCCTAAAAGATAACAAAGGAGATTTGTTGCAAGGTGCATTTTATGGACATGAAATGTTAAAGTCAACAGTAGGTGATGTATATCTTGTTGAAAAAGTGTTACAAAGAAAAAAGGACGCAGTTAAAGTGCGGTGGTTAGGGTTTAACAAAACTGAGGATTCATGGATACCTATAAAGGACTTGGTTTAATACAAGCAACTCATTTCATCGTTAACCTTTGAGCAGGATGGAGATTATTCACCATAAAGATCGATTCAATATTAATAACATAGATGATTTAACTGTGGATAACGTTAAAATCAACAATGGTAAACACGGTAGTTTACTTCCAAACACTGTTCGATGTATAGTAAGTGGCCCCTCAAACTGTGGAAAGACCAATGTTGTCTTTAATTTGATCACTAATCCGCAGGGATTAAGGTTTAGTAACCTATATATTTTTTCAAAGTCTCTACATCAACCAAAGTATCAATTGCTGGATAAAATCCTATCTGATGTGTCTGATGTTAATTTTTACAAATTTAACGCTAGTGATAGCATTATGCAACCAAACGAAGCGAAACCGTATTCTGTATTTATATTTGACGATGTATCTTGTGAAAATCAGGATACTATTAGAAACTACTTTGCCATGGGAAGACATAATAACATCGACAGCATATATATAGGACAAACTTATAGCAAAATCCCAAAACAACTTATCAGAGATAATGCAAATATTCTAATTGTATTCAAACAAGATGATACTAACCTAAAACATATATATAACGATCATGTGAATGCGGATATGCCATTTGAAAAGTTTAAAGAGCTTTGCGGAAAAGCATGGGCGGAAAAGTATGGATTTTTGGTTATTATGAAAGATCAAGCTATAAAAGATGGTCGTTATAGAATAGGTTTTGATAAATTCGTTTTAATACACTGATTAGCGGTATTACTGTACAAGTCGTCAAGGTGTGAAGATGGTTAACCAGGAAAAGCTATTAAAGGAAATAAAATCACTTAGTGATTCTATTAGACAAAAAAACCGAGCTTTAAAATCAGGTATAAATGAAAGAGAGCAATTTTTAGAAACAACATTCAAACCTGTTACTGAACCTTTAAAGCGATTAGCACAAAATATGGAAAGACCTTCATTTCGCTTCGAAGGAGACAAAATGCTACCAATTTCCAAATATGAAGAAGAATTTCAGAATGATGAAAGTTCTGACCAGTTACAAACATCTGAAGAAAGCGACGAGTATGAAGAAAGCGGAGATATAGGAGATTTAAGGGAAAAGAACATTGCAGGAGATACAAGTACAGAAGATACAAGTGCGGAAGATACAAGAGCAGAAGAAGAGGATATCAACCCATCCAACTTAAGCAAATTAGGCACAGATATTATGTTTAAAGGAACACTTGGAAGAAAATATACATTAAAAATGTTACATGGCACACATGCTAATCGAAATTATCATACATATGGAGCTAGAATAGAGGATAAAGGATTAATGATTGGAGATAGAAAGTTAGATATAAACGAAAATGATGATATAGTTATTGGTGATAAGAAATATAAAGGTACAACAGGTTTGTTTGAACTCATCTTTAAAAATAATCCTGGTAAATTTACTAAAAAGGATTTACAATTGTTTAAAAATATACTAGAGTATACAAATGCACATAGAAAAAAATATTCCAAAGAACTACCTATTCATAGAAACAGGTCAATAAAATACACAAACATTATATCTAGTCTTTTCCCCTCGAAATCAAATAAAGCTCCAATTAAAAGAAGAGCTTTATCTTCTGCTGAATTAAATGTTTTGCATAAAAAAAGAAAAACAACTGATCCTACTACATCTGGAAGGGGATTATTAAAAAATTTGTATAAAACCAATATAATATATTACAACGATATAAATAAGTTAGTTGATCGAATGAGGTTATTACATGAAGCTATGGAAGCCGGGCACACTGGTTTAGAAAACGAATGGGTAGCTTTGGTTGATGAACTGCGAAAACGAGAAATAATTGTTCAGTAGACGTATATATATATATATATATATATATATATATATATAGTAAGAACCTAAACGATAGCGATTCAGTTACATCATGAGTGTGGACAAGTTTGGACGGTATTCCGAGTTTGGAGTAAAATCTGGATATAGTGAAAAAAGAGCTGGGTTTCCGTTAACACCTGATGGTAATTATAATTTTGAAGGAAAAGTAATTCAAAATGTTGGTGATCCGCTTTTGTCTTCTGATGCGGTTACGGTACAATACATGGATAAAAGAACCCCGATTGTACACGAAGACCATTGGGGATTTTCCGGTAAAAGGTTAAGCAATATAAAACATCCCATTTATGATGGTGAAGCAGTAAATTTAGCGACTTTAAAATTGTTAACGATTTACAAAAAGAATGAAACTGATACAAGCTATGATGTAAAAAAATTAAAATTGTCAAATGTAGGTGATTGTGAGCAGGATGGAGACGCTGTAAATAAGAAAATATTTGATATAGTACACAAGAAATGGACTACAGAATATGAAAAACATATGGAAAGGTTTGGTGCAGCTTTATTTAATTATATCCATCGGGCTTCAGGAAGAGCTGTAGCTTCAGATGTTGACAGCCACAATTATTTAGACTGGAAAAAGATACACAATCCAGAAAAACCTAATTAATTAGATAAACCGTCTGAGCCTTCTAAAGTCAAGACATTAGGAAAGGGGGATAAAGTGAATGTGATTAATGAACCAACAGAAAACGATGAAGATTATATAAGAGAAAAAAGAATTTAAATACCCATGATAAGGGATAAAGCATCTACATTTAATTAATTAATCCATTTCTATATAATAAATGGATTTTAAACAGTATATATAATACAAGAAGCCAAGACTAATATTACATTCATTGTAAAACATTTATAGAGTGCACCTACTGATTGTAAGTTTGGCTATAAATAGTCATGCCGAGGGCTAAACGCATCAGTCATAATCGAGAGAGATTACAGAGAGGAAGGGGAATAGCATCAACAGCATTTTCTCTATTAAGTAAACCGGTTGGAGCTATAGTTAACAAGGCGATTGATTTATTACCTGTGGAATTACATTTACCTGGAGGATATCAATATTGTGGTCCTGGAACCAAATTAGAGAAACGGCTTGCTAGAGGAGATCCTGGAATAAATAAGCTTGATCAGGCTTGTAAACAGCACGATATAGCGTATTCCAAATTTGGTGATACAAAAAATAGATCAATAGCAGATAGAGCACTTTCTGAGAAAGCTTGGCAAAGAGTAAAATCTAGTGACGCGAGTATTGGTGAAAAAGCAGCGTCTTTAGCAGTAACAGCAGCAATGAAAGCAAAAACTACGTTTGGAGGAGGAGGAAAGAGAAGAAGGCGTGGGAAAAGACCCGCTAAGAAACAAGGAGGTAATATCAGAAGAAAACGTCGATCTACTAGTGGTAAAGGTAAAAAGAAACCAACAATATGGTCAATGATAAAAAAGGGAGGAGGACTATACCTAAGACCGTATCGTGTGTATTAAATAAGAAAGAGCAATTAATAATTAAAAACAAAGAATTAACCAATGAAGAACTGATTACATATGCTTCTTGTTTGAAAATCCCATTTTTTAGAGGAGTATTTATGAAAGATGAATTACCGGTTAAAATGTGGAAAAATGAGACTGGTATAGTAAATTTGGATAATAGTGAAGGATTAGGCACTCATTGGGTGTGTTACAAGAAACTTGGTGAAACGATTTATTATTTCGACAGTTTTGGAAACCTTCCACCACCGAAAGAACTTCAACAATACTTTCGTGCGGCAGAAAATGTTTTTTACAATTATACAAGAAAACAACCTGATGATACATCCATTTGCGGTCATTTATGTTTAGACTTTTTAGCTAAAAGTGTTAGTCAACTTTAAGATGTCTTCGTATACAGTGTCATTAACCGGTAACTCATGTACTTTGCGCAGTATTCTGTTTCCAGCGCTACGTTTGCAAAAAGGAAGACTATGGGAAGCCGCATTATTGGATTTAACAACATATAACTCTATTCCAAACGTTAGTGAAGGAATTAATAACAAAATACATTATTACAAGACAAAAGATAATAAAGGAAAATATTCAGCTTTGGAAGAATTCAGTTTACCAACAGGAGCTTATGAAATTGATAATATAAATGAAGTTATACAAAAACATATGGGAAAAGAAAATATAACGATAAAAGGCAATAACAATACAATGAAAGCCGAAATTACTTCTAAGTATTATATTGATTTTGGCCAAGAACGTTCAATTGGTAGTTTATTAGGGTTTTCTAAGGAAACAAAGGTATTAGAACCTAATACAACTCATTCTGGGAATAGAACTGTGACGATCATCAAAGTAAACAGCATAGACATTACATGTAACATTATACAAGGATCCTACAGAGATGGAGAAAATCGGCATATATTACACACATTCTACCCATCAGTCGCACCGGGTTTCAAGATAGTAGAAAAGCCTCAAAACCTTGTGTACCTACCGTTAAACACCAGTTTCATTTCAGACATCGTGCTGAACATAGTGGATCAAGACGGAAACCTTATTGACTTTCGAGGAGAAGCTATTACTGTAAGAATACATATAAAATCATCCGCTTAGATAATGGGGTTATCATTTAAAAAGAGAGAGCCAACCAGCAAAGAGGTCAGTAGCTCATCAGCTGTAGAAGGATTAACAAGTGACAACATTCTTTTTCTAGAAGAAATTGGATTAAAGGTCATTAACAATGGATATACTGGATATAGCGCAGGGCCCAACATTCGACGAGACCTTATGGGAAAAGGAATATCACACGCACAACCCTTACGCTTCGTCCAAATTAAACAATAACGATGAAATTAGGATTCCTATACAACAACAAGACATTTATACTCTTCCATGCGAAAGTTATTTATATATTGAAGGAAAAGTAACAAAAGCTGACGGTACTGTTGGAACCACTGTTCCGTTCATAAATAATCCTATGGCATTTTTGTTTGACGAGATTAGATATGAAATTTCAGGAGTTACAGTCGATTCAACAAAAAAGGTTGGAATTTCCAGTACCTTAAAAGGATTAGCGTCTTTAACACCAAATGAGAAGAATCTGTTAGCTGTTGCAGGATGGGCTGCACCAGACAAAAGTATAATTACTCCTGACGCTTCGGGAAACTTTGATTTTTACGTACATTTAAGATTACTTTTAGGATTTGCTGAAGATTACAGAAGAATAATAATAAATATAAAACAAGAACTAGTTTTATTAAGGTCATCAAACGATAATGATATTATTAAAGCATCTGCTGGAACAACTGAAGCCAATTTAGACTGGAAACTAACATTAGACAAGATTGTTTGGAGAGTACCACATGTGCGACTAAATGATGAACACAGGATTACATTATTAAGAAAGTTAAAATCAGATCGAGACATTGTAATGCCATTCAGAAGCTGGGAGTTTCATGAATACCCCGTTTTACCTTCAACACAACGGCATACATGGACTGTAAAAACTTCTACTCATTTGGAAAAAGCGAGATATGTAATCTTTGGATTACAAACAAAGAAAAAAAGTATATTAACTGAAAATGCTGGTGAATTTGACCATTGTAAATTAACAAACTGTAAAGTGTTCCTGAATTCACAATTCTTTCCCTACGACAACTTTAATATCTCTTTTGATAAAAAAAGGTACAGTGTTTTATACGATATGTACGCTAGGTTCCAAAATTCATATTACGGCAAAACAAACACACCTCTACTATCTCCCGTACAGTTTGAATCGAAAGCTCCGATTGTTGTAATTGATTGCTCCAAACAAAACGAATCTGTAAAATCGTCTAGTGTTGATATAAAAATAGAAATGGAATTTCAAGAAAACGTACCTGCAAATACATCTGCGTATTGTTTAATTTTTCACGATAAAATTGTTACATACACACCGTTGACTGGTATCGTAAAGACGGTATTGTAAAACGTTGTACCACCACCGGCACCGCCACTGTCGCTAACCTATAAATAGCGGAGCAACAATGCAGGTCTTCAGTTGATCGTCTATCATCGCATGGGCAACATCTTCTACAAAATGAGTTCTCCATCTGTTGTACAAGGTGATGCAGAGGTAGCACCGTTATTGGAACGTGATAATACTAGTGAAGAAAAAATCATCAAGGAAATAACTGCATTTTTAAAGTTTGGTAAAAGAGATAGAGAGGAGGAAAGTAATGCAGACCCATCAAAGGTAGTACCAAAGAGGAAGAAGAAAGTTGAAGAAAATATTCCTCCTCACATTTTAACTGAAGTTTTTTTGCGAATCTTTTACCCCATCTCAGCATGCATCAGTAAAAGTGTATCAGTTGGATTGATGAAGTCATTGGATTATTCCCCTACAGTAATACTACACCATGGAACAAAAAAGGTTTTATTTTCGCAAAATGCTTGGGAGTCATTTTTGAAACATGTACATTTAATAGAATGTTATTTAACTAACAGTTTGTGTGGAAGGAAAACACATATTCGACTTTTGGATTGTGACAATGAAATCGATATTGTTAAACATCGTGGACAACTACAAGTGCGAATTAGAGACTTGACTCAACATGAAAATAAGATTCTACTGTCACATGATGAATTCTACGTTTTAAACTACGCAACAGAACCTATTACAAGGTACATGAGACAGTTGGTATTTGCAAGCGCTATTATTAAAGAATATTTGGTCGATACCTTGGAAAAACAACCTGATAGCACCATCGTGTACGGACCTGTGGATACATCTATTTTTAATAGAATACCTCATGAAGTTTGCATGTGGAGAAAGTTAAAGGATTTTGAACCACTTGTAGAAATCGCTACAGAAGCTACAGAAGAAACAACACAGGAAGAAGAAACGGAGAAACAAGAAGAAGAAAACGAAACACAAGAAGAAGAAGTTAAAAAAGACTAAAGTTTGACTTAGTAAAGAAGAACACACGTGGGGTAGGCCTATTGGTGACGGTGCCCACGTTAAATATACACCAACGCGCCTGCAACTGTACGGCCTGGTATTTAACCTACCGTGGTGTGGAAAACAGTTTAGTTGATCGCTAGGTGCCATGATGAGCGGAGGGGATGAAGAAGTGAGTGTAAAGCCTTGTGTAATAGAATTTCAAGCATTTCGAAATAATGATGATAGGTTTATTATCAAGGAATTAGTAATTTTAGACTTGCTTACATTTGTAGCCTACCCATTCACGTTTGATGCTCCTTTTTCTTTTAACAAACTTAACACCAAAGCAAAAAGTACAAACAAATGGATAACAAACTACTTTCATCACATACATTGGTATGAAGGATTTATAAGCTACAGTAATCTGCACAGTATTATGTTTAACTTTTGCAAACAATATTCACATATATACACAAGAGGATTAGAAAAAAAGAACTGGATACAAAAGTACACGCACGGTGATGTTTTCGATATAACTATCAGTAAGGACTTTAACATTAATCTCGGTAATATTTGTGTCGCTGCAAAAGATCTTAAACACGGCCAAACAAACTGTGCATTGTACAACGCGTATCGTTTGGCTGCTTACTTGAAACAAACGCAGGAATGTGGTGGGGGTAGCGGAGAACAGAAATGTGGTGGGGGTAGCGGGGCCTATAAATACGAGGAGACAGCACCGCTCCAGCACGAGTATTATTCGAGACTCCGAAGAGGCAACATCACAGAAGACACCACTGACGAAGATGACATCACAACAGTTTCTACAAACACTGGTTGATCAATTCAACACTCATTCAAAATCCGACCTTCTGCTAACTAAAAAGTGTTCAGAACTAAAAGAACAAAAACACTACATTATTCATAACATCAAGAAAGTGGAAACCACACATGGAGAAGCAATTCTAGTTTCATTGAGCGAAGGACCTTTCTCTCCAGGAGATGAGCCGAAGTTTCAAGTATTTCTTCCAAAACGATTTGTTCAACTGCTACAAAATGAAGATTTGCGAGATATTCAACCGGGGACGTTGTATTTGGTATCACACGGTGTAAGCGGCAACAACTCGACGGAACTCACTCTGCACATCACGCATCCTTGTACATAATGTCTCTGTTTGTATTTTATTGTTTGTATTTCTAGTTATCAATGTTAAACTTAAGTTTATTGTATTGTAAAATGTTTGTTTAATAAAGAAAATAAAAAAAAAAAATAAATAAATAAAATAAAAAAAAAAATAAAAACAGCAACACAGCAGTATATTATTTTATATACTGCTGTGTTGCTTTTTTTAAAATTCAAATGGATGACCTTGAACTTTCATTCAGGGTTAACTTATGAAGAGGTATAAAAGAGAGGGAGCAGTGAAGTTAGTCTCAGTCTTGTCTAACACACGCTGCAGCTAACATGTCGGTGTCACCTATGAAAAATTTATTTTTCGATAACAATTTGAAGACATATTGTTGCGAGTTACAATGTTTTAAAATACCAGGCGATCAAGTTGACGGGAAAGCTTGTCGTAAGTGCAAGTGTTTCAGCTATTGCATATGTAGATGTAAAACGTATCAAATGAACCGACAAGATAAACTACAAGAATTACGCCGAAGGATTGCATTACTGTGGCGGCGAATGTAGTAGCAACCAGCTGCCACCTGCCGCCTGCCATCTGCTGTCCGCCATCTTCTCCGCCCCACCATTTTGTTTGATACCAGAACGCTAGCTAGCGAATAGTCAGTACACCTCCGGCTCTCGACTGGTGAACATCGAGTGCTCTTCACAAACGTAAAACATTGTATTAAAATGTCCATTAAAATTAGGTGTATTCATTATGACTCTATTCATCTGGCGACTTTCCAAGACCTCGAGGTTTTTAATGAAGAGTTAAGACTTCTCATTGCGTCCGGTTACGATTTATCTTTGGAACTTTACGCATCAAAAAACAACATGGACTCTGCGCAGGAATCGAAGTATATACCGTCTTTCTTCAGAAAGCGAAGTGATGGCCGCAACTCGTCCGGATCAACAACATCGATGACAACCAACAACGGGGAACTATTGTAAACATGAATTATTGTAAACATAACTTATTGTAAATAAAAATAAAGTAATATTTGTATTAGTACTACCTCGCACTCGTATCATTCGATTGCTTCATTCGATAATTTTCATTCGATATTTTATCGAATTAAAACTATCGAATCACAATCGGATTTTACGCGTGCGAGGTAGTACTTTTTTAAAATTACCTCCCCGTGACCTTGAACTTTGAACTTTAACTCATTTCGTCACAAAACCGCCTACGTCACTGGCTCAGCCCCAGATAACATCTTTCATGACTCAGCACTTCCGGTCACGTGACCGGATGACGTCACTTCCGGCGCAAAACCCGCAAACCCACACTACTTCTTATTATCTACAAAATCTAAATGTTCAGCAGCTACTGCTGTTACTGCTACTTACTGTTACAGCACAATAATATTCAGAACGTAATAACTTCCCTTTTGAAGTACATCGCCACGAAACCCTACGAATGTCGCCACGCGTGGATCGAGTAATATGCAAATGTCGTCTCAGTCGGGATTTTATATGTGTAATTTACCGGGTGTGATGTGACTTGTAAACCTGTGTTTTGTATGTTTTTGGAGTGCGTTTATTTTAACTTTGACGGCAATCATAGATATGTGTTAAGACCGTTGTATTCAACGTCAACAACAAATGGCTGATGATGACTGATAATTGATTTGAACCAGTTCAACAAAAGGAATACATTTCGACACCATAGGCTGAAATAAGTAGGTTAGTTTTAAAATATAAAGTGTATAGGCTTTGAAAGATAAGAAACATATACGTTTCTGACAGAACCAACCAAAATCCATAAATTAAATAAAGTGTCACGTTAAAAAATATTTTTAAATATTGTAATTTTATCAGCTGTGTGATTTTATTTCACTATAAAACTGGAATATTGTGAACAAGTGGGGCTTTTGAAAAATCTATTATATATCAAACGTAACAGAACCTTGTTTTAATTATATGAAGCTGTAATCATTCAGTTAAAAAAAACAACTGAATGATTAATAGAAGTATATGATTCCAATTTTAACCTATTAACACGAACTATTTCTTGCACGAGGATACCAACAAAGATGAAAACAGACACGTGTATGGACATTCTTTGTTTTACATTAAAGTTTGAATAACTCTGAACTCATGTGCAACGGTTCTCTGAAGCGAACAGTTCTTTGAAAGCAGTTCTATAAATAGTCTTAAGATCTCGAGGATCGAGAATGTTAAAAGTCACTCAATGAAATTAACTGTCAACATTTGCTTTGACACTATCTTTATCTATATATCTAGTCATTACTTTCGTTTAATTGGAAAGTAATCACATTTATGTTTGGTTGGGGTTAGAAAACAAATGTTAAAAATAATTGTTTATGTAGAGAACTACTTTCAACTCTAATATACACGTTCGATTAGAACATCAAATATATATCTTAGTGATTTGTTGGTGTAGTAGTGGTCAAGGCAGCGGACTCCAGAACCATGGCAGTGAGTTCGAATCCTAGTCCTGGTATTTACATTGTATCACTCCTATACAACTCGTACGGTAACGGCTCACCCCTTGGTGAGCTGGATACGTTCTACGCACAGATCTTAGTCTATGTGAACGCAAGATCCGTAGATACTTTGTAAAGGTTTACTCAGTCAGTATATTTAAGAATTTCTAGCTAACCGAAAAAGACCTCATAAAAACAGCTGTAAGGTCACGTGATCACCAATCCAATCTGCAGTGTTGCTGGAAACACGATATTTATCGTACGCGTACCATATTTTCATCATCATTGTAATTAAAATTAACATTGTTTAACCATTTCCATTCTATGATCTGCTGTTATTTAATGAAACAAATATAACGTTTTGATTTATTTGAATTTTAGATTAATGGATTAAGGGTTTAAATTTTCTTTCTGTATGTCCAGTGACAATTTAAAAACGAGTTCGCACGCAGCACGCTGACGTGAGGGAAGTGAATTTCCACATAACAACTTGTAAAACTCAAAATAAGTGTAAAAATATACATTTGTCCAATTTTTATTGAAATCTGAAAACATTGATTTTTTGGCTGTTCTGATACTCCTGGTTTCTTTTACTTGCAAAGCTGGGAATACAATTTTGCGCATTATAAGGTTAGGAGAAGGTCCAGACAGGCTTGAAAGTAAGCGTGAGGTTGCTGGGGATGATAAAAGTACTCTTAACAAAGGAATAACAGGCTTTTCTAGTGTAAAACCCCCATAAGACAACGTACTGTGTTTGGTCGATTCACACTTTCTTTAA
This sequence comes from Allygus modestus, assembly GCA_963675035.1. Lineage (NCBI taxonomy): Eukaryota > Metazoa > Arthropoda > Insecta > Hemiptera > Cicadellidae > Allygus > Allygus modestus. The sequence goes on from OY776116.1 coordinate 139,430,751, forward strand.
TAACTCGGTAAATATTTATGCTAGAATGACGAGAGAAGGCTTAAAACTTTCGCCTCTCTAATTCCCATCTTTTTACATGCATTGATTTTACATCTGGAGCTTTTATGACCCTTTTTGGGCCCAAAAACTCAAAATTTGAAAGATTAATCCCCAAAAAAGGGGTTTAGAGTTTTCCGATTGTTTTGCCCAACGAACTTGTCCAACTGATTACAGAAAGGTACGTCCCTACCAAATTTGAAGTAAATCGGACAAAAAATGCGACCGCTAGAGTGCATACATATATATATATATATATACAATTTTGAACGACCCCCCAAAACGTGTTCAGGGGGTCACGTTAGGAACTTCTATGGTAGTCCCGGGCTTAAGTTTCACCGTGCGAGTCATGCTAATAGTTCACTTTCCAAAGGAAATTCACTAATAACTGTAATATTATTATACCCTGTAAGGTTGGCAACACTTTACGGTATGTTGTTGATTTATGATATAGCTAGACGCCCTCATAAGACATCTTTGCTGCGAATATTACTCTTATGGAAATAATCATACCTGGGCCGAAAACTCTACGAACCTTGATGTGCACGGGCCAAATAAGACAAAAGGACGCTTACAATCTATTTTCATACAAAATAAACATATCTCTTTTAACATTAGTTACTTCCCCTGCATTTTGCAGCACAAACAAAATGTGTTTCGCCCTCCATGAAAAATATATACGAATAGAGAGATTGCCCATGTAACTGGGATAGCTATTCTCTAATAAGAAACATAACAAACTATCGATTATATAACAACTACTATATTTAAATCACTTCTAAAGTGATGCACACACTTGTCACTTTAAAACATGAAATTTTACTTATCAAAATAAATGCTCTAATATGATGTAAATAATGTTTAGAAATACCTTCATTTTTCCCAAGCATATTTGCTGAGAGTAATTTTACTTGACAAACTCAATATTTGTTATTACGTAAAACCTCAATAAGGAAGTTCATCAATGGCCTGTGGTAAATACGAAACATGACCTTTTTAACAGTAACAATGAATTTCACCTTTAACCTTTGTAAAAGTTTTGGTTCTAATGACACCTTATAACTTGAATCTAAGGTTTTCTTTTAGCTATAACAACATATAGCATAACATTTATAATGCAAACACCTTTTGTTCTCATGTAAGTTTTAAAATTAATTTTCTAAAATGTTTCATTATAAAAAATTATATTCATTATTATTTTTAACCTAATCATTTTGAGGTATTATCATTAATAACCAAGACGGTTATGAAGAATTTAAATACACCATTTTTTTATCAAATTATGATTTGTGCTGTAGCTTAAGGTTTTATTTTAGTCCGAACGAAAATTCAATTTTACTCTACATAGCATTAGTAGGTATATAAAACAAATTGGTGAGAGTTACAAAAGTTATAACTCAAGAACGGCTGAACGGATTTAAATCAAATTTTGCACACGGATGTTTATCACCTGAATTAACACATAGGATACTTTTACCACGGAAAATGTGAATGGCTCTGCCCCTGTGGCTTTTAAAGTTTACATGTTATTCCTTATGGGAACATGTGTTTATCATTCTCTGATTTTAATTAATAAACAGATAATGTTTCGATAAAACAGCTGTTTTTGTAAAAAAACTTTTAAAGTTTAAATGTTATGCCATATGGGAACATGTGTTTATTAGGAGTATTTCTAAACATGCTTGAAAGGCATAAATATATGGAAATAAAAAATCTACTTGAATGGCAACTCACATAATAGAAATAAAAAAACTACTTGAATGACAACTTAAACTCTTATTTCGATAGGCGAGGGAGCGAAGCGAACGAGCTCATATTAAAAAAGAACGAGTATTTGTCATAAAACAAATTCAATGAGATTTGGACAGGACAAGGTCTGCGTCGGGCCAGCTAGTTATTAGAGAAAATAAATCATTGAAAAACAACGTAAATAACAAAATAATGCAGGTTCAAATAATTGAAATGTTAAGAATCATGTTAGGATAAAAATGTTAGTCCGTATTAATTTGGGGCATTCACAAACCATCATTATCCCGTGGATCATAAAAACACAAACATCATAGTAAAAACTATTAGTTTTTGAAATTTTAATTACCTTACATTATCATGGAAAAATAAATAATTATATTTTTTGATTAATTTACTCTTGCATGTAATGCAGAATTTTGAGTTGGTAGGCTTAACGAAATAATGCTCAGCCTCGTTGTACATGTGTAGCGAATAAGGGTTGAATTTTTGTTATAGTGTAGGTATAAATTGTAAACTATATACATTCTTAGTTTAAATAGTTAACTTTAAATAAATTGCGCTCCATAATAAACATAATTTAATGCTCATTTAGGTTTTCATGTGTTTAACGATAGTTATTTTACTGAGATTATCATATTTAAACTTCTTTTTGTAGAAAAGGATAAAAAGGCGTAAAAATAAAATTTCGGATACAAACTTTGGTTAAACAATGTTACTTTAGGGAGTTGTGGATAAAATAATTTGTCTTTGGAAAGATTAATTATTCAGTGCCACAGAGGGTTTATTCTTCTCGGTTGAGGTTATTCTTGTAGATATTACAATAAAGGTTTACCTAAGCCTATATTACAAGTTGCTAGGTTTACCTGCCTTACATAACGTATTACATACCTTATATGCACCTTATAACTCCTTCTTTTTACACGAATTAAACTTTAGTAAACCATTTATAATGATATTTAAAATAAAGTTGTAGGCAAGTTCATGCTTATCTTAAATTTGTATTTTTTCCTAAATTTTCAATATTACTTTGGACATCTTCATCGTTAAAAGAACCATACAAAACAAAAAAACATTAATTTTTTGTTTTTATAAACTTTCTCAGATGTCCAGTGTGTCACGTTTTGTAAAAGGTTAAGCCACATTAATGTTCTACAGTTCCAAGTACTTTTATAAATAATCTTCCATTTTAATATAAAAGCTTAGAAGTTGAACAAGATTATGTCTTATAGACGACTGTAAAATCATAGAACATAAACAGTACTATATGTCCAAAAGAAATCGTTTGGAAGATAAATTAATTATATGTTCTAGATCATCTTTCTCATATTTGCTATATAAATTAACTGCCTAAGTAAATTAATTAGTAAATTAACTGTCTAGTTAAGTTTATCAACTGTCTAAGTTTTGTAAATTGATATATTAACTGTTAAAGTAATTTAATTAGCAGGTGGTTACTTCTTTCAACACAATTCAAAACTTACTATTCGCTGTGAAAAAACCTGGCTCAGGTGATACAAAATCTTTTTACGATTACATAACACAAAACAATTTCTAGGTCACAAAGTTGCCCAAAAAATAAAACATCATTACTGTGTTAGGAACTTCAGTAAATAATGTACAAGGTGAGGGAATAAATAGGCCATTAATCTTTCCTGGGTGATATCTCAAGCTCTCATGAGCACACGTTTATCCCAAGTTTTCCTTACTCATCTTTTCCAGCCCTAATACATTTTGTTAAATTGAGAACTTTCCTTTTTTGGTGGTTTCCAAAAATATTTATGAAATTTGTCTAGGGTTCATATAACATTTTTCTGTAGAGAAAACATCGCTAAATAAAAGGTTAACGAGAAATTTGTTTACTTATTTATTTTCAAAGAAGCGTTCACGTAGGTCTTCGGTAGGTGTAGGATTATTTAGCTTAAAGAATTTAACATATTCAATAAGTGGTAGATTTTAAAGGATATAAAGCTTTTAATTTTTTTTCTTGGAAGTAAATTTAATTGTTTTTACGAGTAAATTTTATATATTTTATGATTTAGATAATTATATTTCTTTCCAAGAACCAAAACGAGAGCATATAAACGCAGGAGGGGCATTTATACGTTAATCCTCTCATACGGACCGGAATCAAGATTCCCTGCGGCTTCAAGTTAATAATCCCGCCTGAGATACGTTGCTTCATTAGAGAAATATTCACATTTATCTCTCGCTTTAATGTTTCCTAACGTATCTCAGTAACTTAATGTATTACTTTCATTTCAGGATGTTTTACATAGTTAAATTGATATATCTAAATATATTTTCAGCTGTTGCATATAAATATATTGTGCAACTAATTTCTCAATTACTTTAACGTATTTACTGTTGGTAATCAAAGATATATCACGCAACATACTCGAATATTATATTTCATAATAATTATGTATTTTTTAAGCTATGTGATTAGTATGTTTCGCTCTTCGCTGCAATTGTAACATTTTAAGTAATACATTCGCATAACATTTTTACTTTTATTTACTATGTATTTATTTATTTATTTATTTATTGAAAAATACTACAAAACAGGCATGCGCCCAATTACAATGTAGCATTCAATTAATTATAAAAGAATATATGGGAGAGTTCATGCCGGTCCTTTTTCACTTTATTCATGCACACAACAATGCAACACATATGAGAGATTACATACTAAACCTACTTACAAAAAATAGCAACAATTCATAAAGACAAATAAATAGTTATTCGTTTAATTCATTAAATTCGTAAAATTCGTTAAATAGTTATTTAAAAAGGTATTGCATTTGGATACAACTTATTTTTTATTAAATATAAAGCCTACTTTTTTAATGGTGATAGTAAGCTGTAACATGAGCATAAGCTACTTACACTTGTAGAATGTTGACCCCATTTACAAAATGCTGATGATTTTAACGTATTGTTGATAAAATGCAAGCGGGTTTAACAATTTACTTTATATTTATTTTATTTTCACAGACTGACTCGTTGCAGAAATATATAGTTACTATTTCCCTAATTTGCTAATACAATAGTAAATCTTCAGTTAAAATATTTTTTTTAGATTTGTACTTACTACATTCATACCAAACTAAATGTATAAAACATTATCTTGTAAAGAGAATTACAAATAACAAAACCCCAATATCTATCCTTTATATTCTGGTTACATCAAACATTCTAAACGGATAATGGAATGTGGCTAGTTAAAAATACAACTTTAGTTAACTCTGGCTATTTGATCATTTTAAAGGTTTCCCTTTAACTTACACGATGTAGTTCATGGGTTTATTCAATTTCGTGTTGATATAAAACTATAAAACCCTATTTTTCTGGGTGTTCAACCGTTGTCATAATCAATATTCAAGGCACAGGCCCGTAGCGTAGCGGAGTGAAGTAATTTATTCAAGATTGATTTAAGGCTCAAAGCCCCAGTGCCGTTGGATTAAATGATTATTCCGCTTACATTCGAAACATACCTTGAAACTTGAGAAATCGCACATATTTAACTCTGTTTATTTTGGATTTAGATATTGTTTTAATTATTAACAGGATAAAAAATTAAGACTTAAATTTTTTCCAGTTTTACAAAATAAGATGGGAATATAATTTACGTTAACAGTTTTGCTAAACAATTTAATCTTGGACAGTTTTCCTGCTTAATGTTACATATAACGTTTTTTATTCCATTAGGTTTGAGAATTAGCTTATATGTCTTTATCATCTCGAAAACATTTCATAACCAGATATATTAAGTTGTGTTAAAATTGCTGTTACTTTTTAATCGTATTTGGCCAATCTAGTAACAAGTAATCAATAAAATGTCACCCTTCTTGCAATCAGAGGCGTAGATACGGTGGGGGGAGGGGGTGGGGATCAGGGAGATATATCTCCCCCTTTTAACTTGGAAAAATTAAAATTGATATCCTCCTGAAATCAAGCTTATGCCTTTTGATTAAAAATCAATGCTGTTACTGAAAAGCCAAAAAAGATTAGTGCAATATCCCCAAAATATCTTGTTTATATATTAATAATATTGTTTGCGTACAATAAATAGTAGCTGTGGCTGCACGCGGCACGGAATTTGCGCGCCACAAGTGGGACGTGAGTCACCGAACTGTCTACCCTCACCCCCTAGGGCCAACTTAGGTCACTAGCGCACCTGACTTGACCTTGACGTCTAGACGGTCTTAGTGATGTGCTTAACTTACGGTTGCCATATTAGATTTGTAATTTAATTAACTGCAGAGAGCCATAAGCCATCATTCAACCTGATTTTCAGCGGTCTATAAAGGCAAATATATGACAAAGTCAACGATATTTCCCAACGGAATAAAGCCAAAGAGTAACAAATAAAAGAGGTTAGAGAGAAACAGGGAAACAGGGTTTACTTTATTTGGCAATCGTTGCATGACGATGAAGTTGTAAACGTAAATATATTTTCGTTCACAGATAGGATTCCAACACAAAATTTGCGTTATTCAACGCTTTTTGGGGAAATTTTCAAAAAGGGAAGATTTTTTATTTTTCACGGAAATTCCCCGGAGTTATATTTTTACTTTAAAACCCCAGGGAGATCCGGTGACTTGGCAAACCTAACTTAACGATTACTTTCCAGTACTGATTACAACTGATAAAAGTAATTTTTAGTCCTGGTTAAAAATACTGATTACTTTGTTTCGATGGTTTATGTCTTGGATGTGTAGGCCTATCAATAATTATGAATGTAAGGGACACGTCAAAGATGTCTTCAATTTTTTATACCGGTATTAGCCCTAGTTACGAACACGGTTTTTTTTATTTTGTATTCCCTAATGAGATATCCCCCCCCCCTTGACAAAGGTCTATCTACACCACTGCTTGCAATCATAACTCTATATAAGCTACTTACGACCCTAATATAGAGCTACTTATGAGCCTTATCACCCTAATTCAATAAATATATATTCAAGTTTTTTTTCAACATGAAATTATATTTCAGTTTTCAGTTATACGAAATAATAACGCTTAACTTACCGTTAAAATATGAATATGTAGTAATAGATTATTCTTTGTAAAACACACACTTAATAAACAACATACACCTGTACATTCAATTGTAAAACCAACTACATTGTAGATTTCGAAAATTAAAACACGTGGATACATCCATGTTTCAGAATCGTGTCTCCGTTATACTCGTTCTATGACACATTTACTGAAGCGTGTATACCCATGTCTCTGAATGTTCATTGAAACGCTTATTCTTGGTATTTCTCTAACTACTGTTGCCCTCTGTTGAACAGAATACAGCGTTATATTCAAGAACAGTTTATATACAACTTATAAATAATCATTTTAATTTCACAAGTTAATACAGTAAAAGATGAAGATTTGTATTTTACAATATGAAATTTTAAGTTTATGGGATCTCGAAAAACTCGCCTTATGGAAATTTAACTAAATATAAACTATAGTCGGTTGGTTAGACGTACTACAATGATGTTACATCGACTGATAGATTTAGATTTGACTATAGAAAACACCATCATAATCATCTTCTACAGCAGAATTCTGTGCAAGCAACCGGATAAAAACAGCTTTAAAATAGGAAAGACAGGACGACGTCAAAGATCTGGTGTTTGAAGGAATCCCTTTTTTTATGAGTTGTTTAGTTGCAGTGCTTCGTTCAAGGATCCCCCCTTAACTACTTACAAACTACCTTTATGATAAGCCAGGTAACATAGGGTAACTGTGTGATAAACCATTGAGAACCAAAAGGCCATAGGAGAGGACCAAAATGGTTAGTTTAATCAATACTTTAATTACACATAATTTCGTTTCACCACCATTTAACATTTCATATACATCCGAGTTTAACTTGTCACTCTCCATAACCAGGAAAACTTAGTCTTCAGTCTCCACGAACTCCTTGCTTAACTCAGATTTTACTTACCTTCAGCTTTTACCAAAGCTGGCTACTGGGAGAAATAAATAAACATAGCATATTTTAGTGTATCTATACATAGGATACAAAGTTCATAGCAACAAACTTGAAGAAGTTTGCCCGTTTAATCAGTAGGGAGAGTTATTGCACTGTAACATTCAGGAAAAGAGGAGATTTCCCAAGCGGTATGGCAAATCTGATCTGTTCGCTGGAATTCATAAACTGAACTCACAATAGACTCATTATTATAGGGTTCAGCGAATTTATCGATAAATAATTTAGAATATCAAATAAATTATATTACATCCATTGTCACCTTTTTATAAGTACCAATTCGTGTCTATCCTGTACTATAACAATTTATAATCTAACAATATCCAAAGTACTCTTAGATAGCTACCCCGTAATACGTTGATGGAATAAACAAATATTATTAGTGAATTTCTTACAGAAAAGTGAGCTTACACATGCATAGTAAAACTTGAGTGCCAAACCTCCATAGAAGTCCTTAACATGAACCCCTAAAAACGTTTTGAGGGTCGCTAAACGTCTAATAGGCCCTAGATTTCAATCACACTCAAGTTTGCTCGTGTCTGATCTCTAGCAGTCGCATTTATTGCTCTCGTACAATTAGCTTCATATTTTTTAGAAACAAACGGAAATCTTAACCGCTTGGGGGTTTTGAAAATTCACATTTTGAGTTTTTGGACAAAATATCGTAAAAAACACCGGATATAAAATAAAAAAAAGAATGTGCAAACCCAAAAACGTTAAGCCCTCCCTCATCATTGTAGAACGAATATTTACCAAGTTATTAAAGTAAATGTAAATTGACTATACACACTACATTTTGTTATGGGGATTTTACATTAGAAAAGGCTTTTTCATATCCTGACGTAGTTTTAACATCACCAGAACCCTGACAGTAACTTTCAATCCTTACTGGAAATCCTCCTCACCTTATAATCCCTACAGTGCTATTCAGTATTGACCAAAAAAAAAACTAGGGGCATCAAAACAGCCAAAAATTAAGTGTATGAATCCATACAGTATTTTATTTTTTAAAGTTTGTAATGCAGAAGTCCACTTCTCACACCTTAGCATGCTGCATGCAAACTCGTTTACTTCCATTGTTAAAGTACAAAAATTTGTCTGCATTCATCATGCGTCGATCCATATAACAAGCCTACATTCAGCTAACAAATGGTCTGTATTTGGAGGCGGAAGCTCAGGAAATAAAGGAAATACACGATTAATCCTTGACACGGTTAATGGAGCTCTTCCTTTACTTATAAGCAGGCCTTATGCATTCTCTTCGTTATTTCGCTGCAAAAGAAGTGCTTTGAGTATGTACTCGAGTTGAGTTCTAACTGCAGTGATAATTCGTTGATTTATCAAGATTGTTTAACTTTAAATTATGTTTCTGAGTTTACAAACTTTAATAAATTACACCCGTATAAAACTATAATACTCATGTAGTACATAAAATATATCCATACTTAACAACTACTAGAAAGACAATCGTAAGTAAATTTTGAATAATCATGACCAGCCATGTATGCATTTATACATCATTTATCTACATGTATATCATTCTAATCATGCTAGTAAGGGAAGTACAATCATCCAACGATAATGTGCCTTACTGTGATGTCTGTAACTATATTATAAATACTTATATATCCTTTTACATATAAAATCATAAACGTTTTTAAATTACGATTAGCAAAATAAACATAAAAATAAAAGTACGGGTTTTTCCGAAATGGCTAAAAGCTGTGCTATCCAACAATTACCAAAATCGTGGGACATATAATACAATAAAGGTCTTCCAATTATTAAAACGTTATTAAACGTTTTGAGGAGGGTATTCAACGTTTGCACATAATGATAATGCAAATTTATAATGCAAAACCTATGACCAAAAATCTATCTGTACATAAAAAAGTGAAGTGTATGCAGATAGAACGTATGCGAGAACTAACTTTAAAATTATGGTGGTTGCCAAACTAAGCTTTCACTTTCCGGTAGACTGATTTCAAATTCAACTACATACTCTTCTACTTATATCATTTCTGATTTAACTAAATTCTCCCGACCTACAAAACATTACATCTTGTAGTATATCTATATTAGACTTAATAAACGTAAGCTTAAGTTAAAAATAAGAATGGACGTCTTACAACACTGAAGAATATATTTACAGTTATACTAATTCACATACAGACGGTAAACATATATAAAAGATGGTACAAAGCTATCGAATTCGACCAGTCACCAATGAGGCGACATCGTCAGGCCAATGAGAGAACTGACAGAACCAAAATAGCAGAACCCTGCTTATATCCTATTGGTTACTTCGTAGAATAACAACGTTAGACGGAAGAACAGAAACAACAAGCAATTGTGAAACATTCGGAACTAAGATACAGAAGGTCGCTAATCGATTCAAGAAATATGGAGTTAATATATCCTACAGAACGCAAAACACCAAGAACAAAATACTAAATCCCAAGATATAAGATTATAACAAATTCGACATGCCCGGCGTTTAAAAAATTAATTGTAACAACTGTGATAACTTTTATATTGGTCAAACTGTTAATTTTGTTAAAAGATTTAAGAACCATGTCTCTGCTTGGGAGAACAGGAAACCGAAAGATAAAACGTAGCGAAACATGTTTTAGAAAATGGCCACACCATAGGGAAAATAGAAGAAAACCTCAGCATCCTCAAGAATTGTAAAAAATGAAATGAAATGAATGTATGGGAAAAATTGTTTATATTTAAAGAAAAGTGTAAAGATAGAGATAATTTTATAAATGAACAAGTTAACTTCGACTCTGGTGGCACATTTAGGAACCTGCACCCGGAAATTCTGGTAACGTGATGTTCTCAAGATGTGGTTTTCCTCTACAAGCTGGTTAATGGACTTGTGGACTGCCCCTATCTGCTTGAGAGGATTTACTTTCATGTTCCTTCTTCTACAAGATCCAAAGACCTGTTTGCACGGAGGCACAGTACCAACTACGCCCAGCAGTCAACTTTAGCTCGCATCCAGCATCTTGGCAACGTTGTTTCACCGCATGTGGACTTTTTTGCCTCCAGTGATTGGATTGTCAGGCGCCTGGTTGTTGCCTTGCTCTGAGTTGTGTTCTTCTTGTGGTTTTTGTTTGTGTGAGATGAGAATTCTTTAAGTTTAGATGATTAGTTGTTGTTGTTATATAAGCATATATTTGTATTGTACATGAGTTGTTACTATGTTGTTTTATTGTTATACCAAGTTATATTTGTATATTTTTTTTACTATGTTGAACAAGGGAAACACTATATATTTTATTTGGCTTTTTTTGAGCATTAGGAATGATTCATTTTGTAAAATGGTTATACCGTGTATGAATAAATAAATAAATAAATAAATAAATAGGATATAAGCAGGGACGCCATTTTGATTCTGTCAGTTCTCTCATTGGCCTGATGATGACCGGTGTGACTGGTTGAGATCGATAGACTTTTACCATCTTTTATATATGTTTACCGTCTGTATGTGAATCAATAAAAGTGTAAATATATTGTTAGGTGTTGTAAGGTGTCTTTTATTACATCCCGTAAGTAATAACAACACGTAATATGCTAATCAAAAAGTTATTTAAATATCCAATAAGATTTCAATAACAATCTGCTAACAATATAATTGACTAGTTCCTGCTATATTAATTCAAACACTTTAATTTTTAATACTGTTTAAATATAACTGTATGTACTGTTTATCTTTGTAACTCAAATTATACTATACTTAACTGATGTTATGGTTAATTAGTTGTAGACTATGGCCAGTATATTTGTATATGGAACTAAAAGGTTTCAACTAGAAATTGATTAATTATTTGTTCATAAACAAAAACTGTTAAAAAACAATTAATTATTGCAGTGCATGCATTGTTTTTTCTTAAATAAATCAAATGAAAATAGGAATACCTTTGTTGAATGTAATCCTTGTTAAATACTTCAGTCTTCACGAAAAATAACCAAACGCAATTATTTAATTTGACTTACTTTACAGCATAAAATTGTTATAAACGTAATTCACAATTGATTTTATGTCACTAACTTTACAATAACGGTAATATAAATTACTCCCAGATATTAATCTACCATTACCGAGTGATGATTACAGATCAATGCTCAACGCACCTACCCGGTGAAACAACCGCTCCTTTCCACATGATAGGTTTGATACTTGTAATTGGCATAAACGTAGTCAGAACAGCATGAATATTATATCACCAACAGTTTACAGATGGAAAGGATCTACAACCAAGTTATACAATACATCGGTGACCAATTAATCTATACACTTAGCGATTACAACAGATAAACGTAATACGTTTTTGTAAAATAATTGATAGCTAGGTTTATTTTTTTACGGGCTGGCCGTCTCAAGTACAGCTAAGCACACAGGTGGCGTGTTGTATGGAACTCCTACCTGTCATGAAGTGCTCACTAAAAAAGCTCCTCTGCTCTTTCGGGCACAGCCTGAGAATTGTTTATAACATGGTTCCAAGCTAGTTTCTAGCAAGTTTCTACCTTTGACGTAGTTTCTCAAGGCTTTCACTCCTTTCTGGCCAGCAAAACCTTGCTAACACCTACCTTTTATCACGGTCTATGTTTCCTTCTTTGTGCGGAGGATGTCCTGGATCAACTGTGATACGCAGTCCCTGTTGCCCTCACTTTACATTATCTTCGCACAGACCGTGCCCACCGACATCAAACCATGCTGTGTTCTTACCTTCAGGCGTGGCCTTGCAAATACAAGCAGCAGAAGAAATTGTGCTTCGCGTCGTTGGAAATACCTGCGCAGTAAATTCCATCAAGTGAATCGGTTTGGCCCATCGCGTACAGGTAGGACCAAACAAGCCGTGACCCAACAATGATTGCTTGACTTCATAATCGACCTACCATGACGCCCGTGGTTGGACCTCTGGAATGAGTGTCACGCTCTCGAGTATCGTCCTCCCAACTGGAGAACTGTAGATTGTAGGTGCGGGCGTGCTCCTCGGCCTTAGTCACGTCCTTACCTATCTCGTATTTCATAAAAAAACCTTCCTTCCCAGTCCACAGTGACAGTGACAGGATCTTGATGCATCAAGAACCTTTTGAACATTAAACTTGAAAAACGTGATTATTATTAGTGAATTTCCTTTGGAAAGTGAATTATTAGCATGACCTGCACGGTGAAACTTAAGCCAGGGACCACCATAGAAGTTCCTAACGTGACCCCCTGAACACGTTTTGGGGGGTCGTTCAAAATTTTATATATATATATATATATATATATATATGTGTATGCACTCTAGCGGTCGCATTTTTTGTCCGATTTACTTCAAATTTAGTAGGGACGTTCCTTTCTATAATCTGTTGGACAAGTTTGTTGGGCAAAACAATCGGAAAACTCCAAACCCATTTTTTGGGGGATTAATCTTTTAAATTTCGAGTTTTTGGGCCCAAAAAGGGTCAGAAAAGCCCAGGATGCAAAATTAATGCGTGGAAAAAGATGGAAATTAGTTAGGCGAAAGTTTTAAGCCCTCTCTCGTCATTCTAGCATAAGTGTTTACCGAGTTATTAAAGAAAATGTGTATTGACCAAACGCAGTACGTTGTCTTATGGGGGTTTTACATTAGAAAAGCCTGTTATTCATTTGTTGGTGTACTTTTAACATCTCCAGCAACCTCACGCCTACTTTAAAGCCTGACTGGACCTTCTCCTAACCTTATAATGCACAAAATTGTATTCCCAGCATTGCAGGTAAATAGAACCAGGAGCATCAAAACAGCCAAAAAATCAATATTTTCAGATTTGAATAAAAATTGGAATAATTGTATGTTTTTAACTGATTTTGAGTTTTCATAGTTTTTTATGTGGAAATTCACTTCCCTCACGTCAGCGTGCTGCGTGCGAACTCGTTTAAATCTTGAAACCTGTTCTTATTAACTTTTCGGACCTCGCACATTTGTTTTAAAATTGCCACTTCCAAGAAAATTTAATTAAAATTGTATTACTACAAAACATTACCGTGGATGAAAAATAATATAATTCGTTTTTCTTAAGTAAATAAGCAAATACTCTGTGATTGAATGTACTATGAATATACTCAAGTTATCAACATTGTTTTCAAGTAAGTTTTGAAAACCATTGTGCACTACCCAGAACAGACTTGGTTTCAAACATTTCCAACATACACTCTAAACTGCAAATTGGTTTAGCGTTTGTTTTAAACTAAACTTCTATTGTACTCGGGTCTGACACTAATGGCCAATCAGTTTAACAATCCACCTTCTTTGATCACAAAGTGCATTTAAATTATGTAAATAAATATTGTTTGCGTAAATTATAACAAAAAGGAAAGTAAATTATGTTATTATAATTTACTATATTATTTCGTTTTAGCTAAAATAAGATATTTCCACGTTCTATGCATTATGTACTTTTGTTACTTTATTCGATTTTATTTAACTGGAATATCAGTAGGGTTTGTAATGGAAGTTTTGAATTTGTTTGCGTTTCTATATAAAACTATACTTTGTTTTCAATTCAAATTAACCTCTAAAACTAATTTCATAGACATAAACTGACTTTAACTTTTATATCGTGAGTAAGACAGTCGCTCGTAGATCTAATAAATACGTTTATTAAATGAGAAGTAAAATTTTGTTATGTTTAGGTTGTGGTAATTTAAAATTTCAGATATTTCTAAGAAAACAATAATTTAAAATCATGTATTTGTTGTTTTTCCGCAACAATAGAGACATAATTTACATATTGAAAAAACTTGTTATACATAGTTTATTTGATAAACTGTTGTTATTATTTTAAGACATATAGTAACAGAGAGTAGTGTAAAGTGACAACAAGTAAACTTTGTTTCTAAACATAATAAAGCATTGACTAAGACCCAGCAAAGTGTCAAAGTTCACTCGCCCGTTGCTGCGGGTCTAGTGGTCCTCAGTTGTAGTCATGTCACGAACAAATGTTTTCTGGCTGCAATGAGGGTCTGATGTTTCTTCGTTCGTCTTTTTTTGTTGAAGAGTAGGCCTCATACATCAAAGACAAAAAGTTACTCAACATACATTTGTTATGTACGGACAAAAGAGAAATTACCTAATGCAATTGAATTTAACATTAGTAAATAAATATTTTGAATCAAGTTTGATTTTAAATCAGAATTTCTCATTTTTTTCTAGCTATTTTAAATCTTTGAACATTATGATCTCGGTTTGTTCAGCTAACTTCAACTCTTATATTAGTTATATGTTGTTATTGTTAAACAAAAATCGCATTATTTCAGGATCGTGTTAGTTAAAAACAATTTACGGTTTTGAATCCTTACTCGTAATTTCATCAATTTGTCAAACATCCGAAAGTAGTGATGTATCCTTATGTAACGTGTAGAGTACGTCAAGGGTATCTCTTGATTATAATTTTGGAGTTTTACGACTTTTCCTCAGTTACTGCTCATCTTGCTGATGACTTTCTTTTAATATAAAGTAATTTCAAAATTTTACAAACATACTGTGTATAGGTTTTTTAACTACGAACATAATGTTAGTATAAAACTGCTACTACTAACTAGTTTGCCTGATCGCCATCGTGAGTTAGAGTAACTAACTATGGAAGGACTTTATACATGCAGAAAAGAGGGAAATGAGTGAACCAAATTTGCACGATATGATGGGGCCAGGGGGGAAATTATAATAGGCCTGTTAAACAAACGGAATAGCCTTCTCCGAGCAGAGCTCGGTCCTCCAGGTACTATTTATTCAACACTAACATAAATGTGTTTTCAGTTGTATAGAATTTTTTAAGTGAAAATGCTCGTAACCATATTTAGTAGGTCTGCTTTTCACTTATAATTACTATGGGTGGTTATATCCACTTGGGCTTGTTTGGTAGGCTATCATTTATAAAAGTCTCTCATTCGAATATGCGCATATCGTTCGGACTAAAAAGAGCTATTGTAGGAACCAAACAATGGGTTGCGGATTTTCTGAATGAGTGACTTCAATTTAGATGTTCTTTCTCACGAGCAATCCAACCGCGAAGCAGGTTGTTTATTACAAAGAATATATTTCGGTGGCAATTGATTTCTTTGTTTTGCGCCTCAACAATACTGGTAGGATATATATGGAAGAAACATTAAATGGGGGCTTTATTATTTTGGCGTTCGTCCTTAAAACTAGATTTCAGACGTATCTGTTGTCTTAATTGCCGACCCAAATATTTAAAATCTAAAATAACTCAGCCATAATATAAACTCTTGTACGGAACAAAATAGTGTAGAAGACTAGGTAAGAAAGCAAAAAATGTACATACCAAACACTATTTACCCATTGAGTACTTTGGTATTATACGGATGCCACCCTTATACAGCGCGCTGCAGCAGTTATGTTAGGATGGGTTATCATAAAAATGATTGTAGGACTTTCCTTGTTTCGTTACAAATCGAATGATACCTTATGAGTCATACTTCAGGCCGCCAAACCCCCTCCAAATAGGCCAAGGTCAGGTCGTTGACCGGAGCGCGCGCATCACCTGTCACCGCCTGTATCTGGGTCAGTGTCATGAGTGATTTATTGCCGTGCACTACGTTACATTTGTTTTCATAATGAATGACGTTCTTTTGGTGTGGGATTTACCTCGAAATGAAGAGGAAACCGTACTATTTTTATGATAACCCATCCTAACATAACTGCCGCAGCGCGCTGTATATTTGGCGGAGTACATGTGGCGATCGGGTGTGGCTGCTAGCGGCGGCGACGCATTCAACACGATCCTAGCGGACATCGCTGCCTTTTGGGAGGCACAACACAAAGACCGCTCATCAGAATGATGTAAAATTTGTACAGTAAGTCAATAAAAGTACGTTTTTTTGAATTATGTAGTTATCCTTGGTATCCGGTAAAAATTTAACCTCCAAAAATAGTGGCATCCGTATAATACCAAAGTACCAAACATTGCTCTCATTGAAGCAAAACAAATTATTCTTACGTCATACAATATTGGGTTACGGTTGTTACCGTTAATGTTATGCAATGATAAACTTACGACACATTTAATGTGGTAAACATCTATTTATTACATTGTATTATTGATCAAGACTGATATATTACTTTCTTACCAAAATAAATCACAGGATGGCTGCTATTAGCGTAATATGCTAAAGGTAGAGTCACAAAACAGACTACAGTTTGATAATCTAACACTGAGGAGAAATCAATCCGTGAAGGCTAGTTTTAATACTACTAGAATGAATCCGAGGTTTAAAACTGGGAGTTTTGGAGTCAATATAACCTTGCGAGGATTATTGCTGTGGTGTGTAACTTTAAGCCGAGTCGAGGCAGAACTTCACTTATACCTATATTTCCCAAGTTGTACAAATTTGGAATAAGATATGTTCTAAGTTTAAAGAACTAGGTAAATTTATATACTCTGTCACATTACCATTTAGGTAATTATGTTATTCAATCTGATAATTCACTAGCTCCTTTCACTTTGCATTTTAGTTCATAATTTGCAAGATAAAGGTGAGATGAAATCCTACAAATTATGTATTAAGAGCTTAAAGTAGGTAATTTACGCTCGAGAGAAAACTATGGCTGAGCGTGGTAATTTTCTGGAGGCGACAAAGACCCTTCAAACTATAATTACTTACACAATATTTTCTACAACTGCATTTTTGGATCCAACAAACATACTATCACTTTCTAAAGTTTTGCTGAATTAACGACATTCACTTTATAAACACCGAGTAAATTAGTTGGTCTAAAGCAACAATCAATCAGCTGCTTATTACCACTTCAGCGAGCGGAAAATAATTGTTGCTTGCTAAACAGATAACAACTGCTTTGCGATGTTTTAGATCGTAAAGAGACACCTAACTTCGTGCGGTTGTAGGAAAAATAATTTGGTGTGATTAATACAGAATATTTAAACGAGTTCGCACGCAGCACGCTGACGTGAGGGAAGTGAATTTCCACATAAAAACATGTAAAACTCAAAATCAGTGTAAAAACATCCATTTGTCCAATTTTTATTGAAATCTGAAAACATTGTTTTTTTTGGCTGTTTTGATACTCCTGGTTTCATTTACTTGCAAAGCTGGGAATACAATTTTACGCATTATAAGGTTAGGAGAAGGTCCAGACAGGCTTGAAAGTAGGCGTGAGGTTGCTGGGGATAATAACAGTACTCTAACAAAGGAATAACAGGCTTTTCTAGTGTAAAACCCCCATAAGACAACGTACTGTGTTTACCCGATACACATTTTCTTTAATAACTCGGTAAATATTTATGCTAGAATGACGGGAGAGGGCTTAACACTTTCGCCTTTCTAATTCCCATCTTTTAACATGCATTAATTTTACATCTGGGGCTTTTCTGACCCTTTTTGGGCCCAAAAACTCAAAATTTAAAAGATTAATCCCCAAAAAATGGGTTTAGAGTTTTCCGATTGTTTTGCCCAACGAACTTGTCCAACAGGTTATAGAAAGGAACGTCCCTACCAAATTTGAAGTAAATCGGACATAAAATGCGACCGCTAGAGTGCATACACATATATATATATATGTCTATATATATATATATATATATATATGTACATATATATATATATATAAAATTTTGAACGACCCCCCAAAACGTGTTCAGGGGGTCACGTTAGGAACTTCTATGGTGGTCCCGGGCTTAAGTTTCACCGTGCAGGTCATGCTAATAGTTCACTTTCCAAAGGAAATTCACTAATAATACCAATCGAAATACATAGATTACACATGAAATGATTATGCTTCTAGGTTATTATAAACAATAACAACATACGAAATCCTTTAGCTCGAGTCATGAACTGAAACTACTCTCTTAAATTACATGCAATGTCAGCTGAAAGCCGAAACATCGCGCCATTACTTTGGCACTTGACTTTGGCTCTCCTTGTACTTGGACTGATGAAATTCATCTATCTAATATTTTGTCTTGGTTTTTACAATGATTGCGTAACACGTTTTAGGCGTTATACCTTTGAAATAGTTTAGTTTTATTTATTTGTAGAAATATATAGGACCAATTACTTAGACGAACCATAGAGTAATCATGACAAGTAATCATAAATGAAAAACATGAGGATTTAAAGGGCAAGCCTCTTTTGTAGCCGTACGTGAAAAGAATAGAAAAGAAGCCAACCAAGTTCAGTCGCGGATAAAAATGTAAATGAATTATCTTCATGTTGAAGGAAACTAGTAGTCTTACCAAATTAATTAATTTCCATCGGAATTCAGCTCTTTATTACTAGCAATATCGACAAATATAGGGAATAAATTATAAATTAATCTCTGAACTCTAAATTTAAAATTTTTAAATATAAAAGGTGTCTCTTAAATGCGTTTCCAAACTTTCATTTATGGTTATTTGGGTTAAAATAAGTTAAAATAAATTCTAAAATGCTTTGTTATCTAACATAGGAACTTCCTAAAGTACTGAAAGGAAACATAGTATGGGTAATGCTTGCTTAGGGCTAATTTGGTATTTAATTCTAAGTTTATAGATTTTTCCGTTTCAAAATAACGTTTATGTGGATTTTTCCAAGGTAAATTAAAATATTGAAAACGTCAATTTATGGAAAATTTATTTAGACATTTAATGCATTTTAAATGTTAAGCCAAAAATTTTAATATCAAGATTTTACAGAAAAAATAGCATATTTTTATTAGTATACTATTGCAAATTCTTTGTAAATTGCCATAACACACCATTTCTTTATTTAAAAAAATATCCAATTACTCTGATATGGGTTGACAAATGTTTAAAATATTTATAGCAACATTTTTGGCTTAAGACTTCACAATGTTTAAAGACATTTATATGTTAAAATAATTTTTGTTAATACATTAAGCTTCAAAAATTCAAATATACAACATTTTGAAACGATGAAAGCTAGAACCGTAAATTTCAATACAAAATTAGCTCTAAGCAAGTACACACTCGTGCTAAGTTTCAAGTCGGTACCCCAGTGGTTCCCAAGATATGATGTATTGATTAAAAGCACGCAGACATATCGACGGATAACGCAAAATTTTCGGACGTATTAAAAAAAACTCTATCTTATTTTGACTTAAATAATTATATTAAAATTTAGGAACAGACTTCAGAGTCACTCTGTCCATAATATACACGTTAAAACACATATACGGAAACAATCAGGTTAGTAAACTGTAATTTTGGCTGCATCCCTCATGAAAATATTTTCAATTAGGTGTATGTACGATTAATTACTAATTTAGGAATACACTAATGCTTGTTTGTGTTTCAATTTAACACTTTTCCACAAACTAATTACAACAACAGGAACAACGATTGCTTTGCTGATCTTATAATAACATTGGACTAGGTTTATTCTGTCGTATACCAATATTGTGAATACCAGCGCAGGCAACGTTAAAGTAAGCAAAGCTCGCCTGGTCAAGTGTTGACCCAACTAAGAGAAAGTAAATCGACCGGCAGGTCCCAAGTAGTTTGGACAAGTATTTGCCTTCTTTTCAATTTCATTAGATTAACTCGAACATATGTGTAAACCCATTACGTACGTTCCACTTTTAGAATTGTTTTTCTTAAATTGTTGATGTGGACAATGTTTTTTTATTTGCTCGCCGTTATTAAACCAGAATCAATTTTAGAAAGGAAACTTTTATTTTATCTCAACTTTAGGTTTATCAAATTATTCTTTATAAAATAATACAGATTAGATTATATATTATAGTAAAATTGTGAGTATACGAAGTATAAAAAATGATTACAGATATTTATCATTGATTAGTAAGACAAAGCTTCACGACGTTTTGGGATTTTCCACCTTGGGCAGTAGTGTTGTCTGTTTGTGTGATTTTTTTATATTTTATTTCAGCTTAATTGTTTCGACTGTTTTATCAGTTCTCTGATTTAGCTTTGATATGATTTTTTCCATCTTTGCTTGTTTGGGCGACTAATTTTTTTGTGTTCTAGATATTCTTTTTACCTGAAGACGAGATCAGATTCCAAATCCCGAAACGTCGTGAAACTTTGTTTCAGTAATGGAAAATATCCACAGTTACATCCTAAATAACATGACCGCACCATTACCAACAATGAATTGTAATCCAAAAACCCTAAATCGTTGAATAATTCAACATATTTAAAATGTCTACAATTCGTAATATAATTTTATAAAGTTTTAAATATTACGTCCAAGAAGATATTTTGTTATACAATCTTTATGGAATGAATAGTTTTAAATGTACCATCATATGGTATCCTACATAACGTCACTTTTAACTGATTTAATACGTTGGAAAAATATTCTATTTTCAATAAGCTTATTATATTTAAAATGTGACTACAGAAGTGTTTAAAAATATTGTATCTATTTGTGTTATTTTTAAAATACACTTTCTTATACCACATATTGTACTAACATAAAATTATTTGATTCATGTACACAGGTATATCTTTTGTATGTTTTTTAAGATACGATATAGGTGTAATCTGTTGAACAAGCAAATATGATAAACGTTTAGGCTATGTGATATTACTTGGGGGTAGTCTTATACACCCTCTAAACAGTTTAGTAAGGGTGGATCGTGTATACTCTCTACACATGTAAGCTGGAAGGGTGTCTGACAAAGTATCGTAATAGATAAGGAGAGAGGGGGATGGTTTGATAAACCCTCTTACGTTGAAAACTGTAATGCAATGTTCTTGCTACCACAACCACGGTGACATGTGAATTTCGCTTTCCATTTTCTTCACAATATGAAATATGTAAAAATATTAAATACCTTTTTGTTCATTAAGTAGTTTATACATCTATCTAAACCTCTTTTATTAATTTTATTTTAAAAAAGTCAAACTACTATACATTTTTACATTCTCCCCCTATACATAGTATATGGAGAAAGTATTGTTTTCGTCAAAATTTTTGAATTTGAGTTGTTAGTGGAAATATTCGTTTTGGTGAACCCAAAAAAGTGGTTTTTACGTGATGTCTGTCTGTGTGTGTGTGTGTGTGTGTGTGTGTGTGTGTCCGTGTGTGTGTGTGTGTGTGAGTGTCTGTGTGGATGTGTACAGAGCTAGAGCCCTAACCTATGGGCCGATTTTTATGAAATTTGGTATGTAGGTACTAATCCACGATATCTCCAGGCGTTTTTTTCATTTTTTGAGTTTTTGATTTTTAAGGGTAATTATCCCCCAAAAACCACCAAAAAACATGAAAAATCCAAATTTCTCAAAAACGGCTCTAACGATTTTGATTAAACTTTAGTGGTTTGTAGAACTTTAGGTTTCAAACAAAATGACACCACCCGCATTTCTGGAAAAATTCGGGTTCAGAAATTACAGGACTTAAAACATCCAAAATTCAGTTTTTTGGATTTTTCATAAAAAATCATAAATGTTAAAAAAATTACTATTCACCATTAAAAAGAGCTCAAAAAACTAAATAAATTAGTATTTTAAATTACTATTATACGATTGCTAGTTGCGGAGAAAATTTAAATTTTCATTTAGCGGTAAACGCAGTACGTTGTCCAATGTTATTCTTATGGGGAATACAAAAATAACTATTTCTCTCTTATTTACATTAAAATTTGATATGCAGGTCAAGTTAGCATTGACCAACAGATGATGTTCAAAATGTGTTGCTATTTAACCGTGGGGGGGCAAGGGGGCATTTCCCCTCTCAAAACCACTGTGTGTAGCAACGGACTCTATAGTGCCTCCCAAAAAGGGATTTGGGTGGATATTTCTGAAAATAACTATTTTAGACAATTTTCTGTACATTTATCTATACTTCATATTCTATATTTAGTAAATAACAAATATTTTTGTCATTAAAGTTTAGCTAAAAGGGAGAAAGTATGTGTCAGTTTCCTGATACCGTTTATTTAAAGTGTTTTATATCATAAACGTCAAAACGTCCTGCAACAAATCACCCAGCAAAATTATTCAGCATCGCATCTCATCCCGGATATGCTTTAAGCCTCAATTTACGTTGGAATTAGTTAGTTGTCTCTTCCTAACCTGTTCCATGTACTGAATAGTCGATGAGCAGCCAAATACTATAGCGTCCCAATTGTAATTGAAACGCTATATATAATTAAATATACTATTTGTTATGTATTAAAATAATTAATGTATAAAAATATAAAAGATGTTTTGTGAATAATTGCTGGCAGTTGGAAATAAGAATTGCTGGTGCTACTTGGTTTTGCAAGTCAAGGCAAGATCGCGATTTTCTTGTTCGGGTTTGTAAGGCTGAGAGTTGGAGACAATGATTTAAATTCTTCCTTGGCTTAGAAACTTCCAGAACGCGACCACGCCGGCCGTCACGTGACCCAGCTCCGGTCCAATCCAGCCAAGGAAAACGCTATATTTAATTAAATTTACTATTTGTTAGGAAGAATTTAAATCATTGTCTCCAACTCTCAGCCTTACAAACCCGAACAAGAAAATCGCGATCTTGCCTTGACTTGCAAAACCAAGTAGCACCAGCAATTCTTATCTGCAACTGCCAGCAATTATTCACAAAACATCTTTTATATTTTTATACATTAATTATTTTAATACATAACAAATAGTATATTTAATTATATATAGCGTTTCAATTACAATTGGGACGCTATATTACCAATACTACTATTTTGTTTCACAATGCTATTGTACTGTTTTTATATTTACTTCTTGTAAAATACATAAGATAACATTACAAAGTTTCTATGAAAGAATAGTGTAATTTTAACATTAAATAACAAAGAAACAAACTTTAAAAAAGGTATAGCAAATGTATTTATTTGATTGAAATCACTTTAAGAAGTAATGTAATATAGATGACTAGTAAGTTTCAATATGTTCACAATTTGTAGCCCTGCAGACATCCAAACGACAATGTAATTCAACCCACATGGTGCAATTTTCCCCTTGTTACTGAGGATACTGTCTCACAAATTATGTCTCTTAAATTAGCAAACATTTGATTTTTGAAATTAAATTGTTTTCACACATCTTCACAAAATGATGTTGGAGTCAAATCTGGGCTACTAGGAACCCGTGATATGGGACCATCTCTATCCATCCACCTTGAAATATGACTTTAAAAGGTAAACTAGTTAAACCTAAACATAAATAATGTTCCGTAACACAGTATTAACCATTAAAGTTATGTGTTTTCAGGTAATTAAATTTATTAAAACATTGAGTTTTTAGAATCCAGTACTACCAAACTGGCCTGGATAAGCAGTCAAAACCCTTCACATGTAGTTTAATCATACTGCTAAATATAAAATAAATTTATAACAGTTTACTACTTTAAAACTGAGAAGTTTCATAGTAATTCTGATATTTAGTATAATCTCACGAATCAGTTTTGCGTGATGTAATACTGGAAAATAAATTTATGAGGAATAAATAAAGTTAAATTTAAATCACCATTGTAAAGGCGAGTTTAGAGCAAACGGTTCATTAAAATTTAAAATCGCAAAGGCGGTATAGCAATTCAAACTTGCATTGTTTGGTTAAAAACTACATATTTAATATTGAAAGTTTGTTTTACAAAAGCAAAATGCAATCAAATGATTTCCAGAGAACTCGATTCAGATTTTAGTTTTCTAAGGTAAAAAGTAATACTCTAATAGCTCAGTGCAGAGTTTTAGTACATGTTCAACATCTCAGCCTGAGGAGAATATAACAGAATTATCTCAGTGCTTTGTGTCTAACTGAGATATTAATTTCAGAACCATATTGCTGAAAACAATTATCGGTACTGTACTGATATTTAACTATATCTTTGATCCTGAGTTGATTACTACATTTTACCTACTATACCTTTGAGATATTGTCTTTCTATATGAATATTGATATTAAAGTTTGATCAATGTTATCTGAGAAGAAGTGATCAAAACTTGATCAAGAAATAACCAGGTCAAAATATAATATCTTTACACTCTCATAGGACTTAAATCAATGTTTTAGGATTTGTAACAACATGACCTAGAAAATCTTCGTGAATAATTTTGGCCATTGATCAGGCTGTTTCAAGTTTAATCCTGATTGATTGAGTTGATAAATTTTATTGATAAGGATGTATCAAAATTAAAAAGACATCATCAAGGCTGATCAGTCTTAATCAGGTTTTGATGAAAACCTGATCAAAAACCATCAAATAATTCAATTATAAACACGTCCAAATATATTCATAGTTAACGTGTATATAATCATTATTACTAGTAACAAACAACTAGAGTTAGCATAGTATAATTACAACTATTTAACAAAATAAAGTTTTAAAATTATATACGGATTGTATTAATAACTTTAACTGTTTATGGTAACACATTGAAGAACAACGTCTTAACCTATCAAGGAAAACATGTTACTCAAACATTTATATAAACTAGTTATAAAAATATAATTTTGTTTTGCAAACCCATTTCACTTACAACATTTATTTTAGTGCTAAATGACATTGATAGTTTACTGTTTTGAGTAAAATGCATAATGTAATTAAAATTTTTAAAGATTTACAAGTTAAAGTACAAGCTGTGTTTGTAAGTATGTAATAAAACTTAAGCTCAAGAAACCTAGCTGCTGCCATCCGTTTTCCACCAAGACGTCTTTGCTTTATGCTCATCTTTTCGAAGTGTTTTGCTGCCAAGTTTTAAATTAGCAAAACATTACGAAAGGACGATCGTGAGGCAACTACCACTTTACCACTTTCCAACAATGTCACCTTAGTACCAGCTAACAACGCAACTACCAGCTACCAGCTACCAACTACTAGCTACCAAGTCTTACTTACCAGCTTCGTTACGAATTGTGTTGCCATCTAAGAACACACTGCAAGGAAGATGTTTCAACTGGAAAACGTTACAGCTACGGATCTTGATAAAATATATATGTTTGTAAATCTTTAGTTTATCAATTATCTGTATTTTGTTGGTTATTATGTTTTATGAATTGTACTATTATCACAACCAAGCTTGAACTTGATAGTTTAATTATTTTGTGATAAGCGTTATGTCATCCCTTATCTAAGGTGATAAAATCCCTAATTATTTAATTGTAAGTCTAACGTTTAACATAGGAGTAAAAGTTCAAAACAGTAATTGTTTAATGAAGTTTTCGATTGAACAAATATTACGGGAAATCTTTTTTCTTAAAGATAAAAAAGTGTATTGTTCTACTTTCATCCTACGTTCTTTTTAATATAGGATATTTTCTCTGTACCTATTTTTTCTGGAACCTATTTTGTAAGATCCGTTTTAATGACCATGTAAATATGTAATATGTAGGGAAAGGAGTTTCAAGTTTAATTTATGCCATTTAAACGGGAAAATATCAATCCTACCTTGACCTTATATTCCTAACTGTTGTAAGCAAGTGAATATTTAAGGGAAACATATAACAACACATTTTTCTCAAGGAAAATTCATACAAACGATTTTCAAGTTAGCTACGTCAAGGAAACAAAAAGCATTGTTTTATGTTATTGATGCACTTAGTAACATAAGGGAGTCACTCTTCAGATTTATGTTATGTTTTAGATTTAATAAAACACAATTTAGCTAATTTGTGCTTGATAACTGCTCGTGACTCACCCTATATATTCTTTGGTTGCATACAAGAAGTAATTTATTTTGGGTCGTCTTTCAGTTTTTATATTTTTTTAAAGGTTTTGTAAATTTTCTATTTAAAATACCACTTTCAGAACTCAATTACCTTCTCCATTTCCTGAGAATTATCACCCATAAGTTTATTTCCCTTATAAAAAATAAATTAAAATCATTTTGCAACACTTTTGCTTTGTAAAGGTACGTTCCGCTTATAAAAATAAACTCATTTATCTACATTACATACATACAACAATTTTCTCTCGAGATTATTGATAATTTATAACATTTCATGATAATTTTGTTCAATGCACTAATTAATATTAACACAATTTTAACAAATTGTTGAGGGTAATTTGACATAAGTTAAGAGTAAAATATAGTTATAATATATATATATATATATATATATATCACAAATTACTTTTACTTCATATTTTTCATGTATTAGTAAAAGTTAACGTAATTTAAAAGAAGATGTTTAATCATTTTAAGAACTCTAGAAAAATTATACTATGGCAAATCACATTACGAAGCACAGACCACCTGGCAGCCTGTAACGCTATTATCTAATGTGAATCTCTCATAGTCAAGGTACTGTTTTCTCTTGGTTAATTGAATTGTGCTATCTTAAATTTGCTCACACATAACAACTAATGCCAACTCGTTCTTTTAATTCGGGAATTTTTGTATGGTAAATAGTAATTATTAAATATTTTCTAATAAAAAAAATTTAATATTATATTTTTTCAAGTACCGGTAAGCATGTTTGTATATTTTCATTCATACATTGCAGTTGTATACCTTTTTATTTCGGAAAAATGTTTTCAAAAAAGATTTTCATGTTACTGGAACGATTTCTATTTCACATTAGCCAAAAAAGTTCCACATTTGACCTCGTTAAAACTCATAAAGGCACTAGAACAAAATTTAACGAGGATTTGAAAGTGAGCGGTAATTAAAAAAGGATCAGCAAACCTCTCGTTCAGACGTTAATTTTGAACTTCACAACCTCGATCCTGTGAATTGTGTTTACGACATTTAAACAAAGTTTTGCTGTACTGTAAAGTTAATCAAACTACACAAGTTAGGACAGTTGTGGTGTAATAGAGTCAGAACCCATAATGTGCCAATGTGACAAATAGTTTTGTTCTTGTAATAAAACACGCATTCTAAATTTTACAAAATTGATAAGTTTTACCGTATGATTATATGCGGGTCAGAGGCATTTTGTTTGGTAAATTTCCAAACGCTTCTAGGGAAAACATTACAAACCCATTCAGTAGAACATCTTGGGAGTCGAACCCGTGACGTCTTGTACTGAAGACCAAGGTGATATCCGTTAGGTGGTAGGGGGAAGGTGGGAGGTTTGGGGATGTGTTTTACCCAATGTTGTGGAACAAACACATTTATAACCATAATTTATAAATGGAAATGTTTTAGTTAATAAATGGTTACAAAATGAAAATAATTGATGACATTATTTTGTAATGAATAACTAATAATTTTGTGATTATTATAAGCTTTTAAATATATTCTGAAGTAAGCAACTGGAATCACTCTCTCCCCCTTGAATCGTCAAAGACATTGATTCCTTTTCTTTAACCATTTGTTAACTGTTACTCTAGAGTGAGGTTGATGATGACTGTTTTAGATTTTTATTTTCTGGGCAGTTAGGTGAATTACGAGCATTTTATTGATTGTGTTTGTTTTGTGTAATTATTTTGTTGTTTTTGGAGGAAGAATTAACATCATGCTGAATAGGAATTGCTTTGATATACAAAATAGCCTTATTAGTGAATTTCCTATGGAAAAGTGAACTATCAGCATGACCCACACGGTGAAACTTGTTGGGCAAAACAATCGAACGATTCTAACCCTCTTTTTGGGATTTTAATTTTTCTAATTTTGAGTTTTTGGCCCCAAAACGGTCAGAAAATCCCCAAGTTTAAAATTATTGCATATTAAATTATTGTACGTAAAATTCCAAAACGTTTAAGCTCTCCCTCATCATTCTAGCACACATATTTACCGAGTTATTAAAGATAATTTTAATTGTCTGAACACAGTATGTTGTCTTATAGGGATTTTACACTGGAAAAGGTTTTTTTTCATATCTTGATGTAGTTTTATCACCTCCAGTACCCCTTACCAACTTGTTATCCTGACTATACCTCCTCCTAACCTTATAATGTACAACATTGCCATCGCAATAGTCAATTTAAATAAACCAGAAGCATCAGAACAGCCAAAAAATAAATTTTTCAATAAAAAAATTGATACCAGTGTTAAACCCTATATTAATTTTTTTAAAGATTTTAATGCGGAAATTCACTTCCCTCATGTCAGCGTGCTGCGTGCGATCTCGTTTTAAATATTGGAAACATGTTTTCATTTGTATATGCAGTTATAGGAGCAGTTTGAAATCAGGTAGTGCTTTAAATTAAATAATTTCAAATTATTTTAATTTTAAATCATAATCTTAACTTATAAGACAATATGGAATTAAAAAGGTTTTGTAATTTGTTCTTCACACCAATCAATAAATACTTAACATTTTACAAACACATATTTTTGTTGAGATAATTGATGTATAAAAGTGTACTCAAATTCAGTTCTTATTTATATAAACTTGATGTATAATTATTCCCAATGACCACTCAATAAGGGCCATGCATTTTTCTTTTGTGGATGTTTATATATCCAATTTAAGATTAACACAAAAATTACCTCTTTTCAAGTTTTTTTTCTGTTTGTGTAAAACAAAGTAGTTAAACGCTTACTTCTATTTTATTTATCAGCATACAACTATAGTTAATTTTCATGTCAAATAATATATTCCACATGCATTTGCACAGTGTATTATTCAATATATACCAAACAATGTTTATGTATATAATAAAATGTAACAGTTTGTAATTTAATCAGTTTTCATAAAGATTTCTTTTTGCATACACTGTAATACTTTTACAAAATCTTTTGTAACTATACATACTATCCTAAATCCAGCAATCTTGTTTGTTAGCTACATTATTATTATTTATTACTGTGTAACTGTTGCATCTATGTTAGTTATATTGCAAAAGAATTTAACTGTTATATTGTTACATATTGTTAAACTGTCTAGCTCTTTAAAATAATTGGTGTTTGTTATTGTTACGTATCTTTAGTTATACCTATTATCGAAATGGGTATAGTTACGGATTGATAACAAAATTTTAAATTTATATATGTAAAATTAGCTCTATGAATAAATATAAAAATTGCCATGGCTCATGCTTAGTATATTATTATTAAGTCTTAAAATATATAATAGTTGTCCTGTTGCTCGAATCCGAGCAAGTTTGTAGCCAACGAAAGGTTACTTCAGTTGTAAACAAATATAACAAAACATCTGATATTAAAACGGATGATAAAAACGTACTTTCAGTCAACACGTAGTTTAGACTTTTGCCGTCGGATAGCTCCACTGTTCCAAAAATCCAGCCCTTTACTGTATTTAAGTGATGCCCTTTTTTATAATTCTGAGACGCGTTGGCAGATCTACGTAAAATTACTTTAATTTGACATCTCAAACGTTAAAATCTGTGGAACCGTTATCGAGTTATGATTGTGAAGAAACCACTAGTGGATTAATATATAGATACTTTATTTTTGTTTTGAAAACCGTTATAGCGATTATATGAAAATTCAATATGAGTGTTTCTTTTAGTATTTAAAATTAGAATTAATATTAGCTATGGAGGACCGTGATTTATAACAGATAATAATTCTGTACGTAGAAGCAGAAAATAATTTCAAAATCCTCGTACCATTAACACGCAGGTATACACACTTCAAACATACGTGGTTTTATAAATATTTCTAGAGAATTTAACTTCCTTGATAGAATCAAGATTTGTTATTCCAAATTTAAATATATTTTTTGAAAATTCCTTCAGTGGAAACAATTATTATAGACTTTATAACGAGTCTTAAAATAATATGAGTCTGAAAAAGATAGTCGGGTTTGGAGTAAGTTTATTATACACAAAAAAGTGTAAACAAAAAGTGTATTCCACCTTACAAAAATATTATTTATAATTTTCTTAATTTGATAACTCCGTTGCCAGTCTCCTGCCCCTATCTTCCCGTAGTGTTGTTATCTAATGCGTATTTCTTGTAGCCTGTGAATGCCCGAGGCACTTTCATCTTCTCTTTTGTAACTGGATTCCACATTTCGTCTTTCTAACCCGTAATTATATTTCTCTTTCACGTTACTTATTATTTCGCTTTACCCAAATTCATTTATATTCGCCTTATAACGCGTCCTAGTTGCGTCGTTGTCTTTGACAATGATTTAATGATATAATAAAAAATCAACCAATCCAATATATTGTTTTATTTTGAATAACATTTTCAGTCGTTCGGATATAAAAGTGCTGCATTGTAATAAAAACAATCATCACGCAGCCTGCAACAATACTTAAAAGTGTGGTTTTATTACGGTAATAACAGTGACGTTATTGATAGCCCCTTTATCATGTACCTATACTGTTCTTTTCCTTCCCAGTCATATGTCACGTATAGTACACAAGTTAAATCAAAGACAAGCTCAGCACATGAGAACAGATGAAATACTTGAATCATTTTCCAAGATTCTTGAGTTTGCTATATAATAAAGTTATGTATAATAAAAGTTTGTTTGACTATTAGGATGAGAATATTTTGATAAATATATTGAGATTTTGATTTCCATTTCGTCCTTAGATATTGGTGGATCCTTAAAAACAACCTGTCAACCATTAAACTTGCTGATATAAATGTCTCGATTGGGGTCTATAATTAAAGAAATTTGAATTTTTGACAGACAAAATTCAGTGTAAAGCATTTAAGGTCCAACCATCCTTTACACCTCATAGTGTAATTGTCCTAACACCTAAGAGTTATAAGGTCCTATTACGTCTTAACTTTAATATATTAGAGCCAAATCGTACTGTCAATGATTATTGAAGTACAACATAAATATAGTTTGTAACAATATAATTTAAAACTTAAAGTTACGTACATTACATCGGATCACAGAATAAGCACCTTTCTTACTGAACTGGTTCAAAATGTATGCAACAAAATGTGGGTTAAGACAAATATTTAGTGACCCCACCACAACTGTTCATTGCTCCGACCAAAGCTACTGGGAAGAGTTTCACACCTTAAAACTCATTGATGGTGATGGTGTGTTTATGTTATTAGTGAATTTTGTATGGAAAGTGAACTATTAGCATGACCTGCAAGGTGAAACTTAAGCCCGTGACCACCATAGAAGTTCCTAACGTGACCCCTGAACTAGTTTTTGTGGTCGTTCAAAATGATATATATATATGTATGCACTCTAGCGTCGCAACTTTTGTCTGATTTACTTTAAATTTGGTAGAAAAATTCCTATCAATAATCAGTTTGACAATTTCTTTAGAGAAAACAATCGAAAAACTCTAACCCCCTTTTTTATTTTATTTTTCAAATTTTGGGTTTTTGGGTCCAAAAAGGGTCAGAAGATCCCCGGAAGTAAAGTTAATGCTCTTAAACAGATGTAGATTAGTAAGGCAAAAATTGTAAGCCCTCTCTGATCATAATAGCACAAATAGTTACTGAGTTATTAAAGAAAATGTATATCGACATAAGACAGTACGTTGTCTTAAGGGGGTGTTACATTAGAAAAACCTGTTATTAATATGTTGGTGTATTCTTATCATCCCTAGTATCGTCACGCACACTTTTAATCCTTACTGGATCTTCTCCTAACCTTATAATGCGCAATATTGTATTCCTAGCATTGCAGGTAAAGGAACCAGGAGCATCTGAACAGCCAAAAAGGTTTTCAGATTTCGATAAAAATTAAATGTTTTAAAACTAATTTTGAATTTTTAAAATTTGTTTATTTGGAAATTAACTTCCCTCATGTCAGCGTGCATTGTGCGAACTTGTTTAAGAAATATTGCGAACATTTACCATCACTGATTAGTAAAAACAAGATTCATTACGTTACGGCATCTGGAATCTAATCCTGGAACGTCGTGATACTTGTTTTTACCAATCAGCGATGAAAAACGTCTGAAATAATTTCTTTAATAACTGTTTCAAACGGTTTGCTGGATATTTGTGTACAAGTTCTGAAAGAAGCAAACGCTCAATTATAGTTTGTTACTTTAAAATATTCGTGGCTCTGATAAACATCTAGATCACTAAGTGTTTTTACGTGCAGCCAACATAAAGATAAACAAAATAGCTTGGAAAGATAACAAGGGCGCTGTTAGCAGGCACTTGTTGCAGTGGCGGCCTCGCCCAAAACGTCGCCAATTATAAAATTCGTATAAAACCCTTTAGAGTCGTGAGTTATGTTTTAAAATTTAAGTCGTTTTGCTTTAAATGACGAAAATATTTCAATTAGATATAGGTTAATTCGCAAAAGCAACAAATAAAAATAGGAATATTACTTAATCAATTTATTAGTAAAGTATCTTGAAATAATTATAGTATTTCCTATTAAATAATAATAATTTATTTGTGTACCATGATTTTGTTTCTCTCTAAAATGTATAATTGTGTTTGTAGATTAATTATACCTGATCTTTATATTTTGAAGCACCCGTCTTTAACATATCGTCATACAAGATTATTCCCTTAGTTACTTTTACTAAACAACTTTTTGATTAGCATATTACGTGTTGTTATTACTTATAGGAAGTAATAAAAGACGTCTTACAACAATTAAGAATATATTTACACTTATACTAATTCACATACAGACGGTAAACATATATAAAAGATGGTACAAGCCATCGATTTCAACCAGTCACACCGGTCATCATCAGACCAATTATATAACTCTCAGTTCTTTCATTGGCCTGATGATGACCGGTGTGACTGATCGAAATCGATATCCTTGTACCATATTTTATATATGTTTACCGTCTGTATGTAAATCAGTATAAGTGTAAATATATTTTTAAGTGTTGTAAGACGTCTTTTATTATTACATCCTGTTACTTTTATTCCAAAAAATGTTATTGCACAAGAAGTGGTAACCGCTGAGGTGTAACCATGGTGAGGTGTAAGTCTCTATAGTTTATTGTTTGCTCTAGGGATTATGAGACAGTGGCGTGGCATTGCGAGGTGGCCTAGGGTTGAGAGGGTAGAGAGTGCGGGGAGACGGGCAGGGTTGAGGGTATAAACACCCACTTAGCGAACAGCACCTGAACCACTTTTGCCACTAACCCCTCCCTTCCCCCACTCCATCCCCCACCCCTCTCACCCCTACCCAAAACAATACACTGCCTCTAACACCGTCACCAAAATATTTTACCTCAGGTGTCTACTAATTCAACGCAGCTCTTGTTTTCAAATATATTTTCCTAAAATGAAAAATACACTTGTGGATTAGTTGTTTTTATGACTGTTTGGACGCATTTCTTGTTCGATATATTTTGCGAAATAATCGAGAGATGTTGTAATACAATAGAGTTTTTCTTGTGTAACAACTGTGTTTCATGTCTAACTTTTAAAGCATTTTCCAGATGATTTCTTAACTGAAAGATTCTACCCTACAAGCTTATAAGATTATAGTTTTTTAAACAGTTAGAGATATAGTTCACTCCTCTATCGGATCGAGTCGCAAGTAAATATAATTAGGATGCTGATAAAA
The DNA here is from genome assembly GCA_963675035.1 of Allygus modestus. NCBI lineage: Eukaryota > Metazoa > Arthropoda > Insecta > Hemiptera > Cicadellidae > Allygus > Allygus modestus. The sequence goes on from OY776116.1 coordinate 139,464,841, forward strand.
CTACTCTGTATAATAAAGGTTTTTTACGCTAGTGCATCCTGACTATGTACTCATTTTCACACCAATCTTTACAACCTAAAAAATCTCAATTACGAATAAATTATTTTATTATCTGAATACAGAGACAATTTTTAATCCTTTTCGAACATTAGTTATACCAACACATATGGCTTAACAACTCATTATAAATTAAAAACATTTACCAATGTTTAATCATTTAAGTTTTTGTGAGGATTTTTTCACATGCCTAACGATGGGTAGGAAGACCTCAAAAAATATTAATATTATTAAATATAGGTAAATGTGTTTAGTTAGAAATTAGATACCAATTTACACTTTGAGGTTATTCACATTTCATCGACTGTTTGTAATCAACCAAATATTACACCACAAAACCTATTAGCTCTCCAAGCCGCTAGCATTTCCCATTGCCAACCCCATACTATTCCACAGGTCCGGCAGCAAGTGATTAACAATGTGACCCAGTGAAGTGAAGTGAGATCAGCTGACTGTGAAAGTGTCGATCAGCTGGTCAACAATGCTCAAGTCAGTGTTGTGCAAGAGTGGCTCCTCTCTGGACCTGACGTCACTGGAGGGAGAGCCAGAGCGGGAGGTGCCCAGGGAGGGGAAGCTGCGCAGAGTGTTCACTACGCATGCGCGGCGCAGGTCCCGCACCAAGAAGGACGCAGGCGTGGCCAACTTCAACCTCAGCCGGATGATGAAGGAGCCACTGCGAGTGGTACACTCCGTGCCTCTCAGCTATTCTAACGGGTGAGTCATCTTTGATGCATTTTTCTCTTTTTGAAAGAAATTTTGCCAAATCGTTTACCCAAAATTACCCAAAATCCTTAACCCAAAATTTTGCCAGTTTATTTGGAACGGCTTATAAATGTACAGGTGCACCGAAACAATTACATACATTTTATATTAATCTATATATAAAAATAATAAGCCGATGTTTGTAACAATGGTACTATAAATACTGCTACATCTTAAATTTAAATCACAGTAAATATGCGTTGTTACTATAGATCCCAGAGTTGAATCCCTTACCTCCTTAAGCTCATCCCAATCGACTACCTATCTTCTGTTCTTCAATTGCAATGAGCTTAAGAAGGTAAGGGCTTCAACTCTGGGAACTATGGCAAGGGGTGGATACCTGCATCCTGAAGAACTCATCAATAGGATGATGCAGTTTATCAGGCTTTTAAACCTGGATAAGTCCTGAAACTAATCTCAATATTTTTCGCGGGGTTGCGCAATCAGCCCACTGCGGCTGATGAGCCTTGGGACTCATGCCCACCCCTTCTGATGATGATGTTTGGACGTCCTTAACGCCTATATGTGCCTTTTGGGGTTCCGAAAAATATCAACATTTAAGGCTTCGCCCCTGGGCTTTCAAGGTTCCAAAGTTAATAATTATAAAATAATATACGCATCGATTTTGATAACATAAGTTTGTAGCCAGAAATAGGACAGAAGAAAGAGAAGCTGTTTCAAGCTAATGTATGAAATGACATCGTAACGTTAACTAGTAGAACCTTATTAAATATGCATTATGTGTTCAAGTATTAAATCTTTATCTGACTAAGAAACCTGGCTTGAACTTTATTTAATCAATGAACATACTTGCTTTTGCCTAAAAGCATGTAAATTAATTTGGTGGTTAGTGAACTTAACAATGTCTGTTGTACATTTTTTTACCCCACACACGAATTTCAAAACTATTAATCTATTAATAAAACTATTTCTTACGAAAAAAAGACTAAAACTGTATAAAAAAGAGTTTTATTTTTTGTATTAGCAACCGATGTCCAAAGTGGTGTTGGAACGTTTCGGAGGAAGTCAAAAAGTTTAAGTAAGCATGAAATTGCCAAAAGAGTTATTTTTAGTAATTACATTAATGGTTTACTTAATTTTAATAATTTAATTAATTCATAAATAGTTTTATTTACTGTGACAACACATCTTAAACCAATGATAAAATATCATTCTCATTACTTTAAAAAATGCATACAATACACCTATATTAAAAATGATTAAAATATATCTTCTTGACGATGCTAAACTAAGATTTTACCAAGGAATTCTCTAGGTAGTTTAGGTAACCAACTTATAATGTACCCCAACTTACTATAATGTATCCAACCTCTCTGATCGTTATCCCAGTCGGAGCAGTAACTTTGATCCCCTAAGTGATGGGTATTATTGCACATCGACAAGCCCCTTGGGGCTGCCCCGCTGTTCACTTACATCCAAAGTGCGAGATGCACAGTATTACACGTGTCTCGTAATATTTTACTTACAGAGCCGTATTGTAATATGTAATAACTTAGGATGTTATGTCCAGTGCAATAATTAACCAGTTTTCATTCACCAATAAGTTATTACACTCAATTTTAAACTGCAGGAAAAACTGGTTAGACAATATAAAATTAATGCAACGATTTGTGTACGTGTAAAAACAATGTTATGTATGTATCATTGTGAAAACTTCTTAACGCGTCATTATTGGTTTTATAGTGCATAACAATAAACAAATACGGTCAGAGAAATTAAATTAAATCATGAAATTTAAATGAAATTTAAAAGGGGGTTTCAATATAATACTAAGTATAAAAGCAGGTAAACACATCGAAACGTTCCTTCTAAATAGAAGAAATATTTAAGCCATAAATAGCCATTACTACGACATAAATATCCATAAATTCTGACGTTTATATTGCAGTAATACACCAAGTTATCTTTATAGTATACATTGCATATAACCTTTTATATTTAGATAATACGAGGGTCATCCAGAAAATAAAGAACGTTTGCTTACTGCACCTAGCGCAGCTCCCCCATCACCGCCATTGCATGTGTGGCAGTCCACTCACCTCCCCACCAAAGATGAGCCGAGTCTCGTTGCTATGCGGTTTAGCTGTCTTATTTCTACAGCTATTCAAAATGGAGGCTGCAATCGAAAATCCCGCCAAATATGAAATACGCAGTATTATTCAGTTTCTGAATTTAAAAATTTTCGGGAATATATAATTTTTTTAGAAAAACACCAAAGAAAGATTATCGTGAAAGTGCAAACAAGTCTTCAAGTCGAATATTCAGGGGAAACAATGATGCAACCGGTTTAATGAAAGAGAATCCATCGTGAACGACGAGGATCGGCGTGGCAGGTCATTGCTCGTTAAAGATGATTTGAAAGAAAGACTTGAGGAAAATTTGAGGAAAACAGCTGCTAAAATCTTAGCACATTACATCAATTTAAGTTCTTGTTTTTTTGCTCTTTCACCATAAAATTTCTTTGGTGTTTTCAAAAAATGTCTAGGTCTGGGCATTTCTTAACTCAGAAACAAAATAACACTGCGTATCTCATATTTGGCGGGATTTTCGTTTACCGCCGCTAATTTAAATCGCTGTAGAAATAACACGTGTGACCGCACAGCAACGAGACTAGGCTCATACTTTGGTGGGGAGGTGAGTGGACTGCCTCACTCGCAATCGTGGTGATGGGAGAGCTGCGCTAGGTGCAGTAAGAAAACGTTCTTTACTTTTTGGATGACCCTCGTATATTTAACACAGAAAGGTTAAATTTATAGTTATTTATTTACATTTTGGCCTGCAGTATACGTTCGTTTAAGGAAAACTCTTACATGCAGTTCTAAAGTTAATTTAATGAAATATTATAATACAGCAGCAGAGTCGCGCAAAATATCTATACCGAGGGTGCCAATTAGGTATAAACATTGTTTGAGATTTGGGTTTACATAACCAACCAATTGAGATAATTTACTCCAGGAATTAATAAATACAATCTGACATCGTTTAGTATGGTTTACTAATGGTGAAAATGTATAAATTATAAAATCAAATGACCCTTAGCTATTACTGTATATATTACTGTATAATAAAATATAATGGATTGGTCTTACTTTATTTGGTGTCTGGCCAACTGGGATGGAATGATCTACGTCTGTACAGAAAGTAAAACAATGGAATTACAATCAGGTAAGGCTAAATTATTTAATACAAATTGAAATGAAATAAAATAAAATGCATATGAATATTACGTTACAATATGAGATTTTCCTGTTGAAAAATGCATGTTTGATTTAATTTTACTATTTCCTATTTTATGGAACTCTTCAACATTTGTCTTTAATTTGAGGTGAAACAATCTTAGTTTTTTTTACATTTTTAACATTCAAAGTTATACAAATTCAAGATATCAATGTTTAAATAATAATTAAATACAACTTACAATTATCTACGTCATTCCAGTTATATGGCCACACCAACTCTAACGTATTCTAAATTCTAACCGTCTAGTTTGAAATGACAGGGTTGCCACCATACCACTATACTAAAATAAAATTTACTATCTTGGTTGTTAATACCTCTAACATAATTATATGTAGTTAAATATTTTGTGTAAAACAACATATCAGTATAAATTTTACCAAATATTTATTCGAATTCCACCAACCTACATAACCCAACAAATTTATAATGACTGGGAGGCCCTTTCATTTATCTGTCTAGCTACCTTTTCGAATTTTAATACAACTGCAAGATGAGACAAAAAATTTAAAATACAGGGTATGATAAATGTATAATGCAAATGTGTGTTCATGGATAATTTATTAATTCAATAATTTATTTGTAGTTCAGTATAACAAAATCTCTGGAAAATGTAAATCATACAACAAAATAAATTCGTTCAGTATTATAATAAAGTAACCTCTAAATATCGTTATTACTTAAGAGTCTGATCACAACATGTAGACGTTTTGAAAACGTGGACTTAAAATCTGGAAAAAGGACGAGTAATTTCTCACAAAGGTTTCGGGGAAAACCCCCTGAGGTTTTAATATTATATGTTTCCCTTTATATATTTTAATAAACCCAAACTACTACTACTTATGTTAATAAGTACTAAGTTTGTTTTGTAAGTTGTTCATATTACTTTGATAATTAACACTTTAATACTTTTTAATATTAATACCTTTTAATATTACTTTGATTAATAATTATTCCCAGTAACTATACCCAGTAACGCATACGCTTTATATTCACTTAATCAAAAATCTTCTTTGATTAAAATGTCTTCTTCCACATAACAAGTTATGAAATAATTTCTTGAAAAAGAGAAATCCTCTGCAAAACAAATTTGAGTAAATAATTTTTGTAATCAAATCCATAGCTTTTTCAATTAATACGGATGAGTCAGTAGACGTAGCAAAAGCTTTTTTACTTTGTGTGAAACACCTCAACAGATAAAAATATTATCCTTGTTTTTACACACGTTCAAAAGAAAAACATTTTGCTATCGTTGATTACTGTTTTATTCGTTAAAAGTTCAATTACATTTCAATAGTTTTCATGAGTTTATGGATTGGAAGGAATGCTGAAAAATCTCTTTCCGAAACCAAATAGCGAAGATGTTATCTAAATATAAAATTACGCCTTTCTTCATCGCAATACTCATCTTCCAAAATATTACATAAACAACTTGTATAAATAAAACATAAATGTAAACAACTGACCATGAATTGAGTTTCAATTTTAAATATGTTAGTTTTAAATTGATTATAAAATGTAATGTTATAGAAGTACGTAAAATGTTCCAAAATCTAAATAATGAAATAATTTGCTATTTTCAACAAGCGAAATATTTATTTACTTAAACCGTTTTATTGCGGTCTCATAAATGATTATAGGGTTTTGTATGAAAAATGCACTTTTACCGTCTTATGAGAAAAAGTGAACGAGGCCAAGTGCTCTTTGGACCTCATCGACACTGCCCGCCTCTTTTTTACCGAATGAACTTCTTCTTCTCACCTTCAGCTTACTAGAGAATACTGTTTTTTTATCTGTTGTCAAAGAAAAAATTTCAAATAAATTTGTGTATTTCTATCTCTCAGTTGGATTTTTGTTTGAACGTCTTAACTCGCTATGTGCTTCAAAGACTACGCTTGACATGCTTTCCGTCAATGACCCACAAAAATTCTTTAAAAAAATGTCAGAATAATTTGTCAAATTAATAACTTTGGGACGTAGCAAACATCTTTATTTCTAGAATATTTTATTGTTTGGGATTAAGGGACAAATTCTTCAATACAGCTTGGGTTTTTTGGCCGCTCAGCAGTATTGTTAGATTTGATAAATGTAGATACAAAAACTGTAGGAAAATCATCTAGTTAACTACTTTAAAAGATTTATTGTTATTTGATTTATAGTATTTCTAAAGTCATTGGGATTGAACTTGCTAATTGGATAGCTTTGAATGTACAGGTTAGTTTCTGATTAAAGATAGTTTGCTCCGGATAGTAATTCTATTAGAGTGTAGCACTAAAGTTCTACAAGGTGTAATATTCTGTTTAGTTTGTTAGAATTACTCACAACTTTGTTGAAGAAATTTATTAACAGTCCCGTATTTATTAACTTAATATTAAATATAAAGTTAGATAAAAAAACTAAATTAACACAACATAAGTTTGCAAACCTTTTTTGGTGATACACAACTATCTTAATTTAAAACGAGTTCGCACGCAGCAAGCTGACGTGAGGGAAGTGAATTTCCACACACAAAACTGTTAAAACTAAAAACTAGTGTAAAAACATACATTTTTTCCAATTTTATTGAAATCTGAAAACATAGATTTGTTTGGCTGTTCTGATGCTCCTGGTTTCATTTACCTGCAATGCTACGAATACAATTTTGCACATTATAAGGTTAGGAGAAGGTCCAGTCAGGCTTGAAGGTAGGCGTGAGGTTGCTGGGGATGATAAAAATACACCAACAAATGAATAACATGCTTTTCTAATGTAAAAACCCCAAAGACAACGTACTGTGTTTAGCCAATATACATTTTCTTTAGTAACTCGGTAAGTATTTACGCTAGAATGACGAGAGAGGGTTTAAAACTTTTGCTTTATTAATTCCCATCTTAATACATGCTTTAACGTCCGGGGCTTTTCTGACACTTTTTGGACCCAAAAACTCGAAATTTGAAAGAAAATCCCCAAAAAAGGGGTTTAGAGTTTTTTGATTGTTATTCCCAACGAAGTTATCCAACCAATTACGAAATAGGGAAAGGAACGTCCCTACAAAATTTCAAATAAATCGAACAAAAAATGCGACCGCTAGAGTGCATACAAACAAACACACACACACACACACACACACACACACACACACACACACACACACACACACACACACACACACACACACACACACACACACACGCACGCACGCACGCACGCACGCACGCACGCACGCACGCACGCACGCACGCACACGCACACACACACACACACACACACACACACACACACACACACACACACACACACACACACACACACACACATATATAATTTTGAACGACCCCCCAAAACGTGTTCAGGGGGTCACGTTAGGAACTTCTATGGTGGTCCCGGGCTTAAGTTCCACCGTGCGGGTCATGGGAATAGTTCACTTTCCACAGGAAATTCACTAAGAACATTTTCCGTGTAATAAATTAATTGATTTATAAAATTCTCATCTTTAGTGGATATCATCTCTTTAAATATTTTATTACATAGACATTTTTTACGAAAATTATATTTTTAAGGGCGATAGTTAAAACTCTTAATTGGCAAACACTATTTAGTTGCTAAAATCTATCAATATTATATTATTAACTAGAGTGTCCAATGCTCAAAATCGAGCAAAACTCCGTGCAAGACTGAGGAGAATATTTATCCCTTTCATTTTCACTAAATCCATAATACATGGTAATTCTCGTTGTTAGGTATTTGCTATTAAGGGTTTACTAAAACCAAATGTTTGCGAATGTCTTTTAACAGGTTTTAGGCAAATACATATAAGTTGTCTTGATTAGCTAATTAAAGCGATGAGAATACAAAAAAAAATCGAATTGTTAAATCGTCTTATATTTGACACAGAAAACATATTATAAAAGTAAGTGAAACCTTAAAATATAGAAAATTTGAACTTTCATTTAGTAAAAATCACATGTAAACTGCAATAATGGGAATTTTTACCCCATGTTAAATGCTATAAGGAATTTTAATTCTGATTTTAAAACTATTTAGACAAATTCCAACAATATTCCAACTAAAAATAAAACCTTCATATACTTGAGAAATTACCGATTATTTAGAACTAATCCAATAAAAATATCAGACAAACTATACAAAGGACTGGAAAATTGTGCAATTTTACCCAATGTCATAAGAGAATGTGTTTGAATTTCATAAAAGAATTTTTATTATTGTTTAAACCAACTATAACCATAAAATATTCTAAACACAAATAATACCTTTAAGTCTAGGATCGATTTTCCTTCATTTATAAACTGCATAAAAATGATCCAGTGAAAGTCTCAGACGAAATGTTAAAATAATTTAATTTCCATTTTAAATATGAGGATATCAAATTACTTAGAATTATAACGTAATAAACATGACCAATCGGTTGACCCATAGTCAAGTACATACAGGCAACTAGGTAGAGTCCCTGCACTTGATTGCATGTTCAACATTCTTGATCAAAGCAGCTCTGACTATTGCTGAGTATTTAGGCACTCAGCATGCTTCAGCAGTACTTGTAATTCATTACTGGTTGACAGAGAATTTGTCATCAAGGTGTCTTACTCTTTAACATTGTTTTTAATCCAGTAAATACATGAATAAGTAAATAAATTGTACGTTTTGAATGAAATTTTACACCGTAGGCGAGGAACAATTATTACTGGTCTTATGTTAGGCAATATTCACTATCTTTATTTAAATTCGTAAATCTAGGTCCGCTTTAAAGTTCAAAAAATATGTCAAAATTTAAAATTTGTTCTTAGAAACACAAACATACTCTGACGAAACGCACATAACACAAGATCTCGCTTCAAACGTCCCACGAAGCATAGCGGACAGGAGGGGTTTTCATTTTAAAGTAACTCGTGTGGTTTATTGTAACATATAAAAGTGTGTAAGATTCAATAATGCGTATAACTCAATAACAAAAAAATCCTGTTTACCGAAATGTTTAGTTTAAGATAATGTTACTGGTTTAATCACGACAACACGTTTAAATATAAAAGGCAAGGGTAATTTAATGTTAAAGGTAAATTTGTCCTTACATTTTTCATTTTCTTTTTCCTTATTAACTATGCAACTTATTTTTGTATTGTAAACGTCATTGGCAGTTTGTATTTTCACTTTGTTAGAGGACGGTTTACACCCTAGAAGGCCATTTGGGTGCCCTAGGTATTGAACCTGTGACCTCTTGCACCGAGACATAAGACGCTAACCGATTTGATGATTTTACACTGCCATTTACCACCAAATATTTAAAATAAAGTTATTAATTTGCAATATAAATTTCACTTAAGAACTATTAAAAACTAAAACAGAATGGTGGAAAATGTTTTATCTGGTCACTGGGTATTATATTTATTGTCAAGAAAATCTCGTTATCATCCTTTTAGAACACGTTTCTTCACATAATGTAATTACCTAATGTGGATTCTCGTTGTCGAGTTTGTCATGTAAGGCCTGAGGCACTTTCAACTTCTCTCTTATACTAATAATACAAATAAATTGTTTATAGCATTCGTACATTTCACGACATTAAATAGCATTTAGTGGATTTTCTTTTATCCTTGGTTATGCATAAACATATGCTTAATTATATTGTAAAACGAGTTCGCACGCAGCACGCTGACGTGAGGGAAGTGAATTTCCACATAACAAACTTTTAAAACTGAAAATCAGTATAAAAACATACATTTGTCCAATTTTTATTGAAATCTGAAAACATTGATTTTTGGCTGTTCTGATACTCCTAGTTTCATTTACTTGCAAAGCTGGGAATATAATTTTGTGCATTATAAGGTTAGGAGAAGGTCCAGATAGGCTTGAAAGTAGTCGTTAGGTTACTGGGGACGATAAAAGTACTCTATCAAAGGAATAACAGGCTTTTCTAGTGTAAAACCCCCGTAAGACAACGTACTGTGTTTAGTCGATACACATTTTCTTTAATAGCTCGGTATATATTTATGTTAGAATGACGAGAGAGGGCTTAAAACTTTTGCCTCTCTAATTCCCATCTTTTTACATCCATTTATTTTACATCTGAGGCTTCTCTGACCCTTTTTGGGCCCAAAAACTCGAAATTTGAAAGATTAATCCCCAAAAAAAAGGGTTTAGGGTTATCCGATTGTTTTGCACAACGAACTTGTACAACCGATAACAAAAAGGAACGTCCTTACCAAATTTAAAGTAAATCGGACAACAAATGCGACCGCTAGAGTGCAAACACACACACACACACACACACACACACACACACACACAGACATATATATATATATATATATATGTATATATAAATATATATGTCTATATATATATATATATACAATTTTGAACGAACCCCCAAAACGTGATCAGGGGGTCATGTTAGGAACTTCTATGGTGGTCCCGGGCTTAAGTTTCACCGTGCGGGTCATGCTAATAGTTCACTTTCCAAAGGATATTCACTAATAATTTCATAAATTTATTAACCTCCGGGCTAAACCCCTACACTTATAAACATTGCATTTTCTATGTAAACTTTTCTCATGCTGTGGATAACCCTCTTAGTGCGGAGGCCAAACTGGCCTTAACGTTATAGTTTTATTCAATTTAGGCATTAGGCAGATGAAAGATACATTTCAGGTGCACTAGGTCTGCATATTTCTGATAGCAGATATGCTAGCAGACGCGCGGCCATTATAAAACAATCAGCAGTTGAACGTCCCAGCTGATAACACCATATCACCTAATACGTGTGATGCTTCATTTGAGCGGATATTACATATAATATTATATAAGTAGTGTTTCGCTACTTATAAATACAATTATCATGCTTTATTATATAAGATAGTATGACGATAAAACGGTATAGACTCTATGTATTTTCGGACTACACATCAATACTGTATTATAAATTATAATTATAAGTTAAACTCCTGTTTAAATAACCAACATCTAACCAAATGGGTTTTTACAAATTAGTTCGAAATTATTTAAAAACAAATTATCTATTTAAGGAACAGGATGGCATTATCACTAAACATTTGAGAATTCTCTTGTATCAATTATACAATTTTTAAATTTAATTTCGTTTTTCCTTTCATCAAGGATTTTACATTTGCAGACATTTATGTTTGTTAAGGTAATGTAATCAGTTATTGGAATGTATTAGACAGAACTTAATATAAAAACAAGGTGGTGATCTGGTATTGTGGGTATTGTATATGAATTTACTTTTATGTAATTACACATTTTGTTATATAATAAATTGGTATAATTATTAAACAAATATTAACAATATCCTCTAGTTCCACACTATATAATTAATGTATATTTTAACATAAGATCAATTTAACTGCTATTTTTTTTTTTTAAATATACTGACAAGGCTCGCTTATGGCTTGAAATTTGGCAAACCCATGAAAATTTAGGCATAATTAATATGGCTCATAAAATATTACTATATTCCTAGATTTATATTTGTCTTAATCTAAATTCAAAACGAATAATTGCAAATAAATCCAATTAGTTAATAACATTTAACTGTTACATGAGACAAGTAAACCATTATTTGAATAACAAAGTTAACACGTATATTCAACCCATGTTTCAATTATGTTTAATTTAACCAATCAGATACATTCTCTTTTATATTAGCAGAGTAAATATCACGTGGTTAGGTCAAAGTGTTGAAAAAAACAATTTCAAGGAAAGATGGCGTTGAAAAATGATCGAATATTACCTCATTTAAATTATAAATGACTCTTTAAATTATAAATACCCCCGTAGCAGCAAACCTGCGTACTTAGGGAATTTCCAATGCATATAAATGTATCTTCATACTATGAAATTTGAATTATTCTCCATAAGAATAACATGGCGGCTGAGTAGGCAGGTTTGCTGAGACAAGGAACACAAAAAATGGGTTTTAGTACAAATATCAATATAACTCAACTAGGTAAAGCCACATACCGAATGTTATTATATTACCTTCGGATAAGTTAATGGAGATAACATTTTACTTATTCTCCTTAAGAATAACATGGGAGCTGAGTACACAGGTTTGCTGCTACGGGAACTATAGGAAAAAAATTATTTTTTGTGCAAATATCAATAGACCACAACAATATGAAGCAACATACCAAGTTTCGTCAGGATAAGTTTATAAATAAGCGAGATATACAATTTGTCTTATTCTTCATAGGAATAACATTGGACAACGTACTGTGTTTAGCACTTTCAATAACTCTGTAACCAATTGACGTAGAATAATGATCAAAACACCATATTTTTTGTTTTTTAAGCTGAATTCAATTGTGAAAATAAAATTTGATTTACTAAAATATTATAAGTAAAAAACTCAACAAAACCATTTTTGGGGTACAAAACCCCCCAAAATACCCTTTTGGATGCCTGGTTGGTTGGTTTTCGAAATTAGTCATAAATGTTGCTTTACATGTTTGTACCAAATTTTATCAAAATCGGAACATTTTTACAAGAGTTATCGCACCCACGGACGAAAAGTTATCATGGTCCCGGTCCTAGGTATTTCCATGCCGACGACGATATTAGCTTCTTCCTTACAGGGGAAATCTGCTAAAAACTATTAACTTTGCACTCGTTGCTTTTTTACGAAAAAACCAATATAAGTTCTAGCCACCAAAACATTAAAGCTAAGAATGTGGTATCAAAATCTGAAGTTTACTTTAGATAATATGCATCATCAAGTTTACGTTATAGTTAGAGTTCCCAAGTACGGCTCGGATGTCATACCCCTAGTAAGGCTGTCCGCCTGAAGGGTTTATCTTCGTGGCCTCTTAGTAGGCATTCCTTCTCTCTTAAAGTATTTATTAATATAAATACCTTCTTTGTTCTTGTTTAACATTTTATAAATACTTTCCCAGTTTTTTATGTATTTTTTGACGTTATTATTATATACTTGGTATCCTAGTTAGAACTTAGTACAGTAGATATTTACAAAAGTTTGTATAATTAGACATCAGCAACATGGTGTTGTTCAATTACAAATATAATAATATTTAATTTACCTGAACAGTCTTTTTTTCTTATAATCAATAGTTTAATAGTATATTTCGTCACTAGGATCAAAAGTGGATCTTTTTAATACGAGCTCCAGTTTAACTGCCGAGGCGAAGCCGAGGCTGGGAAATCAGCGAGTATTAAAAAGACACTTTTGATCCGAGTGACGAACTATATTTTTCGTCGTACTGCCAAAAAACTTAAGGTTTAAATAAAAACAAAAGTAAAATTTACGTACTGTGTCTTCATAACCTCAAATGTTTCTTTCAGTTTGTCTCTTGAAACCATCAGCTGTTGCACATGCATAACTTCGGTTCATTCATATCTATCGGTTGTTGAGTCGATCAGTTCAAACCAATCATTGTGGTTCGAATCAATCGGTTGTTCTTCAAAACAAACATGTGGGCACGGTTGCCATGGAAATATGATTGTTTGGGCTTTTTCTATTATATTTCGATACGAATCGTTAGGCCTACTAACTTCGTCCATCGTGTCACTCACAGTTGTCACTCACCAGTGGTGTACGGGAAACGAACGTAAAAATAATAACAATACAACAATGAATGTTTCGATAATAACAATGAATGTTTCGATTATTTATGATCGAATGAATTTTAATCGATTTATGACGACCTCGAATCAAAAGTATCATCAACAATGATCTTTTTAGTTCTAGTACGATAATGATCATCAAAACATATGTTATTATCCAAAGACTAAAAAGAAGAACTTTTGAATCTCAACGCATCTGTAAAAAACAGTTGTTTTTGAAGCAGTATGACGAAAAAATCATTTTAAAGTGCAGCCACCCGATATACCGTTCCCCACAAGGGATCTCGGAGGCGGTTTTGAACATTTAACATCAAATCAACTGACTGACTAAATAAAATTACTTCAAAAGATTAACATTGGACATTAGGTGTTACTCAGCAGGAGGAAATTTCTTAAACACACATTTTGAGAGTAAGAGTTTTTGATTGATACTAGACACAAATACAAAAGAATTGTTTTAGTGGCCGAAAACAACCAAACTTTTCTTTCTACAATGCTTATGAAAAACATGATCATATCTTGAACATCAGTATGTCTATATATTCCAAAAACTTACTTTCTGCCATATCAATACGTAACTGACCCAGTTGATACGTAACCTCTTAAACATTGCGCTTCCACAAAATTCCATCCTGGACATCCTTTTCAGTGATCCCCAGTCGCCTCATGTCACGTAGAACTTGATCCCACCGCCTGGTTTGTGGTCTTCCACTAGGTCTTTTTCCATCAGATACTTCTTTCAAGATATTTTCCAGGGTCCCCTTCTCTTACTATGTGGCCTGTGCAATCAATTTTCTACTTTTATCTCTCCTACAATGTCAGATTCCATAAGCATTTCCTTTTTCCTGGTTTTGCTTTATCCTCCAGTCTCCATTTTCTTGCTGGGTTCAAAATTGATTCTATTCTGTTTTCGAATACTATATTATTAGTGAATTTCCTTTGGAAAGTGAACTATTAGCATGACCCGCAAAACTTAAGCCCGGGACCACCATAGAAGTTCCTAACGTGACCCCCTGAACACGTTTTTGGGGGTCGTTCAAAATTTTATATATATATATATATATATATATATATATATATATATATAGACATATATATATATATATATGTGTGTTTGCACTCTAGCGGTCGCATTTTTTGTTCGATTTACTTCAAATTTGGTAGGGACGTTCCTTTCTGTAATCAGTTGGACAAGTTCTTTGGGCAAAACAATCGGAAAACTCTAAACACCTTTTTTTGGGATTAATCTTTCAAATTTTGAGTTTTTGGGCCCAAAAAGGGTCAGAAAAGCCCCGTATGTAAAATACATGCATGTAAAAAGATGGGAATTGGAGAGGCGAAAGTTTTAAGCCCTCTCTCGTCATTCTAGCATAAATATTTACCGAGTTATTAAAGAAAATGTGTATCGATCAAACACAGTACGTTGTCTTATGGGGATTTTACATTAGAAGAGCCTGTTATTCATTTTTTGGTGTACTTTTATCATCCCCTACCACTTCACGCCTACTTTAAAGCCTGACTGGACCTTCTCCTAACCTTATAATGCGCAAAATTGTATTCCCAGCATTGCAGGTAAATAGAACCAGGAGCATCAGAACAGCCAAAAAATCAATGTTTTCAGATTTGAATAAAAGTTGGAATAAATGTATGTTTTAAACTGATTTTGAGTTTTTGTAGTTTTTTATGTGGAAATTCACTTTCCTCACGTCAGCGTGCTGCGTGCGAACTCGTTTTTCTTTCTTCTCTTTTAATGAGGATCCAGCTCTCTGAGCAATAGAGAAATACAGGGCGGATTGTTGCTTTATATGTGCGTAGTTTAATTGTTCGAGAGAGTAAGTTACAGCTCATTAGTTTGGGCCCAGTAGAACGTATGGTTCAGGATGTAGTATCACAAACATAAGCAACAGTGTTTAAGTTCCTGTGTAAATTATGGAGAAGGTTATGTATCGTATGACACACGATGGAAGCTGAGTGTGTGTCATTGGGACGCTGTAACACTCGAGGACATGTTCCCGAGTGGCAGTTTGTTGTCGTGTTGGGACTTGCATGCCAATGTGACACGGTCCTTATATCAACCCCCCCTCCACCCTTTAACTAACCAGAATTCATCTGAGTTTATTAGGAATCTGCATATTAATTTACTGCTACAAGTAGTTTACGTGAGTGAAATGTTGTAATTCCAAGTTGAACACTATCTCCTTTATTTTTTTATTAAGTTCCACTGATATATAAACAGACACATATAAAATATAGTAGTTCACGATAATGTTACATCAACACTTGGGGATGAGTGACGTCCAACATCCAAACCGAATATTACATTTTCTCACAGTTACATAAGGGAAAACTCCAGTTAAATAGTATAATTGGTAAACAAATTATTTTTATATCATACTAGTGTCTTGAAGGGCCAATGGCCCCTAATCTTGCTCCAAGTAGGAACACACATCAGATCGTAAACAAACTAGACACTTAATCACATGTTTTATTGTCTACAAAGAAGACGTTTTTAAATTCCCATGCTTTTCTTACGGGGTATGTTTTGCGTTATTTATCGTATGCTGGTAACTTTTAGAAATACTGCTATTTTCCCGAGTTCCTGAGATAAAGACCTTGAATTTAAGCCGTCTTCCATCATCCTGTGATTTGTCAAATACCCACAGTTTTTACATCAAAACTTCACTTACAGAATCTTCTTAATACTAGTGGCTTTAAGGGGCCATGGCCCTTAACCTTGTTCCAATACGCTGTCTCAAACTGATTTTCCCCTCTTTACTTACCGAGTAAAATAAAAAATTATAAGTAGGAATGCATACCAATTCGTAAACAAAGCAGACGTTTTTAAACCCCCATGATTTTCTTATGGTGGATATTTTAAGTTATTCCTCGTGTTCTGGTATTTTTTTATAAATACTGATATTCTTTGCGAGTCCCTGGGATCAAGACTGTTAATTTGAGCCGTCTCCCATCATCCTGCGATTTTCCCACAATTTTGACTTACGAATTTCGCATACAGAATTATATAAAAAGATTCCATAACTCAAAAATACAATAAAAAAGCAATTAATAGTATACATTTTTAATAACACCCAATGTACATCCAAAAGACCAACTTAAAAGTCTTTTGGACAATTTTTCTGGATGACGTCTAAAGTGAGGGCATCTGGAACTAAAAAAGCTTTGCTATGTATGTATGCACTCAATAAGGGTAACTATGCATGCAAAATAAAACAAAATATCTAAAACTTTTTCAATGAGTACTAATTCCCAAAAGAAGTCATGTTGAGAGACCAAAACTTCTCGTTTTGTATTAAGGTACTCAATAAGACAAATTAGAATTGCCATTGTTTTTTAAAAACTATTTCTAACATACGTTTTATGAACCAAAAAGATAACTTAAACCAGACAACGAAACCTCACAGTGGTATAACTATGAATGCACTGCGATAGTAAGAAGCAGCAAGGATAAGGATTGTCCTTGATCACGGGATAATGATTATAATTTAAAACCTAATAATATATATTATTTTACCATCCATAAATAAACAACATTTTATATATCGTTATTAACTATAAAATAAAGGAATTCCAGTTGTTTTATAACATGTATAAAATGCCGGCACAAATTCCATTTGGCTTACTTGGTGGTAGTTAGTAAACATTTACCCTCCTGTTTCCTAATCCTTTAATACGTACTAAAAATGCAAACTCGCATTATACCAACAACGTTGCATGTGGGATGAATTACAAATATAACGTAATTGGAGCAGATGGAAACTAGTCAAAAATAGTAAAGAAATACTCCTTACTACTTAGTAGGCTAATGAGTTAAAACTTTATTTAAAAAGTTATTTTCAAATGGGTGAAGGGGCGAAACCTTAGATTTACAGATATTCTGTCCTTTAATATATATAGGGTGTCACAAAAAAGTGTGATGGGCTATACAGGACCTAATTCTACATGCAAAAATAAGTCAAAAATGAAGAATAACATTTTTTGGATTTCGGCTTAGTTTACCCGTAATCCGCTATTTTGTTTTTTTTGAGAAAATATTTATTATTTCAAAAACGCAATGAGATATTTTTACGAAACTTGGAAGAAGTGTTTACACTAAAGTAACATTAAAAAAAAAATATTTTTTTACCTTTCCAAATTTCAAAATGGCGGCCGTTTGAATTTTTGTATGCCAAATTTCATGAAAACCGGTACCTAAATCAAAATGTTTCAAGACACAAAATTTTTCGTAAATATTATAACAAATCCAACAAAACAAAAATGAATAAAATCGGTTCATAAACAAAGAAGCTGTGTTTATTTTAGTAATTTAGACTGTAATTTATGTAATAATAATTTATGTAATGTAATTAAGTAATTTCAGTCTAAATTATTAAAATAAACACAGCTTCTTTATTTATGAACCGATTTTATTTATTTTGGTTTCGTTGGATTTGTTATAATAAATACAAAACGTTTTGTATCTTGAAAAATTTTGATTTAGGTACCGGTTTTCATGAAATTTGGCATAAAAAAATTCAAATGGCCGCCATTTTGAAATTTGGAAAGGTAAAAAATTTTTTTTTTACAAATGTTACTTACTTTAGTGTAAACACTTTTGCCAAGTTTCGTAAAAATATCTCATTGGGTTTTTGAAATAATAAATATTTTCCCCAAAAAACAAAATGGCGGATTACGGCTAAACTAAGCCGAAATCCAAAAAATGTTATTCTTCATTTTTGACTTATTTTTGCATGTAGAATTAGGTCCTGTATAGCCCATCACACTTTTTTGTGACACCCTGTATGTTTGGTGACTACTGATATGCATAAGTACATTACCTACAAAAACCTACTGGCACATAAGCGTCAAACCCTATCACTCAAATATGTTTTTGTTTTCATTTATTCGATAACCTTTTTGCATTAAGATATATTTTTTTAAAAATATTAACTCGTATTCCGTGAAGTTTAAATATAAACCACCTTCGATTTTGTCTAATCTAACATATATACAGCCGCATGTGTAACTCACTGACTGACTGACTGATTGACTGACTGACTGACTGAGGTATACGAATTCTAGACCACTTCTAGAAGAGCTAGAAACCTGAAATTTGGCATGTATGTAGCTTGTACCTTGTAACCCCCAGGAAAATTCCAAAAAGTTACAATTTTTTATTTTAACCTCCTCAAAACAATTCTAAATGGACGAAATTTTGAACATGTCCAAAATAGTGACTTTTTATTTGCACTGTAGCGGCCGAACGGTTGGTCCTATCGAGAAACGGAGACCACCACGACGCACGGATTTTAGACGATCTACAACTTTGGTCCTATGACTTTTTGTCGTATCTTTTCTCCTTCACCCTTAGGTAGCGCTAGATTTTTCAAATTTCGGCATATTTTCGAAATATTTTGTCCGTTTTTTATTTCCTATCACGTTAATATACTTGATGGAGGCCTAATATTGGGCACGCAGTATGTCTACATCACACTTAGTTAATAGCAGCAGATATATGACCAGTTTTTATTAATTAAACCTGTCGAAAAATGAAAAAAATCTAAATATCTTTAGATTTGACCGTTTTCTTTGTATAAGTAGTGGTGTATTGGGGGTTCTGTCCTAATTTATATTATTGGATATACACGTGACACCAATAATACTTGAGCTAGAGGCGTGAGATTTGGCATGCATGTGCCTTCCACCTTTTCGTTCCAAATACTACTATTTTTAGTTTTAACTATCTCAATAAAATAAATAATTGTGAATACAAAAATCAAAATGTAGTATTTTTGTATCTAAGCTCTAGCGGCCGAACGGGTTGTCCTATCGAAAAACGAAGACCACCATGTGCCACGGATTTCAGACGAACTACAACTTTAGTCCTATGACAGTTTGCCGTATCTCACCCCTTTCACCCTTAGATAGCGCTGATTTTTTTAAATTTAAACTTTTTTCACAAATTTGTTTGTGGTTTTAATGGTTTGTCGCTCTAATACAGAACTTAGAGGCCTAATACTTATCGCACAGTATTCGTACATTACAATTAGTACCAAGAAATACTCCCACGCCCAGATTAAGTATCTAAAACACCCAAAAAAATCAAAGTTTTTGAGCTCTTGTAGACTTTTTGTGTTTTTCAGGTACATTTTCTATGTTGCGCACTGTCGAGGGTAAAGTCCCTTATAAATCATGTCATATTTGTTGCAGAAGGCTTTTAGTTACCCAAAGTCATAGTATTTCAGGTTGTTAACGGTGGTCGTATCCCTTATAAGGTTCAAAATACGCCTTTTAAAGGCTACATTATACATAGGTTAAGGGTATAATTTACGACAGGGACCTGGGGGCGAAGCCCCCCACAGGGGTCTGGGGGCGCAGCCCCAAGCGAGCGAAGCGAGTCTAAAATATATACAGCCGCATGTGTAACTCACTCACTCACTCACTCACTGATGTATACGAATTCTAGACCACTTCTAGACTAGCTAGAAACCTGAAATTTTGCATGCAGGTAGCTTATAGCTTGTAACCCCCAGAAAAATTGCCAAAACTGTCAATTTTTTATTTTAACCCCCCTAAAAAAATATTTAAAACCCCCCCAAAAAGGCTTATTTTAAAATTACAGTTTTTGAGCTCTAGCGGCCGAACGGATTAACCTATCGAAAAACGGACACCACCACGTGCCACGGATTTTGCAAGATCTACAACTTTGTTCCTATGACTTTTTGTCGTATCTTGCTCCCTTCACCCTTAGGCAGCGCTAGATTTTTCAAATTTCAGGCAATTTCGACGGTTATTTTTGTGGTCTTTAATTTCCTATCACTTTAATTTTGTATGTAAAAGCTTGATATTTGGCACTCAATATGTTTACACATTACTCTTCACGAAACACTCGATAAACTAACATATTTTAATAATTAAACATCCCAAAAAAATTAAAAATCCTAATTATTCTATAAATGACAAACTGCATTATCGACTTACTCAGGTAATTCTAGATAAGCTAGAAACATGGAATTAGGCCTACATGTAGCTTGTCCTTTGAAACCCCCAGGCAAATTTCAAAAAGGTATAATTTTTTATTTTAACCTCCTCAAAAAAATTCAAAATGGAGGAAATTTTGAACATCTCCAAAATAGTGTATTTTTTGTGGCTGTAGCGGCCGAACGGTTGGTCCTATCGAGAACCGGAGACCACCTCGACACACGGATTTTAGACGATCTACAAATTTGGTCCTATGACTTTTTATCGTATCTCGTCTCCTTCACCCTTAGGTAGCGCTAGATTTCTCAAATTTAGGCATATTTTCTATATTTTGTGGCAGTTTTTTTCCTATCATGTTAATATAATTGATGGAGGCCTAATATTGGGCACGCAGTATGTCTACATCACACTTAGTAAATAGCAGCAGAAATCTGACCGGTTTTTATTAATTAAACCTGTCGAAAAATGAAAAAATCTAAATATCTTTAGATATGACCGTTTTCTTAGTATAAGTAGTGGTGTATTGGGGGTTCTGTGCCAATTTATAATTGGATATACACGTGACACCAATAATACTTGATCTAGAGACGTGAGATTTGGCATGCATGTGCTTTGCACCTTTTAACCTTACAGAAAATTCCCAAGCATTATTTGTTTAGTTTTAACTACCTCAAAACAGTTCATAATAACGGTTATAAACAATCAGAATGTAGTGTTGTTTAAACAGTTCTAGCAGCCAAACGGATGGTCTTATACTTAAATATCTGCTGATTTGTCTGTTTTCTTAGTATAAGTCTCATAGGGGTTCTGGGCCATTTGAAACAACACCTCTTCAACGTGAGGCCAAACAGCGAGCTGGGGGCGAAGCCCCCCACAGGGGTCTGGGGGCGGAGCCCCCAGCGAGCGAAGCGAGTCTAATATACTATACAGCCCCATGTGTAACTCACTCACTCACTCACTCACTCACTCAGGTGTACGAATTCTAGACCACTTCTAGAGGAGCTAGAAACCTGAAATTTGGCATGCAGGTAGCTTTTACCTTGAAACCCCCAGGAAAATCTTTAAAACTTACAATTTCATATTTGAAACTCCGTAAAAATAAATATAAATAATTTAGTTCTCGTTTTTTGAGGTTAACTGATGTCGGTAATTCAGTATTCAGTTCAATTGGTATGTTGTACTACGTTACCGACATGCATTATTATGTATTTCAAATTTTCGGTGCAGTATACAAAAATCTACATGAGTTTTTGCGTATAAGAGTTTTGTGGCAATCCAGTCACAATATATGTCGTCCATATTAAATATTTATAATTTTAAACTTAATTAAATATTCTTTCATGATCTCATAATTGCATCGACTAATGCCTACAAGAATATTATCTTCACGAATCAGTAGATAAACAAACTTATTTTAAATTTAATGAATTTGAAGTATTTAAAACGCTAAAACCAAATAATTAGCACAATAAGTAGATTTGTTGTTCTATTGGTTGGTTTTTGTTTTACATAATTTGTGGGAAAACCCCTACATAAATTAGGTTAAATATGTTACAGATGACTTTTATTCGCTACAAACATAATATGTTACTGTTGTAACTTTTATTGATGGAAGTCTAATCCATTTAAAAATACAAGTTGTCAAACGGTACCGTCAACAGCATAGGGAAAAACGAGAAAAAAGCGGTATGCAGAGAAGGGGTCTGCAGTATTATGTGATTCAGCAGTCCTTTTGTAAAAGGATTTAAACGCCTGAAAAAAACATGACATGTTATTATTTGTTGCTTAATGTTATTGTATTTTAGGCCCACTTAAAGGATTAAAAGCATTGTTATTTAGGAAACATAAACAACAGAACTAAGCTACCATATTTGTTATGTTTATGTTGTGATTATTTAAATATTTTAAAATTAGAAAACTTCACATTTAAAAAATATATATTTGTTGTACGGATGTAAATTATTTCTTTACCATGAAATGATAGCCTACATGGAGGATTTTATTTTGCCTCATACTATTTATTTCTTAGTTCATCGCATCACAACTCACGGATTTTAGACGATATACAACTTTGGTCCTGTGACTTGTTGCCGTATCTTGCTCCCTTCACCCTTAGGTAGCTCTAGATTTTTAAAATATCTGCCAATTTCAACGGTTTTTCATGGTTATAATTTCCTATTACTTTAATGTAGTATATATAGGCTTGATAATTGGCAAACAACATTTTTACACGACTCTCTTCATGGAACGGTGATTATACTAACATATTTTACTATTTAAAACCCAAAAAAATGTAAAACGTAATTGATTTATAATTTACAAACTGTTTTGCCGACCTATTCAGGTTATGTATTTTTAAAATAGCTCTAGCGGCCAAACGGATGATCTTATCAATATTCTGAGACAACCGCGTGACACGGATTTTAAACGATCTTCAACTTTGGTCCTGTGACTTTTTTGGTTGTATCTGTTCTCCTTCACCCTTAGGTAGTGTTAAATCGTTCAGATTTCACAATTTTATTTTTAGTTTTCCCGTGGGTTTTGATTTTTCGTTGCTTTAATATAGTACTTAGAGGATTACTATTGGTCCCACACTATTTCATTACTACCCATAGTATATAGCAATAGTCATAGTCCCACTTTTGATAGTTCTAAACCCTAAAAAAAGAAAATCTTTGAACTATTATAGAATTGATAGTTTTTTGCAATTTCAACCCCCCCCCAAAAAAAAAAATTTCCCAAAAAAACGCTTATTTTAAAATTCCAGTTTTTGAGCTCTAGCGGTTAAACGGATTGTCCTATCAAAAAACGGACACCACCACGTGCCACGGATTTTGCAAGATCTACAACTTTGTTCCTATGACTTTTTGTCGTATCTCGTCTCTTTCACCCTTAGATAGCTCTAGATTTTTTCAAATTTTGAGATTTTGTGGTGGTTTTTTATTTCTTATCACGTTAATATACTTGATGGAGGCCTAATATTGGGCACGCAGTAGTCTACATCACACTTAGTATATAGCTGCAGAAATATGACCAGTTTTTATTAATTAAATCTGTCGAAAAATGAAAAACTCTAAATATCTTTAGATATGAGCGTTTTCTTAGTATAAGTAGTGGTGTATTGGGGGTTCTGGCCAATTTATATTATTGGACATACACGTGAAACCAATAATACTTGAGCTAGAGACGTGAAATTTGGCATGCATGTGCCTTGTACCTTGTCTTCCCAAATCCGACTATTTTTAGTTTGAACTATCTCAACAAAATAAATAATTGTGAATACAAAAATCAAAATGTAGTGTTTTTTTATGTGAGCTCTAGCGGCCGAACGGGTTGTCCTATCGAAAAACGAAGACCACCACGTGCCACGGATTTTAGACGAACTACAACTTTAGTCATTTGACATTTTGCCGTATCTCACCCCCTTCACCTTTAGATAGCGCTAGATTTTTTTAAATTTAAACTTTTTTCATAGAATTGTTCGTGGTTTTTAATGGTTTGTCGCTCTAATATAGAACTTAGAGGCCTAATACTTATCACACAGTATTCCTACATTACAATTAGTACTAAGCAATACTCCCACGCCCAGACTAAGTATCTTAAACACCCAAAAAAATCAAAGTTTTTGAGCTCTTGTAGACTTTTCGTGTTTTTCGGGTACATTTTTTATGTTGCGCTCTGTCGAGGGTAAAATCTCTTATAAATCATGTCATATTTGTTGCAGAAGGCTTGTAGTTACCCAAAGTCATAGTAATTCAGGTTGTTAACGGTGGTTGTATCCCTTATAAGGTCAAAAATACGCCTTTTAAAGGCTACATTATACATCAGTTAAGGGTATACATTTTTCAAGCACTTAGGTAATACATGGATTTAAAATTTAACATACTACGTCTCCATACCAAGTAGTATTCATCAACAGGCATATGGCCAGATTTTATAGGTTTAACCATTACAAATAATCAAAGCCTTGGATTAGTTGTAGAATTTAGGTCTGAAATAGAATTTGGACCAATTTACATTAAATTGTGGCCAAACAGCGACCTGGGGGCGAAACCCCATAGGGGCCTGGGGCGGAGCGATTTTTAAATTGTTACATACTCTAATATTGTACTGTTAGCCCTTAATTTGTTCACTCTATAAGTCTACTTTATATTTTGAGTATACGTAGAACCTCGGATTATTAGCGTAATTAAACCATGTGCCATAGGTACTACGACAGGGACCTGGGGGCGAAGCCCCCCACAGGGGTCTGGGGGCGGAGCCCCCAGCGAGCGAAGCGAGTCTATAATATATACAGCCGCATGTGTAACTCACTGACTGACTGACTGACTGACTGACTGACTGACTGAGGTATACGAATTCTAGACCACTTCTAGAAGAGCTAGAAACCTGAAATTTGGCATGTATGTAGCTTGTACCTTGTAACCCCCAGGAAAATTCCAAAAAGTTACAATTTTTTATTTTAACCTCCTCAAAAAAATTCAAAATGGAGGAAATTTTGAACATGTCCAAAATAGTGCCTTTTTATTTGAGCTGTAGCGGCCGAATGGTTGGTCCTATCGAGAAACGGAGACCACCACGTGCCACGGATTTTAGACGATCTACAACTTTGGTCCTATGACTTTTTGTCGTATCTCGTCTCCTTCACCCTTAGGTAGCGCTAGATTTTTCAAATTTCGGCATATTTTCGAAATATTTTGGTCGTTTTTTATTTCCTATAACGTTAATATACTTGATGGAGGCCTAATATTGGGCACGCAGTATGTCTACATCACACTTAGTAAATAGCAGCAGAAATATGAGCATTTTTTATTATTTATACCTGTCGAAAAATGAAAAACTGTAAATATCTTTAGATATGACCGTTTTCTTAGTATAAGTAGTGGTGTATTGGGGGTTCTTTCCCAATTTATATTATTAGACATACACGTGACACCAATAATACTTGAGCTAGAGACGTGAGATTTGGCATGCATGTGCCTTGCACCTTTTCTTCCCAAATCCTACTATTTTTAGTTTGAACTATCGCAAATAAATAAATAATTGTGAATCAAAAAATCAAAATGTAGTCTTTTTTTATTTGAGCACTAGCGACCGAACGGGTTGTCCTATCGAAAAACGAAGACCACCACGTGCCACGGATTTCAGACGAACTACAACTTTTGTCCTGTGACATTTTGCCGTATCTCACCCCCTTCACCCTTAGGTAGCGCTAGATTTTTTAAATTACAATTTTTCCAAGA
The DNA here is from genome assembly GCA_963675035.1 of Allygus modestus. Classification (NCBI taxonomy): domain Eukaryota; kingdom Metazoa; phylum Arthropoda; class Insecta; order Hemiptera; family Cicadellidae; genus Allygus; species Allygus modestus. The sequence continues at coordinate 139,490,733 of OY776116.1, forward strand.
TTTGTTCGAGGTTTTTAATAGTTTGACGCTCTAAAATAGAACTTAGAAGCCTAATATTTATCACACAGTATTCCTACATTACAATTAGTACCAAGCAACACTCCCACGCCCAGATAAAGTATCATAAATACCCCAAAAAAATCAAAGTTTTTGATATTTTGTAGACTTTTTCGTGTTTTTCAGGTACATTTTTTATGTTGCGCTCTGTCGAGGGTAATATCCCTTATAAATCATGTCATATTTGTTGCAGAATACTTTTGGTTACCCAAAGTCATAGTATTTCAGGTTCTTAACGGTGGTCGTATCCCTTATAAGATTCAAAATACGCCTTTTAAAGGCTACATTATACATCAGTTAAGGGTATAATTTACGACAAGGACCTGGGGGCGAAGCCCCCCACAGGGGTCTGGGGGCGCAGCCCCCAGCGAGCGAAGCGAGTCTAAAATATATACAGCCGCATGTGTAACTCACTCACTCACTCACTCACTGAGGTATACGAATTCTAGACCACTTCTAGACGAGCTAGAAACCTGAAATTTTGCACGCAGGTAGCTTATAGCTTGTAACCCCCAGGAAAATCACCAAAACTGACGGTTTTGTATCTTAACCCCCCCAAAAAAAGTTTATTTTAAAATTACAGTTTTTGAGCTCTAGCGGACGAACGGATTAACCTATCGAAAAACGGACACCACCGCGTGCCACGGATTTTGCAAGATCTACAACTTTGTTCCTTTGACATTTTGTCGTATCTCGCTCCCTTCACCCTTAGGTAGCGCTAGATTTTTCAAATTTTAGGCAATTTCGACGGTTATTTTCGTGGTTTTTAATTTCCTATCACTTTAACTTAGTATATAAGGGCTTGATATTTTGCACTTAATATGTTGACACATTACCCTTCACGAAACACTCGATAAACTAACATGTTTTAATAATTAAACACCCCAAAAAAATTAAAACCCCTAATTATTCCATAATTGTCAAACTGCATTATCGACTTACACAGGTAATTCTAGATAAGCTAGAAACATGGAATTAGGCCTACATGTAGCTTGTCCATTGAAACCCCCAGAAAAATTGCAAAAAGGTATAATTTTTATTTTAACCTCCTCAAAAAAATTCAAAATGGAGGAAATTTTGAACATCTCCAAAATCGTGCATTTTTTGTGGCTGTAGCGGCCGAACGGTTGGTCCTATCGAGAAACGGAGACCACCACGATGCACGGATTTTAGACGATCTACAACTTTGGTCCTATGACTTTTTGTCGTATCTTTTCTCCTTCACCCTTAGGTAGCGCTAGATTTTTCAAATTTCGGCATATTTTCGAAATATTTTAGCCGTTTTTTATTACCTATCACGTTAATATACTTGATGGAGGCCTAATATTAGGCACGCAGTATGTCTACATTACACTTAGTAAATAGCATAAGAAATATTACCAGTTTTTATTAATTAAACCTGCCGAAAAATGAAAAACTCTAAATATCTTTAGATATGACCGTTTTCTTAGTATAAGTAGTGGTGTATTGGGGGTTCTGGCCAATTTATATTATTGGACATACACGTGACACCAAAAATACTTGAGCTAGAGACGTGAGATTTGGCATGCATGTGCCTTGCACCTTTTCTTCCCAAATCCTACTATTTTTAGTTTGAATTATCTCAACAAAATAAATAATTGTGAATACAAAAATCAAAATGTAGTATTTTTTATTTGAGCTCTAGCGGCCGAACGGGTTGTCCTATTGAAAAAACGAAGACCACCACGAGCCACGGATTTTAGACGAACTACAACTTTCGTCCTATGACATTTTGCCGTATCTCACCCCCTTCACCCTTAGATAGCGCTAGATTTTTAAATTTAAACTTTTTTCATAGATTTGTTCGTGGTTTTTAATGGTTTGTCGCTCTAATATAGAACTTAGAGGCCTAATACTTATCAAACAGTATTCCTACATTACAATTAGTACCAAGCAATAATCCCACGCCCAGATCAAGTAACTTAAACACACAAAAAAAATCAAAGTTTTATGAGCTCTTGTAGACTTTTCGTGTTTTTCGGTTGTATTTTTTATGTTGGCTCTGTTGAGGGTAAAATCCCTTATAAATCATGCCATATTTGTTGCAGAAGGCTTCTAGTTACCTAAAGTCATAGCATTTCAGGTTGTTAACGGTAGTCGTATTCCTTATCTGGTTCAAACGACGCCTTATAAAGGCTACATTATACATCAGTTAAGGGTATTAATTTGTTTTAAGCACTTAGGTAATACATTGAGGCTTACCATTTAACATACTACGTCTCCATGACAAGTAGTATTCAGAAACAGAATTTACATTAAACTGTGGCCAAACAGCGACCTGGGGGCGAAGCCCCCCCAGGGGTCTGGGGGCGGAGCCCCCAGCGAGCGAAGCGAGTGCATGAATATACAATCGCGTGGCAGTGGAATATTTGTGGTTTCTGATAAATAAATGTATGTGATGAGACTTATTTAGAATAGAATCTTTCACAAAGTGTAATAAAACCGTTTTATTTCTATCTGCACCAAAACAATCAGTTCTATACCCTAAAGTCATTCATGCAAACGACAGCAAAGGAAATTGTACATCAAAGGATGTCGATAGAGTAATTTGGCTTTGTTTATTCCCTGAATTATTTTACTAATAGCTCTCAAATATTACTTTGAATAACAAGCAAATTCGACCTTTCTGTTTCTTCAAAGCTTTGATTAAAGTAACAAACGATATTTTAAAATCTAACATATATACAGCCGCATGTGTAACTCACTGACTGACTGACTGACTGACTGACTGACTGACTGACTGACTGAGGTATACGAATTCTAGACCACTTCTAGATGAGCTAGAAACCTGAAATTTTGCATGCAGGTAGCTTATAGCTTGTAACCCCCAGGAAAATCGCCAAAACCAACAATATTTTATTTTAACCCCCCTAAAAAAATATTTAAAACCACCAAAAAAGGCTTATTTTAAAATTCAGGTTTTTGAGCTCTAGCGCGCGAACGGATGGTCCTATCAAAAAACGGACACCACCACGTGCCACGGATTTTGCAAGATCTACAACTTTGGTACTGTGACTTTTTGTCGTATCTCGTCTCCTTCACCCTTAGATAGCTCTAGATGTTTTCAAATTTTGAGATTTTGTGGCGGTTATTTATTTCCTATCACGTTAATATACTTGATGAAGGCCTAATATTGGGTACGCAGTATGTCTACATCACACTTAGTAAATAACAGCAGAAATATGACCAGTTTTTATTACTTAAACCTGTCGGAAAATAAAAAAAACTCTTAAATTTTATAGATTTAGCCGTTTTCTAAGTATAAGTAGTAAGGAAATGCCGGTTCCGGAACAATTGTTATTAATTAGAATGCACTTATCACCATTTATACTTTAACTAGGATCGTGATATATGGCTTGCGTGTGCGTTGCTCCTTTTCTTCCCAAATCCTACTATTTTTTGTTTGGCCTATCTCAAAAAGAAAATTTGGGAATACAAAATCAAAATGTAGTATTTCTTATTTGATCTCTAGCGGCCAAACGGGTTGTCCTATCGAAAAACGAAGACCACTGTGTGCCACGGATTTTAGACAAACTACAACTTTAGTTCTGTGACATTTTACCGTATCTCACCCCCTTCACCCTTAGTTAGCGCTAGATTTTTTAAACTTAAGCTTTTTTCTAAGATTTTTTGTGGTTTTTAATGGTTTTTCGCTCTAATATAGTACTTAGAGGCCTAATATTTATCAAACAGTATTCCTACATTACAATTAGTACCAAGCAACACTCACACGCCCAGATTAAATATCTTATACACCAAAAAAAAAATCAAAGTCTTTGAGCTTTTGTAGATTTATTCGTGTATTTCGGGTATATTTTCTATATTGCGCTTTGTCGAAGGTAAAATCTCATATAAATCATGTCATATTTGCTGCAGAAGGATTGTAGAAACCCAAAGTCATAGTATTTCAGGTTGTTAACGGTGGTCGTATTCCTTATAAAGTTCAAAAGACGCCTTATAAAGGCTACATTATACATCAGTTAAGTTAATTTTAGACGATCTACAACTTTGGTCATATGACTTTTTGTCGTATTCCGTCTCCTTCACCCTTAGGTAGCGCTAGATTTTTCAAATTTCGGCATATTTTCGAAATATGTTGGCCGTTTTTTATTTCCTATCACGTTAATATACTTGATGGAGGCCTAATATTGGGCACGCAGTATGTCTACATCACACTTAGTAAATAGCACCAGAAATATGACCAGTTTTTATTAATTAAACCTGTCGAAAAATGAAAAAATCTAAATATCTTTAGATATGACCGTTTTCTTAGTATAAGTAGTGGTGTATTGGGGGTTTTGTCCCAATTTAGATTATTGGATATACACGTGACACCAATAATACTTGAGCTAGAGACGTGAGATTTGGCATGCATGTGCCTTCCACCTTTTCTTTCCAAATCCTACTATTTTTAGTTTTGAACTATCTCAATAAAATAAATAATTGCGAATACAAAAATCAAAATGTAGTATTTTTTTATTTAAGCTCTAGCGGCCGAACGGGTTGTCCTATCAAAAAACGAAGAACACTATGTGGCACGGATTTCAGACGAACTACAACTTTAGTCCTAAGACATTTTGCCGTATCTCACCCCTTTCACCCTTAGATAGCGCTAGATTTTTTAAATTTAAACTTTTTTCACAAATTTGTTTGTGGTTTTTAATGGTTTGTCATTCTAATATAGAGCTTAGAGGCCTAATACTTATCACACAGTATTCCTACATTACAATTAGTACTAAGAAATACTCCCACGCCCAGATTAAGTATCTTAAACACCCAAAAAAATCAAAGTTTTTGAGCTCTTGTAGACTTTTCGTGTTTTTCGGGTACATTTTCTATGTTGCGCACTGTCGAGGGTGAAATCCCTTATAAATCATGTCATATTTGTTGCAGAAGGCTTTTAGTTACCCAAAGTCATAGTATTTCAGGTTTTTAACGGTGGTCGTATCCCTTATAAGGTTCAAAATACGTCTTTTAAAGGCTACATTATACATCAGTTAAGGGTATAATTTACAACAGGGACCTGGGGGCGAAGCCCCCCACAGGGGTCTGGGGGCGGAGCCCCCAGCGAGCGAAGCGAGTCTAACATATATACAGCCGCATGTGTAACTCACTGACTGACTGACTGACTGACTGACTGAGGTATACGAATTCTAGACCACTTCTAGATGAGCTAGAAACCTGAAATTTTGCATGCAGGTAGCTTATAGCTTGTAACCCCCAGGAAAATCGCCAAAACCAACAATATTTTATTTTAACCCCCCCTAAAAAAAATATTTAAAACCCCCAAAAAAGGCTTATTTTAAAATTCCAGTTTTTGAGCTCTAGCGCGCGAACGGATGGTCCTATCAAAAAACGGACACCACCACGTGCCACGGATTTGCAAGATCTACAACTTTGGTACTATGACTTTTTGTCGTATCTCGTCTCCTTCACCCTTAGATAGCTCTAGATGTTTTCAAATTTTGAGATTTTGTGGCGGTTTTTTATTTCCTATCACATTAATATACTTGATGAAGGCCTAATATTGGGTACGCAGTATGTCTACATCACACTTAGTAAATAACAGCAGAAATATGACCAGTTTTTATTACTTAAACCTGTCGGAAAATAAAAAAACTCTTAAATTTTATAGATTTAGCCGTTTTCTAAGTATAAGTAGTAAGGAAATGCCGGTTCCGGAACAATTGTTATTAATTAGAATGCACTTATCACCATTTATACTTTAACTAGGATCGTGATATATGGCTTGCGTGTGCGTTGCTCCTTTTCTTCCCAAATCCTACTATTTTTTGTTTGGCCTATCTCAAAAAGAAAATTTGGGAATACAAAATCAAAATGTAGTATTTCTTATTTGATCTCTAGCGGCCAAACGGGTTGTCCTATCGAAAAACGAAGACCACTGTGTGCCACGGATTTTAGACAAACTACAACTTTAGTTCTGTGACATTTTACCGTATCTCACCCCCTTCACCCTTAGTTAGCGCTAGATTTTTTAAACTTAAGCTTTTTTCTAAGATTTTTTGTGGTTTTTAATGGTTTTTCGCTCTAATATAGTACTTAGAGGCCTAATATTTATCAAACAGTATTCCTACATTACAATTAGTACCAAGCAACACTCACACGCCCAGATTAAATATCTTATACACCAAAAAAAAATCAAAGTCTTTGAGCTTTTGTAGATTTATTCGTGTATTTCGGGTATATTTTCTATATTGCGCTTTGTCGAAGGTAAAATCTCATATAAATCATGTCATATTTGCTGCAGAAGGATTGTAGAAACCCAAAGTCATAGTATTTCAGGTTGTTAACGGTGGTCGTATTCCTTATAAAGTTCAAAAGACGCCTTATAAAGGCTACATTATACATCAGTTAAGTTAATTTTAGACGATCTACAACTTTGGTCATATGACTTTTTGTCGTATCTCGTCTCCTTCACCCTTAGGTAGCGCTAGATTTTTCAAATTTCGGCATATTTTCGAAATATTTTGGCCGTTTTTTATTTCCTATCACGTTAATATACTTGATGGAGGCCTAATATTGGGTACGCAGTATGTCTACATCACACTTAGTAAATAGCACCAGAAATATGACCAGTTTTTATTAATTAAACCTGTCGAAAAATGAAAAAATCTAAATATCTTTAGATATGACCGTTTTCTTAGTATAAGTAGTGGTGTATTGGGGGTTCTGTCCCAATTTAGATTATTGGATATACACATGACACCAATAATAATTGAGCTAGAGACGTGAGATTTGGCATGCATGTGCCTTCCACCTTTTCTTTCCAAATCCTACTATTTTTAGTTTTGAACTATCTCAATAAAATAAATAATTGCGAATACAAAAATCAAAATGTAGTATTTTTTTATTTAAGCTCTAGCGGCCGAACGGGTTGTCCTATCAAAAAACGAAGACCACTATGTGACACGGATTTCAGACGAACTACAACTTTAGTCCTAAGACATTTTGCCGTATCTCACCCCTTTCACCCTTAGATAGCGCTAGATTTTTTAAATTTAAACTTTTTTCACAAATTTGTGGTTTTTAATGGTTTGTCATTCTAATATAGAACTTAGAGGCCTAATACTTATCACACAGTATTCCTACATTACAATTAGTACTAAGAAATACTCCCACGCCCAGATTAAGTATCTTAAACACCCAAAAAAATCAAAGTTTTTGAGCTCTTGTAGACTTTTCGTGTTTTTCGGGTACATTTTCTATGTTGCGCACTGTCGAGGGTGAAATCCCTTATAAATCATGTCATATTTGTTGCAGAAGGCTTTTAGTTACCCAAAGTCAGAGTATTTCAGGTTGTTAACGGTGGTCGTATCCCTTATAAGGTTCAAAATACGTCTTTTAAAGGCTACATTATACATCAGTTAAGGGCATAATTTACAACAGGGACCTGGGGGCGAAGCCCCCCACAGGGGTCTGGGGGCGGAGCCCCCAGCGAGCGAAGCGAGTTGATATCTTATACCATGCAAAAACACACATTGATTTCTTAATGCAGTAGATTTGCTATGTACTGTTAAAAAAAATCAATTATATTTCTTCTAAAATATGCCAAAATAAGAAAGTCAATATGAAAAAATAAAACTTTCAAAACGTTAAAAGAAGGGAACATTTTTACGAAATACTTTTGCTATTTTGACTAATCTCGGTTTTATTTTCTTATTTTGGATAAGGAAAACAAAAAAAAATAAATAGTTCATCTTATTAAAAAAACAACATTTTCTTAATTGACACCCAATGGAATATAATAACTTTTGATTAGGCTGTAAATGTAATACAAAGATAAACATAGAAGCAATAGACTAATATACCCGTTCAATAAATAATAATTCATTAATCATATACACTCTTGTATACACTCAGGTTTACACTCTTGAATTATAGTATAACTTAATTATATGCATACGACTTCATATGTTTTTGACGACATTACTCATGCAATTTCGTAATCTCAGCAGCATACAGCTCAAAAGCTACAACCTTGGGTCTGTTTTTAGTAGTCTTTGGGGACTCAATTACATTAAACTTATACTATACTCTATATAAATAAGTTATGTTATTTTTAACAAATGTTACATATTATGCTTACACACAAATACGTAATAGAAGAATATATCGTTTATAACACGTACAGGAACAAGTTTATAAACGTTTAATACAACTTTCAAGACTGCAATTGAAAGTGTAAACGTTGATATATAACATTATTGAAGCGTTTGTATGTGATTTTTTATATTTTGTTGTTGTATTTTTTACAGTTAATTAAGTGCAGTAAGTAAAACAATAGATACAACAATCCAACAAAAACCTTTTATAAGCACTAAAGAATTTAAAGAGAGAATGTCTTAGTTATTAACGAAAACAAATTGTCTCAGGGAGCGAAATCAGTTGTATTCTTACTTTAATTACCAATCTACTATAATGGTACGATTAAAAACGGGCTTCCTTATTGACTTATCAACTTAAAACAAGAGGAATCCAGTATCTAAAGTAATTAAATATTTAACTGCCTGTAAATAAATCTAATAATTAATAGCTTTATCTCAAGTATACATGAATATTGCTTTATTGTTAGCACCTTAACAACACATATTTTCTTATTTAAGTTTATACAACGTCAGAACCTTTAGCTAGCTATAGTTAAAAACTATCAGTTAATCCAAAAATAGAGTTATTTTATTGATAATTATTTTAATTAAAACATTTGTATAGAATAATTTGTGATGCCCATACACGTTTTATATATTTTTAAACTCCCTTACCTGTTTTTCTGTATTACTTGCTATAGTTTATATTACCTGTTTAACTTGTTGATCCAAGTTCAAAATACTAGCTTAAATAATAAAATAAAATGCTAACAAATAATGTATATAACATATCAAATTTAAACCTACATGAATTAATAATTACAGTTATTAGTAATGCAATTATTGATTGATGTAATTTTAATTTTATACCAATATAAAGAGCTTCATGAGATTAAAAATGGAATAAACGTTTATAAATATGCGATAAAAATTCTATACCATGATAATTTAAGTCTCAGACCGATAAAGACGATTTATTATTTATTTGTATAATACAATTTTAACCTTAGTGTAATTCCCTAGTCAAAACTGTTTATTTATCCTTTAAATTCCTAGTAATTAGTGATAGATAATTTTACTAAGGGCACCTTTTTATGACTGGAGATATAAATTTTCAAAATTCTGCTTAGACCTCACCAAAGAACAAAACATCAAATAAAAAACTGACCACTTTGGTTAGAAATACAGAGAGAAAAAAATAAGTTATTTTATAAACAACTTTTTTGGTTGACTAAGAAAAGAGGTATGCATTTCTCCCCAAAAATGTTGAATGTAATGCTAACGTCATAATCGTATACATTATTATTAATGGCCAAAGGGGAGGTAGAATAAATACGACAACACCCCTGGGTACCTTCCGGTTTTGTCACAACAAATTTTGGTCAAACAAATGCAACATTATTTGAAGTAGCTGAGTAGTTTATTTCCTCTAAAATGTATCATCCGATAGAAAGTTGCCCACGATAGTGGAATTTTAAAGGATTAGGAGTCAACAAACAACGACATCAGTAATCAAAGGAAAAATTACAAATAAAATAGATGACTTAAATTAAACTTATGTTGTTCATGAATTATAGACTTCATTATCAATTAAAGTTTCCTACATATTCAAGTATTTTGAAACTCGTGTGTGGTTCTACTTTTTTCAGGATAACTGTTTAATACATTAACAGGGCTCACATTGTTTTCAACACCGATTTCAACAACCTCCAAGGGATCACTAGGCGGATGCTAAGCGTTTTGGGTAACAAATCATTTATAATATTGTAAGTCTTGCATTAAATTTCCACTAAATTTGATATCTCTTTAGTTTTATCCCGGGATTCATATTGATTTTTTCATAGAAAAGGTATTATGTACATTGGATTGTCTTTGTTTTCTTTTGAAAAAAGTTCTCCCCTTTAATTCCCATTCCTTATTTTTAAAGTGGGAATCTACAATACCCATGCTTAATTATTTGTTTAGTTTGTTTTTTTATTTCAATGCCAGAGATATTTTGCTACGATTGCAAACATTTAAGGGAAGTTCAAACCATTTAAGTACAAAGAACATTTAAGAACAAACCACCTAAATTCAAGGGAAGTCTTTTTAAAAGTCTTATTCACTTTGCAAATTAACTTCGACGTAATTTCAAAACAGGTGAACTGGCTACATTCTGTAGTGGACGGTAGCAAGGTAACACATTCTGTGTATGTAAGGTGGACTGGGTAACCGGGCCCTAATTCTTTGTTTACCCAGATATATCCAAACACAATTATAAATCCTCATATAAAGATTAACGGCACAAATATACGTCAATCATGTTTACAGCATTGTGTGTAAGCACTATAAATCAATGTTAAATAAGTTTATTTGTAAATGGGCTATGAGTACTTTGTGTTGACCTTGAGGACAATAGAAATTGTTATTTTGTAACACCAGTACCATTTTTTTTAAACTGTAATCAATCTAATTATCTAATACAACCATAATAAAAACAAATAGTAGAAATTACCGGAAAATATTTTAAAATACAAAATTACAAATCCATAAAACACTTGTATTTTCAGCATTAAAAGTCGGCAGCTGTCGAAAGACAAAGGAATGTTCTTTCTCAGCCGTACAGTTGGTGAGATGAATGAAGTCAAGGGTCCTCCAGAGACTGCGAGCTGATCTCTGGCGGCGACTGGCGAAACTACTTTACTCCTCTTTGTTTCGACAGGACTTTTACATTTACTTTAATAGCTCCAGTGACCAGGAATCTGTTGTTAGCAGTATGAGATCAATTATTTCCAAGGTATAGTAAGTTTTGTTTAAACGATTAATGTTTACTAGATCAGTTGGTATTCCTATTGCTTTTACGGAAATTATATTTATAGTTAACTTTAAAGTATGATTAGATTTCCTTAATAAATAAGAAGAAGCACGCTGTTTTCTAGCATTTCAAAATGGTGTCATAGTTGAACCCTCAGAGGTCAACTTACAATTTTAATTACATATGCATACACACAGGGTGTCCCATGAGATTTTGGCACAAATACAGGATTTGGTGGAACTCGTAAAAAGGAGCAAAAAAGTCACATCAACTTTTTTATAAATAGCTTCGTTTTCTATCTATCTGCCTATATGTAATTTTTAATCAATGCAGCATTTCTTAGAAACCACTTGAGGTACTAACTTGAAACTACTCATGTGTGTTAAAATAGTTTAACACTAATTGTGTATTACATTCGGCGTATCTATCTTCAACCGTTTAAAAATGGAGGCCATTGTATTGAATTAAATCTTAATATGTTAAAATACCCCCGTCGCAGCAAACCTGCGGACTCAGCGAATTTCCAATGCATAATATTTGTCTGAATTCCACATAAAGCCGCAAACCAAGTTTCATAAAAATATATTCACATATAAGCGATTTTAATTATTCTCCATAAGAATAACATTGATAATGAGTATGTAGGTTTGCTGAAACAAGGAACAGAAACAATTGGTTTTTTATGCAAATATAAATAGAATTTAACTAGGCGAAGCCACATACTAAGTTTCATCGATATTCAATCATAAATAAGCGATATATGACATTCTAGTTATTCTCCATAAGAATAACATGGGGGCTGAGAAAGCAGGTTTGCTGCAACAAGGAACAGAAAAATGGGTTTTTATATAATTATCAATATAACTCAACCAAGTGAAGCTACATACCAAGTTTTATTAATTTATGTTCATAATTAAGGGAGTCAGTACATTTTACTTATTCTCCATAAGAATAACATGGGGGCTGAGTACGCAGGTTTGCTGCTACGGGAATAATCAACAAAAAATAAATTTTTTGTGCAAATATCAATATACCAGTACTACTTTAAGCCACATACCAAGTTTCATCAACATACATTAATAAATAATTGAGATATCAAATTTTATTTATTCTCCATAACGATAACATTGGACAACGTACTGTGTTTAGCAATTTGAATATCTCTGCAACGGTTGGGCGTAGAATCACAATTTAAACACCAAAATGATTGTTTTGTGGAACTGAACAGATTGGTAAAAGCAAATGTGAAGTTTACATTGAAATAAACATAGGAAAAGCCAAAAACCTTTTTCCCGTAAGATTAACATGGGAGATTTTATGAGCAGGTTTTTTTTGGATTTTCTCCGCAACCACTTAACCTAGGTTAATAATTCAAAATACTAAATTAAATTATTTGTTTTTTTAAGCTCAACAACATGGTCAAAACCAAAATTAAGTTTTTTAAAAATTTTAGGGTGAAATATGCAAAAAACTGATTTTTTGAAAATTTAAAACCCCCATAAACCCCTCTTCCCATGGTCCGATTTTTCTGGTTTTCGAACTTAAAGTCATGAATGTCATTTTACACATTTGAGCCAAATTTCATCAAAATCGGACGTTTTTTACTCAAGTTATCGTGTTAACGGACATATATATATATATATATATATATATATATATATATATATATATATATATATATATATATATATATATATATATATATATATATATATATAATTCTAAATAGATTTAAAATACCTGAGTACCCTTTTAATTTCATTTTATTCTGCTGACACGTGTTTCGGCTATAATGCCATGTTCACAGCGTCTTAACTTTCTTATATACTTAACCTATAATTTAAAAAATATTTTTTAAATTATAGGTTAAGTATATAAGAAAGTTAAGACGCTGTGAACATGGCATTATAGCCGAAACACGTGTCAGCAGAATAAAATGAAATTAAAAGGGTACTCAGGTATTTTAAATCTATTTAGAATTATAATTATAGTAGCCCTATTAAATGAACTGAAAATATCAATATATATATATATATATATATATATATATATATATATATATATATATATACATATATACATATATATAAATTTTAACGAATAGTGTTTTTGGCATCTGGGGACCTCAAAACAAAAAATTATCATGGTCTCGGGCTTAAGTCTTACCATGAGACCTACGGTAATAGCTTCTTCCCTATAGGGGAAATTCGCTAAAATGGCAAATTATTGAGTATTCAGACTTCATATAAAAAAATATAATTTCAGGCCAAAAAGGATGGTATAAGGCACACTGATCACAAAGATCACTGCAATAATTGTTATGTGTATAATCATGCAAATTCACTACACTTACCACGATTTTACTTATAATAACTAAAATTGCTCAGCTATGGATCTAGTCATCTTTATAAGTTTTATAAAAGCATTTTTGTCTTAAAATTTCAATTTTTTTAAATATGTTGATCAAAAACTACATATTAGCAGTCTTTTAAGATATTAAGCATAAAGAAATTAATATGGCCGCCATTTTGAAATGTTTAAAGATAGAAACGCCAAACGTGATACCAAATTTGCACCAAACTATTATAACGCATCTGCCAAGTTTCAAGTTAGCACCTTAACCCATTGGCGTAGACATACGAGCAGGTCTCGTTCCTTACTTGTAATTTTATTAACGTGTGAATTGGAGTATAAAATTGGTGTTTTTAAATGGATTAATGGCATATTTTAATTAAAATATTGTTTTCTTTCAGTTTAGAGAGTCGCATTGGCACACACACAGTAGACATAAGTAAAAATTAGCAAAATCAGTGTTGACCATGTGCAAGTCTCAAAGAATTAACCGATCCCGTCAACTTCCAAGCAAGCCTGCCACCGTTAATTTTACTTGGGCCCTCCCACCAACGTTGCCACAGACCGGTTAACTCATTGAGAGTTGCACAACTGGTCAGTTTTGGTCGTGTGCGGGAATCGAACCCACGAACCCACGAACATTTGTAGGCTACTACAAATAGAATAAAATTACTACCTCAATGGGTTAAATGGCTCCTAAGTTATTCTGCATTGATTGAAAATCACTTACAGCTAGACTGACGGAAAACAAGGCGATTTAGAACAAAGTTGATGCAAAGTTTTTTACTCCTTTTGATGAGTTCTACCAAATCCTGCATTTGTGCCATACTTATAATTATTTTACTTATAATAACTAAAATTGCTCAGCTATGGATCTAGTCATCTTTATAAGTTTTATAAAAGCATTTTTGTCTTAAAATTTCAATTTTTTTAAATATGTTGATCAAAAACTACATATTAGCAGTCTTTTAAGATATTAAGCATAAAGAAATTAATATGGCCGCCATTTTGAAATGTTTAAAGATAGAAACGCCAAACGTGATACCAAATTTGCACCAAACTATTATAACGCATCTGCCAAGTTTCAAGTTAGCACCTTAACCCATTGGCGTAGACATACGAGCAGGTCTCGTTCCTTACTTGTAATTTTATTAACGTGTGAATTGGAGTATAAAATTGGTGTTTTTAAATGGATTAATGGCATATTTTAATTAAAATATTGTTTTCTTTCAGTTTAGAGAGTCGCATTGGCACACACACAGTAGACATAAGTAAAAATTAGCAAAATCAGTGTTGACCATGTGCAAGTCTCAAAGAATTAACCGATCCCGTCAACTTCCAAGCAAGCCTGCCACCGTTAATTTTACTTGGGCCCTCCCACCAACGTTGCCACAGACCGGTTAACTCATTGAGAGTTGCACAACTGGTCAGTTTTGGTCGTGTGCGGGAATCGAACCCACGAACATCGTATCGCCACCTGGCCAAGGTGTTTCCACGACGTAGCCAACTCAGCTAACACGACCAAAGGCCTGACGGTGATATTAAGGGTTTTCAGTCAGTCCGCGCCCCTAGCGGATAGAACCGTAGACGCCCGCGGTCATTAGTTACATATTTTGCTACTAGAGTGCAGCACCAATCAATTCCCGTTATAGGCTACTACAAATAGAATAAAATTACTACCTCAATGGGTTAAATGGCTCCTAAGTTATTCTGCATTGATTGAAAATCACTTACAGCTAGACTGACGGAAAACAAGGCGATTTAGAACAAAGTTGATGCAAAGTTTTTTACTCCTTTTGATGAGTTCTACCAAATCCTGCATTTGTGCCATACTCTCGTGGGACTAGTAAAGTCCGTTTTTATTAGCATGATACGTCTTGTTATAATTCTACTAATCAAAATCATACAACTCTACAAACTATATTTACACTTATACTGTAATTGCATACCAAACGGTGACTATACATAGATAATGGTAAAATACAATTGCCGGTTTGTTATATATTTTTGTGATAGTAGAAAGAAATAAGGGCTATGGTTGCAAGATTGTAGGTTGAATTTATTATTTAAATGTCATTATCAGGGAACAATAATCTATATAATGTTATTCTTATAGCCATTCGAAATGCTAAAATTTTAATTAGTAAAACTACTCAGGTATTTTAAATCTATTTAGAATTATAATTATAGTAGCCCTATTAAATGAACTGAAAATATCAATATATATATATATATATATATATATATATATATATACATATATACATATATATAAATTTTAACGAATAGTGTTTTTGGCATCTGGGGACCTCAAAACAAAAAATTATCATGGTCTCGGGCTTAAGTCTTACCATGAGACCTACGGTAATAGCTTCTTCCCTATAGGGGAAATTCGCTAAAATGGCAAATTATTGAGTATTCAGACTTCATATAAAAAAATATAATTTCAGGCCAAAAAGGATGGTATAAGGCACACTGATCACAAAGATCACTGCAATAATTGTTATGTGTATAATCATGCAAATTCACTACACTTACCACGATTTTACTTATAATAACTAAAATTGCTCAGCTATGGATCTAGTCATCTTTATAAGTTTTATAAAAGCATTTTTGTCTTAAAATTTCAATTTTTTTAAATATGTTGATCAAAAACTACATATTAGCAGTCTTTTAAGATATTAAGCATAAAGAAATTAATATGGCCGCCATTTTGAAATGTTTAAAGATAGAAACGCCAAACGTGATACCAAATTTGCACCAAACTATTATAACGCATCTGCCAAGTTTCAAGTTAGCACCTTAAATGGCTCCTAAGTTATTCTGCATTGATTGAAAATCACTTACAGCTAGACTGACGGAAAACAAGGCGATTTAGAACAAAGTTGATGCAAAGTTTTTTACTCCTTTTGATGAGTTCTACCAAATCCTGCATTTGTGCCATACTCTCGTGGGACTAGTAAAGTCCGTTTTTATTAGCATGATACGTCTTGTTATAATTCTACTAATCAAAATCATACAACTCTACAAACTATATTTACACTTATACTGTAATTGCATACCAAACGGTGACTATACATAGATAATGGTAAAATACAATTGCCGGTTTGTTATATATTTTTGTGATAGTAGAAAGAAATAAGGGCTATGGTTGCAAGATTGTAGGTTGAATTTATTATTTAAATGTCATTATCAGGGAACAATAATCTATATAATGTTATTCTTATAGCCATTCGAAATGCTAAAATTTTAATTAGTAAAACTAAGATTATATTACTTTAAGGTTTACTTTATATAAATTAAAACAGATGATATCTGTATGGTTACATGTAATGACAGTTTCTTACCTAATTTTTATTTTACTGTAAAGGAAAATTATGATGAGAAAAAAGTATGTAGGACCCTAAGGAACTGACCCAACTTTGGTCATAGTGTTGTAGTGCTTTTGCTTCTTTTCTTGTCAGGCAAAGAGTTTTAGAATTATATGAACACCTTCAAAGCGGGTTCTTCATCAGACGAATAATATTTTTATTTGACTTGGAAATGTGTAAGAACTTAAGACTTGGAAATGTGCCACAGACCGGTTAACTCATTGAGAGTTGCACAACTGGTCAGTTTTGGTCGTGTGCGGGAATCGAACCCACGAACATCGTATCGCCACCTGGCCAAGGTGTTTCCACGACGTAGCCAACTCAGCTAACACGACCAAAGGCCTGACGGTGATATTAAGGGTTTTCAGTCAGTCCGCGCCCCTAGCGGATAGAACCGTAGACGCCCGCGGTCATTAGTTACATATTTTGCTACTAGAGTGCAGCACCAATCAATTCCCGTTATAGGCTACTACAAATAGAATAAAATTACTACCTCAATGGGTTAAATGGCTCCTAAGTTATTCTGCATTGATTGAAAATCACTTACAGCTAGACTGACGGAAAACAAGGCGATTTAGAACAAAGTTGATGCAAAGTTTTTTACTCCTTTTGATGAGTTCTACCAAATCCTGCATTTGTGCCATACTCTCGTGGGACTAGTAAAGTCCGTTTTTATTAGCATGATACGTCTTGTTATAATTCTACTAATCAAAATCATACAACTCTACAAACTATATTTACACTTATACTGTAATTGCATACCAAACGGTGACTATACATAGATAATGGTAAAATACAATTGCCGGTTTGTTATATATTTTTGTGATAGTAGAAAGAAATAAGGGCTATGGTCGCAAGATTGTAGGTTGAATTTATTATTTAAATGTCATTATCAGGGAACAATAATCTATATAATGTTATTCTTATAGCCATTCGAAATGCTAAAATTTTAATTAGTAAAACTAAGATTATATTACTTTAAGGTTTACTTTATATAAATTAAAACAGATGATATCTGTATGGTTACATGTAATGACAGTTTCTTACCTAATTTTTATTTTACTGTAAAGGAAAATTATGATGAGAAAAAAGTATGTAGGACCCTAAGGAACTGACCCAACTTTGGTCATAGTGTTGTAGTGCTTTTGCTTCTTTTCTTGTCAGGCAAAGAGTTTTAGAATTATATGAACACCTTCAAAGCGGGTTCTTCATCAGACGAATAATATTTTTATTTGACTTGGAAATGTGTAAGAACTCATATCTAGTTAATTAATGAGATGAAATAATCCTTTATAAACCAAACATATCAAGATTATTTCATTTAAACAGGAAAATATAGTTGTTTACTTATATATTTATGTCTTATGGTTTATATTATCATGTATTATTATGTACTGAAATATGTTAAATATTCTCCCATTTTTTTATTTATATTGACTTTCTTCATTCTTTGAGCAAGATAAGATTAAACCCTCAGCATCGAAGCGGTTGTGGCGGGAAACAAATTAAGTAGCTTATGCAGTCGTTTGTACTAATTACTTTAGTCGTTTCCTAAGATTGACATGTTCAGTACTAAGTTCGCTGTTTTATATATTTTTGATTAACTTTTAACAGAGAAACAGAATGTCATGTAACTAACTATGTTATTATTAAAACGTAAGGTTTTAAACTATTTGTATTCTAAAATCCACTTCTTGTTTCTTTAATATGTTTAAATTATAAATGGGTTAGTAAAAAACATATTTGATCCAAATAAAATATTTGTTCTCCCATAATTATAAATTTTACCTTTAAAGGCAACTAGGGACAAGCACTGAGGTCTGAGGGAAATATATTTCCTTACGAAATATCTTAAAGGAAAATCCCTTTAATTTGACACCCCAATCGCAAAGTTCGGTCGTAAAATATAAATGTCGCTGCCCACACAACAAAGTTCTTAGGGAACTAAGAAATTAAATGTTGAGTGTTATTAATTTATTTTTAAGACTTTCATTTTACATCTCCCTAAGCTGTAGTGTGCAAGCTGACTCGTAACCTTGTAAGCACCTTTAACCTTTAGTATGTGACTACAACACAAATCTAAATAAACTTTGTATAATGTTGTACGTATATATTATTATTTTTTATTAATTAAAACTACCTTTATAATAGTTTCTGACATAGTCAAACCAAACTAAACTAAATCATTTACTTCCTTGATTGGACACTTGAATAGCCTAATACAACTAGTGTATGTTTTGCAATAGTAATGTCGTCGATCCAAGCTAAGAGAACGTTGTGTTTATGTAAATGTTTGAACATAAATCAAAAGACTAATGATGAAGAGATGATGAAGTATATTCCAGGAAACCGGACGCTAGCGGTTCCTGGTGGTGAAGGGTGACATGATTAAACTTAACGTATACCTGACATGTAGAGGTTAACAAAGAACCACCATTTTAGTTGTCATGGTGTTGCTCGGGTTTGTTTCGTTTTGATTTAAACATTTAAACGTTTACCAATTTAAAATCAAGTTTAGTTCATACAGATTATTGATTATAATGAACTATGGAAGCATAGAGCTCTTCATATAATTTTTCCGTACTTGATATTGATACAACATGAATCGTATGCATATCAATAATTATCTCGTTTTTTACTATTTAAACCTGGAAATTTGAAACACGATATATTGGACTGTTTGAAGTTTTATACGTAAAAAAGCCTTCATATATTTTGTTTAGGATAATCAATAAATAATTAAATATAAAAGATATTGTTAAATTTGTTAAATAAATTATCCGAAAGTTAATCCAAATTTTTATCTCTAACATGTTCAAATTCGACCCCAGGTTTTGCCAACTTATTTAATAGTCTTATAGTATACCTGGAGGGCCGAGCTTTGCTCGAGGAAGGTCAGTCAGCTTTTGTAGCTGACTATGAGTAATTTATCACCAAGTTCCCAAACTGACGAGCAGATTTTTTTTTTTTTTTTTTTTTTTTTTTTTTTTATTTGCTTATTCTGTATGTTTAAGGTCACTCCAGTTATTGTTGGATTATTGCTCAATGCTCCTTTGTTTCATTTTGGATATGGCATAACCATTCTAATGTAATTGTTTTAGCCACTGTTCTCAAGAAACCACATGTTAATACTTAAACTACAATGGTACTACTTTGACAGTGTACTGATTGATTATAAACAGCTGTTATCGTTCTTTTGTTTTTATTTTAAACTCCATAAGCCCAATGTTAATTTTTTCACTTTTCATTTTAGTATTTTTTACATTATTTAATTTTTCCTGGGTAAGAGAACTATTTTTAACAACTATCTAAAAATAATTTTATCCAAAAATTTAGTTTTTTCCAACATTTGAAGAAAATTGATGAATCCTGTTTCGTAATCAGAGTTTCAAGCAAGCAAACAGACTTTACTCATGTTAGAGTATAGGATACCATTAATGTAATAAAGAAGAACATTTAATTTATTTATTCATTTATTAAATCTCTGATGAACTTAAAGATACTCTCTATTATCATAAAGTTTAGTCCTAATTTACAATTTTGTAAATTAAAATAAATTTACATTTACATTTTAAAATTTAAAAAAATTAATTTAAGAAATTAAAATAAATTTAAAATTAACAAACAACCAATTACACCAACCATTACCAATTACCATTTAATTTAGTTACCATTGTCAACCATTAACAATTTAATGTTTATTTGTAATTTTAAAATTAATTTACATTTTTAAATAAATGTATATATATATATATATATATATATATAATGGAACACTTTTAATATAACAAACACATTTCATTAAACTGAATAACATAACATACAGAAGGTAATTAAATAAACAATGAAAAAGAGAAACCTATTCATATTATGATTTATTATTGTGTAAATTGAATTTTCCTAATAAGGTCGCCCAATTACAATTACCACTTCTGATGACGAGGATATCACAGTTAATAGGCCCCAGAGGCAACATTCATAATGACGAGATAATTACAATATTTCACAATCATGTTTAATTACCAATGCCTAACGATTGAAAGTGTCACATTAATATAATACTCAACTTAACAAAACGTCAGTCAGTTATTCGTAGAAATTGTTAGATATTTTCATTGCTTGGACTAAATTAAGTATCTCTAAATGTAAAAAGGTATTAATTAAAAATGATGTATTTTCATGATAATCACGATTACATCATTTCTTTAGGAAATATGTTTTCTATAACCTTTTCCTGCATATTTACTTACTGAAAAAATTATATGATCTAAATTTTATTCTGACAATGAATTAAAACCACTGGCATCTCGCTAGACTAACGGTTAGCGTCTTGGACTTCGGTTCAAGGGGCCATGAGTTCAAATACCGGCGTGTCAGCAACAAATTGAGGAGTTTTGGAATGCTTTACGTAAAAGCGTTTGTGTGTTCTCTTAACAAAAATGCCATGGGCATTGAAATACAAAAAAATAAAATCCTTGGGAAACCAATTGTAAATATATAAACATTTATTAGTAGGCTTGCGAAATTTTTATTTTGAATGGCGAGAAAAATGCAACCGCGAATATTTTATGTTTGTTTTGATTTAAAAAAATAGTATAATACAAATATATGTACACATAAATAATTTACTATAAACCTATTTCATAGTATAACATTTTCATAAAATACCAACCTCATTATAGTTCAACAGTTGACAATTACGTTCACAAAGCAAGGCCCTTGTACAGGTCCTTGGTATTAAAAGTGTTACTACCTTTTCCTCACTCGTTACTCAGTATAACATAGTGAATTAAAACTAATATGATCCTTGTAGCGTTTGTACCCTGTTGCATATTTTAAAGGTTGAAATAGTTATTTAGTACAGTCCGAGTTCAGATTTATTAATGTATGATGTTGTTGTTGTTGTTATTGGCGGATTAGGAAACCCCAGCTTTGCTGCTAGTCACCTCTTCCACAAGCGGGAATATTGCGATAGGATATAGCAGGAAAGGAAAGGGTGGGAAGGGACGGCAGCCAAATCGACCCCTCAGAGGGCCAATTTCCGTGCCCCTGTGACAGCTGGGATGAGGCTCTCAACAGGGGACTCTCATTTTGCCCTCCAACAGGTCAACTCAACTGACAGGGTATCATTCATTCTCAGGTTGGCAGGAGGGACCAAACCCGGAGACTCTGTCCCTAGCCGCTGCAAATGGAGGGACCAAAGGTGAAAGGGAAGTTAGTCAAAATGGACAGCCAAAAGACTTACCATATGTAATGACAACTTCATTTGCTGTACCCAATGTCAGCCTCAAAACTGGTATAGACCAGTCTTAAGGTAGTCCTGTGGCTAATGTATGATTTGTTCACATGTTTTTGGTTTTGTTTCTGAATGTTATCAACAGCGGCATTTTTGTTAAGAGTGAATTACAAACGATTTTAAGGGAAAACGATCCAAACCCCTCAAATAGTTGTGGACATCCCGGGATTCAAACCCGCGACCCCTTCAACAGAAGTCCAAACCGCTAACCGTTAGGCTGGCGTGTCACCCTTAATTTTGTCACTTTAGTAAAGCTATCTGGTTCTCCAGTTATAGTAGGTTTCAAATTTATCGCGCGTTATTCCAGTTTTAACCTTTAGGGAAAAGTCTAAAGTAAATAGTTAATGGTAACCATGCATGGCTATTATTCTTATTTATAATTGCATCTAATAAAACACCCAGAACAGTGTAAAATAAACTATTCAACATATTTACTTTCTAAACATCCTTTACATTATGAATTTATCTATATTATAATATTATTTATTCCTGTAAAGTATTCATACTCTCGTGTAAGCACTAAGTAGGGCATGTTGTTGTTTACTACTCTTACTTGATGTCTGAAATACTCCCAAACTTAAATACTATTACGAGCATTCTGTGTCAAAAGTTCTATCCCGGAATCTCCATCCACGTAGTTAATTATATAAAGTAAATTAAATAGTTAATAACTTATTCAACGTGGTTTAAAAACCTAACTTTAAAATATAACAGAAGTAAATTATATTCTAATCATAAATTGAAGCAGTTGTTACAAACTATAATTCATAAAGAACTAAAACAGAAGATGGAATAAGTAAGTGAAAATAGTAATACATTCCTCGATATAGAGGAACAGTGACAGCTACCAAAGTAACAGAACTGGGTGGTTTGAATATTAATAAGGTGAAACCGCGTCTCTTGCTGCGACGTTTAGAGATTTTTAAACTTAAAACAACTGTTATACAGTATACCAGATAAAATTATTAACATTGTTTAACTAGTTTTATTTTTAACACCATCCGCATCCATTAAAATCTCACGTTCATTCTCATTTATAACTGCAACTTTTTTATGTACCAGGTTTTTTGTGTGGATCCGTCATAATTCAATAATAACACTAAACAATAATATTTGTATAAATATTGATATTTTTAATAATTTTAGTTCAGTAGTCTTGACGAAATGCTTTGTATGTCGCTTTGCTAACCTGAGTTCCTCGTACATTTATTTTTGTTGGTTTTTCAGGACTTATGATGATGGATTAAATCTCATAAAATCTCCTTTAGATTTGAATTAATTTTAATCAATCACTTGACTTGACAAATCAAACTATAAATCAGATCTTGATCAAACCAGATTGTAGCTTTTCGTATCGGAAATAACTTTGATGTGTCATTGAGGATGGAATAAATTAAATTAACACATCAGGATGTGGAGTTGATTAGATGTTTCAGAAGAACTAGGAAATCCTATGTAATCAGTGTCCATAGAAAAACGTAGTAAATCACATTGTTAACGCCTTTGGTTTATATTGAGCTAGGTACCTGATAGACAAAGCCGTAACATGGGGTGGTTTAAGCAAGTATCCGTTTCCAATAAATAAGGGTAAAGGTAGTTTAACCGCAGTGGCGAATATTACAAATTCCTTGGACCCTCCAAACACTAATTAAACAAGGTATTTTGTTAGTATAGCCGCATTTAAAATTCTTATCGAACAAATTGTAAAGAATTCTTTAAACATGGGATTTTCAGTACATTATATAATCGAAGTGATAAAATATTATATAATTTTAAATATATAGAGGCTTGAATATTTACAAAACGAGAAAATAACTTGATGTATTTGCAGAGTCACCAGTTTTGTTAGAAAAGATGTTATTCTTTACTAAAAACAATTAGGTGTTTTATAAACACTTATTCTATAGTAAAATTAAATTTACAAACTCATGAATTATGATTTAACTATTAATGTGAAGAAATATCAAAATGTATTCAAATAATTTGATGCTTCCTCATAAACGCTAATATATTTAGTTTGCAATCGTAAATATTTTATTATTTTATATAATGTATTATCTATAAAAGAAACTATTTAATAAATATCAGTCCATTATTTATCAGTAATAAACCCGGAACTGTAAAAAAAGAAGAGAGGGCGGGATATTTCTAATTGTGGGAAAGTATCAAACTGACATTGATGAAGATGCATAACCATTGGAGGTATTTGATCCAAATGATGATTGTAATCAATCACCCTCTTTGTTTTGTAAACTCAAACGGCAATAAACGTTCATCATTCTTCAGTATATATTCAGGCTCAATATATGTTAAATCTCAATTATATTTTGTACAGAGTTATATTAAAAAGCATTCACACTGTTTAGTTTTAGAAATATATACTTAATATTTTTAGCCCTAAAACTAATATTTTCGACATATTCACCGTTAAAATCTTTAAAGGAAAAGAGTCAATATTGGCTGTGTAGGTCATTAAACCCTGATTTATTGGTGCAGAAAATAATAATAAAATATAAATAGTATAATTATTTCACTAGGACCAAAAGTAACGCTTCGATACGAGCTCAAGTTTAACTTATTTGCCCTAACTGGCAAAACACAATTTTATAAATGAATTCCTCCTATAAGATTTTCATTGGAACTTACATGACCCAAGATTGGAGCCCTCAGGTTGGATGTGGACATTATCAGGTCTACGTGAACAGTGTTATTTAAGCCATGTTTCTGAAAATCTTTAGGTTACTTGGTCCAACAGTTTAAGCGAGATGGAACTACACATATAAATAATCCAAACTTTCCAATTTACATTTGATCCCTCACTCATAATTCTGAAAGGTTAACTGGATTTTGCAAGCTTTACTAATTAGTAAAATTGTCAAATCCTAACCTATACTAAATATATATTTTTCTTCGGTAATTATCATTGATGAAAGTTCTTGAAAGGAATACAGTTATATTTAACCCAGCGAACTATAGTTATATTTAACTCTTAGATAATTTAGTGTACAAACCAGTAAGGAAGGCTATGTCGTTAAAGAAACTTTCAGAAATACAAAGACTCTCTCTTTTAAAGTTCAAATTAAATCACCTTATTTTAGGAGAAGATATAATATCTAAGATATTAAAATTTATTACGGAGACTTTTTATTAGTGAATTTCCTTTGGAAAGTGAACTATTAGCATGACCCGCACGGTGAAACTTAAGCCCGGGACCACGAGAACCCGAGAAGTTCCTAACGTGACCCCCTGAACACGTTTTGGGGGGTCGTTCAAAATTGTATATATATATGTATATATATATGTACATATATATATATATGTACATATATATATGTATATATATATAAACATATATATATATATATATGTGTGTTTGCACTCTAGCGGTCGCATTTTTTGTCCGATTAACTTCAAATTTGGTAGGGACGTTCCTTTCTGAAATCAGTTAGACAAGTTCGTTGGGCAAAAGAATCGTAAAACTCCAAACCCCTTTTTTGGGGATTAATTTTCCAAATTTCGAGTTTTTGGGCCCAAAAAGGGTCTAAAAAGCCCCAAATGTAAAATTAATGCATGTAAAAAGATGGGAATTAGTGAGACGAAAGTTTTAAGCGCTCTTTCGTCATTCTAGCATAAATATTTACCGAGTTATTAAAGAAAATTTGTTTAGACTAAACACAGTACGTTGTCTTATGGGGGTTTTAGACTAGAAAAGCCTGCTACTCCTTTGATAGAGTACTTTTATCATCCCCAGCAACCTCACGCCTACTTTCAAGCCTGCCTGGACCTTCTTCTAACATTATAATGCGCAAAATTGTATTCCCAGCTTTGCAGGTAAATGAAACCAGGAGCATCAGTACAGCCAAAAAATCAATGTGTTCAGATTTCAATAAAAATTGGAATACAAGTATGTTTTTAGACTAATTTTAAGTGTTAAAAGTTTTTATGTGGAAATTCACTTCCCTCACGTCAGCGTGCTGCGTGCGAACTCGTTTTATTATTCCATTACCCAGCATAAGTGTATTAAGATGTTGAGTACATAAACACGCTCACGTAGTCGCTTGCAGGGTGGGAAGTGGAGCTTACAAGGATTAGCCGGTTGTATATTTGATTTGCAAAGTGCTGCAAATTCATTCAAGTCTATTTCGTGAGCTTGCATGTGTTTTCACACAAATATTAATTCTGTATAATTTTAAAAAGTATATACTGTCCATCTAAAATATATTATCCTATACTCTAATATGAGTACGGTTTTTTTGCTTGCTTGCGGCAATGATCTCAAAAACGGCTCCAACGAATTCCTTCAAATGTTGGAAATAACTAATTTCTGTGATAAAAATAAGTTCTAGACAGGCCTCATCCCCAGGAAAAATCAAATAATGTAAAAAAACTAAAATGAAAAGATAAAAAAATTAACATTGGGCTTATGGAGTTTCAAATCAAAACAAAAGAATTGTAACAGCTGTTCATAATCAACCAGGAAACTTTCAAAGTAATACTCATGATGTTTATAATTATTAACAGGTTTCCTGAGAGCAGAGATTAAAAGATTTGAGTGAAGATTACATATATAGAGTAGTAAAATAAATCAAAAGGACATAGAGCTGTAAATAACAAATGGAGTGACCTTAAAAAATGTAGAAAAGAGGCAAATGAGTTATACAAATCTATCAGTGGGGGAAGTGGTGAAATATTACTTCAAGTCATCTAAACAAACTGACTGACCTTCCCCCGAGCAAAGCTCGGCCCCCAGATACTCAACCCTAAAAGATCTACTCAGTTAATGTTTGTTTTTTTTTAAGTTTTGGTCCAGTTAGTTTGTTTTGTTTGTTTTGAAAGTTCTGTATAAACCACTCAGTGATTGGAATGCAGTGTTTTGGAATCGATTAATTTATTATATTTTATTGTACATCAAATTATATGAGTTATGTCATGTTGCATTTGTTTTTAAATGCGTTAACTATCTGATATAAACTTACAAATTGTAGTAATAATGGAGTTGATAGAAATTACACTAATAAATATATAATTACATGGAAATAAGAAACAAATGGCGTTGTGAAAGCAAACAAATTCATAAAAGAAATAATACAAAAAATCAAAAACCACGCAACAACAAACAAACTGCACAAGAGCTCTAGCATTGATCCCGAAACGTCGTAAAAGTTGTTTTCTCTCATTGGTCATGCAAATTTCCGCACTCACTTGTTTAAGTAAAAATAAATAAACCACCAATACCAAAATAAGACAAACTATAAGTCACATAGTGCAGATTGTGATAAATGATGACACTTGGCACAGACAACTATTGTTTTAATGATAGATTTTGACACGGACGTTTGATTTAACTTCCAAAAGGTACTTGTTTGTATTTATTTTTTTCTCAGTTACAGAGTGAGCAAAATAAGACATGACACATTTACTCGGTGGTTTTACTTATTTTTCAGCAGATTCAGCAGAGAAAGTCTGAATAATTTCAACGAAAACAAAGATTAATCATATTTTTTGTCAAGCATATGACACACTCCATCCCTATCGTTTCATTAATCAATTACAAATCATCTTGGATACTAAACAGGTTTCAACATGGTGCAGGGTAGGGAACAGGGGTTTGTTGCATCTCATTGTCGTGTTCAGGTCATTACTTATTCAACAGTTTGCAACACTGCAAGTACCACTTGACAGATCATTTGCTGACTAGCTACCCCGTCTTGTTCTGTTTCCGTTGTCAAGGCAATAGAGACCACCTGCTTGTTTTACGTTAATGGTCATACAATTGTTTAAAACCGTTCTGAATTACCGTTTAAATAAACGTAATTACTTGGTAATTAGTGCAGGGATCAAATCGATGTTAAAAGAGGATTTTAAAACTATAGAGAGCGTTTAAAATATTTTATTTTAATTTACAAGAACCAATTATGCAAGAATAGAATCAGTTTTAACATGTGAATATATGATAATAACATATATAATAATATATGGTAATATATATAATAAGTATTTACTTTAAAGATGGCCTTATCGTCACTAAGGTCCGCTTTCTCCAAGTACAGTTACATTCAAACTTTGGTTTAGACTTAATTTTATGAGAAATCACGCATTACCAATGTGTTAGGGGTAGTTTAAACCTGGTTTATGTTAAATCTATAGAAATAAGATGGTTTATAATTTTTTATGATCACATAACCTTCAATCAATATGAAAAACATTATTTTTCAGTTTAACTATAAATACCACCAGTATAAATACGAATCATAAAGGAGATACTCAAGATTAAAATAAGCAGCAATTTAGTAATTTACGTTACCTGTATTATTGGTTCCTGAATCTGTCGTCCTACAAGAGAGTGGCATTTAGAGAAACATCACATTATGTTTTACTTTAAAATTAATTATACTTTGCATACATAATCGTAAATAAACAATGTCTATAAAATCAATATCTCAACAAAATTTAAGGATTTAAGGAACAAAATTTTAGACTGTAAATGTTTCTACCAATCAAAAGGTTGTGTTGGTCCATTAACCTGCAACCGACAGAATGGGATTTTTTGCCCTAGCAAAATATACGTCGCAGCAAAAATATAAATTATCACGTTTTACAAACATTTAGAAATTTATGATCACGCTCATATTAAACATAATCAATTTACTCGGGAAATTCAAAAAGTAAACTAATTAGCTTTACGATTACTTATTTATACATGAGCATTTTACTGAAAATTATTATATTAACGATATCATTAAATAATGTACACCACTCCTGTTGGTTATTAAAACCATTTGTGTTAAATCCGACGTTAATATGGAATGAAAATTCAGATTTAAGCTAGTGACGTAAATTAATCCGAGATATTTACTAATAAGGAGGATCCAATTATTATCATAGGGTTTTGTCCCAAGTATCATTGCACTGCTTATAAACTACTGTTATCTTTAAGGAACATTTAAATATGTACGGACTGTGTTATAAAACTCAGTAAAGTATAAACCTAATTTGATCATTTTCTGCTGAGTAAATCAAATTTTAGATCCCATTTCGGATTAGTGTTTCACATGTATATTTAACCATCGATTGTGTGTAAATAAGTAAACAATTTCAATTGGTAAAGAATAGTGCCTCAATCCATTAAAAGTTGTTGAGTGCTCTAGTATTTGGAATTGGGTCGAATGTAAATTAAACAATGACATTAATACCAAAGGTATTAGCGAATTTCTTCCCTATAGGGAAGAAGCTATTACCGTAGTCGACATGGTAAGACCTAAGCCCAGGACCATGATAACTTTTCGTTTTGTTGTCCCCAGATACCAAAAACACCATTCGTTCAAAACTGTATATATGATGTATATATGTGTCCGTGAGCACGATAACTCTCGTAAAAATAATCCGATTTTTACGATATTTGGATATTTGCACTAAAGAACCATATTTGTTGACCAATAGTTCCCGTAGCAGCAAACCTGCGTAATCAGCCCCCATATTATTTCTATGGAGAATAAGTAATGTGTTATCTCCCTTAATTATCAACATAAATTAATAAAATTTGGTATATAGCTTTACCTCTTTGAGTTATATTGATATTTGTATAAAACCCCATTTTTTGTGTTCCTTACTTCAGCAAACCTGCATACTCAGCCGCCATTTTATTCTTACGGAGGATAATTAAAATTTCATAAATAGTTTATTTATGAATGTATATTGTTGAAAATTGGCCTTTGGTTTCATGTGGTATTTAGATAGATATAAATGTATTGGAAATTCGCTGAGTACGCAGGTTTGCTGCTATGGGGGTATGATATGGTTTATACGAATCTCTGATGGGCAGAAGTTATATAGTTGCAATACTTAGTTAAATTGTTCACTAACTGATAAGATGATTTTTAAATAATTAAAAGCCCTTTCACATAGTAGAAAATGTTATTGAGTAAAAAAACATTAAAAATGTCAGGAGAAAGTTTTGTTCATTGAGTCTTAAAAAGTGTAAATTAGATTACAACCAGTAATTTTAAATCCTCTGAAATGTTAAGTTTTTTAGTGACCTGTAAGAACGGAAAAGAAGACTAAAACAAAGCGATTTACTGCCTGCTGCCTGAGGCAGGCACTGAACTTTTGCTCCATATGCACTGAACTTCAAATTAAATAGGCGAACAATCGTAAAATAAGTCTTGATAAAAATGTAGTTAAAATACTAGATGAATTTGCGTCACTTATTAAATAAGCTTAAATATATTATCCGCGTCCAGAAGCCCAGTTTAAATACTACATGTGTCAAATGGCTGGGTTAAATACTGGTTAAGGTAAACATTAAAAAATGTCAGTTGGTACAAGGAAATCAGAGGCAAGCGTTCCTTATTGCATGCTTAATGTATGCGTGAAAGGTTACAAATTTTAGTTCCGCTCAAGCAAAGAAGGAAACTTAACTTCAGAGATTCCCCTTTATTTAAGCATACTGTGATGCTCTGGGTGTTAGATTAAAAGTTATATTAATTTAGTTTTTGTCTTATTGAAAATATTAAAATAGTTGCGATGAATTGAAGTAGAAAACAGATACATAATATATAGCGTTATCTTATCTTCAAATAAAGGGTAATTGTAAAGTTAGTGTCCATTTTTGAATTTTCAAAACATGCTTTTTGAAATAATAAATTCTCAAGAAAAGAATACCCTTATCACAGCAAACCTGCGTACTCAGCGAATTTCCACTGTCTTGATACCACATAAAGCCGCATACGAAGTTTCATAAAAATATATTAAAAAATAAGCGATAGATAAAATTTTAATTATTTTCTATAAGAATAATATTGGGGATGAGTAAGCAGGTTCGCTGCAACAAGGAACACAAAATTATGTATTTTTATGAAAATACCAAAAGAACTCATCTAAGTATAGTCACATACCGAGTTTAATTCATATACGTTTATAAATAAGTGATATATAACATTTTACCGAGTACATAGGTTTGTTGCTATGGGAACCATATGTGAAAATTTTGTTTTTAGTGCAAACATCAACAAACCACAACCAGATAAAGCCATATACCAAGTTTCGTCAGTTTATATTCATAAATAAGCGAGATATAAAATTTGTATTTTTCTCCATAAAACTTGTTTACTTTAAAGTGCAGCAAATAAATATTGTTAAGTTCTCAAAAAAACGTCAATACTTGAGTAAACGTAGTAACCAAAGGCAACGATTAATGCAGCATATCGCAATGTCTCCCTCCATCCACCCATTGTTGCGTTCAGGTCATTGTGTATTCAAACGTTGCGTTGGCAGCGGTGTAAACAATACAGACCTACTTGACACACAATTTGCTCTCGCACCATTGTATTGTTAATCAGCTGTTTGGTTATTGTATCAAGAATATTAATAGTCTTGGGGTATTTAATGTTATATGAAAAAACTGTTTTACTAGCCATAGATTATTCAATAATCCGTAACAGTATGATAACGGTTAAAACCACATATTGTTAGTGAATTTCCTATGGAAAAGTGAACTATTAGCATGACCCACATGGTGAAAATTAAGCCCAGGACCACCATAGAAGTTCCTAACGTGACCCCCTGAATACTTTTTATGGGTCGCTAAAAGCTTTATTTACATATATATGTGTGTTCGCACTCTAGTGGTCGCAATTTTTTTCCGATTTACTTGAAATTTGGTAAGATCCTTTCCTTCAGTAAACGGTTGGACAAATTCTTTGGGCAAAACAATCGGACAACTCTAACCCCCTTTTTGGGCTTTTAATTTTTCAAATTTTTAGTTTTTGGGCCCAATAAGGGTCAGAAAGGCTCCAAATGTAACATTATTGCATATTAATTTGTTTTACGTAAAATGCCTAAAATCTTAAGCCCTCCCTCATCATTCTAGCACAAGTATTTACTGAGCTAATAAAGAAAATGTTAATTATCTTAATACAGTACGTTGTCTTATGGGGATTTTACACTGGGAAAGGCTGTTTTTAATATCTTGATGTAGTTTTATCACCCCCCAATACCCGTAAATAAAACCTGACTATACCTCCTCCTAATCTTATAATGTACAACATTGTCAACCTAATAGTAAATTTAAATTATAACCAGGAGCATCAAAACAGCAAAAAATACATTTTCAATTTTCCAAAAAAATGTTACCAGTGTTTTTTTAAACCCTTTATTAGATTTTTTAAAGGTTTTAATGCGGAAAATCACTTACCTCACGTCAGTGTGCTGCGTAGATCTCGTTTTAACGTTACATGTCAAACAGTTATAGTTTTTAACCTGTTTTTAAGTAATTTTTTTGACATCCTAGAATATTTTTATTTTGTGAAACGGTTATGAACAGTCTTATTGACTAAATTAATGTTTTCACACATTTAACGAGACTAAAGAAAGCAGTTAAAACTGTAGAGCAAATTTAAACTCCTAAGTTTTGTCTAGTTTATTTTGGTACAAAGTTTTATATTTTTACCAAGCATTAACGAGGATTTTGAAAGTGCAATATATAGAATATTAAGACAATATTCATCGGCTCAAACATAATTCAATAAATTAAAATGATAACTGAGACAAGTCGATAGAGAGTTAAAAACTTTAATCTGTACTTTAACCTGTTTATTTATTTCTTGCCTCTGACTCACTTATTTTGATTGAAAATTACATAAATTAATCAGTTTCTAACTGTTACAAAATTTATTAACTACATTTGGATGTTATAACATGTTATGAACTAATTTAATGAACAATTGAGAACATTCGAGTATATAAGTTGTTTTAGCTTTACGCACACAAATAATTGTATTTCATGACAACTTTAAGTGGCATCGCTTTATAACTTAGATAAACACAAATTGTAATTTGGCCCTAAGTGTTGCGATTTATGAGACATCGCACCACTAAACAATTATAAATTGTCTGTGGTTGTTATAAAACTGCTTAGAAACACTGGAAATGTGACAGTGTACTTCTTGGTTAGTTTTAAACACTGAAGAACAATCCAACTCAACATGATTACAAGAAATATATTAGTAGGACTTTCAACGCAAATGTTTGAAACATTTCCTGACGGAAACTCAAAGAGTTTAATTTCCTGGCTGGGTAAACTATGTATTTGAGACTGCTCGGCAGGTACACGTGGTTTCTAACTCGAGTTCCTCTGGGTGTACTTAGTTTTGTAATAACTAGAGTGCCCATTCCTCGAAACCGATAAAAACTTCGTGTGAGGCTAAGAAAATCTAGTTTTAAACTTATCGCTTTCATGAAAACTAAAATAATAATACATAGTAATTTTCGTTATTAGGTGTTGGTCAAGGATTTACTAAAACCACGTGATAAGGAACCCCTGTATTTTAACAGTTTTTAGACGGATAAACATAATTGGCTTAATCATGTGATTAAGGCAATAACAAACAAAATGTTGGAATCGATTTTTAAATTTAGTCTTTTATAATGTACAGATACAACTTATCATTAAAATTTGTCAAATCACAACAATACAAAAAATTTATCTTTCATTTAGTACAGAACAATGGTATTTTATAAGTCACAGACAAACTGTTCGAACAACTGCAAAAATGTGAATGATTATTAAAGGTGATTTTTTTTAAGTCAAAATTCATTTCCACCTCCAGAAGATAAAAATCAATTACTTCTACGTGGTCGAACATTTTCCGAAATAAGAAACCATATAAACCCAAAATAATGTGTTTATTTATATATTTATCTATATTACATAACCTATTTTATCTTTGACCAAAGATATGCAAATAATATTCCTAGAGCGTATTGAAAAAAATTGAAACGGTTTTGTAATTTTTAAAGAGTTCAAAGTTATCTTATAATTCATAGTAAATATTTTTTTTTATTTTCATTGGAAACTAGTAAATAATAATATTATTATATATTTTTAGAAATACTCTCTCAAACACTAGGTTTGTTAAAACTAATGGACTCCCGACAATGTTAAACTGAAAAGGATAAGATAGAAGAGATATGTGGATCTATTTGAAGAAACTACCTTTTGTGTACAATTGTGAGCATGAACAATGAATGTTTATAGTAATTACGTCTTGAACAATGAAGTTTGCAGTGGATAATTTGTTATTTCATAGAACTATGCCAGCTATTACTCTTGGCTTTTATGTCGTTATAAAACAATTAAGGTCTTACTGCATGGTGTGTCTTTATTAATGTTAATGTTGAAACATAATTTGCACATATATATTATATTTATTTTAAGAACCACTTGATAACATACAACTTTTTATTTGCAGAAAACATATTACTAATTCCACTTAAACCCAGAAACATATCGTCTAAAAATAAAATCTATAATTTTCTTGATTAGCATGGTACGTGTGGTTACAACAATGGCATGTATTTAAAGACGACTTACAACACGTAAAAATATACTGTATGCTATATTCTGTGTGTGTTTAGATACACTTATAATGTATTTCCATTCTGTACAGTAAATCTGTTTAAAATGTTGTCTTAATCTCACAACTTCACACGATTACAAACATAAACATAAACTTCATTCTCTCTTTGGGCCTGATAGTGGTGAGTGTAATATTTTACATATATCTACCGTCTAGTATAATTTACAGTACAAATATAAATAATATTTTAAGAGTTGTAAGTTATATTTAACTACTACCTTTAAAACATGCCAAATAATTAAAACGCTGTTTTCACTTAATATTTCTTTTCAAAGTAAACAGATTTATAAAGCTTGTACTTGCAATTTTGAAATTATTTTCAAAGATGTAATTCCTCCACTTTCTATATGACTGTAGCTATAAATAAATGCAGTCCTATATCAGCCTGTTACCATTTTTATTTTACACTTTCAGATACATAACTGAAGAAAATCCACTGCTTATTTGTACTTAATGCTCATAGATTTTGTAAATAAGAAAATCAAACGTATAATATATAAAAATAATTACTATATATTATTGTATCTACAAAAGGTTCATGCATGTTTAAAAGTATATCATTTCCTTATAAATTATGAAAGTAAAAACTTTAAATTATAAGATACTAGAATCGTAGGCCTATCTATAGATTTTTCAATAAGTATGTTTCGAACTACCTGATGATAAGATTAATCCGGATAACTTTATGAATAATTCCCAAACCAATAATTTCTATTTAAACTGAACAACTACAAAACATGTAGTTTGTCTAATTCTTTTTTTTCGAAACAACAATTTAAACTTATAATAATGCAAGTACTTTGCTTAGCAAACTTTCAATTGATTAAATTGTTTGAGTGTACAGTGTTGTAGAGTAGGTAGTTTGTTATACAATAAAGGTTAATTAGGGTTGCTGCAGCGTGTACTTGTATTGGTCCAATTAGGTACTCCAACCTGGTAGCATTGTCAAAGAGTTTAGATTACTATGTCCTTTTGAACATCAAATTAGCGAATTTCCCCTATAGGGAAGAAGCTATTACCGTAGTCGGCATGGTAAGACCTAGGCCCGGGACCATGATAACTTTTCGTTTTGAGGTCCCCAGACCCCAAAAACACCATTCGTTGGAAACTGTATATATATATATATGTATATATATATATATATATATATATATATATATATATATATATGTGTGTGTGTCCGTGAGCACGATAACTCTCGTAAAAATTATCCGATTTTGATGAAATTTGGTATAAACGTGTAAAGCAACATTTATGACTTTAAGTTCGAAAACCAGCCAGATTGCTTTATCCAAAGGGGTATTTTGGGGGGGTTTTGTACCCCAAAAATGGGTTTTTTGAATTTTTTACATATAATTTTGGAAATAGTCAAATTTTAGTTTTTTCCATTGAATTCAGCTTAAAAAAACACAGTTCGGTATTTTGATAATTTCTCTACGTCAATTGGTTACCGAGATATTGAAAGTGCTAAACACAGTACGTTGTCTAATGTTATTCTTATGGAGGAAAATAAAAATTTTATATCTAGCTTATTTATTAACATATACTGACGAAACTTGGTATACGGCTTCATCTGGTTGTGAACCATTGATATTTGCTCAAAAAAACCATTTTTTGCCAAAGGCTCCCGTAGCAGCAAACCTGCGTACTCAGCCCCATGTTATTCTTATGGAGAATAAGTAACGTGTTATCTCCCTTAATTATGAAAATAAATTAATGAAATTTGGTATGTGACTTCACCTAGTTGAGTCATATTGATATTAGCATAAAACCCCCCCTTTTTGTGTTCCTTGCTTCAGCAAACCTGCATACTCTGCCGCCATGTTATTCTTATGGAGAATAATTAAAATGTCATAAATTGTTTATTTATGAATGTATATTGATGAAAATTGGTATGTAGCTTTATGTGGTATTAAGATAAATATAATGCATTGGAAATTCGCTAAGTACGCAGGTTTGCTGCTACGGGGGTATTTTAAAACTATATTGTTTAGTTGTTTAACATTTGAGTAAATATATTACTTTATATTAATTAAGGGTATTTAACATACTGATTTTTGCCTTAAAATACTTTGAAAGCTTTATGTAATTAATAGTAGTATTTAATTAGATCTGAGTTATCTTAAATATGTTTTAAAGAGTGTCATATATTATTATAACATTGTGAACCTATGTTGATACATTCGTATACCGTATTGCACGATCTGAGGAAGTTTTTCAACAGTATTTTACTTATTTCATTTGAACATGTTTCTGCTTCTTATAATATAAAACGTATTTTATCATTAAAATAAAATAGTAATACTAATCAACTGATATTTTATGTACTATTTCCATTCTAGACCAAAGTTCGTTTGAAATAAACAATAGGCTAAACACCACTTATTCGATTCGATCCATGTCAATTTACACTCCAATAGACTGAAAATTCCGTTACAGCTTTACGATTTATAAAAAGCCTCGTTCATTCTGATTTATTCCAAAGTAAGCGACTTAGAGGAACATTTTAAATCCCTTTAAGGGGCCCCCATTAAAATTTTCCTAACGTCAGTCAGGCAACACGCCACCCTGTAGCTACGATGATCCTTAACTCAAAAACCAACTTAAACTTTCCCTCCAGATATTTTAATGTCTGTGAAAAATTCTCTAAATGATTATAATACGTATACTTTTACTTTGGTTTACAACTTGTAAATTGGACTGTTGTCTATACAACTTTGTTTGGATTAAACCTGACAATATTGTCCAGAGAGTTGAATCCAATGTTGTAAAAACAGAATATTTCATAAGACAGGCGATGATAATTTGTATTACCTGCTTTATTATCTGTTCATGTGGCGTATGGTAAATTAATATCAATGTTAGTTTAGTTTAATTAAATTTATCATTAATCAAATGTATGCTTATCCCTTTTTAGGAGGGAATACGATTTAAAGATTAGCTTATCCGAATTAAGAAAATGTTCTCAACAAATAATATTAAAGCTAATTCATGATACAACCACTTATGGAAATGTTTTCATATTTTATGAATATTCACCGTCGTGTGTGGAAGTATAGTTTAAGTGTAAATTCATTTTATTGTGTTGTTATGCGTAATGCATTTTATCCTGTTTTAAGTGTTTAACTACAGTTCAATATGGAGTAAAATACAACATTTTACATTATTCCATAAATACATTAATCCATTGGCTTTGAAAGTTACTGATGTATTTTGGCAATTTAGGAATAACCTTCCTATTCACAAGTTTATTTCATTGTACTAACAGACAAAATTATTTCATTTCCAGGATATTAAAAATAAAGTATCTTTCAAAGGGTTTATTAAGTATTTGTAAAAGAACAAATATATGAAACTTTATGGTAGGTAGTGGTGAGGAGACTTGTTGACATATTGTATACAAGAACTATGAGGTTATGGTTGTATTTCACGAAAGATCGTTTTCAAAAACAATCGCGTTTGTAGACAGAACTAGTAGAAGTCCAGTGGAACGTTTATTTTGGACAAACAGAGCTAGTAGAAGTCTAGTGGAACGTTTATTTTTACGCATGAAAACATTAGCTAGACCATTCATTTGTAGCAGTGACAGAGAGTTTGTTGAAATAGGCAAATCGTGAAAGCTTTCGACCACGGATGAAACGGGGTTTCAGACAGAACGTCGTGTGCAAAGTTTTTTGTTCTTATCAGATTCTGGAAATTCTACTTTGTTGTTGAAATATAACGTACAGAAGGTACTTTGATACATGTCTTAGGATGATTAATAAAATCAACACCAAGTATAGTTCAATATTTATTTGTAAAACAATTTATTGAAATTTAAAGCAACATTATTACTGGATCATCTGTTAACGAATTTTTTGGGACATTATGTGACAAAGACACAAACAAAAGGTAAAAACTAAATACTCACCGAGGTATTCTGATGATAATCTGTACATTAATACATTATTCATTATACATTAATTATACATTAATACATTATCACACCAGTTAGTATTATAAACATGTTTCAACTCTGATTACTTTGGAATATTAATTCTATATTTGACTCCCTTTGATATGTTTAACAAGAAAGTTTTTACACCAATTTGATATACAACCTTTACATTCATTTGTGCGAACATTACCGCATACATTTAACATAACCACGTGAGTGTCGTTTAAAATGAGTCATACTAAAATATACAACTTTAGTTTTAGTCCATGAAATTCATGTACCAAGGTTAAATTTGACATCTTAAGATGTTCCTATGGTATTATGTATTTATTTAAAAATTCATACAGACAGAAAAAGAAAACTATGGGTTTTTAAGACATACCTTAATATGAACTTATTTCTTTCTGTAAAGGTATGAAGGTATGTCTTAAAAACCCATAGTTTTCTTTTTCTGTCTGTATGAATTTGTAAATAAATACATAATACCATAGGAACATCTTAAGACGTCAAATTTAACCTTGGTCAAATGGCGAGTCATATCCCAAATTCCTGAAAGATTATTTCTAACACCTTGTATATGAAAAATTATATTAATCCAAGACAATGATATAGGCTTATATGTTTATAATATATGTTTATACGTATTGTTTGATGTTTATACATTTGAGAATCAAATAATATTCTTTTTGGTAAATTTAATTTATGTCACACGTTGATAAAAAAATGCAAATATAACGATTATTTATTACATTAAGTTTATACGTAAACTTTGAACCCGATTCCTTAATTTTTATTACGGGGATTTTAGGGCCCGTTACAATTATTAAGAGTCAGTAACTCTTTTGTACAGGATCAATTATAGAATTACTGATAATCCAGCTTTAAAAGCGTTGTTTATATTTAAAACCATTAGGAGGAATGACAAAGTATATATAATCCCTTTATTTCTTATCAAACAAATGAAAGGAATAGGAGAAATCTTGTTTCATGTACCGTAAAGAATATTTATGATCCGCATTAACAACCGGGATGTGTATCGCTGCTCAAAGGTCCGCAGCGCTGCGACTCTCCTGCAGACTTGGCTTGTTTGGTATTCGACTGACGACCTAATGCAGGTCAGCCTTGTTAGCGAATTTCCCCTATAGGGAAGAAGCTATTACCGTAGGTCTCATGGTAAGACTTAAGCCCGAGACCATGATAACTTTTCATTTTGAGGTCCCCAGATGCCAAAAACACCATTCGTTCAAATTTGTATATATGTATATATATATATATATATATATATTTATTGATATTTTACTTGAGTTCACGAATAGGGCTACTAATAATATAATATAATAATCAAAATTATAATAATATAATATAAAATCAAAAATATAATAATCCCTGAAAACAGTATTTTTGTTTCTTTTGATGTTTCTAACATGTATACCAGCATCCCAACTAATGAAACTCTAACAATCCTCAAAGAATTACTCTTGAAAAATGTCAACCTAAGTAAAAATAATGTTGATGAAACAATTAGATTAACTAAAACTACAATTTCTCAGAACTATTTTGAATTTAATAAGAAATATTACAAACAAAATGAAGGGTTAGCCATGGGCTCTCCTCTTTCAGGCCTGCTAGCTAACTTATTTATGCAAGAACTAGAAAAATCTAAAATCATAAATAGTTGTAACCCATATAAAGAAAACATAATTTACTGGTACAGATATGTAGACGATGTCATTTGTCTTTTGAAAGGCGATGAATCAACTTGTGATAATTTATTACAATACTTAAACACCATATCACACAATATTAAATTTACAATGGAAAAGAGAAGAGATACTATTAACTTTCTAGATTTAACTATATATAGACAACTTAAAAAACACATGTTTAAAATTTATCGGAAAGAAACCCAAACAGACCTAATAATACCTGCTACATCAAACCACCCTTGGCAACATAAAACAGCAAGTTTTAGATCAATGATTTATAGACTTTTAAACATACCAATGGAGAAAGAGCATTACAACGAAGAGAAAAAACTTATCAAAACTTTAGCTGTAAGAAATGGTTATAAATCAAAAATGATCGACACAATGATAAACAACATGAAGAATAAAACTAATCTTAGTCCCAAAAATAAAATAAAAGAAGAGTATATATGTCTACCATATAATAAAGTTTTCAATAAAGCTATAAGAAAAACATTTGACGGATCAAACATTAAAATAAGCTATAGAACAAAAAACAACTCATTCAAACTGATACAAAAGATAAGTAGTATAAAGAATCAGCAAAACTTTGACATATACGACAAAAGTGGCATTTACAAAATCCAGTGCAGCGAATGCCCCAAATTTTATATAGGGCAGACAGGAAGAAACTTTAAATGCAGATTTCGTGAACATATACAATCTGTAAAATCAAACAACCAAACAACACAGAAATCTGCATTTGCTGAACATATTCTTGAAACTCAGCATAGTTACAAAAATATCTCAGAAAATATGGAAATTCTAAATATTGCACAAAAAGGAGAAAAGATGAACATATTAGAAGAATACCAAATCTACAAGAACAAAAAACATGACCCTAATAATATTCTAAATGTGATAAAGAATGAAATCCAAAATCCAATATTTGAAAAAAAAAAAAAATTGAAGAATTAAGAAACAAATAATAGCTTGATGAACGCTATCTACCTTGATAACCCTATTTGTCTGTATATTTTTTATTTATTTTTTACTTTATCTATATTTTAACATATGTTTATTCATTTTAAATTTTACTATTTTATTTTAAGGTTATACTTTTTATACACTTTGAAAATGGCATTATAGCCGAAACGCGTTGTGTAATAAAAATGTTTAAAAAAGGGTACTCTGGAAATTTTGTTTTCAATCTAAAAAAATATATATTTATATATATATATGTGTCCGTAAGCACGATAACTCTCGTAAAAAAGGTCCGATCTTAATGAAATTTGGTACAAATGTGTAAAGTACCATTTATTTGAACAAGTTCGAAAACCAGATGAATCGCACCATCCGAAGGGGGTTTTTTGGGGGGTTTTGTACCCCAAAAATGTGTTTTTTGGGGTTTTCACATGTAATTTTAATTTAAATCAAATTTTAATTTATACCATTAAATTCAGCTTAAAAAAACAAACAATTTGGTATTTTGATCATTGCTCTACGTCAATTGGTTACCGAGATATTGAAAGTGCTAAACACAGTACGTTGTCTAATGTTATTCTTATGGAGAAAAAGAAAAATTGTATATCTCGCTTATTTATGAACGTAATCTGGCAAAATTTGGTATATGGCTTTATTTGGTTGTGGTCTATTGATATTTGCACAAAAATCAATTTTTTGCCCGATAGTTCCCGTAGCAGCAAACCTGCATACTCAGCCCCATGTTATTCTTATGGAGAATAATTAACGTGTTATCTCCTTTAATTATGAACATAAATTAATAGAACTTGGTATGTGGCTTTACCTAGTTGAGTTATAATGATATTTGTATAAAAGCCCATTTTTAGTGTTCCTTATTTCAGCAAACCTGCATACTCAGCCGCCATGTTATTCTTATGGAGAATAATTAAAATGTCATAAATCGTTTATTTATGAATGTATATTGATGAAACTTGGTATGTGGCTTTATGTGGTATTAAGATAAATTAATATGCACTGGAAATTCGCTGAGTATGCAGGTTTGCTGCTACGGGGGTATTTTATTGTTAAGCCACAACGAAGAAACTCGTATAATTAAAAGCTACTGTAAGACACTGTTGTAAGACTACTGTTTGTTTAAAGGAACTGTGTTTAGTAAGTCCCTTAAAAACTATTTTGGTGGAAATATTTGTATTCAACAACATTCTGATTCATACAACCGAAAATAATTTATTTATTATCAGGTTTTAAATTAATGTATCGTCAACTAAGAACACTTGGCAGTTCTCGATTCTCCCCTTAAATAATATTTTAGAATAATGAATAAACAATATTTAGAAAGACTTCAGAAGAACTATTACATGTTTCATTAATTGTTACATTATGTATACATACCTTAGGAAGTCCCCTCCAAGCACAAATACCCCCGTCGCAGCAAACCTACGTACTCAGCGAATTTCCTATGCGTGAATATTTTTCTTACTACCACATAAAGCCACTTACCAAGTTTCATAAAAATACTTAAATAAATAAGTGATGTATAGCATTTTATTTATTCTCCATAAGAATAACATTAAGCCTGAGATCGCAGGTTTGCTGCAACGGGGAAGATAAAAATGTGGGGTTTTTGGAATTATCAATATATCTCAACCAGTTGAAGCTACATACCAAGATATAATGATTTATGTTCATAATTAAGGGAGATATAAAGCTTTACGTATTCTCCATAAGAATAACATCAGCGATGAGTATTCAGGTTTGCTGCTAAGAGGATGATCAACAAAAAATCAATTTGTTGTACAAATATCAATATACCAATACTAGGTGAAGCCACCTACCAAGTTTCATCAATATACGTTCATAAATAATCAAGATATAAAATTTTAAATATTCTCTATAAGGATAACATTGGACAACGTACTGTGTTTACCACTTTGAATATCTCGGCAACGGTTAGACGTTGAATCACAATTTAAACACCAAAATGATTGTTTTGTAGAGCTAAACTGATTGGTAAAAGCAAATGTGAAGTGTACAGGAAAATGAATTAAGGAAAAGCTAAAAACCATTTTCCGATATGATTAACATGGGAGATTATTGAACACGTTTTTTGGATTTTCTCCGCAACCACTTAACCTAGGTTAATGATTCAAAATACTATATTATTTGTTTTTTAAGCTCTATAAAATGGGTGAAACAAAAATTGTGTGTTTTAAAAATTTTAGGGAAAAAACTGATTTTTTCAAAATTTTAAAACCCCATAAACCCCCTTTCCCATGGTCCGATTTTTCTGGTTTTCGAACTTAAAGTCATGAATGTCACTTTACACATTTTAGCCAAATTTCATCGAAATCAGACGTTTTTACTCAAGTTATCGCATTCACGGACACATGTATATTGATATATATATATATACATATATATAAATTTGAAAGAATAGTGTTTTTGGCATCTGGGAACCTCAAAACAAAAAGTTATCA
The DNA here is from genome assembly GCA_963675035.1 of Allygus modestus. Lineage (NCBI taxonomy): Eukaryota > Metazoa > Arthropoda > Insecta > Hemiptera > Cicadellidae > Allygus > Allygus modestus. The sequence continues at coordinate 139,534,228 of OY776116.1, forward strand.
TGGTCTCGGGCTTAAGTCTTACTATGAGACCTCCGGTAATAGCTTCTTCCCTATAGGGGAAATTCGCTAAAAGAAAACTGTTACATACTAACTTCACTCATTCAGCTGCCATCAATCTTTTATTCTTTGACAACATTTGTACGATGGATGTTTATTTGTTCTTGCAGTATTTCAACTAATAAAACGAATATTTTATTTTATACTTGTTTTGTTGAATTATAGTTTAATTTTAAAGTGGTGTAAAGCAAAATGCCAATGAGAAGCACTTGTTTTTATGTGTAAGGGAATCTTAAATAAACTTATTGTCAGCCAAAGGATAAACCATACACAGGGTAAAAAGAAGACAAATACATAAATTCCAACATATTTTACCTAATACAGCTTAATGGGAGAATATAGAGTTGTCCTTAATTGGATATTCCTAATTTTTACCAAAATTCAAATTAAGTATGGATTCATAACGTGGACTCATTGATCCATGTAGAAAGAGCTCTTCCTCTACGGTCATTATGGAAGAGCCCAACCATTGTGGAACATTAAGATACCATGCCCAATGTTCAATGTTTTTGCTTTTAGAACACAATTTGTAAAAATAAAACGTGTTTTAGTCATTCTATGAAACCAAGGTAAAATCCAACTTCTATCTAAAGAAGACAATATTTATTTTTTAAGTTTGTGGAGTTACTCTAGTACTTTGGTATTATACGGATGCCACCCTTATACAGCGCGCTGCGGCAGTTATGTTAGGATGGGTTATCATAAAAATGATTGTAGGACTTTCCTTGTTTCGTTACAATTCGAATGATACCTGATGAGTCATACTTCCGGCCGCCAAACCCCCTCCAAATAGGCCAAGGTCAGGTCGTTGACCGGAGCGCGCGCATCACCTGTCACCGCCTGTATCTGGGTCAGTGTCATGAGTGATTTATTGCCGTGCACTACGTTACATTTGTTTTCATAATGAGTGACGTTCTTTTGGTGTGGGATTTACCTCGGGATGAAGAGAAAACCGTACGTATTTTTATGATAACCCATCCTAACATAACTGCCGCAGCGCGCTGTATATTTTGCGGAGTACATGTGGCGATCGGGTGTGGCTGCTAGCGGCGGCGACGCATTCAACACGATCCTAGCGGACATCGCTGCCTTTTGGGAGGCACAACACAAAGACCGCTCATCAGAATGATGTAACATTTTTACAGTAAGTCAATAAAAGTAAGTTTTTTCGAATTATGTAGTTATCCTTTGTATCCGGTAAAAATTAACCTCCAAAAATAGTGGCATCCGTATAATACCAAAGTACCGTTACTCTTTACTACGTATTAATTTCATATAAGAATAGAAAGATCTTGAAAGAGCAGAACCGAGATTGCAAGATATGTTAATTTGCAAAAAAATTCCCAATTAAAAACTTTAATTCCTATCAGCGGAACGGTAACAAATTGATGAACAGAACTGGTTGATTGCGTAACGTTCATTCATAAAAGTTGGACACAAGTTGGCTCGTGTTGGACTTGTCTGAGAGCAGCTTGTTAGCGGAGCTTGTTGGCATCAATGTATTGTTGTAGCTACTAATCAGCTCCTGGAATCTATTTGTCGACTCGAGTTGTGATGAATGATATTTTTAAGTTACTTTTTACGATTTTTATTTTTATTTTTATTATATTTAATACATTATTTATTATATTTCTAGCATATTTGTCTCATAGTGTCTTGAAATTATTACCTTTGCATTTTGACGATTGTAGGGAAGAATTGACTTTTGCCCTAGCTGTGAATTCACAGATAATTTTATGTTGTATAATATGTTTAAACTTGCTTCTAAGTATGTATTTTATGTTTAACTAAAGTTTTATTAAGTCCTAAAGAAATGTGAGTTATATCTAACTTGAAGTAAGGGAGTATTTGTAATAAGGAATAACTGCAAGTAAGTTGTTTAATGTTGCATTATAAAAACATAATTATTTTAATTTATTGATATTTTATGAAATCTAATTATTTGATTTTTTAATTTCGTTTTTAATAATTTTCTTTTAGTAATTCTGAAAAGCAGTTTTGTACTGAGAAGCACTCACGAATTAAGGAATTTTCATTTGATTTGATTTGATTTTATACAACTAAATATTCCTTAACAGTGCTAATAAAATTGTACATATTATGTACAGTATACAGTGAATACTAATATTTAATGAAATTAAACCCGATAACCGAAAGGATAAAATACGAAATAATGTGTCAGTGTGTCACAAATTCAAATAAAATGTATGTGGAAATATGCTTATCAGTGATTTTGGTAGCAAACTAATTGGCTAACAATATGTTATATTGTTGAGTGATGATTCATAATGCATATGATGGTACCAATTTATTTTGTTTAATTCAAATGTATTGATTAATTTTTGCAACTACTTCACTGATTTCAAGTCTACTATAAAAATACGGATGGAAGTTTGGAATTTAGAGAACTGTAAATCGTTAAAATCACTGACACATTACTAGTTCGCAGAGTATTGGCATTTCATCAGTTAGCGGTGCAGTGGCAGGTAATTAACGCTGTGTAATTACTATTACAATCAGTAATCACTGCAGCCACGCGGCTTGTTGACAGTGACGCATGGAAGTAAGGATATGTTCAGTACTGCATAATTGGCACTTCAATCCAGTTCCATTGACTATTTATAATAACTGTCCCTATTTTAGTGTTAGCCCTAATTTGAAGTGGATCTAGTCACTAAGGCATTAATTAAGAATGAATTAACTCATCAACACAGTGTGTTGCTGTCAACTATTTTTTTTTTTAGTTATTTACGTCAACTTGTAAATAATCTCCACCCCAGAAAGCAAGTGATAATCTAATTCTAAAAGGAAAGTGAAAACCTATGTTTCCTTCCTGACTCACCAGCTGTTGTATTATCCCCTCCTGAGAGGATAAGTGACAGTTGACAGAAGTATATGCTGTCACTGATTGGTTTAGCCACATCCTCTTTGATTCCTGCCTCATACAACAGTAGGGTCAGCCTTTACAATAGCAATGAGAAGTCTACTTCAGTAACTTAAGTTACATCAGTAGTTACTTTTACATAAGTAGTTACTGTTTCAGTAACTAGTTATGTTAAAGGTAAATTTAAAACTAATTTTATTTTTTTAGTTAATTTTTCTGCTACCTTTTTTAAATACTTATTTGCACTCTGTCTTTTTGTTGAATGGTAGGACCTAGGTTATTCGAAGAAAGCTTCTGAGCCTTATTGTTGTTTACTATAATTGATTTGTTCATGAGAAGCCTACTATTGTTATTGATGTAATACTTTTTACTTATATTTGTTTTGATTATATATAAATATTGTATGTTTATACATCCTAAGTAGGTTATGGTTACTTACATGGTTAGTTTTTTGTGGGATTCATTCAATTCCTCCCATTACATAGATATGCTAAGATATCTAGGGTGGTTAAATTATCCATTTCAGTGTTAAACGTTATACATTATACCCAATAACATGCAACACATGTTTGCCAAAAACACCATTTTAAATCACAGTGGGTTGGTCACAATAATAAAGGGTACTTATTAATTTTTCCACTTGAGGAATTGTGTTCACTTGTACACAATCCTATAAACATAAATACTGGAAAGGATGGATTAGATTTTGTTAAAATGATTTTTCCATCAACTTTTGTTTCTTGTTTTGTTGTAGTGGGGCGATTTGTTAAGCGGGTAAAGTGAAAGCCCTGTTCCTGTTTCCTCACGACTCATTACTTGTTTTCGTTTATATATATATATATATATATATATATATATATATATATATATATATATATATATATATATATATATATATATATTGGGATTATGAGTGTGGGGGCAGGGTTGCCACACTCAGCTAAGTAAGCTGGTACTTATTTCTTATCCCATATAAAATTTAACGACAAGCGAATTGTACTTGAATATTTTCTAATTTCATGGTTAATGTAGGAAGGCCTGTCTCATGCCAAATTAGCTATAATATTAATATAGTATTAAATATTTTCCATTATGAATAATGATATAAAATTAACCATTTATGTATTATTTTGCCAAGCTAAAACGCACCTTGAGACTTTTAACTATCAAGGCCAAAACTAACTGTATAATTTTCGAAAATAAATAAATTAACTATAGTCAATCCCAGTGCATTCAAATGGACGAGGCCAATAATGCCAGATTAGGCTGTGTGGATTATATTATATTGGTCAAGCAGTCCTGAAGGTCTAAATTCGTTTCTCCTACAGACCAGAACCAATCTCTAAACAAACCGTCACGGAGAAGGAAGCCGCAAAACGTCGCACGTGGCTAACACAGTTTCCTTCCACAGAAACATTGTCATCTTCATGAGACACAGTTGGTATATTTAATAAACATTTTAAATGTAAGAATTTTTAATTGAGAACGTATTTAAATTATTTAATCCCAATTTATTTTTAAAATTAAATATAAGGTTTGTGTTTTGTTTCAAACTTCAAAACTCCAAACGATTTAGTACAATATGATTGATCGTTTCTTGACAGTTTTCGTAAATTAAAATCCATAAACAAGCTTTAACCATTAAAGTTTATTCAACATTACTGCATTACTAGTGTTCAACCGACTCTTCTTTTAATACATTGCAGCTTCGTTAATGCTGTGAAAATAATTGGGAATAACAAACATCTAAAAAGACCTATTTTCATAGGTTAAATACATTTATTTTATACTATAAATAGTTTTTACTTAGCTTAATCGTAAAATTGAACAGGTTGTAATTACTGAGACATATACCTATGAAAGATATAATAATGAAATGTTGTATTTACATATTTGTTACACACTACTATTTTACACTGGCACCATACAAGTAGATAAACTGCCCGAGTTGGTCCTGAGGAGTCTATGAGAGCATTAAATCACAGTAAATTCCACAAGAGCTTTAAAATAACAGCCTGACTTGTACTAGCTTGTTTCGTTGACACGTTCACACAACCTAAAGCTGAATAAAATTTGGTGTTCGCTCCATGCAACTTCTTATTTGTTCCTTTTTGTACGTCGAGGGTAAACAATTTAGTGTATGTTTACAAGCAAGGCCGACTTCGATTTTTTGTGAGGAGATTCAATATCAAATATGTTTTGTTTAAGAGTTTTAGCCAAATGTGTGGACAAACTCACCTTAAAAGTTGCATACTTTTCCTTTTTTCAAAGTATTTTAACTTATTGTCTCCCAATTTGGTTTTCGACATCAATGGAAAATAAAAAAAAGATTTTTCGGCTACAAAAACGGGCCATTAGAATAATAAACGATCTGTCATATGACGAATCATGCTTTGAACATTTCAAAGAAGACAAAATATTGACTATATTTGGATTATATGTTCTAGAATTACTAAAATACTACTTAAAAAACAAAAACAAATTTACTAGCAAGCTATGCCACAGCCAATATGACACAAGAAAAAAAGATTATATCCAACATCCAATACATCGAACAACAATAAATGAAAAAACTATTTACTATGCAATTGGCAAATTACTAAACAAATTAAAGTAAAATCACAAAATTTCAATTGATTCAAGCAGAGACATCAAAAAAGTAAAAGTATATTATTTAGAAAATCCTTTATATGTACTCGATCATGAATTCAACGAAATACAGAAGACAAAGACAACAAACTGATCTTTATCATTCCTGTTTTTTTTTCAAATTTTGCACACATTATTTTTGTAATGTTATATCCAATAAATTATTATTATTATTAATATTTCATCAAAACTAGCTAGTTATTTGCATATAACATTAGCAAAATATCACTACAAAACTATTTCATACTCAAAGGGATCCGCCCATTCACATTTGCCATGGTAGTCTTATGGAATTGTTTTGCTTCAGATATTCCTTTAACATAGGTTAATTAACCAATATAGCTGATTTAGTTCGCTACAATACTATGCAGCACATAAAAAACAAATTTATTTACGGGTATTTATATATTTACGAGCAATCCAGTTATTACACTACAATAATAGACTGATGTTACTACTTTACTACTTTATGAGAAAAATAGGCAAGTTAGGAATTACATCTTTTTAAATTGCAAAATGTCATTATTTGTGAGATTGATGTTAACTTTAAGTTCCTTCAAGAACATTAGATCCACAAAATTCACTACTTTAAAACAAGGCGTCTTTGCTCATAGAAGTGCAAACGAAAACTTCTAAAATTATTCACAATACTCCGTACGAAATTCCCCCTTCTAACAGGTGTCCCGAACCCTTTAAAAACTTCAGTCAATTATTGTTGTACTCAAAACAAGTAAAACGTGTAAAAATATCATTGCTTATTTTTGTCGATGTCCCTGATCGTGTTATTTAGCGAATTTCCCCTATAGGGAAGAAGCTATTACCGTAGGTCTCATGGTAAGACTTAAGCCCGAGACCATGATAACTTTTCATTTTGAGGTCCCCAGATGCCAAAAACACCATTCGTTCAAATTTGTATATATGTATATGTATATATGTGTGTGTGTGTGTGTGTGTGTGTGTGTGTGTGTGTGTGTGTGTGTGTGTGTGTGTGTGTGTGTGTGTGTGTGTGTGTGTGTGTGTGTGTGTGTCCGTAAGCACGATAACTCTCGTAAAAAAGGTCCGATCTTAATGAAATTTGGTACAAATGTATAAAGTACCATTTACTTGAACGAGTTCGAAAACCAGATGAATCGCACCATCCGAAGGGGGGTTTTGGGGGGGTTTTGTACCCCAAAAATGTGTTTTTTGGGGTTTTCACATGTAATTTTAATTTAAATCAAATTTCAATTTATACCATTAGATTAAGCTTAAAAAAAATTTGGTATTTTCATCATTGCTCTACGTCAATTGGTTACCGAGATATTGAAAGTGCTAAACACAGTACGTTGTCTAATGTTATTCTTATGGAGAAAATGAAAAATTGTATATCTCGCTTATTTATGAACATAAACTGGCAAAATTTGGTATATGGCTTGATCTGGTTGTGGTTTATTGTTGTTTGCACAAAAAAAATGTTCGCCTATGGTTCCTGTAGCAGCAAACCTAGGTACTTGGTCCCCATGTTATTCTTATGGAAAATACTTAAAATGTTATATATCGCTTATTTATGAATGTATATGGATGAAACTTGGTATGTGACTTCACTAAGATGAGTTCTATTGATATTAGCATAAAAACCCATTATGTTGTGTGCCTTGTTGCAGCAAACCTGCATACTCAACCCCAATGTTATTCTTATGGAGAATAATTAATATTTTAAATATCGCTTGTTTGTGAATACATTTCTCATGAATCCTGTTAAGTGTTTTAATGTGTTATGTTATGTTATGTTATGTGTTATTCATTGGAAATTCGCTGAGTATGGAGGTTTGCTGCGACGGGGGTATTTTTTAATACATACGTTTCAGGATAATTTTATATCGAATTTAACCTTTCGATTTATAACTTATTAAATGTGTCGAGAGCTATCAATACTATACTCTTAGTGGGCCCAAATACATGGATATTAAGTTAAGATAAAGTAAAACAAGTAAATCCAGCAGAATCATAATAACATTATTGGTTGTAACATTATACAAGGTAAGGAAGATTTGTGTTGGGTTTTAGTTGTTACTTTACTTTTGATTTCAAAAGTAAATCCTTTAGGAAGTTTGTCATTATTTCTCTGCTTTGTACTTTAAACCAGAAAAGTAAACTCAGTAGAAAACCTTTCTTTGAACTCTCTTAATGGAAAATCATAATAAGGATTTCGCTCTGTACTAACCTATGGGATTTGATATCAAACGCCATTACAACGTAAATAAGTCTTCTTACATTAGACGCAGTTTGGCTGCAGAAGGATACTTATTCATTATACAGTTAACCTAAGGAGAAAATGCCTGAGAAAATCAATCTTAATCTATATATAATTTCTTTTGTTAAACAAACATCATAACAGGACCATATCTTAACGCCCCATTTCAAGCAGGTAAACTGTCAATTAAAAAATCACAACTATTAACGTTAAAATTGTAAACAATTATGTTACACTCCAGGAATACATTAAGTGCTCATCGTTAAGGAGATTGTTGTCTTTATACAAAAGGTTTTATGGTTTTCTACTTAAACCATTTCACCTTTTCAATAAAAGTAAATGCAACTAAATGAAAAGCATTTAAAAATATGTGAGCAAATATTTTATGTTTACTTTGAACTTACTACTCTTGGTATAATTTTGTTTTGTTGGGGAGAACAGGTTAAAGCGTAACATTGTAATAAGTTGCTTAGTATAAACAACATTTTTCAAATTCCGACACCGACTAACGCTGCAGGGCAGCCAGAACTCTCTAGTTTCTAATTAAAAGTATTTATATTGAGAGTTATAAGTGGTAACACTGAAAAATGAATAACTCATTACGGTGCATGTTCTCTCTAAATGCATATTTTGTTAGCGTTAGACATCAAAGAAAAACACCAGGTTTTAGTGAAGTTTTAAATGTTCGCCTACTAAGTATACTACTGATTTTGAAGTATATTATAATCGAGAAGCTGATTAACAATGTATTATAATTTAATATATGTTGTAATAATTAATGACAAATGAACAAAAAGTTAAAATCATTCCTAACGCGTTGTTGTAATGTACAATTTCACTCATTTTAACTCCTTACGTAAGTTTGTGTGTTACACACTGCACATTTTAAATCCAACAACTTATTGTAAGCTTATTTTTAATAAAACGGTTTTTGTCAATATTTATTTACCCTCCCTTATTGATCATTATTTACTAAATATCATGTATACTATCAGCTAGTTTTACATGCATTTAAAATAACTGCCATTAACTTTAGGTATTGTTAACTTTAGTCAGAATCATATATACATTTTTGTAGAGTTTGATAATCAAATTGGGATTTATAAAAATATTACTATCAAGACCAAGTTTTTAACAGTACTCAAAAACGCAAAGCGAGTAATGGAAATTGTATCCAAAAAAATCCTTAGTTAATTTATATAGATAAGCAAAAGAAACTTTGTTCAAACATTTATCTTATTGTAATGCTATCAGCCACATTCAAAGTGAAATTTTAGTTTGTAAACATATATTTGTAAATGGTGAATCATATTATACAAAAAACCTTCCAATCAACGTTACACAAGACAATTATTAGGTATAAACTTATTCTGAAAGATAATTGTCCAAAATTCTGATTTCAGGGGGTACCGAAGACATCGCTCAGTAACACAATTTCTAAATGAAGACTTTCACTTAGTTTAAAACCACACTAGAAGTAAAGAAGGAAATTTTCTAAACTAGTTTTATCAAAAACGTTTTTCTAGGCATATAATTTTCGAAAAGGTTGTTGTTGTTGGTGGCTAATACAATATCTCAATGGCTGTTTTTATCTATTTACTAATATATATATTAACACTGATTGTTACACAATAAAACGCCCTAGCTCTCCAGCTCTTACTGTAAAAGTATGGTAACTACTGCAACTTTAATGGGGAGGTTGCGGTAGTTTGTAGAAAATGATACCACATGCAAAATGAAGAAAGAATATGTATATTATTTAATAAACATAAAATTTGATTACAAAATAAATATACTTATCAAATAAACTGAAGTAAAAAAAATAATATTTTTCACAGCATTAGTGAAAATGTATTCTCTCTTTAATGTTTTTGTTATTGTTTAAATGAAAATAAACAATATACCGGTTGCCAAGCAACACTTAAGGTTGTAGTCCAATTAAAAGCTGGCATTCGCCATTCGCCACATCTCCTAACATTATAATAAAAAACCTCGAACAATGTTACGTAAAAATAGTTTTAGATATTGTGTAGAACATACTCTAATTTAATTCAAGCTTATTTTTAATTTGTTCATTTTACAATCCCGCCGGAACCGTTAAATGAAAAGTAAACTATGGTGTTACACATATTCAGCCAATGGTAATTTTAGTTGTAATTATGTTTCACAATTTTTTTTTCATAATCCAAAACGTTACAACAACAAAATAATTTTGCTGTTAGTTTTCATTTTTCAATTAATTAATAACAATCACTTACAGATACATATGCAATAAATAATATTTGTTCCGGCCAGCCAGAGAAACAATCAGGATCCGTATACAAAATCCTGACTAAGGCCGCCTTTACACTAGGTCGCTGCGACCGGGTTGCAGCCCCTTGACTTGTAGAAGTCGCAGCCACGCCTGTCCCTCCACATATGGTGGCTGCGACCAAGTTGTGAGGATGCGCGCGCAGCTTGTTTTGGTCGTCTGCCACCTGTACCTACCATTCGCTATAGCAGTCTCGCTAAACTATCTTTTTAATTGATTCGTCAAGATGGATTTAAGTGATTAGGAAGAGGACCTCCTGCTTGTGCTTTTGATATGCAAAAGAAGAAGGCGGGCAAGAAAAAAAAGAATGGACCCACAGTTATATTAAAAAAAGGAATTTTATGAAATTATTTATTATAATGAATTATTATTTATAAATAATTATATTATAATGATATTATATTGTAATAATATAATATAAAAACTGGGTGTATACAAACTGGTTACATACTTTCTTGTTTGTACACGCTGTATAATATAAATATATAATAAATACAATATTATAATACAACATAATTATTATTTTATTTATGAATGATTTATTTAAATTTGCGGTGTGAAGTACAGTTAAATTTTAAATACCCCCGTAGCAGCAAACCTGCATACTCAGCGAATTTCCAATGCATATTAATTGATCTTAATACCACATAAAGCCACATACCAAGTTTCATCAATATACATTCATAAATAAACGATTTATGACATTTTTATTATTCTCCATAAGAATAACATGGCGGATGAGTATGTAGGTTTGCTGAAATAAGGAACGCTAAAAATGGGTTTTTATCAAATATAAATATAACTCAACTAGGTAAAGCCACATACCAAGTTCTATTAATTTATGTTCATAATTAAAGGAGATAACACGTTAATTATTCTCCATAAGAATAACATGGGGCTGAGTATGAAGGTTTGCTGCTACGGGAACTATCGGCCAAAAAATGGGTTTTTGTGCAAATATCAATAGACCACAGTGAAATGAAGCAATATACCAAGTTTCGTCAGGATAAGTTGATAAATAAGCGAGATATAGAATTTGTATTATCCTCCATAAAAATAGCATTGGACAACGTACTGTGTTTATCACTTTCAATATCTCAGTAACCAATTGACGTAGAGCAATGATTAAAACACCAAATTGTGCGTCTTTTTAAGCTAATTCCAATGGAAAAAAATAAAATTGTACTTTTTCAAAAATTATATGTAAAAGACTCAAAAAAAACATTTTTGGGGTACAAAACCCCCCAAAATACCCCTTTAGATAGGTCGATCTGTCTGGTTTTCGAACTTAAAGTCATAAATGCTGCTTTACACGTTTGTACAAAATTTCATCAAAATAGGAACTTTTTTACGAGAGTTATCGCACCCACGGACACACACATATATATATATATATATATATATATATATATATATACAGTTTCGAACGAATGGTGTTTTTGGGGTCTGGGGACCTCAAAACGAAAAGTTATCATGGTCCTAGGCCTAGGTCTGACCATGCCGACTGCGGTAATACTGTAGCTTCTTCCCTATAGGGGAAATTCGCTAAAAGGCACAATAAACTATAAACGCTAAACAACACAGACACAAAAAAGATAGTTTCACAACAGTGGGATCAGCGAAGCGAGTCGTCAGCAAATGACAGACATATAGGAAGGAGGCAGGCAGACGACCAAAACAAACTGCGCGCGCATCCCGAAAACTTGGTCGCAGTCACCGAGTGTGAAGGGCTCCGTATGTTTCAATGCCCCGCTAGCGGATTGAGTCGCTAAAAAGCAGGGTCGCTGCCACCGCCCGGTGTCGCAGTTCTGTGGCCACCTAGTCGCTGCCACCGAGTGGGTCGCTGCGACCCACTAATATGAAGGGCTCCATAAGGCTAAATGAAATTGCGACGGGTCAAGTGGCTGACGGGTGGCTGCGACCCGGTCGCAGCGACCTAGTGTGAAGGCGCTCTAAATGATAAAATATTATAACAAGTTTGGAAATAATCATGATGACAGTATTATTTTTAAAATAATATTAATACCATCCCCATAAGTTTAATATACAAAAATATTCAACACTCACACAACATAAGCTATTGCCGTGTTTCAGGGGAAGACCTATTAAGACGGTCCCACACTTCTCGAGAACACCCAAACATTCGGCCGAACTCCGAATGTTCAGAGTGTTCGCGATATGCGTGGAAACTGAACGAACTTTCGATTACATACGGGACGGAATGTTCAGTAAACATTCAGGAGAGTTTTCTGCCGAAAGTTCAGGCTTGTTCGCGAGAAGTGTGGGACCGCCTTTACCTCAATAGATATATATCGGGATTTCCAATTGCTAAACCAACTTGTGTGCGTTTAAATCCGTCAGTATTGATATATAACAAATTTATATTCAACATTAGTCTTCAAAATTATAAAATAATATTTAATAATTCTATAAAATAATGTCAATTTTAACTAAATTCAAACGTTTCCTTTTTCCAGTTGGCACTATAACTATTTAAGTAATCCGTTATACACCGGTAAATGTAAAACCTCAGAAACATAATGAAAGATCTGGTTTGGGAGGTGTAATGGAAATTAAGTGCAAATGAGAATACCTTCAACAATAGAGGAAGGGGAGTTCTTGCACTTCGGTGTGATTGCTTTGTTCTGCTAAAATATTTACTGCCATAACATCTAATTGGTAATCTATCGCATCTTTACTATATGAAAAATCAAATATTCCTCTTGAATTAACATTTTAATTTTCTTTCGTTAAGATTAATTAAACCTTTCTATATAAGGCTTTAATTACTTATTTAGGCGTATTTACTTGTTACTATATAAACTTATACCTTAAGTTTGAATCTAATTGCTCTATAATATTTGGTGTTTATTTCAAACGAAATCTAATGACCGCAGTCAGTACTAAATATATGTATAAGTTTTATTTAAATCCTAAAAAATCTACAAAATAGAAACAATTGCTAATAAATCAAGTCAACAACAATAAACCTCATAACACATTATTTTTATTAACTAATCTCCAATTTTCAGACTAAGTAGTACAATCAGAAGTACAATTTGCAAATAAGATTTCTTATTTGAGTTTTAGTACAAATCATTTTTTAATAAGTTATATGTTAATTGCATGTGTATTTTGGTAAATTATCAATGATATATAAATTTAAAAGGTTTAACTTTGATGTAGAGTTAAAGACTTAAATACAATATCATATATCTTTATATATTTTCAATCGTTGCATTTAATTGTATTTTAATCAACCGGATTGTATAAAACAAACAATTAATTATGTATATTGCAAAACACATTATATTTGTAAATGCAACAAGAATAATTTTAATTTATAATTCATACATTACATCACATGTTCTCGATTTTCAATTTTCCCTAAAGGTTATTTTAGATCGATCGATTCAATAATAAAAAAATTCGAAACGATATGAGTGTTTTTTCTAATATGTCACAAGTACTAAACACAAAGTAAATCTTAGGTAACATATACACTATATAAAAGAGAGAAATCTGTCTGATTATCATATTTATTTATCGCACAAACCTTTGTAAATAAATGTGACTAACCGTTGTTTCTACTTCAAACGATAAAATACCGAAACCCAAAGTACTCGGACAGGAAATTACATTCCAAGATTTCCAAAACTCTAATTTCAGAGTTGAAGAGCTTTATTTTTTTACTAACCAGCCTGGAGTGTTGGCTTAGAGATGAGTACTTATTTATTAAATATCGTCTTTGTAATTGGCCTGTAGGGGCCGTAATTTCAGTATTTTTTTTGTTTTAAATTATTGTAAATATACAATATTTTAATGTACGTATATTTTACTTATATGAACTATTTACTCTAGCATAAGTAACAAATTATTTTGTGTACATTGTATTTATTAATTTCTTCAATAAAAAACTTGTTATTTGATTAGGTGATCCTTAAGGAGAAATTAAAGTTGAGTGAGCAAGATATTATAGGAAGTAATTTAACCACACATAAACTAATTGTGAATATATAAATATATTTTAAAAATTTTCAACTGGTTAATTGTTTAAACAAAATTTAAAGGTATTTATTTTTATTTAAGAATAATTGTGGATGCAACTTACCTGATGTTTTCTTTGAAGTATGATACCTTAATTTACAAACAACATAAGGATTATGTTTAAAGTTTATTTGCATCTTCTAGCAGATTAGTTGTTGTTGGGTCTTAAACATACATCTTTGTCTGATCACATACAAACAGCAACAAAGCAAACCATATTGCATTGATTGTTAATGTTGGATAACTTCCATGTTCAACAGACAAGAAGTTAACGTAGCATATCAGTCAGCTACTAGATACTGGAGAAGTTGGCTTAGTTCAATAACGTTATTCATAAAGTTAAAATTGATTTTAATGCAAAAAATAGGTTAGCATTTATCTGTAACATAACGTGATATTATAGTATTATTAAATTTTGTTGATAACACGCAGAAAAAAATAACGACATCCGAGGACATTTACCTATCATTATTACATATTGTTCTCCATCAATGTAATTGGTCTTTATAATATTTTGAAGCAAGGAAATAAAATAAATTTATAAGATATTTCATTAAAGTAATAAGTACATCATTATCTCACTTAATTCGAAACTTTGTTGCGCATTTTGGTTCATGAACAAACATTTATTTTGTATCTTTAAATGTTTATTTTGAAATATATGTTGAAACAAATACATTCCTTGACAACCATTTGTCTACTAGAACAAATACACGGTCTAGGGTAGTTAGAACAAACAGAGTGTTTTGTACCAGAGCTCATGCAAATAAAACCGGTATGTTCTATTAAAATAATATTATTTACAACATTCATTCTGTTTACTAAACTGTCTATGTTATGTTTCAGGTAATCACCTTTATTTCTTGGCGTTTTCTGCTAAAACGTAAGTATAAAATAATGTTATATTTGTACATAAGGTTAATGTGTTTTGACTACTTACGGGTAAAATATTCTAGGTATATGAACCAAGTAAAAATTAAAATTTTCAATGTGTTATTACAATGCCTGAAAATATTGGTATACTTATGGTTTTATTAAATTCGACCTCAAAGAAATACAGGGTAAATCAGCAATAATTTCGGTTGAGTTTCAGCGAATTGTGAAATAGAATGTTCATAGTTGCTTATCTACAACTTTGGAATATATAATCAAATATACATACAGGGTGAACCGCAATAGTATGGCTCAAAAGCAGTATTTTATAGAACTCGTCAAAAGGAGTAAAATACTTCGTTTAAACCTTTTTCTAGATTAAATCGTTTTCTGTCTGTAAGTATGTGATTATATCAAGCTTGATGCCTTTAAAAAGGCATATTTTAGAGAAATTGATCAACATATTAAAATATTAAAATCGTATGCCATAAAATATGGTATAACGATTTTAAAAATCACTCCATCTATAGCCGAGCAATTTATATTTTTTAAGGAAACCCATGGTAATCATCTGGGTTACTAGCAGGTGCGCCGCGCGGTCATAGGAGTTCGGAGGGCACCCCACATTCCTGAAAAAGGGCTATGCCAACTGCACCAGTAAGCGTCTGAGACTTAGATACCCTGAGACCCTGAGACCCTGACCCTTGATTGGTCGGTAATATCTTCAGCAAATAACTCGCAAAGTTAAACACCCAGAAATAAAACAATTGTGAGGTAAATTAGTGTTAACACTTACTTAAATAATAATCCAAACGAAAGATCGTAATCCTACGATAGCTGTGTTAGTTTTTCATGAAATAAAAATTATACTCTCCCTAAATCTAGTTTAACATGGAAATTTTAACAGTCTATTAAATTCAATAGGTTAAATCATGATGACAATGACATGTAGTCATATATATCTATCATCAAATGGCATTTTCACCGGATTTTGAATTATACAAATTATGGCTGAGGCAACACAGATGTCAGTGCGAACCCCAATGTATATGACGATTTACATTCTATAAAAATTGCTTTAACTAAAAGCCATTCTAGCTAAATATTAATATGTATACATCTAATCATGAATAAACTACATCTCTATATAATTTGTTACATTATTCCGCCCAGTGACCGCGCAGCGCAGTCGGTATAGTGTCCAAGGAGGGACCCTTTTGAACGCGCGGTGCAGCTGGTGAGGGTAATTAGGTATTTCCTGACCGCGCGGCGCAGATGGTATATCCCCAGTCGTTTAAAACCACGCATAACTAACATTCATGCTATCCGATAAGAAAGGTTACGTCTGTATGTCGTCATCTGTGTTCCGCTTTAATTCAACAACTCGTACCTAACAAATATGGACTCCATGTAAAACACCAGTTGATATAGTCTAGAATATTCGTAATTTAATTTAAATTCGATTTAAAAAATCCGTATAGAAATAATTTTAAATAGCCACTAGCTAAATAACCTGGGCGTTTAATGCTGATGGAATTTTAAAGCTTAATAATTTATATGATAAATTTTACGTAATAATATTTTTCTACTTTCCTTTTGAAGAGAGTTTTTGTGGATGTTAAAGCTGAAAGTATAACAAAACTGTGATTTGATTTGCCAGTTATTTTAAATTACTTGTATTTTAATGGGTTTATTCTATCTAAAATCTTTATACTAACCGCGTATTAAAATAATTTCTACAGTTTAAAACCTTTAAGGATCAATAAATCACGTTGTATTATTTTCCGGTATTCTTAGTAAAATATACGTTCCACATTACCTTTTCCATCAGCCCCTAATCTCTATTACCATTCACCAATATAATCAATAGGCTTATTTGCCTCACAGTACAAAGGACCTGCGTCATTAATAAAGTAAGAGTTTTCACCAAGTGTGTCAGAGAACACTGATCTAAACAGCATTAGAGGCCCGAGAGTCATTAGTGCCTTTGAGAACCCGTCACAATAATCTCTCGGCGTTCTTGGTAAATACTATATAATTACTCTTTAGAAAGCTATTTCCGAGCTTCAATTAACTTCAGTCACGTTTATTTGAAAATAAAAATGTATAAACACAATATATTGCGTGGTGAATCGTTTGTAAATGTTATATTAACCAATTTGGCAAAAGGATTGGTTAAACCTCTGTATATAATAACTTGTATGAAAAAACTACCTTGACTCTTTTGTAAAATGTTACCTTATACAGGGTGTCACAAAAAAGTGTGATGGGCTATACAGGACCTAATTCTACATGCAAAAATAAGTCAAAAATGAAGAATAACATTTTTTGGATTTCGGCTTAGTTTAGCCGTAATCCGCCATTTTGTTTTTTTGGGAAAATATTTATTATTTCAAAAACTCAATGAGATATTTTTACGAAACTTGGCAAAAGTGTTTACACTAAAGTAAGTAACATTTGTAAAAAAAATATTTGTTTACCTTTCCAAATTTCAAAATGGCGGCCATTTGAATTTTTTTATGCCAAATTTCATGAAAACCGGTACCTAAATCAAAATTTTTCAAGACACCAAATTTTTTGTATTTATTATAACAAATCCAACAAAACAAAAATGAATAAAATCGGTTCATAAATAAAGAAGCTGCGTTTATTTTAGTAATTTAGACTGAAATTACTTAATTACATTACATAAATTATTATTACATAAATTTCAGTCTAAATTACTAAAATAAACACAGCTTCTTTATTTATGAACCGCTTTTATTCATTTTTGTTTTTTTGGATTTGTTATAATAAATACAAAAAATTTTGTGTCTTGAAAAATTTTGATTTAGGTACCGGTTTTCATGAAATTTGGCATAAAAAAATTCAAATGGCCGCCATTTTGAAATTTAGAAAGGTAAAAAAATATTTTTTTTACAAATGTTACTTACTTTAGTGTAAACACTTTTGCCAAGTTTCGTAAAAATATCTCATTGGGTTTTTGAAATAATAAATATTTTCCCAAAAGAACAAAATGGCGGATTACGGCTAAACTAAGCCGAAATCAAAAAAATGTTATTCTTCATTTTTGACTTAGTTTTGCATGTAAAATTAGGTCCTGTACAGCCCATCACACTTTTTTGTGACACCCTGTATAATATGGCAAAAGGATTAGTAAAACCTTTTCTACATAATGTCATTAATTGAAATAATCTGGACTTGTATGTGAAACCTGCACGGCTTATGTACTCCGCAAACAATTATAAGTAATATTATTGTAAAGAGTCAATGTAATCTTTAAAGCAATGACAATTTAAATGTTCGTTTTCACAATCTCAGAAACACTAGATAAAACCCAATGGTATAATTTATGACTAAGGGGCTTTTTCCAGGAAATAATCTTTCATTTTTCAGTTTATCCTCTAATTTAAATTATTAATAAATGGTACAAATTTAAAAGCACCTTCTAGTCTTTATAGTGCGATTATCGAAATAAATTGACTGGTGGAGCGGCCACAAGATCGAGTTTATATACAAACATTTATTTTTAAACCTCATTCATTTCAATAGACTAAGATTATAAGTAAGATATTTATTAATACGTAGGGACCCATCAAATATGGCTATGACGAGTTTCTATCAGGCAGACCGATCCTCCCTTTTGGTAAAATCCGGCATTGCTTTCACTAGTTCTTAAATTTAGTTTCAATACAAAATGGAGTTTAGTGACCTGTAATACAGACCCAGCCACCAACCAAGAGAGTATATTTTCTCTTTGGTTTCCCACATCAAACTTACATTCAGTTTATGTTCCTATTTATTCAGCATTTTATTCCCCACTATTTTATTACACATCTTACAATTAGTCTTATACACAAAACATACACCCCAGACCTACCAATAGTAAGACTCTACCGGCTCAGCATGAAACAATGATTTCTGTTTCCGTTTTAAGTAAACTGTTTATTAGGACTTCCTAATAATAATATGAAAAAGCAATGATACAAATACAAGAGATATATTCACAAGATTTTATAATCGTACTAGCAAACATATTATGAAAATAAGTGTGAATAAATTTGTTGCAAACAAGAGTCCGTCAGATTTAATTTTGTTTAAGTAATATTGGAATTTTGTAGGTTTGGGAGAAGTTTTGGATCTTTTCGGTTATGTGTCAACAAGGCAAAACACCTTCCAAACATTACGTGTGCAGTGAAGGTGTTGTCTAATGAAAATAAACTATAAACATGAGCAATTGATGTCCAAAAAAGGGGAAAAATTTAGGTACTACATAAAGCGAGATATAATTACGCGACTTGACGGCGACGGCTGGACAACTGCCCGCCGAACCGCCAGCCGGCAGTCTGATTCCTGTCAGTAAGGGGAGCGGTTCCCAGTGTTGTTACCGTTTATGTATGTTATGTTATGGTTATGTATGATTTTGTATGTTATGAATATGTACTTCCTGGTACAACTCTAATATCTAACGAGTGAAAATCGTACAATCTGTTGTATAAACACGGTTATAACCACCAAACAGTCACGCACAAATATTATTTCGTTGATCCCGACTCTGGTGCGCATACACAAACTATAGAGAATCATTGGAGGTTAGCTAAACAACGCAGTAAAGTTCAGTGTGGCACGCACAGCTCAATGCTTGAATTTTCGTCATATCTTTGTGATTTTTTATGGCGTTGACGGCATCAAGATAGGGGTCTATTTCAATAGATTCTACAGTATATACTTTTAATCTGGCCGCAAGAATAAAGGTAAGGAGTTTTTCTTTGTTTTTTACTTAATACAAAGATTTTAAAGATTGTTGACAGATAACCGAAAAGATCCGGAGTTTTCCATGATGTATGCGTGATGTCGAGTTTTAAGAAATAGTATAACCAAGTTGTTAACCACACAAACTAATTTTTAGCTATGAAATTAAATATTGGAAACCCCCTAAAAAGAATCGTCTCCTTTTAGAAACTTTGGATTAATCATTGGTGCAGTTAACAATTAGTAAAAACAGATTAACTTGATTGCAATTTAAACATTTAAAAATAATAGTCCTTGTGAATTTCAGAGTAAACTGTTCACATCTCAGTACAGAGGTGGGAAGTTAAAAACTTTACTAATGAACTTGAGCTTGGGTGAGCAAGGCTTGATGTACTTCACGTTGGTGCTGGATAGCAAGTGAAGGTTTAAAATGTCTCGCACTCCCGTGGTGTGTACTTAAAATGAAGATATTAGTTTTGTATATTATAATTAACAACTCTAAATATTTAAATCCTCCTAAAGATGGACAAAAAAAGATTCCTTTGGGTCTTCCTCGTGTTTTTATTGATGCAGAAAACAAAAACACACATGGATACATCTTTCTCGTTACGTATATAACCGTTGTTTAGCGGGGCATTGAGTATATCAGTTGATGAAGATTATTAATATATTAAATCCGTAATTGACGATCTCAACCAAAAACATGCAGGTAAAGTGTAGAAATTTCCATATATGTTTAATGTATATTTTATTAAAATACTACCTTTCGGAAGAAAATCTACTCCATTATTCTAATAATAATTTTTCACAGTACAAATAGTTTCTTGAAGCTACAATCTAATCTGAATGGTGGTTTATCTCCCGTAACACAAGATTTAGTACTAACCAAGCTCTTCATAAGTATAATTTGGATTACTTTATGAAGTTTATTACGAGCTTAGCTAAAAATCCAGGGAAGAGTTATCAATTAGTACTCGATTTAAGGAGATTGCACCATTAATTCAAATAGTTTAAAATCACCCACCAGTACTGAGTGGTAATGTTTAATTTAGAGTAAATGTATACATCTGTATATTTGTTCTATATATATCAGAACCAGGTTTACATAACCTATCAAATCCAACCAATCCTAATTAATTCTGTCGTTAATATGACATCATTCATATCCATTCGTTTATTTTTATCTTCAGACCTAGCAAATACGTCAATGAATCATTAAAAACTTTATCAAAATATTAAAATTTTAAAAGCTCAACATAAAAACAGTTCCACATGATACACAATATACATAAGCTTACATTATATACATGATCCGGCCGGTATATAGTCTCCAGGAAGCGTTCGGAGTTCAAAACATTGGAAACATTCTAATGCAAGCTCCAGTTACCCCAAATCGCTCGCAGTAATCCCCATATTGTCCTGTCTACACCTTAATGTCCTCCAATATCTCATTGTCAACAATTAAACAATATAGTGTAACTTGATGCTACAAGGGGTGGGGTTGACGGAGGAATTTACGTTAGTTGTGCCCTGATGGTGCAGTCCCAATATGGTCCTATCCAATGTCTCCCCTCTACAACTGTATCTTCTTGCCACCTGTTATCCGATACAAAGTAACTAGATGCCTGAAACACCTCGTGGTCTTTATGGACCTAGACGGAACAATGTTCTATTGTGTCACACATCAGCTCGTGTGAGATCCTGCTGTAACTCTTGCAACGGCTGATTAATAAATTAATCACTTTGACTCGGCATACCGGGTGCCCCAATAATAATGGTTGGAGCGTTAATACCTTTATAACGTAGATAAAAGTATTTAATTACAAATGGATATATTTTTTTAAAGGTCCCATGTAAGCAATCCATCGTGCCTTACTTTATTTGGTAGTAATATACTGAATTGAAAATACATTTTGCAGCTAAAATGTTTGACAAATATTTTAAGAAACGGACAACAACTTATGTCCACAAAAAAAAGATAGTATGATGTCCACACCTACTCCAGAGTAAGACAGTATGATGTCCACACCCTACTCCAGAGTAAGATAGTATGATGTCCACACCCTACTCCAGAGTAAGATAGTATGATGTCCACACCTACTCCAGAGTAAGACAGTATGATGTCCACACCTACTCCAGAGTAAGACAGTATGATGTCCACACCCTACTCCAGAGTAAGACAGTATGATGTCCACACCCTACTCCAGAGTAAGACAGTATGATTTCCACACCCTACTCCAGAGTAAGATAGTATGATGTCCACACCTACTCCAGAGTAAGAAAGTATGATGTCCACACCCTACTCCAGAGTAAGACAGTATGATGTCCACACCCTACTCCAGAGTAAGACAGTATGATGTCCACACCCTACTCCAGAGTAAGATAGTATGATGTCCACACCCTACTCCAGAGTAAGACAGTATGATGTCCACACCCTACTCCAGAGTAAGATAGTATGATGTCCACACCCTACTCCAGAGTAAGATAGTATGATGTCCACATCTACTCCAGAGTAAGACAGTATGATGTCCACACCCTACTCCAGAGTAAGACAGTATGATGTCCAAACCTACTCCAGAGTAAGACAGTATGATGTCCAAACCCTACTCCAGAGTAAAATGGTATGATGTCCACACCCTACTCCAGAGTAAGATAGTATGATGTCCACACCCTACTCCAGAGTAAGACAGTATAATGTCCACACCCGATTCAGAGTAAGAAAGTATGATGTCCAAACCCTACTCCAGAGTAAGACAGTATGATTTCCACACCCTACTCCAGAGTAAGACAGTATGATTTCCACACCCTACTCCAGAGTAAGACAGTATGATGTCCAAACCCTACTCCAGAGTAAAATGGTATGATGTCCACACCCTACTCCAGAGTAAGATAGTATGACGTCCACACCCTACTCCAGAGTAAGATAGTATGATGTCCACACCCTACTCCAGAGTAAGATAGTATGATGTCTACACCCTACTCCAGATAGTATGATGTCCACACCCTACTCCAGAGTAGGATAGTATGATGTCCACACCCTACTCTAGAGTAAGATAGTATGATGTCCACACCCTACTCCAGAGTAAGATAGTATGATGTCCATACCCTACTCCAGAGTAAGACAGTATAATGTCCACACCCTTCTCAAGAGTAAGAGAGTATGATGTCCACACCCTACTCCAGAGTAAGACAGTATGATATCCACACCCTACCCCAGAGTAAGACAGTATGATGTCCACACCCTACTCCAGAGTAAGACAGTATGATGTCCACACCCTACTCTAGAGTAAGACAGTAAGATGTCCACACCCTACTCCAGAGTAAGACAGTATGATGTTCACACCCTACTCCAGAGTAAGACAGTATGATATCCACACCCTACTCCAGAGTAAGACAGTATGATGTCCACACCCTACTCCAGAGTAAGACAGTATGATGTCCACACCCTACTCCAGAGTAAGACAGTATGATGTCCACACCCTACTCCAGAGTAAGATAGTATGATGTCCACACCCTACTCCAGAGTATGACAGTATGATGTCCACACCCTACTCCAGAGTAAGACAGTATGATGTCCACATCCTACTCCAGAGTAAGACAGTATGATTTCCACACCCTACTCCAGAGTAAGACAGTATGATGTCCACACCCTACTCCAGAGTAAGGCAGTATGATGTCCATACCCTACTCCAGAGTAAGATAGTATGATGTCCACACCCTACTCCAGAGTAAGACAGTATGATGTCCACACCCTACTCCAGAGTAAGACAGTATGATGTCCACACCCTACTCCAGAGTAAGACAGTATGATGTCCACACCCTACTCCAGAGTAAGACAGTATGATGTCCACACCCTACTCCAGAGTAAGACAGTATGATGTCCACAACCTACTCCAGAGTAAGACAGTATGATATCCACACCCTACTCCATAAAATACAGTATGATGTCCACACCCTACTCCAGAGTAAGATAGTATGATGTTCACACCCTACTCCAGAGTAAGATAGTATGATGTCCACACCCTACTCCAGAATAAGATAGTATGATGTCCACACCCTACTCCAGAGTAAGATAGTATGATGTCCACACCCTACTCCAGAGTAAGATAGCATGATGTCCACACCCTACTCCAGAGTAAGACAGTATGATGTCCACACCCTACTCCAGAGTATGATAGTATGATGTCCACACCCTACTACAGAGTAAGATAGTATGATGTCCACACCCTACTCCAGAGTAAGATAGTATGATGTCCACACCCTACTCCAGAGTAAGTCAGTATGATGTCCACACCCTACTCCAAATAAAATTGATAGAACACATTTGTTGATTATGGTTGTTACATAAAAACCAATATTTATTAAACCTCATTATATTGAATATTTTTTTTGGAGTGATATGTTCTAAACAGATGTCATCGGAAGAATCCACTGAAGATTTCCCAAGGTAATCAGATTAACAGTAAGAACCGGAAGTCAATGTCTAACACAAAGCCGTATTCTAGTTCGCTCGATTACAAAGAGTTATTAGATCTTTGTCACTGCCCTATATAAGTGAATTAAATTGGGATTCGTCAAAATGTAGGTTACCGTGTTTAAGACGATTAGACAAATTGACGATGTCATAGCTAATATAACTGCTTAGCCCCCTCCAGTTTTTACCGTCGTAAATGATTAAGTGTAATTAAATCGTAAGGGTTAGTAAACAATAGTATATTTCACACCAAGGGCCGAATGTGGGGTTTTGCTGGCCCGAGATCGTGTTTTATGACCGAGACGAAGTCGAGGTCATAAATCGTTCGAGGGCTATGTAAAACCCTTTTGGAAGAAGTGCGACCGCTATTATTTACCATACTACAATTTTTAACGGGTTAAATGTGATCGGTCATAAAACACAAGCGGCCTCATGCAATCTCGGACCCCCGAAAAATACCCCCCGTCGCAGCAAACCTGCGTACTCAGCGAATTTCCAACGCATTTATATGTTTCTCACTACTACATAAAGCCACTTACCAAGTTTGACAAAAATACATTCATAAATAAGTGATTTATAACATTTTATTTAGTCCCCATAAGAAATAACATTAGGACTGAGTACGCAGGTTTGCTGCAACGAGGAAGATAAGAAATGAACAATTATCAATATAACTAAACCAGGTGAAGCTACTTACCATGTTTTATTAATTTATGTTCATAATTAAGGGAGATATAAAACTTTACTTATTCTCCATAAGAATAACATTAGGGCTGAGTATGCAGGTTAGCTGCTACGGGGACAACCGACAAAACATTTATTTTTTGTGCAAATATCAATATACCAGTACAACGTGAAGCTACATACCAAGTTTCATCAATATGCATTCATAAATAATGGAGATATCAAATTTTATTTATTCTCCATAAGGATAACATTGGACAACGTACTGTGTTTAGCACTTTGAATATCTCTGCAACGCTTGGACGTAGAATCACAATTTAAACACCAAAATGATTGTTTTGTGGAGCTGAAGTGATTGGTAAAAGCAAATGTGAAGTTTAAAGGAAAATTAACTGAGGAAAAGCCAAAACCCTTTTTCCCTTTTTACATGGGAGATTTTATGAGCATGTTTTTTGGATTTTTCAGCAACCACTTAACCTAGGTTAATAATTCAAAATACTATATTATTGGTTTTTTTAAGCTCTATAACATGGTCAAAACTAAAATTAGGTGTTTTAAAAATTTTAGGGTGAAAAATGCAAAAAACTGATTTTTAGAAAATTTAAAACCCCCATAAACCCCCTTCCCATGGTCCGATTTTTCTGGTTTTCGAACTTAAAGTCATAAATGTCAGTTTACACATTTGAGCCAAATTTAATCGAAATCGGACGTTTTTTACTCAAGTTATCGCATTCACAGACATATATATAGAGTAAGATAGTATGATGTCCACATCCTACTCCAGAGTAAGACAGTATGATGTCCACACCCTACTCCAGAGTAAGATAGTATGATGTCCACACCCTACTCCAGAGTAAGATAGTATGATGTCCACACCCTACTCCAGAGTAAGATAGTATGATGTCCACACCCTACTCCAGAGTAAGATAGTATGATGTCCACACCCTACTCCAGAGTAAGATAGTATGATGTCAACACCCTACTCCAGAGTAAGATAGTATGATGTCCACACCCTACTCCAGAGTAAGACAGTATGATGTCCACACCCTACTCCAGAGTAAGACAGTATGATGTCCATACCCTACTCCAGAGTAAGACAGTATAATGTCCACACCCGATTCAGAGTAAGATAGTATGATGTCCACACCCTACTCCAGAGTAAGACAGTATGATTTCCACACCCTACTCCAGAGTAAGTCAGTATGATGTCCACACCCTACTCCAGAGTAAGATAGTATGATGTCCACAACCAACTCCAGAGTAAGATAGTATGATGTCCACACCCTACTCCAGAGTAAGACAGTATGATGTGCATACCCTACTCCAGAGTAAGACAGTATGATGTCCACACCCTACCCAAGAGTAAGACAATATGATGTCCACACCCTATTCCAGAGTAAGACAGTATGATGTCCAAACCCTACTACAGAGTAAGACAGTATGATGTCCACACCCTACTCCAGAGTAAGATAGAATGATGTCCACACCCTACTCCAGAGTAAGATAGTATGATGTCCACACCCTACTCCAGAGTAAGACAGTATGATGTGCATACCCTACTCCAGAGTAAGACAGTATGATGTCCACACCCTACCCAAGAATAAGACAGTATGATGTCCACACCCTACTCCAGAGTAAGACAGTATGATGTCCTAACCCTACTACAGAGTAAGACAGTATGATGTCCACACCCTACTCCAGAGTAAGATAGTATGATGTCCACACCCTACTCCAGAGTAAGACAGTATGATGTCCACACCCTACTCCAGAGTAAGATAGTATGATGTTCACACCCTACTCCAGAGTAAGACAGTATGATATCCACACCCTACTCCAGAGTAAGACAGTATGATGTCCACACCCTACTCCAGAGTAAGACAGTATGATGTCCACACCCTACTCCAGAGTAAGACAGTATGATGTCCACACCCTACTCCAGAGTAAGATAGTATGATGTCCACACCCTACTCCAGAGTATGACAGTATGATGTCCACACCCTACTCCAGAGTAAGACAGTATGATGTCCACATCCTACTCCAGAGTAAGACAGTATGATGTCCACACCCTACTCCAGAGTAAGACAGTATGATGTCCACACCCTACTCCAGAGTAAGGCAGTATGATGTTCATACCCTACTCCAGAGTAAGATAGTATGATGTCCACACCCTACTCCAGAGTAAGACAGTATGATGTCCACACCCTACTCCAGAGTAAGACAGTATGATGTCCACACCCTACTCCAGAGTAAGACAGTATGATGTCCACACCCTACTCCAGAGTAAGACAGTATGATGTCCACAACCTACTCCAGAGTAAGACAGTATGATATCCACACCCTACTCCATAAAATACAGTATGATGTCCACACCCTACTCCAGAGTAAGACAGTACGATGTCCACACCCTACTCCAGAGTAAGATAGTATGATGTCCACACCCTACTCCAGAGTAAGATAGTATGACGTCCACACCCTACTCCAGAGTAAGATAGTATGATGTCCACACCCTACTCCAGAGTAAGATAGTATGATGTCCACACCCTACTCCAGAATAAGATAGTATGATGTCCACACCCTACTCCAGAGTAAGATAGTATGATGTCCACACCCTACTCCAGAGTAAGATAGCATGATGTCCACACCCTACTCCAGAGTAAGACAGTATGATGTCCACACCCTACTCCAGAGTATGATAGTATGATGTCCACACCCTACTACAGAGTAAGATAGTATGATGTCCACACCCTACTCCAGAGTAAGATAGTATGATGTCCACACCCTACTCCAGAGTAAGTCAGTATGATGTCCACACCCTACTCCAAATAAAATTGATAGAACACATTTGTTGATTATGGTTGTTACATAAAAACCAATATTTATTAAACCTCATTATATTGAATATTTTTTTTGGAGTGATATGTTCTAAACAGATGTCATCGGAAGAATACACTGAAGATTTCCCAAGGTAATCAGATTAACAGTAAGAACCGGAAGTCAATGTCTAACACAAAGCCGGATTCTAGTTCGCTCGATTACAAAGAGTTATTAGATCTTTGTCACTGCCCTATATAAGTGAATTAAATTGGGATTCGTCAAAATGTAGGTTACCGTGTTTAAGACGATTAGACAAATTGACGATGTCATAGCTAATATAACTGCTTAGCCCCCTCCAGTTTTTACCGTCGTAAATGATTAAGTGTAATTAAATCGTAAGGGTTAGTAAACAATAGTATATTTCACACCAAGGGCCGAATGTGGGGTTTTGCTGGCCCGAGATCGTGTTTTATGACCGAGACGAAGTCGAGGTCATAAATCGTTCGAGGGCTATGTAAAACCCTTTTGGAAGAAGTGCGACCGCTATTATTTACCATACTACAATTTTTAACGGGTTAAATGTGATCGGTCATAAAACACAAGCGGCCTCATGCAATCTCGGACCCCCGAAAAATACACCCCGTCGCAGCAAACCTGCGTACTCAGCGAATTTCCAACGCATTTATATGTTTCTCACTACTACATAAAGCCACTTACCAAGTTTGACAAAAATACATTCATAAATAAGTGATTTATAACATTTTATTTAGTCCCCATAAGAAATAACATTAGGACTGAGTACGCAGGTTTGCTGCAACGAGGAAGATAAGAAATGAACAATTATCAATATAACTAAACCAGGTGAAGCTACTTACCATGTTTTATTAATTTATGTTCATAATTAAGGGAGATATAAAACTTTACTTATTCTCCATAAGAATAACATTAGGGCTGAGTATGCAGGTTAGCTGCTACGGGGACAACCGACAAAACATTTATTTTTTGTGCAAATATCAATATACCAGTACAACGTGAAGCCACATACCAAGTTTCATCAATATGCATTCATAAATAATGGAGATATCAAATTTTATTTATTCTCCATAAGGATAACATTGGACAACGTACTGTGTTTAGCACTTTGAATATCTCTGCAACGCTTGGACGTAGAATCACAATTTAAACACCAAAATGATTGTTTTGTGGAGCTGAAGTGATTGGTAAAAGCAAATGTGAAGTTTAAAGGAAAATTAACTGAGGAAAAGCCAAAACCCTTTTTCCCCTTTTTACATGGGAGATTTTATGAGCATGTTTTTTGGATTTTTCAGCAACCACTTAACCTAGGTTAATAATTCAAAATACTATATTATTGGTTTTTTTAAGCTCTATAACATGGTCAAAACTAAAATTAGGTGTTTTAAAAATTTTAGGGTGAAAAATGCAAAAAACTGATTTTTAGAAAATTTAAAACCCCCATAAACCCCCTTCCCATGGTCCGATTTTTCTGGTTTTCGAACTTAAAGTCATAAATGTCAATTTACACATTTGAGCCAAATTTAATCGAAATCGGACATTTTTTACTCAAGTTATCGCATTCACAGACATATATATAGAGTAAGATAGTATGATGTCCACATCCTACTCCAGAGTAAGAAAGTATGATGTCCACACCCTACTCCAGAGTAAGATAGTATGATGTCCACACCCTACTCCAGAGTAAGATAGTATGATGTCCACACCCTACTCCAGAGTAAGATAGTATGATGTCCACACCCTACTCCAGAGTAAGATAGTATGATGTCCACACCCTACTCCAGAGTAAGATAGTATGATGTCAACACCCTACTCCAGAGTAAGATAGTATGATGTCCACACCCTACTCCAGAGTAAGACAGTATGATGTCCACACCCTACTCCAGAGTAAGACAGTATGATGTCCATACCCTACTCCAGAGTAAGACAGTATAATGTCCACACCCTACTCCAGAGTAAGATAGTATGATGTCCACACCCTACTCCAGAGTAAGTCAGTATGATGTCCACACCCTACTCCAAATAAAATTGATAGAACACATTTGTTGATTATGGTTGTTACATAAAAACCAATATTTATTAAACCTCATTATATTGAATATTTTTTTTGGAGTGATATGTTCTAAACAGATGTCATCGGAAGAATACACTGAAGATTTCCCAAGGTAATCAGATTAACAGTAAGAACCGGAAGTCAATGTCTAACACAAAGCCGGATTCTAGTTCGCTCGATTACAAAGAGTTATTAGATCTTTGTCACTGCCCTATATAAGTGAATTAAATTGGGATTCGTCAAAATGTAGGTTACCGTGTTTAAGACGATTAGACAAATTGACGATGTCATAGCTAATATAACTGCTTAGCCCCCTCCAGTTTTTACCGTCGTAAATGATTAAGTGTAATTAAATCGTAAGGGTTAGTAAACAATAGTATATTTCACACCAAGGGCCGAATGTGGGGTTTTGCTGGCCCGAGATCGTGTTTTATGACCGAGACGAAGTCGAGGTCATAAATCGTTCGAGGGCTATGTAAAACCCTTTTGGAAGAAGTGCGACCGCTATTATTTACCATACTACAATTTTTAACGGGTTAAATGTGATCGGTCATAAAACACAAGCGGCCTCATGCAATCTCGGACCCCCGAAAAATACACCCCGTCGCAGCAAACCTGCGTACTCAGCGAATTTCCAACGCATTTATATGTTTCTCACTACTACATAAAGCCACTTACCAAGTTTGACAAAAATACATTCATAAATAAGTGATTTATAACATTTTATTTAGTCCCCATAAGAAATAACATTAGGACTGAGTACGCAGGTTTGCTGCAACGAGGAAGATAAGAAATGAACAATTATCAATATAACTAAACCAGGTGAAGCTACTTACCATGTTTTATTAATTTATGTTCATAATTAAGGGAGATATAAAACTTTACTTATTCTCCATAAGAATAACATTAGGGCTGAGTATGCAGGTTAGCTGCTACGGGGACAACCGACAAAACATTTATTTTTTGTGCAAATATCAATATACCAGTACAACGTGAAGCCACATACCAAGTTTCATCAATATGCATTCATAAATAATGGAGATATCAAATTTTATTTATTCTCCATAAGGATAACATTGGACAACGTACTGTGTTTAGCACTTTGAATATCTCTGCAACGCTTGGACGTAGAATCACAATTTAAACACCAAAATGATTGTTTTGTGGAGCTGAAGTGATTGGTAAAAGCAAATGTGAAGTTTAAAGGAAAATTAACTGAGGAAAAGCCAAAACCCTTTTTCCCTTTTTACATGGGAGATTTTATGAGCATGTTTTTTGGATTTTTCAGCAACCACTTAACCTAGGTTAATAATTCAAAATACTATATTATTGGTTTTTTTAAGCTCTATAACATGGTCAAAACTAAAATTAGGTGTTTTAAAAATTTTAGGGTGAAAAATGCAAAAAACTGATTTTTAGAAAATTTAAAACCCCCATAAACCCCCTTCCCATGGTCCGATTTTTCTGGTTTTCGAACTTAAAGTCATAAATGTCAATTTACACATTTGAGCCAAATTTAATCGAAATCAGACGTTTTTTACTCAAGTTATCGCATTCACAGACATATATATAGAGTAAGATAGTATGATGTCCACATCCTACTCCAGAGTAAGAAAGTATGATGTCCACACCCTACTCCAGAGTAAGATAGTATGATGTCCACACCCTACTCCAGAGTAAGATAGTATGATGTCCACACCCTACTCCAGAGTAAGATAGTATGATGTCCACACCCTACTCCAGAGTAAGATAGTATGATGTCCACACCCTACTCCAGAGTAAGATAGTATGATGTCAACACCCTACTCCAGAGTAAGATAGTATGATGTCCACACCCTACTCCAGAGTAAGACAGTATGATGTCCACACCCTACTCCAGAGTAAGACAGTATGATGTCCATACCCTACTCCAGAGTAAGACAGTATAATGTCCACACCCGATTCTGAGTAAGATAGTATGATGTCCACACCCTACTCCAGAGTAAGACAGTATGATTTCCACACCCTACTCCAGAGTAAGTCAGTATGATGTCCACACCCTACTCCAGAGTAAGATAGTATGATGTCCACAACCTACTCCAGAGTAAGATAGTATGATGTCCACACCCTACTCCAGAGTAAGACAGTATGATGTGCATACCCTACTCCAGAGTAAGACAGTATGATGTCCACACCCTACCCAAGAGTAAGACAATATGATGTCCACACCCTACTCCAGAGTAAGACAGTATGATGTCCATACCCTACTCCAGAGTAAGACAGTATGATGTCCACACCCTACTCCAGAGTAAGACAGTATGATGTCCACATCCTACTCCAGAGTAAGACAGTATGATTTCCACACCCTACTCCACAGTAAGACAGTATGATGTCCACACCCTACTCCAGAGTAAGATAGTATGATGTCCACACCCTACTCCAGAGTAAGATAGTATGATGTCCACACCATACTCCAGAGTAAGATCGAATGATGTCCACACCCTACTCCAGAGTAAGATAGTATGATGTCCACACCCTACTCCAGAGTAGGACAGTATGATGTCCGCACCCTACTCCAGAGTAAGACAGTATGATGTCAACACCCTACTCCAGAGTAAGATAGTATGATGTCCACACCCTACTCCAGAGTAAGACAGTATGATGTCCACACCCTACTCCAGAGTAAGATAGTATGATGTCAACATCCTACTCCAGAGTAAGATAGTATGATGTCCACACCCAACTCCAGAGTAAGACAGTATGATGTCCACACCCTACTCCAGAGTAAGACAGTATGATGTCCATACCCTACTCCAGAGTAAGACAGTATAATGTCCACACCCGATTCAGAGTAAGATAGTATGATGTCCACACCCTACTCCGGAGTAAGACAGTATGATTTCCACACCCTACTCCAGAGTAAGTCAGTATGATGTCCACACACCACTCCAGAGTAAGATAGTATGATGTCCACAACCTACTCCAGAGTAAGATAGTATGATGTCCACACCCTACTCCAGAGTAAGACAGTATGATGTCCACACCCTACTCCAGAGTAAGACAGTATGATGTCCACACCCTACTCCAGAGTAAGACAGTATGATGTTCACACCCTACTCCAGAGTAAGACTGTATGATGTCCACATCCTACTCCAGAGTAAGACAGTATGATGTCCACACCCTACTCCAGAGTAAGATAGTATGATGTCCAAACCCTACTCCAGAGTAAGATAGTATGATGTCCACACCCTACTCCAGAGTAAGATAGTATGATGTCCACACCCTACTCCAGAGTAAGATAGTATGATGTCCACACCCTACTCCAGAGTAAGATAGTATGATGTCCACACCCTACTCCAGAGTAAGATAGTATGATGTCCACACCCTACTCCAGAGTAAGATAGTATGATGGCTACACCCTACTCCAGATAGTATGATGTCCACACCCTACTCCAGAGTAGGATAGTATGATGTCCACACCCTACTCTAGAGTAAGATAGTATGATGTCCACACCCTACTCCAGAGTAAGATAGTATGATGTCCATACCCTACTCCAGAGTAAGACAGTATAATGTCCACACCCTACTCAAGAGTAAGAGAGTATGATGTCCACACCCTACTCCAGAGTAAGACAGTATGATGTCCACACCCTACTCCAGAGTAAGACAGTATTATGTCCACACCCTACTCCAGAGTAAGATAGTATGATGTCCACACCCTACTCCAGAGTTATACAGTGTGATGACCACAACCTAGTCCAGAGTAAGACAGTATGATGTCCACACCCTACTCCAGAGTAAGACAGTATGATGTCCACACCCTACTCTAGAGTAAGACAGTATTATATCCATACCCTACTCCAGAGTAAGACAGTATGATGTTCACACCCTACTCCAGAGTAAGACAGTATGATATCGACACCCTACTCCAGAGTAAGACAGTATGATGTCCACACCCTACTCCAGAGTAAGACAGTATGATGTCCACACCCTACTCCAGAGTAAGACAGTATGATGTCCACACCCTACTCCAGAGTAAGATAGTATGATGTCCACACCCTACTCCAGAGTATGACAGTATGATGTCCACACCCTACTCCAGAGTAAGACAGTATGATGTCCACATCCTACTCCAGAGTAAGACAGTATGATGTCCACACCCTACTCCAGAGTAAGACAGTATGATGTCCACACCCTACTCCAGAGTAAGGCAGTATGATGTTCATACCCTACTCCAGAGTAAGACAGTATGATGTCCACACCCTACTCCAGAGTAAGACAGTATGATGTCCACACCCTACTCCAGAGTAAGACAGTATGATGTCCACAACCTACTCCAGAGTAAGACAGTATGATATCCACACCCTACTTCATAAAATACAGTATGATGTCCACACCATACTCCAGAGTAAGATAGTATGATGTCCACACCCTACTCCAGAGTAAGATAGTATGACGTCCACACCCTACTCCAGAGTAAGATAGTATGATGTCCACACCCTACTCCAGAGTAAGATAGTATGTTGTCCACACCCTACTCCAGAATAAGATAGTATGATGTCCACACCCTACTCCAGAGTAAGATAGTATGATGTCCACACCCTACTCCAGAGTAAGATAGCATGATGTCCACACCCTACTCCAGAGTAAGACAGTATGATGTCCACATCCTACTCCAGAGTAAGATAGTATGATGTCCACTCTCTACTACAGAGTAAGATAGTATGATGTCCACACCCTACTCCAGAGTAAGATAGTATGATGTCCACACCCTACTCCAGAGTAAGTCAGTATGATG
Organism: Allygus modestus; assembly: GCA_963675035.1. Lineage (NCBI taxonomy): Eukaryota > Metazoa > Arthropoda > Insecta > Hemiptera > Cicadellidae > Allygus > Allygus modestus. Next base: position 139,568,869 of record OY776116.1, read on the forward strand.
TCCACACCCTACTCCAAATAAAATTGATAGAACACATTTGTTGATTATGGTTGTTACATAAAAACCAATATTTATTAAATCTCATTATATTGAATATTTTTTTTGGAGTGATATGTTCTAAACAGATGTCATCGGAAGAATACACTGAAGATTTCCCAAGGTAATCAGATTAACAGTAAGAACCGGAAGTCAATGTCTAACACAAAGCCGGATTCTAGTTCGCTCGATTACAAAGAGTTATTAGATCTTTGTCACTGCCCTATATAAGTGAATTAAATTGGGATTCGTCAAAATGTAGGTTACCGTGTTTAAGACGATTAGACAAATTGACGATGTCATAGCTAATATAACTGCTTAGCCCCCTCCAGTTTTTACCGTCGTAAATGATTAAGTGTAATTAAATCGTAAGGGTTAGTAAAACAATAGTATATTTCACACCAAGGGCCGAATGTGGGGTTTTGCTGGCCCGAGATCGTGTTTTATGACCGAGACGAAGTCGAGGTCATAAATCGTTCGAGGGCTATGTAAAACCCTTTTGGAAGAAGTGCGACCGCTATTATTTACCATACTACAATTTTTAACGGGTTAAATGTAATCGGTCATAAAACACAAGCGGCCTCATGCAATCTCGGACCCCCGAAAAATACCCCCCGTCGCAGCAAACCTGCGTACTCAGCGAATTTCCAACGCATTTATATGTTTCTCACTACTACATAAAGCCACTTACCAAGTTTGACAAAAATACATTCATAAATAAGTGATTTATAACATTTTATTTAGTCCCCATAAGAAATAACATTAGGACTGAGTACGCAGGTTTGCTGCAACGAGGAAGATAAGAAATGAACAATTATCAATATAACTAAACCAGGTGAAGCTACTTACCATGTTTTATTAATTTATGTTCATAATTAAGGGAGATATAAAACTTTACTTATTCTCCATAAGAATAACATTAGGGCTGAGTATGCAGGTTAGCTGCTACGAGGACAACCGACAAAACATTTATTTTTTGTGCAAATATCAATATACCAGTACAACGTGAAGCCACATACCAAGTTTCATCAATATGCATTCATAAATAATGGAGATATCAAATTTTATTTATTCTCCATAAGGATAACATTGGACAACGTACTGTGTTTAGCACTTTGAATATCTCTGCAACGCTTGGACGTAGAATCACAATTTAAACACCAAAATGATTGTTTTGTGGAGCTGAACTGATTGGTAAAAGCAAATGTGAAGTTTAAAGGAAAATTAACTGAGGAAAATCCAAAACCCTTTTTCCCTTAAGATTAACATGGGAGATTTTATGAGCATGTTTTTTGGATTTTTCAGCAACCACTTAACCTAGGTTAATAATTCAAAATACTATATTATTGGTTTTTTTAAGCTCTATAACATGGTCAAAACTAAAATTAGGTGTTTTAAAAATTTTAGGGTGAAAAATGCAAAAAACTGATTTTTAGAAAATTTAAAACCCCCATAAACCCCCTTCCCATGGTCCGATTTTTCTGGTTTTCGAACTTAAAGTCATAAATGTCAGTTTACACATTTGAGCCAAATTTAATTGAAATCGGACGTTTTTTACTCAAGTTATTGCATTCACGGACATATATATAGAGTAAGATAGTATGATGTCCACATCCTACTCCAGAGTAAGATAGTATGATGTCAACACCCTACTCCAGAGTAAGATAGTATGATGTCCACACCCTACTCCAGAGTAAGACAGTATGATGTCCACACCCTACTCCAGAGTAAGACAGTATGATGTCCATACCCTACTCCAGAGTAAGACAGTATAATGTCCACACCCGATTCAGAGTAAGATAGTATGATGTCCACACCCTACTCCGGAGTAAGACAGTATGATTTCCACACCCTACTCCAGAGTAAGTCAGTATGATGTCCACACCCTACTCCAGAGTAAGATAGTATGATGTCCACAACCTACTCCAGAGTAAGATAGTATGATGTCCACACCCTACTCCAGAGTAAGACAGTGTGATGTCCACAACCTAGTCCAGAGTAAGACAGTATGATGTCCACACCCTACTCCAGAGTAAGACAGTATGATGTCCACACCCTACTCCAGAGTAAGACAGTATGATGTCCACACCCTACTCCAGAGTAAGACAGTATGATGTTCACACCCTACTCCAGGGTAAGACTGTATGATGTCCACATCCTACTCCAGAGTAAGACAGTATGATGTCCACACCCTACTCCAGAGTAAGATAGTATGATGTCCACACCCTACTCCAGAGTAAGATAGTATGTTGTCCACACCCTACTCCAGAATAAGATAGTATGATGTCCACACCCTACTCCAGAGTAAGATAGTATGATGTCCACACCCTACTCCAGAGTCAGATAGCATGATGTCCACACCCTACTCCAGAGTAAGACAGTATGATGTCCACACCCTACTCCAGAGTAAGATAGTATGATGTCCACACCCTACTACAGAGTAAGATAGTATGATGTCCACACCCTACTCCAGAGTAAGATAGTATGATGTCCACACCCTACTCCAGAGTAAGTCAGTATGATGTCCACACCCTACTCCAAATAAAATTGATAGAACACATTTGTTGATTATGGTTGTTACATAAAAACCAATATTTATTAAACCTCATTATATTGAATATTTTTTTTGGAGTGATATGTTCTAAACAGATGTCATCGGAAGAATACACTGAAGATTTCCCAAGGTAATCAGATTAACAGTAAGAACCGGAAGTCAATGTCTAACACAAAGCCGGATTCTAGTTCGCTCGATTACAAAGAGTTATTAGATCTTTGTCACTGCCCTATATAAGTGAATTAAATTGGGATTTGTCAAAATGTAGGTTACCGTGTTTAAGACGATTAGACAAATTGACGATGTCATAGCTAATATAACTGCTTAGCCCCCTCCAGTTTTTACCGTCGTAAATGATTAAGTGTAATTAAATCGTAAGGGTTAGTAAAACAATAGTATATTTCACACCAAGGGCCGAATGTGGGGGTTTGCTGGCCCGAGATCGTGTTTTATGACCGAGACGAAGTCGAGGTCATAAATCGTTCGAGGGCTATGTAAAACCCTTTTGGAAGAAGTGCGACCGCTATTATTTACCATACTACAATTTTTAACGGGTTAAATGTAATCGGTCATAAAACACAAGCGGCCTCATGCAATCTCGGAACCCCGAAAAATACCCCCCGTCGCAGCAAACCTGCGTACTCAGCGAATTTCCAACGCATTTATATGTTTCTCACTACTACATAGAGCCACTTACCAAGTTTGACAAAAATACATTCATAAATAAGTGATTTATAACATTTTATTTAGTCCCCATAAGAAATAACATTAGGACTGAGTACGCAGGTTTGCTGCAACGAGGAAGATAAGAAATGAACAATTATCAATATAACTAAACCAGGTGAAGCTACTTACCATGTTTTATTAATTTATGTTCATAATTAAGGGAGATATAAAACTTTACTTATTCTCCATAAGAATAACATTAGGGCTGAGTATGCAGGTTAGCTGCTACGGGGACAACCGACAAAACATTTATTTTTTGTGCAAATATACACCAGTACAACGTGAAGCCACATACCAAGTTTCATCAATATGCATTCATAAATAATGGAGATATCAAATTTTATTTATTCTCCATAAGGATAACATTGGACAACGTACTGTGTTTAGCACTTTGAATATCTCTGCAACGCTTGGACGTAGAATCACAATTTAAACACCAAAATGATTGTTTTGTGGAGCTGAAGTGATTGGTAAAAGCAAATGTGAAGTTTAAAGGAAAATTAACTGAGGAAAATCCAAAACCCTTTTTCCCTTAAGATTAACATGGGAGATTTTATGAGCATGTTTTTTGGATTTTTCAGCAACCACTTAACCTAGGTTAATAATTCAAAATACTATATTATTGGTTTTTTTAAGCTCTATAACATGGTCAAAACTAAAATTAGGTGTTTTAAAAATTTTAGGGTGAAAAATGCAAAAAACTGATTTTTAGAAAATTTAAAACCCCCATAAACCCCCTTCCCATGGTCCGATTTTTCTGGTTTTCGAACTTAAAGTCATAAATGTCAGTTTACACATTTGAGCCAAATTTAATTGAAATCGGACGTTTTTTACTCAAGTTATTGCATTCACGGACATATATATAGAGTAAGATAGTATGATGTCCACATCCTACTCCAGAGTAAGATAGTATGATGTCAACACCCTACTCCAGAGTAAGATAGTATGATGTCCACACCCTACTCCAGAGTAAGACAGTATGATGTCCACACCCTACTCCAGAGTAAGACAGTATGATGTCCATACCCTACTCCAGAGTAAGACAGTATAATGTCCACACCCGATTCAGAGTAAGATAGTATGATGTCCACACCCTACTCCGGAGTAAGACAGTATGATTTCCACACCCTACTCCAGAGTAAGTCAGTATGATGTCCACACCCTACTCCAGAGTAAGATAGTATGATGTCCACAACCTACTCCAGAGTAAGATAGTATGATGTCCACACCCTACTCCAGAGTAAGACAGTGTGATGTCCACAACCTAGTCCAGAGTAAGACAGTATGATGTCCACACCCTACTCCAGAGTAAGACAGTATGATGTCCACACCCTACTCCAGAGTAAGACAGTATGATGTCCACACCCTACTCCAGAGTAAGACAGTATGATGTTCACACCCTACTCCAGGGTAAGACTGTATGATGTCCACATCCTACTCCAGAGTAAGACAGTATGATGTCCACACCCTACTCCAGAGTAAGATAGTATGATGTCCACACCCTACTCCAGAGTAAGATAGTATGATGTCCACACCCTACTCCAGAGTAAGATAGTATGATGTCCACACCCTACTCCAGAGTAAGATAGTATGATGTCCACACCCTACTCCAGAGTAAGATAGTATGATGTCCGCACCCTACTCCAGAGTAAGATAGTATGATGTCCACACCCTACTCCAGAGTAAGATAGTATGATGGCTACACCCTACTCCAGATAGTATGATGTCCACACCCTACTCCAGAGTAGGATAGTATGATGTCCACACCCTACTCTAGAGTAAGATAGTATGATGTCCACACCCTACTCCAGAGTAAGATAGTATGATGTCCATACCCGACTCCAGAGTAAGACAGTATAATGTCCACACCCTACTCAAGAGTAAGAGAGTATGATGTCCACACCCTACTCCAGAGTAAGACAGTATGATGTCCACACCCTACTCCAGAGTAAGACAGTATGATGTCCACACCCTACTCCAGAGTAAGATAGTATGATGTCCACACCCTACTCCAGAGTTATACAGTGTGATGACCACAACCTAGTCCAGAGTAAGACAGTATGATGTCCACACCCTACTCCAGAGTAAGACAGTATGATGTCCACACCCTACTCTAGAGTAAGACAGTATGATGTCCACACCCTACTCCAGAGTAAGACAGTATGATGTTCACACCCTACTCCAGAGTAAGACAGTATGATATCCACACCCTACTCCAGAGTAAGACAGTATGATGTCCACACCCTACTCCAGAGTAAGACAGTATGATGTCCACACCCTACTCCAGAGTAAGACAGTATGATGTCCACACCCTACTCCAGAGTAAGATAGTATGATGTCCACACCCTACTCCAGAGTATGACAGTATGATGTCCACACCCTACTCCAGAGTAAGACAGTATGATGTCCACATCCTACTCCAGAGTAAGACAGTATGATGTCCACACCCTACTCCAGAGTAAGACAGTATGATGTCCACCCCCTACTCCAGAGTAAGGCAGTATAATGTTCATACCCTACTCCAGAGTAAGATAGTATGATGTCCACACCCTACTCCAGAGTAAGACAGTATGATGTCCACACCCTACTCCAGAGTAAGACAGTATGATGTCCACACCCTCCTCCAGATTAAGACAGTATGATGTCCACACCCAACTCCAGAGTAAGACAGTATGATGTCCACACCCTACTCCAGAGTAAGACAGTATGATGTCCACAACCTACTCCAGAGTAAGACAGTATGATATCCACACCCTACTCCATAAAAACAGTATGATGTCCACACCCTACTCCAGAGTAAGACAGTATGATGTCCACACCCTACTCCAGAGTAAGATAGTATGATGTCCACACCCTACTCCAGAGTAAGATAGTATGACGTCCACACCCTACTCCAGAGTAAGATAGTATGATGTCCACACCCTACTCCAGAGTAAGATAGTATGTTGTCCACACCCTACTCCAGAATAAGATAGTATGATGTCCACACCCTACTCCAGAGTAAGATAGTATGATGTCCACACCCTACTCCAGAGTAAGATAGCATGATGTCCACACCCTACTCCAGAGTAAGACAGTATGATGTCCACACCCTACTCCAGAGTAAGATAGTATGATGTCCACACCCTACTACAGAGTAAGATAGTATGATGTCCACACCCTACTCCAGAGTAAGATAGTATGATGTCCAAACCCTACTCCAGAGTAAGTCAGTATGATGTCCACACCCTACTCCAAATAAAATTGATAGAACACATTTGTTGATTATGGTTGTTACATAAAAACCAATATTTATTAAACCTCATTATATTGAATATTTTTTTTGGAGTGATATGTTCTAAACAGATGTCATCGGAAGAATACACTGAAGATTTCCCAAGGTAATCAGATTAACAGTAAGAACCGGAAGTCAATGTCTAACACAAAGCCGGATTCTAGTTCGCTCGATTACAAAGAGTTATTAGATCTTTGTCACTGCCCTATATAAGTGAATTAAATTGGGATTCGTCAAAATGTAGGTTACCGTGTTTAAGACGATTAGACAAATTGACGATGTCATAGCTAATATAACTGCTTAGCCCCCTCCAGTTTTTACCGTCGTAAATGATTAAGTGTAATTAAATCGTAAGGGTTAGTAAAACAATAGTATATTTCACACCAAGGGCCGAATGTGGGGTTTTGCTGGCCCGAGATCGTGTTTTATGACCGAGACGAAGTCGAGGTCATAAATCGTTCGAGGGCTATGTAAAACCCTTTTGGAATAAGTGCGACCGCTATTATTTACCATACTACAATTTTTAACGGGTTAAATGTGATCGGTCATAAAACACAAGCGGCCTCATGCAATCTCGGACCCCCGAAAAATACCCCCCGTCGCAGCAAACCTGCGTACTCAGCGAATTTCCAACGCATTTATATGTTTCTCACTACTACATAAAGCCACTTACCAAGTTTGACAAAAATACATTCATAAATAAGTGATTTATAACATTTTATTTAGTCCCCATAAGAAATAACATTAGGACTGAGTACGCAGGTTTGCTGCAACGAGGAAGATAAGAAATGAACAATTATCAATATAACTAAACCAGGTGAAGCTACTTACCATGTTTTATTAATTTATGTTCATAATTAAGGGAGATATAAAACTTTACTTATTCTCCATAAGAATAACATTAGGGCTGAGTATGCAGGTTAGCTGCTACGGGGACAACCGACAAAACATTTATTTTTTGTGCAAATATCAATATACCAGTACAACGTGAAGCCACATACCAAGTTTCATCAATATGCATTCATAAATAATGGAGATATCAAATTTTATTTATTCTCCATAAGGATAACATTGGACAACGTACTGTGTTTAGCACTTTGAATATCTCTGCAACGCTTGGACGTAGAATCACAATTTAAACACCAAAATGATTGTTTTGTGGAGCTGAAGTGATTGGTAAAAGCAAATGTGAAGTTTAAAGGAAAATTAACTGAGGAAAAGCCAAAACCCTTTTTACCTTAAGATTAACATGGGAGATTTTATGAGCATGTTTTTTGGATTTTTCAGCAACCACTTAACCTAGGTTAATAATTCAAAATACTATATTATTGGTTTTTTAAGCTCTATAACATGGTCAAAACTAAAATTAGGTGTTTTAAAAATTTTAGGGTGAAAAATGCAAAAAACTGATTTTTAGAAAATTCAAAACCTCCATAAACCCCCTTCCCATGGTCCGATTTTTCTGGTTTTCGAACTTAAAGTCATAAATGTCAGTTTACACATTTGAGCCAAATTTAATCGAAATCGGACGTTTTTTACTCAAGTTATCGCATTCACGGACATATATATATAGAGTAAGATAGTATGATGTCCACATCCTACTCCAGAGTAAGACAGTATGATGTCCACACCCTACTCCAGAGTAAGATAGTATGATGTCCACACCCTACTCCAGAGTAAGATAGTATGATGTCCACACCCTACTCCAGAGTAAGATAGTATGATGTCCACACCCAACTCCAGAGTAAGATAGTATGATGTCCACACCCTACTCCAGAGTAAGATAGTATGATGTCAACACCCTACTCCAGAGTAAGATAGTATGATGTCCACACCCTACTCCAGAGTAAGACAGTATGATGTCCACAACCTACTCCAGAGTATGATAGTATGATGTCCACACCCTACTCCAGAGTAAGACAGTATGATGTGCATACCCTACTCCAGAGTAAGACAGTATGATGTCCACACCCTACCCAAGAGTAAGACAGTATGATGTCCACACCCTACTCCAGAGTAAGACAGTATGATGTCCAAACCCTACTACAGAGTAAGACAGTATGATGTCCACACCCTACTCCAGAGTAAGATAGTAGGATGTCCACACCCTACTCCAGAGTAAGACAGTATGATTTCCACACCCTACTCCAGAGTAAGATAGTATGATGTCCACACCCTACTCCAGAGTAAGACAGTATGATGTCCACACCCTACTCTAGAGTAAGACAGTATGATGTCCACACCCTACTCTAGAGTAAGACAGTATGATGTTCACACCCTACTCCAGAGTAAGACAGTATGATATCCAAACCCTACTCCAGAGTAAGACAGTATGATGTCCACACCCTACTCCAGAGTAAGACGGTATGATGTCCACACCCTACTCCAGAGTAAGACAGTATGATGTCCACACCCTACTCCAGAGTAAGATGGTATGATGTCCACACCCTACTCCAGAGTAAGACAGTATGATGTGCATACCCTACTCCAGAGTAAGACAGTATGATGTCCACACCCTACCCAAGAGTAAGACAGTATGATGTCCACACCCTACTCCAGAGTAAGACAGTATGATGTCCACACCCTACTCTAGAGTAAGACGGTATGATGTCCACACCCTACTCCAGAGTAAGACAGTATGATGTCCACACCCTACTCCAGAGTAAGACAGTATGATGTCCACACCCTACTCCAGAGTAAGACAGTATGATGTTCACACCCTACTCCAGAGTAAGACAGTATGATATCCACACCCTACTCCAGAGTAAGACAGTATGATGTCCACACCCTACTCCAGAGTAAGACGGTATGATGTCCACACCCTACTCCAGAGTAAGACAGTATGATGTCCACACCCTACTCCAGAGTAAGACAGTATGATGTCCATACCCTACTCCAGAGTAAGACAGTATGATGTCCACACCCTACTCCAGAGTAAGACAGTATGATGTCCACATCCTACTCCAGAGTAAGACAGTATGATTTCCACACCCTAATCCAGAGTAAGACAGTATGATGTCCACACCCTACTCCAGAGTAAGGCAGTATGATGTCCATACCCTACTCCAGAGTAAGATAGTATGATGTCCACACCCTACTCCAGAGTAAGACAGTATGATGTCCACACCCTACTCCAGAGTAAGACAGTATGATGTCCTCACCCTACTCCAGAATAAGACAGTATGATGTCCACACCCTACTCCAGAGTAAGACAGTATGATATCCACACCCTACTCCAGAATATACAGTATGATGTCCACACCCTACTCCAGAGTAAGATAGTATGATGTCCACACCCTACTCCAGAGTAAGATAGTATGATGTCCACACCCTACTCCAGAGTAAGACAGTATGATGTCCACACCCTACTCCAGAGTAAGATAGTATGATGTCCAAACCCTACTCCAGAGTAAGACAGTATGATGTCCACACCCTACTCCAGAGTAAGATAGTATGATGTCCACACCCTACTCCAGAGTAAGATAGTATGATGTCCACACCCTACTCCAGAGTAAGACAGTATGATGTCCACACCCTACTCCATAGTAAGAATTTTTAGTTCAAATAAAATTGATAGAACACATTTGTTGATTATGGTTGTTACATAAAAACCAATATTTATTAAACCTCATTATATTGAATATTTTTTTTGGAGTGATATGATCTAAACAGATGTCATCGGAAGAATACACTGAAGATTTCCCAAGGTAATCAGATTAACAGTAAGAACCAGAAGTCAATGTCTAACACAAAGCCGGATTCTAGTTCGCTCGATTACAAAAGTTATTAGATCTTTGTCACTGCCCTATATAAGTGAATTAAATTGGGATTCGTCAAAATGTAGGTTACCGTGTTTAAGACGATTAGACAAATTGACGATGTCATAGCTAATATAACTGCTTAGCCCCCTCCAGTTTTTACCGTCGTAAATGATTATGTGTAATTAAATCGTAAGGGTTAGTAAACAATAGTATATTTCACACCAAGGGCCGAATGTGGGGTTTTGCTGGCCCGAGATCGTGTTTTATGACCGAGACGAAGTCGAGGTCATAAATCGTTCGAGGGCTATGTAAAACCCTTTTGGAAGAAGTGCGACCGCTATTATTTACCATACTACAATTTTTAACGGGTTAAATGTGATCGGTCATAAAACACAAGCGGCCTCATGCAATCTCGGACCCCCGAAAAATACACCCCGTCGCAGCAAACCTGCGTACTCAGCGAATTTCCAACGCATTTATATGTTTCTCACTACTACATAAAGCCACTTACCAAGTTTGACAAAATTACATTCATAAATAAGTGATTTATAACATTTTATTTAGTCCCCATAAGAAATAACATTAGGACTGAGTACGCAGGTTTGCTGCAACGAGGAAGATAAGAAATGAACAATTATCAATATAACTAAACCAGGTGAAGCTACTTACCATGTTTTATTAATTTATGTTCATAATTAAGGGAGATATAAAACTTTACTTATTCTCCATAAGAATAACATTAGGGCTGAGTATGCAGGTTAGCTGCTACGGGGACAACCAACAAAACATTTATTTTTTGTGCAAATATCAATATACCAGTACAACTTGAAGCCACATACCAAGTTTCATCAATATGCAAGTAGTTATGTAAGTGTAGTGTTTCATGGTTAATTGACATGTTAGTTAAAATTTATTTGTAAGTGAAAATTCGTCCTTTATAGTGAACTGGTGTGTGTATGGGTGATTGAACTATTCCTTGTGAATGAGTCTGTGAGTGAACGAGTCAGTGTGTGTGGGGGTTTAGTTTGTGTAAATGATGGGGTAAGGGTAGGGGGTAAGGGTAGGGGGTAAGGGTAGGGGGTAAGGGTAGGGGGTAAGGGTAGGGGTTTACTTGGATATGATAGGGGTATTGTAAGAATACTTGGATATGACAAGGTTATGGTAAGGGTATTATTAATGTTACTTGTATAAGTATTGGATAAGTATTGGATAAGTATTGGATAAGGTACTAGGAGAGGTGTGGGAGTATGTGATGGAATGTGATGGAATGTGATGGTTTTTATATAGTATGTGTTAGTATATGATATGGTATGTGACGATGGAGGGTAATGAGGGGTTAATGTGATATGAGAGATTATTTTTTTGTGTGTAATTTTACAGTATCTATAGTATATTTTTGTAAATGATTGAGAGTTCTGTAAACGTATGTTTTTACATATTAGCAAAATGTGGGGTGAATCTTGTTTTTATTATTAGAGAATATGTGCAATGCGTGTTTGTGTATTTTTAAAAGAGTTTATACAGAGTATGTACAGACACTGGTATAGGACGATGTCTTTGAACCTTAGAGTTTCAGTGTGTGTAGACACCTGTGACCTCTTTCACAACTGTACATGGTTGAGTGCGTGTGCATGTACGCGTGTCTCCGGTCTTTCACCCATCGAGTGGTATTTAATGCTCCTCCGCACGTTAACGCTCATTCCACAATAAGAAGCCATGACATCCTCAACGTCCTATACCTTGTGGGATGACGCTAGCGTCACAAATGTGATGAACACGATCAGAGGCGAGGCGACCAATCGCCTCGTCATAATTCGATGGGGCCTTCTCGCCCCCGATGGCCGCCACCACTACCTGCCACGTCGCTACGTGGCGAACCAGCCGGGGCAGTTAGAGGAGGTCGAGGTGCGGCTGAGGGGCCTCCTCATCAACGGAGAGGTCGCCCTCCTCCACAAGAGGGTGATCCCCCTCTTCTAGTTTTTAAGTTTTAGTCTTTAAGTTTTTTTTTGTATAATAAAGAAAATAAAAATATAAAAAAAATATAAAAAAAAACAAAAAAAACAACAAAAAACAACAAAAAACAACAAAAAACACAACAAAAAACTATAGTTTTAGTCACTTCTCTAAGAATCAGTTATTCTTAGAGGCATCGCGCTGGTTCTTGGAGCGTAGTGTCGCGGGTTCGCAGGATCCAAAAATACTGTATATGTGTTTCCGTGAGCAAGATACTTCTCGTAAAAACTTTGGATTAAATTTGGTATAAACGTGTAAAGCAACTCTATTAAGAATTTATACGAGTCTGTCTAGAGTTTATAAATATATTATTAATTACCAAAAGATGATCCAAACATTCAAACATCCAAACATTTTACCTATCATACCGTATAAATAATACATCACAGATTAGCAGCTCAAAAAGGTAACAACAATATGTTACAGCTGGTAAATTTACAACGGGGAACTATATTATGGTCCGGTCATATTTGGTCATATTTGGTCATATTTTTAAAGACAAAATCACTATGATAAAATGAAAATAAACTGTTTAAGAAGATATAATAAGTATTTAAGATTTACGGTGCTAGTCCGTAATGTATAACCGGTTTTATTTAACTATACATTCTATATACTTAAACGTGTCAATTCCATAAACTAAGATGGAGGTCATTATAAAGTGTCTAACTATGCGAAATGGGTGGTTCATCCTTACGCGCCCAACACTATACAGCCAGTGAGCCTAACAACAGGGGAGCCAGAGAAATGACTTATTTCAATAATTGTTTAATATTATCAGACTTAATTTGTAAGTTGAGAAAAAGCTGTCTGATAAAATAAAAGTGGCTTTGTAGACAACTACAAACTTGAAGATATGAGTCTCAAAATCCTTGCTGCTCTATATATAACTATACTTGTACTGTAACTGTACTTGCTCTATATATAACTATCCGAAAATATAAATATTGTTTTATTTTACCGTGGTTTAATATTTTCAATTATTAAAACGGGGGACATGAAAGGTCACTCGGGGGTTTGTTGTTTTTAAGTTAGAAACTGTTAATCCTTGAATTGTGCTATTACTGTTAGAGCACCAAATTTTACATTTTTAATTTGTATATAGTTACAATACGTTTAGCTCAATATATGTTTCAGTTATTCGATTGTAAAAGAAAAAACAAAAATGTATCAGCTTTAATTAAGTTTATTGGTATTTAATATTTGGGTATATTCTGACGAAGGCCACCCGAATAATAGTTTATACGATGATTAAATCAAGTTTATTTACTGCCTACGATGTAGAATAGGCCAGCGGTGTACACCCTCAACTGGGTCAGGGCGCGTGCGTGACGGCGGGGAGGGTCAGTGCTCCGCGTGGCAACAATACTTGTCGTTATCACCACCTGTTGTCGTCGGTGGGCGTCTGACACAGTAGTCACACAGTAGCCACACAGTAGCCACACAGTAGCCACACAGTAGCCACACAGTAATATTGCCACAGCAGTCTTTGCTAATAGTACACAGAGAAAAATGGAATTTGAAAAATGGATATTGGTTGTCATGACCAATATTAGTTAAACCACGATTAGTTAACGAAAGTGGTTGGCCAGGAAGGGTTATCGTAAACAAAACAACAGTTAGTTTAACTTTTTGTAGTAGTTGTTTCAAGGCAACTTTGGCTATTCCTCCGAGAGCTAAGTTAAGCCCGGGGTTCTAGGACTGTCTGGGTTAAGCATTGAGGCTAACAACTAAATGAATGAAAATGAAATGGGTTGTAACAAACTAGAATATGGGGTTATTACAACTACTTTGGTTAAATTAACCAAATCCTCAATTTTCAGTCAAGCCGTTTGGTTCGGGTTTTAACAACTACTTCTAAACAAATTATTTTAACCAATGAATTTATTGGTTAACTTAACTTATAAAACATATATATATTTTTTAACTCTCTGAGCTTAGTTAAATGAACTCATACAAATAATTGTCCATATAGTAACCTCTGACACTGGTTGAACTAACTTATAAACTTGGATTAACCAATCACATTTCTCTGTGTAGTTTTTACCTGCTATTTGCTAAATTTGAGAATTAATAACTAATTGTCCACGTTTTCAAAATATATAGTCTTGTAATACACGTACTGTATTTACTATTGCATTCACAGACACACACACACACATATATATATAAACCCCCAATATTATTTTGTAAAAATATACAATCTTGAACGAATAATATATTTGACTCCAGGATCTCCAAACGAAGCGTCTGGTTGTTATAAAACCACTTTCAAACAAGTTTTAATGCCAAAGTGACCCGCAGGTTTCGCGAAACCCAACACAAAAACCCGCCACCTGCCACCTGCCGTCACCCGCGGGTTTCGCTTGGTGTTGAATCCAAGGTAGCCCACAAGTTAGAAATTCAACTGCTATCGGCCGTTTCAAAAACGTTGACCCCAAAAACATCATACAAACGGATACAAACGGATACAAACGGATACAAACGGATACAAACGGATACAAACGGATACAATAAGGGGTTCACAGCCCATAAAAACTATTTTATACACATTAAAATATATAGATTATCACCTAGATGTTATATTGGCAAATATAAATGAACAATGAGTGTATACACGTTAGAATAATGTGAACTGTCCATTATCCTCCACAATATCTAGTGAATTTGTTCATTATATACCACCAAGTAACCATTACCATAACCTTATCATATTCATATTCCACCATTAGCCAATGTAAACCTTAATAACACCCTTTACACCCACCCATTCAATAACTAACCCCCCAACCACAGTGACTCGTTCACTGAATAGTTCACTGAATAGTTCAAACACCCATACCAGCCACCAGTTCACTAAGAAATTTCAATCACAAATAATTAACATAAATGTCAAAGAACCATGAAACCTTACACTTACATAACTACTTATGCATTCATAAATAATGGAGATATCAAATTTTATTTATTCTCCATAAGGATAACATTGGACAATGTACTGTGTTTAGCACTCTGAATATCTCTGCAACGCTTGGACGTAGAATCACAATTTAAACACCAAAATGATTGTTTTGTGGAGCTGAAGTGATTGGTAAAAGCAAATGTGAAGTTTAAAGGAAAATTAACTGAGGAAAAGCCAAAACCCTTTTTCCCTTAAGATTAACATGGGAGATTTTATGAGCATGTTTTTTGGATTTTTCAGCAACCACTTAACCTAGGTTAATAATTCAAAATACTATATTATTGGTTTTTTAAGCTCTATAACATGGTCAAAACTAAAATTAGGTGTTTTAAAAATTTTAGGGTGAAAAATGCAAAAAACTGATTTTTAGAAAATTTAAAACCCCCTTCCCATGGTCCGATTTTTCTGGTTTTCGAACTTAAAGTCATAAATGTCAGTTTACACATTTGAGCCAAATTTAATCGAAATCGGACGTTTTTTACTCAAGTTATCGCATTCACGGACATATATATATATATATATATATATATATATATATATATATATATATATATATATATATATACATATATATAAATTTGAACGAATAGTGTTTTGGACTTCTGGGGACCTCAAAACAAAAACTTATCATAGTCTCGGGCTTAAGTCTTACCATGAGACCTACGGTAATAGCTTCTTCCCTATAGGGGAAATTCGCTAACAGTTAACCAATAAACAAAACATCGATAGTAGAATGTTTTGAATTCTCTTGTTATTTATTACAGTGTTTCAACCAAAGAACACAAAATAGTATGCATGTATTAATCAAATAACGTGGTGTACGCTTGAACAAAAAGTTAGCAACACTGGCTAAATAGATCAGCTGACTTTTGTTATTGAAATGACGTTCCGAAAACAGGTGATTACAGCGTAGTGTGGTGAAAATAAATTAAAATATTGGCAACTTGCCATTTCAAAACATAGCACACTCTACACACATTCACTTTTTTGCATATTTCAAATTTGTTTCCTTTTTTATTAAATATAAAAGAGTTTATGTTTCTCTTTTGATCGCTATCGAAACGAATCCCCGATAAAATGTTGACAAATATTAAAAAAACTCACTATTTGTTTAAATGTGTGTATGGTGTTATTTTGATGTACAAACAAACAGAGTATGTATGGTTTTTATTTTCAAGCACGTATAATAATACGCTGATAACCTTATAGAAGCCTTGTTTGGCTTTTTAGGTCGTATATAATTAATAATTTGAAACATCATTTGACATTTACCATAAAATCTCTATCTATAAAAGGCAAAGCCCTAGGTGACTGACTGACTCACTCATCACTAATTCTCCACCTTCCCATGTAGGTAGAGGGCTGAAATTTTGTACACTGATTGTTTAGAAATAAAATAGGAAAACTAAATGGTTTTCATCCTGATCTGACCTTAGGGCTCCGCCAGAGATCCCGACAAAGTTCCCACGTATTTCTTATGGACATTCATTTTTGTTTGAGCTCATGAAAATACAAACAGCTGATCTTGATTCGTAGTAGTTCCACGGGCTAACCACAGAATGCAGCACACTCAACTGTCATAGTTTTATAAATTATTTGCATGGCGAAACCTGCGGGAACAGCTGTTATACATACATATATAACAATTAAACATTAAATAATTACTACACCATAAATTAAAACAGGTGCTTTACTTGAGTACAAGTGACCAAAGCTTAACCAAAAGGATTTGAAGCGGAATATTATTTAGTTGTCAACTAGTGGTGAACAGAGTTCTAATTCTGTATAGGTAAATTAGTGTTTAATTATATCTACCGATACCGCGAATGCTTACCTCTATTCTTAGACCATAAATACCTGCTAACAAATAATAATTAAACTAGAACTTCATTTTAACTTTAAATTTTGAACCGATTTCTATTGTTTAAACAAACAATAGTCCCCCGAGAAACTAAAGAAGAGCAGAACGAGTTGAATACAATATTACCTTCGAGATTGGAGAAAGCTGGAGAAGACTTCAACTTCACATTCAAGTTTAATTCAAATGATTGAATGAAAGCCAACTCTCACAATAGGTTAAGAGTTTTTATAAGTAAATATGTAACGTTAATAGACAATATAAACATTGTAATAAATATGTTAACAACTTAAAATTATTTGTTTATGAATATAAAAGTTGAAATAGTTTTGGAAGACTATATGGCAATATGTACACTGAGTTATTTTTTACCGTTTCTGATTTAATAATTTTTTCGTATAGACAGAATAGTAAACTAAATGTTATTTTTTCCAAAATATTTTTTTTAGAGGTCATAGAGGAGTTTATTAATATTTGTCATAGATGAGTTGATATCTTAACAGTTTGTTAAGAATACAAATCAGTTTCTTCAGTATCTAGCTTGAAATTTCTTATTCTGTTTATCGACTCAAACCTGCACATAACTCATGTTTGCTAGAAACTCAGTCAAGGGTTTTTTTTACTTTGGAAACTAGTTTGTTTTTCACCTACCGACGACTTCCTTATTGCCACTTACTACGGGATAACATACTCGTGCATGTCCTATGGTGTCCCCATTTGGGGATCAGAACGTACAAGAACAAAGCTTGTGTTTAGGCTGCAGAAAAAAAACCTATGAGCAATCTTCTGGGTGCCACATCGTTATTCATGTGGTTATCTCTTTATTTAAAATAAAATTCTTACATTCTTTTCAATTTACATTCTTGAATCCTTATCATTTCTCCATAGAAATTTCCCCGTTGTTCAACCGTTTCTTGCAGCTAACCTAGTAGTACCTGGAGCAAACTAAAGGGCATTATGAATGTCCGATTGCATAACACGTCTTTTTTTCAGAAGCACCTAAAATCTTCTGCCCAAAAACTGCTCGACAAGCTGCCTGAACTATAAAGGCTTGAAAGTAACTTTAATTCCTTAAAAAAAACAATTTAAATGTTTTCTTATTGACAAGGCCTGCTATAGTGTAAAAGGTTTCTTAGCTTAGAAAGATTTATTGTTGTAGATGTACCACAACATTTTAGGTAGTGAATTTTATGTTTTAAGAACATTCTATTTAGCTCTTGTTTTGACTTGGCATATGCAATGTAATTTTGTCAAAATGCTCAATAAAGAATTTGAATATGAACATTATAGATAACCTACAGATCTCAAAGTCGTATGTTAAGATTAGGACAGTTGTAAATCTCAGAATATGTTTCCTTATCTTTCTTGTTTTCAAGATAAGCAAAGAACCATCCCAGATATATGTAACCTAATAAGTAAGACAAAACCCTTGAAGTAAGACATTTGTTTACAAAAAAAGGAAGTTAAATACACAAAGAAACATCTTGAGACCTGAAAGTAATGGTTGTGGAAACCCCCTCATCCATGTGATCTCGTCTGAGAGTATTGCGGGCAGACTTTGGATAAAACTCCGCCTTGGAACACTATTTAGTTTTCACTCGTCTTCAAAAAAGGTTGTTACCAGATTAAGTTATATATCAAATGTAATAATCATCGGACTGATGATAAATAAAATATCTGAAAACTGAAATTGCATCGGCAATAGTATATTTCATAACACGAGTGGAAAGTGGGGTTTTACATGTTCGAGACCATATGTTTGAAGTGCGAGATTTATCGAGCACTTCAAATATGGTCGAGAATATGCAAAACACTTTCGCTCGTGTTTTGAACGATACTTTTCACTACACTACGGAATAAAAACTCATTGTTGGAATGTTAACTGTTTATTAAATTAGAAACATGTTTCAAAACCAGGTCGACTATTTTAATTGAAAATTCACATTAATTGTAACCTTTGAAATCTCTGACAAATAAACCAGCATAATGTCATCACTAACGGTTCCACGTTCTACATTTTCCGTCTCCAGCCACGAACAAAACTTCTCGTACTCTACATTATATCTCTCCTTTGATTTTTTAGGAAGAAGATCATGAATCACTTCCTCCGCTCTTCTTTTCAATGACGAGGGAACAGGCACTGCCATTTCAGTTGGTGAAATGATAGCAAGAATGTGTTTAGGTTATTAAGTTGTTGACAGTGGAAAGTTTTCGGTTGTAAACAATGTTAATTTCGGTAGTAAACAATAGACAGCTGTTGAAAATATGATGTTTCGCAGGTTGTAAACACATAACGAAAACAGCTGAACTCATAGTAGTGTAGTGAAAATATTATATATGTTCCCCAACTTAATAAGTATGTAACTAAATACTCAAATATTTACTTAACATTTTAGAAACAAATTTCAATTCTAAAATACTACCCAAGACCTGACTTGTTTTGTAATATATTACGTCCTGTTAACATGGAGTAATTTTTTGTTGAATATATGTGCCTTTTAAGAAGAAACATTATTTTTTTCAATCTACGAATTGAAAGGGGGTGTAAAATATTCTTGCACAAACAAAAGAAATTAGTTACCTTCTTAAAAAATATAGTTGTATATAAAACAATTATTTTTTATTTTGTATAATCGTTAGTGATCTCTGCATTAAGAAGTTGTATATTACAGCTTAAGAACTTATGAATGGTTTAGTTGAGAGCACAGCAACTGCGATTTAGGTTAATGGAGAGCCTCGTTATGGGCACACACATCCTTGAGCAGTTGATACATTGCCAACTAGTACATTCTAGTTGCACTTATTGAATGGTTTAGTTGAGAGCACAGCAACTGCGATTTAGGTTAATGGAGAGCCTCGTTATGGGCACACACATCCTTGAGCAGTTGATACATTGCCAACTAGTACATTCTAGTTGCACTTATTGAATGGTTTAGTTGAGAGCACAGCAACTGCGATTTAGGTTAATGGAGAGCCTCGTTATGGGCACACACATCCTTGAGCAGTTGATACATTGCCAACTAGTACATTCTAGTTGCACTTATTGAATGGTTTAGTTGAGAGCACAGCAACTGCGATTTAGGTTAATGGAGAGCCTCGTTATGGGCACACACATCCTTGAGCAGTTGATACATTGCCAACTAGTACATTCTAGTTGCACTTATTGAATGGTTTAGTTGAGAGCACAGCAACTGCGATTTAGGTTAATGGAGAGCCTCGTTATGGGCACACACATCCTTGAGCAGTTGATACATTGCCAACTAGTACATTCTAGTTGCACTTATTGAATGGTTTAGTTGAGAGCACAGCAACTGCGATTTAGGTTAATGGAGAGCCTCGTTATGGGCACACACATCCTTGAGCAGTTGATACATTGCCAACTAGTACATTCTAGTTGCACTTATTGAATGGTTTAGTTGAGAGCACAGCAACTGCGATTTAGGTTAATGGAGAGCCTCGTTATGGGCACACACATCCTTGAGCAGTTGATACATTGCCAACTAGTACATTCTAGTTGCACTTATTGAATGGTTTAGTTGAGAGCACAGCAACTGCGATTTAGGTTAATGGAGAGCCTCGTTATGGGCACACACATCCTTGAGCAGTTGATACATTGCCAACTAGTACATTCTAGTTGCACTTATTGAATGAATTAAGCAATTGCAGGACAGTAATCATTAATCATGTTAAAAATAATGCAAATATTCGAGTTTAAGTTAAACACCACGTCAACTGAAGTAATTGTAAGGGTTCAATTTTTACACCCCAGTTTTTTTGTTAATGTTATTAAGGAAGACTGAAGTTAATTTCTCCAAAGAGTTAGTTTTATTTATTTTCCATCATCGCTAGTAACCTCGGGCGGCAGAAAGTTAGTTTTGAGGTTAGGTTCTAACAGCAACCAAGGCCGAGGCAGTTAGCGCGGGACCCGATGCTGCCGCCGCCGTGTCTCGATCCAACTGTAGAAACGGGTTTCTGCGCATGACAGGCCGAGACAGGTATCAAAACCAAGCGAGCCGCCACCGCCAGCCAGTTGTGCCTGTGATTTCCGCTTGGATACTCGTCTCCCGAAGTAAGTACTGTGCTATACCGACTTGATGCTTGCATTGTGATAAGAGTACAGTATACGATCGTTAGACTTGAGAGTCATTGGTAACACTTATTACCCGATTATTATTTCGAGTAAACAATTGAATATATATATTTTCGAATTGGAATAAAATGTCATTGCCGACTTGGTAAAATTATAAGGTTGATAACAGCTCAGAAAGTTAATTTGACTAGATAAATTTACTTTGTTCATTGCCATTGTAGTGGTGTAGGGGCTATTACAGTATTTGCTATTAATAGCCACTGATTGAGAGTTTTATAAATGTACTGATCGCCCTAGGCTATTGCACTGCTGATTTAGTTACTGGTTATTTATTGATTGATTGCTACACTGTTAATAGATTGCTTAATATGTATTATTGCAATTGAGGTTATGTTGCATCCTTGTTCTGGGATTTAGGTACCGCCTATACCAGGTGAGCCATTGTTTATACACATATTGAGAGAAGTGTAGTAATTTATTGGTGACAGTAATAATAGTGTTCCTGGACTTGTTATTTCACTGTTACGTTCCGACCCTCATGATGTCTTAGGCCTATAAAGGTCATACAACTATACCGTTCAAAAATTGTTTAGCCCGTGATAGAACGATCGTTTGGGTGACAGCGAACCCCGAGAGCTTTGTTTTAGCGAGTATACCTAACTATATTTTTAGTACAACCCAAATCGAACAGTAAATAAATCCTAGCCTAGATAACGGTGATATTGCATTCTGTAACGTCTCTGAAGTATCCTTTAACCCATCACCACCTATCCTGGTTGCTAGAAGTATACTCAGCATCCCAGTTAACTCAGCATCCCAGTTAGCCGTACAGGCTATCTATCCTAAGACCGGCCACCCGTTTTCTTGGTTTTTATAGGTTTTAGGATAGCGATCGAGGTGCTTCACGGGTAAATTAGTATTTAGGAATACTAGGCTCACCTTACGACCCGCCCACACCTATCCTGGTTGCTAGAAGTATACTCAGCATCCTGTTTAGCCGTACAAGCTATCTGTTCTAATACCGGTCACCCTTTTCTTGGTTTTCCAGGTTTTAGGATATCGATCGAGGGGTTTAGTGACATTGATAAACTTTTGGTGCGTACCGTACGTCCCTTCAACCCGTCAAACCCCATCCTAGGTTGCTCGAAGTGTATTCAGCATCCTGATTAGCCGCGCAGGCTATATATATCCTAATTCCGGCAGCCAAGGTTATTGGGGCGTCCCGGCTGAAGATAGCGGAAGAGGCGCTGAGTGATTTACGACCCGACCCGACCGTAGAGGATTCAAAATTTAATTCAACATAGGGTAGCGATGATGAGGCACATTTGACGAAATTTGATTTCGAAACCTCCCTCCTGAGTTACCCTATAGTTTTTTTTACACATTGAAGATAAAATTGACACACGATAGACCGATTAAATCGAGAGGGATTTGTTGCCACCGTATGGGAACAAGTAAATCGAGTTAAACCACGACCCCTGGATTTCCAAACCCAGCTAGGCTGAGTCATCCCGAGCAAAGCGTGGAAAAAAAACATTAGCACCGAAAATCCCTCACATATTTATGGCGCCCGAACAGGGACTACTGTGAAAGTAGTGTACGTACGATATTTGGAAAAAATAAAACTTCGAGAATAATTTTATTTTGACAACGGCAATGACTTACCATCTAGAGCGTTTTCTGAAACCGTTCAGACTACTTCTCGCCTTCCATATCATAGAGCACGATGACGCTGGTAAAGGCCCTTCCACAACGACCTCTAAAACCACTCCTGCAACAACCACCTCAGCAGTAGTGTCTACTGAAAGTTTGATTACGACGACGGCACCAGTGTTGACCTCAACTTTTTCCACGACAACAGAATCAGAGGTACGAGTTAGTTGGGTGTATAATTTGTCTAAAACTCAATTACAAACCGAATTGACTAGGCTAGGGGCACCTGTAGAAGGAAATACCCAGCAACTTAGGGCCGAGCTTGTCCGACTAGTGAGACAGGGAATTTCGAGAGCGCAAACTACTGAGCCTGGAAAGGAATCTTCAAAGGGGACGGACG
Organism: Allygus modestus; assembly: GCA_963675035.1. Classification (NCBI taxonomy): domain Eukaryota; kingdom Metazoa; phylum Arthropoda; class Insecta; order Hemiptera; family Cicadellidae; genus Allygus; species Allygus modestus. Next base: position 139,592,196 of record OY776116.1, read on the forward strand.
AAGATGCTCGAAGCTATAGCGAGGAAATTATTAGACCATCGGAGCTTGAAGCGGCTAGTATTCAAGAAATGTTAGGTTTGCCTCCAAACGCAAACTTTGATGAGGTTAAACGTCTTTTGACCAAGACCTCAAGGACAACACTGTCAAGTGGACTTCCAACTGCCAAGTTTAATTTAACAACTTACGATACATGTCCAACGTTAGAGTTTCCCGGAAGGCAAACTTGGGCGAAGGTATCCTTGGAAGAGCAGAGACATCACTATCCAATGCATACACGACACGGTTACCCATCTCAATACGGAGTTTCAGAGAGAGAGTATGTGTCTCCACAGCAGTCCGCACTGGATTATACTTCCAGATATACCAGAAACGATGAAGAACATCGAAGAGAATCGCAGATATACAGGGGTGTTTTACCTGGCGATGAAGAAGCTGATAAATTTTTGAGTACGGCCTCGTTGTGTAATATGGTCAGAAAATGGAATTTACGTTTTGACGGGAAAAGAGATGCAGACGCTATATCCTTTTTGGAACGATTACATGAGCTGATGGAGGCATATGACGTCCTGCCTGAGAAGATTCTTAAGGCGTTACCCGAATTGTTGAAAGATAGTGCACTTCTATGGTACAGGAACAACCGAGAGTTCTGGGCAGCATTCACTGACTTTCTGCGAGATTTTAAAATCCAGTACCTCCCTCCTGGCTACCTGCTCCACTTAGACGACGAAGTGCGAAAGAGGACTCAGGGAGATGGCGAAGTTTTTAGACAGTATGTGGTGGCTATATCTACGTTAATTCGACGGCGAGGAGGTTTCTCAGAAAGCCAGAAGTTAGACCGGATATATACCAACATGCATCCGAACTACAAGACTTACGTCAGAAGGCGAGACTTTATAAATCTACCCGGCCTGATAAAGGTAGCCGAAGAGTACGAGGCTTGCTTGAGGGAAAGGATTAACTATAGACCCCCACCAGGCCCGGCTCAAGCACTAGTACCCGAAACCGCCTTCCAAGGAAAGGGCAGGCCAAACTATAAGGCACCTTACTACACCTCGATTGTGTCAGGAAACGGCTCACAAGTCCTCGAAAAACGCTCCGATAATTGTGAGAATATTAACAAGAGCTTTCAGAGGGTCAACTTCAGGGAAGAAGTCCCACATCAGAATAAAGAATATCATAGACCAACTGGACGATGGGAGCCTAAAGTTGGCAATCATGAGCGTTATGGCAGCACTGCGGTGGGAAGGAGGTCGGCCCCTAAGATTTGTTGGAACTGCGACAGGATCGGACATCTTTATAAGGACTGCAGGAAACCAAGAGTGTTGAAGTGTTTCAATTGTAAGAAGGTTGGTGTCAGGACGACCTCGTGTGATTGTTTGAGGCAGGGAAACGAGAAGAGGACAACGGAAGAAGGAGGTCGCCGGAGTCCGAGGCCCTATCAAATGCAACGACCTCCCCTTTCCAGTTAGGCACCGTGAGAAACCAGAGCATGGGCTCAGGGAAGCCAAGGACCGACCCACGACCATACGTAAAAGTCACTCTATTTGGCCGAGAGTACGATGCCCTGATAGATACTGGTTCCGTCATATCCCTGATCGATGAGGAAGTGGTTAGTTTCTTGGAAGATAAGGTCCAGCATGAATACAGAGAGTTTAAAGTATCTATGGCCGATAATTCGGAAGTTCTGCTAGACAAAGTTTTTATTTTACCAGCCGAGATACTGGGCTCCATCTCCGAAGTAACCATGGCGCACCTCCCTAATTTGAATACACGAATTATCTTAGGCATGGACGTCATAGAGTTGCTAAACTTGATAACGATACGTCACGAATGCTTGAATGAAATAAAGGACAACTCTGATGTAAGTTGCGTAACAGAGGCTTCTGAATCCAACGAGACTTCACCAGCCAGTTTGCCTATTCGTGAAGTTAGTCCGTCACAGATTATGAAACTTGACGAAATGTTGAAATCAGAACTGCCAAAATTCGACGCTATGGCTGGGCGAACATCTTTGGTCGAGCATACAATAAAACTTAAGAACAAAGAGCCAGTAAAACAGCGATACTATCCTAGGAATCCAGCAATGCAGCAGGTCATCGATGAAGAGGTAGATCGCATGTTGTCTGAAGGTGTAATTGAGCCATCGTCAAGCCCGTACTCGAGCCCTGTGGTACTTGTAAAGAAGAGTACGGGGAAATACCGTTTTTGTATTGATTTTCGCAAGATCAACCAAATAAGTGAGAAGGATGCATATCCGTTACCACAGATCAATGCAATTTTAGAGAAGTTAAGAGAAGCTAAGTTTATTTCTACTCTGGACTTGAAACAGGGTTACTGGCAAGTCCCGTTATCTAAAGAAAGTCGGCCGATTACAGCGTTCACAGTTCCAGGGAAGGGTTTGTACCAGTTCGTCGTCATGCCATTTGGACTCCACTCTGCAGGTGCAACCTTCCAGAGATTGCTAGACAGAGTTATTGGACCCGAACTGGAACCAAAAGCGTTTGCTTATTTGGACGACCTTATTATTGTTAGCAAGACTTTCGAGGAACATCTGGCATTGCTGAAGGAGGTGTTTAGACGTCTAAGGGAAGCCGGATTGAAGCTGAATCCTGAAAAGTGTCAGTTCTGCAAGCGGGAGCTCAAGTACTTGGGCCATATAGTAGATGATAGAGGGATTAAGACCGATCCAGAGAAAGTCCGAGCCATTCAAGAGTTTCCTGTCCCAAATTCAGTACGATCGCTACGTAGCTTTCTTGGATTAGCTTCATGGTACAGGAGGTTCGTAGACAACTTTGCGAAAGAGGTAGCTCCCCTCACGAAATTATTACGGAAGACGGCCCGGTGGAACTGGACTGATGAGCAACAAGGCGCTTTTGATGCTATGAAGCGCAAGCTGGCAACAACTCCTATATTGGCCTGTCCAAACTTTGAATACCCGTTTTGGTTACAAGTTGACGCCTCCGGCGATGGGCTGGGAGCTGCCCTGACCCAGAGGATTGATAAGAAGGAATTCGTCATCGCTTATGCAAGCAGATTACTATCAGACAGTGAAAGGAAATTCACCGTAACAGAGCAAGAATGTCTGGCGCTTGTTTGGGCAGTAAAGAAGTTTCGACCGTACCTAGAAGGGTACAAGTTTATTGCTGTGACAGACCATCAAGCACTGAAATGGTTGATGAACTTCCAACAACCTTCGGGACGATTGGCGAGATGGGTTCTCGAGTTGCAACAACACGACTTCGAAATTCAGTACAGGAAAGGGACTTTGAACAGGGTTGCCGACGCCCTTTCTCGCTATCCAGTCGTAGACTTGACCGAACCACAAGTGTGTTCATTTGAGATAAAAGATGGCGAATCACAGCAAGATGACGGGAAGGATTGGCACCAGAGGATGCATTCTAAAGTCAAACGGAACCCTTGGAAGTTCGCCGACCTTATGATTAGGAACGACAAATTATGGAAGCGAAAAGTGAATAGACGGAGCGATCTAACTGACGAGACGTTGCAATGGAAGTTGTGTGTACCAATCGCTGAACGAGAAATTGTCCTTAAACAGAACCATGATGTAGAGACTGCGGGACACTTAGGGGCCCGGAAAACGATTAAACGAATGCAGCAAAGATACTATTGGCCTGGAATGCTTAAAGACACAAAGTCATATGTCAGGAAATGTATTACATGTCAAGCCCATAAGGTAGAGCAGAAGAAACCTGCGGGGAAAATGTTTTTCCGAAAACCTACTGGACCCTGGTACACTGTAACAGCAGATTTGGTTGGCCCTCTCATTAGATCGAAGAAGGGTGCAAGGTTTCTGTTGGTGGTACAGGATGTTTTCACTAAGTGGGTGGAATTGGCGCCACTGCGGTCAGCAACGGCCCTAGCTGTCTCAAACGCATTCCGAGAAATTATACTGCTCAGGTATGGGGCACCTGAAGTGGCTATCACTGACAACGGATCCCAATTCACAGCGAAAATATGGCGTGACTTACTCCACGGATGGGGAATCGAACAACAACTAACCGCGCCGTATACGCCTCAGGAAAATCCAGTAGAGCGATCAAACCGAGTCCTCAAAACCATGATAGCCCAATACATAAAAGACGATCACCGATTATGGGATGTTTATCTAGACGAGTTTAGATACGCCATCAACACAGCGGTGCACGACTCGACTGGGTTCACACCAGCGATGCTTAACTTTGGGCGCGAGCTGCGGACGCCGAATGCGTTACACGGCCCGTTAGAAGTCCCCACCGACGAGGAAGAAAGTGAACCTGACCACTCTGCCGTGAATCAAAAACGACTGAAGCAGTTTTTCAAAATATCCGAACGATGTAAAGCGAACATGGAGAAAGCGAGTCGGCAGCAGGCGAAATACTACAACCTTCGAAGGCGAGACGAGCGATACAAGACAGGAGATCAAGTGTGGTTGAGGCAACACCATTTGTCTTCTGCAGGAAATGCGTTTGCGGCGAAGTTGGCCGCGCGTTACGATGGTCCTTATAAGGTAAAAGGGAGGGCTGGCACGAATATTTACGAACTTCAGGACGCGAGCGGGAGATGTACCACACGAGCGCATGTAAAGGATATGAAGAGATGGGTCTCAACAATTGACAGCCACCCGCCTGTTGCGTACGCAGGTTGCTTGGAGCGCCTGCCGAATAAGCAGCTGGTTCCGAGCACACCGGGCATGTGAGTACCCTATCTCATAAGGCTTGGTAGTTTATTAGCGTAGTGTTGCACGTGCTTGGCTTGAGAGTAATAGACGCTATTGTTTTTTTCAGGTTGCATGCTAACTGCCTGCCTTGTCTTTAGTTTTGCTTGTAGTGCTTTTGCTTGTTTGCTGTGCCTGTGCAATTTAGTTTTTTCGCTTTGCATGGACTTTTTCGCTTGTTGCTTTGCAGTGATTTTGAATTTGTGTTTATATTTAATTGTATACGGAAGTTGTGGTCTACTGGATTGTTTTGAGATATTTTTACAATGGCTGCAAATGTGATTTGTACTGCGCAACGACCCCTTCGAAAGGTTGAACACGTCTCAGCCGAGGATCGAAAATGTCTGTTCCCAGGGCAGTTGGTGAACGGGGACGTCATCAGCGCGTATCTACGCCTCGTAGAACGGAGGAGCACGAGTCGACCAACCCTTCCGTCAGTGATCGCGTTGAATACGTACTTCTTCACGATCCTGCGGACGTCCCCAGTACATCGCGAAGAGGGCTACAAGAGGGCTCGGAGGCATCATAAGGATCTCTCTCTGACCGATTATGAAATAATCCTAGTCCCTGTCCACGAGCCGAGGCTGGGACAGGAAGGACACTGGTGGCTGTTGGTAGTAGACACGAGGGCGAACACCATAAGCGCCTACGACTCGCTCCCAGGACGACGCCAGACTTCTGAGTTGGAAGCAATGGAGGGCTACCTGCTGGCAGAAGAGAGGGATGTGCTACCCAACAACGTGACAAGGAGCTGGTCTAAGTGGGAATCCCGACCATGCCCGTCGCAGAAAAACGCCGTCGACTGCGGCGTGTTCGTGTGCGCCATTGCCGCGGAGGTGGCACTGGGCAAGCCCCTCGTGAATTTCCAGGTGGACGTCAGGGGAACCAGGAAGGAGATAGACCGGGCACTTCGAGCTTCCGCCCTTCAGGGGGAGAAGCCTTCCGAGCCGGATCCCTTCGAAGGGGAAGTTGACTGGACCTTCGAAGATTTGATTCACGAGTTGGAGAGGCTCGCTCCACCGATCCCGATCGACCACCCAAAAACGGAAGGACCTGAGCTCAACGAGGAGATGGATTGGGATTTCCTGCTGGATCCCCCCTCCCCCCTCCAATCATCAACGGCGGTTACGGAAGTTGCCCAGACGACGGATGTTGTACCGGTAGAAGACTTTCAGCCGGTTCCAGCCGCGCGTCCGACTCTTTTGGAGTTAACAGGAATGTCAGACGAGGTGGTGGGGTCGCCCATCGCACCACTCAGTGGAGAGCCCGGAGAAGTGCCTGCTAGCCCCTCTTTATCCTTGTCGCCAGGCTGGAGCGTGACGTCCAGCATCGAGGTCATACCAGATCCAGAGGAAGCGGGGCCTTCCAGCGCCACTTCAATGCCTCCTCCATCCACGTCCCGGAGTGCCGATCCCGTTACCAGCGGACCGAGGAGAGTACGAGGGAAGCGAAGGACCATGAAAATCCAAATTCCCGGGACCAACGTTTTCAAAAGAATCAATATCCGGCGTCTTGGGTTGACCCCGTACAAGCGCTGAGAGACCAGGTCTTGAATTGTTTTTCTCTCACATGTTGAGAAGGTTGGTTTATTTTTGTTATGATTTATAGGATAGCGATCGAGGTGCTTCACGGGTAAATTAGTATTTAGGAATACTAGGCTCACCTTACGACCCGCCCACACCTATCCTGGTTGCTAGAAGTATACTCAGCATCCTGTTTAGCCGTACAAGCTATCTGTTCTAATACCGGTCACCCTTTTCTTGGTTTTCCAGGTTTTAGGATATCGATCGAGGGGTTTAGTGACATTGATAAACTTTTGGTGCGTACCGTACGTCCCTTCAACCCGTCAAACCCCATCCTAGGTTGCTCGAAGTGTATTCAGCATCCTGATTAGCCGCGCAGGCTATATATATCCTAATTCCGGCAGCCAAGGTTATTGGGGCGTCCCGGCTGAAGATAGCGGAAGAGGCGCTGAGTGATTTACGACCCGACCCGACCGTAGAGGATTCAAAATTTAATTCAACATAGGGTAGCGATGATGAGGCACATTTGACGAAATTTGATTTCGAAACCTCCCTCCTGAGTTACCCTATAGTTTTTTTTACACATTGAAGATAAAATTGACACACGATAGACCGATTAAATCGAGAGGGATTTGTTGCCACCGTATGGGAACAAGTAAATCGAGTTAAACCACGACCCCTGGATTTCCAAACCCAGCTAGGCTGAGTCATTCCGAGCAAAGCGTGGAAAAAAAAACATTAGCACCGAAAATCCCTCACATAATTCCATAGATTAATTAGCTTAAATAAATGTACGTTAGTGTAAAATCATTAGTTATAGGCATTAACAAATTATAGGAAATGAATTTGAAAAAAAAACTAGAGAAAAATTTACAAGTAATCGAACTTGTAATTATACTTGACATAACATAACATGAAAAATAAGTGTAATAAAGATACTTTTATGTATATAAACATATAGCATAACCAAGCAACAACTAGTCTTAGGAAATAAATATGCTTATCTCCAATATGGGGCTTCTTAACACAATTTCAGCTGCAACGAAAAGTAAAAACCACACTGGAAAGTTTACAGAAGTTTGTCAAAAGCTATGGATTTTAACGATTTACTTTAATCGGATTTTGCTCATTAACTGCGATTTTAAAATAAGTAACTAAATAAATACCGCTGTTTTTAATTCAAACATTTTTAAGCAATATTTTTGATATTTGTTTAGTTAAAAATAAATAAATCATTGTTGTAGATTTGAATTAACATTGTAATTTACTCATAAGCTGCAGTCAAACAAGCAGAAAGGTTGTGCACAAATACAATTTGTATTTCCCATTTGTAGTGGATTTATGTTAAACTAACTTTGGTACTGCTATTTTCATACCGTATTTCAATAATGTATGGGTAAAACGTTGCCTAATACAAGTTCTGAGGAATGGATTTCTGCTCATCGCACTCGATATAATGAGGAATAATAGTAGTTGAACTTTGAAACCCTTTGAGTTGAGTTTATACAAGATAGAAAAGGTAACCTGCCTTCTATAACACTATAAAACATATAAAACTATTTAACGTAGATTACGTTCTGCTAGGTGTTAGTTGTATGTATTTTTTTCTTAACTTCTCTCCGCCTATTTGGTCTGACTAACTAACCTTAAACAACAACATTCACAAAGTTATACATAGCTCACAATAATAATATATGGCCAGTTAGTATTTAAAATTTCGTAAATTCTGAATAAATATAACATTTAAACTGTATAGTTTTTAAAAGTAATAAACAAATGTTAATTTACAATATGTAAATAGATTAATAGGTTTGCATGTCAGATGCAGAGTAAACAGTTCAACAAGATACATGCAATATTGTTTTTTCCAAATCAGTAAAATTACATCTTAACACCGTGTTCTATTTTTGTAGAGCACAACTGGAAACTTTAAAATGCCTCCATATGCCATCAACACATCCAACTATATTTTTCTCATGATTGGGGAGGAATGATTGGAACCGGGTATCCCAGAACAGCCAATGCCACAGAATAATATATTATTTGTCAGTCCTCACGAGAGCTGAAATAAATAAATTCATTAAGGCCTGTGAAATATATTAGCCTGTTTCTTTAGTCATTCAATGGTTATATTATCCTTGGAGGGTATAATAAACTCAAAAGAATACCGATAAGTATAGTATTTATCCACTTCAGTACAAGGTTCCAAACATTAAAGTTGGGCTGGTAGAAGTTTTTTTTTTCTGGAATATAAATGACACCTCAATAATTTTTCCCCACCGCTGTTTCAAGAGCTATTTCATACAGTATTGTAATAACCACCCAAATTACTATCTTTTTAGATGGATTTAGAGTGAAAGATATATTAAATAAATCAATGCAACGGTTGCTTTAAACAACTATCGATTCGAAATGAATAAAAAAAGAAGTACGTAAATCTTTATCTTTTTTTATTTTTTGACAGTAAACCTAGGAAATAAATTCTTTATACTTTTGTTTTAAATAAACGGAAATTAAACTCTCATACTAACCCGTTCAAATACTACTAAAAATATCCCAGTTGTACATTTTGCCGATAGTTAAATAAAAATAAAAATTATAGTTTTACTTGGTATTACTGTGAATTTAATTATATGCTGGTCTTACTACAATAACAATGGATTGATTAAGAACGGATTGGTACTTTGAAAATAGACTTAAAGCATTTAGGCATCATGAGAATCACCCCCTTGTTTCGACTCATAATTACACCCAGTGACTAGGGATTACAACTAATTTTACCAGAACTTCATTTTCATTTGCCTCAACTTCTACACACTTTTGTTAGATATTTTTGTTATCTCTTATTGTTTGTTACATCAGTTACACAAAATAAAATTGTATAAAATATTTACATTTGTTCACAGCATCTAGTCATTTTTTTAGATAAACTTAATATTCTTATAATTAATGGTTGGATGCTTATTCTGGCATGGTCAAATAATTTGTATTTATATACACAAATAAATTTTAGTCCAGTTTTTACCCTGTAATAAGAGTTTGGAATCAAATAACCTCTTTTAAATCCCTCTGACTTGTCCTTGATAGCTCCTTAATACTTAAAGTACTTTAAGGTACCTGTTAAGGTACATTTAAGCTGACCACATAGTCCAACTCTGCGGGAGGTTAAGTCGCGATAATTTTGCTCTCGGGTCTTTGTTTCCTCTTCTTACCAAGTAACCCATGGTAATGGTACACTATGGTATTGTCTTTTGTATTTTCCGTCATTTCGTATGACACACGTCTGAATGGTAATCCGTATTCTTCAGGCATTTTTAAGACTGAAAGTGGCTGTGCAGATCATCAAAAAATTGCCCCGCTGTCATTTTTGTAGGGGACACTTTCGGTATCTCCAGATTCTAACCCTTCTATTATTGTACATTTTTAAGGAAATGCTTTACGTTACAGCAAGGAAAATGAAATACAAACAGTAAAGGCTCAGCATAGGTACCCGATTAGCCACGGGAGCGTTTTCCGACCCCCAGCTCTGTCTTGCTCTTTCTGAATGGGAAGCTTCAGTGGAGTCGTGATTTTAGTGGATTTCTTATGGAAAAGTGAACTATTATCTTGACCCGCACGGTGAGACGTAAGCCCGGGACCACCATAGAAGTTCCTAACGTGACCCCCTGAACACGTCTTGAAGGGTCTCTAAAACTTTATGTGTGTGTGTGTGTGTGTGTGTGTGTGTGTGTGTGTGTGTGTGTGTGTGTGTGTGTGTGTGTGTGTTCGCACTCTAGTGGTCGCAATTTTTGTCCGATTTACTTCAAATTTGTTAGAGATATTCCTTTTTATAATCAGTTGGACAAGTTCGTTGGGCAAAACAATTGGAAAACTCTAACCCCCCTTTTTTGGATTTTAATTTTTCAAATTTTGAGTTTTTTGGCCTAAAAAGAGTCAGAATAGCCCAAAATGTACACTTATTGCAAATTAATTTATTGTACTAAAAAGCTAAAGATTTTAAGCCCTCCCTTACCATTCAAGGATTACTACCGAGCGGTTAAAGAAAATGTTAATTGTCAAAATACAGTACAATGTCTTATGGGGATTTTACACTGGAAAAGGCTGTTTTTCATATCTTAATATCGTTTTATCACCCCCTATACCCCTATACAAACTTGTTATACCGACAATATCTCCTTCTGACTTTATAAGGTACAACATTGGCCTCCTATTAGTGAATTTAAATATAACCAGGATCATCAAAACAAAATAAAAAATTGCAATTTTCAAAAAAATGTAACCAGTGTTGATTTAAACCTTGTATTTGACATTTTTAAGATTTAAATGAGGAAATTCACTTCCCTCACGTCAGCGTTCTGCGTGCAATCTAGTTTATAAATTGCCAGAGGAAATAAATAAACGTATTTTGTTTATTTTTAAAAGAATACTCAAAGAATTTTAATAGTTATTTAATTTTAGCGAATTTCCCCTATAGGGAAGAAGCTATTACCGTAGGTCTCATGGTAAGACTTAAGCCCGAGACCATGATAACTTTTTGTTTTGAGGTCCCCAGATGTCCAAAACACTATTCGTTCAAATTTATATATATGTATATATATATATATATATATATATAATATATATATATATATATATATATATATATATATATCTATATATGTGTCCGTGAATGCGATAACTTGAGTAAAAAACGTCCGATTTCGATGAAATTTGGCTCAAATGTGTAAACTGACATTTATGACTTTAAGTTAGAAAACCAGAAAAATCGGACCATGGGAAGGGGGGTTTATGGGGATTTTTAATTTTCCAAAAATCTGTTTTTTGCATTTTTCACCCTAAAATTTTTAAAACACTTAATTTTTGTTTTGACCATGTTATAGAGCTTAAAAAAACAAATAATATGGTATTTTGAATTATTAACGTAGGTTAAGTGGTTGCGGAAAAAATCCAAAAAACATGCTCATAAAAACTCCCATGTTAATCTTATGGGAAAAAGGTTTTTGGCTTTTCCTCAGTTAATTTTACTTTAAACTTCACATTTGCTTTTACCAATCACTTCAGCTCCACAAAACAATCATTTTGGTGTTTAAATTATGATTCTACGTCAAACCGTTGCAGAGATATTCAAAGTGCTAAACACAGTACGTTGTCCAATGTTATCCTTATGGAGAATAAATAAAATTTGATAACTTGATTATTTATGAATGTATATTGATGAAATTTGGTATGAGGCTTCATGTTGTACTGGTATATTGATATTTGCACAAAAAATTAATGTTTTGTTGGTTGTCCCTGTAGCAGCTAACCTACATACTCAGCCCTAATGTTATTCTTATGGAGAATAAGTAAAGTTTTATATCTCCCTTAATTATGAACATAAATTAATAAAACATGGTAAGTAGCTTCACCTGGTTCAGTTATATTGATAATTGCATAAAAACTCATTTCTTATCTTCCTCGTTGCAGCAAACCTGCGTACTGAGTCCTAATGTTATTCTTATGGGGAATAAATAAAAATGTTATAAATCACTTATTTATGAATGTATTTTTGTCAAACTTGGTGAGTGGCTTTATGTACTAGTGAGAAACATATAAATGCATTGGAAATTCGCTGAGTACGCAGGTTTGCTGCGACGGGGGTATTTTAGTTTGCTTAGGTTATAGTGTTTTAACATTTTTCTATTAATTATAATTTATTTATTAGTAGAATGAGAGAGAAAACTTTTTTGTTAGAATAATTAGTCATCTTGTATTTTAAGTTTCACGATAGTGATATACATGCTGTAACTGTATCTAATGATTCATGAGATAAATGAGTTTGTGTTAATAATTACTTTGTCCCTACCACAGAGGTGTTATATATGAGGCAGACTGAATGCTCAGTAATTACTTTGTCCCTACCACAGAGGTGTTATATATGAGACAGACTGAATGCTCAGTAATTACTTTGTCCCTACCACAGAGGTGTTATATATGAAACAGACTGAATGCTCAGTAATTACTTTGTCCCTACCACAGACGTGTTATATATGAGGCAGACTGAATGCTCAATAATTACCTTGTTCCTACCACAGAGGTGTTATATATGAGACAGACTGAATGCTCAATAATTACTTTGTCCCTACCACAGAGGTGTTATATATCAGACAGACTGAATGCTCAGTAATTACTTTGTCCCTACCACAGAGGTGTTATATATGAGACAGACTGAATGCTCAGTAATTACTTTGTCTCTACCACAGAGGTGTTATATATGAGACAGACTGAATGCTCAGTAATTACTTTGTCTCTACCACAGAGGTGTTATATATGAGACAGACTGAATGCTCAATAATTACTTTGTCCCTACCACAGAGGTGTTATATATGAGACAGACTGAATGCTCAGTAATTACTTTGTCTCTACCACAGAGGTGTTATATGAGGCAGACTGAATGCTCAATAATTACTTTGTCCCTACCACAGAGGTGTTATATATGAGACAGACTGAATGCTCAGTAATTACTTTGTCCCTACCACAGAGGTGTTATATATGAGACAGACTGAATGCTCAATAATTACTTTGTCCCTACCACAGAGGTGTTATATATAAGACAGACTGAATGCTCAGTAATTACTTTGTCCCTACCACAGAGGTGTTATATATGAGACAGACTGAATGCTAAGTAATTACTTTGTCCCTACCACAGAGGTGTTATATATGAGACAGACTGAATGCTCAGTAATTACTTTGTCTCTACCACAGAGGTGTTATATATGAGACAGACTGAATGCTCAATAATTACTTTGTCCCTACCACAGAGGTGTTATATATGAGACAGACTGAATGCTCAGTAATTACTTTGTCTCTACCACAGAGGTGTTATATGAGGCAGACTGAATGCTCAATAATTACTTTGTCCCTACCACAGAGGTGTTATATATGAGACAGACTGAATGCTCAGTAATTACTTTGTCCCTACCACAGAGGTGTTATATATGAGACAGACTGAATGCTCTTATTACTTTGTCCCTACCACAGAGGTGTTATATATAAGACAGACTGAATGCTCAGTAATTACTTTGTCCCTACCACAGAGGTGTTATATATGAGACAGACTGAATGATCAGTAATTACTTTGTCTCTACCACAGAGGTGTTATATATGAGACAGACTGAATGCTCAATAATTACTTTGTCTCTACCACAGAGGTGTTATATATGAAACAGACTGAATGCTCAGTAATTACTTTGTCCCTACCACAGAGGTGTTATATATAAGGCAGACTGAATGCTCAATAATTACTTTGTCCCTACCACAGAGGTGTTATATATGAGACAGACTGAATGCTCAGTAATTACTTTGTCCCTACCACAGAGGTGTTATATATAAGGCAGACTGAATGCTCAATAATTACTTTGTCCCTACCACAGAGGTGTTATATATGAGACAGACTGAATGCTCAGTAATTACTTTGTCCCTACCACAGAGGTGTTATATATGAGACAGACTGAATGCTCAATAATTACTTTGTCCCTACCACAGAGGTGTTATATATAAGACAGACTGAATGCTCAGTAATTACTTTGTCCCTACCACAGAGGTGTTATATATGAGACAGACTGAATGCTCAGTAATTACTTTGTCTCTACCACAGAGGTGTTATATATGAGACAGACTGAATGCTCAATAATTACTTTGTCCCTACCACAGAGGTGTTATATATAAGGCAGACTGAATGCTCAGTAATTACTTTGTCCCTACCACAGAGGTGTTATATATGAGACAGACTGAATGCTCAGTAATTACTTTGTCCCTACCACAGAGGTGTTATATATGAGACAGACTGAATGCTCAGTAATTACTTTGTCCCTACCACAGAGGTGTTATATATGAGACAGACTGAATGCTCAGTAATTACTTTGTCCCTACCACAGAGGTGTTATATATGAGACAGACTGAATGCTCAATAATTACTTTGTCCCTACCACAGAGGTGTTATATATAAGACAGACTGAATGCTCAGTAATTACTTTGTCCCTACCACAGAGGTGTTATATATGAGACAGACTGAATGCTCAGTAATTACTTTGTCTCTACCACAGAGGTGTTATATATGAGACAGACTGAATGCTCAATAATTACTTTGTCTCTACCACAGAGGTGTTATATATGAAACAGACTGAATGCTCAGTAATTACTTTGTCCCTACCACAGAGGTGTTATATATAAGGCAGACTGAATGCTCAATAATTACTTTGTCCCTACCACAGAGGTGTTATATATGAGACAGACTGAATGCTCAGTAATTACTTTGTCCCTACCACAGAGGTGTTATATATGAGACAGACTGAATGCTCAATAATTACTTTGTCCCTACCACAGAGGTGTTATATATGAGACAGACTGAATGCTCAATAATTACTTTGTCCCTACCACAGAGGTGTTATATATGAGACAGACTGAATGCTCACTCAGTGACAACTCACTCCCTAAGGTTTGCCATGTAGTTGTCAATCATCATTAAAATCACTGTAATCTAGGTGTTTAAGTGACGAGGAGCATTTTTATTATGAATCGCAAAATTAAAACGACAAACCTGTGAAGATAAAAAGATAAACATACAGTGTCAAACATGATTTTAAACACAATTCACGTTATATATCGTTTTTCCAACGGTCCAAGACGAGATAAAAACGAAATTGGTCTAGGGAGTTGTACATGATGAATCCATCATTCCTTTATTATCATTATCCTTTGGGAAAAGATAATATTTCAGCAAACATCAGTGACTGCACCTCTTTACATATTTTAGTAAAACATTAATTTTTGGTAATCGTTGTATTATAAACATATTTTCATTACTAGTAACATTAATAAATTTAGTTATGAATTGATAAATTTACGATGAAGTCCAATTTTCTGTTAAGATACTTTCTTTATTACTATAAACATTCTGAATAGAAATATAAATATATATTATAGTATAAATATAAATTTATAATAAATCAAAAAATGAAATTAATGTGCGTAAACACAAGCATGTGCGTTGGTTTAAAGCTGAGTGGCTTGTTTCGTTTCATTAGTGTTATATAATTTGCGTAAAATACACTTTATTCAATGATATCGTTTAAATTTATCGATTGAAAAATCGTTGCTATTACAAAATAACAAAATCTGTTTTATTATTTAATTAAAATGCTGTAAAATTAAGAGCTTTTCCATTAAAAATATTGTAATATATTACATTAACACGAATTATAGTTATCAAGTATTATTTTTGTAATAATAATGGTTAAAAAAATGTAATATGTCATTGAAATATAAAATCGCTCCTCTATTATTTAACTTAATAATTTATACTTACACAACTTCTCGAAGCTCCCATTACTTTGTAATTTATTGTAAAAAAAAGGTATCAACCATCGGGTTAAGTTTAGAAAACGCCAACATTTACTTTAGAATAAATCAAATGTAAAGCAAATGATGACAGTGCAAGATATTATTTTAAGAATCAACATCAATAGTGTATACGTCACGTCTTAGTTAAAAGGGTGCTGAAGTGTGCTACTGAGGACCGACTGAAGGTGGATGTGTCTCTTGACTTCCTTTCAGAGACAAAACACACTTCAATCATCTGATTTCAATCATCAATTCACAGAACTCAGCACGGACATTGAGCGGAAGAAACATCAGTTTCCTATTGCACATTCATGTCATGGCCTCAGTTAGGGATTTAACCGTTCAAATATACTCAGTAACACTAAAACAAATTCATTAAATCATACATAGTATATGGAGAAAATATAGTTTTCGTCTACATTTTTTGTTTTTGGTTATCTGCCGTTTTGATGCGCGCCAAGCCCTTAGAAGTGGTTTCGAAAGTGATTTCTGTCTGTATATATTTTGTTTCGGTCTGTTTTTAGTAAGTGGGATGTGTATGTGCATCTGTTCAGTATGTGTATAAGTGGGATGTGTACAGGCCCAGATACCACATTAATGGCCCGAATTTGATTAAATTTGGTGTTTAGGTACTAACTCACGGTTTCCCCGGTAGTTTTTTTCGGTTTTGAACTACCGATAATCTATTTGAATTAACTCATTCTACCTTGATGTTTGTCTTGTGGATAGTTTTAATTGTTTTCCTATTCCTCAGGCATATTTTTAAAAGTGTGAAAACCTATCTTCGATAACTCATTTCTCTTAAGTTAGTCTTATTTTGTATAACTAAGAATATAATATAAATTCCTAGATGCAAATTCAATGGCAATAACACTCATATCTATAATGATAACTTACTACTACTTACAACAAGCTGCGTCCAAAAAACATATTATGCTAAAATATATAAAAGCTTCAAAAAAATAATATAAATAATAATACAAAACATAAACCTCCTTCAAATATAATGATTACCGTTACAAATAAGTTCATCCGTTCTTTTATTTTAGTATTAAGTACCAATAATTTTACTAATTTAAGCGTTCCATTTAAGGAAACCAGGTAATTACCACTTTTCGAGTACCTACAATGCTTTGTAATTCGAATAAGGTATTGTATTAACTACTCTAAATAGAGAGAAAGGAACAGGTTGCAATACCAAACTGCTGTTCCTCTTGTAACAAAGAATGAACTGATTCAGCAACCGCTTGAAAGCAATTCACCTTAAGTGAGGTTTTGTTCTAGGAAGGATATCATTATAGTCTTATTCATCTATTGCTCTTGCTCTTTATTGCACTTGCCTTGTATGGGCGTAACGAGGAAACTTTCCTCTGTGTAGTATTGACGAAAAAAATAGTTTATGTAAGAATTTGTATTTTTTCTTTATGTTTTAGCGATTTTCCCCTATAGGGAAGAAGCTATTACCGTAGGTCTCATGGTAAGACTTAAGCCCGAGACCATGATAACTTTTTGTTTTGAGGTCCCCAGATGCCAAAAACACTATTCGTTCAAATTTATATATATATGTATATATATATATATACATATATATATATATATATATATGTTACTAAACAATTCACAGTATAGGGTTGCTATTATTATAAATATAAAAAAATAAAAATTCAACTGAGCACCCTTTTTAAAATCTTTTAATGAAGCTAAGTTTAGGTTAGGTTAAGTCTAGCTTGAAAATGGCCTTAAAAGTGCCGAAACATGTAGCTTCATTAAAAGATTTTAAAAAGGGTGCTCAGTTGAATTTTTATTTTTTAATATTATATATATATATATATATATATATATGTGTGTGTGTGTGTGTGTGTGTGTCCTTTAACACGATAACTTGAGTAAAAAACGTCCGATTTTGATGAAATTTGGCTCAAATGTGTAAAATGACATTCATGACTTTAAGTTCGAAAACCAGAAAAATCGGACCATGGAAAGGGGGGTTTATGGGGGTTTTAAATTTTCCGAAAATCTGTTTTTTGCATTTTTCACCCTAAAATTTTTAAAAAACTTAATTTTGGGTTTAACCATGTTATAGAGCTTACAAAAACAAATAATTTAGTATTTTGAATTATTAACCTAGGTTAAGTGGTTGCGGAGAAAATCCAAAAAAACCTGCTCATAAAATCTCCCATGTTAATCTTATGGGAAAAAGGTTTTTGGCTTTTCCTCAGTTTATTTTAATGTAAACTTCACATTTGCTTTTACCAATATGTTCAGTTCCACAAAACAATCATTTTGGTGTTTAAATTGTGATTCTACGCTCAACCGTTGCAGAGATATTTGAAGTGCTAAACACAGTACGTTGTCCAATGTTATCCTTATGGAGAATAAATAAAATTTGATATCTCGATTATTTATAAATGTATGTTGATGAAACTTGGTATGTGGCTTCAAGTAGTACTGATATATTGATATTTGCACAAAAAATTGATTTTTTGTTGATTATTCCCGTAGGAGCAAACCTGCGTACTCAGCCCCCATGTTATTCTTATGGAGAATAAGTAAAATGTACTGACTCCCTTAATTATGAACATAAATTAATAAAACTTGGTATGTAGCTTCACTTGGTTGAGTTATATTGATAATTATATAAAAACTCATTTTTCTGTTCCTCGTTGCATCAAACCTGCTTTCTCAGCCCCCATGTTATTCTTATGGAGAATAACTAGAATGTCATATATCGCTTATTTATCATTGAATATCGATGAAACTTAGTATGTGGCTTCGCCTAGTTAAATTCTATTTATATTTGCATAAAAACCAATTGTTTCTGTTCCTTGTTTCAGCAAACCTACATACTCATTACCAATGTTATTCTTATGGAGAATAATTAAAATCGCTTATATGTGAATATATTTTTATGAAACTTGGTTTGCGGCTTTATGTGGAATTCAGACAAATATTATGCATTGGAAATTCGCTGAGTCCGCAGGTTTGCTGCGACGGGGGTATTTTAACAAGTAGTGTTTGAACGTGGACAGTTAATAAACCATAACTAAACTGATTCTGAATTTGTTAATAAATATGACATTGGTAAAAGTTATTGGTGGGTTTGGGTAATATGATTATCTGCTGACTTATCACATGCACATCCAGATCAGCTATTTAAAATAAAAAATGGAATAGTGTATTTTGTACAAAATATGTGAGTTTGCCAACTACATTTTAATACGTTATACCACACATGTTTTGTCATAACTCATAACTCATTTGTGATAGTTAACATGGAAATAATTAAGGTCAGCGGGGCAGAGCCCTATGGAATGATTTGATCAGAAGTACGTATATATATGCGTTGAGTCTATTAGCTATCTTCCTACCGCAGTTGCAAAAACGTAGGTTCGAGATGGTATGTATATCTTTAAATACCAGTGGGGTGGAGTCCCAAAGTATATTCCAATTGCGGAAATGTCTATGTATGGTTTTGGTGTATTATCTAATCTCCTACCAAATGTCAACGCCATTTATTGGTTTACGAAGATTAAAATGGGTGTATTAAAGGCCAGTGGGGCAAATCCCTAGGTTTTAATATTAATACGATTATTTAATATATTAAAATTATGATTTAATGTTATTAAAAATAGGCGTATGAATGTCTTGATATATCAGCTATCTTTCTACTGAATTTCAGTTATATCAGTTCAGGATATGGTTGAATAAATATTTTTAATATCAGGGGGTGCAACCCTAAATAATTACTCTGGTTTTTAGGTCAAATTCCTACCAAATTCCAGCTCAAAAGTTCCAGTAAATACTAGTGGCGATAAGATTGCAATAATAATCTAATGGGGAGTCCTAACACTTAGGACTTTGATTAATGGCAAGAAACCTTCCTAGAGATAACCTGGATTACCTCAAAAAGTTTTATCGTAATCGGATGTGTAGAATAAGAACGCACAAAGAACAAATAACAAATAATACTAATTTATGTAATGAAAGATTATATCTTCGAGTGTTTACTTTCTTTTTTGGGTGGCAACACAAATCCTGTTTAATGTTTTGTTGATTTGTTTTTACACTAAATACAATTATAAAAACATCCATGTTACTTACGTTACAGCTCGCCACCTTATTATGTAGACAGCTGTTAACAATATTTTAAATTAGCCATTGGAGACAATCGTAAATATTTCCTCTATATAACACTGTAGCTTTGAAGTTCAGTGAGGCAAAACCTAACATCCTAGCCTTAGTATTATTGTCTAGAACTCTTCCTAGGGGTAACCTGGGTTACTCTGCAAAGTGTTATCACAGTCGAATTGTGGTATAGGATCGTAGTGAGGACAAAGAAACAAGGAACCAGACAGGCAGACGCATTGCTACCTATAGAATAGAATAGAATATGCTTTATTGTCATTTGGTACATGTTTGTATAATGGGCATTGTCAAGAGAATACAGTTAACTATAGTAGTAAGCACTGAGTCACTTAGTAAGTAAGCATGGAATAGCATTACAAAGAATTAAAAAACAAATTAAATTAAATAAATAAATAAGTTGGCACGATATCAGTTTAACTTCCAATAGCCAGTGAGATTAATGGACTTCCAAATAAAATTAACATGATGGAAATATACAGTGGACACAGCTAACTAGATAAAATATTTAAAATTATCATCAGATAACATAAAACGAAAAAATAACAGATTGACTAAAATATACAAAAGGTTTAGCAAAAGAACTTTTGAAACAAAACAGTACCATAAAAAAACAATTGGTTGAACAATATCACAAACAACAGGGCCTAGTCTAAACAGTTAAAAATTAATATCACAGTTCTTTAGGTTCAAAAATTGTTCTACAGAATAAAAGGGGTTTCCCAGAAGCCAGTTGTAAAACTTGGACAAACTTATTTTATTGGACTGATTTATTAATCTATGTCTGACTTTATTATACAATCTCAAGCCTACTGCAACATGACTTTTGAGTGATTTAGACAGTCTATGGAAAAAATATAACTGTATTTAACATATGCATCACAGCAATATTCCATAATGCATTAATATCAGTATCAACTTGATATCTCAGTAAGGGGATGAATGGGACTACATTCAATAATGTAATTGCATGTGCTTGTAGCCAGAGTCAATATGTATACATTGTTTCTCAAGGAAGTTTATTTGCTCGATACACCATATCTCACTTAACACTTCATCAAAACCAATAACTGAGCCATAATCTTTAAGATTACCTTCACATCTAAATTTTAAAAATAAACAAAAATTCAAAACCGTAAAATTTAAAACAAATCCTTACTTAGTCAACTTATTAGTTGCACCATTTTACAGTGGCAAATTCAACAAACCTAAAAGAGATGTTTTGATACGCAGCTGCGCATAGGCAAATCTAATAACTTCTTATTTGAGATGAAGTCACTTATTAAGTGCTGCCTCGGTACAATTAACCTTCTCAAATTTTCTTGTTGACAGTAAACGCAATTTCCGGTTCTAATTACTTCGGTACGGTTTGACAAAGGACGTATTTGACTCCTGCCTGTAACTTTCTTTCGAAACAATTAGTTGGTAACATCTCTTACGTTGAACGTCACAGTTACTTTAAACAATATCCTGTTCTTGGAGTTGTTCATTTTGCAAACGTTGCTAGTAACAGATTCATAAAACTCTGCATTTTTACGACAAAAACACTCGACTCGACTCAAATGTTCAGCACGCATACTTTTAGCTGAGGAAAGCATATTTCAATCACAGGGTAATATATGATGATTACAGATTGAGTGTATATTATATGATGGAATTAATACCCAATAAAAAAAATATGATTTTTTAAAATATGGGATGGCTTTTGTTTTCTATTCAAATTGGGCATAAAATAAATTATTCTGTCATTATTTTATATTAGTACTCAACCAACATTTTACTAGCCAGGAGTATTATTTTTTTGTACCATAAAAATTCTAGTCAGTCTGAGATAATAATACTAAGAAAGTAAAAAAATAAAATCTTTAAACAAATGTAATTGTAAATTATCTGAATGCAATATATTCTAAGTTTTAAGGATGAAAATATTAAGGTTATCTTTAAATGTTTTCTAAGTCCAACTTAAAAAGGTGACATTAATTCCATATAACGCTTCGCTGGCTCTATGCTTAAACTTCCTAGTCGTTCAACTTGTTAAGGCATGACTGATGTATTACGGGTCCACGATGGCAACAACGGGTAAGACCCAGTGACTGATGGGTTACGTCCTGTTCCTTGACGACCAGCTCGACGGTGTGAAGACTTTTCATCTGGTCACGCTAGTGAAACGTTTTTAAGAATTAGGTAAAACTGCAGAACGGGGGCCTCACGCGATTTAAAATTTGTTTTTTTCAAAATGTGCGAGATAGTGTAATGATTGTTTTTCCCCACGGAAACGTCGGGAAAACCGGGAACATGGGGAAAACCCTGCAATGGGAAAAATTCCCTCGATTTTCGTTTTTGACGAAATCAAATTAATTTTTCTTTCCTCCTAAAAATTTCCCCACCTAATACCCGGGATTCTTACTGGGCTCTTTGGATTGACTGGATTTTATACGTTATTTTGGCAATAACTCCCTTATTTGTGGTTAAAATATAGTAATAACAACATATTTGTGTTCGGGGTGAAATCCCCTACAGTTTGAGAACACCACAATTTTATATTTCGTGAAAAACGTTTTACCACTTTTCCCGGTTTTCCCAACGGGAAAAACAATCATTTCCTAAATCAGTACGTCAAACAATTAGAAAACAAAAGTTAAAATCGCGTGAGGCCCCTGATCGGCATTTTTACCATCATGTTTTTGCATTTTGCATGCATTTTTTATCATGTTTTAGTCACTCTATCAAAATGAGTAAAAGGTACGTTATTTTTATAAAAAACAACATAATGTTTAAAGTTTATAATAACTTGTCTATAATAACACATATTTATAGATTCCTAATGTGTTAGAAAACAATCGAATTTTCATTAACAAGAAAAAAATGAACATAATTTGTAAGCTTCACAAGGTTGGGGGAAAATTAAACTAATTAAAAATATTTTACTTTATCATCGGAACTGTGACAAACAGGTTGGGTGATTGCGTAATGTTCATTCATAAAAGTTGGACACAAGTTTTTCTCTTGTTGGACTTTCCTGTGAGCAGCTTGTTAGCGGAGTGGCGTCAATGTATTGTTGTACCTAGTAATCAGCTCGTCTGGTATTTGTTTGTTGCCACGAGATAAAATAAAAAATCTCTGCTTGTCACAGTGTAAAGTATTCACTTTGATATTTTACTATCAACCACAGGTTATGTAAATATTGACTTTGCACTCAAAACGGTACCTAACAATCGTCGTTATTGTTATATGTTATAAACAATGTTATTATATATTGGTTGTTTTAAAGATGAACATGAGGGAATGGTAACTAACATGTGATTTAGAAGCTTTTATGTTGGGTAAAAAATACAAAGTTAAACATTAGTTAGGTAATATTATATTATTTAAATTTTGTTATTTACAACAATTCAAAACTAATAACAGTTTTATTTACAAACATTATGCTCCTTGTAAAAACGATTACAAACTACAAATTTACTAATAAAAGATCAAGGAGGGTTTATTGACTTACTTGTGTACATTTATATGCTAAAATGGTCTACAAATTAAATGATAAAATTCCTTAAGCTTCACTGTAATTTTAAAACAACAATAACTTATAAAATGTGCTAATTCTTACAATGAAAAGGCACATCAAACAAGTTGTACACGAAATTTAAGCAGAAAACCAAGAGAAAATAGGTTTATGGAACAGTTTCTCCGGTATGTGGTAAATTCCTAAAGATAAGTTTTGAGTAGAAGCGGTAAATGATTTGAGTAGGATTAGGCTAAAATAAATGGTATAATTAGATATTTTAATTTTATTAAAAATACCCACACAAATGTCTATCGACTTTTTTTACAATTCAATTCAAATATATATTGGTGCCTATATGTTAATTACAATTTATCGATCATCCCGTTGTTTCTACTTTAGCATGAGTTAAAATTAGTTCAGGTGATTATAAAATATCAATTGAAGTTTGGATTTGCAACAACTATATTTTTCAGTTTTATTTTTTCAGTGAAGAAATTACAACTATTGAAACTACTGACTCATTTCCAGACCGCAGTTTTGTGTATCGCTATTTCATCTGAACACAATGACAAGTGATTTATTCATAACCCGTGGTATAGTGTGTCTGTTCAGCAGATACTGCAAACAAGCTGGATTGTTGGTTGTAGTGAATGGATTCTTGGACATTTAATGCTTTGTACTTCGCACTTTTTTTGGGAGAAGAGGAAATTTCATTTACGCACAGAGGAGCCCAACCTGTAGCGAGGGGCTCCTACACAGGAGCCCAACCTGTAGCGAGGGGCTCCTACACAGGAGCCCAACCTGTAGCGAGGGGCTCCTACACAGGAGCCCAACCTGTAGCGAGGGGCTCCTACACAGGAGCCCAACCTGTAGCGAGGGGCTCCTACACAGGAGCCCAACCTGTAGCGAGGGGCTCCTACACAGGAGCCCAACCTGTAGCGAGGGGCTCCTACACAGGAGCCCAACCTGTAGCGAGGGGCTCCTACTAACAAATATTTGACTACCCACTACAAACCCCCTCAACTCTCATGGACTAACCTGGGATCGTTTGTCACATTACTTCAGGCTGCGATATTACACTGCACTTTATACTTTGCACTGCCACACAGAATAGTTTTAATATAAATGTCTTAAGTTTACAAGGGAAATTAGTGAGGCTGAACAGATTACCGTTGTTTATTGGTATTGATTTGTAATATTTTAAAAGTGACCATGTAGGAGAAAAAATGGTTCCAAGTCAGACCTCTGATCCATTTACCAGGACTGGCGGGACTTTGCACTTATTAGTTCGTTCTCGTCCAAAGTAAAACAAACTACGGGGGCGCCGCATCACCCTGTAATGTGTGTCGTGACTAGGTCCGATCAGGGTTATAGACCCACTTTTCAGTAAACTGAAACCCTTTTTTACCAAGTCAACTATGGGTAACACTTTTCAACTTAGAAATATTGCCCTGAAACTAGACTATAACCTTTTATGCCAACAGGTGAATAAATAACAAGTCGGATTGAAATCATATTTTTACTTTCTCCCCCTATACATAGTATATGGGGAAAGTATTGTTTTCGTCAAAATTTTCGTATTTGAGTTGTTAGTGGAAATATTCGTTTTTGTGCTCCCTGAACCCAAAAAAGTGGTTTTTACGTGATGTCTGTATGTGTGTGTGTGTGTGTGTGTGTGTGTGTGTGTGTGTGTGTGTGTGTGTGTGTGTGTGTGTGTGTGTGTGTGTGTGTGTGTGTGTGTGTCCGTGTGTATGTGTGTGTGTGTGTGTGTGTGTGTGTGTGTCTGTGTGGATGTGTACAGAGCTAGAGCCCTAACCAATCGGCCGATTTTGATGAAATTTGGTATGTAGGTACTAATCCACTATATCTCCAGGCATTTTTTCATTTTTTTGAATTTTTTATTTTTAAGGGTAATTATCCCCCCAAAACCGCCAAAAATCATGAAAAATCCAAATTTCTCAAAAACTGATCTAACGATTTTGATTAAACTTTGGTCGTTTGTAGAACTTTAGTTTCCCAACAAAATGAAACCACCCGCATGTCTGTAAAAATTCGGGTTCAGAAATTACAGGACTTAAAATATCAAAAATTCAGTTTTTTGGATTTTTCATAAAAAAGTAAACATAAAAAGTATTACTATTCACCATTAAAAAGAGCTCAAAAAACTAAATAATTTAGTACTTTGAATTACTATTCTACGATTGCTGGTTGCAGAGAAAAATGGAATTTTCATTTTGCGGTAAACGCAGTACGTTGTCCAATGTTTTTTTCATGGGGAATCAAAAATAACTATTTCTCTCTTATTTACGGATAAATTTCATCCATACTTGATACGCTTGTCAAGTTAGCATTGACCAACAGAGGAAATTCGAAATATGTTTCCCCTTAATAACCCTGGGGGGGGATAGGGGGCATTTCCCCTCTTAAAACCACGAGTGTAGCAATGGATTCTGTAGTGCCTCCAAAGCATGGATTTGGGTGGATGTTTTTTTTTAAACAACTTGTTTACAAGATTTTCTGTACATTCGACCGTGTTTTGTATTCTATATTTAGTAAATAAAAAGTAATTTATTCATTAAAGCTGGGCTAAAAGGGAGAAAGTATGTGTCAGTTTCCTGATACCGTTTATTTTATGTAGCATTCATTTCCCGTCCTCGGAAATATACAAAACAAAATATATACTTCCAGTTATATTAAAAATTAATTAAAGGTGAACCAACACACATCTGTATACACGGATCGGTCTTACATCTTGGAGTGTCTGCCATTTCCGATACTCTGAACTTGAACAAAGAATGAACTTGAACTTGAACCCGATCTGGAAATAAATATAATTCCCAAACACATTATAACTAATATTTATAAAATTTCATCCTCAAAAACGCATTTATTTTAATTATTTGACATGTGCTCTCGGATAAACTAAATTTAACAGGCACAACCAAATATTTAATCCAGTGTTTCTACAATTATACAAACTCTCTCAATAAAACAATTTATATATGAACATGAACAAGAATAAATCAGTGACATTTCAATATTAATACAGTTTAAGACAATTATACAATTCAATTGTAATTCAAGGTTACACTTACAATTTCTACGGGGATTTACAACTCGTTCGGAAGGCAGTTCCACAAACCAACTCAATCACGGAGCTTGTCATCTCCACGACCAACAAGATATCTACGACTTATTTACAGGTGCGGACAACTTGTATCCATTATGATATACATTTGTATATTTTATTATCAACTCCGATTCGCGGCATAACTACAGTCGCCTACAACAGTAACCTCGTCACACACACTTAATTTTTATAACAAAGCAAGCTGTAACTTTCGATTTAAGCCTGGTTCCAAAAATGTGAACAGTTGTAAAAGTTTTGGAAATTACTATAAATATAAATATTAAATTTCGAGATTTCCCTTATCAGTGTAAATTTCAAATATCTAAATGGTAAAGTAAAATTCCATTGCGTTATAATAGAACTTTGTATCGGTTTAAACCCCTCAACGAGGTTAAACTAGGTAAGTTTCTTCAGAGTTCCGACATTATGGAAAAATAAGCGACACTGATTTGGAAACTTTGTACCGATGTTTAAAGTGGCAAAATGTTGGGCAATAAATTGCCAAACAAAGTGTCTAATTTCAATAGATTTTAAATATGACCTTTTAATATTTTAGAGTATTTTGTGTGACACAGTGTAAATTTTGTGTAAATTAAAGTTAAAACGTTTATATCGTATATATCAATAAAATATAGTGTACCCCTTTTCTAAAAACGGTTATGAATGATTACGTTAATGAATTGGATATTTATTGATTTGTTAGCAAGTTTTTGTTAACAGTTCTAAAAATAACTTATTAATATATTATTGTTAGAACTGTTCACGTAAATAAATCTAACAAGTTGTATTTTCGGACTTACCTCGTTGAAATAAATTGAAATGTACTGTTTCTACAAAGTAACTAAATGTAATACTGTATCAGATACACACACGTGTGTTTGCACACGGGGAAGGGGAAAATTATATAGACTAATGTTGTGTTTTTGGAAATAAAGCGATTTTATTGAATTGAAACATTATAGTTACAATGAAATAAATTTCTAGTTACCAACAAACATTTTCAATTACACTTTGTTCTAAAGCTACGTGTAAACTGGCTAGAAATTACTAAAAAAAACCTATGTGTAAACTCCCGAAGTGGATCTAAAGAGTTTTGGACAGTGTTTGTCGCAGTAAATGACTCAACGTGTTAGGAAGGCGTGATTGATACTTTACATATAGTTGCAACTCCGATCATACGTTCTCATCTCCCTTAAACTGTTACATACAATACGATTGTAACTCCTTGCAACTTGTTCGTGGCGTCTTGCATGTCAATTATTCTAATTGGGTACGATACTTCACGTAATACAAATGATAATTATGTTTTAGACGGTGTACAACAAGTACTGTGTATCGTTAAATTTGCTTGTTAGTTTAAAAGTGATTATACCAACTTTCTGAATGAGTCTTACTCCGTTTCGGCCTATCTAAATCGTCTTCAAACATCAGTCACCATACACTAATTAACGATGTTTATGGCGAGACTAGCAAGTGGTTGCCACTTCTAAACTATTAAATTAAGATGGAAAATGTATGCTCTAATAATAATTTATACGACGTAATTGCATGTCAAAACAGTGTACCGTGTTTGATATGACACGTTCTCTAAAACTAACTGTAGCCGCTAATGACGTCACTGGTTTTGACGATTTACTATACTAGACAAGTTATTTTTAAACAAATTAAGATTGTTAATTAAGTCTTATATAAACTCTATATATTAAATCAGGTCAAAAGCAATTTTAGACGCTATTTTAAATGTTATAGAGTATTTAAATCTTCGTAAACATGTAATAAATTGTTTCTTATTCTGTACATCCCACTAAGTTTTCGATTGTAACAAATCATGTTAACTGATGTTACATAAGGGGACTCTTTTTTAATATTTAATTTTAAGTAACAATTTAATACATCATTTAAATTTCAACATTTAATAAATATTAGTTCTATATTGATTTGTTCTCAGAACGATACAAGTCTGTGAAGGCCATTAATCACTTTGAGGAATTTGAATATGGAAAAGAAGAACTCTCACTAGTAATAGGATCACAAAGTGAATTTCGGAGAAGCTAAAAATGTAAGACAAGCGAAGCCCTAGCTACTTGGCTAGATTAGCATAATGTAAGACAAGCGAAGCCCTAGCTACTTGGCTAGATTATCATAATGTAAGACAAGTGAAGCCCTAGCTACTTGGCTAGATTATCATAATGTAAGACAAGCGAAGCCCTAGCTACTAGGCTAGATTATCATAATGAAAGACAAGTGAAGCCCTAGCTACTTGGCTAGATTATCATAATGTAAGACAAGCGAAGCCCTAGCTACTTGGCTAGATTATCATAATGTAAGACAAGCGAAGCCCTAGCTACTTGGCTAGATTATCATAATGTAAGACAAGCGAAGCCCTAGCTACTTGGCTAGATTATCATAATGTAAGACAAGCGAAGCCCTAGCTACTTGGCTAGATTATCATAATGTAAGACAAGCGAAGCCCTAGCTACTTGGCTAGATTATCATAATGTAAGACAAGCGAAGCCCTAGCTACTTGGCTAGATTATCATAATGTAAGACAAGCGAAGCCCTAGCTACTTGGCTAGATTATCATAATGTAAGACAAGCGAAGCCCTAGCTACTTGGCTAGATTATCATAATGTAAGACAAGCGAAGCCCTAGCTACTTGGCTAGATTATCATAATGTAAGACAAGCGAAGCCCTAGCTACTTGGCTAGATTATCATAATGTAAGACAAGTGAAGCCCTAGCTACTTGGCTAGATTATCATAATGTAAGTCAAGTGAAGCCCTAGCTACTTGGCTAGATTATCATAATGTAAGACAAGCGAAGCCCTAGCTACTTGGCTAGATTATCATAATGTAAGACAAGCGAAGCCCTAGCTACTTGGCTAGATTATCATAATGTAAGACAAGCGAAGCCCTAGCTACTTGGCTAGATTATCATAATGTAAGACAAGCGAAGCCCTAGCTACTTGGCTAGATTATCATAATGTAAGACAAGCGAAGCCCTAGCTACTCGGCTAGATTATCATAATGAAAAGCTACTTGGTTGAGCTTTTTGGCTTTTCTGAACCTAACAGTTATGTTTTGCAGTTCCATTCCAGTTGAATCGTCATCAAACATCAGACAAACAGATATCACTAAAAGAAATACATCCTTTAACTCAAACCAGAACATTTTGACGAAAGTATTACTTCATTATTATACAAGTATAGAGGAAGAAAGGAATAAATGTTGATTCTAAATTTAAAGATAAAAGTACCTGGACAGGAAATCAGACTAAAATAAACAAACAAGTTTGCCCAGTTTGTTTTTATTGATTTATTTTTTTAAATAACTGGCTAATAGGGTTTACAACCGCATTATAGTGATTGAATTCATGTTTAAATGTTTTTTTAGAGTTAATTTTGTTTTAAGGAGATATGTGAAAGTAGTTTTGTAAAAATCAAATCAAGAACAATAATTTTAAGTCTATCGTAGTGTGCCTTTAAATATGTGTCTCTTATTTAGTTTTAAAAAGAGTATATCAAAATGATCTTGCTGATTATATCAAGGGTTGATTAAATATATTGCATATTCTATTTCATGTGGCTGTTACATGGAGTTTAGTTTGATTAGACGCAATCAGGAACAAAGGAAATCCTCCAGTTATAAGAACAACCTGATTTTAATATCATTAATATCACACAACTTATAAGGAACTAATCAAATATGTAGAATTCAATATGCGATATGAAACCAGAGGGAACATGAAATTAAAACCCACCGGAACGTTAACCTTTAAATGAAAACTTTACACAGTTGTGACATCTCAAGGAATAACGGGAATAACCATAACTCGTATTTTTTGAATCATTCACTATTTTTCGTCTGTTTAAACAAACTCATTGTATATAAACCATGTTGTATCTGTATATAAAGGTTTATTTTAACAGAAAACAGAGCTGTTTGTTTAGGAGCGCATGCAAATACTAATGTGTTGTTGTTTGCATGCGTTGCAAACATGAATTAACCTCTATTGTTTCCAATAAATTGTTTTTTATGTTACAGGTAAATTCATCTATATTATTAGTCAGTTTTCTGCCAAACGTAAGTATTTAAATTTAGCATAAAATATACTAAGTTTAATATGTTACAGTTTTGTTTCCAATTTTATCTAAACCCATATTAGGTACAAACCTTATATTAATTGGGTTTCCTACACTTTATATTATATCAGATTTCTCATTTTGTCGTAGAATCCCTAGCGAAATTTGATATGTGTTTCATATTTTGTTTTACCAAAAGGAATTAAAGCGTTAGTCAACCTCGAAAATTCATGAAACATAACTTACACTGTTATAATTTGTAAACTAATTTTATATAATATTTTTATGCTCATCGGTTTTGGGACCCCTAAACACTCCACAAAATGTATTTTGTTTCCATTTTTTTTTTTTTTTGCTTAGTTGCATAGACCTGAACTTTGGCCAGAGATATCTAGTCAGTATTTTCAATTGGTGGGTAGTAGCAAAAGTAAAGAAGAAGAAGCAAATTCGCATTATTTTTTACGTTTATTTATAGTTTGTGAACTTAGCTACGTTAATCCGCGTTCCTTTTCAGAGCGAGTGAATGTGATTCGTTCATTGTCCTCCTATCATGGGCTACAACTGCCGATTGGCCGATTTGGCCGTTTTTGTTGATTAGAGATGGTGATATTTTTCCAATACTCTCATAAAACCAACTAAAATTGTTTTAGTAGTGTAAGCAATATACTTTAGAATTTAGCTTACACTGAGCCATTAAACTCATATAATATGACAATTAAGTTATGGTTTTCAATTTAGCTTCCTCATCAGCTGTGATGGTGTAAAAACAGTAAATTAAGGAAGAAATAAAGTTTCTAAACTAACGATCTAGTTATTTATTGCGTATTCTCTGATATGGATTAGATAGTAAAACTTAATGAGCTTTGAATTTTAAATTATTAATGTATTAATTTTATTATTAGTGTAAGTAAAATGCTTTACTAATTTTCCTTTCGCTAATAATAAATCTTACAGAAATAACTTTAAATTAAAAGCTCACTAAGTTTTACTACTCAATCCTTCTCAGAGCGTACATAACAAATAAAAAAATAAGTTAAAAAAATAAAAAAATAAAAAATAAAATAAAATAAATAAAATAAAAATAAGTTGTTGTTTCAGTTATAGTAAAAAATACTTTTTTTCAAGTTAACTGTTGAATAATCATGTTGATGATGAGGTTAAATTAAAAATTATAACTTCACAGATATCTGTTTAGATTTTGTTATTGCAGTTTATATTATGTAAAAGCATACAAAAAGTTGTATGATAAAATTAGCTGTAGAATTTATATAACCTTGAGTTTAATTAATCCTATCAGGATTTGAGTTAGTCCTATCAGTAATTTATTTTAGTACAAATATTAGTATGTAGCCTGCCACGTAGCCTTTTACATCGGTCATAAATAGTGAATGAACTAAATAGAAGACGTAATACGCCTTCTGTACAAAGGACCAGTCGTTAACGAAGTAACAGTTTTCACCAACGTAGTCAGAGAATCACTGATCAAAACAGCAATGACTAGTCATAAGCGGCCGACAGTCATTAGAGCCTTTGAAACCTGTCTCGACACACTCGGCTGTCTTGGTAACCACTGTATAATAAATCTGTTTAACTGTATTGCCGCACTTTAATTCATTTCAATGACGTTTATTTGTTAAAAAACACATGAAAATCCCCAATATGAAGAATGAAAATACAATTTAAATTTTACAAAAATTATAATTAGATTATAATCAGAATATTTTGCACTAAATATTATATGAGAATGTATTAATAGAAAATGTCCATTTAATTGAATTTAAGAAAAATAATTGCCGTAAATTAAAAAAAAACTTTACCGGGTAAAGCCACTTACTTGGTCCAGGAAGTTCATCTATGCCGATGATTTTGCCTTGGCATATCAGCATAAGGAAACACACCAGAATGAGACGGCACTAACCAATGGTCTTGTGACCCTCAAAGAATATTTTAGAACCTGGAAGAAAAATGCAAACCCAAAAAAACTGAAGTCTCTTGCTTTTATTTAAATAACAGGTTGGCCAACCTAAAACATAAAATCGTGTTCGACGGTGTAGAACTCAAACTCAATGACCAACCGAAGTACCTGGGTGTCACTCTAGATCATTGTCTCGCCTGTAAAAGCCACCTTGAAAAGACTGCAGATAAGGTAAGAACAAGGTTTAAGATTGTACATCACCTTGCACAATAGTCTACATGGGGAACCAGCATTTAGGTCCTGCGCACCACAGCTTTGTCCCTGGTCTACTCGACGGCTGAATACTACGCTACCGTTTGGCTGAACAAGTCCAAGATCGAAAGATCGGCGTCCAACTAAATAGGGCCATGAGGGCGATCAGTGGTACACTTATGGCAACCCCTCTCCCCTGCCTCCCAGTCTGGAGCAATATCACTGAGATATTCTCTTGTGCAATAAACCTGAGATCAGACGGAATGATGCTCTGCTAAGGAAATGCTATAATACCTCCCTCAGGACGTAAGTCGATTGAAGTCCGAAAAACCACCCCTACGAACAGCTTTCCTGTTGAGAACCACAAGCTTTCGTCCGAAAACTGACTAGATTTCCACCTGGGATTCATTCAATGGTTGGAATAGCTTCCTGATATCCGATCCTACCTCAGCGTTAGGTGGAGTGAACCTTCCTCGGAAGCAGTGGGCTTCACTCAATCACTTTCGCGCAAAAGTGAGAAGGTGGAATGATTGGAAATTTAAATGGGCCAGTCTCGATTATTTTTGTGACTTTGGGGCGGAGCGTCAAACTTTAGACCTTATATTTAAGTACTGTCCCCTGAGGACTTTGCCTGAAGGGTTGGCCAGCCTGCATGGAACAAATGAAGCTGGACACCAATGGCTTTGTGCCCTGGATTTAGCTCTGTGAAGGAGATACTTTGTTTATTTTCTGAACTTAATTATCACAGGTAGATCGCACCGAAGTTTAGTTGTAGTTGTAAACTTCGAAATAGAAGGCAGCTGTGTAAGCCATACTATATAATAAATCAAGTCAATGAAAAGGGTAAAGCCATGACAGTGTTAATGTATTAATAATTTAAGATTACGTTCATTGTTGGACCAGTGGTAAATTTTATTGACGAGGGGTCTCGTTATTTTTTGTATTACTTGGAACATATTATTTATCACATTTAAAGCCACATCTTGTTTCAAAAATGATTAAAAATGCCACAGTTGTATCCTAGGGTAGACATAATTAAACAGTTCTAACAATAATTATTAAAGCGTACTAAACAGTGTGAAATAAACATGATTTTAGTATCAGGAGCGTAAAAAAATAAATACATGGTAATTGTCTTATATTTAATAGAGTGATGAATTAAGTAGGTCTCTACTTAGAGAGCTGTTTGTTTTGGTTTGGAATCAGTGCCATTCATGTAACAAACATTTCCAACTCCAAATGAAAACAGTACTTAAGTACTTAATTCTTTACCCTAATATAAGAAGATTACATGTTAATTTCTATGGCCAACCCTTACGAATAATTTGTTAACATTTAATTATCAATTTCACACTACTTAGTACGTTTTAAAAGCGTGTTTTAATTGTTAGAATGGTTCTTTTTACATTTTATTTTTTATAATCTACATATATTAACGTACCACTTCCAGTATTATACAGTATGGATTTTATAAATCTGTATTGCATGATAACAATTTATAAATGATGTACAGTAAATGACAGTAAATTGATGTAAATAAAAGCCTTTACAGAACCCTAAGCTCGGGTTGATTACAGTCAGTGCCTTGGGACCAAAACTAATTTTTCCACTGTCTGCACATGTCCTCATCTGTTTCTCATTTAGTCGACCTTTCATTTATTGGGTGTTACATAAGAAAGTGAGTTGAACGATCAAATTATAAAGTTCTTTGATAACAGCCTAGTGACTTCATTTTATTCTTTTTACGTAACCGTAGAATATATTAACGAAAGTAACACTACCTTTAGTATTTAATAGGTGCTCATTCTTATTAGTTAAGACAAAAGAATAACGTTCAAAAAAGTCACGAAATAATACAATATGGTTTTGACGTGTAAATTGGTAACTTCATAGCGTTTGACTTTCTTACAGGCAGTCGGAGTGTTAATTATTTCACCATAGTGCTTTAAAGTTTAATTATATTTGTTCTTAACGAATTTATTAGTTTTATGTAGTATTAGTATTATTTGTTGGTATGGTGTAATAATACTGTCACAACAATCACTATACAAGGAGATTCTGTTGTTTTATTACGTTTTACTGAATTCCTTAATAAATAAAACCTGCCGGAATGAAAGGATTTATCAAATCAAATGAAAGAAATTTAAGTTATGAACAAGAATGTTAGTCCAGTCAAAATTTGACTTGACCTCAGAAAAATTGCTTCAGAAGCAATGTCAATTTCTTTTTTCTATTTTGATTATTAAAAAGTAAGAACGTGATATTTGGTTTGTAAATTGATACTGTTTATTATAACAACACAGGCTGTAAAATTAAATTAAATTCAATTCAATTCAATTCTTCAATTGTCTCTATTTGGCATTTGGGCAATATTACATTATATATGCTACGTCGTGATAAAAGAAAATTACACTCATTCAACAAAAACAATTTCTTAGGTTGATTGTATATAAGTTAATATGATTCGTTTTCCAATATTTGAGATATATTGTTGTTCTATAATTTTAAAACTAAAACACCTTGTTAAGTCTTAACAAAAATCAGATATATAGTTGCCTTGATAGAAACAACAATTATTTAAATAACATACGGATACGGTGAAAATAGTACATCTGTTCTATTGAAAACGTAAAATATATCCGTCTATTTCTTTAAACAATTTTCTATAAGGCGCATCAGGAGTACTTCGGTTTAGTGTGTTGAAAGGATACAGTTTTGGAAAGTATTTCAATTTATTATAAATTAATAAAACATAAATTGTAAGTAAAGCTTGCTAATTTAACTTTATAAATCAAACGTTCACTCCAGAATAAGGTACTTAAGGTACAATAAGAAACAATATTTTATAATAAGATAAAAGGGTAATATCTTTAGAAAATTTAAATAGATGCTTGAATTGTAACGTTTATTTTCTATAAATAGTTAAATAGATTTACAAGACATAACGTAGCCGTAACGCTGCAGTGAGATAATAAAAACAACAGAAATGAAAGGAATATTAAATTGGTTGAACGTTCTGGGAAGATTTGTCCGTCAAAGAACGGGTTGCTTTCCTAAGTGATGCCTTCTGCTGTTTCATTTGTATAATTATTACAGTTTACTTCATGATGTATAATTAAATTAACTAGGCAACGACGGAAAAAGAACATATAATTGGTTTGCACATATGGAATTGAATAGTAATACATTTGCATTAGAGCGAATGAACTTAAACATTATTAAAACTTTGTATACAACCATCCAAATTGATAAATTTTGCAACTACAGTGCTAACAATAACAAATCTGAATTAGGTTAGGTTAACGAATAGTAGTGAGGTTAAAATGTTTACATTTTGGCATAGTGGT
Organism: Allygus modestus; assembly: GCA_963675035.1. Lineage (NCBI taxonomy): Eukaryota > Metazoa > Arthropoda > Insecta > Hemiptera > Cicadellidae > Allygus > Allygus modestus. Next base: position 139,628,183 of record OY776116.1, read on the forward strand.
GCAAGGAAATACTTCACAAATGACTTCGAGCTTGTTAATGAGGCTTCAATGGTACTTAATGTCTGTGCTGTATCGCAAGTGAAGGAGTCAAGTTACTGAAGCTCGTTGTACTTCCGTGTTTTATACTTGTTAAGGGAAATGTCTATTTTTATGTTAGTATTTAATTAGTATGTTTTGCTTTCAGAACTTCAGATCTAATTTCATTCTTTATAAGGGGAAACTTTATATTTTTGATTATACTTGGGGCATTTTAGAGGTCTAATAATAGCATATTATTTCTGTGGTTTACCTCTTTCATTATTTAAGGTAGAAAGAAAACGAATACTTACACGAAAGCTTATTAAATAATTGATCAAACCAAATTAAATACTCGTTTTGTCTTCTTGCCTCACACACATCACATACAAACTTTCTTGCAAAATATAATTTTATATTATTGTCTCCTTTCCTACAATTATACTTACCACAGATTCAATCCACTCTGGTTGCACGAATATAATTCTTATTGTGTTTTAATGTAATGCATTTAAAATACGTTTTTTGATATAACTTTTATTACTTACCGATATATAGGGTGGTTGCATATCTTAAACACCAATTTGGGATAACACTTTAAAGTAACATAGATAACGTAAGAAAGGTAATACTGAGAAGTTATGTCTTAAATCCAAAGGTTTATTCTACTCCTGTAATCTCCAAATTGCACTTCCAACATGTATAATGGATCTCTGTTAAAGGTATTTGCTTGCCACTAATACAGTATAACATGCAACAGGAATATAATAAAACTTCAGGGATGGTATTTTCCTATTGTTTTCTGCACTCTAAATGGTGAATCCTTTTAGCATAGTTATGACAAAATTGTCTCTTCTACAGTATCTGTTTGCCACCAGCTATTTGATACAATGTAACTGAATACAGTATAACTAGATGCATGAGGCCCTTCGTGTTTCGATGAAGCAAGACAGGGATAATGTTCTATTGTGTCACCCTCCCCCGGTGTCGGATACCGCTGAAACGCGTGCAATGTCTTACCTATTATAACTATGACCCGGTATATAGTGCCACTGGTTAGACACATCTACATCTTAAAACGGTCCTGGTCAATGCTGCGATATATTAAACTCAAAAAATATCTCATAATTAACTTTATGATTTATTAATAGTTTACTGTAAAATAACATTGTTAGTGAAACGATTTGTTTGTTTATAATATGTAGTCAGTCATATGAGACATCTCTAATTATCTATTATTAATGAGTTATTTATTATTAACATTTGTAACTGATTTCATTATAAATATTTGTAGATGGCTTTCTACAATAATTAAATAAACAACTTTACAGAAAGTCAATGACAACAAAAAGCCTGTTACTGGTCCGTTCGATACCTAAGAGTATTTTTTCCTCGATTTCTGACCTGCATATCAAATATTAGATCGAATTATCTTAAAAAAAACTTTCGTCTCATAGGGAACAGATGTAATGTAAAATATGGTTCTTATTGTTACCGATTTCATCGCGAAATGTAACTAGATAACCGAATGCTGATACCTTTTTGAAATTTGGGAAGTGTACCTATTATTGTTCAGATGCAATGGAAGTGAAGGATTTTGAAGGTTATAGGGTTGATTAGTCAATAGTTTACAACAATAAGGGTGTGCAGATTTGTTATTTCAAATTTATAGAGAGAGGTAATTTAATTAGTGATTAACTATTGATATAGATCACAAACCCTTCCTGCAATTGACATTTGACAAACCCTAATTCTGAAACGTCTTTCAATGTATTGTTACGTGAATAAGCAAATTCACCGCATACATAAAGGAAACATCGTGCTCAGTAAATAGAAGTCTTTTTATATCACAGGAGGCTGAGATCCTTTTTGGTTGCTAAGGAATACTACAGTGTGTCTGAGTATTTTATTGGCAAAAAGTAATTATTGTTTTATACCGTTGACATATATAATATTGTAATGTTTTGAACATTGTGCTATGATTTAGTTATATTTTCTATGTCACATTTTTTTGTAAATGACGTTTTTCAATGCTTGTAAAAATCTAATGACGATAAAGATATGATTTCTGATTTCTGATTATCAACTTCTTGGTTATTCCAACAGTGCTACTATGCGAGGTAGCACAGTGGTACGCTTCATTTTCAGGAGGTCCCGCGGTCAAATCCCAGACGGTCCCTCGTGAACTTGAGAAATTCTCACCTTAGCTATAGGAAAATGCCAAAATTCATCCCTAAAGTGCCGTATTTTACCAGCGTAGGTGATAAAAAAGACCATAACACCTGGTAAAACAAGGCCTTAAAAAACATCGTGGATACGCAAAACATAAATATTGAAAAAGGTCATGGAATAATATTTAGGAGATAAAAATAATATATATCCCTATGTAATTGAGGTAAATAATTAATCGGTTAATCATTAAGTATTTTAGACGTGACTCTACTTCACCAGAGACCATACGCCAATACGCAGAACGGATGTTCGACGGAGACAGCTTACTACAGGACGAGTGCATTGACGACAGTTCAGCAAGAAGCACAGCGCTTGTTGTGTTTGTCGGGGGTATACCTTCTGACGTGTTTAAGGCACAGAAGATTGTGTCTATTGTTATTTATAGACGGTAGTACAGCAGTTACAGTTAACTGGCAGCGTTGGCGTGTAAAGTTCTCCTGGACGGGGACGCCCAAGACCGAGTGATGAAGCTGCCGAGCATATATGCCAAAGCTGTGTAAGAAGCTCTAAAAATCAATTGGCTAAACAACTTTTTGATTTGGTGTTTAACAAATAATATTCCCTAAGATATGATTTTTTTATTACTGCAAAATTTTAGTTGTTATAGAAACCTGTTTCAAAAACAATATTTATATTTTAGCTTCAAAATTCTTGAGTCATATTTCCAATGGTGATAACCCGAAGAACCAGTGCTCCAAGGTACAGACGAGACTCGGTCCGATTTAGAAGAAGAGTACGCAAATGTGCCAGGCAACCCAAGAAATGTGGGGCGAGACAGGTGGTAGGATTGAGAAGGTATAGAAGAAAGTCGAAGTCAGCTAGACGGGTCACTAGGAAGCCCGCCCAGTGGGTCTACACCAACGGACGGGCCAGGTCTCGGGTACCCCGGACTAGGATGTACGGGGGTCGCAGACGCTACAGATCCAAGGGTCAAAACCCGGAGAACATCCAAGACCCGCCACGGAAGAACCTTAGGAGAACCCAGCCCCGGGGATGTGGCACTGGTTGTATGTAACGTGTAAACTCTTAAAATTTCTAATTAAAAGGGTTTCTAAATAACAATCTCGCATTTTAATAAATTTTTACAGTTTAAAATTCGTGGATATTCAAAAACTGAATAGCATATTGATAGCTTAAATGGTTAATGGCTGTAATAAAAGACGTCTTACAAAACAGAAAAACCATATAAAATACAATAAACATATAATATATGCTACAATGCTATCGATTTTGACCAGTCACACCGGTCATCATCAGGCCAATCATATAAATGATACAACCAAAATGGCGTCCCTGCTTATATCCTGTTGGTTACCGGAACTTCCAGATACAAGTTCCTAAATGTGCCACTATAGTCGAAATCAACTTGTTTATTTATCAGTTTATTACTATCTTTACATTTTTCCTTAAATATATACAATTCTTCCCATATTTCATTTCATTTTCTACAATTATATAGGATGCTGAGATTTTTGACTATTTTTCCTATGGTATGGCCATTTTATAAAATATGTTTTGCTACGTTTGATCTTTACGGTTTTCTGTTCTTTTAACCTGATACATGATTCTTAAATCTTTTAACAAAATTAACAGTTTGACCGATATGAAAGTTAACACAGATGTTCCGTTAAATTTTGTAAACGCCAGGCATGTCGAATTTGTGACAATCTTCTATATTGGGATTCAGTATTTTTTTATAGTTTTTGCGTTCTGAAGGTTATATTAACTGCTTATTTCTTGAATCGAGTTGCGACCTTTTGTATCTTAGTTCCTGTGAAGTTAAAAGTTGCAAAATTACTTAAGTTTCTTTTCTTCCGTCTAATGTTGATATTCTACGCAGTTTTTCTTGGTTCTTAATTTTTATTTTTATTTTTGCTCCAATTTCATCTATTAGTGGGTTGAATCCGTTGGCTCGAGCAATCGCCTTTATAGTTGTTATTTCTCTTCTTCTGTTATCTTCATCTAGATTAATCTTGAAGGCTCTATTTGAAGGCATAGATTTAAATGCAGCGGTCTTGTGTCTGGTAGAATGAAGAGGCTTGTTGTTGATTGCAGTCTCCATCTGTGTAGGCTTTCTGTAAATGTCAAACTTTAGCTCATCGTTTCTTCTTGATCTTGTGAGATCTCGGAAATTTATCTTTTGCCGTTCTCTTCGTATTCTCTAGTTAAGTTTAAGCTTGTATGGTTATTTATTTATTTATTCCAACGGTAACCCAATTTTATATAACAATAATATACAATAATCACAATCAAGATGGCATACTTATAATAACAATAATAATAAGAATGAATAATGCAGCTAGTTATAAGTTAGTGCAACAAGCGATAACTATAATAATAAAAACAATGTATATTGCAGCTAGTAATAATTAAGTGTAACAAGTGATACATATAATAAATAATAACAATAACAATGCAGCTAGTAATCATTAGTGTAACAACCGGTGATATATAATGACAATAACAATAAATTGAATAGATAACAAAAATCAGTGATAAAACAATTATGTTGGAAAAAATGGTAACAAGGAATAAAACAAAAAACAAAAAGGAAACAGTAACATTAACAAGGAGAATCAACTTTTCAAACATTACTACTGACTTAAATAAGGAAAGAAACATGATTTGTACCACAGATGATATCAATATGCTGGTGTGGCCCTTTAAAGGCACCACCGAGTTACAACAGAAGTGCATCACAAACATCACAGAAAGATCACCAATGTGGCCCTTTATAGGCACCACCGAGTTACAACAGAAGTGCATCACAAACATCACAGAAAGATCACCAATGTGGCCCTTTATAGGCACCACTCAATATTTAAAACGACTAAAACATCACTGCGTTGACATGGCGCTGGCCGTAGACGACTAAAGGAGAAGGAAGCTGAGAAGTTCTCTTTTAAATTCTGCAGGAAAGAGATTGAAGGAATCCAGGTCATCCAAAATCTCATTTCCCGATATACAGTAGGTTATAGTGGAATGGTGGATACAGTGTGTTTTGTATCTCATGATTTTCGTTAATTAATCTCATATTTTTTCCGCTTCCTTTGCTTCGGTTTCCTTTAAATTAACAAAATAAGAAATAATAACTTCATCCGAATGGTACATGTACAATAATAAATTAGAAAAACGAGATCTAATAATAATATTTAAAATTTGTACGTAGACTAAACATCTTTATTTATTAAACTAGCTGTTATTAGCACGTCATATATGACGGAATTAAAACACGAATCAAATAGTTTTCAATGGTAATCAAATGAATGCAGTGGCTTCAAAATTGTTCTTTACAAATCTATAGCTAAATATCTGTTTGTTATTTAAAACGCTAATTTTTAAACGCATGTAATCAAATGGTAAATCACCGTGCGAAATTGCAAGATGCTATTGTAACAAAGCATATTGCATATTAAATTATTCATTAGAATGTGTCATCATTCTTATTACGAAAGACTCATTAAGCCTGCTTAAAAAAGAGCCCGAAAGAAGAATTCGATGGTTTAGTTTAAACTTTGTTGATAGTTTAGTTTTGGATATTGAATCAGATGCAGATTTTAGTAACTTTAAGCCAAATTCTGTTCATTAAAAACTGGAGTAAAGTTGTATTAAATGTTTAAATGTTTTTTCTTTGGGCTCAAATATGCAATAAAAATTTACCTAACTGCTTTCCTTGTTTTTATATCCAAAAGATAAACACAGTCTACATATTTACCAACTCTTAATTGTATTTCGTCTGCTGACATACAAACTATTTAAAGACAGACCCATAAAAATCATATAATTAGCTATACTGAATGAAAATGTAAGTATTCAATGCTAATAGTGGTATAGGCCTATAGTCCTTAGTTTTCTTATCCCTTTTATCACAATTTCTAACCAGAGTTTCATCTACCTTCACCTAATTTCATCCAATATAGCAAAGAAGGTATATTATAGAGCAGATAACCACTCTGTGAAATCAAACTGAATTTTGGACTTAAAAATTCTTTATTGAACTATACAAATTGCTTTAACCTTCGCATTTTATCATCAGCATAACAAATAACCCCCACCCCCCCTTTTACGTTTTGTTGAATCGTGTATTTGTGACTTTAATCATGGTTTGTTCATACTCATATTCAAATCGCACTTATAATACCCCCGTCGCAGCAAACCTGCGTACTCAGCGAATTTCCAATGCATATATATGTAACTCACTACTACATAAGAGCTATTTACCATGTTTCACAAAAATACATCCATAAATAAGTGATACATAGCATTTTATTTATTCTCCATAAGAATAACATTAGGGTTGAGGACGCAGGTTTGCTGCAACGAGGAAGATAAGTAATGTGTTTTTTTTGCAATTATCAATACAACTGAACCAGGTGAAGCTACATACCAAGTTCTCTTAATGTAGGTTCATAATTAAGGGAGATATACAACTATACTTTTTCTCCATATGAATAACATGGGGGCCGAGTATGCTCCCATAAGTACATAAGTAACATAAGTTTTTGCTTCCCTATAGGGGAAATTCGCTAAAAAGAATAATGGCTAAACTGCAACAACAATAAAGACTACAATTCCAGATGTGAACTGCTATAATGCATCTTTGTTGTAATAATTTCCGTGACCCAGGATTAAACAAAGGAAAAAATCTATCTTTATTTATATTATCAGTAATAAAACACAATTATTACTGCAACATTAAAGGAAACGAATTAGAAGTTTAAATAGAGAATATAGAATACTTAAATCTTAATTTTAATTACAGTTCATTTTTTGCCACTTTTATACAGTATTATAAACTCTGTTTCTACTCAGCATATATTTTGAGTTGCTTATTGCCTGCCAACTTCAATCCAAAAACCTAAATTTAATTAAGTACAGCTGTCTGCTTTGTTTACAAAAACAACTTGCTCAACTTGCTAACTCTACTTAGCTGTCGTATTGAATTTTAAAGCAAAGAAGGGGAAGTGAACACATGGCACCGTAAACAAAATGATTGATGAAAAATTGGCAAAAAAAATTAGTTTTTATTTTGGCCAAAATAAAAACTATTTTTTTTGCCAATTGCAATCTTATAACTGAGTAAATTTAGGATATCGTAATTTTTTCATCATCCTTGGCTTAAGGGAAATCTATTGACACCAACGTGGCCTCTGTACGTTCTGTAGTTTACTTGAAATAGGTTGCCTTATACACGCTATTATAATATAGGATAAAAAGTGAACATAAATTTGCTCACGTTCTTAAGAATATTGTTAGTTTATTGGTTTCTTTACTTTTATAATATGCATCAATATACTATATAAATAATATGATACTGTGTGATTAGGTTAGTTAATTAGTGTAAGTTCTTCTAAGATTATTTTTTCTCATCATTAAATTCTTCATCAAAATAATTCCATTAATGAAAACAAACCTTAAGAAAAACCCAAAACCCTAATTAAAAAGAATAGTTCATTTGCAACTAAGTGAGTTAAACATACAAAAGAAACATCTTGAGACCTGAAAGTAATGGTTGTGGAAACCCCCTCATCCATGTGATCTCGTCTGAGAGTATTGCGAGCAGACTTTGGATAAAACTCCGCCTTTAAACGCCATTTAGTTTCAACTCTTCCAAAAGAAAATATTTTCCCTAAATTTAACGAAAGTTATTTTATCTCTAAATTTAACGAAAGTTATCTTCAAAAATAATTGTTAAGTTAATAAAAGTTATGTGTGCCTCAATATTAATTAAATAATATATATTAGGAAGTCAAGTTGTTTTAACATAATGTTAATTAAACTAAGTTAAAGTGCAATGAATTTTGAATGAAGAAAAATACCTAAGCAGGTTTTTGTCATAATCAAATTCCAATCAGCTATGATAACAGATGGGGATATTAGGTTCGAAACACAGCAACTGAGCTTTTGAGCAAGGCCTTTGTGAAAGGCACATTTCCTGAGCGTTGTTGGTATGGCTGTGGATTGGTATCGACGATTGCTATTTACACGTAGAATATCGCGTAGTGAATTATGTTCACTGTGGTGAAATGATGAGTTAGAATAGTAAATCTGGTTGCAGTACGCAAGGCTCATAGAAAACCAAATAATTTTTCTATTGGGCTAGCTGTTTGACCTTCTTCAAGTGAAGCTCAGATTCAAATACAAATACAAATCAAATTGATCAGAGAGGAAGGATTCACTTGATAAGTTAAATCGGCTGACGGAAATCACCAATTCAAAATTTAAGAAAGTTTATGTAATAGGAATAAAATTATTGAGCGCATGTTATAAATAATGTTAAATGCCAGATTTGTCAAACATGTTTATGAACAAAATAATACAAAGTCATATCGTGTTTCAAAAATATACCTATAAAATAAAAACTTAAAGTAAATTTAGGTTGTTATATATTAGAACGTATAATGTAATGAAGTGGTTAATAATATGTTTTTCATGAACAGGCAAAATTAAATTGCTAAGTTTTTAGATAAATTTCAAAGTAATTCCAACATTTATTTACAGTTGACTGGTCCGTTTCGTTCGATTAGACATCATTCGGGTTTCCCTGTATATAAATTTTGGATTAAATGATCTTTGGTAATATGTTAGTTAAATTATCTTGATAAGGTAATTAACATAATTGACCTGATAGCTTACATATTCAGGATTTTAAGTAACACTTAAACAAATATAAAAACACTAGCCGACCCGTTGCAGCTTCGCCCGCGTAAAATATGATAGTTGTGTGTGCTTCAGTCTGTGGTTGGCCTGTGGAACTAATACCATAGATTAAGCATACTCCTAAGGAGTATGCTTAATCGATGCTAATACGAATCAAGATCAGCTGTTTGAATTTTCATCAGCTTAAACCAAAGTTAATGTCGATAAGGAATACATGATAACTTTGGGACCAAGCGGGGCGGAACACAGGGGAATTTCGTAGTACAGTAGAAATCTAATTATCCGAACCCCAATTATCCGAATATCCAATTATCCGAATTTATTTTGAGTGAAAAAAATAGAAATATAAAAATCAAGAAATAACAGCACGAGCGTGTGTAGCGATAATGCGCCGTGAGCGCTAAAATAAAAGCCCGCGCTGTTACCTGCCGGACGATATTTTCGCCGGGAACAATGAGTCATACCCCCTTCCCGCCCTGCTCATCATCAGTCGCTACTGTTCTTTCACCGAGATTATCGTTCAAAATGAGTACAAAACGTAAACGTGTTGTCCTTTCGCTTTCGAAATGAGTACAAAACGTAAACGTGTTGTCCTTTCGCTAAGTGATAAACTCACTTTGCTCGAGATGTTCAAGTGAAATAACCAACATTGAACAGTGAAATACGTACAGTATGCATTGAAAAGAGCAACTGTATATACTGTATTCAATTTAACTCCTGTAATTTAATTTTTATGACGTATACTCTTGATACAGTTCGCTCACTTTCTGTTCATTATATTTATAATAACTTTGTCAATAAAATTCTTATGTATGGTGATGTTTTTTGCTTAATTCCAGAGGTATATCTGATTATCCGAATTTCTGCATATCCGAATCGGCCCGATCCCCAATTAATTCGGATAATTGGAGTTCTACTGTACCGTTTTTTAACGAGCACCTAAGGCCAAAGAGGAACCTATATGTCAAATTTCAACTCTGTAGGCCTTATGGTTATGGAGATTTCGTTATAAGTCAGTCAGACGGTGGTATTTGGATTTTTTTACTAAGACTAATTTATTATATATAGTAGGTGTTAAAATCATTCTATTCGAAAACATCGAGTTGTATGGTAACCGCTGGGAGATATAACTCTCTTTAAAATCTAAAACCCCTGAGGGTATAATCTAACGACAACAGTCATTAAATATACTAGCCTTATTATTATTTTACAGTTGAAAAGAAAAAAAATAAAAGTGAAATTTTGAGAGGTTTCCTAAGAGTTTGAGAATTTTAACAACTTACTTTGCTGGGTTTCATTTGTAAACTGCGTCCTTAAAATGAGTAACTGAAGAAATAACGGTGCTTAGTTGTAATATATTAGACATAGGTGGTTAATAGTATTGAAATAAATTGTTATAAATTAATCCCTTTATAAGATGTATATTTATAAGTTATAAGATGTAGCTAAACAAACTGAGAAGCTGTGCATTATTAAAATGTATCTTTAAAAAGAAGCATTGTTAGTTTTAGGCGCTGATATTATATTTAAATTGTCTTTGATCTGTACTAATATGGCATAAAATCGTGACATATCAATTTTTACCAATCACACTTTATATCATAAAATACATAATAAAGGATCAATGTATAACAAAAACGGAACGTTATTAAATGTATATGAGGTTACAGAAATGACCATTCTTTTTATATACAGTGTAAAACTATTTAACTTAACTTAAATTTTTCTAGGTATTAAATATTTCAATCTAAAACTATTTTAAACCCACTTTGCTTATTTTTTACCATACTATTCGTTAAGTTGTAGGTTCTTTTGATCATCATTCAAAGTCCATCGGTATTTATTTTACTAATGGTATTAATTGGAAAAACAATCTTTTAAAAACGTGTTGAAAATGTAAATAATTTAGTTTTATAAATGATAGATGTACATGCCATTGTTTGTTTGTCATGTGAGCAACGGGATAACACGAAAACAAAATATCAAGAACCATTTATATTCAAGGAGGAGTATGCTGTCGTAATATTCCATTAACATCCTTAGTTATGCGAGACAACTTCCTCTTGCCACTCCATCTCATGTACGTATCCAACTGCATTCTGAACTAGGGAAATAAATACAACCAGAACAGTCCATGCCATATATTATGCGGTATATCTAAACCTTGACGTTTCACAAACGAAATAATGGTTCAATAGATGATTTCGTATCAAATGAGCATTCACGCAATACCTTTTTTATTCCTCTAAGTCCTTTAAACAATCCCAAAAACATCCGTCAACAGAATATGTTTTCAGCGTCGCCAAATATTTTTCACGATTGCAACGCTTTGATATTGGCCTTTTAAAATGTTCATTGAGGAAATATGGCAATAGTGACTAAAACCGGAAAATTCACGTCAGAGTAATAGTCTCCGTCAAAACATTGGTTCAATGTAGAGATTTACTATAAAAAAAACACTAATACTTTATAGGTTTTTATAAAATATGTGTAAAACCCCCCTTACAGATATCTGTAACTGATCGCAGGAAAACAAATTACAGTTATAGGTATTTTATTTGTAAAAGTTACAAATGTCAGATAAATCAGTTTCTATGCATTAATGGCACAGCTTCATTGTATTTTCTGCTTAATAAATACATACAAAATAAACTGTAGGGTGTATATTGTATTAAATACCGGAAATATGTGTATGTATGTGTATACAATTTGGCAATTAATTATATTTGTAGGCCTATACGGACTCGGACCATTAGGGTATAATGAGGATCAACTCCCTCGGTTTCGACTGATAATTACCACCGGTGACTTGGGACCAAAAGTAATTTTACCAGACCTTGGTATTTGCCTCGTCCCCTACACAGTTTGGTTTATTTTTCTTGCCTCTTAATATTTATAACGACAGTTCAGGAATAATTAGCCTTTATAAAAGCGTCTAGAACTTAATTTTTTTAGAAGACCGCATTTTTTGTAGAAAACCACGAAGGAGACCGCATTTTTTGTAGGAGACGGCATTTTTGTCATGATAACCACAAGTTATCGTACGGTCAATGAAGAATCAAGAATTTGTATTTATCATTTAACTATGCAAGTAGCATTGACAATGGTCTGTTGTTACAAAAAAAGGTAAACATACAGCATAAACTAATACATAAAAATAAAAATAAAACAGTTAACAACTAAACATTACTTTTGTCAGATAAAAACTCCTGGACACTGGACACTCTTTAGATATTAAAAATTATTTTAATTTGCCTCTGAACCTTCTCACATCTGACTCCAATTTAATAACTAAGGGTAACGCGTTAAAAAGTTGTATTATGGCGAAGACTGTTTCTCAAAAAAAGTGGTGTTGTGGTAAGGTGTGGATAATGTAGTTGATGCATGCCTGATATTATAATGACTGGTCTTACGGAAATGAAACAGGTGTTTGTTTTTTATGTAAAAAGAAAGACTTTCATAAATGTAAATGCAAAAAAGTGTCATCAGGTTATTTCCGGAAAACACGCCTCGACATGAATCAGTCTTCTTCATTGAAAAAACTATTCTAATTGCTTTCTTTTGCAGGCGAAAAATCGTTATTGATTTTGTGGACTCTGCTCCCCATAATGGGATACCATAACTAAGATGTGGATACAGGCACCCGAAGTAGGCAGTTAAAAGAACACTGGAATCAGAAAACTCAGACAATCTTCGAAGAATAAAAATGCCACTATTCATTTTGCTAGAAACTTTATCAATATGGTCAGAAAAATTTAGGCGGGGATCTAAAATTAAACCCAAAAAACTTGTGCTTTTACAGGAATTAATTTCTTTCTCACCAATGAACAATTGTTCATTATTGTTTGATTATTCCTTCCTTTGTGCCTAAAACGCCATTTTTTTATACATAGTTAACCTGAAGCTTGAACTGCAGGTTTTCTCGCCATTCTAAAATATAAATCATATCAAATAAATATAAATATAGTGAAATATATAAATCAAATATAAATCGTATTGTAAAAACGTTGTCATTCCAGTTATCATTAAAATAATATAATGATTTGAATATCCGTTTAATCTTTCAAGATGAGATTAGTTAATGTAACAAAAGCTGTTATAAGTTGTTAGTGAATTTCCTTTGGAAAGTGAACTATTGGCATGACCCGCACGGTGAAACTTAAGCCCGGGACCACCATAGAAGTTCATAACGTAACCCCATGAACACGTTTTGGGGGGTCGTTCAAAATTATATATATATATATATATATATATATATATATATATAGACATATATATATATATATACATATATATATATATATGTGTTTGCACTCTAGCGGTCGCATTTTTTGTCCGATTTACTTCAAATTTGGTAGGGACGTTCCTTTCTGTAATCAGTTGGACAAGTTTGTTGGGCAAAACAATCGGACAACTCTAAACCCCCTTTTTTGGGATTAATCTTTCAAATTTTGAGTTTTTGGGCCCAAAAAGGGTCAGAAAAGCCCCGTATGTAACATAAATGCATGTAAAAAGATGGGAATTGGAGAGGCGAAAGTTTTAAGCCCTCTCTCGTCATTCTAGCATAAATATTTACCGAGTTATTAAAGAAAATGTGTATCGACCAAACACAGTACGTTGTCTTATGGGGATTTTACATTAGAAAAGCCTGTTATTCATTTGTTGGTGTACTATTATCATCCCCAACAACCTCACGCCTACTTTAAAGCCTGACTGGACCTTCTCCTAACCTTATAATGCGCAAAATTGTATTCCCAGCATTGCAGGTAAATAGAACCAGGAGCATCAGAACAGCCAAAAAATCAATGTTTTCAGATTTGAATAAAAGTTGGAATAATTGTATGTTTTTAACTGATTTTGAGTTTTTATAGTTTTTTAAATGGAAATTCACTTCCCTCACGTCAGCGTGCTGCGTGCGAACTCGTTTGAAGTATTATGGATAAATATCAGTAGTGAACTGGTCTCTTATCGTAATAACATTGTAAGTTTTTAAAATCAACATCCGTTCCTTAAAATCTTATTACTTTGGTTCATTTGTTGTCATAATGAATCTATTCAAGTCACAGGTTACATTTATAAAAGAACAGCATGAGTGATCATATTATATTAATTAACTCTCAGGGGATGGGACGAGCTTGGATTCCTGTTTAAGCTTCAAACAAAACATCGATTGGTAAACAGAAACACCGATTAATAGTCATACAGACTGGATGTTCACTCACAAAACAGTTCAATGCACTTAGAGGCGAATTATCACTAATCCAACTGCCCAGAACGAAGCTTTCGCAGCGTTTAATTCTTTAAACGGGTCAGTTTTAAAACCCTATAATGTCAGACAACAGGTCGAGCGATATTTAAATCGGGTGTCTTACTCTGTTAATCACCAAGCTGATTGCTAAAATACAATGTATAAATCATCCCGATGATGACCTTCATTGCCTTAGTGAACACTGGAAAATATTAAAATCAAATCCTCTATGGCTGAATCCTTTTTCATAATTTATGAATTATCTATATTTAAGTTCAATAGCTCAATTTTGTTTTTACAAAAACTCCTTACCCCTTACCAATTATAATTAATAAATTAATAAACCTCCAGTGGTCACAATAGTACGGTATCGATGCAGAAACGATTTTATGTGAATAAAGGCTACTTTTATAATCTATCACAGCTCTCCCCTTAAATGAATATTAGAGTAAAACCTGAAGTTGGCATTTACAAATGGGTTTATGGAAATACGAGAAAATGTTATTGTTTGTAGCTGAGTGGCCCGTTCGTGCAATTAGTTTTCACTGGGTTATTACTACATTACCATCTATATTAACATCACTAATTTTGGAATTTATGTAATCAAATTATTACGGTTTCCGCCTTTTACGGGGGTTTTACAGTTTGCACAAGAGTGTAGCTGTAATAATACAAATTAATATTATCATACAATGATATACGATATTAAACTGGGTTTCCTCCTTTACTAATGAGTAAATTCTACAAACGACATTTAATTTATTTTTGGGATTTAAACACCGTAAGTGTGCTTTTGTCATGGAAATTCGCATTCGGCTTTTTAAAGCTCCATATTACACAAGACTTCTTGGCATAGTAACCGTCTCCGGTAATAGCGACGTTAGCCATGTGTCTACCTTAACTGCGAATACATATTCAAATATGTAAACATATATATTTATCTTTTTTCCATACTTCATTGAAAATAATGCAAGAACATGCACGTGTGACAAGTTAGCATATGAATTCAAGTTGATTACATATTTATTGCATTGAATTGAAAATATCTTTATTCACAATGGGACACATTGAATGGCGTCATTTATCTATCACTAACAGCAGTTAACAGTTTTAATAATCTTAAAATAGACAACTAGCTATAATTCAGCAAAATCATATCAATAAAATACAATTTTAACCTATTTTCAAACACTTAATTCCACAGATAGCCTAGATAAAAATGTCACACCTGCACACAGGTATTTGATTAAGAATTCGAGCCCGTAGGAATCAATGTCAATTTGATTTCTATTTCTTGTGAAAATATATTTCTTAAAATAAAGTTAGTGGGGTAAGAACTAATAGAGTGATTAATTGACTAATATCCATCAACATACACATAGTTAATCTTAAATACATATAAGAACTTGGTTTATATCATGTAAAGTGATGGTATTTACTTTTCGGTGTGTTTCCTTTTGCATATGTTAATAATGATACTTTAGTTATCCATCCCACTGCATGTAAACTTCTACGTAGTGTTTTAAAATGTTGTGAAGTAAAACTATAGCGGACACATAAATAAAATACAATTGTTCACTGACAAATTTAGGAAATCAAGTAAAACATTATTTTTAGGTACCGGTAATCGGAAAACTATTTTCCCGCTATAAAAGATGTAATAACTTAAGATAGTCGATTGCAAACATTTTACATGGGGAAATAATATAATATTATCTGATAGCTTAAAGGAATTTTAATATAATTACCAACTAAATCTAAATTTATTGTTTTTAAGATTCAAACTATTAATATAGACCTATTTATGACATTTCTCATATATACATTCAACGTGAAACATAATTAAGTAAACAATGTAGCTAACGTTTACGTAAGGACGATGAATTTTTAATTGCATTAATTAATCTCTAACTAGGTCCAATTAACTTATAAAATATCCTGGTTGACTTTAAGCGCAATTTACAAATTCAACAAGTTTGATATCACGTTGGTAAATAATTTGTTTTAGCGAATTTCTCCTATTGGGAAGAAGCTATTACCGTAGGTCTCATGGTAAGACTTAAGCCCGAGACCATGATAACTTTTCATTTTGAGGTCCCCAGATGCTAAAAACACCATTCATTCAAATGTATATATATATATATATATATATATGTGTGTGTGTGTGTGTGTGTGTGTGTGTGTGTGTCCGTAAGCACGATAACTCTCGTAAAAAAGGTCCGATCTTAATGAAATGTGTATAGCACCATTTATTTGAACGAGTTCGAAAACCAGATGAATCGCACCATCCGAAGGGGGGTTTTGTACCCCAAAAATGGTTTTTTTGTGGTTTCCACATGCAATTTTTATTTAAATCAAATTTTAATTTTTACCATTGAATTCAGCATAAAAAACAAACAATTTGGTATTTAGAAAAATTGTATATCTCGCTTATTTTTGAATGTATATGGATGAAACTTGGTATGTGACCTTCACTAAGATAAGTTCTATTAATATTTGCATCAAAACCCATTATTTTGTGTTCCTTGTTGCAGCAAACCTGCGTACTCATCCCCAATGTTATTCTTATGGAGAATAATTAATATTTTAATTTTCGCTTGTTTGTGAATATATTTCTTATGAATCCTGTTAAGTGTTTTAATGTGTTATTTTATATATTCATTGGAAATTCGCTGAGTATGCAGGTTTGCTGCGACGGGGTATTTTACTATTGCTTATTTTAACATTCTAACAATGTTATTAGCCGGTAGTTGCTTTAGTTTAATCGGCATTTAGTTCAATTGTCCTGTGCCTGGACTGTTTTTTTTCATCAAAACTAATATGAATAATTGGTGTTAGTTGCACAGTCTGATAACCCGTTGCACTTACTTTAAGCTCCGTCACAATAAAATCAGTAAATAGAGAGTGTTTACTTGGGAGATGCACTTATTCGATTTTATGTTGATTCCAGGTGAAACACATTAAATAGACGTGTTATACGACTTTTATGAATAGTCCCATGACCTTTTAAAGAAAAAACTGTCTAATGCCCAGATAATCTATGTAATATTTGCGTTGCTATTTAAATTTGACATAAGTGTTATTATGTTACCTTTTTTAGCGAATTTCCCATATAGGGAAGAAGCTATTACCATAGTTGTCATGGTAAGACCTAGGCCCGGGACCATGATAACTTTTCGTTTTGAGGTCCCTAGATGACAAAAACACCATTCGTTTAAAACTGCATATTAACTGTATATCAAAACTGTATATATGTGTGTCCGTGAGCACGATAACTCTCGTTTAAATAATCCGATTTTTACGAAATTTGGTATATACGTTTAAACCAGCATTTATGACTTTAGGTTCGAAAACCACACAGATTGACCTATAGGAAGGGGTATTTTGGGGGAGTTTTGTACCCAAAAATTGATTTTTTGAGATTTTTACGAATAATTTTTGAAAAATCAAATTTTAGTATTTCCCATTGGAATCAGCTTATAAATACGCAAAATCTGGTGTTTTGACCATTGCTCTATGTCAAATGGTTACAGAGATACTGAAAGTGCTAACTACAGTACGTTGTCCAATGCCATTCTTATGGAGAATAAGAAAAATTGAATATCCCGCTTATTTATCTACTTCTTCTGATGAAACTTGATATATTGCTTCATATCGTTGTGGTCTATTGATATTTGCACTAAAAACATTTATTGGCTGATAGTTCCCTTAGCAGCAAACCTGCGTACTCAGCGCCCATGTTATTCTTATGAGAATAAGTAGCGTGTTATCTCCCTTAATTATGAACATAAATTAATAAAATTTGGTATGTGGTTTTACCTTCTTGAGTTATATTGATATTTGTATAAAACCCTATTGTTTATGTTTCTTGTTTCAGTAAACCTGCATACTCAGCCGCCATGTTATTCTTATGGAGAATTATTAAAATGCCATAAATCGTTTAGTTATGAATGTATATTGATGAAACTTGGTATGTGGCTACATACATGTGGTATTAATAAACATATATATGCATTGGAAATTCGCTGAGTACGCCGGTTAGCAGCTACGGGGTATTTACTTTACGTTTTTGTTTAGTACGGTAACCATTGTTTTATGATGTGATAATGAAGTAAGACAAACCAAAATATAGATGAACTGATTCTCATTTGTTATTTAATAAATAAACCTGCACAAAAAGGTATTTCAACAAGTACGAAAATAATTTTAACCCTTCGCATTGCTCTTTTTCAGCTAGTAAGACTTTTTAGACTTTTAGCGAATTTCCCCTATAGGGAAGAAGCTATTACCGTAGTCGGCATGGTAAGACCTAGGCCCGGGACCATGATAACTTTTCGTTTTGAGGTCCCCAGACCCCAAAAACACCATTCGTTCGATACTGTATATATATATATATATGTGTCCGTGAGCACGATAACTCTCGTAAAAATGATCCGATTTTGATGAAATTTGGTATAAACGTGTAAAGCAACATTTATGACTTTAAGTTCGAAAACCAGCCAGATCGCTCTACCCAAAGGGGTATTTTGGGGGGGTTTTGTACCCCAAAAATGGGTTTTTCGAATTTTTCACATATAATTTTTGAAATATTCAAATTTTAGTTTTCACCATTGGATTCAGCTTAAAAAAACACACAATTTGGTATTTTGATCATTTCTCTACGTCAATTGGTTACCGAGATATTGAAAGTGCTAAACACAGTACGTTGTCTAATGTTATTCTTATGGAGGAAAAGAAAAATTTTATATCTCGCCTATTTATCAACGTATACTGACGAAACTTGGTATACGGCTTCATCTGGTTGTGAACCATTGATATTTGCTCAAAAAGACAATTTTTTACCCAACGCTCCCGTAGCAGCAAACCTGCGTACTCAGCCCCATGTTATTCTTATGGAGAATAAGTAACGTGTTATCTGCCTTAATTATGAAAATAAATTAATGAAATTTGGTATGTGGCTTTACCTATATGAGTTGTATTGATATTTGTATAAAACCCCATTTTTTGTGTTCCTTGCTTCAGCAAACCTGCTTACTCAGCTGCCATGTTATTCTTATGGAGAATAATTAAAATGTCATAAATCGTTTATTTATGAATGTATATTGATGAAACTTGGTATGTAGCTTTATGTGGTATTAATATACATATATATGCATTGGAAATTCGCTGAGTACGCCGGTTAGCAGCTACGGGGTATTTACTTTACGTTTTTGTTTAGTACGGTAACCATTGTTTTATGATGTGATAATGAAGTAAGACAAACCAAAATATAGATGAACTGATTCGTATTTGTTATTTAATAAATAAACCTGCACAAAAAGGTATTTCAACAAGTACGAAAATAATTTTAACCCTTCGCATTGCTCTTTTTCAGCTAGTAAGACTTTTTAGACTTTTAGCGAATTTCCCATATAGGGAAGAAGCTATTACCGTAGTCGGCATGGTAAGACCTAGGCCCGGGACCATGATAACTTTTCGTTTTGAGGTCCCCAGACCCCAAAAACACCATTCGTTCGATACTGTATATATATATATATATATATATATATATATATACAGTATCGAACGAATGGTGTTTTTGGGGTCTGGGATATATATATATATATGTGTGTGTCCGTGAGCACGATAACTCTCGTAAAAATTATCCGATTTTGACGAAATTTGGTATAAACATGTAAAGCAGCATTTATGACTTTAAGTTCGAAAACCAGACAGATCGACTTATCGGAAGGGGTATTTTGGGGGGGGTTTTGTAACCCAAAAATGGGGTTTTTGAATTTTTTACACATAATTTTTGAAAAGGTCAAATTTTAGTTTTGACCATTCGATTCAGCTTAAAAAAACACACAATTTGGTATTTCGATCATTCCTCTACGTCAATTGGTTACCGAGATATTGAAAGGGCTAAACACAGTACGTTGTCTAATGTTATTCTTATGGGGAAAAAAAATTTTATCTCGCTTATTTATGAACGTATACTGACGAAACTTGGTATACAGCTTCATCTCGTTGAGGTCTATTGATATTTGCTCCAAAAAATTGTTTTTGCATAATTCTCCCGTAGCAGCAAACCTGCGTACTCAGACCCCATGTTATTCTTATGGATTAAATGATTAAATGCTCTGTCTCCCTTAATTATGATCATAAATTAATAAAAACTGGTATACGACTTCACCTAGTTGAGTTATATTGATATTAGCATAAAAACCAATTTTTTGTGTTCCTTGTTGCAGCAAACCTGCGTACTCAGCCCCAATGTTATTCTTATGGAGAATAATTAAAATTGTATGTATCGCTTATTTGTGAATATATTTTTATGAAACTTGGTAAGTGGCTTTATGTAGTATTAAGACATTTATATCTCCATTGGAAATTCGCTGAGTATGCAGGTTTGCTGCGACGGGGGTATTTTAATTAGAAACCAGCATTATAAATGTTATAATAAAGCTATACTAAGCACTATTATGTCACACTCATGAACTCAAGTAACGTATAGTATACGTTACTTAGAAACAAGAGAACAATTTACTTTAAATGAGTCTGTAACTCGATGTTTATTCCAAACAAAGAAGCCTACTTTACTCTCTCCGTCGTTTCTCTTGGTTGCCATGTCTTGGCTTTATAAGCACCAGGCTTCATAAACCAAACTTATTTCATTACTTAAGTTGAAACGTTAGGAATACCTTGAAATCCAATTAATAAAATATTAAATTACAAAAGAAAACCAATATCAAATTAACTTGTGGCAACCCCTTTTCCTGGAAAATCTGCGTTGCTTAAGCCCTTTACTCTAATCAAACTTTGTTCATTCATAATTTTTCTCTTTCAATATAAATATCATATAAATTCCTATAATTATTAACTAATAGGTCATGCATATATTTATGTACAGTATAATTCTTTAATTTGCGCCACGCTCAAAGCTAAAGGTAAACAGATAAATGAACAACAGGTAGAAGAAAGTAAGAATACCACTATAACTCATTAATCATTTAGTAAATTAGCGTAAAGCTGTTTGCGTATTGGGAAATAGGGTAAAACCAATTATATGCGATTTATTTCCACTTCATACATAACCTTGAAAGGTAAACGTTCACGTTTAAAAAAGTATTTTCAATGAATTGTAATGATTTTAAGACATCCTAGCATGTTAAACAACTTTTTTCTATATACAGGGTGATTGCAAATCCTTTTGACATATTTCAAGGTATGGTTCCTTCTTTCAAATTAAAAAAAAGTGTTACACGACTTATAAACCATCCCACTACGATTACAGTTTGTATGTGTATACAAAACCATAGGAAAAACTTTAGATATTCCATTCAACCTTGACACATGCATTATTCTTGTATATGGCTAATTCGGTATTGAACTTGACGTTCAAAGCTTGTAATTCTTAAAAAATGAGGATATTAATCTGTGTAACCTGAGTTTCAAGGATTTTCCACAAGTAACTTTAATATACATTTTTTGTAGTTATGTTTTATTATTGAGTAATCTTTAAAATAGTTAGACCATATGTAGGTGACCATATTGTACATCTCTTTTGTGTATTATATGTTATATGTATTTACTTTCTAGACTTGGAATTCAAACCCGATGTCATCGTCTGTTTCGTCTGTTTCTTTGCCACAATGAACAACGTGCCAACGACAAATACTTTTTTACCATAAAATACAAAAACCTGGCCAGGACTGACATTTGACATTCAGACAAAATATTGTAATCAAAATATTTAGTTTTTACTGCTTCAAGTCAATAAGTAATCTAATTATTGGAGTATAAGTATAAATACTATTTACAGTTTTATATATTTTTTAGATGAAAACAACTTGTATAGTGAATAACTTTAAATAAATGTATAAAACCAGGTCCTCTTGTATCGGTAAAACTCAACGTTTCTGAATAAAGCGGGCAAAACTTGTATTTACGGATGATCGATCGTTCCAATCGATTAGCGACAGCCGAGTTTCACCTACATTTATCGCTCCCCTTTCATATAATTACTTTTTTAAAGGCATTAATTGAATTACCCTCGTGATAAAATAACATTATAATAGTTTAATTGTCGGATATACCATTCATTATTAGTGAATTTCCTTTGGAAAGTGAACTATTAGCATGACCCGCACGGTGAAACTTAAGCCCGGGACCACCATAGAAGTTCCTAACGTGACCCCCTGAACACGTTTTGGGGGGTCGTTCAAAATTTTATATATATATATATATATATATATATATATATATATATACATATATATATATATACATATATATATATATATATGTGTATGCACTCTAGCGGTCGCATTTTTTGTTCGATTTACTTCAAATTTGGTAGGGACGTTCCTTTCTATAATCTGTTGGACAAGTTCGTTGGGCAAAACAATCGGAAAACTCTAAACCCCTTTTTTTGGGGATTAATCTTTCAAATTTCGAGTTTTTGGGCCTAAAAAGGGTCATAAAAGCCCCAGATGTAAAATCAATGCATGTAAAAATATGGGAATTAGTGAGGCGAAAGTTTTAAGCCCTCTCTCGTCATTCTAGCATAAATATTTACCGAGTTATTAAAGAAAATGTGTATCAACTAAATACAGTACGTTGTCTTATAGGGGTTTTACACTAAAAAAGCCTGTTATTCCTTTGTTATAGTACTTTTATCATCCCCAGAAACCTCACGCCTACTTTAAAGCCTGTCTGGACCTTCTCCTAACCTTTATAATGTGCAAACTTGTATTCCCAGCATTGCAAGTAAAAGAAACCAGGAGTATCAGAACAGCCAAAAAATCAATGTTTTCAAATTTCAATAAAAATTGGACAAATGTATGTTTTTACACTTATTTTGAGTTTTACAAGTTTTTATGTGGAAATTCACTTCCCTCACGTCAGCGTGCTGCGTGCGAACTCGTTTATCATTACTTATCATAATTACGTGTTTATTACCTGCACAATGACCTGCTACAGTTAATCTGAAACGGCTTAACAGTAATTATGATCTGTGACGACCACGAAAATTGACAGGTTAAAATTATCTATTTATACTAATTACGTTTTTTGGAAAGTTAAACATTCAGAGGACGACCGCTTCGATAGTAATATTGGTTTAGTTAGTTATAATCTTGCAGAATAGCGAAAAAGCTTTGTCTCAATAAATTCTTTGAAAACTAAAATCGTATATATTATATCTCTAGCCTGTTTTTCTGTCATTCCGCGAGATCTTCCTTATTCCTTTATAAAATTCCATGATTTACCCCTCATTTTAAAGCTTATCGTGCCGGCTATTGACGAAAAATAGGTCTATGGTCTGGAAATGTACCGCTTCTTGGAAATTTTAACAATATGAAAGATAAACGAGTTTGCACGCAGCACGCTGACGTGAGGGAAGTGAATTTCCACATAAAAAACTTTTAAAACTCAAAATCAGTGTAAAAACATACATTTGTCCAAGTTTTATCGAAATCTGAAAACATTGATTTTTTGGCTGTTCTGATACTCCTGGTTTCATTTACTTGTAAAGCTGGGAATACAATTTTGCGCATTATAAGGTTAGGATAAGGTCCAGTCAGGCTTGAAAGTAGGCGTGAGGTTACTGGGGGTAATAAAAGTACTCTAAGAAAGGAATAACAGGCTTTTCTAATGTAAAACCCCCATAAGACAACGTACTGTGTTTAGCCGATACACATTTTCTTTAATAACTCGGTAAATATTTATGCTAGAATAACAAGAGAGGGCTTAAAACTTTCGCCTTTCTAATTCCCATCTTTTTACATGCATTAATTTTACATCTGGGGCTTTTCTGACCCTTTTTGGGCCCAAAAACTCGAAATTTTAAAGATTAATCTAAAAAAATGGGTTTAGAGTTTTCCGATTGTTTTGCCCAACGAACTTGTCCAACAGATTATAGAAAGGAACGTCCCTACCAAATTTGAAGTAAATCAGACAAAAAATGTGACCGCTAGAGTGCATACACATATATATATTTGTCTATATATATATATATATATATATATATATATATATATATATAATTTTGAACGACCCCCCAAAACGTGTTCTGGGGGTCACGTTAGGAACTTCTATGGTGGTCCCG
This sequence comes from Allygus modestus, assembly GCA_963675035.1. Taxonomy (NCBI): domain Eukaryota; kingdom Metazoa; phylum Arthropoda; class Insecta; order Hemiptera; family Cicadellidae; genus Allygus; species Allygus modestus. The sequence goes on from OY776116.1 coordinate 139,652,428, forward strand.
GGCTTAAGTTTCACCGTGCAGGTCATGCTAATAGTTCACTTTCCAAAGGAAATTCACTAATAAAGGGAATCGTTTGTTTTGACAAGAGATAAATGTAAACAAAAGACCATCTGATTAGCTGACAAGATTTGTTTCGCAGTGCGGGATCCGCACGGGTCGACCAGTATTACCTTATTAGCACATTATAACTATAAATACAACTTACCCTGACTGATGGGATACTCTGTCACGAGCGTCACCACTGGCTTGCCCTTATAGTTGTTTCCGTGAACTTTACCTCCGGTCTTAAGATCGCTGCATAGCCCTATTGGTCAATGGCAACGGACAGTTGAGAAATGAACAATAATTTATGCCATGATAAATTGTAAATATACATGAAGACGATGCGGTACAAAGCGAGTTTAACCAAGTCTGTGCTAATGCACTGCGACTGTTGATGCGGCAACCAAAGTTAAAAGCAAAATGTTATGCTAAAATATGCAAATAAGCTTGTGTGCAACGATGCGAAGTATAATTATTAAATTTTACTTTTAGCGAATTTCCCCTATAGGGAAGAAGCTATTACCGTAGGTCTCATGGTAAGACTTAAGCGCGAGACCATGATAACTTTTCATTTTGAGGTCCCCAGATGCCAAAAACACCATTCGTTCAAATTTTTATATATGTATATATATATATATATATATTTATATATATATATATATATATATATATGTCCGTAAGCACGATAACTCTCGTAAAAAAGGTCCGATCTTAATGAAATTTGGTACAAACGTGTAAAGTACCATTTATTTGAACGAGTTCGAAAACCAGACGAATCGCACAATCAGAAGGGGGGTTTTGGGGGGGGGTTTTGTACCCCAAAAATGGGTTTTTTGGGGTTTCCACATGTAATTTTTATTAAAATCAAATTTTAATTTTCACCATTGGATTCAGCTTAAAAAAACAAACAATTTGGTATTTTGATCATTGCTCTACGTCAATTGGTTACTGAGATATTGAAAGTGCTAAACACAGTACGTTGTCCAATGTTATTCTTATGGAGAAAAAGAAAAATTTTATATCTCGCTGATTTATGAACATAAACTGACGAAACTTGGTATATCGCTTCATCTGGTTGTGGTTTGTTGTTATTTATACAAAAAACTACTTTTTCGCCTATGGTTCCCGTAGCAGCAAACCTAGGTATTCGGTCCCCATGTTATTCTTATGGAGAATAATAAATATGTTATATATCGCTTATTTATGAATGTATATGGATGAAACTTGGTATGTGACTTCACTTAGATGAGTTCTATTGAAATTTGCATAAAAATTTTGTGTTCCTTGTTGCAGCAAACCTGCGTACTCATCCCTAATGTTATTCTAATGGAGAATAATGAATATTTTAAATATGGCTTATTTATGAATATATTTCTTATGAATTCTGGTAAGAGGCATAATGTGTTATTAAGACATATATATTCATTGGAAATTCGCTGAGTACGCAGGTTTGCTGCGACGGGGGTATTAATGTATATACTGCGAGCAAATATTCACGACTTATTAAGGTTTTACGTAAATCTAGTTTATTTTAAATATAAATATATAGGACTTTGATCAAATAAGTGGATGTAGGACATGTAGTTATATGTTTATCGACAGTGGAAATATTAAGAGATTCTTATTACGGATTAAACTAGCTGGGCTTAAGAGCATTGCTCGTTCAACTCATTACGGGTTTTAATTAAAATTAGTCTAACAGCTGTTCAACTTTTAATGGGATTCGTTCTACCATTTTATTTGGATTATACCCTTAAGAGAGAATTTATTGGAAAAGTGATATTTTCCTTAGATTTTATCGCAAATACATTCGTTCAAATGTTGGGTCAATAAGAGTTGATTTCCGGTTTCCATAACAGTCCTTGGTGTAACACTATACAGTGTTGTCAAAACAGAATGAAGTGGTTTTGACTTTAAATACCAAACCAACCAAAGAAGGTAGTAAAAGTTGTAACAAAATTCTCATAAGAAACAGTTTAATGCAGATGAATAGTAATTTACACTATGCCCGTTATGTGTGGCTCTAAGTTCACGATGTTTTAATAGTTTTTTTAAACGTTTGCTAGATATTTAGTATATGGTTGAATCCGAAGATCCCCTTTTTTATAAAAACAAATAATAATGTACACATATAAAAATCATGGATATTGTTCTCTTAGTTTTTATTATGAGTAATGATTTAAATTGTAAACTTAAAGCTTTGTCTATTTATTTCATATTACGTAGATTTTTAACCTATGTTCCTGACGTTACAATATTTATTATAATGCTATAATGCAATTTGTAAAAGAAGTTCGATATTTTTAATGAACTAAAAATAAGATAAAAGATACTATGTATACGATTATAAATTATTTAATTGGCTTAACGCTACATCATCAATGACAGCGTCGCTTGTTCAGTCAAGCTAAAGAGAACAACGATGCATGTTACAATAGCAGTGCTTTGTTATCGCTCAGTTCTGTTTATTAGTGTTTCCCGTGAGATTTTTATTGCCTAGCGAACTACGCTTTACTTCTAAGAAGCAACTAAAATACTAATTGCCTACACCTTTATTAACTCCAGCAAATCGAGTTATAAAACTATTTTTATATAATTCCTCTGTAATTAAAACAATTAGCAACTAAGAAAGCAATTATAAAACTGAGTAATGAACACAAATCAATATTTTAAAATGAAAATACTTAAATCACTCTTTATATTTTGTTCAGACCATTTCCAACTATGGGATTGTAACTCACAAACTGAATTTAAGGGCAAAATAAAATTATTAGCGATGTAAAATCCAAGCAATTGTATAATATATAAACGAAATATTGATAAAATAAACTTTTGGGATGGATACGAATTTCAATTTAATTTGCAATTTTTTATAATTGAAATGTTTATGTAAAAACAGGGTATTTTGAATTGGTCTATACTCATTATTGAGTAAAAAATTTTTTCATTTATGTATGAAGATTCCCATAGTTCCAGGTGTTTCGGTTGTTCAACTCTTTTCAAATATAGGACTCTATTTTCTAATTGATCTGAAATTTATTACAAATACTAATAATATTCGACAATTAATTATTAATTGGCTTTTTCTTATTTGAAACTATCTTTTGGACCTCTGCAACACTGGTGGTTTTCAGTGATATGATTTTAATGTTAATAACACTAAGTATTTTACTGAGCAATTGATGTGAGATTTTAAAAGAAGATAAAATTTTTGAAATGATTTCTTCCGTTTACAAACTAATACTGTGCTCTACTGTAATAAATTATAGCTATTTATAATATTTCTATAGTCAAATATGCAAGATGGAAGTCATGATAAGGGGAAGAATTTAGCATGCTGTGTGAGGAGACTGGAATTGTTATTAAACAATATCTTGTTTTGCTGACCAACTGAAGGCTTAAAATAGGTGGGAAGTTTTGGGGGTTAGTCAGTCAGTCTGTGGGTGGAGGATTAGATCGAAGTGCCCAGGCTGGGGGGCCTCTGGACCCCAGCCAGGCCTAACAGTTAGGCCTGGGGCCCAAGTAAGTTTTATAGTAACTAGTTTTTCTAAATTTAATAGTTAAACACTTTCCAGGCTACTCGCCCTTAGTAAGCAATTATGATGTCTAAATATAGTAAATAGTTTTTTAATTTAACTAAATTTATATTTTACTGTGCTAAGCACCATTATGGAAGTAGCGTTTTTTCATTGTTTAATAAAAGTTATATTATTACAGAACATGTATCTTTAATTTATTGAGCTACATCCTCGTGATGGCAAGTGGGTGTCTAGTGTCTGACCAACAGATGAGCTTGCGTGTCCGTTACACATCCTCTCTTCGTTCTTAAAAATTTCCTTTTTAACTATTACGTACTAAGTCAGGACCAACCAGGTGAAGTTCTGGAGGATATAAATTCCCCGCAATCATTGATGAGCACGCTGCCATTATTAATAATGTTCCACCTGTACTCCTCTAAATTTTGATATATTTACTTGCTAACCTTCTTAACATGAAGTATTTACAGCATGGTGTAACCCAAATTTTGATACGATGATAAGTTTTTCTCCAAAATAAAACAATCCAATAATTTATTACAAGTTGGACAATGGCCAACATATACTCAACTAATATTATTATAATCTACATTTACTTATATCTTACGAGCATTGTACTACTGCGACTCCACGAAAGGTCACCAGTTACTCACAAATATACATTCTACAAGTACGGTCTCTCTACTTTCATATAAATATAAGTAGCTTCCAGTTTCAAATTAGTTTAGGTCCCAAGGAACCGACTTTAATCATCTACTCGAGCTTGGGGAACTGTTCGATTTAAGCCTAAGGTGGTCGAAAACTTGATTTTTACGATATTTTCATTGATTTATTTATTTTATAAAAATTTAAGTCTTTGATACACGTTATGTAACTAGTTAATCCAACAAATGTCATAATTTATAGTAAAAATATATTTTTCCCCATCACTTTATTAAAGGTTATGAAAAGCAAACAACAAAAATAGATCATGCATTTAATTGCGATCTGCAAACTGCGCTTTACTAATTCAAATTTGACTTCACAACGGAGTGCAAACAGAACTGAACGGTTGCGTAACATTGTTTTTAAATCCACAGCAAACTGATGTTTACTTTTACTTGACGAGATGCTTTACCCAAGGGCTGATTAGCCCAAAACCAATCCCATTCAACAGTTATAACAAATAACTTGAATACTTTGTATGGTTGTTTTTTCTCACATTATATAAGGCGGAATTTGTAACTATCGTTTCATAAAACAAATTTGTACTTTCAGTTATAAAATTTAACTAGGCAACAATTATGTGAAATGTAAAACATTATATCCATTTTTAGTAGTTTTTATTTCTCGTAAGCCTAGTTGTAAATTAATAGAGGAACTACAATAGTCTACAAGCATTACAGGCTAATACAACAAGGTAAAGTAAATGCTTACTTTATAGATTTGTTTCCATGTTTTTATCGAATGTTTCAATATGATACGAGAATGTAAAACAGTTTGATATTCTTTATACAAACTGCAAACAATTAACAGTTTTCCATACTAGCCTTAAACCTGTTTTATAATACAAAACAAATGGTCCTTATAACAATATTCCGGTTCATCTAGATCCGACTTGCCAAACGACATAGTTCAATCTAGATGGTAGTATATATTAACGAAATACCACTAGAGTATCAATAGAGTACACTAAAGTGACTGGTAACAGTCAGATTTGAAACTGATTACGTTAGGTTACATGTAATTAAAGTTGTATGGGATTATTTCTCCATACAATTAGGCTTAGGATTTTTATCTCTCACCCCTGTGTACGTTAAGGGGTAAATTTTGAGGGAGTATATTATATCCTTGAGAAACACTTATGTAATTTTGACATTGTGAGGGATAAGGGCTGATGTTGTGAAGGAGCTAATGTATTTAGGGGAGGGGCAGTAAGGGAGTGATGTATTTAGAGTATTTAGTAATGTCTAAACCTTTGTATTTAGTAATGTATTTAGAGTAAGGGAGTAAGGTATTGTAAGGGAGGCAATGTTGAGAGGAACTGGGTTAAAGTTTTGAGGGATAAATTTTAATGTTCAGAGGGATGGGGCTAATGTTTAAGGGATGCGAGTTAATGTTGAGAGTTTTAGGGGCGAATACGTGAGGAATAGGGGCTAATGTTGAGAGGTGAGGGAGATAATTTTATGAGAGATTGGGGATAATGTTGTGAGAGATTAGGCTTAATATTTCTCAACGTTTGGAACGTGACCTCCAATTCCGAAGACCGATTCCACGACTGACTTTTCTTTCGGAAGTTCTACTGTATAGCAAGATAATAACAATTAAATTACTCTCATTATATGAATTTATTTAAAATGAAAAACATATATTTCGTTTCAGAAATAAATAAATAAAGTTTGACCAAGCTGTGTGATGACCTAACTCTTTATCTTTGGGGTATTTTAGAGTTAACCGAAGCTAAAGTAGGCCTACATTCTTATTTTACTGTTATTGATGATAACTTTTATTTTTGCACAACACATAGTCTTCATAATTTACCCTCCAACATTTTGTTGCTATTTTATTAATGTAAATGTTAAATTGGTAAAAAAACTTAAAACAAATTGTATTCACGCTAGCCAGGTTCTTGTGCGAATCAATTTGTAGTTTATAACTATTTAAACTAACTACATAAAACAATACATTTTTGCGATTTGCGAAAATTAATATGAATACTAATCAGAATAATCATATTTAAATCACGGGATTAGTACTTTAAAAATGTATCGTTATATATTTCCTTGCGTATCAATCTTTTTGCAGAAAATGTGAGGATTGATTAAGGAAGGTGACAAAGACGCAACAACAAAATCAAAACTAAAATAACTTAAGAGTCGACTATTGTTGATAAGAGTTTTAGTCAGTTTAGTCATCAACAATTTACATAACTTTATCAACAAAAAACTATATTTAGCTACGTGTTATAATAGTTCTATGTTCACTCTCCTCCTAAGAGAATTAATGAAGGTGTAATGATTAAAATATGTCTTAAATAAATTTTGTTTACAACCTGTTATATCAATCGTGTTTTTATATAAACATTATTTATCCGAAGCAAACATATTCTAGGGAAACTTTTATAAATGTCTATGTTATGAGTCAAAAGCACAGCTTTTACTGTCGAGTATAGGCAAAAGATCAATGACATAAAAAATAGAACAAATTTAAAGTACAGCTTCTTAAGAACAAGACGTTTATCTAGAAGCATATTTAAAACAGTTTTTTGAGTGTTTTTGATGACGAGTTTAATAATATTATACATGAATACTTATTACCTTTCAATATGTATTTACCATTGAAGGGTTGAAGGCAAAAACATATATTGTATCTTAAATCGTTAAATCATTTTGTTTTCGGCCGAGTACGTCAAAAGTTTAAACCTATCTGGACAAATTATGTTTCATTTTAAAGTTTTCTAGATTTAATTTACAAGAGTCCTTGTCCCCGTTTTACATTATTCATAAACTAACTGTAGATCTTAGTTTATTAACAGTGTTGATAGTGTCGATAAACTATTTTAAAGCAAACTAAAAACCTAAACCAGGATAATAATAATGGTAATGTAGAAACTAGTTTGTAATAGTCTAAAATACACTAGTGGAGATTTACACTAACACAAATTATTTATACCTAAATTTGCATTTCTTCTTCAATGCATGCAACGCATCACATAGAACAAAAATGTAAAATCGACTATTTTGAATAATGCTGAGCTATCATCAATAATTATTCAGGTCTTCAACTGATTTACATTAATTATGTTCTACCATTGCCTATCAACACATCACAATACCAATGCTTAACCCAAAAAACATAGAGATGCCCCCCCCCCCCCCAAGATAGTCAAAACGGTCTTGGAAAGTAAACGGTTGGTTTTTATGTTGGCCTCCTCCTGGGCCCCCTCGTGCCTTGTTTGGAGGGGGGTTTTGGTCTCTAATGCTGTATTGATATTGAAGTACACCTCTCATTGCCATTGTAAAAGCTTTCCCTAGTTTTCTGTGCGCCAGGATTCAAAGAGGACATAGTTCTCACTAATCACCAACAGAGTATACTGCTGTCAACTATTACTTATCCTCCAGGAGGGGATAATACAACAGTCGGTGTGTCAGAAAGCAAACATAAGTTGATTATCACTTGCTTTCCGGGGTGGAAATATTTTACAAGTTAACAAAAATAAATATTTGACAGCAGCACAGCCTCTCGGTGACCTTATCAAACTACGTCCACTTCAAATTCTCGCCAACACCAAAAGAGGGACAGTAGGCTATATAGATGGGATGTCTCCTTCAGTGTATATATTCAATAGTTCTACCAAATATCGAGTCATATCGATAAAATATCAAATGTACAGTTGCAAATGCAAAATCAATAGTATAACGTCAATTAAATTTTAAAACTTTTTCGGTTGTATATTCTCAATCCAACTTTTTATTTTGGGAACAATAATCTTAGGGAATTTTTGCTTAATTTTATTTTACCAACAATCATAATAGCGCCCAAAATTGCTTCCAGTAATGTAAATCGTAAATAGTTTATACTTGTGTAGTTATGTTGATGAAAGACAGACTCCTGCTTGTTAAACTCCTCTTAACAGTGCTGGTTAAAGCGATTTCCTTAATTTGAAATCCAATTTCATCGGCCAGTACAACCAAAAGTCATAAGTTTAATAAAACCACTGTTCAACTGCATCAAACAAACCTCTGTCCAGAATTGTGGACTACTCGCGAACTAATTAAAATCCTCCTAAAAGTGAGTGACGAATATTTGTGTAATGTTAATTTTAGAACTTCGTGAAAGTTTTTCTCTTGTTTGACTTGGCGGATCGCTTTGTCCCAGGCTGTTAGTTAGCTGCACAGATCTATTGTTTTACTTGTGTAATTCAATCCTAAAAACTTCTGTTTGCTGTTTTGTCTCTCCTTTTAATTTTATTTTTGTTTCCTTCTGTTATATAAAAAATTATGCACATTAGAAAAGTAATCAATAATACACTATGTATACCATATACGGATGTTCTTATTTTTGTTAATTTATGACGGGAGATTAAATTAGTTTTGAGAAATTTATCTATTTTTAATTAGTTTTTGTTGTTGTAAGTGTTAATTACTACTTGTTTTTTTCTTAGTTGATACATTAGTGACTTATATAAATTTTGTGTGAGTATTTATATAAAATAAAAAATAAGCTAAACATCTACTATTTAATATTTCCCATAATTTGTGTAGTCTTTGAAAACATCCGTCATCAGGGCTCCACCGCATTTGTGTATAAAGTTCCATTGTCCGTCATCAGGGCTCCACCGCATTTGTGTATAAAGTTCCATTGTCCGTCATCAGGGCTCCACCGCATTTGTGTATAAAGTTCCATTGTTATTCTTATGGAGTTGTTCTAGGCTATTCAGTTTTTATAGCGTTTTATTTAGGTATTTGAGCCAGATATTATCAAAACAGTGGCTCTATACTGACGAGATTTATGCGGGAAGGTTGGGACACTAGCTAACTTATCAGTACTGTATTTACCAATTGTACTATTTTAAATTTTTTAGAAAAGAATTTTGAGTAAAAAGCTGTTTTTACACTATAAATTATAAAGTCTAAGTAAAACTGTTTAATGAAGGTAAAATAACTTTCTGTTTCATAAAGAGCATTACACAATAAAGCCCAAAGAGCACCGCCAAAGTGCAGGCTTATGCCGGTTTAACTTTAAACAAAGAGGATAAACTTATTCAAGGTTGACTTGTATTAAAGTTATAAATTATTCTTAGTTTTGTGTTTTTTATAGTTTTTTACTTATCGCATGTACAAAATCCCTTCTCAGGATAATTTATTTTCTATATTACCTCTTAATTTTCAATATAATTATACCTATTCAATGCTTGAAAAGAAATATTTCAGTGGTAAATATCAACAAGAGATTTGCTTAAAACTTTATACAAGGTAGGTTACTTGAGTTTAGTTTGTTTGATTAAATATCTTTACTGGACTGATTTGGTAGTAGGTCCTTCCATTATGACACTAAAAGTAATTTTTTAAATGAATTAGTTTAGTATAAAATAAATAAAAACCTAGGTCATTTATTTTAAACAAATATTTAATTATTCTACTAACAGTTACATTTTTAAAGCTTATAACCTAGCCTGTTCAATATATTATATTTGCTATAATATAAAAGTGAATGTTTGTTTCTTCGCCACCCAAGCGTTTCCATACCTTTCGTCCGATTGCGATGAAACCTAGCGGACGCATGCAATCCTATCGGACCATGGGCAATTCTAGCATGCATGCATGCATGCATGTTAGGTTGTTTGTCCATTTGCGGTTGCATGGTTATCCTAGTTGACCCCAGGAAGGTGTCTAGCCATTAATGTAAGTCCTCGACCTTATAACATTTTTCTAGCAGGAAAATAAATGAGAAGCAACGGGAACCAATAATACCGGCGCGAACGAAGTCACGGGTACAAGATAGTTCACAATAACCAAGAAGGATTTTATGATATCATGAAAGCATATTTGAACACTGATTATACCAAGATGAATTCGTTAACGTGGGAAAAGAGTTTCCTTCCCGAAGGCTGCAGAGATTTTAAGCCTGTAATAGCCCAGGAGAACGCTGAATACTATTAATACAGGGTGTCCCGGAACTCTCTGGAACATTTCATAAAACATTGTTCCTTAGGTCGAGACAAACATGTTTCACAACATAAACATGGGTCTCCAGTGACTAGTTTTTTGTCTGTCGGTTTGTATGTGTTTTTTAATTAATACGTTATATCTTAGAAACGTCAGAAGATATCGACTTCAATCTTGGTATATGTATTACAAAAAATAACACCCATTTTTGCATGAAATAACAAGTTTATATTTTATTCCATTTCAAAATGGCAGCCATTTTTGTTTATCAAAGCTAAGTACGATCTTAAAAACCGGAACATTTATGAAAGAACGGTAGGGATTAAAAATGTATTGGCATTTTGTTCTAAAAGTAATGATATGAAGATATTAACTATAGGATAATAAATGAATGAGTTGTTGTGATTGTTATAAGATAAAACGTGGTGTATCAGCCCAGAAAGGACAAAAATCATGTTTTAACTTATAAAAATCACAACAACTCAGTTATTTATTATCCTATAGTTAATAATTAATCTAACTAATTAATTATAGTTAATAGTTAATTAGTTAATCCTATAGTTAATATCTTCATATAATTACTTTTAAAACAAAATGCCACATCTTTTTAAATTCCTACCGTTCTTTCATAAATTTTACGGTTTTAAGATTTTTAGTTTTGAAAAACAAAAGCGGCCGCCATTTTTAAAAGATACAAAGTAGAAACTTTATATTTCATACCAAAACGGGTGTTATTAGTTGTAATACACGTATCAACTTTAAAGTCGATAACTTCAGACGTTTCTAAGATGTAACGTATTAAGTAAAAAACACATACAAACCGACACACGGAAAACTAAAACTTTATATGACTTGCGTTTAGTTTGTTTGATTAAATATCTTTACTGGATTGATTGACTTACTGTGAAATATAGTTGTCTCGACCGAAGGAACAACTTTTTATGACATTTTCCAGAGAGTTCCAGAACACTCTGTATACTCAACATTAGGTAAGTGGTCAGGTCTCTACCACACTGCGTGCGAATTACGTCCGAATGATCTACCGATAATTTGTCACTGCTCACAACAATGTCAAGTTCGATATTCGGTGTTCGTGCATCTCCCACACTATTCGTGAATACGCCGAACACTCGGTATTCGAATAATGAATATGCAGGTGTATTCGCGAGTGGTGTGGGACAGATTTAACTATCATCAAACTTGAAACTCTTAACTTCTCTAAATTAAGACTATTCAAGTTACCTTGTATGTAATTTGAGTTGTATATGTATAAATCTGATTACCTTTTATGCCAGTTGTGTTACTCGGTCGTTGTTATTATAGTAACATTAATTACTAAACTCCAATCAGTTAGTTTCGCCTGATTGCTTGCATTACCAGATCACTGATTGTCCGGTATTGAGCATCAATCATGGCTGATCTCTGGCTAGACCACAATCTAGGTACATCAGGGAGTGATGAACACATTAAATTCGAACGAGTTCGCACACAGCACGCTAACGTGAGGGAAGTTAATTTCCACCTACAAAACTTTTAAATCTCAAAACCAGTGTAAAAACATACATTTATTCAAATTTTATTGAAATCTGAAAACATAGACTTTTAGGCTGTTCTGATGATCTTGGTTTCATTTACCTGCAATGCTGGGAATACAATTTTGCTCATTATAAGGTTAGGAGAAGGTCATTCAGGTAAATTAGGCGTGAGGTTTCTGGGAATGATAAAAGTACACCAACAAATGAATAAAAGACTTTTATAATGTAAAACCCCCATAAGACAACGTACGATACACATTTTTTGTGATTTGTGTTTTGTCGATACACATTTTCATTAATAACTCGGTTAATATTTATGCTAGAATGACAAGAGATAGCTTAACACTTTCACCTGATTAACCAAAATTAACTTAAAACATAAGTCTAAGTTCAATCCAGTTTATTATCTAAAGTTAAGTTGAGCTTATTTTGTATGGTTGTTAACAAATTCTCTTATTCACCATTTAATGATACCTGTTTCCCAATTTATCTTTTAAAAAATAACTTTACTGGAAGTTTTAAGAATATAAATAACCTGATTTACTATGGTTATGAAATATAATTACCAAATAATTGCTGTGGAAAAGTTTTTTTTTAATCGCAAATGCATGATTGCAACAGACAGTGAGAAACGACAGATAATTAAACAACTAAACACTTAAAAATGAATGTTACTTGGAATTATATCAGTTATAACAAACTTTTTTTACATTCATCAGTATTTTCACTATGTCATATAAAACAAGATTTACTAGGCTTAATTTTAATTAAAACTAGATTCACATACCTTTTCCGTCCAGACTGTTTGGACGGAATAGGTATGTAAACCTGGTTTTAATTTCAAACAACAGTTCAGGAGGCATTTCCAAAATGAATAAATTAATTTTAATTACTCATACAAAAATGTGAATTTTCGTATGTACAATTACTAGCAATTGATAACTAATCATAATGCTTTAACAGTTATTACTATTAATTTAAATATGTTGCAGGAGAAAAGAAACTGATGGGTCTAAGGTCGATCTGTATCTGAAATATTACCGCTTGATGTAGTTCAGTAAATTCGCCCGGTCTGAAATACTATTTATTTTTAATTTCTTTCCTTTATCAGCTGTATTGTCAAGCTACGTTTCAGTTCACTCAGAAATGTTTCTCATTGTTCTTCATCGAAGAACTTGTCTCTTCTTATCACTGAGTTATGACTGTCTCTATTATAGCACTTCACTTTAGTTTAAACCTTGCTTTTAGTTTCATCAATGTCCGTTTCTTTGTGTGTCCTTTCCACGTTTCTATGCCATTTATTTTTTGGAAAAGTGACCTATTAGCACGGTGAGATTTAAGCCCGGGACCACCATAGAAGTTCCTAACGTGACCCCCTGAACACGTTTTGAGGAGTAGTTAAAAACTTTATATATATATATTATTTTTAAAAGAAAATTACCAGAGTACCCTTCAAAATTCATTTTTAATTCACTGACATGTGTTTCGAGGTTTACCTCATGATCACAGTGCAGCTAATAACCTTAAACTTAAAATTAAACAATCTGTAAATAAACAAAACAGTATGATAATTTTGTTAACATATGCTAAATTATCTATCTAAATATGATTAATTACTTTTGATTTTTTTATTGTTTCAAAGATTGGATTTTTTTGTTGCGCCTGCGTTATATTTAGTATATTAGTTTTGTATTCTGAATAATTCATGTAAATGTGAAGCTCTTCTTTTCTATAAAATCAAATAACCAAACCACACAGAAATAAAAATTTGCCGAACATATTTTTACTACAGATCACAATTTTGGTACACTGCAAGAAAGTTTAGAAGTTTTGTCTATTGAAAAGAAAGGTGACAAAATGAATGCCAAAGAAGAGCTTCACATTTACATGAATTATTCAGAAGACAAAACTAATATACTAAATATAATGCAGGCGCAACAAAAAAATCCAATCTTTGAAACAATAAAAAATCAAAATTAATTAATCATATTTAGATAGATAATTTAGCATATGTTAACAAAATTATGATACTGTTTTGTTTATTTACAGATTGTTTAATTTTAAGTTTAAGGTTATTAGCTGCACTGTGATCATGAGGTAAACCTCGAAACACGTGTCAGTGAATTAAAAATGAATTTTAAAGGGTACTCTGGTAATTTTCTTTTAAAAGTAATAATATATATATATATATATATATAATATATGTGTGTGTGTGTCCCCACTCTATTGGTCGTAATTTTTGTCCGATGGACATAATTTTCTATAATCAGTTGGGCAAGTTCTTTGGGGAAAACAATCGTAAAACTCTAACCCCCTTTTTGGGGATATTAAGTTTTCTAATTTTGAATTTTTGGCCCAAAAAGGGTAAGAAAAGCCCCGGGTGTAAATATAATTCATGTAAAAAAATGGAGACTAATGAGGTGAAACTTTTAAGCCATCTTTCATAATTCTAGCACAAGTATTTACCGAGTTACTCGAGAAAATGTTAATTGTCTTAAGACAGTACGTTGTCATTATGGGGATTTTACGCCGGAAAAGGCTGTTTTCATATCTTAATGTAGTTTACCAACTTTTTATCCTGACTATATCTCCTCTTAACCTTAAAATGTACATCATTGCCATCCTAATAGTGAATTTAAATAAAAACAGGAGCATCAGAACAGCCAAAAATAACATTTCTCTATTTATCTAAAAAATGTTACCAGTATTGTTTTAAACCTTTTATTAGATCTTTCTAAAGGTTTTAATGCGGAAATTCAATTCCCTCACGTCAGCGTGCTGCGTGCGAACTCGTTTGATTGCAAAGCTTTGCATGGTGAGTTTTTACCGAAGGGAATCAACAGAAATGAAGAAAAATCACGCGAAAGAAGTCGCAAGTACCAGCTAGTAGAATATAATTAGAACTCATTAGCTTAATTTAACTTAATTTACTGCATATTGTTTTGGCAGTATTTTTTTAGCAAACAGGGAATTTTTAACGAAATTTCATTTAAATGTACCGTAGTAAATACGTAACTTATTAGTGAATTTCCTTTGGAAAGTGAACTATTAGCATGACCCGCACGGTGAAACTTAAGCCCGGGACCACCATAGAAGTTCCTAACGTGACCCCCTGAACGTTTTGAGGGGTCGTTCAAAATTGTATATATATATGTATGTATATATATATATATATATATATATATATATATATATATATATATATATATATAGACATATATATATATATATGTGTGTTTGCACCCTAGCGGTCGCATTTTTTGTCCGATTTACTTCAAATTTGGTAGGGACATACCTTTCTGTAATCAGTTGGACAAGTTCGTCGGGCAAAACAATCGGAAAACTCTAAACCCCTTTTTTGGGGATTAATCTTTCAAATTTTGAGTTTTTGGGCCCAAAAAGGATCAGAAATGCCCCGTATGTAAAATTAATGCATGTAAAAAGATGGAAATTAATGAGGCAAAAGTTTTAAGCCCTTTCTCGTCATTCTAGCATACATATTTACTGAGTTATTAAAGAAAATGTGTATCGACTAAACAGTACGTTGTCTTAAGGGGATTTTACACTAGAAAAGCCTGTTACTCCTTTGTTAGAGTACTTTTATCATCCCCAGCAACCTCACGCCTACTTTCAAGCCTGTCTGGACCTTCTCCTAACCTTATAATGTGCAAAATTGTATTCTCAGCTTTGCAAGTAAATGAACCCAGGAGTATCAGAACACCCAAAAAATCAACGTTTTCAGATTTCAATAAAAATTGGACAAATGTATGTTTTTACACTTATTTGAGTTTTACTAGTTTTTATGTGGAAATTCACTTACCTCACGTCAGCGTGCTGCGTGCAAACTCGTTTTAATTTTGTTTTGTTTTACTTTGTTGGATGAAGTAATAGAAGCGAATTCGCGTTATATCTGCAAAATGTTATCGAGTAAAGCGAATTGGTATAATAGAATACGGTATTTACAAAGTGAATATTTAAACAAAATCAAAATACACGTAAACTTTTTGTTTCTGGGTGACTTACGAATGGTATAGTATCCAAACAAACTGTCAATTATGTATGGTGAACTAAGTTACTTTACGACTATAAAAACTGTACAACTATTTTGTTATCACGTTTAAAGCAATTTCGTACTAAGATCGATCGTTACATACACAGCGAGGATTGTATGTCAGTAGAGCTATGCTCATCATATTGTAAAAACAAAGATAAGAAAAACTACCTGGGGCCACTTCTGTTGCAGTGATGGAAATGTAAACGTTGTTGAGTGATCGTGAAAGGTCAAGTGTTTGTTCTGTGCCCTGCAGCTACAAATATCATTACTACAAGTGTATTGGCATCTTCTATGTAAGGTTTGATTAAATCAGTTAGCGCTATGCAATGTACAAAGTTAAAACAGTTTTCTAGCAAATCTAGCAACAGTTTTTATTTTATTTAATAATTTTTAGTTGTAGTCGAAACGTTTTTATCAATACTATTATAGGACTAGTGGAACTGTTGATCGAAACTGAGAACAGTTTTATTTTCTTGTAACTTATTAAAATATTTTATTCAAGGAATTTTTTCGGACGTTTTCCATCACGATGGAAAGTATCCGCCAAAGTTCCTTGAATAACATAAACTCGCCATCGCCTACAATGATTTGAAACAAATAATTATTAAAATAGTTAGTGACCATAGACATCATACCGACTGTGATACCATTTCAGTATTTCGTGTATTACTGTTAAGCTCAGAAAATATTGTATGCTCTATAACTATGTTTTGTTGCCTAAAGCCTTGGGTACCTGACGGTGGTACGTAAAGACCTTTTAGGTGGTCCGTGTGCAATTATGGCCGTCTGCAAGTAAACAAAACCACAACCGATATTAATAAAATTTGTCTTTTATTTCAGTAAAATAAATATTTAAAGTATCATGATAGTGAGAAAATAATTTGCTAAACTAATTTTCTTCCAACTGAAAACAGCCGTTTTTACACCAATAGCTAAGTAAGAAAACTGACCAACTATTGATTTGTCATTTTGGACACTTATTTTACTGCCAAATATTTTATTGGATTGGATATTTGATTGGAGTTATTCGAGAAAATGTTAATTGTCTTAAGACAGTACGTTGTCATTATGGGGATTTTACGCCGGAAAAGGCTGTTTTCATATCTTAATGTAGTTTACCAACTTTTTATCCTGACTATATCTCCTCTTAACCTTAAAATGCACATCATTTCCATCCTAATGGTGAATTTAAATAAAAGCAGGAGCATCAGAACAGCCAAAAATAACATTTTTCTATTTATCTAAAAAATGTTACCAGTATTGTTTTAAACCTTTTATTAGATTTGTCTAAAGGTTTCAATGCGGAAATTCAATTCCCTCACGTCAGCGTGCTGCGTGCGAACTCGTTTGATTGCAAAGCTTTGCATGGTGAGGTTTTACCGAAGGGAATCAACAGAAATGAAGAAAAATCACGCGAAAGAAGTCGCAAGTACCAGCTAGTAGAATATAATTAGAACTCATTAGCTTAATTTAACTTAATTTACTGCATATTGTTTTGGCAGTATTTTTTTAGCAAACAGGGAATTTTTAACGAAATTTCATTTAAATGTACCGTAGTAAATACGTAACTTATTAGTGAATTTCCTTTGGAAAGTGAACTATTAGCATAACCCGCACGGTGAAACTTAAGCCCGGGACCACCATAGAAGTTCCTAACGTGACCCCATGAACACGTTTTGAGGGGTCGTTCAAAATTTTGTATATATATATGTATGTATATATATATATTGACATATATATATATATATATATATGTGTGTTTGCACTCTAGCGGTCGCATTCAAATCAAATCAAATCAAATCAAATCAAAATCATTTTATTGCCATTAGACTATATACATAGCATAGACAACAAGTCACAATTTGTTACATTGTGTATCAGCTAAAAATAAAATCAATAACCAAACAGAAATAATAACTAAAAACATTTTAAATTAAATTACAGAATTGTCATTGAAAAAATCATAGACACTGTAATATTCCTTATTTATGAGAAAAATCTTTGTCTGGCGTCTAAATTTAGTAACATCTGATTCCTGTTTTAGGTATATGGGCAAAGAGTTGAACAGTTTTATAGATGAGAAGTATGTTTGTTTTTCAAAATGAGCTGTGTTATGGCGTGGAATGGAAAGGGAAAGATTGTTTCTGAAGCTATAACGTGTATTTTGATTACAAGACTGAAATAACTCCTTGTTTTTTACCAAAAATGTTACACATTCCAAGATATACAAGCAAGGGAAAGTCAGCATATTGTTATAATAAAAAACTCCCCTGCATGATTCAGACATTTTCATTTCAAAAATCAACCGAAGCGCCTTCTTTTGACAACGAAACACTTGCTTATGCTTCACCGTTTCGAATCCCCAAATAGCCACCCCGTAGGCCATATGGGGGAGAAAACAGCCATAATAAAGTGACAACAGAACTTCTCTATTTGAAAAAAAGGCCAAACGACGGAGGATAAACAAACAACTGCTCAGCTTACTACAAACCTTAGCAATGTGAAAAGAAAAATTAAGACGGGAGTCAATGACAAGCCCCAAAAAGTTTGTTTGCTGACTTGACTCAATTTCAATATCACCAATCGTCACAGTGGATTTAGTAAATATTCCATGAAGGTCTTTCAATTTAAAATCAATAAACTGTGTTTTATCAGTATTTACAAGAAGGTTATTTTCGCTGAACCACTGTAACAGTTGACTACACTTAATGAAAGAATCGACCTCAAGAAAGCTTCTACATTTGTTAGAAATACTAAGGGAAGTGTCGTCAGCGAACAAACATAAATCAACGCCAGGAACACTGCTGGCAATATCATTAATGAAACATAAAAAAAGGATTGGTCCAAGGACCGATCCTTGCGGAACCCCGGAGCTGACAATAATTTCCTCTGACTGATGTTTACTAAGACAACCACCCTTATCAATGTAAGAGATCTCCACAGTCTGTGATCTTCCAATGAGAAACGGAGACACCCAATCAATTGCTCTTCCTCTAATGCCAAGATGGTTAAGTTTCTCTATGAGCAGTTTATGGTTCACCATATCAAACGCTTTACTAAGATCGAGAAATACACCAAAAACACTTTCCCTGCTATCCAGAGCCTTGGAAACATTAAATATAAAACTAAACATAGCATCAACTGTTGAGAAATGTTTCCTGAACCCAAATTGTTTATCAAAAAGAACATTGTTGGAAATTAAAAATGGATAAAGGCAGTTCAAATAAAGTTGTTCAAGAATCTTTGAAAATGTTGAGGTAAGAGAAATTGGTCTATAGTTATTTAGAATACTAGGATTTCCTTTTTTAAGCAAAGGTTTGACAACTGATGATTTAAGACATGAAGGAAATAAACCTTCCTCAAAGGTTAGATTTGAAAGATATGTCAGTGGATAAGCAACAGACTCAGATATCTCCTTTAAAATTTTGGAAGAGATACCATCTCTTCCAGCCGAATTACTCATTCTAAGTGAGTTAATGACACTGATGACCTCTTCACAAGTAGTAGGGTGTAAATACGGCATTTTTTGTCCGATTTACTTCAAATTTGGTAGGGACATACCTTTCTGTAATCTGTTGGACAAGTTCGTCGGGCAAAACAATCGGAAAACTCTAAACCCCTTTTTTGGGGATTAATCTTTCAAATTTTGAGTTTTTGGGCCCAAAAAGGATCAGAAATGCCCCGTATGTAAAATTAATGTATGTAAAAAGATGGAAATTAATGAGGCAAAAGTTTTAAGCCCTTTCTCGTCATTCTAGCATACATATTTACTGAGTTATTAAAGAAAATGTGTATCGACTAAACAGTACGTTGTCTTAAGGGGATTTTACACTAGAAAAGCCTGTTATTCCTTTGTTAGAGTACTTTTATCATCCCCAGCAACCTCACGCCTACTTTCAAGCCTGTCTGGACCTTCTCCTAACCTTATAATGTGCAAAATTGTATTCCCAGCTTTGCAAGTAAATGAAACCAGGAGTATCAGAACAGCCAAAAAATCAATGTTTTCAGATTTCAATAAAAATTGGACAAATGTATGTTTTTACACTTATTTGAGTTTTAATAGTTTTTATGTGGAAATTCACTTCCCTCACGTCAGTGTGCTGCGTGCAAACTCGTTTTAATTTTGTTTTGTTTTACTTTGTTGGATGAAGTAATAGAAGCGAATTCGCGTTATATCTGCAAAATTTTATCGAGTAAAGCGAATTGGTATAATAGAATACGGTATTTACAAAGAGAATATTTAAACAAAATCAAAATACACGTAAAATTTTTGTTTCTGGGTGACTTACGAATGGTATAGTATCCAAACAAACTGTCAATTGAGTATGCATGGTGAACTAAGTTACTTTACGACTATAAAAACTGTACAACTATTTTGTTATCACGTTTAAAGCAATTTCGTACTAAGATCGATCGTTACATACGCAGCGAGGATTGTATGTCAGTAGAGCTACGCTCATCATATTGTAAAAACAAAGATAAGAAAAACTACCTGGGGCCACTTCTGTTGCAGTGATGGAAATGTAAACGTTGTTGAGTGATCGTGAAAGGTCAAGTGTTTGTTCTGTGCCCTGCAGCTACAAATATCATTACTACAAGTGTATTGGCATCTTCTATGTAAGGTTTGATTAAATCAGTTAGCGCTAGGCAATGTACAAAGTTAAAACAGTTTTCTAGCAAATCTAGCAACAGTTTTTATTTTATTTAATAATTTTTAGTTGTAGTCGAAACGTTTTTATCAATACTATTATAGGGCTAGTGGAACTGTTGATCGAAACTGAGAACAGTTTTATTTTCTTGTAACTTATTAAAATATTTTATTCAAGGAATTTTTTCGGACGTTTTCCATCACGATGGAAAGTATCCGCCAAAGTTCCTTGAATAACATAAACTCGCCATCGCCCACAATGATTTGAAACAAATAATTATTAAAATAGTTAGTGACCATAGACATCATACCGACTGTGATACCATTTCAGTATTTCGTGTATTTCTGTTAAGCTCAGAAAATATTGTATGCTCTATAACTATGTTTTGTTGCCTAAAGCCTTGGGTACCTGACGGTGGTACGTAAAGACCTTTTAGGTGGTCCGTGTGCAATCATGGCCGTCTGCAAGTAAACAAAACCACAACCGATATTAATAAAATTTGTCTTTTATTTCAGTAAAATAAATATTTAAAGTAACATGATAGTGAGAAAATAATTTGCTAAACTAATTTTCTTCCAACTGAAAACAGCCGTTTTTACACCAATTGCTAAGTAGGAAAACTGACCAACTACTGATTTGTCATTTTGGACACTTATTTTACTGCCAAATATTTGATTGGATTCTGAATTATTTTACATTTTAGAAATAGGTGCTTATTAAATGTACTCTATTTTCAGTTTATGATTCTTTAACGGATAATTTTGCTATGTGTCTAATTACCTTAAAATAAACATCTGTGATGTAAATTGTTTCATCAACAAAAAAAACAAATACATACGTGTATACAAATTTCTTACACTTACATAAATATCTTAAACTGAGGTACGAGTACACCAATATTTTTGAAAAACCTAGTGGTACGCAGTGACGTAAAGTATGGAAACCCTGGCCTAAAGAGCTTTTGTATAATGCAGTTGATTTAAACTGAATCTCAATGGTATTATTATGAACAAAGAGCGAACTTTGAAGGCGGCCTTTGCCCTATGGAATAAAAGTTACATTGAAAAACACTTTGCACAACAACAGATCCAGGCCATTTTTTTCGTTTCCCAATCGTGAAAGTCTGTTGAGGTCTAACTTAAAAGTTTTGCTTACAAACTCAACCTTAGCATAATAAAGTAGTTGTGTCTATATATACTTCTATGTAAGTTTCTGTGCTAACGTTGGAAAACAGGATTCATTGGTATCACTCTTGGGTTTTGGTATCAATACATTGTGATGCATCAAGGTTCGTTTGTTCTGAACTGATTATATTATACTTACACAAATTAAACCTATCGTACATGTAAGCTCTGTGGCCGAAAGTCTTATCATAAATATACCAAACAGTGCATAAATACAAATAATTCGAAAGAATAAATTAATTGCGATATGAAAGGTGAACAAAGTTTGTTTGATGGTGTGGGTAAAAGTTTCAACATTGTGATAAAAGTTTAAAGAAACATCATTGCCACAAGAAATCTGACATTGAGTTTGTGAAAGGATAATCAAGTTCTGGGCAACTTGCTATGGCCTCACCCCCACAAAAGTAGGTCACTGTAGTAGGTCACCAGAACTATTGGCTATTTTATATTTTCCTTCATATTATTTATTTTACTGAAACATCAAATTTATCAATCAGTATCAGTCTGTCTGTCTATTTTTCCATCACGACAAAACCACTCCAGAAATTCTGCTAAAATTGTAGTCTATGTACTCAAGAGTATCATAGACCTATTTTCGTTTAGAAAGGTCCTCAGGGACTTCCAAGTCCCTGTGCTATTAAAATAGAGGAGAGTTTTATCTGGTTTATGTCACATGTGCTTTTCCTAATTAAATACATTTAAATAAACACGTCCATACTTAGTTAATATTCCGTTCAAACAAGAACGGGTTTTTTCAATAGACATTATAAATTTAATAACTTCTTCGAATACTCGACGTATGTACAATGGAGGGTTTACGAAACAAATAAATGTGATCCTTACTTAAAATTTACCTTTCAGCTCCTTTATATAATTGGATGGACATGTTTCATGCTGGCAAAATCAAAATAAAATGTATCAGAGAAAAACACAATTTTATAATGGTAGTATAAAATGCCCGTGCTTTGCACCGGGGTGAAAATTCAGAGTAGTAAAATCGTAAACAAAAGAATTACACTCTTTTGTTAGATATACTCCTTAAAACAGCTGTTTATTTAAATCAATTGAATTAGTAAAACACACATGTGACATAAACCAAATGAAACTCTCCTCCATATGAATAACATGGGAACTTGGAATTCCCGTGGGGCAGAACCCTGAGGACATTTCTAAACAGCAATAGGCCTATGACACTCCTCGGTACATAGACTACATTTGTGCAAAATTTCAGCAGAATTGATCCAGTGGTTTTGGCGTGATGGAACAATAAACAGACAGGTAGACAGACACCACCTCATTTTTATAATAGTAGTGATATTTACACGGTTGACAGATGAGCTTTAAAGCTTCGTCTTGCGCTCAGTCTTGTCCCATAACATTGATATACCCTTGGGTTTCCGCTTTTCTGCCCCAATTAAATTAATTGTACTTACTAATTTGCCTACCCTGTTCAAGGAATGGCAAAACCACTGCATCGTGTTTCTCTCCATTGAATACGAAAAGTAAAACATTGCACGTACAATAATCAACGTTACAGACCAAAGAAATACTATCAAACATGCATTTATATCAATCGTATTCTATTTTAATACACTTTGAGATGTATAAATTGTGGAGTATTATCTAGTTTATTTTTTCTGGTTTGGTTTATAACAACACACCCTTACTATTTTAAAGTAAAAAAATCGTTATTGTCCTATATATTAATACATAAATAAGTATTTGAAAGAGAGAGAGATCTAACATAATACTAAACCAATGATTATGCTTGATTGCTTCATTGATCAAATTAAAGTTGTTAGGTATACATTATACGATTTGCCTTATAATTTCCCCTGGGTTTTTGTGCTCTGTCCCATAGGTATTCAAAGCTCCGATGGAGGGATATAAATAAATGCAATTGCATTTTGAACACCTGTTGACAAATTAACCAAACACGGCTTCGCATCGAGAACATATGTTACAGACATTGCGTAAATAGTGACTAGTGGAATAGCGACATTGTGAGGAGTGAGATATAAAATTCAGAAGCTTGAGAAGTTCATTTGCTCGGGTTCGAACATCAATAATATCCTTTGAAATAATATAATCCCAAATATGAATCAAAATAATATAAGTAGTTTGTTATTATTATTGTTTTTGTATTTGGTTTTTAAAATTATTGTTAGCCATGACTATATTATTTGATGGTAATAACTTTATAAATTTACAGTATTTCTGGACCTAATTTATCTATTTAAAATTAAATGTAGTATTATTTTCATAAGTTGTACTAGATAATAAAAAAGTATTTCTGCATTTCTTAATGGAGTTTTAAAGCGATGAAGTAGTCGTTATAAACCACTCTAATGTCTTCCCAAACTGATTTTCTCCATTTTAAATTAATTACAGTTTTGTTTATGTTGGTAAATGTGACTTGTATCTGGTCTTAAGTAAATCAAGTATTCTTTATTGGCTACAGCATCGTTAACCCAGAAAAACTAAAACACTGAATTGTTTTAAGTAATTATGATCTATTATTTGAAAATAAAAAATAACGTAATTTTACCCTTTAAACGTAGTTATATATTATTTTATAAAACTCATTTATGCACTCATTTGAAAACCCCTACAAAGAAATGAACATAATGAACCTCTGAATAGTGTTAAATGAACTCATAAAACAATGACTGTCAAAAACAAATGTTTAGAGTAAGTTGAGTTGCAGTCCTGTTTTGTTTTGTTTTTGTTTTTTTGTCTATCTACGCCAGTGGCATTTTTAACGTTTTGTTTGTGTATAATTATGACTATTGTTGAAAAAAACCGCACATTTTATTTTTTAGCAATGAATCATACATTTCCTGCATTATATAATACGTAGTGTACCAAAATATTTGAAAAAATAAGCTGGACAGACTTGTTTTTTGTCTGATTTGCAATCCCTTACTTATAGGATATACGATAATACGGTAATATGCATATTTCACAATAAGCAGGAGAACATGGCTTTTAATTTTGACTCTCCAAATGCTAAACTCACATTGGTTTAAACTTGTATATAATTAAATAGCATCCTTGAACACGAAACTTTGAACGAACTCTTGATTTGAGGAGTTTTATAACAAAACGCAGGACAACATTTTAATGAGCTACGAACTGTGATAGTTTGATTGTATTTATTTATTAACATTCAAGCTGTCATATTTCATTAAATTGAAGCCCACTCAACTTTCCTTTGACCTTTCGAATGATTGCTAATTAATATTATTTACCATTATTAATTAAGGATAAATGTAAGATAACGTAACATAATTTTCTTACAAATTTCCCTTATTAATTTTACGGGAAAAAACCGACCATTTTGCATATTTTTGTCTATAGGGATGTGAGATTCGTGGCTTTTAATATAATAATGTTTTGTCTACATTTATTTCCCTTATTATTGGTTTTAATTTATGATAAGTATTTTAATCTGGTTGTGGCCTACTTCGACATGCATCAAACCCCCTTTCATAGTAAACCTGCTCAAATCCAAAATTATTTTCATTAAAAACCTGATATTTATCATAAATATTTTGGTGTAATACCCTACAACATCCCTTTACTGGTCAAATTAAATCGTAAATTCACATTGAACGCAGGTCTGCTTCAACGGAGGTATTTTATCATTACAATGATTCCCGCTTTTGGGATATTAAAATGTTAACTAAAAAAACTAATATTTATTTCAAAATCAACTTACTTCGCTCTGAAAATCCATTTGTAGCACACACCTTCTTTCTTGAGTTACCAAATATTATATTTCACTACTAGTCATGAAGGTGGCCTATTTCGAAATAGAAATTTTCGTGCCGAGTAGTGAACGATACTTTTCATCACAATGCAAATAACTACATTAAACTTAAACAAAAATTATCTGATGTTTCATAGTCTAGTAATTTTGTGTAATTAAACACAACACGGTTTTACAATTCATTTTAGTGTTAAAGTCAGCTGTTTTAATACAGAATCGTCAAAAATAACGAAATCACACTGGTGCTTCTGTCGAGCAAAACGGGAACTTCAATTGTTTAGGACAGGAAAAGTTTTGATTGAGACAGGCAATGTATTGTTTTTAACAGTAAAAGTAATTTTTTGGACAGGCAAAGTCAGCTGGTCATTTTTTGTTTTGTTACAAGGAAATCGATAATTTTCGTAAACCTCATCTGTATGGTTATGGCTTATGATTATGGCCATATGAAAATAATTTAAATTTCACTTTGAATATCAGCATAATATATAAAACAAGCATCTCTCTATAATTTTCAAAACAACCTGACGCAAAGCAATATAACGCAAAGCCAGAAGGTGGTATAGTGTGATATTAAAACTTCGGCCCACTCACGCCTACATGCCTACCTAATACCCCGATTACCTACATGGTGAAAATAGAAATCACGAGAACCGTTTTATAAAGGGAAATTAAAACGAGTTTTATAAAGGGAAATTAAAATGAGTTTTATAAAGGGAAATTGACTATCAAGTGAGTGAAAAAGAGTGGGTCATTAAAACCTACATAGTTATTGTTTTCAACATAGCTTTTTACTAATGTCCTATTAAGAGTGGCCAAAACATCAAGGAAACACGAATTGGTTTTATAACTCATAGTTCTAAGGATCAATTAGTTTTTCTAGTTTTGTTCACGATTATGATTATGGGTGTTTATAAAAATATTAGCCAATTTTCCAAATAATAACACGATATAGAAGGAATAAATCAGTAGTTCACTCTCTGTTGAAATATTAAATAATTTCTCGCTTTATCTAAATTAGTTTACAATATTTTAAGACGCCTAAAATTTTGTTGATATTTGGATCATGCCTAATAACCCAAAAGCAAAAACAAAAAAAAAACTCTTATAGAGTCACACAATCAGTTAATTGCTTTATGATTTTTTTCATTATTACAATGCCAGCATAATTTTGGTTTGAGTGCATTACAGTTAATTGCATTGGAAATTGCGACTCGTAGAGTAATGCCATGATATTAACCACCATCAAATGAAATTATTTTATATATTATGTTACATACTATTAATTTAATGTCTCGTATTGCCTAGTTAAATCATACTCGAATTACTTAAGTGGAACAAGCACTGACAATAATTAACAAATCACGATTTGATCATCACACTCCATGACAAAAACCTCCTGTTACAAACAACAATTGTGATATTTATGAATAAAATACCAATCTTAAATAAAAGTGATATCGAATTATGTTGAACTGGCTGGGAAACAATTCAAAAAAGGATAATTAGGTTATAAGGGTAATTTTCGTACTCAGAAATGATCAAATAAAAACATAACACTGGATTCATTATGGATGAAAATTATAAGCTTATTTCAGCCATCGTTGGGTTATTACTACTTTAAAAAAATGCTGAACTATGGAAGAAAGAAATCTCTCTCTGCCTCAAGGAGACTGACGCTGTGTCAAGCAGGATCAACTGGGCTTGATCCATCTTAGTTGCTTAAGACCTCGGTTTTATCATAATATTATTTTCCACTGTTTCATTTTCCTCTTTTATATGTTTTATAAATATATGCGTATTACTGTTGTATTTTCATAAACTAAATATGTCTTCTTTTGATAATCATGCACTATAGTTAGGTAAAATAGGTATTACATGTTGGTTAATTTTTATTTTAATATAATCCTAATGAAAAAGTAATACATTAAATCTTTAGCAAATTATATGTTTTAATAAAAATATTATTTATAGAATGTTTCAATGGCTGACTATTGTTAAATTAAATTAACGCATTAAAAATGACTGCCAAAAAAGTCAGGAATCTTGTGTACCATTTAAGACGGAGCTCCAGTCCTTTGTGTCAACTGTTTTTCCTATAAGACCAATAACTTTCAATGTCCGTCCTTTCTCAGAGAATTATCTGAAATTGATGATTTATGGTTAATTTTATAAGGTAAAATAATACCTAGCAGAATTTTAACATAGCAAATAGTTTACCTATCAAAAATTGTAATAATGAAATTGTGTGATTTTATTAGCGAATTTCCCCTATAGGGAAGAAGCTATTACCGTAGGTCTCATGGTAAGATTTAAGCCCAAGACCATGATAACTTTTTGTTTTGAGGTCCCCAGATGCCAAAAACACTATTCGTTCAAATTTATATATATGTATATATATATATATATATATATGTGTGTGTGTGTGTGTGTGTGTGTGTGTGTGTGTGTGTGTGTGTGTGTGTGTGTGTGTGTGTCCGTTAGCACGATAACTTGAGTAAAAAAAGGTCCGATTTTGATGAAATTTGGCTCAAATGTATAAAATGACATTCATCACTTTAAGTTCGAAAACCAGAAAAATCGGATCATGGGAAGGGGGGTTTATGTGGATTTTAAATTTTCCAAAAATCAGTTTTTTGCATTTTTCACCCTAAAATTTTTAAAAAACTTAATTTTGGTTTTGACCATGTTATAGAGCTTAAAAAACAAATAATATAGTTTTTTGAATTATTAACCTAGTTGAGTGGTTGCGGAGAAAATCCAAAAAAACCTACTCATAAAATCTCCCATGTTAATCTTATGGGAAAACGGTTTTTGGTTTTTGCTCAGTTCATTTTAATGTAAACTTCAAATTTGCTTTTACCAATCTGTTCAGCTCCACAAAACAATCATTTTGATGTTCAAATTGTGATTCTACGCCCAACCGTTGCAGAGATATTCAAAGTGCTAAACACAGTACGTTGTCCAATGTTATCCTTATGGAGAATAAATACAATTTGATATCTCGATTGTTTATGGATGTATGTTGATGAAATTTGGTATGTGGCTTCACGAAGTACTGGTATATTGATATTTGCACAAAAAATTGATTTTTTGTTGATTTTTCCGTAGCAGCAAACCTGCGTACTCAGCCCCCATGTTATTCTTATGGAGAATAACTAGAATGTTATATAGCGCTTATTTACGATTGAATATTGATGAAACTTGGTATGTGGCTTCGCCTGGTTAAATTCTATTTATATTTGCATAAAAACAATTGTTTGTGTTCCTTGTTTCAGCAAACCTACGTACTCATTACCAATGTTATTCTAATGGAGAATAATTAAAATCGCTTATATGTGAATATATTCTTATGAAACTTGGTATGCGGTTTTATGTGGTATTAAGACATATATTATGCATTGGAAATTCGCTAAGTATGCAGGTTTGCTGCGACGGGGGTATTATTACGATTACTATATGTGATATCAAAATTTTACTCCCTAAAATCGATATGCATTATTTCTCTTTGAAATAAGCCATAAATTAACGATGCCGGATATTCCGGTGAGGAAGGTGTGAAAGTTAATATTACCCTAAATGAAGAAAGCAGGCAGAAACGCGAAAAGTTTCGTGAGTGAAACTTAGGCTCACGGTCTGGTTAGTTATGGTCATTGTGTGCACAAAGTTACTCTTTACCACAAATGGAGTTTAGGTGTTTTTAAATATAAAAAACTTAGCATTTGTTAAAAAAGGTCAATGAAGAAATGCTTACATAATAACATAAAAAAAACTAGGAGTACGCTCAAATATTCACGTAATGGGATGACCGAACTCAGAAATAGTAGATGAAAAGTTCATGCTATTAACGTAAGTTCTACCAGAAATTTCACCACAAAATATTAAATAAAAAGTATTGATAAATTGTTTATTTTTATTTTGGTTAATTTTAGGTCAAAGGATAAATCTTTCTTAGTTATATTAAATTACATTAGAGGTGCACATTCTTCAACAAAAAATAACAGAGTAATTTGACTATAAAGTGAGGTATATGTTTTTAAATTGTCCGAGTACGCAGGTTTGATTTGACGGGGGTGTTTAAATATCATAAACTGGCAACATCATAAATCTGGCAAGAACACAACTGTTAGAAGTAGATACAAAACAAATAGCTGCTGCAATCTAGCGGATAAGCTATTAACTTACTCAAATGACTCACATTATAGGAGAACGTATTCTTTATTTATAATCACTGGTATAGGTTTTTTAATCGAAAAACTTCAAAAACCTTAGATAAATTAAATTAATTAATGTTAAACGGACATTAATTAATTTATTTAATCGTAAAACATATATATATATATATATATATATATAGGTTGTCTTGTAATTACAAAACAATATTTTATTTGCATCTCGTACTTCACAAGCAGTAATTTTTATCCATTGCTTTACCTTATGAAAACGTTACAACTTTTAAAAGTTAATTAGCTAAAAACGGTTTAACGAATGTGTTCCATTTTTGAACTGGACACATGAAGTGTACTGGAAAACATTTGTGTAAAATCTAAAAACGATCCGTGCAGCCGTTTTCACGTTATTGCATTACCAATACACACACACACCCACACACACACCCACACACTGACGGACAACGAATCATTGTCTCTGCTAATACATAGATTCCTTCACTTCGTTACGTCATCAATTATCAGTACCATTCAATAATAAAGTTCAGTAAAATATGCTGGAACAATGTTCATGTTTTGATACAAAGAAATTGGTAGGAACTACGATAAAATACAAAGACATAGAAAGATTATTCTATTTCATATATTGTTGACTGGTCTCCGAATTACTGATGGCTGTAAAAGGTATTATTGTGCCTGAGTCTGCCAGAGTGATCCTATATTTGTCTTTGTTTGTTGGCATACAAACAAGGATATACACCTTAAGAAGATATTTTTTTGAGAATTTGATTAAACTTTTCCAATCATCAGTATCAGAACGTCCACAATGTCCATCGCGGGAGCGCGTAAACCGCCAAAAAGGAGACAATTGAAAGATCACTCTGGAAAATCAGATAACATAAAGTAAATGTTAGTTATTCTACTAACTTTTATTATCCTTGTTTGCAACTTCAACAACATTATTCTATTTTCTTTTTGCTAGCTATGCATATTGAGAAAATTCCCAACAACTGTTTTACTTAAGTGAACATTTAAAATTTATTATTGAGGAATAACATTGGCTACATGTATTCTATCCCCACCAGTAGTAATATTTCAATATAATAGTTGTTCGAAGGATTTCCTGACAAAAATCGTGATTTCAGTGTAAGATTCATGGATAATTGCATCCTCTCTATTTAGATAGATGCATCGACACAAATAATGAATGAGAGTAGTATATTACTTTATTAATTCTTTATTTATTTATAAATAACTGCAAATCAAAGGAATCCAAAACCTTTTTATAATTAGACCACTGTTAAATTCCACCAAGAAAGTAATTTATTGGTAGGCTACGTATATAAGACCTCTCAATGTTAAAACTACTATTTAAATTAACTCCATAGTATATTTATTTATGTTATTATGTTTTAGCGAATTTCCCCTATAGGGAAGAAGCTATTACCGTAGTCGGCATGGTAAGACCTAGGCCCGGGACCATGATAACTTTTCGTTTTGAGGTCCCAGACCCCAAAAACACCATTCGTTCAAAACTGTATATATATATGTGTGTGTGTGTGTGTGTGTGTGTGTGTGTGTGTGTGTGTGTGTGTGTGTTTGCGCGGCATACATCGTGAGATCCGTTATATGGATACACACCAACAATGTGAGCTCCGTTTTCAATGTGAGCTCCGACCCCCCGGATCTCGGATTGAACTAGCCTCTAATTGGCTATCCTGACGAATAGAGAATCACGGAAATACCCGAAATCAGCCGAAATGAGGTGGAGCTCACTATCATGCGTTTTCCCAAAGTGTGCGAGTGTATAAGCTTCCAGAAAGTGACACCACGTCGTGCTAGCATCGCTTTTACACTCCTAGATTACACACGAAAAGTTTCATACGGTCGAAGTGGGATCCATGATCAAAGTTTTTGGCGCATGGGACTGTGAGAGATTTTGCAGTTCCCTGGTCGTGGGGATATGCCGAAGAACTGGATAATGTTATACAATGAGTGGAAGAGGAAAACTGTTGTGTAAACTTGGTAAGTACCCCGGTACAAATTATTATTATTATTAACCCTAATTACTGTACAATTGTTTACTGTTTGTTTTTATGTTACTGATACTGTTATTGTTGATGTATCTAAAGGTTAAGTTTTAAAGTAAAAATACTTAGGTGATAAAAATAATTTCAAATTCAAAGAGGCCTTCAGATTTAATTAATTATTTATAGTACGGTCATAACAGTGGTAATAGGCCGACTTTGTTTTTAAAACAATCGGTTTATGGAAGAAAAATAAAAAAGCTTAGACGGATCTCTGTCATTTGGGTTGTTCCTAGATTTGTTTATGTTTAACTCATCGAAGTAAAACTACTGGAGAGATCGCTAAGTGAGCTAAAAACGGTCCGCGTCGGACTGTGCGGAACAGAAATGGTGGGCCACTGTGTGCTCAGAGCTGATTCTGGCAATGAACGCGCTGTCGTTTACACGCTCCTGGACTTCACTGCCATGTTTGAATTGTAATGAAATTTATATATCCTTTGTGTGCGTGAACTACGGAATCCAAAAGTATAAATATTGTTTTATTTTACCGTGTTTTAATATTTTTAATAATTAAAAATTCTTACGTGTTATTAAAGAGGGACATGAAAAAGTTACTCAGCGAGGAAATTTTTTATTTTTAGGTTAGAAACAAACTTCCAGCGGGAAAGTTGTAGATAATTAGTTTCTCTAAAACTTTTATTTCAAACATTTTTCGGTAAAGTTGTTGGTTTGGCTACAATTCGTTTGGAAAGATGCTGAAACTTTTCGCCGCGCTCTATCCAAGACGTGCCACGCGCCGTGCCGCGCTGTTAAATTCAACTCAGTGATGCTGTGTTACAACATGACCTAGTTTTTTGGTAAAATACATAGTTATACGACTTTTGTACTGTACTTGTATTGTCTGATAAATAAATCATAATCAACTGTTATCATACACTGAAGATAATTTTTTGTTATTCAATAGCGAAATGTTGTATTAATGCAACATTATGTAATCGTTCTTACTACTCTACGTGGACGGGTGAACGAACCATCTTGGTAATTAATGTTTATTAAGAATACATTTGCTATTAAAAAGTATTTTTCTTGTATGGTATTCATTCATCAACAAAACTTTATGATATAGGCCAATTAACTTTCATGCAATCTACAATTTTTGGCGAACGTCAAAGTTTATATGCTACAATTCAAAGTTTCACTAGTCCAAAGAACGATATTACTGCTCATAAAAGAATTCATTCCAGTACCAAAAACTTAAACATCATTATTGAACAACACCTAAAGCCTAGTGGATCGTACATAAATTTATATGACTGGAAATATGAAAAAATCAGCCATAGAGGAGATTATTTTACAAAACTCCCAACTTTCTGTTCTTTTTACGCAACTAACCCTGGTCGAATATAGTTACTTTTGGTATTAAAAATTCGAGAGACTATTCAGGAATACGTATCAGAAGGCTATTCAACCATAAAAAATGTTCCCTGGCCGGAAATTCAATTCAAGTGAGCGCGCGTCGTGTTTTTCCCTATATCCCCCACGCTAAGCGCTGCCGCGGTGGCCCACCATTTGCGGCGCGACCTCGAACGCGGCCGGACCTAAATTTGGTTCGCTTCACCACGGGCGCGAGCGGTCCAGTAGTTTTAAGTCTTTGGTTTAACTCGGTGGGTAGGACTACTCACCAATAACCTATACGAGACCAATAACCTATACGAGGTTAAATGTTGCAGTTTTTTTGTTTAAACTATAATAATGTAGTAAAATGTATTTAACAATTAGTCATTATGAATACTAAATAATTAATACTTAGAGGCTTAGAGTATCATAACATCTTTAGATAATTTTACCTTGAAGGTTAGTAGATTTTTTTGAGGTTAAATAGCTGATTTAGCCTAAAATTAATAGTTGGTTAAGATTGTTGGTATGGTGTTAAAAATAGGCAGAGGCTACGTACACGTCCGACGTGAGCCGCTACTGTTCACGCCCGTTCCAAATTATGCACCGTACGTTAGTTTTCCTGTAATTTTTAAAACAGATTGAGAGCCAGAAAACCTCCTAACCTAACCTAACGTAACGTAACGTAACCTAACATAACCTAAAGTAACGTAACGTAACCTAACCTATCCTAACCTAAGCGGTAGCGATGTGAATTTGCCTTTACATTGGACGTGTACGTAGTCACTTCGTTAAAAATACAATGTTTCATAAAATGTTCATATTTCCCTGTCAGACTAGTGTAGATGAGATTTAGACATTGGATTAGATTACAGGGCGATTCTAAAGCAGGTCTAATTATCATTTGTTGGAAATATTTATTTTGGAATTGTGGCGGCCTTAGGATTTGCGGGGATCAAGGCAAAATTCACGAGAGGGGCCCTTCCATTTTCTTGACTTGACAGTCCAATTTTTAATTTTATTTAATTTTTCTGGATCTATGGCAAACATAGCTAGGCCTACTTTCATGCAAATACTAAATAAGGTCTTGACCTAATTTAGCTTATTATTTAACTTATTGGTTGGACTTGCAAAATTTCTATGATTTTCGACTGGCAAATAATAATTTAATGCAATTAGTTATCAGCTAATGAATTTAAATACACTTTTATTTAACCCTTATTTTCTGCCGACATCACACAGTATGATTGTCATTTTTGGTCGATGAGTTAATTATGTGACGTACGGTAGTTACTTTTTCGCTTATATTCCCCACTTTATGGGCCCCTTTCACATTTTACATTTTAATAGTGTTAAATACACTTTTTAGGGAGTTTGGAACGTTGGCTATTAATTTAAACTAAATTTCCGCAATTTTGGATAGACACATATTTCCTATTAACTTACTGGTACCTAAGGCTTTTTTCCTGAATTCATGGTGAGTGGAGATCCTGGTAAGTTCAGTTTTGAAACAGTTTGTATACTCTTGAATACTAAATGCATCATTAAAACTTCAAATGATTCAACCAATTCATAATGAGCTATTTTCATTTATAATTTAAATTTGAGGCGATTTCTCAATAAGTACTCATAACCAAAAACTATTTCTTAATAGCCTAAGGCCTGTTGCAGAAGCTAAGATAGTTCTATTAACTTAAATTCAGTTTTAAAACATTAATCCATACCGTACTTATATCAGTGTACTGTATCAGCCAAAGGTGCTGTTGAAATGCTTTCTAAAATAGATTTAGGCCAGGGAATACAGTAGATAAGTGCGATATCGAACACTTACATTTTGTTTTGTGATTTTAATATCGTCTGTTTATGACCGGTTTGTTAGCGAATTTCCCCTATAGGGAAGAAGCTATTACCGTAGTCGGCATGGTAAGACCTAGGCCCGGGACCATGATAACTTTTCGTTTTGAGGTCCCCAGACCCCAAAAACACCATTCGTTCGAAACTGGATATATATGTGTCCGTGGGTGCGATAACTCTCGTAAAAGTAGTCCGATATGAACTAAATTTGGTACAAACGTGTAAAGCAGCATTTATGACTCTAAGTTCAAAAACCAGACAGATCGCCCCATCCAAAGTGGTATTGTGGGGGGATTTTGTACCCCAAAAATGGGTTTTTTGAAGTTTTTACATTTAAAATTTTATAAAGTCTAATTTTAGTTTTCACTATTGGATTCAGCTTTAAAAAACACACATTTTGGTGTTTTGATAATTTCTCTACGTCAATTGGTTACAGAGATATTGACAGTGCTAAACACAGTACGTTGTCCAATGCTATTCTTTTGGAGGATAAGAAAAAAATTATATCTCGCTTATTTATGAACATATAGTAACGAAACTTGGTATACGGCTTCATCTGGTTGTGGTCTATTGTTATTAGCACAAAAAAATTTTTTACCGATAATTACCGTAGCAGCAAACCTGCTTACTCAGCCCCCATGTTATTCTTATGGAGGATAAGTAAATGTAATGTCTCCCTTAATTATTAACATAAACTAATAAAACTTGGTATGTGGCTTCACCTCTTTGAGTTATATTGATATTAGTATAAAAACCCATTTTTTGTGTTCCTTGTTGCAGCAAACCTGCCTACTCATTCCCCATGTTATTTTTATGGAGAAAATTTTAAATTGTATATATCGCTTATTTGTGAATATATTTTTATGAAACCTGGTATGCGGCTTTATGTGCTTTAAGACATATATATTATGCGTTGGAAATTGGCTGAGTACGCAAGTTGCTGCGACGAGGGTATTTAACTTATTGTTTTCAAAATATTCACTTTCCAGACATTACAGTACAAAACAGACTTTGTATTTGTATTTATAGATCCAGTGATGAGCGTGTTCCCAAAGGCAACTGAGGAGCTACCAAAAAACACGTGAAGAGATTCCTCAATCAGGCCAAAACTAGAATTATACAAGAGTAAGTTTATATAAATGTTTGCACTTAGTTCAATTTTCATAATTTATGGCGGGTTTTTGTTGTATTCGTATTATTCTGTCTTCGTTACATTGATTATTTTCCAACCAGGAATTAGGTAAGAAAGTATTCCAGTGAGCTTCACTGCAACACCATGGCCTAACCACTGTTTCCAAGAACTTGAAGTACTGGAGATATTTTGTATACACTCTCCCATTTTTGTATGATTCCGATGGAAAAACAGATAACTTTTTTCTCTATTGAAAGGTCTACAGAAATGATTTATTGTCTCCCTTCTGTTTAAGCGCTAGCATAGCATAAAATCTGTTTCCAGTAGTATACTTTTTTATGGAGGGATTCCCCTCCTTCCACTTTACTTCCTCCTGGGCGAGACCCCAACCTACTATCAATAAAATAAAATCCTGGCTTCGTCACTGTTCAGAAGATTGTTAACTGACTCACTTTTAATGTTTAAGCTCTATTAATATTGAATATCCTCCAAAGCTGATAAGATAATTAAAAAATACAGGTTATTTTACCTCCGTCTTCAGCTTTAAGTTAATCCAAAATGGACTACCGCGGTTTCAGAAGCTTAATTTATCTTCCATCTTCAGGACTTGAAGTTCAATAAAATTTTACTGAATTTGCATGTCTGTCATCAAATGTTTAAAAAAGCCTCACGACACCAAACATAAACACACGACACACGACAGCGAAAAACATTTTAAGTGCACTGTTAATGCGTACTGGCCGATAGGTGAACGCCGACTGAGGTGGACATGGCAGAGCGGAAGATGAAACTCCTGTTGGAATTTGGACTGCCTTATCGTAGTTCCTGAACTTAAGTCCTGGTTAACTTAAAGCTGAAGACAGGGGTATAATAACTTGTATTTTTTAATTTAAGCTCGAGTCACAAAACTTGTTACGTCTCTACCTGCTTCCCCCATAAGGCCAATTAAAAGCCCGTCATTTTGAATAGCAAAAAATACCTAGTGATTTCAACGATCAAAATTTGTATATATAATATATTCATTCAAAAAATTCAAAATGTTCAATATTTACGATGTTTTATGAATGAACTATATGTGATATGAAATAGGTATGAATATATGAATTCCTTAGGTTTTTGTTGCTATTTAAAATAAACAATACATTTGATTTAGGATAATCGGATGAAGAGGGATGGGCTTTAAAAGTTAACATTGGTCTAATGAAAGAACAGTTCGCACGCAGCTCGCTGACGTGAAGGAAGTGAATTTCCACATACAAAACTTTTAAAACTCAAAACCAGTGTAAAAAATACAATTATTCAAATTTTGTTGAAATATGAAAACTTTAATTTTTTGGCTGTTCTGATGCTCCTGGTTTAATTTCCCTGCAATGCTAGGAATACAATTTTGTGCATTATAAGGTTAGGAGAAGGTCCAGTCAGGCTTGAAAGTAGGTGCGAGGTTGCTGGGGAAGATACAAATAACCAACACATAAATAAGATGCTTTTCTAATGTAAATACCCCATAAGACAACGTATTGTATTGAGCCGATATACATTGTCTTTAATAACTCGGTAAATATATACGCTAGAATGACGAGAGAGGGTTTAAAACTTTTGCTTCACTAATTCCCATCTTAATACATGCATTCATTTTAAGTCCGGGGCTTTTCTGATACTTTTTGGGCTCAAAGATTCGAAATTTTAAAGAATAACCCCCAAAAAATGGGTTTAGCGTTTTACGCTTGTTTTGCACAACGAACTTGTCCAACTGATTATAGAAAGGAACGTTCCTACCAAATTTGAAGTAAATCGGACAAAAAATGCTACCGCTAGAGTGCATACACATATATATATATATATGTATATAATTTTGAACGACCCCCAAAACGTGTTCAGGGGGTCACGTTATGAACTTCTATGGTGGTCCCGGGCTTATGTTTCACCGTGCGGGTCATGCTAATAGTTCACTTTCCATAGGAAATCCACTAATAAGCAAAGGACTGGAGCACCATCTCAAGATTTGTTTAACATAATGTAAATTGTTCGTTAATAAGTTTTGTATTTGTTTCAGCGAACAAGGTTTAAGGACACAGCAGTTACATGGCGAACTTCAGTAATATATAAAATATTGTATAGCTTTCCTTTATTTATAACATTTTTTTAATAAATAATAATTTACAAAATATAAAATTATATTTATTTGACCATTTCCTTTTATTGATAAAGTACCCTTAGGCTACTTTGAATTTGTCTATATTTCATTTGCCTGACAATACAATTTGGTTATTAAGATTAAATCATGTAAGTAGGTGTGTGAATGCTTTAAAATGTATTTGCTTGACTAATTCTAATTTTAAAAAATACCACATCAATAATTGCAAATATTTTTGTAAATAACAATCATATATGCTTACAAACAAATTGTGGATTGTTTAAAAATGTGTAGTAGGCAAAAGTTCAGGATTTTTGAGTAACAGGTAACTTTTGTTCTTAATCTATGATTCACAATAAATTTGTTTAAAATTATAGTATGATAAACTATACTTTGAGCTGAATCTCAAATATATAATTTTGTTTGTATGTTGAATATCCATTAACATTTAAACAGTTAGTTCCATTACGCTAAGACAATTGTATGAGGCTGTTGCTAATTGTCATACAACAATCAGTGTAAATTAATTTTAACTCAATCTAGTATCATTATTATTGTTGGCAGCAATATTAATTTGTAGTTACAATGAAAACTTGCAAACCATCATATAAACATGTAAGTTAGTAGGGGGTGCCCCCTACTTAAGTTCAATGAAAAAATCCACTGCAAAATCAAGGTTCATACATACTTTGTACAGATTTGCTGAGTCGATTTATTTAAGGTTTTAAATTTAACCAGAAGAGACAGTTTGCATGGTAAAATCAGCTGTAAGGTCACGTGATCACCAATCCAATCTGCAGGGTTGCTGGAAACACAATATTTATCGTACGCGTACCATATTTTCTACATAATTGTACTTCAATAATCGTAATAATTGTACTTAATATCGTTTAACTGCTTACATTCTATGATCAGCTGTTGTTTTATGATACTAATATGTTGTTTTCATTTATTTGTATTATTAGATTAACGGATTAAAGGTTTGAATTTTCTTTCTGCATATCTAGTGACAATTTAAAAATAGCTGTACCATTATTATACCCTTAAGGTTGGCAATACTTTATAGTATGTTGTTGATTTGTTGATTTATGCATCAGCTGGACGCCCTTGTAAGACATCTTTGCTGCGAACATTACTCTTATGGAAATAATCATACCTGGTCTGAAAGCTCTACGAACCTTGCTGCAAAATCAGGGCCCATTTTAGCTTCGTGCCGCCCCTAGGCCATATGAAGCTTGCCGCCCCCTTCCCCCCACAACTAGGGACAAGGGAAGAAGTCGAAGTTTAGTTGTCGCAAAGGGACCGCGTTGGCGGTGGTCGAGAGAGTGATCTAGGCCCGCAATAAGTGCTATTTATCTTCGTTTAGCGACGATTTAATGTTATTTTGCACCCCCTGGCAGGAAAACTCCTCACACCAGAGCAATTAGCAGCTGGAATTGATAAGCAAATTCTCAGTGCTATGTATATATTTGGATATACACCCTAAAGCTAATGTACCACAGGTAATTTAAAATGAATATCAACGAATAGTCTTAGAATTTATTCAACTGTAGTTTCACAGTATGCTAAAAAATAAACGAGTACGCACGCAGCACGCTGACGTGAGGGAAGTGAATTTCCACATAACAACTTTTAAAAATCAAAATCAGTGTAAAAAAACACATTTAGTCCAATTTTTATTGAAATCTGAAAACATGGATTTTTTGGCTGTTCTGATAGTCCTGGTTTCATTTACTTGCAAAGCTGGGAGTACAGTTTTGCGCATTACGAGGTTAGGAGAAGGTCCAGGCAGGCTTGAAAGTAAGCGTGAGATTTCCGTGGATGATAAAAGTACTCTAACAAAGGAATGGCAGGCTTTTCTAGTATAAAACCCCCATAAGACAAGTACTGTGTTTAGTCGATAAACACTTTCTATAATAACTCGGTAAATATTAATGATAGGATGACGAGAGAGGGCTTAAAACTTTCGCCTTTCTAATTCCCATCTTTTTAAATGATTTTATTTTACATCCAGAGCTTTTCTGACCCTTTTTGGGCCCAAAAACTCGAAATTTTAAAGATTAATCCCCAAAAAAGGGGTTTAGAGCTTTCCGATTGTTTTGCCCAACGAACTTGTCCAACTGATTACAGAAAGAAATGTCACTACCAAATTTTAAGTAAATCGGACAAAAAATACGACCACTAGAGTGCAAACATATATATATATATATATATATATATATGTCTATATCTATACATACATATATATAAATATATATATACAATTTTGAACGACCCCCCAAAACGTGTTCAGGGGGTCACGTTAGGAACTTCTATGGTGGTCCCGGGCTTAAGTTTCACTGTGCGGGTCATGCTAATAGTTCACTTTCCAAAGGAAATTCACTAATGAACTAAAAGCTAAACTCATCGACAAAATCGTCATCCAGATCGTTTCTTTAGTTACCGACAAAATGTGTTGCATTCAATCTTCACACGAGGCTCGATTCACAGGAGCGATAACGCGGCAATCACGGAGATATTGCAGGTGTCGGTTTAGAAACAAACTAACAAATTATATTAAAGTCTAAACCAATCGGAATTTATTCAAATCAACATTTTTTGAAATATTCCTATTACATAGTGGATTCTATAACTTAGATGAGTTTATGGACCGCTTAGGAAACAATTAAATTATTTTTAAATAAATAGTTGGGTTTGTTTTAAACTTTTTCTTAATTTTGTTATACATCTAGGATGTGTTAGTTTGAAATTATTGTAAATACTGCATAGTTATAACCATTAGTTAGCCTAATATCAAAATGTAGGCTATATATTTATTACATTGATCCACAACTAAGAGGTTGTTTTATATAAATAAAATATTATTATTGTTACCTTACGGGTGAGTAACACGTTAATGTCTAGACAATGTTTGAGCTTAGTCAGTTGATTCCTTCAAGTTATAACACATTTTTCGTCAGAGGTTGTTTTGATTTTGATCGACCACAATGGCTTTAAGCTTATGCAGTTTCCTACAAATCTATATAAAGCATTAGTTGACTGTACAAAATAATTAATTTGTCAATAAATTTCTAATGTATTTCTTATAATATAATATTTTACGTTTATCGTCCATTCATTTTAAAATAATTCCGATTTTATATTTTTTTCAATATACATAATAAGGGTTTCCAGTGAGGGGTTGAATATAAAAATCCGTGTGATGGAACTCAAGTTAAATGTACAAAAATACCCCTACAATAATTATATTTTTTTCAAAATATGTAACCAAAGAATTAGAGGTATTTTAGGTTTTTTTTACCTGCAACTCAAAAACGGTGGGGTAAATCGACCAAAGTGGATGGTGATTTTCTTAAACTTTGGAAAGTATACTACCAACAGTCATCATACAATTCTTAAAAGTGAGAAATGTTCACTTAGGTGACATTTACCTACGCAACTAATGCCAAATGCCATTCAAATCACATAGCTTAAACTAATTAACCTCATACCTCGTTTTTATTTAGTGGTTTTGGGTAAGAAACAATGCACCATTTGTTTATTTTGTCCGATATTTCGCGCGAGAAATACTCGCCGCTATCTCGCCGCTGAACATCGGCCGTGTGAACAATAGCGGTGACGTCGCCCTTCATGACTGGCAAAGACGAATAAACAAATTAAACACTTTGATCCACGCGTCCTTCCTGCCTTCGGCATAACATATCAAATAGAAAAAAAATTATTTTAACTCAATCTTAAAGATGATTTACAAAGTTTAAAAAAGTAAAAGTAGTATTGCAAGTAAGATTACAATATTTTAAATCCATCTAATCTGTAGACAAATTTATATTTAAAAATATACTCCCAAAAATTTGCCGCCGCGCCGTAGGCCGCGGCCTACTTTAGAAAATGGGCCCTGTGCAAAATTGCTAGAAGTGTGAACAGTGTAGACTTGCGTATTTGCAGGAAAGATTTTGCAAACAAACATGTTATCAATGAATATTAGCTGCACATATTCCACTGCAAATATGCCACAAACTTATCTTGCAAATTTGCAGCAAACTATCATGAAAACATTCTGCAAACATTTTTTGCATAGTTGCTGCAAATATTCAGTGAAAATTTTCCGCAAACATTCAGCGGAATTTTCCATACTTGCGGAAAGTTCTTTGTAAACAAACATGTTTGCAATGCATATTTTCTGCAAACATTTTGGTTTGCGGTTGAAAATGTTTTGCAAATTTTCTGCAAATTTGTTGCAAATTTTCCTTGCTATCTGGGATGGAGCTCACGTCGACCTATACACAACTGGAGCTCGCATCAACTTACACATTTCCGGAGCTCACGTCGACTTACATGCCGGAGCTCACATTATATTACAAAATTCAAGTTTGAAATTGTAATGCAATCTTAAAAGCAAAATGCACGAAGTCAAGCATGAAACAGACTCTAAAGAAGTGTTATTTATTTTCTCGGAAAAAACATTCCTTATGCCGGATCTCACAATACTGTGTAAAACCATGGATCTCAGATTGAGTGCTACGCGCGTATGTGTGTGTGTGTGTGTGTGTGTGTGTGTGTGTGTGTCCGTGAGCACGATAACTCTCGTAAAAATTATCCGATTTTGATGAAATTTGGTATAAACGTGTAAAGCAACATGTATGACTTTAAGTTCGAAAACCAGCCAGATTGCTCCATCCAAAGGGGTATTTTGGGGGTTTTGTACCCCAAAAATGGGTTTATCGAATGTTTTACATATAATTTTGGAAATAGTCAAATTTTAGTTTTTCCCATTCACACACAATTTGGCATTTTAATCATTGCTCCACGTCAATTGGTTACTGAGATATTGAAAGTGCTAAACACAGTACGTTGTCCAATGTTATTCTTATGGAGGATAAGAAAAATTCTATATCTCGCTTATTTATCGACTTATCCTGACGAAACTTGGTATATTGCTTCATTTCACTGTGGTCTATTGATATTTGCATAAAAACCCATTTTTTGGCCGATAGTTCCCGTATCAGCAAACCTGCACTCAGTCCCATGTTATTCTTATGGAGAATAATTAAAATGTCATAAATCGTTTATTTATGAATGTATATTGATAAAACTTGGTATGTGGCTTTGTGTGGTATTAATATCAATTAATATGGATTGGAAATTCGCTGAGTATGCAGGTTTGCAGCTACGGGGGTATTTATTTATTGTATTTGTTTACCTAAAAATGTTCCTAGGAAGCGAACTTTCTAAACATGCTCGGTATAAAATACAACTACCAGCTACTTATACTATAAAACATTTATATGTTACATTATATATAACACAA
This sequence comes from Allygus modestus, assembly GCA_963675035.1. NCBI lineage: Eukaryota > Metazoa > Arthropoda > Insecta > Hemiptera > Cicadellidae > Allygus > Allygus modestus. Next base: position 139,695,863 of record OY776116.1, read on the forward strand.
CAAAAATGTGCCATTGAAAAATGTGTATATGTAAACACACAGAACGCCCTAGTTTGGTTTAAATTCCCCAGTGGTGTGTTTAACAGAGCTGTCTAGCGTACGAGGGAACTGCACGTACTAGTGTAAACGATGCCGCACGCAGCACGCTGACGTGAGGGAAGTGAATTTCCGCATTAACATCTTTAAGACATCTAATAAAGAGTTTAAAACAACACTGGTAAAATTGTTTTGAAAAATTTAAAAATGTATTTTTTTGGCTGTTCTGATGCTCCTGGTTATACTTAAATTCACTATTAGGATGGCAATGTTGTACATTATAAGGTTAGGAGGAGGTATAGTCAGGATAACAAGTTTGTATAGGGGTACTGGGGGTGATGAAACTACATTAAGATATGAAAGACAGCCTTTTCCAGTGTAAAATCCCCACAAGACAACGTACTGTGTTAAGACAATTAACATTTTCGTTAATAACTCGGTAAATGTTGGTGCTAGAATGATTAAAGAGGGCTTAAAATGTTCACCTTACTAATCTCCATCTTCTTACTTGCATTAATTTGACATTCGAGGCTTTTCTGACCCTTTTTGGGCCCAGAAATTAAAATCCCAAAAAAGGGGGTTTGGGTTGTCCGATTGTGTTGCCCAACGAACTTGTCCAACTGTTTGCAAAAGGGAAGGTCCCCTCCAATTTCAAGTAAATAGGACAAAAAATGCGACCGCTAGAGCGCGAACACACATACACACACACACACACACACACACACACACACACACACACACACACACACACACACACACACACACACACACACACACACACACACACACACACACACACACACACACACACACACACACACACACACACACACACGCACACACACACACATATATATATATATATATATATATTACTTTGTTAGCTACCCCCCAAAACGTGTTCAGGGGGTCACGTTAGGAACTATGGTGGACCCGGGCTTAAGTTTCACCGAGCGGGTCATGCTAATAGTTCACTTTCCATAGGAAATTCACTAATAAGGCAATCATGTTTATTATAAGATATTTTATAATCTGGTGGATAATTTATTCTGTAAAATGTTACGTACGTTAGAGTTAGGCTTAGTAAAATAAACTACGTTTCATTAAATCGCCAAATTTACACTTATGCTGTACTTACATACAATATACGATAAATACACATATCGGATGGTACAAGGTGATCGATTTCAAACAATTACACCTGTCATCAGACCCAATCAGAGAAATTTCTTAAAGATTTTTTTTAAAGTTTCTCAGTGCTAAAAGGCGCTTTTGCATAAAACGGTCTTTGGTTTGATAAAAAATATGTGCAGGAAAGTACATTATCTCTAAAACTGTGTATTTTTACTACAGCAATTTTGAGTAACAAATCATTTAACCTATCCACTTTACAGTTATTATGTAATAATCATAATGGTACAAAAAGTATCCAAAATTGAATTTTTTGTTTACAAATCAACCGAGGAATAACGATTGGCTAAACGTAGTGGTTCATATCCTTCCCACCAGATGTCAGCGCCAGCTGCAGTGGCGTCAACAACTGCTGCTACCAAGCGGCAGAACGCTGAACCTTTAAGGCCACTGTCGGTAACATAGTTTTTACGTGAAGTTATTTTATCAAAAGAAACGAGTTCGCACGCAGCACGCTGACGTGAGGGAAGTGAATTTCCACATAAAAACTTGTAAAACTCAAAATTCAGCGGAAAAACATCCATTTGTCCAATTTTTATTGAAATCTGAAAACATTGTTTTTTTGACTGTTCTGATACTCCTGGTTTCATTTACTTGCAAAGCTGGGAATACAATTTTACGCATTATAAGGTTAGGAGAAGGTCCAGACAGGCTTGAAAGTAGGCGTGAGGTTGCTGGGGATAATAAAAGTACTCTAACAAAGGAATAACAGGCTTTTCTAGTGTAAAACCCCCATAAGACAACGTACTGTGTATACCCGATACACATTTTCTTTAATAACTCGGTAAATATTTATGCTAGAATGACGGGAGAGGGCTTAAAACTTTCGCCTTTCTAATTCCCATCTTTTAACATGCATTAATTTTACATCTGGGGCTTTTATGACCCTTTTTGGGCCCAAAAACTCGAGATTTTAAACATTAATCCCCAAAAAATGGGTTTAGAGTTTTCCGATTGTTTTGCCCAACGAACTTGTCCAACAGGTTATAGAAAGGAACGTCCCTACCAAATTTGAAGTAAATCGGACAAAAAATGCGACCGCTAGAGTGCAAACATATATATATATATATATATATATATATATATATATATATATATATATATATATATATATATATATATATGTCTATATATATATATATATATATATATATACAATTTTGAACGACCCCCCAAAACGTGTTCAGGGGGTCACGTTAGGAACTTCTATGGTGGTCCCGGGCTTAAGTTTCACCGTGCGGGTCATGCTAATAGTTCACTTTCCAAAGGAAATTCACTAATAATTAGTGTCAGATTTTAAGCAGTGTTGGTTTTTTGATACTTAACAAATAACAACATCATATTTAACATTGAGTTAAGTTATGGATGTAGAATAGATCTCAATTATTGACATATATCATGAAAAGCTTTATTTTACTGTCTTTTTTTTTATTCTGTATTAATAAAATTGTTTGAATATATGTCTATATATGTGTGCGAATATATGTATGTGTATAGTTGGATGTAGGCACTAAATATTCTGAAGCTCATAGTTTATTATCCTCAGCAGCTATTCTAATTGTTTTTTTAATTTTGTATACTATATGTAAATGTTTTAATAAACCTATACTGTCATCAGCTTGGCACATATTTTTTTCCTTTCCTTCTTAAGTTTGTTTACTAAGTGAGGGGCCCCCATTCGGGCTTTGGCCTAGGGGCGACCCTTTTATTCACCAAAATTGTTAGTCAATTGTTTTTATTTGTAATTCAAAAGTCACGTAATATTTTCTCCTACGATTTTTATAGTTGATTTATTATTGAAATTATACAATTCATGTGTTCTATTGTACTTGTTATGTAAATGCATACTGTACTGTATATTGTTGTAAATAAAGATTTATTACTATTATTATTATTGTTTGTCACAGTTTAAAACAAATACTTAAATTACAAGACGAGTACACAATAATATCTCGAGATGAACGGACTTTATTACAACACAATATAACAGTAGTCTAAATGCAAACGAAGCCATTTCTTGGATTTATGCTGTTTGTGAATGGACTGAATTATAGACTATAATCTAGTGACATGTTATAACAGTACTGTTACGATGAGATGTTATGCGGTTATGCGTTTCACCGTAATGGCTCTAGAATATTTATTTCGGTTTGCACGGCACATTACACCATTTTATTTTTTTGCTAGTTTTGTTAAAAAAAATAATGTAAAATTAGTTAGAGCATATTTTAATAAGAGTTTAAACAGGGGTTTAACTTGGATAGTACTGTTGTAGGGAAATAGTTTAAACTCCTGTGCGTCCTGAACGTGAACATTGTAATTTTAAGACCAGGCTAAGGTCATGCGTAAAGAAGAACTCGATGAAGCCATATGTGTTTTTAATTTATAGTATGCCAGAGGACTTGGTGATAGGTTAAGGGGAATTGTAAAATCGCATGTCTGTGCTTGTTGACACTTCCAAACCATCAAATTTTGAAAAAGTGGAATTGATGGCAATGGTGGGGGGGACGAATAATTTTAGAGGGGGGGGGGTTCAAAATTTAAACGATAGGCTTAACCACCTTGCTGCCAGTAGCTGCTGTGGTAAGTTGCTCTGGGTCGAAACACTCCCTTTAGGTATGACAGACAGGATGAAAATGACCTTATAGCAAAGCAAAACAAATTGATCAGAGAAAAAAAGGAGTTTTTAAGCATAATTAGTAACCTAGACAGATCTTGCTTTACAAAATATGGCCTACATATAAATGTTAAAGGGAAACAAATCATCTGTAGCCTAATAAATGGTGCCATTAATCGCTTCGTAAATATTGCAGTAACTGCCAGAGAAATTATGGAGCCGGTCGGGGAAAATCATCAGGAGACTGTCAGGGAAAAACTGAGACTCTCAGGGAAAAATCTGAAACTGTCAGGGAAACGTAAAAAGTCAAGAAAAGGCAAAATACCCCCGTAGCAGCAAACCTGCGTACTTAACGAATTTCCAATGCATATATATGTATCTTAATACCACATAAAGCCACATACCAAGTTTCATCAATATACATTCATAAATAAACGATTTATGACATTTTAATTATTCTCCATAAGAATAATATGGCGGCTGAGTATGCAGGTTTGCTGAGGGAAGGAACACAAAAAATGGGGTTTTATACAAATATCAATATAACTCATTTAGGTAAAGCCACATACCAAATTTCATTAATTTATTTCCATAATTAAGGGAGATAACACGTTACTTATTCTCCATAAGAATAACATGGGGCTGAGTATGCAGGTTTGCTGCTACGGGAGCCTTTGGAAAAAAATGTTGTTTTGAGCAAATATCAATGGTCCACAACCAGATGAAGCCGTATACCAAGTTTCGTCAGTATACGTTCATAAATAAGCGAGATATAAAATTTTTCTTTTCCTCCATAAGAATAACATTAGACAACGTACTATGTTTAGCACTTTCAATATCTCGGTAACCAATTGACGTAGAGAAATGATCAAAATACCAAATTGTGTGTTTTTTAAGCTGAATCCAATGGTAAAAACTAAAATTAGACTATTTCCAAAATTATATGTAAAAAATTCAAAAACCCATTTTTGGGGTACAACTCCCACAAAATACCCCTTCGGATAGAGCGATCTGGCTGGTTTTCGAACTTAAAGTCATAAATGTTGCTTTACACGTTTATACCAAATTTCATCAAAATCGGATAATTTTTACGAGAGTTATCGTGCTCACGGACACACACACACACACACACATATATATATATATATATATATACAGTTTCGAACTAATGGTGTTTTTGGGGTCTGGGGACCTCAAAACAAAAATTTATCATGGTCCCGGGCCTAGGTCTTACCATGCCGACTACGGTAATAGCTTCTTCCCTATAGGGGAAATTCGCTAATTCCCTATAGGGGAAATTCGCTAAAACGAGGTCTAGGGATGTAAAAAATTAAATGTGAAAGTCAAGGTAATACTTTTAATGTTAGAGGAATTTTAAGTAAATTTGGACAGATTGAAGTATTTTGGATGAAGAAAATCCAGATTTTTTTTAATAAATGAGCATGGATTAAGCAACGAAAAACTAAATCAAATAAAAATACAAAACTATAGCCTACTAAACTGACTGCAGAGATGGCAATGGGAGGATCAGCAATTTATAAGAACAATGCAACCGAGATTTAAAATAACTTACAGACTGTCTAACAGGCTGTCTTGGTGTAAATATTAGGTACAGGAATACATTTATCTAAAAATCAGCATTTTGAGTGTACTGAGGTAAAGTTTACTTCAGGAGGGAATCATTTCTTCTTATCCTCTCTTCATAGGAGTCCAGATGGTAACTTTGCCAGCTTCTTAGACAAACTGGGTAGTTACGTAGATAATATAGGGAATAATGACAAAACATGCTTTATTGGCTCTGACCTAAACATGGATGTATTAAAGGAGGGTGTAAATTTGAAAAAAATTACTAACACCTTGAGAAGTTTTGGACTGGAAACTGTCATAAGATCACCTACAAAAATAACAGATACCTCAGCTACATGCATTAATAACTTTATAACAAACAGTAAAGTTGTACACAAAAATTACGTTATTGAACCACACATTTCGGATAAAAAATCATGAGAAATCCAGAAGAAAACAAATTTTAGATCATTGAAAAATTGCAAATTACAGGAATTGAAAATTAGGCTGGGTAGGGAAACGTGGATGGACGTTTACAATGAAGAAGACTATATAACAAATACAAGATATTTGTGAACACATTTAAATACTTTTTTGACATAGTATGTCCACTTAAATAAATAAAGGTAAAAAATATAAACCAACTTAGGTGGATAAATGAGGTCGTCCTTAGAAACAAAGAAATAGATTGAAAAGTACAGTAAGTGGAAGGATGATAGATCATTAGTGAATAAGGAAAGATACACAAAAGCATTACACGATTATAGGAAAAGCATTGATGAGGCAAAGGCAAATGTATATAATGGGAGGATTTCAAACTCTAATAATAAATCCAAATAGACATGGAGAATCTTCGATGAATGGAGAGGTAACTCGAAAGCAGATTCGCAGAGCTTAATTATTACACACGACAACAAAGTGATATAAAATCCGATTGTAATTAGTGAATTGTTAAATGAGTTTTTTATAAATGTGTCTGTTAAGATAAATGAGGAAATCGAAAGTAGCAAGTTCGAATCCATATCCCTGCCTATTCTGTCACAGATAAATCGCATTAAATTATCAGAATTAAACAAATAAACCTCAGAGAGCTAGTTAAGGTTTTTTAATTTTTTTCACCCAAGATATCATCAGGCGTAGATGGAATCTAAATGAAAGTTTTTGAATTCTATCAAAAAGAAATCGAGCAGCCTCTCTTGCACCTCGTCAACAGTTCATTAGGTCTTGGACTCTTTCCTGGTGGCTGCAAGGTGGCAAAGGTGAAGCCACTTTTCAAAATGGGAACGAAGGTGAAATGTGTAACTATCGTCCGGTCTCACAGCTGCCTCAAGTTTCTAAATTTATTGAAAAGCCTGTTGTCAACTTATGGCATACCTAGAGGAGAACAACCTCCTGTGTGGGGGACAGTATGGCTTCAGACGGTCCAAATCAACAAAATTGGCATTAATTGATTTAATTAATGACTGTTGTGATGCAGTTGAGGCCGGGGACACTGTGATGGCGGTTTGAACTCAGTAAGGCCTCTCCCTGTGTGAGGACAGATATTTTGATTAAAAAGCTTTCTGTCCTTGGTGTAAATGGAGTTGCGCTGGGATGGATCAATTCTTATCTCTGTGACAGGCACCGAGTTGTAGAAATCCATCACGAATCAAAATTCAAAATCAAGCCCGTCCTGTCTGACTAAAGATCGATTGCCTGTGGTGTCCCTCAGGGATCGATCATGGGCCCTGTTTTATTTCTTGTTTATATAAATTACATTACTCAGGCAGTCCCAGAGAGCAATCTCTTTGTATTTGCTGGCGACAAGCACAGGGAGGTTTATAACTTGGAAATTTATTCCTTCATTAAAACAAACTGTTTGGCCCAATTTGACCCAGGAAAGACAAAATATTCTTGTTTCCAAACAAATCAATGGAAAAATTCAAAATTTTTAGAGAGCCTAGTTTACTAATTGGTAACGATCAAGTCGAATCTACAATAATGGTTGACTTTCTGGGGGTGAGACTGAATGATGCACTCGACTCGGATGAACAGTTAATGAAGATCGAGGGCAAAATTGCCAAAGGGAAATTTGTCATCAGAAATCTGAGAAAACTCTCGAACATCGATCTACTGAAAACCATCTATGACTGCCTAGTCATTTCATATTCTATTGCCCTATGGGGAGCAACAGAAACAAAATTGAAGAGAATTTTCACTGCACAGAAGAAAACGATTAGCTGTATGTTGGGGTTGCCTTATCAGACGCACTGTAAAAATTGTTTTATTAACTTGCAAATTTTAACTGTGTCATGTAAATACATTTTGGAGATCTGCTTGTACATAAGGTCTCAATCATTAGAGTATAGTAATAGCACACACTAGTAATATAACACTAGATTCAGAAATAATTTTTCACTCCAGCATAGATTAGTTTTTCGAAAAAAATTCACTTTATTCAGGATTGAAAGTATTTCAAAAACTTTCTTAGCGATAAGACAGGAAAATACAGTGTGTAAGTTTAAGATCAGTTAAAAAAATATTACAGCATGCTTTTTATTCATTAGAAGAATTTTCCTCATTTCAGTAAGCATTCATTAGGGTAATCCCATAAACCCATAAACCCTCTCGTCAAGAAGACTGGATGTCCCCACTGGAGTTGGGCATTCTGACAATTTAAATGCCACTTCGGCCATTTGGAAGCTACGCAAGGTACAAGGTAAATAAAAGATTAATCGAGCTTTTCTAAAAAAATAATTATTGGAGATTGTTATCGTTTTTTTTTTAAATCAGTATTTATTAACAATCAGAAGATCATGCTGAGCCACATATAATGTAACCCTGAGAAATATCATTACAACTGTATTAGACAACTTTTTAAAATTAAGTATTTCCCTCTCAACATTAACGATTAAATAAATATCGTATCTAAATATTAAACGTGTTAGGTATATTAATATTTTATATTATTCACTGTAGTTACGATACTCATATTAATAAAACCATTGGTTTATATTACAAAATATAATTAGACAAATCAAATCTCTCACTAATATATATGAACTTGGTAAAAAAAACCTAAACTATCTTGATATAACATTTATATTAATATAAAACTCGTTAGTGCTAAAGGAGAAAATAAATGCAGGGCCCCTAAGGCATTTCCTGATAAAGGGACACAATCCAGATTGAATTATACATTATAGCGATTTAAAGAAAGATAAGATGAGCTTAAAAACTATTCCTGCCACTAACTATAATCGTTACAAAAATCTTGTTGTTTTTAATTAAACATTATGTTTCAAAATCTAACTTATATTTATTTGCATAAAGAAAAATTGTTTTATGTAAAATAATAAAGTTAAGGTATTTGTTAAGGTACAAATAGACACAGACTTTAAGCATAGAGACAGGCTTTAAGCAAAAAAGGACACAGGTAGGACCCTGGCTTTGTTATGTCAAGCTCACTGAAGGCTGTCAGTTTTTAATTCAGTCTGACTTTTTTGCTTGGAGCTACGTCATTTTTAAAATATGCATAACAAATATTTTTAGTTTTAGCGAATTTCCTCTATAGGAAAGAAGCTATTACCGTAGCAAGCTATTGCCGTATGCTATACCGGGCATGGTAAGACTTAAGCCCGAGACCATGATAACTTTTCGTTTTGAGGTTCCAAGATGCTAAAAACACTATTCGTTCAAATTTATATATATGTATATATATATATATATATATGTGTGTGTGTGTGTGTGTGTGTGTGTGTGTGTGTGTGTGTGTGTGTGTGTGTCCGTTACCGCGATAACTTTTGAAAGAAACGCCCGATTTTGATGAAATTGGGCACAAATGTGGAGAGTAGCATTTATGACTTTAAGTTCGAAAACCAGATTGATCGCACTATGGGAAGGGGGTTTTATGGGGGTTTACAATTTTCCAAAAATCAGTTTTTTGCAAATTTGACCCCAAAATGTTAAAAAACACTCAATTTTGATTATAGCCATTTTATAGAGCTTAAAAAACAAATAATTTAGTATTTTTAATCATAAACCTAGGTTAAGTGGTCGCGGAGAAAATCCAAAAAAAACGTGTCCCATGTTAATTTTATGGGAAAAAGGTTTTTAGATTTTTCTCAGATAGTTTTACTAAAATCTTCACATTTCTGTTTATTAATGTGTTTAGCTCAACAAAACAAACATTTTGGTGTTTTAATCGTTGCAGAGATATTCAAAGTGCTAAACACAGTACGTTGTCCAATGTTATCCTTATAGCGAATAAATAAAATTCTATATCTCGATTATTTTTGAATGTATATTGTTGAAACTTGGTATGTGGCTTCAACTAGTTGTAGTATATTGATATTAGCCCAAAAAAACAAGTTTTTTGTTGATAGTCCTAGCACCAAACCTGCATATTCGGCTCCCATGTTATTCATATGGAGAATAAGTAAAGTTGTATATCTCCCTTAATTATGAACCTAAATTAATAAAACTTGGTATATAGCTTCACCTGGTTCAGTTATATTGATAATTGCAAAAAAAAACATATTACTTATCTTCCTCGTTGCAGCAAACCTGCATCCTTAACCCTAATGTTATTCTTATAGAGAATAAATAAAATGCTATATATCACTTATTTATGGATGTATTTTTGTGAAACTTGGTAAGTAGCTCTTTGTAGTAGTGAGTCAAATATATATTCATTGGAAATTCGCTGAGTATGCAGGTTTGCTGCGACGGGGGTATTTACTTTGTACATTAGATCTAAAACATTAAATGAACCGATTTCATCACTAGGCCTCCTAGGACAAGACCTGAAGCTATAGGAAACAAAACAATCCTTCGGCTGCAGGAAGTTCAACAACAAACCCCAAGAATTACCTTAGAAACAAGGATTGAGGAACTCACTAAAATCGGCATTGAAAGAGAATAGATTTTAGATCCAGAGCTTTTACTTCCTTGAGGAAACTCTCCAAGGAGCCAACCAAGATCAATTTGTCTTTTAAGCATTAAATTAATAATTCTTTGTTTAAAATTCATTGTTGGCGATGGCGAAATTATGTTATTTAAGGAATTTTGCGGACATTTTCCATCACTTATTAGTAAAAACGAAGTTTTACGGTCTTTCGGGATCTGGAATCTGATCCTGTGTTTTGGTGGAAAGAATACCTGTAGTTGTGGTTTGTGGTTTTATTTTATTTTGACTGCTTTGACAGTTCTCTGTTTTAGTTTTTCAGTTTTTTCAGGTTGCCTGAATTGTGCCACTAATTTTGTTATGTTCTAGCTATTCTTTACACCTGAAGACGGCATCAGATTCCTGATAGTTATATGGCCTACTAATGGCAAAGAATCGAACACAATATAAACTACTACCAGTGTAAACGAGGATTTTGAAAATATTTCAAATTAAAATTAACATAATATTGTAAGAACTATTTTTGTTACTCACCGTATACAGAGTGTCTCAAAAGTCAACGACCAAACTTCACAGGCTTGTTATATGGACTGTTTCCAACAAAAAATTGCATGTAATTTGCTATCATATTCTTCATAATTTACGAGCTATTGACAACTTAAATATTTTTTTAACTACGTATTGCAATTTGATAAATCATTTTTAGACTAAAAAATATGCATGTAGGACCATACAACTTTTACAGCGTGTAAAAATAAACATTACTTATAAAAAAAAACAGCTTTTAGGAATTTAACACAATTAAAAAACAAATTAAGGCAATTTTTATGTTTATTCACATGTTTTACTTTAAATTAATGGCTTATTTCAGTGTACTTATAAAAAAAAGCTATTACTGAAATTAGGGAAATAAATATTTTAATATCTTAATAATATTAGTATCTGCAATAATTGGGGAAGCTTTTAAGATATAGTATCACTCTTTAAGGAAGAAACTGTAAAAGGCAACAACGTTTCAATCAAAAATTTGTTTGAAATGTTAAATTTAAATTTAAATTGCGTTAATTTGAGTTTTTTAATGTTATTAAACACCTAAAAACTGCATTTTTTATAAACACTGTTCAGTTTTATGCAACGTAAAAGTTGTACTTGTATGGTCCTATATTTATATTTTCTTGCCTACAAAAACTTCATAATATTGAAATTCACAGATTTAAAAATAATTTAAAAACATAAAAAGCTCGTAAATTATGTAGAATATGATAAAAAATATATGAATTTTTTGTTGGAAGTAATCTTTATAACAAATCTGTGAAGTTTGATCGTTGACTTTTGAGACACCCTGTATATCGTATACACAGGTATTTTCGTAAAATGTTTCATTTTGACTTGTTTACACAAATAGAACATACTCATGTATTTATAATTATATTACATACGTAATACTTGAAACGTAATATGTGAATATGTATTATGTATTAAATATGTTTACATATTCATGTAAGAGAGAGAGGTACGAGCTAAACCACTTCGGCCTCCATTGGTTGAGCTTGTTGGTTGAGATAAGCTAATTTGTCTTGTCTTCTTGGAGAGATGAGAGCCCTTGTGCGGCTATATGTAGGGATTAGCAGTGTTTCCAAAGAGAAAGGTATTTGTCAGTATTCTTTATATCCGTTTTACACTGATTTGCGCTCCTAACTCCTAAGCAGTGTTATTCAGTCCATAATGACTCAATGTTTCTACTGTGAACTAATTTCTATTGTGTTGACAACAGTGGTTGTAAGTAGCATCACGTCTCTCGTAATGGCTCTCGATTTTAAGAGGATTCTTAAAGGTTTATAATAGTTTGCATTAGTAAATCGTATTTCAAGTGCTTTATAAAGTATACTTTTTTACAAAGCTGACACTAGTTTTCGTGTGAGGATATTTTTGGACATATAAACTTGTTGGGAAATGTGCTATTCATTGTGTAGCTTAAAGGGCATTCATCAGAGTTACAACTGATCTTCAAGTTTAATTTCACGTTGTTTTAGTGTTTTTCTATTAATAGAGACTTTTCTAATCTAGTCAGAAACGGGATGCCTGGACTCTCTAGTTGCTATTTAATTCATTTATGCTTAAAATGTCTTGGCAATATTAAATACAGAACGTCCAAGATGGTGGACACAATTGGCAAAGCATTGGGCAGCCATTAAACTCCAGTCCGAACCGAAGAGGTAGCAAGAAGAATCAAAAGCTGCTGGCCAATATCAGTAACCACTGCCTACAACACAACTTCTTTTCCACGGCTTGCCACTTGGAGCTTGATTTATTTATGCTTGAAATGTCTCTGGAAAATTAAATACAGAACATGTAAGATGGTGGACACAATTGGCAAAGTCTTGGGTAGCCAATAAACTCCAGTCCGAACCGAAGAGGTAGCAAGAAGAATCAAAAGCTGCTGGCCAATATCAGTGACCACTGCCTACAACACAACTTCTTTTTCTACGGCTTGCCACTTGGAGCTTGATTTATTTATGCTTGAAATGTCTCTGGAAAATTAAATACAGAACATGTAAGATGGTGGACACAATTGGCAAAGTCTTGGGTAGCCAATAAACTCCAGTCCGAACCGAAGAGGTAGCAAGAAGAATCAAAAGCTGCTGGCCAATATCAGTGACCACTGCCTACAACACAACTTCTTTTTCCACGGCTTGACACTTGGAGCTTGATTTATTTATGCTTGAAATGTCTCTGGAAAATTAAATACAGAACATGTAAGATGGTGGACACAATTGGCAAAGTCTTGGGTAGCCAATAAACTCCAGTCCGAACCGAAGAGGTAGCAAGAAGAATCAAAAGCTGCTGGCCAATATCAGTGACCACTGCCTACAACACAACTTCTTTTTCTACGGCTTGCCACTTGGAGCTTGATTTATTTATGCTTAAAATGTCTCTGGAAAATTAAATGCAGAACATGTAAGATGGTGGACACAATTGGCAAAGTCTAGGGCAGCCATTAAACTCCAGTCCGAACCGAAGAGGTAGCAAGAAGAAGCAAAAGCTGCTAGCCAATATCAGTGACCACTGCCTACAACACAACTTCTTTTTCCACGCCCTGTTACTTGGAGCTTGATTTATTTATGCTTGAAATGTCTCTGGAAAATTAAATACAGAACATCCAAAATGGTGGAAACAATTGGCAAAGTCTTGGGCAGCCATTAAACTCCAGTCCGAACCGAAGAGGTAGCAAGAAGAAGCAAAAGCTGCTAGCCAATAGCAGTAACCACTGCCTACAACACAACTTCTTTTTCCAAGCCCTGTTACTTGGAGCTTGATTTATTTATGCTTGAAATGTCTCTGGAAAATTAAATACAGAACATCCAAGATGGTGGAAACAATTGGCAAAGTCTTGGGCACCCATTAAACTCCAGTCCGAACCGAAGAGGTAGCAAGAAGAACCAAAAGCTGCTTGCCAATATCAGTGACCACTGCCTACAACACAACTTATTTTTCCACGGCCTCCCATTTCGAGCTTAATTCATTTATGCTTAAAATTTCTCTGGAATATTAAATACAGAACATCCAATATGGTGGACACAATTTTCAAAGCATTGGGCAGCCATTAAACTCCAAGTCCGAACCGAAGAGACAAAGACGCTAGAAGAAGCAAAAGCTGGCCAATAGCTGTAACCACTGCCTACAACACAACTTCTTTTCCCACGGCCTGCCACTTGGTTGTTCAAACTGTCATAACATAACCAAAATATTTTTGGTAAACATAAACATAAGCTCTCATTACCTGTTAGCTTTTTTATTTGGTTCAAATTAAATTTTTGGCTTCATAAACTTAGTATTTTTGTTTGTTTTACTATGGCTCCTTCTTAAAGCAAATGTGATTTTTCTTTGAACTGTGGCCTATTTCGAAAATTAGCGACTGAAAAATGAAGGCAGTTCAATTTGAACTGGATTACGATCTCTGGTACCCTCCTCTCTCTCTAACTCACTCTCTCCCCTCTCTCTCTCTCTCTCTCTCTCTCTCTCTCTCTCTCTCTCTCTCTCTCTCTCTCTCTCTCTCTCTCTCTCTCTCTCTCTCTCTCTCTCTCTCTCTCTCTCTCTCTCTCCGCCCACACGGGGTGTTTAGGGATCTGTGATAAGGAATATGTGAGATTGTCTTTAGGCAGAGCGTTAAATAATGTTAACAAGGTTTCTGATTGTCTCTACTGAACAAAGATTTAGAGTTGAGATAAGTACAAAGACGTTATTAATATTGATAAAATTATGGAACCTTGTATTGATTCCTTAAATGTTTAACGAGGTTCCAACAGGAATATTAATCGTTCCTAATGTTATACAAAAACTGTCAATATTTTAATTATGCTCTTAAATGAAGATTAATGAAAATCCAAAATAAAAAAGGTGGAAACGAACATTTAATTTGTTAAACTTATGGGTATTTTCACTTTATATTTAACCCGTATATTGGAAAATTTTAAATATGTTCGTTAAATATCTCCGTTTGCACTAATTTATTAATAAATTAAAATAAATTATTTTGTTAATACATTGTGATTATGCTCATTTTAATTATACGTCATGATAAATAACTATATATCAAGTTGATTTTATGGGCGATCGCTTCAAGATAGCACAACTCCAACTTAAAAAAATATCATGTTTAAAACACGACTTAAAGTTGCCAGTTATCTTTAAAACATATATTAAGAAACGTAAATATTATTAATTTAAATAACCAGCGACAACGGAAGAGGCTAAACACATGTGCAGCAGTTTCCATTCGCCTTGGAATTGTCAGAATTGTATTTCATGTAAGGAAAGCCGACCTCCATTGTAATATTCCTCTGGCTTTTATCATAAGCTTATCTAAGGTAAGGACTGATATATTACATAATATATTACATAAAGAACTGAATATTTTCTTACGAAAACATTAAAATTAAATAGTTTAAAGATTATTTAACTTCTTTCAAACATGGAATAGTTTTTCAACCATGGGAAAGTATTTTCACGCAATCGTGTATTAGTATAGGAAAGGATATCCAGTAAATACGATGTATATTCTTTTACCGAAATCAACTCCCTTTAAAGATATGTTTTACTTACTAATTTAGATTGGTAAAATATTTAATAGCTAAACTCATTACGATCCCAAATAAATGCTTTACTAACAACGGAGTGATATTACAAATTATAACTATAATTCAGACAGTTAAAAAATAGAAACTACTACAAAAGTTAAAAGTAAGACTCTAATTAATTAAAGTAATTTGTCTAAGATATCGTATGTAGTCAAAGTATTATGTGATATTAATAGTAATTTTTAAACTTCGGTGGTTTAAATCATTAAACTGCTTACGTGTATTGGTGTATTAGTATTTTTTTAAATGCTTCTGAAAATGCTTTCTGAAATGCTTATGAAATATATTTTCATAATACTAATATTTTTCAAATTTCTTCATTTTTGAACATTACCACAATGAAGAGCTTGATCTAATTTACAGTTTTTGCAGCAGGTATTATGACTGTACATACAAACTATGAAAGTCAACGCAATAACTAAAACCTAGCAATTAACTAAACAACTAAATTGCATATTTAATAATTTAACATATTTTCTTCAAGCATTAAATATGTATTTCATTACTCACACTTAAAACATATGCAGTGGTGGTTATGGGTTAAAACATATAGAGGGTGGTTGGGGCAGGGTGGCAGCGGTGTGTTTCCTCTCTGATGATAAGATATGTTGCTCAAACATAGGTTCTTTGCTCAAACACTTTTCCTTCTCTTTCGTTACCGAATCTATAACCGGGGCTGAATCTAACAGACACCGACGATTGTGAAGTATTGTCAGTTCCTAACATAAGAACAATATTTTTAATTTTGTAATATTTAACAGACCCAAAATCAATTTTTATTTTATCTTACGATTTTACTTTCTTTTCTTATTTTGTATACTGCCAAAACTTGTAAATGAAAAATCTGGCTTGACTGCACCGTTTTTGTAACCAAATAATATAACTATTGAAAATTTATTATCTACCAAAACTACGTGAACAATTTAAAATTATTGGTCTAACCTTAAATTAAAATATTATTATGGTATTCTTTTTCTACACGAAGTACCTTAATTCCCACCCCCACTACCTAAAAAATCTCCTGACTATTGTAAAATCTGTATTAACTGAATTTACAAATTTGGAAAATATTTAAATGATAGGCTTTTTCCTTTAAAATGATTTTTCAAGTTACGCACCGCCAGATTTCAAGCTGTATACCAATTGCACGAAAAAACTGCTATCCAATATTTTTAATGGATTACATTGTTACATTTCTACTCACTTAAAAAACATATTCCAGTATATTTGTTATACAATTGATTAAATATTATAGACAATTATGAACAAAAACCTATGTTCGCATAGTTATTTTTAAAACAATTTTACCACTGTTATCTTAACATTGATTTTGACTAAGAAAATATTTTAAATTACTACTATTTATCAAAAACCTAGTATTCATTTTTTCATCTTTCAATATATACCACAGGTACACAACTATAAAATAACTTATCAATGGAATCGCAAACTAGAAATGTAATTATGTGTTAAATTTAGTACTTGTTACCATAGATTAAGCATACTCCTTAGCGTACTCCCGCTCTCTCTCGCACACGGATGTCGTATCCCCTCCTAGCCCGCGGATCGTTGGTTCCTCACGTGGCCACGAGCTGCGCCACTGCGCTGATGCCGTCGGCACTAATTCTATGCTAGTACTAGAAAATCCCGCAGGAGCACGCCACTGTTCACCCGTCTTCGTCTGACAACTTGCCCATGCAATATCTCCTAAGGAGTATGCTTAATCTATGTTGTTACTCAAATAAAATTCCACCTCTTAAACGACATTTTGTAAGACATATTTTATAGCACTAAACGTTTAGTAATTTTTGTTATAATTTTATACAACTCTTTTCAATTCTAATACGCTGGCCTAAAAAAAACATTAATAATAAATAATCAGTCAAAAATTCCTATTTTAAATTAGGTTTACGAAAGTTCGACATAATTTGAATTCACTTTATAATCGTTGATGGATGTGTTACATATTTACCTTCATCAAAACTCAATTTGCATTTTGAAGAGGTATCGCAACTTTGTTGTTTGTCTTCGTCAGCTGAGATAACTTGATAATCCTTGTCTGCAAGTATAATAATTGTAGCGCATGAGGTGTTCCATGTAATTTAATGTTTTAACAATGACAATTAATTTGTAAGTAGGATTGTTGCATACAAAAAGAGTTAGGCGGGCGTTAATTAAACCTTTTAAGTCTAAATATGTGTGGAAATTTTCAAACAAAACAAGGGGGAGCCTTAACAGTCAGGACTAGGCTTCAAGCCCACTACCACGTTATGCCTAACTAATCTAATCCGGAAATCTGTCGCTTTGACCACTATGGTGACTCACTTACATTCAAATTTCAAAAACTAAAACAACCGCTTAATGCAATAGTCTATACACGGTGTTTCGGGATAGGTGTAACTAACTTCGCCAAACGAGTCCTTACTTCAAGACAAGAAACATATGTCCTATCAACATGGGTCCGGAAACCGTTCGTTTCGGACTTAGCCAAAATTCGGGTTTTTACGATTTTTAGTGTACTGTATTATTGTTTTGGACAAAAAACACTGATCCTATAACATTACATCCATTATTCTTACATGAAAGGATAGGTAATTAGCAGAAGAACAGATAGTAATTATAAATTGAAAACACACTAATAAATTTCAAAGAAATTACAAAATACATATTAACAGTCTCATTCTGCGCATAAGAACAATGTTTCAAAATTCCTAAGCAAAAGCTCAGCGCTTATCCAAATTTAAAAGATCTTTTATATATGTTTGTTTTGATCTTTTATATATGTTTACCGTCTGTATGTGAATCAGTATAAGTGTAAATATATCTTAAGTGTTGTAAGACGTCTTTTATTACATCCCGTAAGTAATAACAACACGTAATATGCTAATAAAAAGTTGTTTAAGAAAATTCTATGCCATTGCAAGTTATCGTGTTTTCCCCATGGTTAAAATTAATTATTTCATAAAAACCAATAATGAAGTTTTGTTCTGCATAAATAAAAGAAACTTTTGGTGAAGTTGCAGCGTGATTGGTCATCATAATTGTCAATTAACAACGTTTCAAAAATTAAAATTGACTTTTTTACAAATTACATTTAAAGTGAGACCAACTTGCACCTATAACTTTTGTGGAAAGCATAACTATTGGCTTCTGTTCTACTGATAATTACCTATCTTTTAATGTTTCATGTTTTTATGTCGTTTCATCTAAATTAATGTAATGCTGTAGGATCAGTGTCTTTTGTCCAAAACAAAAATAAAGTACACTGAAAATCGTAATAACCCGAATTTTGGCTGTAAGTCCGAAACGAACGGTTTCCGGACCCATGTTGACAACACATATTTTTCTTGTCTTGAATTAAGGAATCATTTGGTGAAACTCTTATCCCGAAACACGCTGCACAAAATACAAAATAACTAACATAATGTTGTCTTTTACCATCTATCTATTAGCAAATTATACTTACAATTTTAATGTGCGTTGTATAGAATTAAATTCCTCAAGTAGCATGTTCTTAAGTTTTGTTACAATTAAACTAGATACGATAAACTACGTCTTGAAACTCTACAGAATATATTCATACTTCTACTGTTGTAAGTCTTGTCTTTACACTTATACGTGATGTGAGATAAACGTTATGTATACCCTGAAGTATTCATGATTATGCTTTCAAAAACATAAGAAAATAGTAATATGTTACACATACATTTGTTTTATTAATTTACTTTTTTGCATTAAAACACTATAATGCTCAAAACTTGCATTAAACGTGGTTTAAAAAATGCAAAATTGATATTTATCGCTTGAGGCACAATCATTACGAAGCTCCTCTACGCGATGCATGCAATTTTCCAAGTGAGATAAACCCTTTATAATCGAATTACATACACAGTTGTTCATATAACTGCAGTTTTGAATACCACACAACATAAAAAGATTCACTTTCATCCGTTTGTATTGAACTAACGAGATTGCGGTTATGAACACCGAGCCAGTTAGCTTGGTCCATAGCAACAATCAATTAGTGGTTTATTACAGGTAACGAGCAAAAAAGTAAACTGCAGTAAGCGAAAAATACTTTTTCGGTCGCTAATCAGAAAACAGCTATTGTACGATGCTTGTTTCGATCGCAAAGAAGCACTTTAGGCGAGATTGCATGAAGATCTATTCATTCAAGTGATATTGAAGTACAATATTAACCATGCTCTTTGGTTGTTTTAGTGTCTCAAATGCAAACTAAATGTAAAACTGTACTGTAATCGGGTATCTTTATCAGTTATTCAATCTGTGACAGACTGAGCAAATTGTCAGGTATCTTCAATTAATACTGAAAGTACAGAACTGAAACCAATCAATAACCTACTTCAGTAGCAGTGAACGAAAAAGTGAACTTCGTCAAGTGTTAACGAAAATCATATATTAACATAATGTTTACCTTGTAGTATTGTGAGCAATAGTTTATTTCATTGTTTACTTCCCGACTGGGTCAACAGTCTCAAGGACAATAGTTATTTTTGCCACGTGGTGCACCTCTGGTTATGAATGGTGTCGCTACTAGCGCACGCGCACGCCGAGTGACAGCTCGCAGTGTGGCGTTGGCGGCGCTCTGACTCAGTTTGGTGCGCGGCGCCGCGCGATATGCTGCTCGGGTGTGACTGATAAGACTTATCACTACAGTGCGTCCGGTCTCGTACCCGCTCTACCATGTTGTCAGAGGTAATAAACACGCTAAACCTCTGGATCCACTTCGACGTTTTAGAGGAAGAATTATTTATTTTTGTGGTGCTTGACTTGGAAGGGGATTTTTTAAATATGTTGACGTTATCTTCGACTTATGATAACATTAACCCTTATCCAGAAAGTGTTTAAGAGATATTTAATTATTGTCATAGTACAGGAATAAAACGCGACTTTCCGTTTTAAACATATTAAATCTGGAAGTAAAACTTGAAATTTTTGATTAAATGTTTATCTTTTATAATCTTACTCTGTATATTTACATAAATATGTACTCAGGAAAGTGGGAAGTCTGTTCTAGAAGTCAAATTATGCGTTTTAGTTAGAATAATTGATAAATCAGAAACGTCACTGTTCCTAAAATTAATTTGTCGATAAAAAAGAGGACAGATAACTATTACAGTAATTTCTAGGTTTTCAAACATAAATTTCTATACAAAATGTATTTCAATTAAGTTACATACATGTGTGTATGAGTATACGGATAATTTATATTTTCTATACATAAGGAAAAAAGTATTTTTTCGTAATAAATCAAAGTCGTGAGCATCTGAAATACAAATAAGAATAAAGTTTCCATTACGTTTTGATTTATTATCAAGCAACTAGGCATGAACTCGCTCCATAAAACAAACACTTTAAAATTGTCTGGACTATAAACATTTGCGGCAGAGGTTGAGACATTAAAGTGGCAATAAAACATCCAACTGTCGTCTGCCAGAGCTGTTCTCAACTAAGCCCATTACGGGAACAATTTTGCTATGATCACTTGGCAGTTTAATACACCCTATTTTAGTGAATGCAGGTTTTCCGTTTTTATTCTTACAAATTTATTTATCCACTCATCTGCATTTCAAGATGTGTATGCAAATTATGCCTAATTTATTTGCTTTCAATTTAATTTATATGGATAGACAATTTTGAAATTTGAAGAAGAATTTATTTTTTTAAACACGTACTTTTTGTACATACGTAAATCTGTATTTACTCATGTTAAACCGTACACACAACAGGAAAAGTTAAACAAATTAGGAAAAACAAGTTTAAATTAGTTATCACAACCAATTTATCAACAATGAAATCTTTTGTCGAAATAAATGTTTCAAAAATTAAGTATGAAGTTTAAATTGTACTATAAACTGTGACCATCAAATAACCAACTACACTAAGCCCATCCTGTAAGTCCACATCACTCAGATACAAAATAAAAAAGTGGATCCAGAAGTTATGCTGGTTTATCGGTGTGCTAATATTTCCTACTGGATCGCATTCTCTGTATAATCCCCCCGGGGGAAATTCGCATTCTCCGGGGTAATTTTTAAACTCCCGAAAATGTAGTTAAATTTCTAATTTAATTCAAAATGGGCGAAACTCTAGTTAGAAATATCAAACTATATTTCAAGCATAGAAATATTTCAAAATAGTATGCATTTTCATAATCTCACCAGTAAATTAGGACAGTTTTTGATCACGGGTATATCAATAAAAGTTCAAAATTGCTCTGGAATTATTTTCCCCAAAGCGTTTATACTTATAGAAAACGTTAAATAGTTTTTAGAAAATTTCCAAAACCCATTTGCTTTCCCTGAGCGCGCTGTCCAGTAGTGCACCTACATCCGCGATGTGCCGCAGCTTGTGTCGCGGTTCCGTGGTGACAAGTCGCGGCGACTGGAGGAGGAGCGACTGGCGGCGGCGGCGGCTGGGAGGGACCGCAGCAAGTCGCTCTGTGTCGAGCGGCTGACGTCACTGCTGAGGCCGGGCTACGACCCTGCGACCCTAGCGGCCAGGGACCTCAACCTGCACGCACTGCAGAGACGAAGGGCTTCCTCAGCAATGTAAGTAAGACAGATGTACAGGGCCACCACGAAGGGAGCAACCGTGCACTTTGTCCCAAGTCTCTGAATTCCAGGGGCTCAAGGGGACCCTTGACCAAAATAAATAGTAAGGATATCTGGGCCCCCCACAGAACTTTTGTCCCAGGCTCCCAATAGCCTCCTGGCAGCTTTGCGGACGTACCGGAAGAGTCTGTCAACCGTAGAGCTAAGTTCTTTAGGGGGCGCTCCAGTCACCCAGACCAATGCTAACTTTAAAATCCCTCCTCTGCGGATTATCTGAAACTGCTGACTTATATGAGTTAACAAATAGTCAACTCATATCAAGTATTTAATATTTTGTAGCTTTATAGAACGATTATCATTTGTGATTACAAATTCTGATCACTGAAATTGCTAGGTGTTTTTTTTATCTTTTAAATGACCCATGAATCAACGATTTTTAATTATCCAATGGGGATAAACGGGAATTTAAAGTTAACATAACAGTATAGAAGAATCATGTAGTAACCCGAAAACGTGACAAGAGCCCCGTCTTAAGTACTTTAAGGTTTTAAGGGATTTAAAAAGATTTACTGACTTGCTGTGAAGTTAGTAAGTCCTTTGGAGATAGAGTGGACATGAGATGATCGAAATGAGTGTAATTTGTATTTATTTGAACCATGACAAATGTCCTCACACAGATTTGAAGTCATCGCGATATAATTACGTGCGTAACCAAATCATTATCATATGGACATTACTGATATCTACTGTGTAGACACCTTATTTCTACGAAACAACCAAACCCACTCATTCGACATCTCATAATGCGTACTATTGAAATGGATTGAACTACGTGCAGAATATCCCAGCGTCAACAGCCTTATTTAGGCTACTAAGTTCATTATGTAAAAAAATATGGGATGAAAATTCAGATAATATATTCTCCACGAATGCAACATGAGCTTTCTTCTAAGCTTGACCGAATACAGTAATTCGTGGTAACTCAAACTTCTGATGAGTTTTAAAATATCGCAAAAGCAAACAATTTGAACGGGCGTGAGAGTTAAGTATGAAGCGTTATGTTTAAAATATTGATCTTCGTAAATATTATATTTATAATCATAGTAAATTTCCAAAAACGTCGCATTATGTCTGGTTCCCAGATGTAATAACTACGAAGCGTGATTTACCAAACTTAAAAAATATATAAAACTAATCCAAACTTTTCAAATTTATTTGATCAAAAATAACAAATCGTACAAACACAATAACAAAATGACCACTGAAGCAGACAACCTAACTAAAAGAATACACGAATAACCCACAAAAGGATTGTTGGTTAACTGTGCTTAAACAAGTACTAGTAAGAAGCAAATTATCTACAAAATTTTGAGTTAATATTAAGTTAGAGTGTAATAGCTGTGTATGAAATATAACAAAATAATTATTAGGTAAACTAATTAAGTGTTACGTATTAGCAAAAATACACTCCATAAAATATTAGTCTACTTTTTAAAAACCAGACATCCACCTTTATTTGTAATACTAATAAAGTATTGACAAATACACAGTTTTTAGACAAATACACTCCGGCCTTTTGTCTAAATACCACAGGACGACTTCATTGTGGGGTCAAGGAAACACGGTACGATCCATGATAGGGAATACATAAGTATGTAAAACGTATATATAAATAAATTGGATTCTTAAAAAATTACTCAAACTTCTATTGTTTGAAAGGTTTAAAAATTAGTTTAAATATTATTCCTTCTATTTTTAACCATAATACAGTATGAATTGGGCATCTGTTTGATGTTTCAATACAAACTCGTCAACGCTATAATTTTAGTTAGTCTATCCCTCAACTAAATAAGAGATAACACAGCGCTTCAGATTACGTAAACAACCCAAAGTAAGCAACAGCTTGTGGCTAATTAGATTCATTGTAAACTTAATTTCCGTCGCATTGTTATCCGAAGACAGACCTCACCACGCGAACAGCTGCGTTGCATTGTGCACCAAGGTGTGTATATTAGTTTTAATGAGAGAATAGAGCTCCTCAAATTATAATTCGTAATCTTAATCCTAAATTAAATAGGCTTAGTAGATATTTTTCCAATGCATTTATTTATTAGTGAATTTCCTTTGGAAAGTGAACTATTAGCATGACCCGCACGGTGAAACTTAAGCCCGGGACCACCATAGAAGTTCCTAACGTGACCCCCTGAACACGTTTTGGGGGGTCGTTCAAATTGTATATATATATAGACATATATATATATATATATATATATATATATATATATATATATATGTCTATGCACTCTAGTGGTCGCATTTTTTGTCCGATTTACTTCAAATTTGGTAGGGACGTTCCTTTCTGGAATCAGTTGGACAAGTTCGTTGGGCAAAACAATCGGAAAACGCTAAACCCCTTTCTTGGGGATTAATCTTTCAAATTTCGAGTTTTTGGGCCCAAAAAGGGTCAGAGAAGCCCCGGATGTAAAATGAATGTGTGTAAAAACATGGGAATTAGTAAAGCAAAAGTTTTAAGCCCTCTCTCGTCATTCTAGCATAAATATTTACCGAGTTATTAAATATAATGTGTTTTGACTAAACACAGTACGTTGTCTTATGGGGGTTTTACACTAGAAAAGCCTGTTATTCCTTTGTTAGAGTACTTTTATCATCCCAAGAAACTCACGCCTACTTTCAAGCCTGTCTGGACCTTCTCCTAACATTATAATGCGCAAAATTGTATTCCCAGCTTTGCAGGTAAATGAAACCAGGAGCATCAGAACAGCCAAAAAAATCAATGTTTTCAGATTTCAATGAAAATTGGCATAAATGTATGTTTTTATACAGATTTTGAGTTTTAAAAGTCTGTTCGTGTAAATTCACTTCCCTCACGTCAGCGTGCTGCGTGCGAACTCGTTCTGTTTCATATGTTATAAAACATAATTTCACAGGAATAGGAAACATTTGTTATTTGATATAAGTATATTTGTAGTATGCCCGTTCAACAACTGTAATCTTAAAAATTTTAGTTGATTCCATTAGATAAGTCAAAATATTAATACAAATAAATTGAGTATTTCTGATAAGCTTTTTGGGTCTGAATTTGCAAATCAATAATAATTTGAAAAAGTATTTTTTTTACTTCTGAGTTCTTGTACAAAGATCAGATCATGACATCATATTGGTATTGTAATTATTTTAAATACACAATGTAAAACCTTAGTCAGAAAGAAGAAACATTTTGTAAACTTCTCTGAGAATCAAAATTTTGGAATAGAAGCTGATATGAAAGCAGGATTTTGGTAAATTATGGTGACACATGGAAAATCTATAATTAATGCATTGGGCCTGTACTACAAACCCCCTCAACTTCGTATAAAGCTGTAAACTATTTATTTATTTATTTATTTATTTGAATCTAAACGACAGAGCTATTTTTCATGATAGATTACTATAATATCTAAAGACATTCATGCAATACCCCGTACTTAGAAATAGAAAATATGTGCAATCTTTTCCTGCGTGATGATTATAAATAAAATGAATACAAATAATAATGAAAGGTTACAAAATTAATCTCAAAATAGCAATGCGATGGCTCACAACACTAAAAAACAAACACTTCATAAAAGATAATGACAGTAGAACAAATTTATGACATTTAATTAACAGCTTGCATAGTTAAAATGCTACAAAAATAAAACCGATCGGATGTTCACACAACAACCTGAGCTATGACAGATTAACAAAAAAATGCTAAACCAGTTAATTTTAACATAAAAAATAATCACATGTTCTAATTGATCTCCGTAGAAATATTGTCTCAAAACTGACAAAAAGCTTCAATATTGCTATACGAAAACTGTTTGGCTGACCAAAAACTAATTGCTCGTTTTCCAATATTTACAAACCAACGCACCTGGGTAAACATGACAAAATCACTTAAGTATCTCGGTCGATCCCCTCTGTTAAGCAAATAAACAAGTGTTGCCGCCTAAACAAAAGAATTCACAATTTGATAAAGCATTAAAATATACTGGAATATTATTAAAATCATTCAAGAAAACAATTAAACTTATCTGATCAGTAACAAAAAAAATTTTACTAAGAAACAATTATAATAACTTGTAAGTTTATAAGGGGGAATTTAATGGTCTGTATTTAATGACGATAAACCTATTGTTTAAAATGTGTTATTGTTTGTTAGTATTTGCCCTACAATCATATCAAATGTTAAAGGAGTTATAAAAGAACATCAAACAAAAGATGGTGACTTATCTTGGGTTAAATTTACGATATTGTTTCAAATAAAATCTTTATTGCTTTGTACTGTGTGTGGTAATACTTTTCCCATATTGTGCATGTATATATATTAATTATATATATATATATATATATATATTAAATTAATTAATTATATATATTTAATTGTAAATATATTAAATATATTTATATATATATATATAAATATATATTTAAATGATTATATAATTTTTAATTTTAAAAACCCCTTTTATAAAATAAACTAAGAATTATATTTACGCTACAAGGAACACAAAAATATCGTACTAAAACCAAATCGGATTGAAGTATTTTATTCGACATATTAGTTCACCCTGTAAAAACTCCAATGAGTGACACAATTACGAAATAAACGATTAGTTAATGTTGACTTGTTATGAGACCTGTCACTCTTTCTGAAATAGTATATTTCGTCACTAGGATCAAAAGTGGATATTTTTAATACGAGCTCCAGTTTAACTGCCGAGGCTGGGAAATGAGCGAGTATTAAAAAGACACTTTTGATCCGAGTGACGAACTATATTTTTCGTCATACTGCCAAAAAACTTAAGGTTTAAACAAAAACAAAAGTAAAATTTACGTACTGTGTCTTCATAACCTCAAATGTTTCTTTCAGCTTGTCTCTTGAAACAATCAGCTGTTGCACATGCATAACTTCGGTTCATTCATATCTATCGGTTGTTGAGCCGATCATTCAAACCAATCATTGTGGTTCGAATCAATCGGTTGTTCTTCAAATAACAATACAACAATGAATGTTTCGATAATAACAATGAATGTTTCGATTATTTATAATCGAATGAATTTTAATCGATTTATGACGACCTCGAATCAAAAGTATCATCAACAATGATCTATTTAGTCCTAGTACGATAATGATCATCAAAACATATGTTATTATCCAAAGACTAAAAAGAAGAACTTTTGAATCTCAACGCATCTGTCAAAAACAGATGTTTTTGAAGCAGTATGACGAAAATAATATTTCGTAAAGGTTTCTGAGATGAAAAAGTATTGCGTTAAAACAAAATGAAACTTAATTCTTGACATTATTCATGCTTAGCGCATGACAGACGAAATAACTAACAACAATTTCAGACTTTTGGCTTTCTTTGAAAAAAGTTAAATCTTATCGGATTAATCTAAGTGACTTATAAGGAACTTTTGAGGTGTGTTAATTAATAACGTAGCATAAACCCATTTATTTTCTTATTTAGCATATAAAATGCACATGTAACTATTGGAATTTATATTTTATACTCCACAATATCTGTATTTCACCGTGTTATGCTGTTACATAAAACCCAAATAATAATTTTAATTAACCTACATGCCCTTTAATACCCTTTGAATCTAACATATTAACATATTCAGTTCATAAAAAAGGGTTTTTCATTAAAAAAAAAGGGTTAAAAAAGGGTTTTTTAATACTCTTTGAATCTAACATATTAACATAATCAGTTCATAAAATTTTTAAAGTGCATGATTATCTTGTTAAAAATTACAGCACAAGAGATGAAAAATATATATCTTGGTTAAAATGAATTAAATTGTATTGATTGATGAATGTGTTAATTTAAAATTAAAATTAATGAGAAGAACTATACAAGATGAACATACCTTGGCATTCCCAACTTTATTGTATATCTTTACTATGTAATTCCATGAGTATCTGCAAATTCACAAACCCTAAAATAACTTCTACGTACTCGAACTAAATTGTAAAACTTTCATTTGAGAATTTGTTAATTTCAAACTATAGCTAACATTTAATAGTCTCTTTGATATGTTTATCTGGCGAATATATTGCTAAATGTTGTATCAATAACAAACTGTATCCCATATAATGAACAACTTTTTTATTAGCATATTACGTGTTGTTATTACTTACGGGATGTAAAAAAAGACGTCTTACAACACTTACGATATATTTACACTTATACTAATTCACATACAGACGGTAAACATATAATGCTAAAATGTGCTCTGAACCTGGATTAATATTAATAAACTTTATGTTTTAAACATATAATTGGTTTGGACCAATAATGACCAATAATTACGCGACGTTACCTAAGCTATTTAGTTTCTTAAACGTACTTCTAACAACGAGTTCGCACGCAGCACGCTGACGTGAGGGAAGTGAATTTCCACATAAAAACTTGTAAAACTCAAAATAAGTGTAAAAACATACATTTGTCCAATTTTTATTGAAATCTGAAAACATTGATTTTTTGGCTGTTCTGATACTCCTGGTTTCATTTACTTGCAATGCTGGGAATACAATTTTGCACATTATAAAGGCTAGGAGAAGGTCCAGACAGGCTTGAAAGTAGGCGTGAGGTTGCTGGGGATGATAAAAGTACTATAACAAAGGAATAACAGGCTTTTCTAGTGTAAAACCCCCATAAGACAACGTACTGTGTTTAGTTGATACACATTTTCTTTAATAACTCGGTAAATATTTATGCTAGAATGACAAGAGAGGGCTTAAAACTTTCGCCTCACTAATTTCCATCTTTTTACATGCATTGATTTTACATCTGGGGCTTTTATGACCCTTTTTGGGCCCAAAAACTCCAAATTTGAAAGATTAATCCCCAAAAAAAGGGGTTTAGAGTTTTCCGATTGTTTTGCCCAACGAACTTGTCTAACTGATTACCGAAAGGAACGTCCCTACCAAATTTGAAGTAAATCGAACAAAAATGCGACCGCTAGAGTGCA
Organism: Allygus modestus; assembly: GCA_963675035.1. Taxonomy (NCBI): domain Eukaryota; kingdom Metazoa; phylum Arthropoda; class Insecta; order Hemiptera; family Cicadellidae; genus Allygus; species Allygus modestus. The sequence continues at coordinate 139,724,894 of OY776116.1, forward strand.
AACACACACACACACATATATATATATATAATTTTGAACGACCCCCCAAAACGTGTTCAGGGGGTCACGTTAGGAACTTATATGGTGGTCCCGGGCTTAAGTTTCACCGTGCAGGTCATGCTAATAGTTCACTTTCCAAAGGAAATTCACTGATAAGAATAATTTATCACTCATTTAAGCCTTTTATGATCTTTGACGGGTCACGTATCTACATGTATCTATAATGCCTTCCTAATTAAAACACTTAATACTGCGTGGCTGTTATAAAATTAACCTTACAATTTGTATATCGTAATTTTATTTCATGTTCTGTTTTATATTATTTGAAATAAATCTTGCATTTATCTTACTCTTATCATCAACCGTATCTTCATATGAAAATTACCTTGTTTTATATTATTAAAGCATACACAATTATTTGCGTACCTATTTCCAAATCAAAGAAGTTACTGTTGACTTCAAAATTTAATTAAATAACTGGGACTTACATCAACCAAATCCGGTACTGATCAAGTACAGGCTTGTGATTGCAAGCGTCTGTAGTGAAGAGTAACAACAACGACAAGACAGGAACATTGAACATAACACTTGTGCATACAAATGTGACTGTACAAACATGCTACGAAGTGTTCGTTTTGTTTTGGCTTGTACTTTTGACATTGAATGTAATCCAAGATCGTAGTGTAAGAGTACCAATTTTGAATGGTTTGTTTTACGTACAACTTTCAATTTAAGTATATTTTTTATTATTATAATTCAATTTAATAACACATTATGAAAGTAAAACTTTAACTGGATTATTTTACCGTATTTTTACAGATGGTTTAAGATATATTTTGAATAATTATATATAGAAGCCAAAACAGACACTAAATAATTCGCTGATTTCTATATCCTAACACATCGTGGCCTAAATATGTGATGTTCCTGCATAATGATTTTTGTTCTCTATGCATTAAAGTGGTATTTTAATATATAATATCTTTATTTATCAAGAAATTGGAACAATAAATTTTTTGAAAAAGCCTAAATAAACTAAACTAAATTACAGTAATTAAGGTAATTTCCTTTTCCTTCACTTAGTTTTAAATGGTGAATATTTAGTACTGAAAAACTCAATACAAAGTAGTTTATTGAACCTGTATAAAGTCAATATCTTATTTAATCCAATAAATGCTACAACTCTGGACTTTGGTACAAGAGTTGACGGATTCGTTTCCTGGTTTATTCACTGTTGTAACTGTATCCCCAAAAATCGTTTAACTATCTCCACACAAATTTGCTCCTAGAATAGAGACAAAAGCTCGACCAAGGGGAAAAATTAAACTTGTTACTATTGTAAGCTTTTAAATTAAAGTGAACGCATATTTCATCCAATAAAGTTAAATAGTCTTATGATCAATATGGGTGTAATAATAAATATTACTTGTTGTATGAAAGCTGTACAAAGACTTATATTCTTTTCAATTTCGGTGGAGTTGAGTTGGCTTTGAATTTCAGCCAATGAATTTCAGTTCGAAGTGACTACGTACACGTCCAATGTAATGGCAAATTCACATCACTACCACTTAGGTTAGGTTAGGTTACGTTACGTTACGTTAGGTTAAGTTAGGTTACGTCACGTTACGTTAGGTTAGGTTAGGAGGTTTTCTGGCTCTCAATCTGTTTTAAAAATCACAGGAAAAGTAACGTACGGTGCATAATTTGGAACGGACGTGAACAGTAGCGGCTCCCGTCGGACGTGTACGTAGCCTCTGCCATTTCAGTTCAATGGCTCAGATCCTTGGCGTGGGGAGAGGGTCCAAGGTCACGACCAAGGGCCAGGGTCAGGGAGGTAGAGGTTCAGACGACTTGTTGATTCAAGAGTATGGCTTCCTTCACCACACCACGGCGGGCTTCTCCCATTATGGAACTGTATCACATAATATCAGTCGATTATATTGGTAGATTTCGTCAAATAAGTGATGAAACATTTATATTTATGTAAAATTACACAGCAATAGGGGTTTTGAAATTTTACTTCAGTTATCAAATCTGCAAAACGGTAAGCCTAGTTTTGACACAATGATTCAAATGCATGTATTTTGTGGGGTCTTCTCTTTTATTTCTTTGATCAAATACGACTTAACTGCAGCAATATTAATTGATATTAAAACCATACTGAATTAATAATACATTTTACTGGTAAACATGGTTGATAAACTCTTGAACCCAATCCTAAAAATATGAAATTTTGATGTTAGAATTTATGATATACAGTGTGTCGGTTAAGTGATTTCCCAAATTTTAAAATACCCCCGTCGCAGCAAATCTGCATACTCAGCGAATTTCCAATGAATATATAACATAACACTTTATAACACTTAACATGATTCATAAGAAATGTATTCACAAACAAGCGATATTTAAAATATTAATTATTCACCATAAGAATAATATTGGGGATGAGTACGCAGGTTTGCTGTAACAAGGCACACAAAATAATGGTTTTTTATGCAAATATCAATAGAACTCATCTTAGTGAAGTCACATACCAAGTTTCATCCATATACATTCATAAATAAGCGATATATAACATTTTAAGTATTTTCTATAAGAATAACATGGGGACCAAGTACCTAGGTTTGCTGCTACAGGAACCATAGGCGAAAATATTTTTTGTGCAAACAACAATAAACCATAACCAGATCAAGCCATACACCAAATTTCGCCAGTTTATGTTCATAAATAAGCGAGATATACAATTTGTCTTTTTCTCCATAAGAATAACATTAGACAACGTACTGTGTTTAGCACTTTCAATATCTCGGTAACAAATTGACGTAGAGCAATGATCAAAATACCAAATGGTTTGTTTTTTAAGCAGAATTCAATGGTATAAACTAAAATTTGATTTAAATTAAAATTACATGTGAAAACCCCAAAAACGCATTTTTGGGGTACAAAACCCCCCAAAAACCCTCCTTCGAATGGTGCGATTCATCTGGTTTTCGAACTTGTTCAAATAAATGGTACTTTACACATTTGTACCAAATTTCATTAAGATCGTACCTTTTTTACGAGAGTTATCGTGCTTACGGACATATATCTATATATATATTTATATACATATATAAAAATTTGAACGAATGGTGTTTTTGGCAGCTGAGGACCTCAAAATGAAAAGTTATCATGGTCTCGGGCTTAAGTCTTACCATGAAGCCTACGGTAATAGCTTCTTCCCTATAGGGGAAATTCGCTAATATGGTTATTTAGGTACAAATGGGCAAAAGGTTTCCATAGACTAGGTCCTAAAGTGCCTCGTTTCCGTCTATCGTGTTTTTTACATAATCGATCATATATTATTAACCACATATGGTATCCACTTTAAACTTGGTACATGTATTAAAACTTGTAAGACCTATTTTAGTCTGGAATATCAAGTTTCTACCTTATAGTATTTCAAAATGGCGGCTATTTTTGTTTTCAAAGCTAATTACCTTAAAAACCGTAATATTTATGAAAAAAGCGTAAGAGTCAAAAAGGTTGTGTCATTTTTACCAAAAAATAATAGTATGAAGGTTTTAACTGTATGATTTTAAATAACTAAGAAATTGTAATCTTTAGAAGTTAAATAAACGGTATCAGGAAACTGACACATACTTTTTCCCTTTTAGCCTAACTTTAATGAATAAATTACTTTTTATTTACTAAATATAGAATACAAAGCACGGTCGAATGTACAGATAATGTTGTAAACAAGTTGTTTTCAAAAATATTCACCCAAATCCCTGTTTAGGAGACAGTACAGAATACATCGCTACACACATGGTTTTAAGAGGAGAAATGCCCTCTATCAACCCCCCCCCCCCCACTCAGGGTCATTAAGGGGCAACACATTTCGAATTTCCTCTGTTGGTCACTGCTAACTTGACAAGCATATCAAGTTTTAAAGAAATTTATTAATAAATAAGAGTCAGATTAAATTGATCACTGTCAGAATAAGCGTCTCTGCTTGTGTGTGATCAGCAGTAACGTGTCTCCTGCCCAGTGCCCGGATAAGGGCGTCGAGTCAGATTAAATTGATCACTGTCAGAATAAGCGTCTCTGCTTGTGTGTGATCAGCAGTAACGTGTCTCCTGCCCAGTGCCCGGATAAGGGCGTCGAGTCAGATTAAATTGATCACTGTCAGAATAAGCGTCTCTGCTTGTGTGTGATCAGCAGTAACGTGTCTCCTGCCCAGTGCCCGGATAAGGGCGTCGAGTCAGATTAAATTGATCACTGTCAGAATAAGCGTCTCTGCTTGTGTGTGATCAGCAGTAACATGTCTCCCTGCCCAGTGCCCGGATAAGGGCGTCGAGTCAGATTAAATTGATCACTGTCAGAATAAGCGTCTCTGCTTGTGTGTGATCAGCAGTAACGTGTCTCCCTGCCCAGTGCCCGGATAAGGGCGTCGAGTCAGATTAAATTGATCACTGTCAGAATAAGTGTCTCTGCTTGTGTGTGATCAGCAGTAACGTGTCTCCCTGCCCAGTGCCCGGATAAGGGCGTCGAGTCAGATTAAATTGATCACTGTCAGAATAAGCGTCTCTGCTTGTGTGTGATCAGCAGTAACGTGTCTCCCTACCCAGTGCCCGGATAAGGGCGTCGAGTCAGATTAAATTGATCACTGTCAGAATAAGCGTCTCTGCTTGTGTGTGATCAGCAGTAACGTGTCTCCCTGCCCAGTGCCCGGATAACGGCGTCGAGTCAGATTAAATTGATCACTGTCAGAATAAGCGTCTCTGCTTGTGTGTGATCAGCAGTAACGTGTCTCCCTGCCCAGTGCCCGGATAAGGGCGTCGAGTCAGATTAAATTGATCACTGACAGAATAAGCGTCTCTGCTTGTGTGTGATCAGCAGTAACGTGTCTCACTGCCCAGTGCCCGAATAAGGGCATCGAGTCAGATTAAATTGATCACTGTCAGAATAAGCGTCTCTGCTTGTGTGTGATCAGCAGTAACGTGTCTCCCTGCCCAGTGCCCGGATAAGGGCGTCGAGTCAGATTAAATTGATCACTGTCAGAATAAGCGTCTCTGCTTGTGTGTGATCAGCAGTAACGTGTCTCCCTACCCAGTGCCCGGATAAGGGCGTCGAGTCAGATTAAATTGATCACTGTCAGAATAAGCGTCTCTGCTTGTGTGTGATCAGCAGTTACGTGTCTCCCTACCCAGTGCCCGGATAAGGGCGTCGAGTCAGATTAAATTGATCACTGTCAGAATAAGCGTCTCTGCTTGTGGGTGATCAGCAGTAACGTGTCTCCCTACCCAGTGCCCGGATAAGGGCGTCGAGTCAGATTAAATTGATCACTGTCAGAATAAGCGTCTCTGCTTGTGGGTGATCAGCAATAACGTGTCTCCCTGCCCAGTGCCCGGATACGGGCGTCCCCGATACGCGAGCCCGTACATACATCCTGTGGAGATATGGGCAGAGAAGACCATGCCTCAGTTGCAAACACAGGCCCTGGGGACTGAAAATACCTTGTAAACTGTTTGAGGTGGTAATTGTTTATAAGGTAATCTTTATAAGGTAATAGTTTAAGTTTAAAAAGAGAAAGCTTTTTGGGCAATAGTGCCACGTGTAGTGTTTTTTCTTCCTTCATATAAGTGAAAGTAAAGCAATAATTTAACTAAATTTAACTAGTTTTTAGGTGATTTAACTACTTTAGGTGATTTAACAGGTTAAAAACACTTTTCTTTTCATAGCTTTAAGTATACACGTACGTTTTGTAACAAACTTGCCATCGGTAACAAAATAAACGAGTCAATGCACTGGAGTAAGTTATAATAAATTATATTTCCCTCTGACCCTCTTACAACCATTTATGACCGCAGAGAGAGCCCGGAAGAGCGGTAAAGGAAACCGCGTGTTACTATTTATTTACTTTCGTGGAGACTCGCATTTTCGTGTAAGTTTATCCCGTATGAAATTTATCTCTGAGTATTATTTCTCAATGGAATAACCAAATGTATATAATGTTTATATTCATTAAGGATCTAAATATGAATACCCCCGTCGCAGCAAACCTGCAAACTCAGCGAATTTCCAATGAATTATAACATGATACATTAAGCCACTTAACAAGATTCATAGGAAATATATTCACAAACATTCGATATTTAAAATATTAATTATTCTCCATAAGAATAACATTGGGGATGAGTACGCAGGTTTGCTGCAACAAGGAACACAAAATAATGGGTTTTTATGCAAATATCAATAGAACTCAGCTAAGTGAAGTTACATACCAAGTTTCATGTGTATACATTCATAAATAAGCGATACATAACATTTTAATTATTTTCCATAAGAATAACATGGGGACCGAGTACCTAGGTTTGCAGCTACGGGAACCATAGGCGAAAAACTGTTTTTTTGTGCAGACAACAATAAACCACAACCAGATGAAACCATATACCAAATTTCGTCAGTTTATGTTCATAAATAAGCGAGATATACAATTTTTCTTTTTCTCTATAAGGATAACATTTATTAGACAACGTACTGTGTTTAGGACTTTCAATATCTCAGTAACCAATTAACGTAGAGCAATGATCAAAATACCAAATTGTTTGTTTTTTAAGCTGAATTCAATGGTATAAATTAAAATTTGATTTACATTAAAATTACATGTGAAAACCCCAAAAAACACATTTTTGGGGTACAAAACCCCCAAAAACCCCCCTTTGGATGGTGCGATTCATCTGGTTTTCGAACTCGTTCAAATAAATGGTACTTTACACATTTGTACCAAATTTCATTAAGATCGGACCTTTTTTACGAGAGTTATCGTGCTTACGGACACATATATATATATATATATATATATATATATATATATATATATATATATATAATATATATATATATATATAAATATATATATATATATATACATATATAAAAATTTGAACGAATGGTGTTTTTGGCATCTGGGGACCTCAAAATGAAAAGTTATCATGGTCTCTGGCTTAAGTCTTACCATGAGACCTACGGTAATAGCTTCTTCCCTATAGGGGAAATTCGCTAAAAGTAGAGGGAATGGTAACTCACAGCTGTTTGCGAAATCAAACGGAAGTTAGAGATGTGATAAATAAAACAGCTAATGTTTTACAGCGCCCACACTGTCTGTTATCACGGCTGTTGTCAGCGCTTCCTTGGCAGTCACAATCGGAAAATTTAAATTTTCTCCGTAACCAGTAACCGTAGAATAGTAATTCAGAATACTAAATTATTCAGTTTTTTTAGCTCTTTCTAATGGCAAATAGTAATATTATTATATTTATGTTTTTTATGAAAAATAAAAAAACTGAATTTTTGATATTTTAAGTCTTGTAATTCCTGAACCCGAATGTTTACAGATATTTGAGTGGTGTCATTTTGTTGGAAAACTAAATTTCTACTAACGACAAAAGTTCAATCAAAATCATTAGAGCTGTTTTTGAAAAATCTTGATTTTTCATGTTTTTTGGTGGTTTTTGGGTGATAGTTACCCTTAAAAGTCAAAAATTCCAAAACATGAAAATAAATCCTGGAGATATCATGGATTAGTACCTACAGACCAAATTTCATGAAAATCGGACCATTGGTTAGGGCTCTAGCTCTGTACACATCCATACAGACAGACAGACAGACAGACACACAGATATTACATAAAAATCACTTTTTTGGGTTTAGAGAGCACCAAAACGAATATTTCCGTTAACAACTCACATTCGAAAATTTTGACAAAAACAATACTTTCTCCATATACTACGTATAGGGTGAGGAAGTAAAATTTGTTTGTCATTTCTGGACTAAAAATCATGTTTTAACTTATAAAAACATACAATTTCTCAGTTATTGAAAATTATATAGTTAAAATTGTTACATTATCATTTTTAGGACAATATGACACAACCTTTTTGATTCTTAAGGTTTCATAAATATTACTGTTTTTAAGATATTTAGCTTTGCAAAACATAAATGGCCGCCATTTTGAAATGGTTAAAGGTACAAACTTGATATTCCATACTAAAACTGTTCTTATAAGTTTTAATACACGTACCAATTTTAAAGTTGACACCTTAAGTGGTTAATATGATATGGTCGATTATGAAAAAAAAAAAACACATACAAACAGAGAGACGGAAAACGAGGCACTTCAGGACCTATATCTATAGGAAATTTTGTACTCATTTTGACCTAAATAACCATATTTTAAAATTTGGGAACGCACTTAACAGACACCCTGTATGTTCGTAGTTGTTTTGATTTTTAAAATCTTCAATTTTGAATAGACATTTCTTAATGAGGTATTGTTTTAATTTATATTTTAATTGTCTTATATTACTTGTATATTTTATGTCATAAGGAAAGGAGTCTATGTAGAGAAAGTTTCCCACCTAAAAAAAAGGGTAAATTCAGTTGATCTTCCCCCCTTAAGTGCGCTGACCCCACTTAATTAATTAATCGTCCTTCATTTGTTCCTATTAAAACTAAAAAAGTACAACTTTTAATAACTATAATAAGCGTAAATAAAGTAAATTCTGTACTTCAACAAGATCCAAATAAACTTAACGTCTTGTCAGTAGTCAGCAGATTTTCGTTTATTCAAAGAGATGTTAACAATAAACATATATGTCTTATAACTCACGTTTATTGGCAATTGATTTTAAGCAATCGGTTAAATTTGTCTCACATGCAATAGATTGTTTACTAGTGTAATACGTCCTATTTGATCCTTTGTATTAATAAATTGATGCTATGAAAATACAACCAGGTGTACTTAATCAATAGCCTAATGCAATGATGACTTAAGGATAATACCCCCGTAGCAGCAAACCTGCATACTCAGCGAATTTCCAATGCTTATTAATTTATCTTAATACCACATAAAGCCACATACCAAGTTCCATCAATATACATTCATAAATAAACGATTTATTACATTTTAATCATTGTCCATAAGAATAACATGGCGGCTGAGTATGCAGGTTTGCTGAAATAAGGAACACTAAAAATGGAATTTTATACAAATATCAATATAACTCAACTAGATAAAGCCACATACCAAGTTCTATTAACTTATGTTCATAATTAAAGGACATAACACGTTAATTATTCTCCATATGAATAACATGGGGCTGAGTAAGCAGGTTTGCTGCTACAGGAACTACCGGCCAAAAAATGGGTTTTTGTGCAAATATCAATAGACCACAATGAAATGAAGCAATATACCAAGTTTCGTCAGGATAAGTTGATAAATAAGCGAGATATACAATTTTTCTTATCCTCCATAAGAATAACATTGGACAACGTACTGTGTTTAGCACTTTCAATATCTCAGTAACCAATTGACATAGAGCAATGATTAAAACATCAAATCGTGCGTCTTTTTAATCTGATTCCAATGGGAAAAATAAAATTTTACTTTATCAAAAATTGTATGTAAAAAACTCAAAAACCCCATTTTTGGGGTGCAAAACCCCCCCAAAATACCCCTTTGGATAGCCCGATCAATCTGGTTTTCGAACTTAAAGTCATAAATGCTGCTTTACACGTTTGTACCAAATTTAAGATCGGACCTTTTTTATGAGAGTTATCGCACCCACGGACACACACACATATATATATATATATATATATATATATATACAGTTTCGAACGAATGGTGTTTTTGGGGTCTGGGGACCTCAAAACGAAAAGTTATCATGGTCCCGGGCCTAGGTCTTACCATGCCGACTACGGTAATAGCTTCTTCCCTATAGGGGAAATTCGCTAAAAGATACATAGTGTATGAATAAAACTATGAGAAACCTACTAGCAAATAAATGTTATGAAAAAATAATTCCAATTCTTCCAAGCTTTTAAAATAAATATGTTAAAACTCCTTCAACAATTTTACACAGCGTGAATTGTTTCCGCAAAGTAATTGTTTCCGTTCTGCGTGTGACATCAAGTTTGATAGAAAACCGTGGTTTTATTTAAGGCCGGACGTTATTTACAGTTTGTTTACCTTACGAGCGGGTACACTTCAAAGTGGCCCAAAACAATTCCAGTGAAAAAGGTAAAAACCACGTTATTTTCTACTGCATAATTAAAAATTTCAAAACTAATGAGATATTTACTTTCACTTTATCTTTGTAACAAATTATGCTTTAATGAGGAACACAGGACACAACCAATATTTAACATGGGTAGTTGAACGTATTTAACAACAGTACCTGGGGGCCGAGCTTTGCTCGGGGGAAAGCCAGTCAGTTTGTTTAGATGACTTGGAGTAATATTTCACCCCTTCCCCCTACTGATAATCAGATTTGTATTACTCATTTGCCTCTTTTCTACATTTTTAAGGTCACTCCAGTTGTTATTTATAGCTCAATGTCCATTTGATTTATTTTACTACTCTATATATGTAATATTCACTCAAATCTTTTAATCTCTGCTCTCAGGAAACCACGTGTTAATAATCATAAACAACATGGGTATTACTTTGACAGTTCCCTGGTTGATTATGAACAGCTGTTACAATTCTTTTGTTTGGATTTGAAACTCCATAAGCCCAATGTTATTTTTTTTAACTTTTCATTTTAGTTTTTTACATTATTTGATTTTACCTTGGGATGAGGCCTGCCTAGAATTTATTTTTATCCCAGAAATTACTTATTTCGAACATTTGAAGGAAATCGTTGGAGCCGTTTTTGAGATCGGTGTCGCAAGCAAGCAAGAAAGCAAACCTTACTCATATTAGAGTATAGGATATTCCCCACTAAGTTTTACTTTAAATATTGTTATAGGTAAATATTCTACTTCCTTAAAAAATAAGGCTACATACGTTGTCATTGTTCATCCACTAGTTTATAAGATGAATTGGTGACGACGAGGTATGAAGCCTTTTTTAAGACATACAACAAATCCAGGAGGCAACTAGCATGAATAAATTTAACTTCCGACGTAATATTTCAGCCTCACTTACAAATTTAGATTCGTTGTAATGTGCTCCACTCTTTAGACTGAGTTTAATACTTTTCGGTTTTACTAAAATTATTATTTTTTTCACTAATTAAACGTGTTATTTCGAGGATTTTCCGCCGATAAAGCATCTACTGTATTTCGTTCCAAAAAATAAACCAAAATCGCGTAACACTTTTAAAATTAAAATTGCAAACACTTTTGAAAAAAAGATTTAAGTTATAAAATAACTCAAGTAATCTAAGCAATCCGTTGAAATCAGATAATCTTATTAATAAATAGCCTATACTCTTATATGAGCAATGTTTGCTTGATTGGTTGGTTGGTTGCACAATTATCTCGAAAACGGCTCCGAGGATTTCCTTCAAATTTTGGAAATAACTAAGTTCTGGTATAAAAATATGTTCTGGACCGATCTCATCCCTAGTAAAAATCAAATAATGTTAAAAAATGAAATTGAAAAGTTAAAAAATTAACATTGTGTTATGGAGTTTCAAATCAATACAAAAAAATTGTAACAACTGTTCATAATCAACCAGGGAACTGTCAAAGTAATACTCATGTTGTTAATGATTATTAACATGTGGTTTTCTGAGAGCAGAGATTAAAATATTTGAGTGAAGATTACATAAAGGGACATGGAGCTATAAATAACAACTGGAGTGACCTTAAAAATGTATAAAAGAGGCAAATGAGTTATACAAATCTGATTATCAGTAGGGGGAAGTGGTGAAATATTACTACAAGTCATCAAAACAAACTGACTGGCCTTCCCCCGAGCAAAGCTCGGCCCCCAGGTACTTATATTAATATATGAACTGAATCTTAACTAAGGAATATAATAGCTGCATCTTTTCCTAATTGAATAACATTTGCATTGCGACCTGGGAGACTTAAAAATTAATACCATCCCCATCTTCAAATGTGATTAACTCAAGAAAGCTTTAGTTTTGTTTATTAAAAAAACATAAGAACATAATCAATTAAATGGAATAATCAACCACACTAAAAATCCATCAAATTAAAGATTTGTTTGGAGATTTTAGGATGTTTATACTTTACAATTCCCCACTCCTTGGATGATTAACAAAGTGAACTTACAACTGGTACAATGCTAACTTTGTGAATTTATCAATTGCGCTATAACCAACATTCACAATGGTGCTTACAAAGTGACATAACCATTACATAGGCACGTGCCGGCCCCTGGCAAGCTGCCCACAATATGCCTCATTGATCCCGGGCCTTTGTCCTATCGCGGCCTTTAAGTCACACTCTCCCTCTCTCTCCCTCTCCCTATCTTACTGCAGTAACTATATTATGCGCCATAAGGCCTGAACGTCTTCAATATTTGGAGCTGTAACACTTTTTGTCACAGATTGAATCGACTTGTTCATCCGTTTTTCATTTGATCAAGGCTTTATATTTGGCAATTAAATTATTGGACTTCGAATTAATTGTTGAGTACAAAGTTAAAATAAAGTATGTGGTTGTGTACAAATTAAATATCTAAAGGCACTTTACATTATAAAGGGATGTGTCAAAAATAAGTTTAGTTGCTTGGGAGTTAGGTTTGACTAAAATTTAGACCGAATAAAAAATTATATTTTAAGGTATTGTTAAAAAAAAAACATACTTAGGACTATTTCAACAGGTTTATGCTATTATTATATTATTGCATTAGCTATTTTACCTATACAGTACGGTTGTAGTGTTTATTCACTTGTGTTGTTAATCTGCCTAATTAACACTTGCGTTTGTCAATTAAACTGCCTTAGAGTTGAAAAAAAACTCAGTTTCTAAAATACGCCATGCAATTAGACAAGGAAATGAATAGTATATTTTTACATTCTTAGGTGCCTTATACAACTGAAAATGTAGCTTCACTAATTTCGCTATCTGTCATGCTTTTCCTGGTAAAATATTATCTTTCATATATTTATTTCAGCTTGATGGCATAACTAGATAACTCACTAAACATCTAAAGCAAAATTAAGTATTTATATATAATCTATCTAAAAACTATCAATTTTTAAAACAAATGTTTCACCATTTTTAACAACATACTTTGAAGGCAACACCAAGTGAATCCATTAAAATATTTAAATACATTATTTCCTAAATGTACACCAATTCGTTGGTGTCTACTTTGAGCACATATTCCATCATTAATGTATAACATTATGTTTTATAATACCTCCCGCATGTATAAGACAGTAGGCTGCTCGCTGCCACCCCCAGTAGCTACGGCGCAAGGGGCTCTAATCTGGTTTATCTCTTCTCATTTCCTCGCTGTACATCTGCCCCTGGTAATAATATTATCCCTACCTGTTTTTATTGTGTTACTGAGATTCTCGAAATTTTATAGCAAATCTGACATGGAAATAACATGGCATAATCGAAATATTTATAACGGTAATATCAAAAATACCAGGGAAAGATGTGTTGAAAAACCTTTTATTTTTATTGTTGAACTCTTACAAACAACAAACTACAACTTATTACGTGTTTTCTTACTGCGATGTTCGACTCAATTTTATCGCAAGTTTTACAGTAAACATACGATGGATTTATCATTTTTTTTAATGCGAATTCTTATTATAAAAATGCGAAACTGTTGCGATAAGACGCTCTTGTTAAAGTATCTTATGCTTGTCATTTTAATAGTTACTATTTTGGAGGTTCCATTACAATAACTGTTTAATATTACCATTTTTAGCGAATTTCCCCTATAGGGAAGAAGCTATTACCGTAGGTCTCATGGTAAGACTTAAGCCCGAGACCATGATAACTTTTCATTTTGAGGTCCCCAGATGCCAAAAACACCATTCGTTCAAATTGTTATATATATATGTGTCCGTAAGCACGATAACTCTCGTAAAAAAGGTCCGATCTTAATGAAATTTGGTACAAATGTGTAAAGTACCATTTATTTGAACAAGTTCGAAAACCAGATGAATCACACCATCCGAAGGGGGGTTTTTGGGGGGTTTTGTACGCCAAAAATGTGTTTTTTGGGGTTTTCACATGTAATTTTAATTTAAATCAAATTTTAATTTATACCATTGAATTTAGCTTAAAAAAACAAACAATTTGGTATTTTGATCATTGCTCTACGTCAATTGGTTACCGAGATATTGAAAGTGCTAAACACAGTACGTTGTCTAATGTTATTCTTATGGAGAAAAAGAAAAATTGTTTATCTCGCTTATTTATGAACATAAACTGGCAAAATTTGGTATATGGCTTGATCTGGTTATGGTTTATTGTTGTTTGCACAAAAAAACAATTTTCCGCCTATGGTTCCTGTAGCAGCAAACCTAGGTACTTGGTCCCAATGTTATTCTTATGGAAAATACTTAAAATGTTATATATCGCTTATTTATGAATGTATATGGATGAAACTTGGTATGTGACTTCACTAAGATTAGTTCTATTGATATTTGCATAAAAACCCATTATTTTGCGTGCCTTGTTGCAACAAACCTGCGTACTTATCCCCAATGTTATTCTTATGGAGAATAATTAATATTTTAAATATCGCTTGTTTGTGAATACATTTCTTATGAATCCTGTTAAGTGTTATGCTATATATTCATTGGAAATTCGCTGAGTATGCAGGTTTGCTGCGACGGGTGTATATATATTTTATACAGTTTCATTCTGGTATAACAAAGTGCTCCAGAATCGCCAAACTCAATTAAAATGTGTAAATCGTTATTGCAATAACTTTTACCACGTGAATACTATTTTAACGAATACAACTACTACGAATGTGTTTTTAACCGATGATGGAAAGCGAAAAACATTTGTTAGTGCTGCACTCTGTGGAGAAACTGATAAACTTTTAGGACTGACTATATACAAACATTGACTATACATACAGTCAATGATACAACCATTGACTATAAATACTGAAGGAGACATCCCATCCATATGGTCCAGATGTCCCACTTTTAGTGTATGCTAGAATTTAAAATTGAAGTAGTTTGATTAGGTCACCGACAGATTGTGCTGCTGTCAACTATTTATTTTAATTATTTACGTTAACTTTTAAAATATGTCCACCTCAGAAAGCAAGTTATAATCAACTTATGTTTGCTTCCTGAGACACCAACTGTTGTACAGTTCGGGCCACTGTGCTTGACGCCTGGACAACAACACACATTTATCATAAATAAAAGCAGTCGATAACGAAAATAACCAAAACGAATGTTTTAAAATTAAAAACCTTAATTTTGCTTTCTGTTGACAAAATAATACTGTAACACTAACGGTACTTAGCCAAATAGAGGCGAAAAGTAATTCCAGAGCATACGCTAACCAGGCGCCAAGCACTGTGACCCGAACTGTATCAGCCCCTCCTTGAGAGGATAAGTGATAGTTGACAGCAGTATACTCTGTTGGTGATTGGTGTAAACTACGACCTCTTTCAATCCTGGCATACACAAAACTAGGGACACATTTTATAATGGCAATGAGAAGTCTACTTCAGTATTTATAGTCAATGATACAACTGTTTATGAATTCAATGACCAAATAAATTGATCGCCTGCCATGATAAACAATTAAACTTTCGAATAACTATGCTCTGGAGATAATAGAATATTTTCGTAATTGTGACACGTACAGAAATAAATAAAGATCATCCTGATATGCTACATGATGGAGTTTTGTCACATAAAATATAATACTAGGGATTTCCCTTTATCCCTTAGATTTCCCACATGCCTTAAAAATTATCGTTTCAAAATTGGATAGATCTATGGTGCTATTTTTGTGTCGATATTCACTATTCTTTAAACCATTCTCAGCACATCAGCAATCCTGGGTGCGCCTCGGAGCACGCCGAAACCCCATAACTTCCCATCAACAACGCCGCTAGAAACACGATCTTTCGTGTGGCCAGATCGTTTTCAGTCCCTTAAGGGAGGGTTGGAATTACGGAAAATTTAAGTCACTGTTAGGGAGCCTATGAAATAACCATGACCGTGAAAATCCACAATTGGTATACTGAATTTAATCCATCGCTTAATTAATAATGCGCAAGTAAGTAAATGGTTTATTTTCAAAATAA
Organism: Allygus modestus; assembly: GCA_963675035.1. Lineage (NCBI taxonomy): Eukaryota > Metazoa > Arthropoda > Insecta > Hemiptera > Cicadellidae > Allygus > Allygus modestus. The sequence goes on from OY776116.1 coordinate 139,740,942, forward strand.
TAATATATTTCATCACTAGGGCCGAAAGTGACGCTTTTCGATACGAGCTCAAGTTTAACAACCGAGGCGAGGCCGAGGTCGGAAAATTATCGAGGATCGAAAAACCACTTTTGGCCCGTGTGATGAACTATATTTTTCGTCTTACTGCTCAATATATTAAGCTAACTGCTTTCTCAAAACTAATATTTTACAACTTGTTTGCCTTTAAAAGTTTGCTCCCAAAATGGCTTCCATCTTGTTCTTGCTATTTAAAACAAACAGCTGTTACTACAGATGTATTAAACTATTGTCTGTTTCGTTTGTGTTAGTGTTAGGTTAGACTAACTATAACGACAGGTATATCGAATGCTGTGGACTATCGATTGCAAGAAGGAATACTTTAGTCAACCGTTTCGAGCTATATCAGGAATCAGACTCGTAGCGTTTCCTAGATTTAGCTGGTAATAAGCTTTCTTGAATTTCTTGGGCTTTTTGTAATGTATATTTATTTCCCTAGTCACTCATCTTGTCGGAATGAAACGCAAAAAATCCTATACTCTAATATGAGGAAGATTTGCTTGCTTGCTTGCGACACTGATCTCAAAAACGGCTCAAACGATTTCCTTCAAACGTTCTAAATAACTAATTTCTGGGATAAAAATAAGTTCTAGACAGGCCTCATCCCCAGGAAAAATCAAATAATGTAAAAAAAAACTAAAATGAAAAGTTAACAAAATTAACATAGGGCTTATATAATTTCAAATCAAAACAAAAAAATTGTAACAGCTGTTTATAATCAATAAATGAACCGTCAAAGTAATACCCATGTTGTTTATGAATATTAACATGTGGTTTCCTGAGAGCAGAGATGAAAAAATTTGAGTGAAGATTACACATGTAGAGTAGTAAAATAAATCAAAGGGACATTGAGCTATAAATAACAACTGGAGTGACCTTAAAAATGTAGGAAAGAGGCAAATGAGTTATACAAATTTGATTATCAGTAGGGGAAAGTGGTGAAATATTACTCCAAGTCATCTAAACAAACTTACTGTCCTTCCCCCGAGCAAAGCTCGTCCCCCCAGGTACTAATCTTAAATCGACAACAAAATGCAACAATGAATTACAATCGGTAGAATAATTGATTACAACTCTCGATACAATCGATTACTTACAATCGACGTACACAAGTTTGCAGATTCACTACATTGATATTTACAAAAGGCATTAACGGAACAGCTATGACCTCGACACCAGCTCATTCTCTTCCATCCTAGGACTGAAAAGAACTACTTTCGCCCCGCAACGCATGTATTGAAAACAGCCGTTTTACAAGGAGTATGACGAAAAACCTTTCTTAGTTTACTCAGTAATAATTGATAAAAAACGACCAGTTTTTACTTACTGTCTACTTTTAGGATTTCAAATCAGTTTCGGTAATTTAAGGTAGCTTTGAATTTCCTAGAGGGAAGGCAAGAGGAAATTTTTAATGATTGAACCGTATCATTGATTCGTTGTTTGACAATGGGTTAATCTTATGGCATACTCATACAAACAATGTTAACCAACATTAATTCTGGACTGTACGCTCATGTCAGCATTTTACAATACTGGGTTTTGTAAATATTTAAAACAAAAGACGCGTATTAATACAACACTGTTTTTATTTGTTACGAATAAGCTTTTAAAAATACGTATATTTTTCAGAACTTCTTATAGCGTATAATGGAGGATTGCCTTAAATTTATTCATGAAAGTCTGAATGGATCTGTCGTCACAGTAAATATTCAATCATCCAGGAAATGGCAACCTAATAAAGTCATCGTTTAATGGGTTAGTCTCGACTGGCTTATAAAAACATAAACAATCATAATTTATTTAGTTTCCGTTGGTAAATCTTCTCCTAAAATAATTAACTAAATTTTGTTGATATGAGAGACCATTTTATTGGCTATTACTTTGGATGGATTAATTAAAACTATTTGCATTTCATTAAGGAGTCAAATTATAAATAATAAGTGATTGTATTTTTGAAACTCATAATAGCGATGGATTTGAATTTTTTTTTTTTTTTTTTTTTTTTTTTTTTTTTTATATTTATTTGGACTTTACCTATCGCTTCTAGTGTTTAAAACTACACTACGTTTCGGGAGGTAAGGAAACTCCTCCCGTTATCAAGTGAACCCTACTTACATCTAAATATCAAACTCTTACACCTAACTAACCTACATTTTTTTGGATTTTTTTGATTTTTCTTTTACATTCTAATTTACACTAACACAAAGATAACAAAAAATCAAATACAATACACTAACACAAAATTTATATACACACCTAACTAACCTACATTTTTTTTTAATATTTTCCTTTACAATTTAATTTGACTAACAGAAAGATAACAAATATATATACAACAAATCGAATACAATACACTAACACAACATTTATATATACGAACAAATGAAAAACTGACAATACATTACCTGTTCTGCATCGTGGCCTCCAAGCTGACGGGCAAACACGGGAAACGGGCTCACGTCCATCCACAACCAAACCGCACACTAGACTGATGTCAAATTTTTTTAATTTATTTTTTGATTTATTTGGACTTTACCTATCGCTTCTAGTGTTTAAAACTACACTACGTTTCGGGAGGTAAGGAAACTCCTCCCGTTATCAAGTGAACCCTACTTACATCTAAATATCAAACTCAGTCTAGTGTGCGGTTTGGTTGTGGATGGACGTGAGCCCGTTTCCCGTGTTTGCCCGTCAGCTTGGAGGCCACGATGCAGAACAGGTAATGTATTGTCAGTTTTTCATTTGTTCGTATATATAAATGTTGTGTTAGTGTATTGTATTCGATTTGTTGTATATATATTTGTTATCTTTCTGTTAGTCAAATTAAATTGTAAAGGAAAATATTATAAAAAAAAATGTAGGTTAGTTAGGTGTGTATATAAATTTTGTGTTAGTGTATTGTATTTGATTTTTTGTTATCTTTGTGTTAGTGTAAATTAGAATGTAAAAGAAAAATCAAAAAAATCCAAAAAAATGTAGGTTAGTTAGGTGTAAGAGTTTGATATTTAGATGTAAGTAGGGTTCACTTGATAACGGGAGGAGTTTCCTTACCTCCCGAAACGTAGTGTAGTTTTAAACACTAGAAGCGATAGGTAAAGTCCAAATAAATCAAAAAATAAAATAAGTGATTATTCAACTTCATAGCTCGACGGTACTATTTCATTGCATTTTGTTGGTTTCTACATTAAAACGTTTCGTGTTGTTTATCATATCAATAATACTCAATAGATTTTATTTACTCGATTAAAAATGTGTTCACTTTTTTAGCGAATTTCCCCTATAGGGAAGAAGCTATTACCGTAGGTCTCATGGTAAGACTTAAGCCCGAGACCATGATAACTTTTCATTTTGAGGTCCCCAGATGCCAAAAACACCATTCGTTCAAATTGTTATATATATATATATATATATATATATATATATATATATGTGTCCGTAAGCACGATAACTCTCGTAAAAAAGGTCCGATCTTAATGAAATTTGGTACAAATGTGCAAAGTACCATTTATTTGAACGAGTTTGAAAACCAGATGAATCGCACCATCCGAAGGGGGGTTTTTGGGGGGTTTTGTACCCCAAAAATGAGGTTTTTGGGGTTTTCACATTTAATTTTAATTTAAATCAAATTTTAATTTATACCATTGAATTCAGCTTAAAAAAACAAACAACTTGGTATTTTGATCATTGCTCTACGTCAATTGGTTACCGAGATATTGAAAGTGCTAAACACAGTACGTTGTCTAATGTTATTCTTATGGAGAAAAAGGAAAATTGTATATCTCGTTTATTTATGAACATAAACTGGCGAAATTTGGTATATGGCTTGATCTGGTTATGGTTTATTGTTGTTTGCACAAAAAACAATTTTTCGCCTATGGCTCCTGTAGCATCAAACCTAGGTACTCAGTCCCCATGTTATTCTTATGGAAAATACTTAAAATGTTATATATCGCTTATTTATGAATGTATATGGATGAAACTTGGTATGTGACTTCACTAAGATGAGTTCTATTGATATTTGCATAAAAACCCATTATTTTGTGTGCCTTGTTCCAGCAAACCTGCGTACTCATCCCCAATATTATTGTTATGGTGAATAATTAATATTTTAAATATCGCTTGTTTGTGAATACATTTCTTATGATTCCTGTTAAGTGTTATAATGTGTTATGTTATATATTCATTGGAAATTCGCTGAGTATGCAGGTTTGCTGCGACGGGGGTATTTTTACTTTTTGGGTATTTGAGTTATTGGGTTTTACAGAGGCAAATTTTACAACATAACAAAGTGGTTTAAAAGTGTTGTAAAACTTTCATATTTAATTTTTTTATGACTTATTTATAAAACGTTTAATAATTACGACTTTCATTTCCTTATAGAGAAGCATTTTACAAACTCTTTAAGAAACTTCATATTTATTATCTTGTCCAAAATATAAGTACAGCTTTCTAATCATCAATGACTGTGGCTTATCGACACGTACGAGCATAACAGGGCCCCCATAGGGAGATGAGGGCATGTAACAATTACCCTCATAGTGTTACCCAAGCGTGTCAGGCCATTGTGTTACACTATGACTCATAGTTGTTCGCCATGGATGTTGTGGCCTATTAATTGTTAAACCATGTTCCTTCTAATTGCAATCCAGTGGTATTGTGTACTACAACCAAATGACGTCATAAATGATTAGTCAATTATATCTTCAACTACGGAGAGAGAAGACTAGGGAAATTATCGTTATCTATGCAGAGGAATACTATACGTTTTGCTAAAAGAATTATTTTCAATTTGTTGAAGCTAAAACTTAAATCACAAAATCACTTTTCCTATCCTATGTGTTGTTATATATGTACAGAATACGCATGTTACGCCTTTATAAATTACTCCAAAACAAAGTTTCATTTTAAAGGCTTTACCTATTTGCGTACATTATGTACATTGGACAAACATACTTTGTGTAATATAAAATACGAAGTCACATGAAATTATAAATTTGTGCTGTTGTTAAGTCTGAAACCGATATTCGAACATCACTCAAACCTAGGTAGGGACTTACTTACCTAATGGGATTTATAGATTCCTAATATATATTTGTTATATGTGTGTTTCCTTCATAGTGTGTTATGAAACCTTTTAGTTAGAATCAGAACTTATACTGTACGTTGTGTTTCCTAGTAAAAAAGATTACAAATAACAAAGTTTCGCAACAGAAAATCCAATTCAACAAGTTCTTAGTTATTGGTATAGTTTTAATCTTTATTTTAATTTACTAGGGGCTTGTAGGGGCAAAAGCCCCTAAAAAACCAAAATACATAAATTTTTTATCAACCTTCATTGGTCATTTATAAATAAGCACTGATTTTCTAGCATTATAATATAATATTATTATACTGTCTTATGTTTTTAATAAAATGTCCATTCCTAAACAACTATACATTACTGTAGTTTAAAAGTAAACAAACTGAATAAGTACAGCTGGTATCAATATCAAAGGCTAATTTAACTCTGTGGCACAGCTGTTTTAATTTCAAAAGATGTAAACAAATTAAACCCCATGTTGTTTTAATGGGAAAAGTTTTATTCTGTTGCGAATTTATGGTAAAAAAATAAGAAAAATGAATAGTTTTCCCTCAAAATTCACGTCAAGACCTTTAAAATGATACCCCTCCCATCCTTCTACGGCCATCCAGTCACTCACAATTTCTTTACAAAAATTTGACTTACGGAATTATATATAGAGATTTCCACGTTGCATATGATCGCTTTATTTTCAAGATCAGACACTAAAACCTTCTTTGAATAATTTTACTATTATAGTTCAATTGAAATATCGTGCCTTTATACGTCTTTATTCTGACTAAAGGATGTGCACAGTGTCCAATGCGGGTTTGACTTCTGCAATGTTGTTTCGTAATAGATATGTACGTGTGACAAAACTAAAAAATACCCCTTCACAGCAAACCTGCGTATTCGATGAATTTCCAACGCATAATATATGTCTTAATACTACATAAAGCCGCATAGCAAGTTTCATAAACATATATTCTCAAATAAGTGATATATACAATTTTTATTATTCTCCATAAGAATAACATTGGGGATGAGTACGTAGGTTTGCTGCAACAAGGAACACAAAATATGGGTTTTCATGCATGAATGCAAATATGAATATGAATCATCAAGGTGAAACCACATACAAGTTTCATCAATATACATTCATAAATAAGCGATATATACCGTTTTGATTTTCTCCATTAAAATAACATGGGGGATGAGTACGCAGGTTTGCTGCAGCAAGGAAAACAAAAAATCTTTTCGATGCAAATATCAATATAACTCAACAAGGTGAAACCACATACCAAGTTTTATTAAATTATATTCATAATTAAGGGAAACATTAATTTCACTTACTCTCCATAACAATAACATGGGGGCTGAGTACGCAGGTTTGCTGCTCCGGAAATAATCGGTAAAAATTAATTTTTTGTGTAAGTAACAATAGACCACAACCAGATGAAGCCATATACCAAGTTTCATTAGTATCCGTTCATAAATAAGTGAGACATTACATTTTTCTTATTCTCCATAAGAATAACATTGGATAACGTACTGTGTTTAGCACTTTCACTATTTATATAACCATTTGACGTAGAGAAATTATCAAAACACCAAATCGTGTTTTTTTTTTATTTGAATCTAATGATGAAATGTAAATTTATACTTTTAAAATATTACCTGTAAAACTTCAAAAAAAAACATTTTTGGGGTACAAACCCCACCCCCCCCCAAAACACTACTTCATATGGTGCGATCTTATAAATGCTTAATAAATGCTGCTTTACATGTTTGTATCAATTTTAATTAAAATCTGACCATTTTTAAGAGAGTTATCACACCCACGGACACATATATATATATATATATATATACAGTTTCGATCGAATGGTGTTTTTGGGGTCTGGGGGGACCTCAACACGAAAATTTATCATGGTCCTGGGCCTAGGTCATCCCATGCCGGCTATTGTAATAGCTTCTTCCCTATAGGGTAAAATTCGCTAATAGGTTAAAAATTTCAGAAAACTGTAATTTAAAAATGATCTTATAATGTATGGCTTGTAAGTTTAATAATATTGGAAACCTGCGCGGCGTGGTTATTCTGTTATTTAGTGTACATTAAAAGGGCCAGATACGCCCAATATTAGGGTTAAGTTTTCGAGTACTGTGTTTGCATTAACTTGAAAAATGCTAAAACATTCGGACATTTACAATATAACAGTACAGAACCTTCCTAATATTACTTTAGGCTTTCCTTTGTAACTTTGGAAAACTTGTATTTTAAATTATACATTGCTTTGTTACTAATTCAATTATTAAAATAAATGCATACAAAGTAATCTAATTATTAAATAAATAATTATAATTGTCAGTATTAAAGTATTAATGATATGTTATTAGTATTAGTGTTTATAATAGTAGGTGTAATAACTGATTATTTAAATGATTTATTTTATTTCAGGTGAGTCAGATTGTTTAAGGACTTCCTCTCGTTTTATCTTCATATTCGTAAGTAATATTTGTTTTATTTTGATCACAACTGATATTATGTTTCTCATAGCTAGCCGCCATAGCACCCAATTTCACTCGGGAACGGTTGAGTGTACTGGTTCTAATTAATGGTTACCGTTTTGAACAATTTCAACAAATATTTAGGTGTAAAAAGTTTAAATTTAATCAAATAGAATTAGTGCCCACTAGAATGACATTTTAACCGTGAATCCAAGAGGGGTGGATCCCGAAGGCAAAAGGCGAATCAATCTCTTCAATTTTCCTTTTTAGCGAATTTCCCCTATAGGGAAGAAGCTATTACCGTAGTCGGCATGGTAAGGCCTAGGCCCGGGACCATGATAACTTTTCGTTTTGAGGTCCCCAGACCCCAAAAACACAATTCGTTCGAAACTGTATAAATATATATATATATATGTGTGTGTGTGTCCGCGGGTGCGATAACTCTCGTAAAAAAGGTCCGATAAAACGTGTAAAGCAGCATTTATGACTTTAAGTTCGAAAACCAGACGGATCGACCTATCCTATTTTGGGGGGGTTTTGTACCCCAAAAATGGGTTTTTTGAGTTTTTTACATACAATTTTAGAAAAAGTAAAATTTTATTTTTTCCATTGGAATCAGCTTAAAAAGACGCACAATTTGATGTTTTAATCATTGATCTACGTCAATTGGTTACTGAGATATTGAAAGTGCTAAACACAGTACGTTGTCCAATGTTATTCTTATGGAGGATAAGAAAAATGGTATATCTCGCTTATTTATCAACTTGTCCAGACGAAACTTGGTATATTGCTTCACATCTTTGTGGTCTATTGATATTTGCACAAAAACTCATTTTTTGCCCAATAGTTCCCGTAGCAGCAAACCTGCATACTCAGCCCCATGTTATTCATATGGAGAATAATTAATGTGTTATCTCCTTTAATTATGAACATAAATTAATAGAACTTGGTATGTGGCTTTACCTAGTTGAGTTATATTGATATTTGTATAAAAGCCCATTTTTAGTGTTCCTTATTACAGCAATCCTGCATACTCAGCCGCCATGTTATTCTTATGGTGAATAATTAAAATGTCATAAATCGTTTTATTGATGAAACTTGGTATGTGGCTTTATGTGGTATTAAGATATATATATATATATATATATATATATATATATATATATATGCATTGGAAATTCGCTGAGTATGCAGGTTCGCTGCTACGGGGGTATTATACCAATCAGCTGGAAATGATCCCTCCAGCTTACCGGGTAGCTGTAGAATTAGTGATGAACTCAATGCTTTGACTTTAATATATTGAGAAAAGTCTTCGTTAATGTCAAGAAATGAAATTTAAATTTAAAATTCTTAATTGCTCATTTTACATTATAAATAATACATTAAATGTTAAGTGATACATATAATTATGTAATATGAGTATTAGTAACACTGTACAGTAAACATTTCTTCACAAACTTAGCATTAGAGCAATAAAGCCCTGAGGTTATGAAACCTGGGAGTCCTATACTTAAACTAAACACGACGAATCATAGTGAGAATGTCCGCCTGGTCACCAGTACACTATATTCTCTTACACAGTTCAGTTCATAAAATAAATCAGAAATGACCTCTTAATTCATAACAGGCTAGGACAAAATACTTCTTTTTTTCTTATTAGATAAATACCATCACGAAAAACATAATCTGCCCTACTGGAAAGTTAATATTTAAATCCCTTATACAGAGTGTTCAAAAAAGGTGGCGACATAATTTACTTAGTGATTCCTTGGGTCAAAATAAGCAAAACAGTTTATATAAACATATGTCTTATTTCCTTTCGTTTGGCGTCTGTATGTGTTTTTTACAAAAAAAGTCATAACTCCTTAACGGTTTAAGCTACAGCGTTGAAATTTTACACAAATGTTCATCTTATTAATCGCTTTCTTTGTAAAAAATGTGAATAAAAACTCTTCAACCATTTCGAAATGGCGCCTATTTTAAATATTTGACGCCAAATTTCATGAAAACCGTTAATTTTACAAAAACATTGCAAGATACATAAAATTTAGGACATTTTATGGAGATTTCTACGATATCTTATTAAGCTTAGTTTGGACACAGAATAATGGAGAAATAAATTTTATTAATGATATTTGTTCTAGTTTTAACATGGTTTAAATGGAGAAAACTGTAGGTATAGCAAGAAAGAAATTACTTTCTCAGTTATTCTTTCTCCAAACTAAGCTTAGTAAGATATCGTTAAAATCTCCATAAAATTTACTAAATTCTTTTCATCTTGCAATTTTTTGGTAAAATTAACGGTTTTCGTGAAATTTGGTGTCAAATAATTAAAATAGCCGCCATTTTGAAACGGTTAAAGGGTTTATATTCAAATTTTGCAAAAAGAAAGCGGCCAATAACATAAATATTTGCGCAAAATCTCAACACTGTAGCTCAAACCGTAAAGGAGTTATGACTTTTTTTGTAAAAAACACATACAGAGAGACAGACGCTAAACGAAAGGATATAGGACATATGTTTATATAAACTTTTTTGCTTATTTTAACCCAAGAAATCACTACGTAAATTATGTCCCCACATTTTTTTAACACCCTGTATAACGAACGAAGAGGACAATTTAAAAATGAACATACGGGATTTAAATATAAGTCTACTTTAATAATTATAGAAAGTTTATAATGGTTTTAAATGTATTGAAAGTAGCTTGTACCCTAAAACCAGCCCAGAAGGAAATCATATTGCAGATTATAGAAAATCTTTATCTCATCGAATTAATTCAAAGAGTGTCTGCATTTCATGGATAATGCAGACACTGAGATTTAAACGACTTTCTATATATTTAGATTTGTTCCCTTAATGTATTGATAGGTCTATGCATTTTTCTGTAGTCTTTCGCATTATATAAGGGTTTTACACATGTATATTTAGTTTTAATGCAATTTAGTACCAATTTGTACAACATTTTTTCCAAATCCAACAAATATATACTTATTTTAATGTGTGCAATTAATACAGTTTAATTTCTAATGAATATCGGAGTCACAATAATCGTTACTGTAGACAATCCGGTCCTTATGCACCATGGCGATCTCCAATTTGCCTAAAAATAACTTTTTACTTTAATAAAGGCCATAAGAGATCTGCGGGGGTTAGTTTAGGTAAAGGTTTTGTTAAATAACAAAATATATAACAACTAACCTAACCGTTGGAACACGATGATAGGGGAAGGAGGTCACTAAAGACCATAAGTATCAAATAAACTAACGTAAAAGAAAAGTAATTCCACTAGTTGTCATTTTAGCGAATTTCCCCTATAGGGAAGAAGCTATTACCTCATGGTAAGACTTAAGCCCGAGACCATTATAGCTTTTCATTTTGAGGTCCCCAGATGCCAAAAACACCATTCCTTCAAATTTGTATATATCTATATATATATATATATGTGTGTGTGTGTGTGTGTGTGTGTGTGTGTGTCCGTAAGCACGATAACTCTCGTAGAAAAGGTCCGATCTTAATGAAATTCGGTACAAATGTGTAAAGCACCATTTATTTGAACGAGTTCGAAAACCAGACAAATCGTACCATCCAAAGGGGGGTTTTGGGGGGTTTTGTACCCCAAAAATGTTTTTTTTGGGGTTTCCACATGTAATTTTTATTTAAATCCAATTTTAATTTTTACCATTTAATTCAGCATAAAAAACAAACAATTTGGTATTTTTATCATTGCTCTATATCAATTGGTTCCTGAGGTATTAATTGAAAGTGGTTAACACAGTACGTTGTCTAATGTTATTCTTATGGAGGAAAAGACAAATTGTATATCTCGCTTATTTATGAACATAAACTGACAAAATTTGGTATATGGCTTCATCTGGTTAGGGGCTATCGTTATTTGCACAAAATACAAAATTTTCACCTATGGTTCCTGTAGCAGGAAACCGAGGTAATCGGTCCCCATGTTATTCTTATGGAGAATAATTAAAATGTTATATATCGCTTACTTATAAATGTATATGAATGAAACTTGGTATGTGACTTTACGTAGATGGGTTCTCATGATATTTGCGTAAAAACCCATTATTTTGTGTTCCTTGTTGCAGCAAACCTGCGTACTCATCCCCAATGTTATTCTTATGGAGAATAATTAATATTTTTAATATCGCTTGTTTGTGAATATATTTCTTATGAATCCTGTTAAGTGTTGATGTGTTATGTTATATATTCATTGGAAATTCGCTGGGTATGCAGGTGTGCTGCGTCGGGGGTATTTAATACAGTATTGCAATTTAAAATATGGTAATATACGACGGAATAATGTATCCGGCGTGTTAGAGCATTCAGTCTCATGGCTCCGTAGGGGTCACTGTGTAACGGCTTATCAATACGCACTGTGTACATAGCTGATTACTAAGCTAGTACCAAGGGGCTTAGCTAAGCTTGGTGAGGGACGATTAGTCGTATGTCCAGACATCCGAGCTTAATATTATGCAAATACACTTCGGTCCCACAGTGGGTGTATCATTATCCTCATGGCTCCGTAGGGGTCACTGTGTAACGGCTTATCAATACGCACTGTGTACATAGCTTATTACTAAGCTAGTACCAAGGGGCTTAGCTAAGCTTGGTGAGGGACGATTAGTCGTATGTCCAGACATCCGAGCTTAATATTATGCAAATACACTTCGGTCCCACAGTGGGTGTATCATTATCCTCATGGCTCCGTAGGGGTCACTGTGTAACGGCTTATCAATACGCACTGTGTACATAGCTGATTACTAAGCTAGTACCAAGGGGCTTAGCTAAGCTTGGTGAGGGACGATTAGTCGTATGTCCAGACATCCGAGCTTAATATTATGCAAATACACTTCGGTCCCACAGTGGGTGTATCATTATCCTCATGGCTCCGTAGGGGTCACTGTGTAACGGCTTATCAATACGCACTGTGTACATAGCTTATTACTAAGCTAGTACCAAGGGGCTTAGCTAAGCTTGGTGAGGGACGATTAGTCATATGTCCAGACATCCTAGCTTAATATTATGCAAATACACTTCGTCCCACAGTGGGTGTATCATTATCCTCATGGCTCCGTAGGGGTCACTGTGTAACGGCTTATCATTACGCACTGTGTACATAGCTGATTACTAAGATAGTACCAAGGGGCTTACTTAAGCTTGGTGAGGGCGATTAGTCCTATATCCAGACATCCGAGTTTAATATTATGCAAATACACTTCTGTCCCACAGTGGGTGTATCATTATCCTCATGGCTCCGTAGGGGTCACTGTGTAACGGCTTATCAATATGCACTGTGTACATAGCTGATTACTAAGCTAGTACCAAGGGGCTTAGCTAAGCTTAGTGAGGGACGATTAGTCATATGTCCAGACATCCGAGCTTAATATTATGCAAATACACTTCGGTCCCACAGTGGGTGTATCATTATCCTCATGGCTCCGTAGGGGTCACTGTGTAACGGCTTATCAATACGCACCGTGTACATAGTTTATTACTAAGCTAGTACCAAGGGGCTTAGCTAAGCTTAGTGAGGGACGATTAGTCATATGTCCAGACATCCGAGCTTAATATTATGCAAATACACTTCGGTCCCACAGTGGGTGTATCATTATCCTCATGGCTCCGTAGGGGTCACTGTGTAACGGCTTATCAATACGCACCGTGTACATAGCTGATTACTAAGCTAGTACCAAGGGGCTTAGCTAAGCTTAGTGAGGGACGATTAGTCATATGTCCAGACATCCGAGCTTAATATTATGCAAATACACTTCGGTCCCACAGTGGGTGTATCATTATCCTCATGGCTCCGTAGGGGTCACTGTGTAACGGCTTATCAATACGCACCGTGTACATAGCTGATTACTAATCTAGTACCAAGGGGCTTAGCTAAGCTTAGTGAGGGACGATTAGTCATATGTCCAGACATCCGAGCTTAATATTATGCAAATACACTTCGGTCCCACAGTGGGTGTATCATTATCCTCATGGCTCCGTAGGGGTCACTGTGTAACGGCTTATCAATACGCACTGTGTGCATAGCTTATTACTAAGCTAGTACCAAGGGGCTTAGCTAAGCTTGGTGAGGGACGATTAGTCATATGTCCAGACATCCGAGCTTAATATTATTCAAATACACTTCGGTCCCACAGTGGGTGTATCATTATCCTCATGGCTCCGTAGGGGTCACTGTGTAACGGCTTATCAATACGCACCGTGTACATAGTTTATTACTAAGCTAGTACCAAGGGGCTTAGCTAAGCTTAGTGAGGGACGATTAGTCATATGTCCAGACATCCGAGCTTAATATTATGCAAATACACTTCGGTCCCACAGTGGGTGTATCATTATCCTCATGGCTCCGTAGGGGTCACTGTGTAACGGCTTATCAATACGCACCGTGTACATAGTTTATTACTAAGCTAGTACCAAGGGGCTTAGCTAAGCTTAGTTAGGGACGATTAGTCATATGTCCAGACATCCGAGCTTAATATTATGCAAATACACTTCGGTCCCACAGTGGGTGTATCATTATCCTCATGGCTCCGTAGGGGTCACTGTGTAACGGCTTATCAATACGCACCGTGTACATAGTTTATTACTAAGCTAGTACCAAGGGGCTTAGCTAAGCTTAGTGAGGGACGATTAGTCATATGTCCAGACATCCGAGCTTAATATTATGCAAATACACTTCGGTCCCACAGTGGGTGTATCATTATCCTCATGGCTCCGTAGGGGTCACTGTGTAACGGCTTATCAATACGCACCGTGTACATAGTTTATTACTAAGCTAGTACCAAGGGGCTTAGCTAAGCTTAGTGAGGGACGATTAGTCATATGTCCAGACATCCGAGCTTAATATTATGCAAATACACTTCGGTCCCACAGTGGGTGTATCATTATCCTCAATTCTCCAAATGACGAATTTGATTTTACTCATGCAGTCATACAGTCTCGTTGGATCTTTTAAGTATCACCGAATCATGATTTTGTTTTTATTTGATTTTAAAATGGTTCATAAAAATACAAGCCCAATTACAATGCAGCATTGATATGTAAACACCTTGTCATTCACAGTTTAATTGTTGAGATTCCAATTCGGCTCGCATATTATGACTTGAACATTCACAATCACAAAACAAAATCATATCACACTATGAAGCGATTATAATTTATATATTAAATAAGATGCCCCAGTAAAATTACATGCAATTAAAAGCAAAACAAACTATATGCAAATTTCCGAATTAGCAAGTCTAACAGACCACCGAAATGCTATTAATTATGATTGATATTTCAGAATGGAGCAATAAAAATATTAGCCTAATAAGGTTCAACTTTCAATACATCTATAACATTTAAATATTAATAACCAAAACAATGTGTACATATACATGAGTGATATCACGAACATTCAAACCAGTGATTGGATTTGGAATGTTACATCAGGCTTTACATGAGTGATATCACGAACATTCAAACCAGTGGTTGGATTTGGAATGTTACATCAGGCTTTACATGAGTGATATCACGAACATTCAAACCAGTGATTGGATTTGGAATGTTACATCAGGCTTTACATGAGTGATATCACGAACATTCAAACCAGTGATTGGATTTGGAATGTTACATCAGGCTTTACATGAGTGATATCACGAACATTCAAACCAGTGATTGGATTTGGAATGTTACATCAGGCTTTACATGAGTGATATCACGAACATTCAAACCAGTGATTGGATTTGGAATGTTACATCAGGCTTTACATGAGTGATATCACGAACATTCAAACCAGTGATTGGATTTGGAATGTTACATCAGGCTTTACATGAGTGATATCACGAACATTCAAACCAGTGATTGGATTTGGAATGTTACATCAGGCTTTACATGAGTGATATCACGAACATTCAAACCAGTGATTGGATTTGGAATGTTACATCAGGCTTTACATGAGTGATATCACGAACATTCAAACCAGTGATTGGATTTGGAATGTTACATCAGGCTTTACATGAGTGATATCACGAACATTCAAACCAGTGATTGGATTTGGAATGTTACATCAGGCTTTACATGAGTGATATCACGAACATTCAAACCAGTGGTTGGATTTGGAATGTTACATCAGGCTTTACATGAGTGATATCACGAACATTCAAACCAGTGGTTGGATTTGGAATGTTATATCAGGCTTTACATGAGTGATATCACGAACATTCAAACCAGTGGTTGGATTTGGAATGTTACATCAGGCTTTACATGAGTGATATCACGAACATTCAAACCAGTGGTTGGATTTGGAATGTTACATCAAGCTTTACATGAGTGATATCACGAACATTCAAACCAGTGGTTGGATTTGGAATGTTACATCAGGCTTTACATGAGTGATATCACGAACATTCAAACCAGTGGTTGGATTTGGAATGTTACATCAGGCTTTACATGAGTGATATCACGAACATTCAAACCAGTGATTGGATTTGGAATGTTACATCAGGCTTTACATGAGTGATATCACGAACATTCAAACCAGTGATTGGATTTGGAATGTTACATCAGGCTTTACATGAGTGATATCACGAACATTCAAACCAGTGATTGGATTTGGAATGTTACATCAGGCTTTACATGAGTGATATCACGAACATTCAAACCAGTGGTTGGATTTGGAATGTTACATCAGGCTTTACATGAGTGATATCACGAACATTCAAACCAGTGGTTGGATTTGGAATGTTACATCAGGCTTTACATGAGTGATATCACGAACATTCAAACCAGTGGTTGGATTTGGAATGTTACATCAGGCTTTACATGAGTGATATCACGAACATTCAAACCAGTGATTGGATTTGGAATGTTACATCAGGCTTTACATGAGTGATATCACGAACATTCAAACCAGTGATTGGATTTGGAATGTTACATCAGGCTTTACATGAGTGATATCACGAACATTCAAACCAGTGGTTGGATTTGGAATGTTACATCAGGCTTTACATGAGTGATATCACGAACATTCAAACCAGTGATTGGATTTGGAATGTTACATCAGGCTTTACATGAGTGATATCACGAACATTCAAACCAGTGGTTGGATTTGGAATGTTACATCAGGCTTTACATGAGTGATATCACGAACATTCAAACCAGTGGTTGGATTTGGAATGTTACATCAGGCTTTACATGAGTGATATCACGAACATTCAAACCAGTGATTGGATTTGGAATGTTACATCAGGCTTTACATGAGTGATATCACGAACATTCAAACCAGTGGTTGGATTTGGAATGTTACATCAGGCTTTACATGAGTGATATCACGAACATTCAAACCAGTGATTGGATTTGGAATGTTACATCAGGCTTTACATGAGTGATATCACGAACATTCAAACCAGTGGTTGGATTTGGAATGTTACATCAGGCTTTACATGAGTGATATCACGAACATTCAAACCAGTGGTTGGATTTGGAATGTTACATCAGGCTTTACATGAGTGATATCACGAACATTCAAACCAGTGATTGGATTTGGAATGTTACATCAGGCTTTACATGAGTGATATCACGAACATTCAAACCAGTGATTGGATTTGGAATGTTACATCAGGCTTTACATGAGTGATATCACGAACATTCAAACCAGTGATTGGATTTGGAATGTTACATCAGGCTTTACATGAGTGATATCACGAACATTCAAACCAGTGATTGGATTTGGAATGTTACATCAGGCTTTACATGAGTGATATCACGAACATTCAAACCAGTGATTGGATTTGGAATGTTACATCAGGCTTTACATGAGTGATATCACGAACATTCAAACCAGTGGTTGGATTTGGAATGTTACATCAGGCTTTACATGAGTGATATCACGAACATTCAAACCAGTGATTGGATTTGGAATGTTACATCAGGCTTTACATGAGTGATATCACGAACATTCAAACCAGTGGTTGGATTTGGAATGTTACATCAGGCTTTACATGAGTGATATCACGAACATTCAAACCAGTGATTGGATTTGGAATGTTACATCAGGCTTTACATGAGTGATATCACGAACAT
The DNA here is from genome assembly GCA_963675035.1 of Allygus modestus. Classification (NCBI taxonomy): domain Eukaryota; kingdom Metazoa; phylum Arthropoda; class Insecta; order Hemiptera; family Cicadellidae; genus Allygus; species Allygus modestus. Next base: position 139,758,661 of record OY776116.1, read on the forward strand.
TCAAACCAGTGGTTGGATTTGGAATGTTACATCAGGCTTTACATGAGTGATATCACGAACATTCAAACCAGTGATTGGATTTGGAATGTTACATCAGGCTTTACATGAGTGATATCACGAACATTCAAACCAGTGATTGGATTTGGAATGTTACATCAGGCTTTACATGAGTGATATCACGAACATTCAAACCAGTGATTGGATTTGGAATGTTACATCAGGCTTTACATGAGTGATATCACGAACATTCAAACCAGTGATTGGATTTGGAATGTTACATCAGGCTTTACATGAGTGATATCACGAACATTCAAACCAGTGGTTGGATTTGGAATGTTACATCAGGCTTTACATGAGTGATATCACGAACATTCAAACCAGTGATTGGATTTGGAATGTTACATCAGGCTTTACATGAGTGATATCACGAACATTCAAACCAGTGATTGGATTTGGAATGTTACATCAGGCTTTACATGAGTGATATCACGAACATTCAAACCAGTGATTGGATTTGGAATGTTACATCAGGCTTTACATGAGTGATATCACGAACATTCAAACCAGTGATTGGATTTGGAATGTTACATCAGGCTTTACATGAGTGATATCACGAACATTCAAACCAGTGATTGGATTTGGAATGTTACATCAGGCTTTACATGAGTGATATCACGAACATTCAAACCAGTGGTTGGATTTGGAATGTTACATCAGGCTTTACATGAGTGATATCACGAACATTCAAACCAGTGGTTGGATTTGGAATGTTACATCAGGCTTTACATGAGTGATATCACGAACATTCAAACCAGTGGTTGGATTTGGAATGTTACATCAGGCTTTACATGAGTGATATCACGAACATTCAAACCAGTGATTGGATTTGGAATGTTACATCAGGCTTTACATGAGTGATATCACGAACATTCAAACCAGTGGTTGGATTTGGAATGTTACATCAGGCTTTACATGAGTGATATCACGAACATTCAAACCAGTGGTTGGATTTGGAATGTTACATCAGGCTTTACATGAGTGATATCACGAACATTCAAACCAGTGGTTGGATTTGGAATGTTACATCAGGCTTTACATGAGTGATATCACGAACATTCAAACCAGTGATTGGATTTGGAATGTTACATCAGGCTTTACATGAGTGATATCACGAACATTCAAACCAGTGATTGGATTTGGAATGTTACATCAGGCTTTACATGAGTGATATCACGAACATTCAAACCAGTGATTGGATTTGGAATGTTACATCAGGCTTTACATGAGTGATATCACGAACATTCAAACCAGTGATTGGATTTGGAATGTTACATCAGGCTTTACATGAGTGATATCACGAACATTCAAACCAGTGATTGGATTTGGAATGTTACATCAGGCTTTACATGAGTGATATCACGAACATTCAAACCAGTGATTGGATTTGGAATGTTACATCAGGCTTTACATGAGTGATATCACGAACATTCAAACCAGTGATTGGATTTGGAATGTTACATCAGGCTTTACATGAGTGATATCACGAACATTCAAACCAGTGATTGGATTTGGAATGTTACATCAGGCTTTACATGAGTGATATCACGAACATTCAAACCAGTGATTGGATTTGGAATGTTACATCAGGCTTTACATGAGTGATATCACGAACATTCAAACCAGTGATTGGATTTGGAATGTTACATCAGGCTTTACATGAGTGATATCACGAACATTCAAACCAGTGATTGGATTTGGAATGTTACATCAGGCTTTACATGAGTGATATCACGAACATTCAAACCAGTGGTTGGATTTGGAATGTTACATCAGGCTTTACATGAGTGATATCACGAACATTCAAACCAGTGGTTGGATTTGGAATGTTACATCAGGCTTTACATGAGTGATATCACGAACATTCAAACCAGTGGTTGGATTTGGAATGTTACATCAGGCTTTACATTTTTATTTTTAAAGCTGAAATGGACACTCCAGCGAACATTGATTAAATATTTTAGGTGGTAAAATCCAAACCAAATTCTTGAATTCGAGTAATTAGTTTTCTTTTTGGATTACCGAGCTCACAAACATTATTAAATATTACTAAATGCTATTACTATATTACTATTATATTTAAATATATAATTTCGTGATGTAATTTCGAAAGTTAGCTTAAAACAGTAGTTCTTACTTTTGTAGTCTTTAGTATCAATAGCTGTTAAACATTCAATTAAATTTATTTCTAATATTCCGTAAGATTGAAACTTTGAAATCCCGGGGGCAAGCCCTGAGGATGGACATTTTTGAGACCTCGAAAAGGCACATCTAGACGTTAAGTGCTCTCAAATAATACATAACCAATAATTTAACATTTAACAGTTTTGCCGGTATTGTCCTCACAAAAAGAGGATTATTCTTATAATAAATATATAACAAAGTCTTTGATTATGAGTTGATCATCTTTATTTTCCGTTTTTTTCATACTAGTAAGATACAAAGAGATTTATCGTGGGTAAAACAAAAATTAGTAAAAATCACTGAATTGAGAAAATTTCAATGCTAATTTAAATGTTAAGTCTAGTGTTTTCATTTACATATACAGTATAAGTAATATCAGATTATTTACACTAACACTTCATATGACTAGGTATACTTATATGTCAGGTAAATCTACAGAAAAAAATAGTTAAAGAACAAATCGGCATGTTGATACAAAAGGCTTGTTTGTATCAAAGAAACTTTTAGTTTTCGTTCAACTTCACTTTTCATATATTTAAGTCTTCTTTTCCTGACAAAATACGTAAATATATAAAAGCATTTGATGTTTTATCCTAAATATACTCACAATATATAACAATAAGTTCAAATATATACATGTATATGAGTTATTTAGCAGCACAGGTAAACTCAATTATTTCATATTGTAAAGAAAATGAGAAAATATCGTCATGTTGACTAAATGTTTAATGATTTTAAAATATAGGTTTTACAAACTTTAAATTACTTGTAAATCATTTTTAAACAAAACTTTTCTAACTACAGTTTTTTTAGCATTTATTTGCTATTTGATGTATTAAATCAAATGTGAACTAGGCTACTAACAAATTATGATAGACATTACAAATGCGATGTTCTCACAAATGCAGATTTGTGTTGGAAACCAAGGCTAACGCTCTTTAGAATTAGTGAGACCAAGGCCAGTTTAATTGACACTTGACATTTAACAACATCTGCAAGCGAGGGATGCAATTAGATTAAACGATAACAAACTATGCGACGCGAATGTATCTAACACTAACACTCTGATACACGCGTATATCTGTCACTAAGACTAAGAGACTGGCGTATATCTGTAACTAAGACTATGAGACTGGCGTATATCTGGCACTAAGACTATGAGACTGGCGTATATATGACACTAACACTATGAGACTGACGTATACCTGACACTAACACTATGAGACTGGCGTATATATGACACTAACACTATGAGACTGGCGTATATCTGGCACTAAGACTATGAGACTGGCGTATATATGACACTAACACTATGAGACTGACGTATATCTGACACTAACACTATGAGACTGGCGGATATCAGACACTAACACTATGAGAGTGGCGTATATCTGACACTAAGACTATGAGACTGGCGTATATCAGACACTAAGACTATGAGACTGGCGTATATCAGAAACTAACACTATGAGACTGGCGTATATCTGACACTAACACTATGAGAATGGCGTATATCTGACACTAAGACTACGAGACTGGCGTATATCAGACACTAAGACTATGAGACTGGCGTATATCTGTCACTAAGACTATTAGACTGGCTATATCTGACACTAAGACTATGAGACTGGAGTATATCTGACACTAAGACTATGAAACTGGCGTATATATGACACTAACACTATGAGACTGGCGTATATCTGATACTAACACTATGAGACTGTCGTATATCTGACACTAACACTATGAGACTGGAGTATATCTGACACTAACACTATGCGACTGGCGTATATCTGACACTAAGACTATGAGACTGGCGTATATATGACACTAACACTATGAAACTGGCGTATATCTGACACTAACACTGTGAGACTGGAGTATATCTGACACTAACACTATGAGACTGGAGTATGTCTGACACTAACACTATGAGAATGGAATATATATGACACTAACACTATGAGACTGACGTATATCTGACACTAACACTATGATACTGGCGTATATCTGATACTAACACTATGAGACTGTCGTATATCTGACACTAACACTATGAGACTGGAGTATATCTGACACTAACACTATGCGACTGGCGTTATCTGACACTAACACTATGATACTGGAGTATATCTGACACTAACACTATGAGACTGGAGTATGTCTGTCACTAACACTATGAGAATGGAGTATATCTGACACTAACGCTATGAGACTGACGTATATTTGACACTAACACTATGAGACTGGCGTATATCTGATACTAACACTATGAGACTGTCGTATATCTGACACTAACACTATGAGACTGGAGTATATCTGACACTAACACTATGAGACTTGCGTGTATCTAACACTAAACAATGAAACAAGCGTGAATATAACATTGACATTATGAGACGCGCGAAAATCTCACACTAAAATTATGAGATCTGCGTGTAACAAGCACTACTCTATAAGAGACATGCCTATATCTAACACTAACAATATCAGACGCACGTATACACAACACTAACACTATGACTTTTGTGTTACTGTCGTTGATTTCAATTTCTTTATTTCCTTAGTGTTCACTTGTTACATCTTAAAAGAAAATTAAGTACATCTAGTCACACAAATAGTAGATCGTTGTCACACAAATATTTTGCTAAACGATATAAATTTATTTTCGGTAACATATAATGAGAAAAAATATGCTCCTACATTATTTATTTTGGGTTTCACTTTCTTCAATTAGACTTAATTTTTAACACTCATGTTAATCCAAGTCATTTTCTTCTTTTTCTAACTATATAAACCGTTAAAAATAATTATTAGATTCACTCATTAATTTCAAGTTATAATAGTATTTGATTGAATATAAATAACCAATATGTATGAAGTAGCAATGAATTAGTGTATAAAGGCGGTTAAAACTAAATATAAATTATTTTATCGCACGGATGCATCATGACACACTGAAGCTAAAGTTCAGAGTTCGAAACATAATGATTGGAGACATCGCCACAGGCAGCGCTTTTGACGCATTCTATTTGCCTACACCTACGGAGTTTGCATTAGTTTCAACGTATTGTGATTAAAACTTTGAAATGTTGATTTTTTTCTTTTACTCTAGCCGAGGGCATTGTTCAAATTGCGTTTTATAAAAATGAAACCAAATGTGTCAGCTATACCATATAGACATTTTATCGTTATAATAATGTAATTTCACAGTGTTTACAAATCTTTATGTGTCAATAATAAACCTTAAAATTGTCTAAACGGGTTCCGAGTTACTACAAAATCATCATAAGACTCTTGCTTGTCTATTTAAAAAATTATATTTTTACTGTTGTTTACCTTAAGTGTGAGTAGTACAAAATCAATCTTATTTTATTTTTAAACATAACCGTTTACAAAAGGCGGACATTATTTTGTCTGATTCAAATGGATTTTATCTTCGCACTCAGGTGGTTAATTCTAATCCTTTGTATTCTTTTTTGATAAATTGGGTTAATATACATTTATTATTCGTGTCACGATTAAAATGATATGCGCATAATAATCTAATTCTATTTTACGCGGTGAATGTACTTGGAAAACAACTTGTTTGTAATAACTCAGCAATTGGTAGGCCTCCTTTAATAAAGCAATATTCTTCGTATATCTATGTCAGAGGCGGTTTTTAGAGTCATTTAAAGTATCAGTGGAATCGGTTCAAATCCATACTAATGTTGACATCAAGGGACTGGAACCTGTTACACCTTAATCCAATAAAGGTTCAGTAAACTTGGAAAATCAATAACCGCTTCCCTTACCAAACCATAATCTAAACGCTGGTGTAACTAAATACCCCCGTCGCAGCAAACCTGCATACTCAGCGAATTTCCAATGAATACATGACATAACACATTAAAACACTTAACGGGACTCATAAGAAATGTATTCACAAACAAGCGATATTTAAAATATTAATTATTCTCCATAAGAATAACATTGGGGATGAGTATGCAGGTTTGCTGCAACAAGGCACACAAAATAATGGGTTTTTTTGCAAATATCAATACAACTCATCTTAGCGAAGTCACATACCAAGTTTCATCCATATAAATTCATAAATAAGCGATATATAACATTTTAAGTATTTTCCATAAGAATAACATGGGGACCAATTACCTAGGTTTGCTGCTACAGGAACCATAGGCGAAAAATTGTTTTTTTGTGCAAACAACAATAAACCACAACCAGATCAAGCCATATACCAAATTTCGCCAGTTTATGTTCATAAATAAGCGAGATATAAAATTTTTCTTTTTCTCCATAAGAATAACATTAGACAACGTACTGTGTTTAGCACTTTCAATTTCTCGGTAACCAATTGACGTAGAGCAATGATCAAAATACCAAATTGTTTGTTTTTTTAAGCTTAATTCAATGGTATAAATTAAAATTTGATTTAAATTAAAATTACATGTGAAAACCCCAAAAAACACATTTTTGGGGTACAAAATCCCCCAAAAACCCCCCTTCGGATGGTGCGATTCATCTGGATTTCGAACTCGTTCAAATAAATGGTACTTTACACATTTGTACCAAATTTCATTAAGATCGGACCTTTTTTACGAGAGTTATCGTGCTTACGGACACATATATATATATATATATATATATATATATATATATATTATTTTTAAAATCATTACTAACGAGTACCCTTTTTTTGAAACATTTTTTATTTTGACTGACTAGTTTCAACCATAATGGCCATCTTCAGAGTCCATTATGTCTCTGAAGATGGCCATTATGGTTGAAACTAGTCAGTCAAAATAAAAAATGTTTCAAAAAAAGGGTACTCGTTAGTAATGATTTTAAAAATAATAATATTAGTAGCCCTAATATACAAGTCAAGCAATTTTAAAATGGATAACAACAAAAAAAAAATATATATATATATATACATATATAAAAATTTGAACGAATGGTGTTTTTGGCATCTGGGGACCTCAAAATGAAAAGTTATCATGGTCTCGGGCTTAAGTCTTACGATGAGACCTACGGTAATAGCTTCTTCCCTATAGGGGAAATTCGCTAAAACGAAATATAAATCATATGCACAATAGATCAATGTTTAGTAATATAACGTGTCTAGCGTCACCCATTATTATTACGATCGATATGAGTGATTTTATTTTATTTATTTAGCCAGGACAGACAAACACGTTACAAAATATTTCCGTAATTTAAAACTTGAAATTTCAAGATATTGCATGATTTAATCCACTGCTTTTTCCGATTGGAATTTTTAAACTTCCATGCCATGCCTTTAAACTATCACCAAAATTATTTTCACAATTTTACTTGATTGATTTTTAATATTTTTTGTTCATTCCTATATTTTTAGACTCCTTTCTCGTAGTCATGTCTTAAACTTCTTTTACAAATTTAAAAACTAGTCATATTTTTAAACTGCATCAATATATTGATTGAAAACCTTTACATCTGACAGTATTGTTTAGTAAAAACAAATCAAAATAACAGTCCGGAATATTCAAATTACTACTACATTTTCGGATTATTTTTTAATTTTAATTGGTAATTTTCAACAAGTTTTTATTTCGTTCTACAAAAACTACTATTACTGGAATACAAATAAATACAAATCTGAATTCTTTACTCTTGAACATATTATTTGAAGAGTACTTTTGTTTCAGAAGAAATATTAGCTTTATTACTCTGTTTTTCAATTGAAATATACTTATTGCTACCATTATTCCATTATCCCCCACCGTAATATCAGAATAGTTATTAAAAGCTAGTATTTGTTTAAATTTTGCCACGTTTTAAACTAATATAAAACAATATTTACGAGACTAAAGTTCTAAACCAGGGTTATGATCCAAGGGGACCATAAAACCGACCCGCAGTAAAACCAACGCTCAGTAAATCTTGACGTAAGCAATAACTATGAAGACATCTGTTCTATTGGAAACACTAATGCACCTTAACTGTGTTAACGTTTTAAGATTTATAACCTTAATATTATGAATAGAATTTTACAGTTTGAAATAGTTAATATATCTTGGTGAATGTTAAAGACAACTGCTTATTAATAGATGGAACTAGAATTGCCTGTGTGCATTAATACCTATTTTGAATTAGTTGAACTTTTTGCTGTAAGGTGATGCCACAATTATGTTGAGAAATAAGTGAGAATCACCCGTAGAAATATAATTTGTTTGGTTTTAAATCGGTTGTTTATTTGTCGCATTTGGTGGTGAAGGTAATCTTAAAAATTATGGCTTAATTATTGGTTTTGATGAAGGGAGGTATGGTGTAACGCCAAAAAAACTCTTGAAAAATAAGACAAAAGATTTGTAATGAGTTCAACATTTACCTTAGCTGCATTATCCCCCCCCCCAACATGACCTTGACCTGCCTCTCCTTCCCCCGTTACGTCACCCCCCCCCCTTAAGGAAAACACTTTAAAAATTAATAACTACCTTAGCTGCGCAATGAGTATTCGTGTTTATAACTGTCTATAAGTTTATATATCCCTCCCTATTTTTCTCACACAGTTTCAAGAACTTTTCCCATGGTTTTGACAAGCCAAAAAAGTAGTAGAATGGTATTTTCAGCTTCACCTTCGTTCCAGTATGGTGGATGTGTCTATGAAATGAACGCCTACACGATTATTTTGCAACCCGCTGACTTCGTGACACCGAGTTGCATTACGCTCTCTGCAGGAGCTAACAACAGCTACATTTGTCGGTCAGAGAGCACTTACAGAGGAGTCCTTTAAAATATGCATTCTATTGTTTCATCTGCCTTTAACAATGACAAATCTTCTGATGAGCTCTATTGTTCACGAAACCACTGAGTAAATGGTCCGTAATTATCGCGTAAATGACTCCATAATGAGTTGATATTAATTCTAGTTCTCACAGTAATGTATCAATGAAGTAGGTGTCACTGATACGTTATTATAAGGTATACAATAAATATCTAACCACACTAGATATATATAAGACATCAAAATAATTATAAAATACTTATTTACGTTAGACTATGTTAACTGTTCGCTTTTAGTGTGAGTAACTGAGTTTTGGTTGAAACTTAGAGTACGATTCAAAACAATTTAAGACCAGGGTTTGGACCGTTCCCTTTAAAACTTTAAAAACTGCCACTGGCGTGTTGATACACAAAAACTTAACTAAACAAAAGAAAACGTGCCAACAGAGGGATTTAATATCACAGAGAACACTCATGAATATTAATATAGCGATGGGTATCAGCTAACATATAATTGAACTACTTGCGTGTTGTAGTAAAATAGTCCTCCAACTAACCCCTAGAGTAGTGGAATAGACTCGAACGTCCTTTGCTTTGAATGTTGACAGAGTCTTGGTGGGGGATTTCCTGTTTCCATTTTCCATTTTGAGATAATCTCCTTTTAGCGAATTTCCCCTATAGGGAAGAAGCTATTACCGTAGTCGGCATGGTAAGACCTAGGCCCGGGACCATGATAACTTTTCGTTTTGAGGTCCCAAGACCCCAAAAACACCATTCGTTCGAAACTGTATATATATATATATATATGTGTGTGTGTGTGTGTGTGTGTGTGTGTATCCGTGAGCACGATAACTCGTAAAAATTATCCGATTTTGATGAAATTTGGTATAAACATGTAATGCAACATTTATGACTTTAAGTTCGAAAACAAGCCAGATCGCTCTATGCAAAGGGGTATTTTGGGGGGTTTTGTACCTCAAAAATGGGTTTTTTTCGAATTTTTTACATATAATTTTGGAAATAGTCAAATTTTAGTTTTTACCATTGGATTCAGCTTAAATTAACACACAATTTGGTATTTTGATCATTTCTCTACGTCAATTGGTTACCGAGATATTGAAAGTGCTAAACACAGTACGTTGTCTAATGTTATTCTTATGGAGGAAAAGAAAAATTTTATATCTCGCTTATTTATGAACGTTTACTGACGAAACTTGGTATACGACTTCATCTGGTTGTGGACCATTGATATTTGCTCAAAAAATTTTACCAATGGCTCCCGTAGCAGCAAACCTGCGTACTCAGCCCCATGTTATTCTTAAGGAGAATAAGTAACGTGTTATCTCCCTTCATTATGAAAATAAATTAATGAAATTTGGTATGTGGCTTTACCTACATGAGTTATATTGATCTTTTTATAAAACCCCATTTTTTGTGCTCCTTGCTTCAGCAAACCTGCATACTCAGCCGCCATGTTATTCTTATGGAGAATAATTAAAATGTCATAAATCATTTATTTATGAATGTATATTGATGAAACTTGGTATGTGGCTTTATGTGGTATTAATATACATATATATGCATTGGAAATTCACTGAGTACGCAGGTTTGCTACTACGGGGGTATTTGTCCATCGTTTTAATCGCTAAATCATTAAGAAATAAAATCCTCCAAACAAATTGTTTAATTTCTAATGCTTTCTAGTGTAGAAACCCCTGCTAGGCAAAATGTATCGTGTGATTGCACAGGAGAACTGTGAACCTTTAGTATATTAGTATGCTTTTTGTAGTATAAAGTCCTAGCCAAACAAAACCAAGTGTAACCACCTATCTATGAATTGCAAAATATCGATAAAGGCTCTAATTGATATACTAGTGAACGTAACAAAATAATTAAATTGTTTTATTGTTTATACAAAACCAAAATCTCCCGTACTGGGAATATCTCCAATAGATCAAATGCAATTAAATTACTATAAATAATGTTCTGTAATAATGTTTCCTATAATATAAATAAAGAATGAACTTGTAAAATTATGTTTTTCATTTCAAGAAACTGAGATTTTGTGTTTAAAATGTATTTGTTGTGATGAAAAGTTATTTAAAACATTATTCCAGACACTTTTCAACACTGATTGGTAAAACAAGTTGCACGACTTTTTTGGAATCAGAGATTGATTAATGTAACTCAATATGAAGATTACTTGTGAATTCCTCATTTCAAATACCGAGCGTTTCGCTTTACCTCTATTACTATTTTCGCAATGCGTTTAGCAACGGATGAGACGGAAATGTTATTACGATATCGTGAGGTAGCAAGCCTCAAACAATGTATTGCGAGTATCAATGTGAAGCTTACTGTACTTATTACAACGTTCAATTTTCTTTAGAAGAAATATTACTACTGTTTCTTGATGTTTTATTTCCTGACAGAAAAAAGAGAATCACTTAATCGAATATACCATATGTATATGAGGGTACCAAGCATAGGAGGGTAGTACCTGGGGGCCGAGCTTTGCTCGGGGGAAGGCCATTCAGTTTTTTTTAGAAGACTTGGAATAATATTTCACCACTGCCCCTACTGATAATCAGATTTGTGTAACTCATTTGACTCTTTTCTACATTTTTAAGGTCACTCCCGTTGTTATTTATAGCTCAATGTCCCTTTGATTTATTGTACTACTCTACATGTGTAATTTTCACTCAAATATTTTAATCTCTACTCTCAGGAAACCACATGTTAATAATCATATACAACATGAGTATTACTTTGACAGTTCCCTTTGATTATGAACAGCAGTTACAATTCTTTTGTTTTTATTTTAAACTCGATAATCCCAATGTTACTTTTTTTAACTTTTCATTTGAGTTTTTTTACGTTATTTGATTTTTCCTGGGGATGAGACCTGTCTAGAATTTATTTTTATTCCAGAACTTAGTTATTTCTAAAATTTGAAGGAAATCCTCGGAGCCGTTTTCGAGATAATTGTGCAACCAACCAACCAATCAAGCAAACATTGCTCATATAAGAGTATAGGATATGCTTGGAAATCTACCTATCATCTGAACTTTATACAAATAACCCATTTGGATCTATAAAACTATTCAGAGCTGGTAAAATCAAATACGTCCACAATGAATAAAACTGTACTAATAATGATTTTAATTTTAAAGCGAATGAAAACTTGTTTTTTTACTAATCATTAATACTCCTCAAAAATACTTCCTACATACTATAATTGTATATGCATATTAGACAAATCCTAACCTCTTCTACACGTTTCACGTTTTAACAGAATATTTTTTTACATTTCAACTTCATTTTATGTTTTATGTACGAGGGGGCTCCAGTCACATAACACTTCGCGTTTCTGCTTCCTCCTCCCATAAGGACAATGTTAACTTTCAAAGCCAGTCCCTTGTCAACGCATCCAAAGAGATTAAACTGCAAACAAAATACGTAGAGATTTCAGTGAGCAGAATTCCAATGTCAAAAATAGTTCACCAATAAAAACATTATAAATAATCAATATTGGAATTCTTCGGACGATAATTATTTTTGTTACCGAAATCTTTCTCAATGAAATCGCTAGACATTTTGTTGCCCTTTAAGATGAGATATAAACGATATCGGATCATCCTTTGAGAAGGAACTAGTTTCTAAAGTTAACAATGGTCTTATGGGGGAATATTCCCAAATTTTTCATGACAGAGGCCCACTCTTAAGCGTTAAACAAATTTTTTAGATGTTCATCATGGTTCGCTTATCATTTACGACAGTTTCATTTTCCCATGGAAACTTTGCATTGGTTCTAATTCAGACTCAGTAATGCTGTGGCCCCATAAACTCCCAGCCTATTACACGGGGATGGACAGTTGTACTGATTGCTGATGCCAGATAAGACGCAAGTGCCGCTGTCAGGTGGCGAGTTATGCGAGGATCGCGTGTGCTGCATCGCGTGGCTCAGCGCGTGCTGAGGCGACGCTGACGAACACGTCGAGCTGTGAATCACCCTCACAACAGAAACCGTTCAGCTGTTTGGTTCACACTTGAACATTTACAATAAACAAATCTTATTCATTGTTTAAAATGCATTGTTCCTGATGGTGAGTTTATTTAAGATATTAGTACCTAGGGGTACAAGCTTTGCTTGGGGAAGGTCAGTAGGTTTGTTTAGGTTATTTTTGAAATTTATCAACATGTCCTCTTACTGAAGAGCAGATTTTCTTAGCTCATTTTCCTCTTTTCTGTAAGTTTAAGATCCCTCCAGTTGTTATTATACCTTAGTGTCCCTTCAGGTAGTATTTTTATTGTATAACAATTTATTTTATTAATTTTGGATAGGGCCACTCTATATGTAATCTTCATTCAATGGTTTTAGACACTGTTCTCAGAAATCCGTATGTTATAAATACTTAAACTACATGAGTAAACAACTACTTTGACAGTTCACTAATTACAAACAGAATTAATGATTATTTTGTTTTGATTTTAAACTCCAAAAGCCCAATTTAAACTATTTTCACTTATCAAATTATTTTTTTCTGTGGATGAGACCTGTCTAGAACTTATCTTAATACAAGAGCTAGTAAATTACAATATTTTAAGGTAATCGTTGGAGTCGTTTAAAAAAATTAAAGTTGCAAGCAAAACCTTTCTCATATAGTATAGGATTGATATCAAGTAGTTATCAAGTTGTTGATATCAAGTAGTTATCAAGTTGAAGATATCAAGTTGATTGATATCAAGTAGTTATCAAGTTGTTGATATCAAGTTGATTGACATCAAGTAGTTATCAAGTTGTTGATATCAAGTTGATTGACATCAAGTAGTTATCAAGTTGAAGATATCAAGTTGATTGATATCAAGTAGTTATCAAGTTGTTGATATCAAGTTTTCACTACGTTTCGGGATTTACTATCTTATAACGTCTTTAGGTGATAAGAATGCCTAAAACATGACAAAATTAGTGGCCTGATCCAGGAAAAGCTTGATATACCAAGAAAAGCTAAAACGGAGGACTGTGAAAGCAGTCAAAATAACAAAACTAAAAGAAACACAAAATTCAAACTCCAAAAGAGACAACAGTAACGGACAATTGTGGAACGCAGGTACTCTGACCGTTTTGAAACCTTTTTGTACCTAATCAGTGATGAAAAATGTCAGCAATAATTTCCTAAATAACAAACCAACTGTAATTTTATTTTCCTCAAGATATTTTATCCAAAAGACAATTTATCCTAAATAGACAATTGTTTACTTACAATTTTAGTTCGTTATTCAATAATAAAATATATTTAAAAGTAAAATATATCTATTAAATGCTTCTAAGATTATTTTTTATAGGTAAGTTAATTTAATATTTTCACATAATATCGTCTCATTATTAATTATTCGTTAGATTATTCAAATGTAACGTTTCCGTGTGTTTAATTCTGTTTATCATCAGGCGTAACCTATTTAGTTTATAAACAGAGCAGTATACACAAACGCAAGCAATCTTATAGCTGTCACTAACAGATTGTCCTCTTGAAAACAAGATTTCCACAGGTCTCACCAAAGCTGCCGAAGGAATAAAAGAGGTTTGTTACAAATTTTTATTTTTCCTGTAGATCTGTTGGTGATAGCAGGTATTCTTGCAAGAGAATACTTTAAAAGGACCATGGCCCTCAACAATAACAACTAAATTAGTAAATTGTTTCTAATACTTACAAATACTAAAAATTATGATTATGTAATACAAAAAATCAAAAAGAAAACAACCTGACTGAAAATATATTAAAATTTAGAAAGTAAGCGGGTAGTTATTACATAGATTATGTGTTTGTGATGGAAATACACAATTATGATAAAATAACACTTGATAACTACTATAAAAAAACAATTTTTTTTCTAACTATAACCTCATTTACAATGGTATAAACAATCCAAGAAAAAAAATTATTAATCTTATGTAATTAAATAACCGAATAATAAAAAATTAATTTAAAGCGATTACTTAATTTTTTTAAATAGGAATAACATAAACATATAAATTGAGTCAAGCAGTGCTTTGGTAGCTTTATTTTGGGGTAAAGATGAATAAAAATATTAAATAATAAAAATTTAGATTAATTTAATAATGGTGAAAAATGTTGCATGTTCTCGCATAAAGGATAAAATTGAATGAGGAGTTTCCAAATAGAATAGAAAACAGCTTCAATGTGGATAAACGCCTTCCTACGCTGAGCCACCTCTAAGCCAGGGTCAGTGGGAAGTTCAGTAGTTATAAAAAATAGAAAAATGAACTAGTTTAATACAAAAAATTTGATTATAGAATGATATATAAAGTTAAATAAAAACGGGTTCGCACGCAGCACGCTGACGTGAGAGAAGTGAATTTCCACATAAAAACTTTTAAAACTCAAAATCAGTGTAAAAACATACATGAATTCCAATTTTTATTGAAATCTGAAATCATTGATTTTTTGGCTGTTCTGATGCTCCTGGTTTCATTTACCTGTAAAGCTGGGAATACAATTTTGCGCATTATAATGTTAGGAGAAGGTGCAGTCAGCTTGAAAGTAGGCGTGAGGTTGCTGGGGATGATAAAAGTACTCTAACAAAGGAATAACAGGCTTTTCTAGTGCAAAACCCCCAAAAGACAACGTACCGTGTTTAGTCGAAACACATTTTCTTTAATAACTCGGTAAATATTTATGCTAGAATGACGAGAGAGGGCTTAATACTTTCGCCTCACTAATACCCATCTTTTTACATCCATTAATTTTACATCCAGGGCTTTTCTGACCCTTTTTGGGCCCAAAAGCCCAAAAGGGTTTAGAGTTTTCCGATTGTTTTGCCCTACGAACTTGTCCAACTGATTACAGAAAGGAACAGCCCTAGCAAATTTGAAGTTAATCGGACAAAAAATGCGACCGCTATAGTGCAAACACACACACACACACATATATATATATATATATATAAAACATTTTGAACGACCCCCCAAAACGTGTTCTGGGGGTCACGTTAGGAACTTCTATGGTGGTCCCGGGCTTAAGTTTCACCGTGCAGGTCATGCTAATAGTTCACTTTCCAAAGGAAATTCACTAACAATGGATTAAGACTAAGCTGGAGAACGGTTGAAAGCATGTTGAAAAAAGTGATTATATGCTTTAAATGGAAATAGTTATACAATAATAATTTTCACTGAACTAAAAAAAAATTATTACTCCTTGAAGTAGAAACTTTAAACAAACAGGTCAGTAAAAGTTTGTTGGATGACATTTATTGCTATAGCATATTTTAAATAGAACCTGAGTTAACAAACCATATCGATAATTACAGAACTGTATATTTATTACTATAAATGTTCCCTTATTCAACTTTTCAATGGAATTTATATTTGTCTATTTTTAGGAAAAAATTATTTTTACCTTTGTTTGACCCACATTTAAATAATTGGTTATCTAATTACCATATTCTTTAAATAATTGCTGGGGTTTGTGTAAAATGGATTGCGTAAAATGATGCCTTTTTAACCTCCATAAGAGATTAAGTTCCTGTTCGTTGTAAAATACTCTCAATCAGTCGTAATAACCCACAATTACTGAGATAATAATTCATTTAGAAAGGTATTTTAAATATTAAATTTAACACGTTCGATATTAAAACAGTGTAAGTTTAATGACACAAAACACTTGCTTCACATTAAGTATATGATTCTTTAACTTACGAATGGCGTTATTGTGTTATTAAGTCTCCTCATTTGAAACTTCTGCTGAAGTTAATTAAAAGCCAACAAACCCTAAGGCACACGTTGATAGAAACCATGTTTTCCTTGTGAAGCTCATGGCGTTGATACATGGCTGATTGGATAAACTATTAAACGCCTTTCATGAATTGTGCTACTTCAATTTCTAGAACTATCTGATATCTTATCAGATTGAAATAAACAAAGTTTTATTTAAGTGGAAGAATAGAGCTTCCATTTAAACGATTTTGTTTTCCTTGTTAGTGATTGGAAAATTTAATATAAAGTAATGGAATAAATTATTGTAAAACATTTGCTTTAATCGTAAAATATATTTTAAAAACTAAATAAAGTAGAACATTTTAAAATTTTTTGAAATAGAGCGGAGTAACTATAAATTAAATTATGGATTCTATGGACTCAATTTTAACAATATTTAATTTTAATTCATTAAAATATGAATAACACATATGTTTTTCCATCATACGTCTACACTCAATAAGGAAAAGCCACTTGCATTGTAATAGTTGAGTAACGAACGTACCGCTTTACTTATTCAACGCATTAAATCTAAAAAAATAAATGGCTGAAAGATTGTGGTAAAATGATTAAATGAAATAAAACAGGCTTTTAGAGTATTGAAATATATAACTATTAATTGTGCGAAAACGTTTTAAATATCGCGTTCTTTTCAAATTTTTGTATTTATACGATTCATTTTGTAAAAATTACGAGTTATTTAAATTAAACTAAATTGAATTGCGTGAAATTCTGTTCTTTGAAGCTGGTTCATAATTTTTTGCAATAAGTTAAAAACTTCGTTATTTGTTGCTTCTGTTTCTGTGTTGTAGTTATTGTTACCTATTATATTTATTTTTTTATTAAATTAAGGAACAGTTTTTCTGTTTATTTACTTAAGTTTTTACAAACTTAAAAATATATATAAACAAAAATTATAATCTACTCCAAGAGAACTTCCTTAGTAATTTCACGATATGGTAATACGTTTACTCTAATGAAAAACTATAATTCGTGGTTTTATATTTTCATATTTTGTTTATTAAAGCACATTTTAGAGATTTCAGCTGATATGAGGTTTCTATGAATCCAGTGTTAAAATGTAAAATGTAAGACTCAGATATCCCTTTGAGGTCATATTAATCCATGAAGACATTCTGTTCTACTAGTTAATACCTTTGTATTGATCTCCAGTTTTGTCTTATATTTAAATGCAGTTTGACCTATGTTTTAATTAAACATGTTTTTTTACTATACTGTTCCACCGCAAAAAATTCAAACACCCCCGTCGCAGCAAAACTGCGCACTCAGGGAATTTCCGATGCAAAATATATGTCTTAATACCACATAAAGCCGCATAGGTACCAAGTTTCATAAAAATATATTCACAAATGAGTGATATATCAAACTTGAATTATTCTCCTTAAGAATAACATTGGGGATGAGTACGCACGTTTGCTGCAACAAGGAACAACAAACATGGGTTTACATGTGTATATCAATATTACTCAACTAGGTGAAGCCACATCCCAAGTTTCATCAATATAAATCAGCGATATATACCATTTTGATTATTCTCCATAAGAAAAACATGGGGGATGACTACGCAGGTTTGCTGCAACAAGGAACACAAAAAATGTATTTTTATTCAAATATCAATATAACTGAACTAGGTGAACCAACCAAGTTTTATCAATTTATGTTCATAATTAAGGGATACATTAATTTTACTTATTCTCCTTAAGAATAACATGGGGGCTGAAGACGCAGGTTTGCTGCTAAGGGAATTATCGGTAAAAATTGCATTTTTTGTGCAAATAACAATCGACCACAACCAGAAGAAGCAGCATAACTAGTTTCGTTAGTACGTTCATAAATAAGCGAGCTATAATGGTTTTCTTATTCTCCATAAGAATAGCATTGGACAACCTACTGTATTTAGCATTTTCAATATCTCTGTAACAAATTGACGTAGATAAATGATCAAAACACCAAATTGTATGTTTTTAAGCTGAATCCAATGGTGAAAACTAAAATTTTACTATTTAAAATATTACATGTAAAAGCTTCAAAAACCCCATTTTTTAGTACAACCCCCCCCCCCAAAAAAATAACACTTCGGATAAATCGATCTGTCTGGTTTTCGAACTTAAAGTCTTAAATAATGCTTTACACGTTTTTACCACATTTTATCAAAATCGGACCATTTTCTCGAAAGTTATCGCACACACACACACACACACACACACACACACACACACACACACACACATATATATATATATATATATATATATACAGTTTGAATGGTCTTTTTGGGGTCTGGGGACTGGGGTCTTTTTGGGGTCTGGGGACTGGTGTCTTCTTGGGGTCTATTAGCTACGTGTGACTAATATTACAATCAAGTTAGTTTTACACTGCAAAAATGTCAATGACTCGTTTTTGATGACCAATGAACTTACACTGTTTATTTAAGAACAATAAATCTAGGCACTGTTTGCAATATACCATGATTTCTTCTGAAACTTACAAAACCCACGATTAACAAATTCTATTCAACTTTCTTCGTGTGTACTGTATACTACACGTGCTTCAGTTTATAAATGTTGATATCAAAAATGTCAGTAAGTTTGTCCTATAATTAAATTGTGCTTTAGTAATACCTAAGCTTAAGTTAATTACCAAGAAAACAAGTAGCGAATTGAAATAATGTATCTGATATAAACTAGCCTTTCTTAGATGTTTGAAGCTGCTAAGCTTCGCTTGTTCACATTATTTTTGTTTTACAGTAAAATCAAATCATATAGCTGATCAAATACCGAAATTTAAATGTTTTTTAACCTGCCACTTAGTTCAATTTATGTTCTTAGAATGATTTGTATCAAATAACTTATATTTTTCCTTCAACTTCCTCACTGAGAAGTTTCATTCAAATATGTGGCTTATGGGAGGTAGAATTATGGATTTCTCAAAAGTTCCTGGAACATATTGTCTTTATTTATTTGGATACTTATTACTGACGCTTTTATATCAGTTTGTATTTAGCCATTTATTTTGAATATAGAGTAGATGAACCTATGCTCCATCTTTAACCCGAAAAATAAACCATGAAACTAGTGCTACACAATCTCAAAGGAGGCGCTGGAAACCAATTTTTAAATTTGCGGGATTTGTATCCCGTTTCTGGGATTTTTGAGCCCCCCACGGGATTAAAAGGGAATGCAGGATAAAAACACCAATATTACCTTCCACGTTCGTCCCGCATCACAGATCAGAAAATTTCTTGTTTTTACAAATTTAAACATATAAGCTACAATTAAAAGAGAGCAGCTGGTAATATTAACGAGAAAACTATTTGATTTGCAATCTAGCGGAAATACATGAATGATCTCAGATTAAAAGCGGGATGAAAAGGGATTTTTAAGGTCATTTAAAGGGATACTACGGGATTATTTTTGTATGAAAAACGGGTTTGTTATTTTTGTTTCGTATGCAGCTAATATATTTGCCTGATTAGTGGACCAGCTGGTAAATTTCCTGGCTTCAAAAGTTAACCAGTCTTGGGTTATCTATTCTGTATTAAAAATCAATGATTTACCCTATATTTACCTTAGTTTATAATGAAGGGTTTGCTGATTACATTGGTAGGGAGATTAACGCAAGTACCTTCAATATTATCTAAATAGTATCATCACTGACAAATAAAAAGCTACGACTTGTCGTTGCCTTTCCGAATCTGTTTTACCCTTTAAACTCTAAAGGTAGATTCATTTGGTTGAGTATGATTTGAGGTGATTTTAAATAAGTTACTCAAACAATAATTCGAGCTATGATTATGTACAAAATGAACTAGAAGCAAACGCCATGTGTGGGATTATAGCGCATGTTGAAATGTCACGGGTCAAATATTGTGACCTTTTTCATGCATAATATGGCTGTTGGATGAACACACCAAGGGTTATTTGGCTTTAAACATTGATATTTTGGGAACGCTCACTATTTTTAAACTTATTATATTTTTATTTTATTTTGATATTTGATACACTTATAACTAACGGAGAGTCCCCTAAAATATTTTTATAAAAAGTAATGATATTTTGTTTGGTGGGGAGGTACAATTTCGTAAAAGGTTCAATTACTTTCAACCGATATTTAGATTTCAATACTATCGATATTTCAATCAAATGATTTTTCAAGTATTTTATATCGCTGTTTTCTCTATACAGTATTTTATATTTATGTTTTCCCCTAAGAATCAACAGTTAGAACGACCTCCGATTGTGAAATGCAAGTAGTAACATTAGTATTACTGAAGGCAACACTGCTTAACGATTTCTGTCGAAAAAGCGAGCCAGTGATTTTGTTAGGTTGGTACATTGGCAAAGAAAATCTCTCGTTCTTTGAACTCCTAATTCGTTGTTGTCTATTAGTAAATCTACTCATGAAAATCACTGGAGTAAAAGTAATACAAGTTGGAACAAATTCTTTGTATCGTTTGATGTATGAATCTAATCTTGCCGTTATATATGATTAATTATGAGCAAATAAACAAATACAAGTTTATTTATTTTCAAATCATGAATAGGTATTTGTTTAACTCACTTTGTTGACCCGTTCGATTTCAGTGAGTATTTCCTTACCTCACCAAAATTTTGCAAAGAACGGCTCGCAATTTTGTTCATCAGTATTGCCAGTATTACCAATAGAACTCCTTGGTGAATTGGTGAATAGGTTTGGTTTGGAGTTCTAACTGGAACGGCGAGCTACAGTGGTTAGTTAGGATATCTTACATTATTTATGAATACAAAAATCTATCTTAATCTATCTTAATACTAACAATCAAAACGCTTCTTGTTGTATCATGTAAGTTATTTGTATTTCAAACTAGCTGCTTTACCCGTGCTTCGCAACGGGGTGAAAATTCAGAGTAGAAAAATTGTAAACAAAACAACGACAGTCTGTAGTTATATGCTCCTTATAACAGCTGTTTATTTAAATGAATTGAATTAGGAAAAAATGGATGTGACATAAACCAAATAAAACTCACCTCCATTAGAATAACATGGGATCTTGGAAGTCCCGTGGGGCACAGCCCTAGGGACATTTCTAAACGGTGATAGACCTATGACACTCCTCGGTACATAGACTACATTTGTGCAAAATT
Organism: Allygus modestus; assembly: GCA_963675035.1. Classification (NCBI taxonomy): domain Eukaryota; kingdom Metazoa; phylum Arthropoda; class Insecta; order Hemiptera; family Cicadellidae; genus Allygus; species Allygus modestus. Next base: position 139,780,587 of record OY776116.1, read on the forward strand.
TCACCAGAATTCGTCCAGTGGTTTTGGCGTCATGGAACAATAGACAGACAGATACAAACTCATTTTTATAATAGTAGGGATTACAACATGTTTAACTGGTGCAAATTCATAACCGATATAACCAACGTATCAACTGTTTCCAAAGTTCTGTCAAACCTAGGCAATATAAACATTCAATCGGAACAAACGTTCACATGAAATATCGAATACTCAAAATTAATAAACTATGTCGAATGAAATGTCCATATCGAAATCAAAATGTTGGTTGAAAAAAATTTGATTGCTAATGAAACCGTACCCATAATACATATATCACCAAGCTATTATACAAGGTGTACATAAAGTCCCGCACGGGTTTAATATTTTCTGAACTATAACAGATAAATCAATAAGATTTGGTACATCAACACTACACCTAAACTTCTACTTTTTGAAGGAACTATCAGTTTTCTGTAATATCATGGGGACGTCCCGCAAGGAGTCAGAACGAAGTCTTAAATAGGAGCATAGGTCAATATGCACATCACTTTAAAGGGCTTATCTAGCAGAGTTGAATGCCGCAAACCGCACTAAAGAAAGTTGATCCAGTACAAAATGGCGGCTGTTCAAAGATTTTATTAAAAAAAGATAAGATCTTTCTAATTGTTACTGCTACCAGGTTTTCCCCGTTATCAATAGATTAGGACCAAATTTGTAACCCTTGAGGATAACTAACGTCATAATTCACTTCTGTATTGACAGGCATAATGTAGTATTTAGCTGCAGTATTAATTTAGTTGCAGTTTTGCTTTAATGGGGTTGTGGCTACTAATAACATGTAACCAAGTAAAACCTTTGAACAGCTGCCAATTTTTACTGGATCAACCTTTTTTAGTGCGGTTTGCGGCATTCAACTCTGCTAGATAAGCCCTTTAAATTGATGTGCATATTGACCTATGCTCCTATTTAAGATTTCCTTCTGACTCCTTGCGGGACGTCCCCAAGATATGACAGAAAACTGATAGTTCCTTCAAAAAGTAGATTTTTAGGTGTAGTGTTGATGTACCAAATCTTATTGATTTATCTCTTATCATTAAAAAAATATTAAATCCGTGCGGGACTTTATGTACACCTTGTATATAACATAAACAAAGTAGTTTAAAGCAGGTAATAAAAATGTATTGTTGTATTGAGTGTGTCAATGGTAAAACTACTAATTTATTCGTGTTAAAGATCCACAGTTCAACTTAAAACCGTTTTAAGAAATTCTGGCTCCATTATATATTTAAACTTATAAAGTGTTAAAAATAACCCAACATGTAAACTAAAATTATATCATAAACTAATCAATTATTAAATGTAGTAGTTTAAATGAACGTCAGCATTTAGGTATTTCAATTACCTCCAAACCCTTTCAAGTTGATATAATTAATTTAGCATTAACATTAACATTTATTTGTTATGTTTGTTTTCATAACTGCAATACAAAGGTTGCTTTATCTTCCATGATAACAGGATGGATCAAATTATGTGACGTCACCCACCATCTGTTTACCCTCCCCCATTACCAACAAAACACTCCCACCAATATTATCCACACCACTGTGTTTAAATTTTCATGAGCTTGTTTTCAATAATTATTTTTCTATTTGGCAGTTGGTTGTTCCCACGATTTGTTTGACAAACAAACACCTTTATTAAAAAATTAGCATTACCCAGTGGGACACGAGCGACCCAAGCTTTTGTTGGGCCTTGCGACACGCAGGTATGAAAAACGTTTCATTTTGATGAGTCCACTGAGCTGCTGAGGATTCTACAGCTTTTGGAACCAACTGCAACAATGGCCACGTAACAATCTGTTGCAAGGATATTTTACGCTATTGTAACTATAGAGAAGTAATCCATTCTTATAAAACAAGGTCTTGAGCTAGTATTGTTTCAAGTAATGTAAGGTGTAAAGAACAATCTGTAATAGTGGCATATCCGTAAGTATCTGAGGACATGACATATTGACATAATAAAACCAAACATAAGTAGTTTGATTTAACACATTATATTCAATATAATAACTTCTAAATTGGGGTTTAGTAATGTGTTACTTTACTTTATAATGATGATTTAAAATTCTTCATTGACAATATTTATGTAGGAGAAAACGATTTTTGATAAGCATAAATATATATATAAACTATATTTTATAAATATATAATGTTATATTCAGTATATATATATATATATATATATATATATATTAGAAACTCATTTTTAATACATTAAAAGTAACATGTGAGAACAGTTAACTATTTAAAAACTTTAAGACTACACTAATATTAAAAATGAATGTATGTAAACCGTCTATATGTGAATTAACGACCATCGTGGACGATTTAATTACACACGTTAACTAATCGATTAAATGTAAACCCGAGTTTATGTCTAACTAAGCAAATATTTCAACTAATCGGATTAATTGTGTTATCGATTAAAACTATTGTTATGATTTGTCATCATGACCAATACACGAGATATGCTTCCTAATGTTTAAACTCTCCACCAATCAAAAAGCTGCTTTATATAAAAATCACTTGTTTTGTATTTATACATTAAAGATTTTATTCCACTTAAGCCAGATTTTTATTTTATTTTATTTATTTTATTTTATTTTATTTTTATTTTTTTGTCGTAGTAAAATTTAATTTTAGAATTAACTACGATAACTAACACAATATTCAAAAATTAAATATAAAATAGAATAAAACAATATAAAAAGTGTCTTTCCTTCCAGATAAAATTTTACAAATCAGGATAAACAGTAATTTACTATAAATATTGTTGCACATTTCCAGCTCACTTCTTTCATTACCTTGGAAGTAAGATAATATGTTTTTGGGTTGACTAAACATTAAACAGATGATAGAGATGAGCTAGAGCTAGATGATAGATGATGATAGAGATGACAGAAGATGATAGAGCTAAAATGCATGTAACTGTAGGATCACATCGTGGATTTTTACACCACTCAATATATCGTTTCCCAAGTACCACGCAACAATGTTATTCCCTCTAAAGTAATGTAGTAGGATACATTTTCATTCGTTTGACAAAGTGTGAGCTCAAACCTACTTAATATTCTCACAGTAGTTGAACTGCGTTGGAGGCGAGTTCCAATTAATTAACTCATGACATTTTAACGTCTGAATGTGGGAATCCCACTCATGGCATCTGTTGCAGTCAGCCGACATTAGATCAAACACCAGATTAAACGACAACATGCGGCGAGACACATGTCTAACTCACTGTACTGTAAAACAAAGATAATTATTTTTACCTCTTCCAATTTGTTCCTAAACCACATAGAATAGCTATCCTCGCTCTTCTAACATTAATTTTTGGTTTTAAGCCTTAAATATTAACGCACTTTTATCAGCGAATTTCCAATGGAAAAGTGAGCTATTAGCATAACTCTTACGGTAAAACTTAAGCCTGGGCCCACCGTAGAAGTTCCTAACGTGACCTCCTGAACACGTTTTGGGAGGTCATTACAGATTATATATATTTGCACTGTAGCTGTCATATGTTAGTCCAATTTACTTCTCATTTGGTAGGAACATTCCATTCTATAATTATTTGGAAAATTTCGTAGGGCAAAACATTCGGAAAACTCACCCACTTTTTGGGGATTTTAATTTTACAAAGTTTTAGTATTGAGCCCATAAGCGTAAGACAATTCTCACACTTAAAATGTATGCTTATAAAATTATAAACGGGTAATAATAAAAAAATAGTTCCCTCCATCATCATTCCGGCACAAATCGTTAAGGAGGTATTGAATAACATGTGAATTAACTGGACACAGTACGTTTTTTATAAGGAGTTTCTTTTGAAACTGCTGTATTTTCATATCTTAATGTACTTTTCACCCCCGAAAACTCATGTCTACTTTCACCTGACTAGACCCCTCCTAACCATATAACGCACGAGCTGAGTGTTAAACTATTTTAAGTCAGATGAATCTTTTGCTAAGTGAATAAACCAATGATGTGGTACCAGCTCAATCCCAATACTTGACTTGAGAATAATGCTGGTCTATGACCTTATTTATTTATTTATTTATTTTATTTATGACTGGGCAACAATTACATTTGTGAGATTATTGTCAACGAGTATTACCAAAAAAATACTTACAATATTGCCAAGTAAGTTTTTGATTAATTTTGTACATAAATCATAATAGCGAAGAGTGCTTTCATAGCACTGAGAACTAAAATTAGTTGTGTAACTTGTTCATAAATCAACAACATATAAAACTGGTTAATGGTTTTATTACTCAGATTGTTAATAAAACTTGACACTAGTTTTATTGTGATAAAATACAATAAACCCCATACTGCGCAATAAGGCTCCTAGGTTTTATAGTGTTTTATTAAGCATTCTCGTGAATCACTTCGGTTCTACGCCATGATCGAAATAGTTGTTGTTTTCAGTTGTTGGTATTGTTTATTTATACTATATCCTGAATTTATTTTATTTCATTTCATTATTTCATAACACACAAAACACTTGCAGATTTTATTCATTCCAATATTTCAACAATTAACTCTTACACATAAAATCAAAGTTCAACTATACTAATAATATTTATAAAGCGATTGTATGTATTGGATGAAAATCAAATTTTAAACTTAAATGGAAACACTAAATTTCCTTCAAAATTTAATTTCTAACTTTTCTGGACATTAAGTATGAGTATAAACTTGTTTAGCTCTATAATCTGTTAAAAAATAAAAAAGTGAGTAGTAAAAAGTAAATAATTTGAAATAAATATTATTATTCAGACATTTTATACCAAAGATTTTTCAAACTAATCTCAACAAAATCTAACATTATAAAAAATATTAAATGACACTTACTTAAATCGTTTTTAAATCCCAACAGTTCTAGATAGTAATATTTATTGGCGTAACTGTAATGCAAGGTTAACTTATCTGTCACGATAACATTATGTGACGTCATCCACCATCTGTTTACCCCTCCCCCCTAACAACAACAAAACACTCCCACCAATATTATCCGCACCACATTTACTGCGTTTACTTTTGATCCCTTTTTCTGTCATATAGTTTGCCATATAGCAGTTGGTTGTTGGTTGTTTGTTGGCTAGAACTGCAACAGTGATTGCTGTGTGATAATTCGTGGCAAGTGGGTTTTTTTTTAGATGGTTTAAACCAAACAGAATTAACGCAAACTTGTGGTTAACGGGATAAAGAATAACATGTATGTTTTTAACTTAGTTCAGGCTGTAATATACAACCAAACCATAATTGTTAAACGGTGAAGTTCCTAACAATGGTTAACAAGGTACGATGTTATTAACAAGTAACATATTGTTAAAACTCGTAAAAAACGTAACAAAATTCGGATATCCTTTAGTCCTAATACTTTGCATTACAACTTGTATGTCACATTGCATATATTAACTTTAAATCGAACACGTGAAATGTAAACATCAAAACCAATGTAAAACAATCCTAGTCTACAAATGGTTCATCGTTTGTAAATAAATATAAACTCTTATTGTACTATTATAATTCTGATCATGTCAAATAACAGCAAAGGTCACAGGAAACATCAGTCATGGTTAGTGCTTCTACGTGCGTATCACAGTGCATTAATACACTTACTTCCTCTACGGAAAATACCCATTTAATACGAATCCATTTTTGAATATGCTTTTAAGTTGATAAGCTCTTAAATTGTTTATGTTCTACATATTATATTTAAACTGATCAAAGTGTATTGTAAAAAGCGCTGTACAGTGTTTAGACCGACAACTTTGATTGCAGTATGATAGCTGTAGCTTTTTACAACTAAATAAGAGCAAATTAATCAAGATTGAAGCGCATAAGGGCACGTTTCTATGGTAATAAATGAATCTAATGTGACAAGACTCTACAGAAAGGAAATCGTTCCCCCCCCAATTCCACCGTGACCGAACGTTTACGAATATGACACCCGATCGAATAGCCCACGATATTTCGTAAATTTTTATAGGGTTTTCAAAGTTTTAAAAAGTTGTTTTGCAACACAATTTAAGTCGTACTCCAAAAAAATTTAAAATTAATAAACTAACATATTACTCTACTCTTTCGGTTCAAACAGTTGAAACATTACAACTAACAATTTTTTGTTTTCAAAAAGGTTACTATAATGTGCAGTTTCGAACTGGGAACCTTCATCGTTCCAAGCTCTCGTCTTAATCCTTGAGCCATTTCGCCACGTCTTTTGTTATTAAATTTGTAACAAATGAAGCGATAGCATTGACCATAAACCAACAGCTGTTTTCATGACGTCAATAGTCATGAGTGGGGGAGTGCAAATTCATATTTGTAGAGTCTTTTACCTAATGTGTTAGAGTATATTTCGAAAAGTAACATCAAATGTAAGTTGAACAAGTTGGTGTACTTAGTACATCATTAAACTTCAACATGTGGGATAGCGTAGAGTTCATGTTCGCTGCAAAGTTCAAAGGTTCAAACTCGGTATGGAGTAGTCCTAGATTATCTACATACCAATGATGTTTCGATATATATTGTGGGAACATTAAAGAGGAATTCCTTAGTGTACATTTGTTTGAGACTTATTTTTGAAATAGACAGACGAGGCGATCTGTTTTATGTTGTTTAAGATATATTTATCATGATGAGATGAGTTATGGTTTGCTAAATTTTTAAACTATTCAGAACTCCTAGACGGAATACGGTTCTACTCCTACTAGTAATATAGGGTGTACATCAAAATAGTCCTTGGTTTGTTGCCTTATCACACCCAAAGGAATTAACTGAGAAAGCTGAAGCATTGTAGGTGGACTGGGAGTAAACAATGAATCGAAAATATATAGGCCTATGCTTATTCCAGGTGTTTCTGCTCTATCCCTATGTCTGTGTTACCTAAACCAAGATATGATTAACCTAGAGTTTCGTGAAAATATCATATAGGATCCTTTTTTAAGGAACAGGTTGGACGCGTTTAAAAGATGTTATTGAACATGGTGTCTAATATAAATTGTTATTGTAAAGGTTTCCATTAAGAGTGAAGTGTTTCTGAGTTCACTGATATCCACATTCAGCCTGATTAAAAAAATAATTGATAAAATTCATCATCATTAAAAACTAGTAACCATAATATTATTTTTATTTTACGTTCGTTGATAACTCGTCTGCAGAATATATCAGATTGTAATATTTATAAAACTGATTTAAAAATTATATTAATTTTAGAAAATATTCCATAAGTTTTATATTACTATAACAAGTATGTATAATCCAGTTTAGTCAGTAATCTGTAGACCACATGGCCACCATCAGCTGCCACACATTCCACGGGGACGAGCAGATTACTGCTAAGTGCCTGATCCTGTATCGTGCAGTATAGTCAGTAATCTGTAGACCACATGGCCACCATCAGCTGCCACACATTCCACGGGGACGAGCAGATTACTGCTATCTGACTGATCCGGTGTCGTGCAGTATAGTCAGTAATCTGTAGACCACATGGCCACCAACAGCTGCCACACATTCCACGGGGACGAGCAGATTACTGCTATCTGACTGATCCGGTGTCGTGCAGTATAGTCAGTAATCTGTAGACCACATGGCCACCAACAGCTGCCACACATTCCACGGGGACGAGCAGATTACTGCTAAGTGCCTGATCCTGTATCGTGCAGTATAGTCAGTAATCTGTAGACCACATGGCCACCATCAGCTGCCACACATTCCACGGGGACGAGCAGATTACTGCTATCTGACTGATCCGGTGTCGTGCAGTATAGTCAGTAATCTGTAGGCCACATGGCCACCATCAGCTGCCACACATTCCACGGGGACGAGCAGATTACTGCTAACTGCCTGATCCTGTATCATGCAACTCATACGTGACTAATGCCAAAACTGGTCGAGTAAAACTAAATATTAGTACTAAAAGTAACCCTTTACAATATATTAACCTTTTACATATTAGTTAAATCCTGACAGGATAAATATTTCGTATAAAGTTCCAGGTAATTGAAAGTAATGTGTGTATCATTTTTTTAACAGGTAATATGTGATTTATATATCAATACTCTTTTTATCCAGATTTGGTAGCACATGTAGATTGAGGCTAGGATTAGTCATGTCTCCTCCTCACAAAAGTAATCAATCTTCCTTCAAATTACGCACTAGTAATGTTTCTTCATCTTAAAAGAATATTCGTTCATTTCCTAAAATATGATTTGCAATTATTCCAGTTCAGTGATTTCAAATAAACACTCTGATATTTTTCATAAACAATAGTGGTGGCAAAACCATTAAGAAACATCACAAAACCCACTTACGGAAACTTTGGCGGATAAACCAACGGGATTCCGCCAAATAAAAACAAAGTCCGAAGGATCAGTTTTTACACACTTGCTAGATCCCTGCCCATTGAATAATGTCAAAAACATCACAAGTCACATCACCAATCATAATATTAACAACGTCTTTTAATTAGTAGTGTATTTCCAACATTTTTATAGAGGCGGTGGTGGATCGAAATTTTTTAACCTTCGGCATGATTTTCCTTGGGCGGGACGGATTGTTTAAAAATACCGTTATATTTTACGTTAACCAAAAAGGTGTAAACTTTAATATTTTATTAATTACAGTTGGTTAGTACTTTTTAGTTATATTTTCTGTAAAGCTGCACACCACTGGCAAGCTATTTTTATATCATATCTTGAAACACTGTAATGCCAACACATAAAACTAACATTAATTTAAATAATACTAACATATAATGTGGCAAACCTACTTAAAACTACCATTATATCTGAACAAATTTTAAACGTAACATAAAATTCAATATATAATTTCTAAATCAATTTTTTAAATTCAGTTCAGTTCTATTTATATAAAAATAATGTGCAAAGCAGTAAAGTACATAACATTTCAATTAGTAGCGTGATGAGTATTTTTTTCTACAATTTCATATAATGTATAAGTTATATATAGTTATATTCATCAATCAAATCAATTTATTAAACAATATTTTATCTAATTAATAATTCAAGAGTGCACCACTCCTTCAGCAGTCTAATGGAACTATGTCAGCAACGACGCGGACGTGGTGATGAGTTGAATTGTGGAGCCTTCCAACTCATGCCAAATTAATGTATATGTCCTCAGGGCAATCAATTTGCATGCACGTAACAACACATACAATACTAAGTGTATAGAAAATATGCTTTAGAATATTCAAATACTTGTATTCTCGAACAAATCAAAATGGGTTTATTAAAAAAAGTTGTATTTATTTATTAGATTTTATACAGCAACATATGAGAGATTTTAAACTCATAGTATGTCCTTTACAGCTTAGATAGTTACGTATCATAACCTTTTATCAAATTTTGCTTAAAATAGTTTATCTGTTTTGGAGTAATTAATAAATAGAGTTAACATTTCGTAATTTCAACGTGTGACTGTAAACAAATTATTATAAATATATATGTTGGTATTTTAATTGTGTCATTCTGAAGAATACGGTTCTCCCTTGATGCGTCTTAGACAAACGAGACCGAAGAGCTTATATATACTTCCACGTTCGAGCCGCACAAAGAAAATTGAATTCCGAAACAATATTCTTGAAATACTCGACGATCATCCACGACCAGTAATCGGCTCTTGTTTTATTATATTTTGATATTTTATTTTAGTGTCACTTTAAGTGATGTTTTTATGTTTCAAATATTGTATTGGTCCTAGACCAGGGTTTGGACGTTCTTTATCAAATCGGAAATAATGTTTTTGGCCTAAATACAGCCACAAATCAAATCAGACCCTGGCGTTGAGTGGATATTGTTAATAACAGTTTAAGCGTGCAGATTTAATTACGCTCACAACTAATCAACTACGTTTACAACCGGTTCACTAAGCAAACATCCCAACCTGACCTGATTATAAATGCTTTTTGGTCAACACTTTTGGTAGCTATTGTCACCATCGCAATTCACTACACTTCGGTTTTATAATTCGTGTTTTCGCCCTTTAATCGACGGTTAAGTTCAGGATTGGCTTTTAATTCGTGATATTCGAACTTAAATAAAAAGTAAACATTTAAACTTCTTATACTAAATATTTATTTCCCCCAACTATCACACAAGCTGAGTTGATTGATTCCGGTATGTATTAGTCGTTATGAAGTTAATTTAAAATGATTGTGTTACTCATCACTGTAAATAATAAATTATGTTCAATTTAAGTTTAATCATTTCTTTGAACAACTTTTTTGATTTTACATTCCCTTAAAAAATGATTCACTTTTACTTTTACTTCACTTACTTTTACTTTTACAACACTTTTACTTCATTTCTGTAACCCTTATATTTTGTTAGATAAATTTATATTACACTTAGTTTATTATTGCAGGAACTACACTTTGGATAACTATTCTTTAAACAAATCTTAAGCTTGATATTGGAATTATTTTTACGTTGAAGATATAAAATAATGGCGTACCATCTGACTTAATGATATTAGATAGGATATCAGCCCTGCAGTAGGAATAATTATATTTAAGTGACTGTCTATTTAACCATCCCTGAGATTAAACTAACTACTATACTACAATTGCAATCGCCGTAATCAACCTTAGTCTAATAATTACTGAATATACTATTACATTCTCACTGATACCGAAATAATATCTTATTAAATAAAAATGTATTTCATATTGAATATAATATTAATCACAACAAAATATTTAACTATTTAAATTGAAAGGTTAAAACTAATTATCAAATAAAACACTTTATTCATTTCTATTCGATAAATATTTTTGGCGATTGAAGTCTTTGTTTTTAATGTACAAAACATTAGTATTTGTATGTTTTTACTACAATGGTTCTTTAGTTTACGTTATAGAACTATTAAATAGTATTATAACACATTGACTTATGGTCTACACGGTCATCTACCCTTTTTTAATAAATATATTACTCTCAGAGGAATATCCTGCTGAAAAAAATATAGAGCGGTATTAAGAATAATAATTAAGTATAATAAATTAAAAAATAAATAATGAAGTAAGGTGTAATACGTTTAAACATTAAGCATTAAATAGCGTTATGATTCCCATTAGAAGAGGCGAACAAGGCTTACAAAGGATGTGAGGTAATCTGATAGTGAATACTGTCACCATATTGGACATGTAAATCCCATTATATCATCTAGACTTTGCAGAATATACAACGAGAGTGTTTATGTGTTGTTACATCACTATGTTTGCATATTTATATTTATGCATTTTACTAAATTCAGTTCAACTTTTATTTAGTAATCCTTAAATTACAGATATTACTAGGTATATTTTAAAGAGAAAATTTCATAAATATTCAGGTAGACTTAAAATGTTAATTTAGATCGAGAGGACCTCTTTAGGAAATCTCAGGACAAAGAGGCTCCCAGGACACGCGTTCTGCTTCTTTTCTCTCTCAAATTCTCACCACATAAATTTTCATTAATGAAAAAAGTATATTATCATTATTTCTTTGTATCAAAATTAGGTTTTAAGTAGATTGTTTGTTACAGCTAACAAAAAAATCTATTATTATCATTGTTATTGTGTAAAATTGTATAACAGTAATAATACTCTTGTGTACAGTTGTTATCATTTTACAAAGACCGGTACTGGTACTGAATAATTATGTTTTCGGAAAAGCTTCTTGTTATGGCAGCTCAATATTGTACTTAAATTTACTACCACCGTCAATGACACAACCTTTTAAATTTTGTTATCGCTTGAAAATTGATTTAAAGTAAATCGCAAGCTGTAAAATAGATTGAGACCGATGTAAAGTATGAGAGCGTGTACACATTATAAATATGCCCGCGTCACTTGGCTGACTCGGCGGCGGTCTTGGAGACCTCTTGACCGACCTCTATCGCAGCACCTACTGCTGCCTGGCAATACAAACTCACACTACTGGCGGTGGTCTTGGAGACCTCTTGACCGACCTCTATCGCAGCACCTACTGCTGCCTGGCAATACAAACTCACACTACTGGCGGTGGTCTTGGAGACCTCTTGACCGACCTCTATCGCAGCACCTACTGCTGCCTGGCAATACAAACTCACACTATTGGCGGTGGTCTTGGAGACCTCTTGACCGACCTCTATCGCAGCTCCTACTGCTGCCTAGGAATAAACTCTCACAAGTAGAAGCAGCTGTATAGTGTAAATCATTCTTATTTTATCATGAGATATAGTAATTTACATTTTTAATTACCGTAAACTATACGAAATCAATTGTCATAGATACGAAGCAAAAATTTACTTATAGACGGAAATTTGTATTAAATCTTCAACTCAATGCAGGATATTACTCTAAGACTTTGTTTTTGAGGAAGAAGAGTAACAATTCTTCCTTTGAACTAAGCTGATTTCTCACTCTGTTTATTTGGTGTTTAATTTTTGTTATAGTCATCCCCACAGATTTATATTCATACGTAAGCTCCACATCTGGACAAAAATCATAAAAAATAGTGTTAATTAATTGAAGAAACGTCATTTGTCTTTAACACCATGTATATTTGACAAGAGTGTATTAAATATAACCGTGGACCTTAGCAATATTGGAACTTCAGATCGTAATAAAGTTTAGTGTCAACACTTTCAAAACCAATAAAAAAGTTTCGTCGATTACCGAGAATGCTGCATTGCAGGGTCATTCTGGTACAAAACTCTGATTTCATATAAAGGAGAAAATTATTTCGTCGAGATTTATTACTACTAAAAATCTATGCATTTTCCTGAAACACGCGACGGACTCTATATATTGGCATTCGCATGTTGTAACATTAGATGTGTAATTTTTCCTACCCCCTTTTGAATATATTATAAATTTTACAATTTATATTTACTATAATTGGATAGATTAATTTAATTTTACAATATTAATATAATTTTCTTTAGACTGAGGAAACCACTAAAATTTTTTATTAGTTAAATATTTAACAGCATCATTGTTATTATGTAAAATTGTATCAACAGTAATAATATTCTTGGGTACAGTTTTTATCATTTTTTTAACAGACGGTAAACAATGAGATAAGGCAGAGTATTGTAGCAAGATTAGGGGCTATGGCTCCTTCAAGCCACTAGTTTCATAATAAATTACCTTTATCTTTATTCGAGCATGATAATTTAGAGTTTTATTTTCTGAACAAAATCTGTACAAAACAAGTAAATAGCAATTTCTTCAATTATTTTATTAAAAGTTACCAAAGCAAATTTATTTTATTAATCAGCACTAGTTTTCAACGTTTTCTATCTTATTGTACTGTTTTGTTGTAGCACATGTGTATTTTTTTAAAGTGTAATGAAGATTACCCGTTCTTGTGACTATTAGTTGCCACTATATATAGTACTAATATTATCCTAATATTGTCATTAACCTAACGCCCCAGGCTCTCAAGCAGAATAGATTAGACCTGTTTCGCCCCATGAGCGGGGGGGGGGGTTGGTGGAAACGTCCTGCTGATAGAGCTCTTAGATGCCGCTGAGCGCCGCGGGGCTCCACTCCCACTCCCACTCATCCCCCACCCCTTACACTTACAACCCCTACTGGCCCGGTAGTTAGTGGGCTGAAGAAAAGTATTGTAGAAATCTTCTAATACCTACGTCTAAGGCATGATAACAGTTTTCTTTCGAAAATTGTTTCTGCAAAGACACTGTCAACAAATCTTCTCCATTTGAGAAGTGACTTTTCTTCGAGGCATGTTAGGTTGAGGCACAGTAACATGTATTGTTATATAAGTTATATAAATCTAACATTATGACTTTTCACAACTAATTTACCTTGAGACATTTGACGTTTATTTGTTCATGAATACATGTGAGGCAGTAAAACAAATGGTTGTAAGCAAATGAGAAATATTAAAACTGACTATCTAATATTTTTTTCTGGTAAGAACATTTTAAGAAGTTCAAGGAAGTCTCTTATCATCACATCAGTAAGTTTTCATTCTTTTTTCCTTCTAAGGATTGGTTTAAGATAATATGTGTATTTTCCATTTCTGGTGAACGAGACACGCATCAGCGAGACCAGACACGATTGTTATGAAATACGGATGAAAGGCTAAAAGATGGAAATAATATAGGCTGCACAGTAAACCTGTTATGTGGTACAGTGCTCTATTACGCTTTGTCGTAAACATCTTCAGTTCTACAGCGCCACGTCGTAATATTTATCGTTTCCGTTGTAATTATTATTTATTCATACTATATTCTGAATTTATTTTATTTCATAATTAACACACAAATCAATTACAGATTTTATTCTTACCAATATTTCAACAATTACGAGTAACTCTTACACATAAGAACCTCTAGAAGTAATTCATAAGTTCCACTGTACTGATAATATATATATATATTATATATTTATAATATTTATATATATGATATTGTGTATATACATATATATATATATATTTCTATATATATATATATTTGATGAATATCTATTTTAAAACTTAAGTGGAGATTCTAAATATTTTTGTATGTTATAAAATTTAATTACCAACCGTTTCTAGACATTAATTATGGGTATAAACTTGTTTAGCTCTATCATTTGATAAAATTAGAAAATTGAGTAATAACAAGTAAATGATATAAAATTAATATTACTGTGTATATATATTTTATACCAGATGTTTTTCAACTAATCTCTTACAAATCTAGCATCAACATAAATAATTAATTTCTCTTACTGAACTAATTTTAAAATCCCAACATGTTGATTTAATAATTTTTACTGGCGTAACTGTAATGCAAGGTTAACTTATCTGCCACGATAACAGGATAGATAACATCATGTGACGTCACCCACCATCTGTTTACCCCTCCCCCCAGAAACAACAACAAAACACTCCCACCAATATTATCCACACCACATTTACTGCATTTACATTTGATCCGTTTTTCTGAATATTATTTTTCCATGTGGCAGTTGATTGATGATTGTTTGTTGGCCGAAGCTGCAACAATGGTTGCAGTATAACAATGTGTCGGAAATGGGTTTTGGTTTTAGAAGGTTTAAATCAAACGAAATTAACGCAATCTTGAAGATAAAGGTAACATAAAATACTAATTTTGTGTACTTAACACGGACTGTAATATAAAACCATAAATTAATTTTTAATAGATGAAAGGTCTACCAAAGGTACGTTGTTATTGAGAAGTTTCATCCATGTTACACAGACACAATTGGTATATTACATCATTGTTAAATTAAGTATAAAGAAAACACGTGAAACGTATACTTCAAAACCAATGTAAAACAATCTTGGTCTACAAATGGTTCATCGTTTATAAATAAATGCAAACTCTTATATTGTACTATTATAATTCTGATCAAGTTAAATAACAGCAAAGGTCACAGGAAGCGTTGGTCATAGTTATTGATTTAACGTGACGTATATCGCAGTGCACCAATACACTTACTTCCTCTGCAGCTAACTCACAATTCATATGAATCCATTATGAATATGCTTTTAAGTTTATATGCATTCATGAATTGTTCATGTTCTACATAAGATTTTTAAAAGTTATCAAAATGTATTGTAAGAAGGGTTGTACAGAATCTTAAGGCCGATCACTTTCATTGCAGTGCAATAGTTGCAGCATTGTACAACTAAATAACTACAAATTAATCAACTTCTAAATGCATTAAGGCTATTTTCTTATGGTAATAAAAGTGTTAGCAAGTATTTGGAAAAGTTACTTCCGATGTAAGTTAAACAAGTAGGTTTACTTGGTATATCATTAAACTGCAACATGTGGGATAGAGTAGAGTTCATGTTCGCTGCAATGTTCAAAGGTTTACTTGGTATATCATTAAACTGCAACATGTGTGATAGAGTAGAGTTCATGTTCGCTGCAATGTTCAAAGGTTTACTTGGTATATCATTAAACTGCAACATGTGTGATAGAGTAGAGTTCATGTTCGCTGCAATGTTCAAAGGTTTACTTGGTATATCATTAAACTGCAACATGTGTGATAGAGTAGAGTTCATGTTCGCTGCAATGTTCAAAGGTTTACTTGGTATATCATTAAACTGCAACATGTGTGATAGAGTAGAGTTCATGTTCGCTGCAATTTTCAAAGGTTCAAACTCAGTAAGTTGTGCTCCAGGATTATTGAAGATACTATCTACACCCTGATTATGTTTTGATAGAAAATGTGTGTACATCACAGTAATTATTTGACATCCGGTCATGTATTAAGACGTATTTTCTTTCTTGTTGAGTCAAACTGAAGAATCAATTATTTACGTTATTACTTCTAGTCACGGGATGTAATAAAAGACGTTTTACAACACTTGAGAATGACATCTTAGCCTTGTACCATCCTTTATATATGTTAACCGTCTGTATGTGAATCAGTATAAGTGTAAATATATTCTTAAGTGTTGTAAGACGTCTTAGATTACATCCCGTGAGTAATAACAACACGTAATATGCTAATAAAAAGTTATTTACTTCTAGTCAGAACTCCTAGAAGTTATATTGTTGTACTCCTACTAGTAATATAGTGTATACATCAAAACAGTTCTTTGTTTGCTCGCTTATCAGACCCAAACGAAGCATTAAGGCAGTTAGTAAACCTGAATCGAGGATATATATAGATCTATTCATTTTTAACTATGTTTAGTTCTGTTAAGCACGAAAAATCATAAGGCGGTACAAAATATAAAGTTGCAAGTATTAGCATGATAGGTGTTTATTACTACAAGTTAATTTATTATATAAGATATTTAGCCCATATTCCTTAGTCCGCTAATTAATAATTCAAGAGTGCACCATTCCTACAGCAGTCTAATGGAACTGTGTCAGCAACGACGTGGTGATTGACTGAATTGTGGAGCCTTCCAGCTCATGTCAAATGTATTCGTCCTCAGGGCAATCAATTTACACGCACGTAACATCACAGCAGAAAATGTGCATAGAAAATGTGCTTAAAAATATTAAAACACTTGTATTCTCCAGTAAATCAAAATAGCTTTATTAAAAAAGTTGTATTTATTTCTTATATTTTATTCAGCAACATATGAGAAATTTTAAACTCATAGTATGTCCTTTACATTTTAGGTAGTTACGTATCATAACTACATAATCATTATTAAATTTCGCTTAAAATAGTTTATATGTTATGGAGTAATTAATAAATAGAGTTAACATTTCGTAATTTCAACGTGTGACTGTGAACAAATTATTATAAATATATATGTTGGTATTTTAATTGTGTCATTCTAAAGAATACGTTTCTCCCTTGATGCGTCTTAGACAATTGAGACCGAAGAGCTTATATATACTTCCACGTTCGAGCCGCACAGAGAAAATTGAATTCCGACACAATATTCTTGAAATACTCGACGATCATCCACGACCAGTAATCGGCTCTTGTTTTATTATATTTTGATATTTTACTTTAGAGTAACTTTATAAATGTTGTTTTTATGTTTAAAAATATTATATTGGTATAAACCAGGGTTTAGACCGTTCCTTATCGAAGCGTAAATAATGTTTTTGGCCTAAATACACCCACAAATCAAATCAGACCCTGGCGTTAAGTGGATATTGTTAATAACAGTTTAAGCGTGCAGATTTAATTACATTTGTTACTCATCAACTACGTTCAAACCCGAATTTAAGGTTCACCAAGCAAACATTCCAACTGAATATTGTTATAAATACTTCTCAGGATTTACCTACGGTGGATATTGTCACCATCGCTAATAATTAAGGCACTTATTCACTACACATCGGTTTTATAACTTGAACAATTCACCATCGCTCGTGTTTTATCCTCCTTCAGTCAACGGGTAAGTTTAGGTTTGGTTTATAATTCGTGATATTTCTAAAACATAAAAAGTATGTTTTCTTATCCTACATGTTTACCTCCACCCCTAAACAAACACACGATATTAATTGATTGATTCCTGTTTGGATTAGACGTGATGGAGTTAATTTAAAATTGTTGTGTTACTCTCACTGTAAATAAAAACAAATGATTATATATATGTATTACTTATCCTTTGAACATATTATCGATTTTACTATTCCCATAACCTTTGACACAAATTATTTCCATTATATAACCAATATTCGATTATAAAGTAAACCTTCGTTTCATAAAAAATAAGGCCTCAAAATCGTCAAGGATCGGTTCTAACTTTCAACTTTATACAATAGATTTTAATTCCGACTAACGAACAATTACAGACAACATTGTACATTTTTACTCAAAATTCGGGGCCGATAAAACGACACTCCTAAGTCAATTATCATTCCCTTGCACCCTCAGCATGTTAAATCACTCATCGACTTCAGTGAGTTTGCATTCGTTATGACTCTTTTGTTTATACAAAATCTCGATAAGTAAAATTAAAATCAACACAGTGACATTATTCATCTTTGTAAAGAGCAATTTCATAGGATAACCAAATAAAAATCCTATTAAAACATACCTAATCAAGGGATTTTGTAGTGTTGTGCAAATTAAATGAATAATGAATGAGCGAAAACAATAATTATTAAGTTAAAATAAAATTATAAATGAATTACGTAAACAAGAGAAAATTAAGTTTTAATATCAAGATAAATAAAATATTGTTAACTTAAGGGAAGGTTTGGTAGAGGGGGCGTCACTGGAGGTTAGTGACGACACGTTTTCTCGCAGTTCTGTTGTCATGCAGAATAAACTTCTCTTTTAGATATATAATTTTATAAATTTATTTTGAGTTCGTTACATCGAATTTCTTTACAAGTTTTACCACTCACCAGGTGATCGGAGTTGATCAAGTAGAAGATACGACAACCCTTAATTAGTGGAACTTTACATGAGTGATTTCAAAGTTTAAAATTTAGTTGGTATAGATTAAATGTTTTTAAAGTTTGTTATTTAACCTTTATAGATACTTTAAATTAGCATCTGGTTTATTAAGGTCTTCCACACAAGTTGTTTAAACCAATAACTAGATTAAATTACTTGCTACCATAACAATATTTTTATTACTTGAATACTGTTGGAACTGTTTTAAGGTCTTTGTTGAGCTCTTAACCTCAATATATACTGTATATCCCCGGGATTTTCACACATCTATGTTTCTAAATGGGACTTTTGGAATGCTTGCACTCAATAGGGAAAACCGCCATATAAAATTGTATGGTGTTATCGCAACAAAATCCTAACATTTTACATGTTGAAAAGTTTAATAGTATTCCTACATTTGTCAGTAGAAACAAATGGACTGATACTACTCGATAGACTATTTCCCAAGTATCTATTAAAAACAGTATTCTCTCTGCTGTAATGTGTTTACTATTGATGAAGTAGGATACTTTTGCATCTGCTTGACAAAGTGTTAGCTAAAACCTACTTGATATTCTCACAGTAGTTGAACTGTGAGGCGAGTTCCAATTAATTGACTCATGACATTTTAACGTCTGAATGTGGGAATCCCACCCATGGCATCTGTTGTAGTCGGCGACATTAGATCAAACACCAGATTAAACGACAACATGCGGCGAGACACATGTCTAACTCACTCTAATGTAAAACAAAGATAATTATTTTTATCTCTTCCAATTTGTTTCTAAACATCATACAACGGCACTACTCGCTCTTCTAACATTTATGTTTATTTTTACTTCCTTTAAGTAGCCTTAAATATTAACGCACTTTTATTAGTGAATTTCCTTAGGATAAGTGAGCTATTTGACAGGCACGGTGAGACTTAAGCCTGGGTCCACCATACAAGGTCGTAGCGTGATCCCGTGAACACGTTTAGGGGGTTGTTAAAATGTATATATGTTTGCACTCTAGCGGTCGCATTTTTTCCAAATTTACTTCAAATATGGTAGAAACGTTCCTTTCTAAAATCAGTTAGACAAGTTCGTCGGGCAAAATAGTTGCAGTACTCCAACCCCCTTTTTTGGTATTTCTTTTAATTTTGATTTGTTGGGCCCAGAAAGGCTAAGAAAATCACCAGACTCAAAGTTAATGCTTATAAAACGATAAATGGTAAGAATTATAAAAGTCCCTGGAGTGTACTTCATAGAACTGAAAACAAACATGTACGGTATTAGGCGATTATTGCTTAATGAAGTCTGTACTTCATTAATAAACTAACAATATATACAACAGGTTAAAGATATTCAAATTGTTAATAAAACATGACACTGGTTGTATTGTTATAGAACCCCATACTGCGCAGTAATCCTACTAGGTTTTATAGTGCTCTATTAAATCTCCTCAGTTATACAGGGTCACGATCGTAACATTTGTATTTTTCAGTTGTAAGTATTATTTATTCAAACTATATTTTTAATTTATTTTATTTAATAATTAACACACAAAAAACTTACAGATTTTGTTATACCAATATTTCAACAATTAACTCTTACACACAAGATCCTCTAGAAGTAATCCAACAAGTTCAACTATACTGATAATATATATATATATATATATATATATATATATATATATATAAAGCGGTTGTATATATTGGATGAGAACCCAATTTTAAAATTTAAGTTGAAACACCATAATTTTCTTTTTCAAAAATAATTTACATCTGTTTCTGGACATTAAGTATGAGTATAAACTTGTTTAGCTCTATAATCTGTTAAAAATTGAAAAAGTGATTAGAAAAAGTAAATAATTTGAATAAATATTATTGTATAGACACTTTATACCAAAGGTTGTTCAAACTAATCTCAACAAAATCTAACATTAATATAAATATGAAATGTACCTTACTTCAATCATGTTTAAATCCCAACAGTTCTAGATAGTAATATTTGTTGGCGTAACTGTAATGCAAGGTTAACTTATCTGCCATGATAACAGGATAGATAACATTATGTGACGTCATCCACCATCTGTTTACCCTCCCCCCTAACAACAAATAAACACTCCCACCAATATTATCCACAGCACATTTACTGCTTTTACATTTGATCCGTTTTTCTTATTATTATTCTTCTATGTGGCAGTTGGTTGATGGTTGTTTGTTGGCCGAATCTGCAACAATTATGCTGTGTAACAATTGGTTGCGAATGGGTTTTGGTTTTACACGGTTTAATCAAAACCAAATTAACGCAATCTTTCAGTTAAGGCTATAATTAAATATTAATTTTGTTTGCTTAACACGTGTTGTAATATACAACCTTAAATTAATTGTTTAACTATGAAAAGCCTAACAAAGATACGTTGATATTGAAAAGTAACTTATATTTGTTAAACTAGTAAAATTGCAACACAATTGTGGTATCCCGATACCTTGAATTACAAATTTGATGTAATATTACATAGCTTTAAGTTTACCTTAAAGCGATCACGTGAACACATACTTTAGAACTAATGTAAAACAAAATTAGTCTGAAAATGGTAAATCGTTTATAAATATAAATTCTTGTACAATAATAATTCCGATCATGGCAAATAACAGCAAACGTCACAGTAAACGTTGGTCATGGTTGGTGCTTTTCTGTGACGTATATCACAGTGCCGCAGTAACGAATACACTTACTTCCTCTACGAAAAACATACATTTAATATGAACCCATTATGAATATGCTTTTAAGTTGGTATGCATTCATGGATTATTCACGTTTTACTTAAGATATTTAAAACGGATGAAAGTGTATTGTAAAAAGCGCTGTACTGTGTTTAAGCCAACCACTTTGAGTGCAGGATGATAGCTGTAGCTTTTTACAACTGAATAAGTGCAAATTAATCAAGATTGGAGCGCATTAGGGCAGGTGTCTCTATTAGACTCTACAGAGAGGAAATCGCACACCCCCCCTAACATAACCGTAACCGAACGTTTACGAATATTGACGATGAATAAAACGTAAACATTCAAACTTCTTATACTAAATATTTATTCCCCCCAACTATCACACAAGCTGAGTTGATTGATTCCAGTATGTATTAGGCGTGATGAAGTTAATTTAAAATGATTGTGTTAATCGTCACTGCAAATAATAAACAAATGTTAAATTTAAGTTTAATCATTCCTTTGAACACATTTTTGTTTTTACATTCCCTTAAAAATTGATATTATTATAATTATATTATGTCTACTTTGAGTAAAAACAAGAACCAGTTTTAACTTCTGACTTTATACGATAAATTGTATTTCCAACTTACGAACATTTACATTTATATTCTTAACTCAAAGTACCGGCCGGTAAGATCTCTACTCCTAAGTCAATTAGCATGTTAAATCACTTATTTACGTTAATGCGTTTGCATTCGTTATGACTATTTTATTTTTTAAGTCAATGGAAGTAAAATTTAAACAACATGCTGTATTTAATTATTCATCTTTAGAGAAACAAAAATATAAATCTCGTAAGAATAAAAAATCAAAATTCTATTAAAAACGTAATTAATTAAGACACATTATAAGATTGTGCAAATGTAAAAAATGATTTAAAAAACTATAGTTATAGACTACTGATAATGTTGAAATTATATGAATAACCAATATTGTAAATAAAGAGAAATGTTGGAATATAAAGATTAATAATAAACTGTTAACTCAAAGGAAGGGTTGGTGGGGGGGGTGCGTTACCTGGGGACGTTACGTTTTCTCATCAGTCCTGTTATCATACTGAATGAATTTGCCTTTTAGTAATGTAAATTTAAGATTTTATTTTTATTAGTTTATTACATCGAATTTATAACGTTAAAAGTTTTCCCATTCACCAGGCGATTGGAGTTGATCCAGTAGAAGATATGACAACCTTTAATTAGTGGTAGTTTATATGAGTATTTTCAAAGTTTAAAATTATGTTAGTAAAGACTAAAATGATGTTAATAATGTTAATTATGTTAGTAAAGTTCGGTTTTAACCTTTCTCTTTCGATAATCGAAATTAACACCTCGTTTACTTAAAGTCTTCCACACAAGTTTTGTAAATAAATGAACAGTTAATTTACAATTTTCGCTATCATACTATATTTGTATTACTTGAATATTGTTGGAATTGTTTTAATGCCTGCGTTTGCCAACGTTTCACCTTAAAATAAATATTTATAAATCTATATGTAAAGCTGTACTTTTTAAAACTCATGTAGACCTAATTAAATGGGGAATCTACCGTTTAAAATTTAATGGTGTTATCGTGAAAAAACAACGAGACCCTAACACATTACATACATACAAGTTCCTAGGGATTCCTACATTTGTTAGAACTCAGGTACTGTCCAGAAATTCACTCTGGGCTTTACCCTATTGATCTTAAAAGTCTCAATGCTTAGCTATGGTAGATTATTTTTTATTTGGTCTGGTAATTAAATATAAATACGTAAATTATTCGTTTCTAAACATTACCTTACCAGTTTCACAAAGAACGCAGCATGAATAATTTTCACTTTCCATTAATCCTCCCAGTGTAACTGAGTTTGTCGCAGGCCTCGTAATTTTAAACTCACTTTGTTTGTTTCCATTATGCTTGTAATCAAGTGAACAGCAAATTTGCTTTGCACGTTTATTATGTTAGTCTTTCAATATTTATATTAAAATACTCACCTGTTAATTATATTCTTATAGTTCTAGTATTTTTGTCATTTAAATTCAATTTTAGCATCTCCTCTTTCTCTTTAGTAATAATCCCTACAAACAATATGCTCTTTCCCTATAATTTTCAAATTAATTTCTGGTATGAAAACCGACGGGTTGTTATTTATTACTGTTTAATAATTGCACAACTCCAATTGTACATAAAAAAAACCATTGTTAGTAAACTGATGATTTATCTTAAAGATGTTCTATTACAATTTGATATCCATCGTATGAGTCGGTTTGCAAAGATTTTAGGGGCAAAAGGATTTATCTATCGACTTACATAAAAACAGGTTCCATTTACAATCTTATTTACCAAATTCCGCCTAATGTTACATCATCCATTCCAGGGAACGCCAGCCAACTCTCCCAGGATGCGTCTTATCTCAAAAAAGAGATTTTCTTTCTATTGTGTTAGTCTATTTTAAAACATGAAAATTCTTTGTAACATATTTCATCCCATTAATATGCGGTTTGGTAAACATCATCCCAAACAAAATATCACAGTATATGTTTTAAACTGATTCTAAGTAGTAGTAATATAGTTTGAATACTAAAATATGTTTGGAGCAAAAAAATATCTGTACTAAAATAAATTTAGGATTCTCATACTTCAAAATGCAAAAGGAAAACTATTTATTGTATTAATATGTAGCACAATTGCAGGGAGCTCATCCAAGACTTGGACTACACAGTATACTTTACAACTGGTACCTTAAGTGTTGTATTACTAAAAACATAATGACGACATAAAATACCCCCGTCGCAGCAAACCTGCGTACTCAGCGAATTTCCAATGCATATATATGTGACTCACTACTACATAGAGCTATTTACCAAGTTTTACAAAAATACATCCATAAATAAGTGATATATAGCATTTTATTTATTCTCCATAAGAATAACATTAGGGTTGAGGACGCAGGTTTGCTGCAACGAGGAAGATAAGTAATGTGTTTTTTTTGCAATTATCAATACAACTGAACCAGGTGAATACCAAGTTCTCTTAATGTAGGTTCATAATTAAAGGAGATATACAACTTTTCTTATTCTCCATATGAATAACATGGGGGCCGAGTATGCAGGTTTGCTGCTACGGGGACTATCAACAAAAAACTAGTTTTTTGTTCTAATATCAATATACCACATACCAAGTTTCATCAATATACATTCATAAATAATCGAGATATAGAATTTTATTTATTCTCCTTAAGGATAACATTGGACAACGTACTGTGTTTAGCACTTTGAATATTTCTGCAAGGTTGGACGTAGAACAACGATTAAATCACCAAAATGTTTGTTTTGTTGAGCTAAACACATTAATAAACAGAAATGTGAAGTTTTTAGTAAAACTATCTGATAAAAATCTAAAAACCTTTTTCCCATAAAATTAACATAGGACACGTTTCTTTTTTTAATTTCTCCGCAACCACTTAACCTAGGTTAATGATTCAAGATACTAAATGTTTTGTTTTTTAAGCTCTATAAAATGTTATAACCAAAATTGAGTGTTTTTAACATTTTGGGGTCAAATTTGCAAAAAACCGATTTTTGGAAAATTGTAAACCCCCATAAAGCCCTCTTCCCATAGTGCAATCAATCTGGTTTTCGAACTTTAAGTCATAAATGCTACTCTCCACATTTGTGCCAAATTTCATCAAAATCGGGTGTTTTTTTTCAAAAGTTATCGCGGTAACGGTATATATATATATATACATAGAATATAGTATATAGCATAGCATAGCATATAGCATATAGTATAGCATAGTACATAATATATATATATATATGTATATATATTTATACATATGTATAAATTTGAACGAATAGTGTTTTTCGCATCTGGGAACCTCAAAACGAAAAGTTACCATGGTCTCGGGCTTAAGTCTTACCATGAGACCTACGTTAATAGCTTCTTCCCTTTAGGGGAAATTCGCTAAAAGTAGTTTAGGCATATTTCATTAATAAAACCATTTACAACACTTCTTAAGGATGAATTAATTTTGTATTAAGATTTGTATTAGACAAAATAAAACATAAATGAGAAAAGGAATTTTAATAGCTATATGCACAAACAACTATTTAATATTGCAGCATATTTTTTAATCTGATTCCAAGTGGTATAGTTTTAATACTATAATATGTTTGGAGTCAAAAATATAACTGTACTTAAACAATGTTAGAATTCTCATTCATCAAATTGCAAATGAAAAATTATGTACTGTAATAATATGTAACGTAATTACAGGGAGTTCATACTAGACTTGGAACACTTAATAAACTCTAAAACTAGCATTTGTTTTTTGACTATTGTATTACAAATAGTAACGACATAAAAGTAGTAATCCAGTCAGATTTCATAAAATAACCATTTACATCACTTCTTAGGATCAGAATTACTTATTAGAAATGTTTCATGATGATTTGTACGGTATTATTTTCGTAGATATTAAATTAGTAATAAGGAAAACAGTATTAATAACTTTATGCACGAGCACGAAAAATGATTTAATTATGAGTACAATGTATGAATGAATCGCCTAGGACGAACCTGTCACTCGTCACCTGTGCACGAACCATGAACTGCAGGATTTCCTGTGGCTAACTCACAATTCCTATCTAGTCCATGGTTAAAATTATTTTTACGTATAAAAAGGACCTGACACATAAACTTTTATATTCTTGTTTTCTTTTCAGGCCTACTGTGTCATAACAGGTCATTTGATAGCATCCGTTTAAAATTGAATTCTTATCCCAGACCAGGCGAATCGAGACTAGGAAAATTCCTTGCGGTATTTATAAATTACACCCCTAATTACTGATCACCCCGAAAGAGTTTCATTGCTGTTAGAGGCGATCTTAAGGGTTTCAGTAGTCTTCATAAAACTGTGGTGATCCCAGTAGATAACTGTAGTTCCGTGTGTTGATAGCTGATCCAACTGTTCCCAATCCCACTAGCGTTTTGGGTGTGGTGACAACTTTTCCGAAAGTGATCCCAGTAGTTAACTGTGGTTCTATGTGTTGATAACTGATCCAAGTGTTCCCAATCCCAGTAGCGTTTTGGGTGTGGGGACAACTTATCCGAAAGTGATCCCAGTAGGTAACTGTGGTTCCATGTGTTTATAACTGATCCGAGTGTTCCCAATCCCACTAGCGTTTGGATGTGGTGACAACTTATCCGCAATTGATCCCAGTAGATAACTGTAGTTCCGTGTGTTGATAACTGATCCAAGTGTTCCCAATCCCACTAGCGTTTGGGTGTGATGACAACTTATCCGAAAGTGATCCCAGTAGATAACTGTGGTTCCATGTGTTTATAACTGATCCAAGTGTTCCCAATCCCAGTAGCGTTTTGGGTGTGGGGACAACTTATCCGAAAGTGATCCCAGTAGGTAACTGTGGTTCCATGTGTTTATAACTGATCCAAGTGTTCCCAATCCCACTAGCGTTTTGGATGTGGTGACAACTTATCCGCAATTGATCCCAGTAGATAACTGTGGTTCCATGTGTTTATAACTGATCCAAGTATTCCCAATCCCACTAGCGTTTGGGTGTGGTGACAACTTATCCGAAAGTGATCCCAGTAGGTAACTGTGGTTCCATGTGTTTATAACTGATCCGAGTGTTCCCAATCCCACTAGCGTTTTGGATGTGGTGACAACTTATCCGCAATTGATCCCAGTAGATAACTGTAGTTCCGTGTGTTGATAACTGATCCAAGTGTTCCTAATCCCACTAGCGTTTTGGGTGTGGTGACAACTTATCCGAAAGTGATCCCAGTAGATAACTGTGGTTCCATGTGTTGATAACTGATTCATGTGTTCCCAATGCCACCAGCGTTTTGGGTGTGGTGACAACTTATCCGAAAGTGATCCCAGTAGGTAACTGTGGTTCCGTGTGTTGATAACTGATCCAAGTGTTCCCAATCCCAGTAGCGTTTTGGGTGTGGGGACAACTTATCCGAAAGTGATCCCAGTAGGTAACTGTGGTTCCATGTGTTTATAACTGATCCAAGTGTTCCCAATCCCACTAGCGTTTTGGATGTGGTGACAACTTATCCGCAATTGATCCCAGTAGATAACTGTGGTTCCATGTGTTTATAACTGATCCAAGTATTCCCAATCCCACTAGCGTTTGGGTGTGGTGACAACTTATCCGAAAGTGATCCCAGTAGGTAACTGTGGTTCCATGTGCTTATAACTGATCCGAGTGTTCCCAATCCCACTAGCGTTTTGGATGTGGTGACAACTTATCCGCAATTGATCCCAGTAGATAACTGTAGTTCCGTGTGTTGATAACTGATCCAAGTGTTCCTAATCCCACTAGCGTTTTGGGTGTGGTGACAACTTATCCGAAAGTGATCCCAGTAGATAACTGTGGTTCCATGTGTTGATAACTGATTCATGTGTTCCCAATGCCACCAGCGTTTTGGGTGTGGTGACAACTTATCCGAAAGTGATCCCAGTAGGTAACTGTGGTTCCGTGTGTTGATAACTGATCCAAGTGTTCCCAATCCCACTAGCGTTTGGGTGTGGTGACAACTTATCCGAAAGTGATCCCAGTAGGTAACTGTGGTTCCATGTGTTTATAACTGATCCGAGTGTTCCCAATCCCACTAGCGTTTTGGATGTGGTGACAACTTATCCGCAATTGATCCCAGTAGATAACTGTAGTTCCGTGTGTTGATAACTGATCCAAGTGTTCCTAATCCCACTAGCGTTTTGGGTGTGGTGACAACTTATCCGAAAGTGATCCCAGTAGATAACTGTGGTTCCATGTGTTGATAACTGATTCATGTGTTCCCAATGCCACCAGCGTTTTGGGTGTGGTGACAACTTATCCGAAAGTGATCCCAGTAGGTAACTGTGGTTCCGTGTGTTGATAACTGATCCAAGTGTTCCCAATCCCACTAGCGTTTGGGTGTGGTGACAACTTATCCGAAAGGGATCCCAGTAGATAACTGTAGTTCCGTGTGTTGATAACTGATCCAAGTGTTCCCAATCCCACTAGCGTTTTGGGTGTGGTGACAACTTATCCGCAAGTGATCCCAACAGCGTGTTGGAGTTGGTGAGAACCGATCCAGTTGGCACGAGTACGCTGGACTTTATCCTTGATAGCTATGTCCACTGGGAATTAATGGAGTAATCGCCCCAGTCGTCAATGAGGATTAACATTAGATTAAATAACTCTTTTCAAAGATATTCACAGATTAAAAGCGTTCTATTTTGCCGATACTTTTCTCATGTGTTAGAGCAAACAAATAATTTCCTTTTTTAGCGAATTTGCCCTATAGGGAAGAAGCTATTACCGTAGGTCTCATGGTAAGACTTAAGCCCGAGACCATGATAACTTTTCATTTTGAGGTCCCCAGATGCCAAAAACACCATTCGTTAAAATTTTTATATATGTATTTATATATATATATATATATATGTGTGTCCGTAAGCACGATAACTCTCGTAAAAAAGGTCCGATCTTAATGAAATTTGGTACAAATGTGTAAAGCACCATTTATTTGAACGAGTTCGAAAACCAGACGAATTGCACCATCCAAAGGGGGGTTTTTGGGGGGTTTTGTACCTCAAAAATTGGATTTTTGGGGTTTTTACATATAATTTTAATTTAAATCAAATTTTAATTTATACCATTGAATTCAGCTTAAAAAAAATAATTTGGTATTTTGATCATTGCTCTACGTCAATTGGTTACCGAGATATTGAAAGTGCTAAAAGTACATTGTCACACAGTACGTTGTCTAATGTTTTTCGTATGGAGAAAAAGAAAAATTGTATATCTCGCTTATTTATGAACATAAACTGGCGAAATTTGGTATATGGCTTGATCTGGTTGTGGTTTATTGTTGTTTGCACAAAAAAAACAATTTTTCGCCTATGGTTCCTGTAGCAGCAAACCTAGGTACGTGGTCCCCATGTTATTCTTATTGAAAATACTTAAAATGTTATATATCGCTTAGTTATGAATGTATATGGATGAAACTTGGTATGTGACTTCACTAAGATGAGTTCTATTGATATTTGCATAAAAACCCATTATTTTGTGTGCCTTGTTGCAGCAAACCTGCGTACTCATCCCCAATGTTATTCTTATGGAGAAAATTAATAATTTAAATATCGCTTAGTTGTGAATAGATTTCTTATGAATCCTGTTAAGTGTTTTAATGTGTTATGTTATATATTCATTGGAAATTCGCTGAGTATGCAGGTTTGCTGTGACAGGGGTATTTATGTGTAGTCTTGTCTTACTTTTTATTTAAATACACTAATCCAACACTTTTACTTCATTTCTGTAACCCTTATATTTTTTTAGATAAATTTATATTACACTTAGTTTATTATTGCAGGAACTATACTTTGGTTAATTATTCTGAAAACAAATCTTAAGCTTGATATTGGAATTATTTTTACGTTGAAGATATCAAATAATGGCGTGCCATCTGACTTAATGATATTAGATAGGATGTCAGGCCTGCAGTAAGAATAATTATACTTAACTGTCTATTTAACCATCCCTGAGATTAAACTAACTACTATACTACAATTGTAATCACCGTAAAGTAATCAACCTTAGTCTAATAATTACTGAATATACTATTACATTCTCACTGATACCGAAATATTATCTTATTAAATAAAAATGTATTTTATATTGAATATAATATTAATCACAACAAAATATTTAACTGTTTAAATTGAAAGATTAAAACTAATTATCAAATAAAACACTTTATTCATTTCTATTCGATAAATATTTTTGGCGATTGAAGTCTTTGTTTTTAATGTACAAAACATTAGTATTTGTATGTTTTTACTACAATGGTTCTTTAGTTTACGTTATAGAACTATTAAATAGTATTATAACACATTGACTTATGGTCTACACGGTCATCTACCCTTTTTTTAATAAATATATTACTCTCAGAGGAATATCCTGCTGAAAAAAATATAGAGCGGTATTAAGAATAATAATTAAGTATAATAAATTAAAAAATAAATAATGAAGTAAGGTGTAATACGTTTAAACATTAAGCATTAAATAGCGTTATGATTCCCATTAGAAGAGGCGAACAAGGCTTACAAAGGATGTGAGGTAATCTGATAGTGAATACTGTCACCATATTGGACATGTAAATCCCATTATATCATCTAGACTTTGCAGAATATACAACGAGAGTGTTTATGTGTTGTTACATCACTATGTTTGCATATTTATATTTATGCATTTTACTAAATTCAGTTCAACTTTTATTTAGTAATCCTTAAATTACAGATATTACTAGGTATATTTTAAAGAGAAAATTTCATAAATATTCAGGTAGACTTAAAATGTTAATTTAGATCGAGAGGACCTCTTTAGGAAATCTCAGGACAAAGAGGCTCCCAGGACACGCGTTCTGCTTCTTTTCTCTCTCAAATTCTCACCACATAAATTTTCATTAATGAAAAAAGTATATTATCATTATTTCTTTGTATCAAAATTAGGTTTTAAGTAGATTGTTTGTTACAGCTAACAAAAAAATCTATTATTATCATTGTTATTGTGTAAAATTGTATAACAGTAATAATACTCTTGTGTACAGTTGTTATCAT
Source organism: Allygus modestus (assembly GCA_963675035.1). Classification (NCBI taxonomy): domain Eukaryota; kingdom Metazoa; phylum Arthropoda; class Insecta; order Hemiptera; family Cicadellidae; genus Allygus; species Allygus modestus. Next base: position 139,811,837 of record OY776116.1, read on the forward strand.
TTTACAAAGACCGGTACTGGTACTGAATAATTATGTTTTCGGAAAAGCTTCTTGTTATGGCAGCTCAATATTGTACTTAAATTTACTACCACCGTCAATGACACAACCTTTTAAATTTTGTTATCGCTTGAAAATTGATTTAAAGTAAATCGCAAGCTGTAAAATAGATTGAGACCGATGTAAAGTATGAGAGCGTGTACACATTATAAATATGCCCGCGTCACTTGGCTGACTCGGCGGCGGTCTTGGAGACCTCTTGACCGACCTCTATCGCAGCACCTACTGCTGCCTGGCAATACAAACTCACACTACTGGCGGTGGTCTTGGAGACCTCTTGACCGACCTCTATCGCAGCACCTACTGCTGCCTGGCAATACAAACTCACACTACTGGCGGTGGTCTTGGAGACCTCTTGACCGACCTCTATCGCAGCACCTACTGCTGCCTGGCAATACAAACTCACACTATTGGCGGTGGTCTTGGAGACCTCTTGACCGACCTCTATCGCAGCTCCTACTGCTGCCTAGGAATAAACTCTCACAAGTAGAAGCAGCTGTATAGTGTAAATCATTCTTATTTTATCATGAGATATAGTAATTTACATTTTTAATTACCGTAAACTATACGAAATCAATTGTCATAGATACGAAGCAAAAATTTACTTATAGACGGAAATTTGTATTAAATCTTCAACTCAATGCAGGATATTACTCTAAGACTTTGTTTTTGAGGAAGAAGAGTAACAATTCTTCCTTTGAACTAAGCTGATTTCTCACTCTGTTTATTTGGTGTTTAATTTTTGTTATAGTCATCCCCACAGATTTATATTCATACGTAAGCTCCACATCTGGACAAAAATCATAAAAAATAGTGTTAATTAATTGAAGAAACGTCATTTGTCTTTAACACCATGTATATTTGACAAGAGTGTATTAAATATAACCGTGGACCTTAGCAATATTGGAACTTCAGATCGTAATAAAGTTTAGTGTCAACACTTTCAAAACCAATAAAAAAGTTTCGTCGATTACCGAGAATGCTGCATTGCAGGGTCATTCTGGTACAAAACTCTGATTTCATATAAAGGAGAAAATTATTTCGTCGAGATTTATTACTACTAAAAATCTATGCATTTTCCTGAAACACGCGACGGACTCTATATATTGGCATTCGCATGTTGTAACATTAGATGTGTAATTTTTCCTACCCCCTTTTGAATATATTATAAATTTTACAATTTATATTTACTATAATTGGATAGATTAATTTAATTTTACAATATTAATATAATTTTCTTTAGACTGAGGAAACCACTAAAATTTTTTATTAGTTAAATATTTAACAGCATCATTGTTATTATGTAAAATTGTATCAACAGTAATAATATTCTTGGGTACAGTTTTTATCATTTTTTTAACAGACGGTAAACAATGAGATAAGGCAGAGTATTGTAGCAAGATTAGGGGCTATGGCTCCTTCAAGCCACTAGTTTCATAATAAATTACCTTTATCTTTATTCGAGCATGATAATTTAGAGTTTTATTTTCTGAACAAAATCTGTACAAAACAAGTAAATAGCAATTTCTTCAATTATTTTATTAAAAGTTACCAAAGCAAATTTATTTTATTAATCAGCACTAGTTTTCAACGTTTTCTATCTTATTGTACTGTTTTGTTGTAGCACATGTGTATTTTTTTAAAGTGTAATGAAGATTACCCGTTCTTGTGACTATTAGTTGCCACTATATATAGTACTAATATTATCCTAATATTGTCATTAACCTAACGCCCCAGGCTCTCAAGCAGAATAGATTAGACCTGTTTCGCCCCATGAGCGGGGGGGGGGGGGTTGGTGGAAACGTCCTGCTGATAGAGCTCTTAGATGCCGCTGAGCGCCGCGGGGCTCCACTCCCACTCCCACTCATCCCCCACCCCTTACACTTACAACCCCTACTGGCCCGGTAGTTAGTGGGCTGAAGAAAAGTATTGTAGAAATCTTCTAATACCTACGTCTAAGGCATGATAACAGTTTTCTTTCGAAAATTGTTTCTGCAAAGACACTGTCAACAAATCTTCTCCATTTGAGAAGTGACTTTTCTTCGAGGCATGTTAGGTTGAGGCACAGTAACATGTATTGTTATATAAGTTATATAAATCTAACATTATGACTTTTCACAACTAATTTACCTTGAGACATTTGACGTTTATTTGTTCATGAATACATGTGAGGCAGTAAAACAAATGGTTGTAAGCAAATGAGAAATATTAAAACTGACTATCTAATATTTTTTTCTGGTAAGAACATTTTAAGAAGTTCAAGGAAGTCTCTTATCATCACATCAGTAAGTTTTCATTCTTTTTTCCTTCTAAGGATTGGTTTAAGATAATATGTGTATTTTCCATTTCTGGTGAACGAGACACGCATCAGCGAGACCAGACACGATTGTTATGAAATACGGATGAAAGGCTAAAAGATGGAAATAATATAGGCTGCACAGTAAACCTGTTATGTGGTACAGTGCTCTATTACGCTTTGTCGTAAACATCTTCAGTTCTACAGCGCCACGTCGTAATATTTATCGTTTCCGTTGTAATTATTATTTATTCATACTATATTCTGAATTTATTTTATTTCATAATTAACACACAAATCAATTACAGATTTTATTCTTACCAATATTTCAACAATTACGAGTAACTCTTACACATAAGAACCTCTAGAAGTAATTCATAAGTTCCACTGTACTGATAATATATATATATATTATATATTTATAATATTTATATATATGATATTGTGTATATACATATATATATATATATTTCTATATATATATATATATTTGATGAATATCTATTTTAAAACTTAAGTGGAGATTCTAAATATTTTTGTATGTTATAAAATTTAATTACCAACCGTTTCTAGACATTAATTATGGGTATAAACTTGTTTAGCTCTATCATTTGATAAAATTAGAAAATTGAGTAATAACAAGTAAATGATATAAAATTAATATTACTGTGTATATATATTTTATACCAGATGTTTTTCAACTAATCTCTTACAAATCTAGCATCAACATAAATAATTAATTTCTCTTACTGAACTAATTTTAAAATCCCAACATGTTGATTTAATAATTTTTACTGGCGTAACTGTAATGCAAGGTTAACTTATCTGCCACGATAACAGGATAGATAACATCATGTGACGTCACCCACCATCTGTTTACCCCTCCCCCCAGAAACAACAACAAAACACTCCCACCAATATTATCCACACCACATTTACTGCATTTACATTTGATCCGTTTTTCTGAATATTATTTTTCCATGTGGCAGTTGATTGATGATTGTTTGTTGGCCGAAGCTGCAACAATGGTTGCAGTATAACAATGTGTCGGAAATGGGTTTTGGTTTTAGAAGGTTTAAATCAAACGAAATTAACGCAATCTTGAAGATAAAGGTAACATAAAATACTAATTTTGTGTACTTAACACGGACTGTAATATAAAACCATAAATTAATTTTTAATAGATGAAAGGTCTACCAAAGGTACGTTGTTATTGAGAAGTTTCATCCATGTTACACAGACACAATTGGTATATTACATCATTGTTAAATTAAGTATAAAGAAAACACGTGAAACGTATACTTCAAAACCAATGTAAAACAATCTTGGTCTACAAATGGTTCATCGTTTATAAATAAATGCAAACTCTTATATTGTACTATTATAATTCTGATCAAGTTAAATAACAGCAAAGGTCACAGGAAGCGTTGGTCATAGTTATTGATTTAACGTGACGTATATCGCAGTGCACCAATACACTTACTTCCTCTGCAGCTAACTCACAATTCATATGAATCCATTATGAATATGCTTTTAAGTTTATATGCATTCATGAATTGTTCATGTTCTACATAAGATTTTTAAAAGTTATCAAAATGTATTGTAAGAAGGGTTGTACAGAATCTTAAGGCCGATCACTTTCATTGCAGTGCAATAGTTGCAGCATTGTACAACTAAATAACTACAAATTAATCAACTTCTAAATGCATTAAGGCTATTTTCTTATGGTAATAAAAGTGTTAGCAAGTATTTGGAAAAGTTACTTCCGATGTAAGTTAAACAAGTAGGTTTACTTGGTATATCATTAAACTGCAACATGTGGGATAGAGTAGAGTTCATGTTCGCTGCAATGTTCAAAGGTTTACTTGGTATATCATTAAACTGCAACATGTGTGATAGAGTAGAGTTCATGTTCGCTGCAATGTTCAAAGGTTTACTTGGTATATCATTAAACTGCAACATGTGTGATAGAGTAGAGTTCATGTTCGCTGCAATGTTCAAAGGTTTACTTGGTATATCATTAAACTGCAACATGTGTGATAGAGTAGAGTTCATGTTCGCTGCAATGTTCAAAGGTTTACTTGGTATATCATTAAACTGCAACATGTGTGATAGAGTAGAGTTCATGTTCGCTGCAATTTTCAAAGGTTCAAACTCAGTAAGTTGTGCTCCAGGATTATTGAAGATACTATCTACACCCTGATTATGTTTTGATAGAAAATGTGTGTACATCACAGTAATTATTTGACATCCGGTCATGTATTAAGACGTATTTTCTTTCTTGTTGAGTCAAACTGAAGAATCAATTATTTACGTTATTACTTCTAGTCACGGGATGTAATAAAAGACGTTTTACAACACTTGAGAATGACATCTTAGCCTTGTACCATCCTTTATATATGTTAACCGTCTGTATGTGAATCAGTATAAGTGTAAATATATTCTTAAGTGTTGTAAGACGTCTTAGATTACATCCCGTGAGTAATAACAACACGTAATATGCTAATAAAAAGTTATTTACTTCTAGTCAGAACTCCTAGAAGTTATATTGTTGTACTCCTACTAGTAATATAGTGTATACATCAAAACAGTTCTTTGTTTGCTCGCTTATCAGACCCAAACGAAGCATTAAGGCAGTTAGTAAACCTGAATCGAGGATATATATAGATCTATTCATTTTTAACTATGTTTAGTTCTGTTAAGCACGAAAAATCATAAGGCGGTACAAAATATAAAGTTGCAAGTATTAGCATGATAGGTGTTTATTACTACAAGTTAATTTATTATATAAGATATTTAGCCCATATTCCTTAGTCCGCTAATTAATAATTCAAGAGTGCACCATTCCTACAGCAGTCTAATGGAACTGTGTCAGCAACGACGTGGTGATTGACTGAATTGTGGAGCCTTCCAGCTCATGTCAAATGTATTCGTCCTCAGGGCAATTAATTTACACGCACGTAACATCACAGCAGAAAATGTGCATAGAAAATGTGCTTAAAAATATTAAAACACTTGTATTCTCCAGTAAATCAAAATAGCTTTATTAAAAAAGTTGTATTTATTTCTTATATTTTATTCAGCAACATATGAGAAATTTTAAACTCATAGTATGTCCTTTACATTTTAGGTAGTTACGTATCATAACTACATAATCATTATTAAATTTCGCTTAAAATAGTTTATATGTTATGGAGTAATTAATAAATAGAGTTAACATTTCGTAATTTCAACGTGTGACTGTGAACAAATTATTATAAATATATATGTTGGTATTTTAATTGTGTCATTCTAAAGAATACGTTTCTCCCTTGATGCGTCTTAGACAATTGAGACCGAAGAGCTTATATATACTTCCACGTTCGAGCCGCACAGAGAAAATTGAATTCCGACACAATATTCTTGAAATACTCGACGATCATCCACGACCAGTAATCGGCTCTTGTTTTATTATATTTTGATATTTTACTTTAGAGTAACTTTATAAATGTTGTTTTTATGTTTAAAAATATTATATTGGTATAAACCAGGGTTTAGACCGTTCCTTATCGAAGCGTAAATAATGTTTTTGGCCTAAATACACCCACAAATCAAATCAGACCCTGGCGTTAAGTGGATATTGTTAATAACAGTTTAAGCGTGCAGATTTAATTACATTTGTTACTCATCAACTACGTTCAAACCCGAATTTAAGGTTCACCAAGCAAACATTCCAACTGAATATTGTTATAAATACTTCTCAGGATTTACCTACGGTGGATATTGTCACCATCGCTAATAATTAAGGCACTTATTCACTACACATCGGTTTTATAACTTGAACAATTCACCATCGCTCGTGTTTTATCCTCCTTCAGTCAACGGGTAAGTTTAGGTTTGGTTTATAATTCGTGATATTTCTAAAACATAAAAAGTATGTTTTCTTATCCTACATGTTTACCTCCACCCCTAAACAAACACACGATATTAATTGATTGATTCCTGTTTGGATTAGACGTGATGGAGTTAATTTAAAATTGTTGTGTTACTCTCACTGTAAATAAAAACAAATGATTATATATATGTATTACTTATCCTTTGAACATATTATCGATTTTACTATTCCCATAACCTTTGACACAAATTATTTCCATTATATAACCAATATTCGATTATAAAGTAAACCTTCGTTTCATAAAAAATAAGGCCTCAAAATCGTCAAGGATCGGTTCTAACTTTCAACTTTATACAATAGATTTTAATTCCGACTAACGAACAATTACAGACAACATTGTACATTTTTACTCAAAATTCGGGGCCGATAAAACGACACTCCTAAGTCAATTATCATTCCCTTGCACCCTCAGCATGTTAAATCACTCATCTACTTCAGTGAGTTTGCATTCGTTATGACTCTTTTGTTTATAAAAAATCTGGACAAGTAAAATTAAAATCAACACAGTGACATTATTCATCTTTGTAAAGAGCAATTTCATAGGATAACCAAATAAAAATCCTATTAAAACATACCTAATCAAGGGATTTTGTAGTGTTGTGCAAATTAAATCAATAATGAATGAGCGAAAACAATAATTATTAAGTTAAAATAAAATTATAAATGAATTACGTAAACAAGAGAAAATTAAGTTTTAATATCAAGATAAATAAAATATTGTTAACTCAAAGGAAGGTTTGGTAGAGGGGGCGTCACTGGAGGTTAGTGACTACACGTTTTCTCACAGTTCTGTTGTCAGAATGAACTTCTCTTTTATATTTATAATTTTATGAATTTATTTTGAGTTCGTTACATCGAATTTCTTTACAAGTTTTACCACTCACCAGGTGATCGGAGTTGATCAAGTAGAAGATACGACAACCCTTAATTAGTGGAACTTTACATGAGTGATTTCAAAGTTTAAAATTTAGTTGGTATAGATTAAATGTTTTTAAAGTTTGTTATTTAACCTTTATAGATACTTTAAATTAGCATCTGGTTTATTAAGGTCTTCCACACAAGTTGTTTAAACCAATAACTAGATTAAATTACTTGCTACCATAACAATATTTTTATTACTTGAATACTGTTGGAACTGTTTTAAGGTCTTTGTTGAGCTCTTAACCTCAATATATACTGTATATCCCCGGGATTTTCACACATCTATGTTTCTAAATGGGACTTTTGAAATGCTTGCACTCAATAGGGAAAACCGCCATATAAAATTGTATGGTGTTATCGCAACAAAATCCTAACATTTTACATGTTGAAAAGTTTAATAGTATTCCTACATTTGTCAGTAGAAACAAATGGACTGTGATACTACTCGGTACACGATTTCCCAAGTATCTATTAAAAACAGTATTCTCTCTGCTGTAATGTGTTTACTATTGATGTAGTAGGATACATTTGCATTCGTTTGACAAAGTGTGAGCTCAAACCTACTTGCTATTCTCACAGTAGTTGAACTGCGTTGGAGGCGAGTTCCAATTAATTGACTCATGACATTTTAACGTCTGAATGTGGGAATCCCACTCATGGCATCTGTTGCAGTCAGCCGACATTAGATCAAACACCAGATTAAACGACAACATGCGGCGAGACACATGTCTAACTCACTCTAATGTAAAACAAAGATAATTATTTTTATCTCTTCCAATTTGTTTCTAAACATCATACAATGGCACTACTCGCTCTTCTAACATTTATGTTTATTTTTACTTCCTTTAAGTAGCCTTAAATATTAACGCACTTTTATTAGCGAATTTCCTTAGGATAAGTGAGCTATTTGACAGGCACGGTGAGACTTAAGCCTGGGTTCACCATACAAGGTCGTAGCGTGATCCCGTGAACACGTTTAGGGGGTTGTTAAAATGTATATATGTTTGCACTCTAGCGGTCGCATTTTTTCCAAATTTACTTCAAATATGGTAGAAACGTTCCTTTCTAAAATCAGTTAGACAAGTTCGTCGGGCAAAATAGTTGCAGTACTCCAACCCCCTTTTTTGGTATTTCTTTTAATTTTGATTTGTTGGGCCCAGAAAGGCTAAGAAAATCACCAGACTCAAAGTTAATGCTTATAAAACGATAAATGGTAAGAATTATAAAAGTCCCTGGAGTGTACTTCATAGAACTGAAAACAAACATGTACGGTATTAGGCGATTATTGCTTATTGAAGTCTGTACTTCATTAATAAACTAACAATATATACAACAGGTTAAAGATATTCAAATTGTTAATAAAACATGACACTGGTTGTATTGTTATAGAACCCCATACTGCGCAGTAATCCTACTAGGTTTTATAGTGCTCTATTAAATCTCCTCAGTTATACAGGGTCACGATCGTAACATTTGTATTTTTCAGTTGTAAGTATTATTTATTCAAACTATATTTTTAATTTATTTTATTTAATAATTAACACACAAAAAACTTACAGATTTTGTTATACCAATATTTCAACAATTAACTCTTACACACAAGATCCTCTAGAAGTAATCCAACAAGTTCAACTATACTGATAATATATATATATATATATATATATATATATATATAAAGCGGTTGTATATATTGGATGAGAACCCAATTTTAAAATTTAAGTTGAAACACCATAATTTTCTTTTTCAAAAATAATTTACATCTGTTTCTGGACATTAAGTATGAGTATAAACTTGTTTAGCTCTATAATCTGTTAAAAATTGAAAAAGTGATTAGAAAAAGTAAATAATTTGAATAAATATTATTGTATAGACACTTTATACCAAAGGTTGTTCAAACTAATCTCAACAAAATCTAACATTAATATAAATATGAAATGTACCTTACTTCAATCATGTTTAAATCCCAACAGTTCTAGATAGTAATATTTGTTGGCGTAACTGTAATGCAAGGTTAACTTATCTGCCATGATAACAGGATAGATAACATTATGTGACGTCATCCACCATCTGTTTACCCTCCCCCCTAACAACAAATAAACACTCCCACCAATATTATCCACAGCACATTTACTGCTTTTACATTTGATCCGTTTTTCTTATTATTATTCTTCTATGTGGCAGTTGGTTGATGGTTGTTTGTTGGCCGAATCTGCAACAATTATGCTGTGTAACAATTGGTTGCGAATGGGTTTTGGTTTTACACGGTTTAATCAAAACCAAATTAACGCAATCTTTCAGTTAAGGCTATAATTAAATATTAATTTTGTTTGCTTAACACGTGTTGTAATATACAACCTTAAATTAATTGTTTAACTATGAAAAGCCTAACAAAGATACGTTGATATTGAGAAGTAACTTATATTTGTTAAACTAGTAAAATTGCAACACAATTGTGGTATCCCGATACCTTGAATTACAAATTTGATGTAATATTACATAGCTTTAAGTTTACCTTAAAGCGATCACGTGAACACATACTTTAGAACTAATGTAAAACAAAATTAGTCTGAAAATGGTAAATCGTTTATAAATATAAATTCTTGTACAATAATAATTCCGATCATGGCAAATAACAGCAAACGTCACAGTAAACGTTGGTCATGGTTGGTGCTTTTCTGTGACGTATATCACAGTGCCGCAGTAACGAATACACTTACTTCCTCTACGAAAAACATACATTTAATATGAACCCATTATGAATATACTTTTAAGTTGGTATGCATTCATGGATTATTCACGTTTTACTTAAGATATTTAAAACGGATGAAAGTGTATTGTAAAAAGCGCTGTACTGTGTTTAAGCCAACCACTTTGAGTGCAGGATGATAGCTGTAGCTTTTTACAACTGAATAAGTGCAAATTAATCAAGATTGGAGCGCATTAGGGCAGGTGTCTCTATTAGACTCTACAGAGAGGAAATCGCACACCCCCCCTAACATAACCGTAACCGAACGTTTACGAATATTGACGATGAATAAAACGTAAACATTCAAACTTCTTATACTAAATATTTATTCCCCCCAACTATCACACAAGCTGAGTTGATTGATTCCAGTATGTATTAGGCGTGATAAAGTTAATTTAAAGTGATTGTGTTAATCGTCACTGCAAATAATAAACAAATGTTAAATTTAAGTTTAATAATTCCTTTGAACACATTTTTGATTTTACATTCCCTTAAACATTGATATTATCATAATTATATTATGTCTACTTTGAGTAAAAACAAGAACCAGTTTTAACTTCTGCTTTTATTCGATAAATTGTATTTCCAACTTACGAGCATTTACATTTATATTCTTAACTCAAAGTACCGGCCGGTAAGATCTCTACTCCTAAGTCAATTAGCATGTTAAATCACTTATTTACGTTAATGCGTTTGCATTCGTTATGACTATTTTGTTTTTTAAGTCAATGGAAGTAAAATTTAAACAACATACTGTATTTAATTATTCATCTTTAGAGAAACAAAAATATAAATCTCGTAAGAATAAAAAATCAAAATTCTATTAAAAACGTAATTACTTAAGACACATTATAGGATTGTGCAAATGTAAAAAATTATTTAAAAAACTATAGTTATAGACTACTGATAATGTTGAAATTATATGAATAACCAATATTGTAAATAAAGAGAAATGTTGGAATATAAAGATTAATAATAAACTGTTGTTAACTCAAAGGAAGGGTTGGTGGGGGGGCGTCACCTGGGGACGTTGCGTTTTCTCATCAGTCCTGTTATCATACTGAATGAATTTGTCTTTTAGTAATGTAAATTTAAGATTTTATTTTTATTAGTTTATTACATCGAATTTATAACGTTAAAAGTTTTCCCATTCACCAGGCGATCGGAGTTGATCCAGTAGATGATATAACAACCTTTAATTAGTGGTAGTTTATATGAGTATTTTCAAAGTTTAAAATTATGTTAGTAAAGACTAAAATGATGTTAATAATGTTAATTATGTTAGTAAAGTTCGGTTTTAACCTTTCTCTTTCGATAATCGAAATTAACGCCTCGTTTACTTAAAGTCTTCCACACAAGTTTTGTAAATAAATGAACAGTTAATTTACAATTTTCGCTATCATACTATATTTGTATTACTTGAATACTGTTGGAATTGTTTTAATGCCTGCGTTTGCCAACGTTTCACCTTAAAATAAATATTTATAAATCTATATGTAAAGCGGTACTTTTTAAAACGCATGTAGATTTAATTAAATGGGGAATCTACCGTTTAAAATTTAATGGTGTTATCGTGAAAAAACAACGAGACCCTAACACATTACATACATACAAGTTCCTAGGGATTCCTACATTTGTTAGAACTCGGGTACTGTCCGAAAATTCACTCTGGGCTTTACCCTATTGATCTTAAGAGTCTCAATGCTTAGCTATGGTAGATTATTTTTTATTTGGTCTGGTAATTAAATATAAATACATAAATTATTCGTTTCTAAACATTACCTTACCAGTTTCTACAAAGAACGCAGCATGAATAATTTTCACTTTCCATTAATCCTCCCAGCATAACTGAGTTTGTCGCAGGCCTCGTAATTTTAAACTCACTTTGTTTGTTTCCATTATGCTTGTAATCAAGTGAACAGCAAATTTGCTTTGCACGTTTATTATGTTAGTCTTTCAATATTTATATTAAAATACTCACCTGTTAATTATATTCTTATAGTTCTAGTATTTGTGTCATTTAAATTCAATTTTAGCATCTCCTCTTTCTCTTTAGTAATAATCCCTACAAACAATATGCTCTTTCCCTATAATTTTCAATTTAATTTCTGTTATGAAAACCGACGGGTTGTTATTTATTACTGTTTAATAATTGCACAACTCCAATTGTACATAAAAAAACCATTGTTAGTAAACTGATGATTTATCTTAAAGATGTTCTATTACAATTTGATATCCATCGTATGAGTCGGTTTGCAAAGATTTTAGGGGCAAAAGGATTTATGTATCGACTTACATAAAAACAGGTTCCATTTACAGTCTTATTTACCAAAGTCCGCCTAATGCTACATCATTCATTCCAGGGAACGCCAGCCAACTCTCCCAGGATGCGTCTTATCTCAAAGAAGAGATTTTCTTTCTATTGTGTTAGTCTATTTTAAAACATAAAATTTCTTTGTAACATATTTCATCCCATTAATATGCGGTTTGGTAAACATCATCACTAACAAAATATCACAGTATATGTTTTAAACTGATTCTAAGTAGTATAGTTTGAATACTAAAATATGTTTGGAGCAAAAAAATATCTGTACTAAAATAAATTTAGGATTCTCATACTTCAAAATGCAAAAAGAAAACTATTTATTGTATTAATATGTAGCACAATTGCAGGGAGCTCATCCAAGACTTGGACTACACAGTATACTTTACAACTGGTACCTTAAGTGTTGTATTACTAAAAACATAATGACGACATAAAATACCCCCGTCGCAGCAAACCTGCGTACTCAGCGAATTTCCAATGCATATATATGTGACTCACTACTACATAGAGCTGTTTACCAAGTTTCACAAAAATACATCCATAAATAAGTGATATATAGCATTTTATTTATTCTCCATAAGAATAACATTAGGGTTGAGGACGCAGGTTTGCTGCAACGAGGAAGATAAGTAATGTGTTTTTTTTGCAATTATCAATACAACTGAACCAGGTGAACCTACATACCAAGTTCTCTTAATGTAGGTTCATAATTAAAGGAGATATACAACTTTTCTTATTCTCCATATGAATAACATGGGGGCCGAGTATGCAGGTTTGCTGCTACGGGGACTATCAACAAAAAACTAGTTTTTTGTTCTAATATCAATATATCACATACCAAGTTTCATCAATATTCATTCATAAATAATCGAGATATAGAATTTTATTTATTCTCCTTAAGGATAACATTGGACAACGTACTGTGTTTAGCACTTTGAATATTTCTGCAAGGTTGGACGTAGAACAACGATTAAATCACCAAAATGTTTGTTTTGTTGAGCTAAACACATTAATAAACAGAAATGTGAAGTTTTTAGCAAAACTATCTGATAAAAATCTAAAAACCTTTTTCCCATAAAATTAACATGGGACACGTTTCTTTTTTTAATTTCTCCGCAACCACTTAACCTAGGTTAATGATTCATGATACTAAATGTTTTGTTTTTTAAGCTCTACAAAATGTTATAACCAAAATTGAGTGTTTTTAACATTTCGGGGTCAAATTTGCAAAAAAAACGATTTTTGGAAAATTGTAAACCCCCATAAAGCCCTCTTCCCATAGTGCGATCAATCTGGTTTTCGAACTTAAAGTCATAAATGCTACTCTCCACATTTTTGCCAAATTTCATCAAAATCGGGTGTTTCTTTCAAAAGTTATCGCGGTAACGGTATATATATATATATATATATATATATATACATAGAATATAGTATATAGCATAGCATAGCATATAGCATATAGTATAGCATAGTACATAATATATATATATATATATATATGTATATATATTTATACATATGTATAAATTTGAACGAATAGTGTTTTTCGCATCTGGGAACCTCAAAACGAAAAGTTACCATGGTCTCGGGCTTAAGTCTTACCATGAGACCTACGTTAATAGCTTCTTCCCTTTAGGGGAAATTCGCTAAAACTAGTTTAGGCATATTTCATTAATAAAACCATTTACAACACTTCTTAAGGATGAATTAATTTTGTATTAAGATTTGTATTAGACAAAATAAAACATAAATGAGAAAAGGAATTTTAATAGCTATATGCACAAACAACTATTTAATATCGCAGCATATTTTTTAATCTGATTCCAAGTGGTATAGTTTTAATACTATAATATGTTTGGAGTGAAAAATATAACTGTACTTAAACAATGTTAGAATTCTCATTCATCAAATTGCAAATGAAAAATTATGTACTGTAATAATATGTAACGTAATTACAGGGAGTTCATACTAGACTTGGAACACTTAATAAACTCTAAAACTGGCATTTGTTTTTTGACTATTGTATTACAAAGAGTAACGACATAAAAGTAGTAATCCAGTCAGATTTCATAAAATAACCATTTACATCACTTCTTAGGATCAGAATTACTTATTAGAAATGTTTCATGATGATTTGTACGGTATTATTTTCGTAGATATTAAATTAGTAATAAGGAAAACAGTATTAATAACTTTATGCACGAGCACGAAAAATGATTTAATTATGAGTACAATGCATGAATGAATCGCCTAGGACGAACCTGTCACTCGTCACCTGTGCACGAACCATGAACTGCAGTATTTCCTGTGGCTAACTCACAATTCCTATCTAGTCCATGGTTAACATTATTTTTACGTATAAAAAGGGACTGACACATAAACTTGTATATTCTTGTTTTCTTTTCAGGCCTACTATGTCATAACAGGTCATTTGATAGCATCCGTTTAAAATTGAATTCTTATCCCAGACCAGGCGAATCGAGACTAGGAAAATTCCTTGCGGTATTTATAAATTACACCCCTAGTTATTGATCACCCCGAAAGAGTTTCATTGCTGTTAGAGGCGATCTTAAGGGTTTCAGTAGTCTTCATAAAACTGTGGTGATCCCAGTAGATAACTGTAGTTCCGTGTGTTGATAGCTGATCCAACTGTTCCCAATCCCACTAGCGTTTTGGGTGTGGTGACAACTTTTCCAAAAGTGATCCCAGTAGATAACTGTGGTTCCGTGTGTTGATAACTGATCCAAGTGTTCCCAATCCCAGTAGCATTTTGGGTGTGGGGACAACTTATCCAAAAGTGATCCCAGTAGGTAACTGTGGTTCTATGTGTTGATAACTGACCCAAGTGTTCCCAATCCCAGTAGCGTTTTGGGTGTGGTGACAACTTATCCGAAAGTGATCCCAGTAGGTAACTGTGGTTCTATGTGTTGATAACTGATCCAAGTGTTCCCAATCCCAGTAGCGTTTTGGGTGTGGGACAACTTATCCGAAAGTGATCCCAGTAGGTAACTGTGGTTCTATGTGTTGATAACTGATCCAAGTGTTCCCAATCCCACTAGCGTTTTGGGTGTGGTGACAACTTATCCGAAAGTGATCCCAGTAGGTAACTGTGGTTCCATGTGTTTATAACTGATCCGAGTGTTCCCAATCCCACTAGCGTTTTGGATGTGGTGACAACTTATCCGCAATTGATCCCAGTAGATAACTGTAGTTCCGTGTGTTGATAACTGATCCAAGTGTCCCCAATCCCACTAGCGTTTGAGTGTGGTGACAACTTATCCGAAAGTGATCCCAGTAGATAACTGTGGTTCTATGTGTTGATAACTGATCCAAGTGTTCCCAATCCCACTAGCGTTTGGGTGTGGTGACAACTTATCCGAAAGTGATCCCAGTAGATAACTGTGGTTCCATGTGTTTATAACTGATCCAAGTGTTCCCAATCCCAGTAGCGTTTTGGGTGTGGGGACAACTTATCCGAAAGTGATCCCAGTAGGTAACTGTGGTTCCATGTGTTTATAACTGATCCGAGTGTTCCCAATCCCACTAGCGTTTTGGATGTGGTGACAACTTATCCGCAATTGATCCCAGTAGATAACTGTGGTTCCGTGTGTTGATAACTGATCCAAGTGTTCCCAATCCCACTAGCGTTTGGGTGTGGTGACAACTTATCCGAAAGTGATCCCAGTAGGTAACTGTGGTTCCGTGTGTTGATAACTGATCCAAGTGTTCCCAATCCCACTAGCGTTTGGGTGTGGTGACAACTTATCCGAAAGGGATCTCAGTAGATAACTTTAGTTCCGTGTGTTGATAACTGATCCAAGTGTTCCCAATCCCACTAGCGTTTTGGGTGTGGTGACAACTTATCCGCAAGTGATCCCAACAGCGTGTTGGAGTTGGTGAGAACCGATCCAGTTGGCACTAGTACGCTGGACTTTATCCTTGATAGCTATGTCCACTGGGAATTAATGGAGTAATCGCCCCAGTCGTCAATGAGGATTAACATTAGATTAAATAACTCTTTTCAAAGATATTCACAGATTAAAAGCGTTCTATTTTGCCGATACTTTTCTCATGTGTTAGAGCAAACAAATAATTTCCTTTTTTAGCGAATTTCCCCTATAGGGAAGAAGCTATTACCGTAGGTCTCATGGTAAGACTTAAGCCCGAAACCATGATAACTTTTCATTTTGAAGTCCCCAGATGCCAAAAACACCATTCGTTCAAATTTTTATATATGTATTTATATATATATATATATATATTTATATATATATATATTTATATATATATATGTGTGTCCGTAAGCACGATAACTCTCGTAAAAAATGTCCGATCTTAATGAAATTTGGTACAAATGTGTAAAGTACCATTTATTTGAACGAGTTCGAAAACCAGACGAATTGCACCATCCAAAGGGGGGTTTTTGGGGGGTTTTGTACCTCAAAAATTGGTTTTTTGGGGTTTTTACATATAATTTTAATTTAAATCAAATTTTAATTTATACCATTGAATTCAGCTTAAAAAAAATAATTTGGTATTTTGATCATTGCTCTACGTCAATTGGTTACCGAGATATTGAAAGTGCTAAACACAGTACGTTGTCTAATGTTTTTCTTATGGAGAAAAAGAAAAATTGTATATCTCG
This sequence comes from Allygus modestus, assembly GCA_963675035.1. NCBI lineage: Eukaryota > Metazoa > Arthropoda > Insecta > Hemiptera > Cicadellidae > Allygus > Allygus modestus. Next base: position 139,828,765 of record OY776116.1, read on the forward strand.
CTTATTTATGAACATAAACTGGCGAAATTTGGTATATGGCTTGATCTGGTTGTGGTTTATTGTTGTTTGCACAAAAAAACAATTTTTCGCCTATGGTTCCTGTAGCAGCAAACCTAGGTACGTGGTCCCCATGTTATTCTTATTGAAAATACTTAAAATGTTATATATCGCTTAGTTATGTATGTATATGGATGAAACTTGGTATGTGACTTCACTAAGATGACTTCTATTGATATTTGCATAAAAACCCATTATTTTGTGTGCCTTGTTGCAGCAAACCTGCGTACTCATCCCCAATGTTATTCTTATGGAGAAAATTAATAATTTAAATATCGCTTAGTTGTGAATAGATTTCTTATGAATCCTGTTAAGTGTTTTAATGTGTTATGTTATATATTCATTGGAAATTCGCTGAGTATGCAGGTTTGCTGTGACAGGGGTATTTATGTGTAGTCTTGTCTTACTTTTAATTTAAATACACTAATCCAACACTTTTACTTCATTTCTGTAACCCTTATATTTTTTTAGATAAATTTATATTACACTTAGTTTATTATTGCAGGAACTATACTTTGGTTAATTATTCTGAAAACAAATCTTAAGCTTGATATTGGAATTATTTTTACGTTGAAGATATAAAATAATGGCGTGCCATCTGACTTAATGATATTACATAGGATATCAGCCCTGCAGTAAGAATAATTATATTTAACTGTCTATTTAACCAACCCTGAGATTAAACTAACTACTATACTACAATTGTAATCGCCGTAAAGTAATCAACCTTAGTCTAATAATTACTGAATATACTATTACAGTCTCACTGATACCGAAATAATATCTTATTAAATAAAAATTTATTTATATTGAATATAATATTAATCACAACAAAATATTTAACTGTTTAAATTGAAAGATTAAAACTAATTATCAAATAAAACACTATTCATTTCTATTCGAGTAATACAATGTATACTTTTACGTCAATGGTTCTTTTGTTTACGTTATAACTGTTAAATAGTATTATAACACATTCACTTATGGTGTACACGGTCATCTACCCTTTTTTAATAAATATATTACTCTCAGAGGAATATCCTGCTGAAAAAACTATGGAGCGGTTTTAAGAATAATAATTAAGAACGAGTTCGCACGCAGCACGCTGACGTGAGGGAAGTGAATTTCCACATAAAAACTTTTAAAACTTAAAATTAGTGTAAAAACATACTTGTATTCCAATTTTTATTGAAATCTGAAAACATTGATTTTTTGGCTGTTCTGATGCTCCTGGTTTCATTTACCTGCAAAGCTGGGAATACAATTTTGTGCATTATAATGTGAGGAGAAGGTCCAGTCAGGCTTGAAAGTAGGCGTGAGGTTGCTGGGGATGATAAAAGTACTCTAACAAAGGAGTAGCAGGCTCTTCTAGTGTAAAACCCCCGTAAGACAACGTACTGTGTTTAGCCGAAACACATTTTCTTTAATAACTCGGTAAATATTTATGCTAGAATGACGAGAGAGGGCTTAAAACTTTTTTCTTGCTAAGTCCCATCTTATTACATCCATTAATTTTACATTTGGGGCGTTTTAGACCCTTTTTGGGCCCAAAAACTCAAAATTTGGAAGATTAATCCCCAAAAAAGGGGTTTGGAGTTTTACGATTCTTTTGCCCAACGAACTTGTCCAACTGATTACAGAAAGGAACGTCCCTACCAAATTTGAAGTTAATCGGACAAAAAATGCGACCGCTAGAGTGCAAACACACACATATATATATATATATATATATGTGTATATAACATATATATATATAAACATATGTATATATATAAAATTTTGAACGACCCCCCAAAACGTGTTCAGGGGGTCACGTTAGGAACTTCTATGGTGGTCCCGGGCTTAAGTTTCACCGTGCGGGTCATGCTAATAGTTCACTTTCCAAAGGAAATTCACTAATAATAAATTAAAAAATAAATAATGAATTAAGGTGTAATACGTTTAAACATTAAGCATTAAATAGCGTTATGATTCCCATTAAATTATTTAGAAGAGGCGAACATGGCTTACAAAGGATGTGAGGTAATCTGATAGTGAATACTGCCACCATGTTGGACATGTAAATCCCATTATATCACCTAGACTTTGCAGAATATACAACGAGAGTGTTTATGTGTTGTTACATCACTATGTTTGCATGTTTATATTTATGCATTTTACTAAATTCAGTTCAACTTTTATTTAGTAATCCTTAAAGTACAGATATTACTAGGTATATTTTAAAGAGAAAATTTCTTAAATATTCAGCTAGACTTAAAATGTTAATTTAGATCGAGAGGACCTCTTTAGGAAATCTCGGCACAAAGAGGCTCCCAGGACACGCGTCCTGCTTCTCTTCTCTCTCAAACTCACGCCACATAAATTTTCATTTATGAAAAAAGTAGATTATCATTATATCTTTGTACCAAAATTAGGTTTCAAGTAGATTGTTTGTTACAGCTAACAAGAGAATAAATTATTATTAGCACCTACAATTTTATTTTTTCACAATGTTAGAAATGATATTTCCAAAAATTAAAATGGAAGGATTTAACTTTTAACTATGATAATCGTCAGAAGTGTGATTGATAAGTAAGTAACATTAAATAATAAATTTTATAATTTTGTTTCATTACTAGTCTACTTGGTAGGTATTTTGTTAACAAACCCGTTTTAACTAGAGAGCTGGAACGGATTTGTTTATGAATTTTCAATTTTCAATTTCGCCTTTTTTAAACGTTCAAGAAAATGTTTACGCCCGTAATATGTTAAAATACAACAAAAAGTTGCTTAAAACATCAAATAAAGTAATTAATGAAGTGCTTGAATAGGGAAAATGTTTAAACAATTTTATGCTACTTATGTGAAGTAGCTTTACAACTTAACTACTCCGCAAATGTCAGTACAACAACGAGTTTGCATGCAGCACGCTGACGTGAGGGAAGTGAATTTCCACATAAAAACTTGTAAAACTCAAAATCAGTGTAAAAACATCCATTTTTCCAATTTTTATTGAAATCTGAAAATACTGTTTTTTTGGCTGTTCTGATACTCCTGGTTTCATTTACTTGCAAAACTGGGAATACAATTTTACGCCTTATAAGGTTAGGAGAAGGTCCAGACAGGCTTGAAAGTAGGCGTGAGGTTGCTGGGGATAATAAAAGTACTCTAACAAAGGAATAACAGGCTTTTCTAGTGTAAAACCCCCATAAGACAACGTACTGTGTTTACCCGATACACATTTTCTTTTATAACTCGGTAAATATTTATGCTAGAATGACGATAGAGGGCTTACAAATTTTGCCTTTCTAATTCCCATCTTTTAACATGCATTAATTTTACATCTAGGGCTTTTCCGACCCTTTTAGGGCCCAAAAACTCAAAATTTGAAAGATTAATCCCCAAAAAATGGGTTTAGAGTTTTCCGATTGTTTTGCCCAACGAACTTGTCCAACAGGTTATAGAAAGGAACGTCCCAACCAAATTTGAAGTAAATCGGACAAAAAATGCGACCGCTAGAGTGCATACACATATATATATATATATATATATGTCTATATATATATATATATATATATATATATATACATATATATATATAAAATTTTGAACGACCCCCCAAAACGTGTTCAGGGTGTCACGTTAGGAACTTCTATGGAGGTCCCGGGCTTAAGTTTCACCGTGCGGGTCATGCTAATAGTTCACTTTCCAAAGGAAATTCACTAACAAGAGGTACTCCAAGAGATACTCTTGCAAGAAAACGTTGCTAATATTTTAAAACGTGAATAAGTTCACCCAATGCCTTTTTTTGAACATATTGTTATAAACCGTTCTAAATTTAGTGTCTAAGAAAGGGGATCGGTTCTACCTGCAATATATGTATCAAATTAGTTATTCACATAATCATCCTTATCTTTTTTCTCCGAAATCGTAGAACAGTATAATAAATAGAATATTTCACATTTAAAAGTGCTTTTAAACTAATATTAATAGGTATTTATTCATTTTTGCTCATATTTGATCCTTATTAGTTCTAAATTATATGTATAGATTATAACCTGTTGCCAAATCCCTATTACAACTCCGTTTAAAAATTTCCAGGTTGAACCAGAGTTTCCCAAAGTCATATTGACAATAGAGGTATAATCTGTGGATGTCACACGCCACTCGTCACAAACTTGTCACACCTGCGACAGCAGTTGAGTGACGTAACTAAGCAAGTTTCGATGATCTTACTGCATCCGTTAGAGCAAAGTAACTGTTATTGTTACAGAGTAGGTAACAGTTCCTGGTGTCTGTTATCTACGACATCAACAATGTTAATAAAGGGTTTCTTGCGGTGAAATACATTGAATTGTGACAGTTGTGTGTTGTGATTTGATTCTATTGTGTAATTTATCATCCAAACCAATTATAGTTAAAAATTAAGTCGTCAATAACCTTCCAATAAACTAAAGTTAGGGGCATTTAGAAAAATAAAAAAATATTCTAAATTAAAATTACTTTAGTTAAAATTGTACGGATAAAACTATTTCAACGTTACATTTTTATCGCAAAATAACTCTGCAATGTAGTTTATTACTTTGATTACAACTTTGTCACTGAAATTTACTTATATAATAGTTCAGTAGTCAGTTTCGGTGAAATTTTCAACTGGTTACCGAACCTAACAAATATAAGAAAGTCTACAGAGTGGTTATCCTCCCGAAATCAGTATTTCCTGAATGTTAGCTCAAGTAACAGAGCATTTTATTCTTCCTATTATAATAATAATTTGTTTTGAGTTGCATATAATACGTAGTAACTAAAGGGATATAAATATTGTTTTTGTGGTAAAATTTAAATGCTTATGAACTTTCCTGCACTAGCTATTGTTAACAAAAATTAATATATACTTGAAAACTTCTACCAAAAACAAAATCCCTCTTTTAAGGTCATATATCTCTGTTTTTTTTTTTTTTTTATCTTTGTTGTTTGTTTTAATATCTTAAGGTAAGTAAGAAACTATCGTTGGTAGATGGGATAGCTCTGAGCACTACACCTTTATTACGCATTGTTATAAGAGTGAATTGTTTAAAATTCTAAAATACTATCCTAATTTCCTTGCTTTCCTTGCGAGCGAGATGGCAACATTGTTATGACAGCGAACGAAAACAAGGCACAAACAATGAATAATTTATTTATAAACGGACCTACTTACCACAGCTGGGTAGTGAATCTGTTCCGGAAGTCCTCAATAGTAGACTATTGCATTTCCATATGCAAATGACAATTTGGCTTTATCACTTTTATCTTCAGTTTAAAATATAAATATTGTTTAAGCTTAAATATTATCAAACCACTCAACGTTCAGGGTTTGGCAGGTTAAGAGTAAGCTCAATCCTCAATGGCGTTATCATGACTTTGAAATATAAACGTTTTACTTTTCATTTTTGTAATTGTTTAAAAACTTGTTGAAGATCATAAACTGATAATCAGTTAGAAAGCTTTAATTGGCCAAATTGTAAAAACAACTTCCCTGCCTTTCATCAAAATGACAATAAGGTGTATTTTTCACGTTGTTTTTATAAGCCCTGATAGAGTTTCTCCGGGAGGACTTTTATCTCTCTGTTAATATAACTCAGTTTCGAGCTAGCGTCCTCTCGAGTAAATAGTAAAATACGTCCATTTGGTCTTATCAGACTGATAGTAGCCTAAGGGTGAGACTACGCTCGTGATATTTGATACGTCTCGTGGGTGAAATACATGTCTATATGCAAGCTTTAGTCAATGGTTCTGGTCACTGTTTTTAATCAAAACCTTGGTGATACTGTACCAATAAGTGCTACTTTGGCAATTCACTGGTTATTTATTCACAGCTGTTTTTGTTTTATTCTTTTGACTTAATTTTAAACTTCGTAAGCCCAATATTAAAATGTCCAAATTTCAAATGAGTTTGATTAACAAAGCATAATTTTTCCTTGGTTTTAGGTGTTCACAAATACTAAAAGATGTTCAGATTCAAAAGTCCATAATTTCAAAGTTCAGACAAAGTCCTACCACTGTATTCTGATATCAATTTTGCAAACAAACAAATAGACGGACAGACATTGCTCGTTTTAGAGTATAGATAGAATAGAGTATTACAATTTGTAAATAATGTACGCTAAAGTTGTAGTAAGGGCATTATTAGTATGGCTATTAGTTTAAACTTGTTCCGTGTATCCACGAACTATCTACAGCTCTGGTTTTCCCATATCTCTGCTACATACCTTTACTACGTTGCAGTTAACAATATATTTCGTCACAACTGTAAAACTCCTAACAGAACTTAACACAGTCTGAACTATTTAGTTTTAAAAGTAATACATATTACTTAAACGTATTTGTATGCTCTTGTTGATAACGTTAATAAAACTCTTTGACAATAACGTAAAATCAGATATTTTATGCTGTACTTTAAATGTCCGAGATGAAACAAATAAGAGTGCAAATAAATATAAAACATTAAAATGACATGTTGTTGTTTTCAGGTAAGAACAATTCGAAGATATCATTGTCTGTTTCCTGTCATCGTATCAGTAAGTTTATTGATTTTACCGTATTTCAGAATATTAGAAACTTAGATGTTTTATCCTTCAACCCATATACTTACAAAACATCCTACATAACTGTAAATAAAATTTTCAAAGTTGAGAATCACTCATTTTAATAAACGGTATCAGGAAACTGACACATACTTTCTCCCTTTTAGCCAAACTTTAATGACAAAAATATTTGTTATTTACTAAATATAGAATATGAAGTATAGATAAATGTACAGAAAATTGTCTAAAATAGTTGTTTTCAGAAATATCCACCCAAATTGCTTTTTTGGAGGCACTATAGAGTCCGTTGCTACACACAGTAGTTTTGAGAGGGGAAATGCCCCCTTGCCCCCCCCCAGGGTTAATTAGCAACACATTTCGAACATCATCTGTTGGTCAATGCTAACTTGACCTGCATATCAAATGAAATTGATCAGTAAATAAGAGAGAAATAGTTATTTTTGTATTCCCCATAAGAATAACATTGGACAACGTACTGTGTTTACCGCTAAATGAAAATTTCAATTTTCTCCGCAACTAGCAATCGCAGAATAGTAATTTAAAATACTAATTTATTTATTTTTTTGAGCTCTTTTTAATGGTGAATAGTAATCTTTTTTAACATTTATGATTTTTTATGAAAAATCCAAAAAACTGAATTTTTGATGTTTTAAGTCCTGTAATTTCTGAACCCGCATTTTTCCAGAAATGCGGGTGGTGTCATTTTGTTGGAAACCTAAAGTTCTACAAACCACGAAAGTTTAATCAAAATCGTTAGAGCCGTTTTTGAGAAATTTGGATTTTTCATGTTTTTTGGCGGTTTTTGGGGGATAATTACCCTTAAAAATCAAAAATTCAAAAAAATGAAAAAAACGCCTGGAGATATCGTGAATTAGTACCTACACGCCAAATTTCGTAAAAATCGGCCCATAGGTTAGGGCTCTAGCTCTGTACACATCCACACAGACACACACACACACACACACGGACACACACACACACACACACACAGACAGACATCACGTAAAAACCACTTTTCTGGGTTCAGGGAGCACCAAAACGAATATTTCCACTGACAACTCAAATTCGAAAATTTTTACGAAAACAATACTTTCTCCATATACTATGTATAGGGGGAGAAAGTAAAAATGTGACTTTAACTGGATATTATAACGAACGTCTGTATTGTTAACTAACCATTTCCCTGCTTTTGTAGCTAGTTTGTGTGATAATATAATTGAGAAAACTACCTACACACTACGAAAAACTTGTAATAATCCAATTTGTTAAATGTTTTAAAATATTTATAATATTTACCTTGAACAAAACGTTTTATTTACATTCACAAACTTTGAGACCAGACATCAAGACCATTAATATTATTTTAAAAACTGAAGGCAAATAAGCATCTTCAAAATATTTGTATCAGATATTTTTTGTCCTAATAATTAACTTAGTTTTGTTATACTTTTTCTGATTACTCGAAAAACAAAATGGACAACAATAAAAGGTTTCACCTCATTGGCATTAAAGACAATCAAATGAGTAGAGTTATCTCTCGGCCACATTCCAAACCACATCTGCCATCCTCTGGGAACACAACAGATTATCCTCTGCCAGAGTTATCTGGACACGTGGAAACTCATTCTCAACTGCAATCAAACCTTGCCATTCCGTAACTTGTGTTATAATACCAAACAGTAGCGAACTCATATACAAGTCGTTATAGCAGACATTTATAAAACCTAACTTCAATTGAGATTATAAAAGAAATTTCAGAAAATGTTTTGATTTTTGTTGTTTTTCTACTTCAACATATATTATTTTGTAAGTGAAATTTAGAACTGGTAATTGTGGGTTTTTCCGAATCGCAGGATGGGGAGGGTTCAAAATAAAGGTCTTGATCCCAGGGTCTCGAGGAAATTAGAAATATTCCTAAAACGTTACCAGCAAATGAGAAATAACGTAAAAGATCCCCTATAAAAAGCATGAGGATTTAAAAACGTCTATTTTGTTTTCATTAAAAGCAGAAGGTAGGCTATTGGCAAAGTTTTCTTGTGCCATAACGAACCAACATGTATGCTCCTGCTTATATTGTTTTATTTTCCTCAGCATGTAAAGAGTAATAGATTCAGATGAGGCAGAGCAATGGAGCAAGTAAAGGTTAGGAGCTACGGCCCCTTAAAACCACTAGTAAATATTAATTAATTAAAGATTGTGATGCATAAGTGGTCTTACTCTAAAGTGGCTTTTGAAAATATTTAAGTCATATCATAACAGTAGAGGTTTTGAAATACATTTCTAAGGAATTACTTGAAATTTAAGTCTTTACCCAGCTTTTTATAATTAAATTTAAAAATCCCACATTGCCTTATTTTTAAAATGTGCATATTTGTATAGCTCTCCTTATCAACACACTAAGCGTGGTTCCAACACTTTCCAACAGCATGGTCGTTGAGCCTGAATTAAATATTGTTATTATTGAATGCTAATCACTTGGTTTTAAATAGTTTTAATAATAGCACGTTAACTACAATTTAGGTTAAAACATCGTAACATGTTCTAACGGTATATACAGTACAATAAGGCGATTTACGTTGACTATCTTCAAGTTCATTTGTTCTAGAATCAGCTCTGTCACAGTACTGTTTTCATTTTCTCTTAAACATTTACCGAGTAAGCTATAAATTTAGAGTTAACTCTGTGTATTACTCGACACCAAATTATGTTATTAACTATCTGGCATTATCAAATGTCAAGTCACACCATTTTATTTGATATCAGCATAAACTATTCAAAGACGTGATCAAAATTATTAACCCTCAATGTTTGCAGGTTTTTTTAAAATAAAAGGTAGTTATTTTTGCTTAGGGTAATTATGTCTAATGATTTGTATGTAGTCTTGAAATAAACTTAAGTTGTATTCAATATTATTCTTCTGCTTTTTATTTACAAAGGTACTCATTCACAGGAGGATAAACCTGCTCTGCTCCTCTCTATCTCAGACTTATTTGGTTATTGCACAAAGACGTTCCCTGTGTAGGCTTCAGACTTCCTCAAGGGAAAATATTTAGTTTCAATACATTATCCTGGTACTGCTGTGAAAATAACCTTTCTGGAAACTTCCTAAGGGCCCGAATTATGCAGCATAAAAACTGCTATATAAGTATCAAGACATGTTTATTCAATCCTATAACATATTTTATAAAACCTCCTTCATATCACAGCCACTTATCTTATAAATCAAATGAAAAAAACCTTTGTTGAATTTTAAAATTATGTAGGTTTTCAATTAATTCACATTGGCTGTACATTTCATATTTTCTCGAGCTCTAAACACAAAGATATATCCACTTAAATCTTGATTTATTAGATTTCATTCTTTAAGGCCGCTTTTTCCAACTCAATTTTAAACTAAATCTATCAGATTATTTTGAACGTGGGATTAAGGCACAATTCGTTTTTCCCAATATTTTATTTTGCTAGTTTAGTTTAATAAACAAAATATCAAGCTAGCATCATATTTCTTACTATTTAGTTTGTTTGTGTATCCTCTACTTAAACTGAAAATACTTATTATTACAAAGGATTTAAGGTTATGTTAGCCTAGAATTAAATCGTTAGATCGTTAATTTTAGTTTAAACCCAAGTTTAAGTTCAACTTTACTTGGGGAGGGTGGCTCCAAATGAATTATATTTAAGGGCATAAATAGTAAAATCTCAAAGTATAAATCACTAAATGTAATGTAAGTTTTAATATTTGAAACAGAATGCAAGTTTGTAGAACTTGTAAAAGTGCACAGTTCAAGTATAGCGTGCTTTGATCAACGCTTAGATTTACAGCGTTCTAAGACATCAAAGTCTAGATTAGTGGTTTGGCATAAACGGTTACATTGAAACATGAATATTTGGTTGTGTAGCACTGACACATGAAGGAATTGCAATCTTAACTTTCCTTTTAAGGATAACTTTAACAACTTTCTTGTCGTTAAAAGATACATATTCATGATCACGTGACAGCCGACCTAATTAGATTAGCCGTGAGTTTCTACTACTGCCAACCTGTTATAATGACGTGACTTTAAATTGGCTCCGTTCAATTTTGTTTGTACATATTACATTTTATTTATTGACACCTATATTAACTTATATTTGCCGACAATGGTCTACCTTATACCCAATAATAAAAATATATATTTATTATAAACTGTAAAGTATATTATGAATCGTGAATTCATGAGGGAGAAGAGTAACAATTCTTCCTTTGAACTAAGCTGATTTTTCAATCTTTTTATTTGGTGTTTGATTTTTGTCATAGTCATCCCCACAGATTTATATTCATACGTGAGCTCCACATCTGGACAAAAATCATAAAAATTCATGTTATTTGAGGGAACATCATTTGTGTTTAACGCCATGTATATTTTTCCAAGAGTGGATTAAACATAATCTTGGACCTAAGCAATATTGGAACTTCAGATCGTAATAAAGTTTAGTGTCAACACTTTCAAAACCAATAAAAAAGTTTCGTCGATTACCGAGAATGCTGCATTGCAGGGTCATTCTGGTACAAAACTCTGATTTCATATAAAGGAGGAAATTCTTTCGCCAAGATTTATTACTACTAAAAATCTATGTATTTTTTCTGAAACACGCGACGCACACTCCATATTGGCATTCGCATGTTGTAACATTAGATGTGTAATTTTTCCTACCCCTTTTGACATATATTATAAATTTGACAATTTATATTTACTATAATTGGATGGATTGATTTAATTTTACAATTTTAATCTAATTTTCTTTAGACTGAGGAAACCACTAAAATGTTGTATTGGTTAAATATTTGACAGCAGCATTGTTATTGTGTAAAATTGTATCAACAGAATAATACTCTTGGTACAGTTTTTATCATTTTACAAAGACCGGTACTGGAACCGAATAATTATGTTTTCGGAAAAGCTTCTTGTTGTGGCGGCTCAATATTGTACTTAAATTTACTACCACCGTCATTGACACAACCTTTTATATTTTTTTATCACTTAAAAATTGAGGTAAAGTAAATCGCAAGCTATAAAATATATTGAGATCGATGTAAAGTATGAGAGCGAGTACACATTATAAATATGCCCGCGTCACTTGGCTGACTCGGCGGCGGTCTTGGAGACCTCTTGACCGACCTCTATCGCAGCTCCTACTGCTGCCTGGCAATACAAACTCACACTCACAAGTAGTAGTAGCTATATAGTGTACAGCATTCTTATTTTATCATGAGACATATGAATTTACATGTTCAATTACGGTTTACCAATACGAAATCGTTTGCCATAGATACGTAGCTTAAATTTACTTTTGGACTTAAATTGTTATTAAATCTTCAACTAAAACTATATTATTCTATATCTTTGTTTGTTCATTTTTCAAGGATCTCAAGCTTACATATTTTTATGAAAAAAAGTTATCAAAAATATTTGTTGAAATATTTATGAAATTTTATTTGTTTTTATTTGGAAAATCAGCAACATATTTTGTATGCTAAAATATGTGTATCTCGAATATTGTATCAGTCTTAAAAATTTCTAAAAATTACATTTGTGCACGATTTATATGAACTTTTAATCTTAAATACCAGTAAAATCGGACCAAAACTATATTTTATTTTTTCTCAATGAGAATACATACATTAGGGTAATAAAAATAGAGTTAATGTATCAAAATCATTATTTTTAAATGACATCTAGATTTAAGAAAATGTAACATATTTGAGTTTTTTTTTTTTTTATAATAACGGTAATACATAATTTTATAGAATACATTGGCTTTTTAACATATCTCTTTATTTCAAATTTTATTGAAATTTGATAAAATTACATTTTTAATTCATTTCCAAAACCATTTGAACCCAAATACACTAAAGAAGTATCAAAGAAATAATCAAATGAATTATTATGAGGTATTATTTTAAGTTGAAACCAAATTAATACAGATTCACAGACACAGAATACATATATAATAAAGATTATTTTGCATTTATAGTTTTGAGATATTATCTAAGGTGGTTACCAAATTAATACAGATTAACAGATACAGAATAAATTTCTGATACAGATTATTTAGTATGGATATACCGAAGTTTAACATACACAATCCGACAAATCAAGATAAAACGGTCACCCTATATTCTGATATGATACGAAGTTGGCTATTGATGTATATGTTAAATTATTCGCTATTTATAATTTATTCAAACATACAATGAACGTATAGAATAAATATAAATAGTTAGAGGAGACTAAGAAGTATGCATTTAAATCAAGTTATACAACTTAGGTATTACATGATTTTCGGTATCACAAGGAAAGTCTTCACAGGAAATACGTTTTGTCTCAAAGAACACTTTGTATTCAGTGCCTTAACACCAATTTCTCCTTTCTTCACAAATTAAGCATCAGGATTATTTTTAAAATAACTTCTTTTTATAACTAACTAGAAACAAGCTTTTAACAAGTACTGTCCAACTCTCCACTCTATTAATTGGCGTATTTTCTGTAACTAATTTTTACTCTTTTAAGAAAGACACTTCTAAGTTGTATTCACTTAACCCTTCGCCCACTTGTATTCATCTAAAATAATATATACCAATTAAATCTGGACTGGTATTAATAGTTTTATTGCAAGTTAAGTTGTAGGTCCCTCACATTAAGTCTAACCATTAGCTAATTATGCTTGCATAGCAACTGTCATCTTAGTACAGTAATATACTCCACGAGACATGACGGGCATTACGCTCTTGCTAAAACCTTAATCCATTTATACGGTAATCGTCTAAAAATACGCACGAAAGCGTTCCAATGTATTAATCAGTGGTCTTAAACAGCTCCACACATGCAGAGGCTTTTAATGCTATCCCTCTCATACCAGGGTTATTTACTTTCGCATATCTTTTGATCCTGTGTTTGACTTGGGAAAATCTTTAAAATTGTACTTTTTTTAATGAAATAAGCTTTTTTATAGTTTTAATTGTAGAATTAAAAAAATACCCCCGTCGCAGCAAACCTGCGGACTCAGCGAATTTCCAATGCATAATATTTGTCTGAATTCCACATAAAGCCGCAAACCAAGTTTCATAAAAATATATTCACATATAAGCGATTTTAATTATTCTCTATAAGAATAACATTGGTAATGAGTATGTAGGTTTGCTGAAACAAGGAACAGAAACAATTGGTTTGTATGCAAATATAAATAGAATTTAACTAGACGAAGCCACATACTAAGTTTCATCAATATTCAATCATAAATAAGCGATATATGACATTCTAGTTATTCTCCAAAAGAATAACATGGGGGCTGAGAAAGCAGGTTTGCTGCAACAAGGAACAGAAAAATGGGTTTTTATATAATTACCAATATAACTCAACCAAGTGAAGCTACATACCAAGTTTTATTAATTTATGTTCATAATTAAGGGAGTCAGTACATTTTACTTATTCTCCATAAGAATAACATGGGGGCTGAGTACGCAAGTTTGCTGCTACGGGAATAATCAACAAAAAATCAATTTTTTGTGCAAATATCAATATACCAGTACTACTTGAAGCCACATACCAAGTTTCATCAACATACATTCATAAATAATCAAGATATCAAATTTTATTTATTCTCCATAAGGATAACATTGGACAACGTACTGTGTTTAGCACTTTGAATATCTCTGCAACGGTTGGGCGTAGAATCACAATTTAAACACCAAAATGATTGTTTTGTGGAACTGAACAGATTGGTACAAGCAAATGTGAAGTTTACATTAAAATAAACTGAGGAAAAGCCAAAAACCTTTTTCCCATAAGATTAACATGGGAGATTTTATGAGCAGGTTTTTTTGGATTTTCTCCGCAACCACTTAACCTAGGTTAATAATTCAAAATACTAAATTATTTGTTTTTTTAAGCTCTATAACATGGTCAAAACCAAAATTAAGTTTTTTAAAAATTTTAGGGTGAAAGATGCAAAAAACTGATTTTTGGAAAATTTAAAACCCCCATAAACCCCCCTTCCCATGGTCCGATTTTTCTGGTTTTCGAACTTAAAGTCATGAATGTCATTTTACACATTTGAGCCAAATTTCATCAAAATCGGACGTTTTTTACTCAAGTTATCGTGTTAACGGACAAATATATATATATATATATATATATATATATATATATATATATTTTACTTGAGTTCACGAATATGGCTACTAATAATGTTATTAGATTGAAAACAAAATTTCCAGAGTACCCTTTTTTAAACATTTTTATTACACAACGCGTTTCGGCCATAATGCCATTTTCAAAGTGTATAAAATGTATAACCTTAAAATAAAATAGTAAAATTTAAAATGAATAAACATATGTTAAAATATAGGTAAAGTAAAAAATAAATAAAAATTATACAGACAAATAGGGTTATCAAGATAGATAGCGTTTATCAAGCTATTATTTGTTTCTTAATTCTTCAATTTTTTCAAATATTGGATTTTGGATTTCATTCTTTATCACATTTAGAATATTATTAGGGTCATGTTTTTTGTTCTTGTAGATTTGGTATTCTTCTAATATGTTCATCTTTTCTCCTTTTTGTGCAATATTTAGAATTTTCATATTTTCTGAGATATTTTTGTAACTATGCTGAGTTTCAAGAATATGCTCAGCAAATGCAGATTTCTGTGTTGTTTGGTTGTTTGATTTTACAGATTGTATATGTTCACGAAATCTGCATTTAAAGTTTCTTCCTGTCTGCCCTATATAAAATTTGGGGCATTCGCTGCACTGGATTTTGTAAATGCCACTTTTGTCGTATACGTCAAAGTTTTGCTGATTCTTTATACTAAGTATTTTTTGTATCAGTTTGAATGAGTTGTTTTTTGTTCTATAGCTTATTTTAATGTTTGATCCGTCAAATGTTTTTCTTATAGCTTTATTGAAAACTTTATTATATGGTAGACATATATACTCTTCTTTTATTTTATTTTTGGGACTAAGATTAGTTTTATTCTTCATGTTGTTTATCATTGTGTCGATCATTTTTGATTTATAACCATTTCTTACAGCTAAAGTTTTGATAAGTTTTTTCTCTTCGTTGTAATGCTCTTTCTCCATTGGTATGTTTAAAAGTCTATAAATCATTGATCTAAAACTTGCTGTTTTATGTTGCCAAGGATGGTTTGATGTAGCAGGTATTATTAGGTCTGTTTGGGTTTCTTTCCGATAAATTTTAAACATGTGTTTTTCAAGTTGTCTATATATAGTTAAATCTAGAAAGTTAATAGTATCTCTTCTCTTTTCCATTGTAAATTTAATATTGTGTGATATGGTGTTTAAGTATTGTAATAAATTATCACATCGGAAAGAAACCCAAACAGACCTAATAATACCTGCTACATCAAACCATCCTTGGCAACATAAAACAGCAAGTTTTAGATCAATGATTTATAGACTTTTAAACATACCAATGGAGAAAGAGCATTACAACGAAGAGAAAAAACTTATCAAAACTTTAGCTGTAAGAAATGGTTATAAATCAAAAATGATCGACACAATGATAAACAACATGAAGAATAAAACTAATCTTAGTCCCAAAAATAAAATAAAAGAAGAGTATATATGTCTACCATATAATAAAGTTTTCAATAAAGCTATAAGAAAAACATTTGACGGATCAAACATTAAAATAAGCTATAGAACAAAAAACAACTCATTCAAACTGATATAAAAAATAAGTAGTATAAAGAATCAGCAAAACTTTGACGTATACGACAAAAGTGGCATTTACAAAATCCAGTGCAGCGAATGCCCCAAATTTTATATAGGGCAGACAGGAAGAAACTTTAAATGCAGATTTCGTGAACATATACAATCTGTAAAATCAAACAACCAAACAACACAGAAATCTGCATTTGCTGAGCATATTCTTGAAACTCAGCATAGTTACAAAAATATCTCAGAAAATATGAAAATTCTAAATATTGCACAAAAAGGAGAAAAGATGAACATATTAGAAGAATACCAAATCTACAAGAACAAAAAACATGACCCTAATAATATTCTAAATGTGATAAAGAATGAAATCCAAAATCCAATATTTGAAAAAATTGAAGAATTAAGAAACAAATAATAGCTTGATGAACGCTATCTATCTTGATAACCCTATTTGTCTGTATAATTTTTATTTATTTTTTACTTTATCTATATTTTAACATATGTTTATTCATTTTAAATTTTACTATTTTATTTTAAGGTTATACATTTTATACACTTTGAAAATGGCATTATGGCCGAAACGCGTTGTGTAATAAAAATGTTTAAAAAAGGGTACTCTGGAAATTTTGTTTTCAATCTAATAATATATATATATATATATATATATATATATATGTATATATATATATATATATAAATTTGAACGAATAGTGTTTTTGGCATCTGGGGACCTCAAAACAAAAAGTTATCATGGTCTCGGGCTTAAGTCTTACCATGAGACCTACGGTAATAGCTTCTTCCCAATTGGGGAAATTCGCTAATAGTATACACTAAATATGTTTTTGTACCAATTATTTTACAATCCCTAGCTCAGAAAATAGAATAGAATAGAATAGAATAGAATATTTTTATTTTCTCATGATACATAACGAAAATACATAGTTGTAACTTTATTTTTAACTACGCAGCTTGTTTGTAACTTAAAAAAATAATAAATGTCCATTTTACTTGTTTTGAAAACAAAAGATCATACCCACAGTTAACTATTCCAACAAGCAGGAACGATGACAGTTAAGGGCGTGGTTTACAGGGATATCAACCAGCCTATAGTAGACGTGCTGCATTGCCTAACTGCACTCCAGCTGAACGGCATCGGCATAGCACTAGAGTGATGTTTGTCTGTTGCAAATTGGCAACAGTGACAGCGTGCAGCCTTACTATTTGCTCTAGCCCAACTGTCATTTTTACAGCTCCCGATAATAAACGTTTTCTACAATAATTGTGAACCGTGTTTGTGTTCATTTTTATGAAACTTCAAGCGCTTGTCAGAATACAAAGTTTAAGATGATTCAAGATGTATTTCGTTTACATTTTTATATCGGTGAAGTTGTAGTATTGGAACTGAGGCGGATCGGGTAACGAAGTGTAGCGCTCAAGTATTTGAAAAAGAGGGTGTTTGATTAACTTATAAACTAAATATATTGATAAAAAACTGACACTTGATTGTTTGAGGAAATGAGACAATGTGTAATAAGGTTTCAATTACGTTGTTCTAAGCTCGAGTAGATCATCATCCACTGATTTTTTTAAGACGGGCATTTATACATTACTTCTCAAAAACCCTTCATGAGGGCCTCCCACTCTCCGTCATAGCCTCTCTTTGCCAAGATGTTATTAGACAGCCATCCAACAATAAGCAGATGAAGGCAAGAGTACAGAATTAGCTAGAGTGACAATTTATATTTACGGTGTACCTAACACTAGAACACTAAATTTCATCCAATTAATTTGTATGTTATCATATTAACAACTTATTTTCAATTGCAATTTCATAACTAAAATTCTCACTTTTATTTAATGTTACGGTTGTTTATGCCTTACAATGTGTAACATATTCACAAACCATCAATTACATTAACTACGTCATCTAACGTTTTTAATATTCATACATATATGTTAAAGAGGTAAAACATTATCAAGGGTATATTTTTAATTACCATGGAAATTAATTATAATATCATACAATTTCCTTAATGATTTGCTCTTTTGGAATTTACAGCTATGTTAAATTAATGACGATTTTAATTTCATGATTTATAAAATAAAATAAACGTTACCTTACAGCTTAGAATATTACTTGTCAATATATGTCTTTGAGTCATTTCATTTTAAGCCTTTCTCGAAACAGCCAACTAAATATTACATCCTACTAGTAAATATAATGTTACGATTCCTTAAATTTCTGTTTTTCTTGCTCAAATTATTTATGTTAAAAGTTGAATATACTTAAAAATGTTATATTTTCAACCTTCTACGAGGGTGAGGAAGAAGTTGAAGAGGTCGCCATTTGCCAGGTGAGGAGAGGGCGCTTCAAGACTGAGCTGTCAGCATCCCTCCCACGGGGCTAGGTCGTGGCTTGTGTGTATACAGTATGACACATCGAGATTGTAGCGTTTATAATACAATATATAAATCGTAATATTAAATTAATAAAGGTATTTTTCGTAGTTTTATCACGAATTATTAAAAATTATTGTTATTTTAAAAATCTATAAATGAATGTAATTATTTTGAAAATTGTTGTGTTATCTTTAGGAGCCAACAGAAACTATTTTGTGTTATGATAGTTGTAAAATAACAAAGCTAATACATATTTTAGTTAGGTGATTCTGGTTAATAACTTTTTAAATTACTTTATTCTCAAAGTAAGCACCAATTTAGTCATAAAAAGTAAGTAATATTATTTGTATCTAGATAGATTGTTTTTGTTTATCCATTTTCTAAATAATTACGTTAACAATCGCTTGGTTATCAAAGTTCGTGGTTTTTACGAGAATTTAAGATTATTCAATGAATAAAACTTCTTCAAAGTAACACGAGTCTTCAATTTATGACCGACATAAACACGAGTAATGTCCTGCAAATATTTATTTATCAAGTTTATCCGTCTCCATCAACAAGCTTTGCTAATTTGTGATAGGATGTTGTGCCTAAGGATATTCATGTAGATAGTTAAAGTAGCACCATAACACGCATAATTAGCTGGTGGTAATAGTATTTTTATGGAAGGCATGTTACTTAAATATTTACACAAAAATAATGAGCACTTAACTACTTAAGTATAATATTAAATCACAATTTTAGTATACTTATCATTTTGGTAAAACGTAAATAAAGATTTAAATGCATTTCCTCCTACAAACTTTTAAGAAACAAACTTTCCAATTTGTTCTTCGTTATGCTGATTAAAAGATTTGAGTGATTTATAATGCACAATGAAACCATATTGTTGTGCATTTGCAATTTTTAATGAATAGACTATCAGTTAAATTGTATAATATAAATACTTTATACAGTAATTTGTTGTGTTTATTATTGATTCTTTTAAACTAAGTGGAATATTTTAACTCAAAAGGCAAAGTGCAGTCACTTAAGACATGAAAGAAGAAAAGAACGTATTGACTCCCAGTATCCAGTAGGATTAATGGAAGGATGAGACAAGGGGGATGGAGGGGGATGAAGGGCGAGGAGGAGGGAGGAAGAACATGTCTCCTTCCCGTCATTATTATGACATCGATTCCTGACAGCAAATCCACGATACTACATACAAGATAGTATTTTTCTTAACATTTCACAGTAAACTGAAACACATACTTATACCTGTTATCTGATAAGAAAAGATGCCTTCCTCTTAGTAGCAAGTCAATGTTGATGGAATACCTTGTTCTGAATGTCTTTATTTGATGTAGTGACCAACAACAAGACTGAGGAGCTCTCAATCAGGTTTCAACGTGCTCAGAGTTATTTCATTCCGTTTATTAGTGAATTTCTTATGGAAAGTGAACTATTAGCATGACCTGCACGGTGAAACTTAAGCCCGAGACCACCATAGAAGTTCCTAACGTGACCCCCTGAACACGTTTTGGGGGGACGTTCAAAATTGTATATATATATATATATATATGTGTGTGTGTGTGTGTGTGTGTGTGTGTGTGTGTGTGTGTATACACTCTAGTGGTCGCATTTTTTGTCCGATATACTTCAAATTTGGTAGGGACATTCCTTTTTGTAATCAGTTGGACAAGTTCATTGGGCAAAACAATCGGGAAAACTCTAACCCCCTTTTTGAGGATTTTAAATTTAGAAATTTGAGTTTTTGGGCCCAAAAGGGTCAGAAAAGCCCCGGATGTAAAGTTAACGAATGAAAAACGGTGGTAATTAGTGTGGCGAAACTTTTAAGCCCTCTCTCGTCATTCTAGCATATATATTTACCGAGTTATTAAAGAAAATGTGTATTGACCAAACACAGTACGTTGTCTTATGGGGGTTTACTTCAGAAAAGCCTGTTATTCATTTGTTGGTGTACTTTTATCATCCCCAATAATCTCACGCCTACTTTAAAGCCTGACTGGACCTTCTCCTAACCTTATAATGCGCAAAATTGTATTCCCAGCATTGCAGTTAAATAGAACCAGGAGCATCAAAACAGCCAAAAAAATCAATATTTTCAGATTTGAATAAAAATTTGAATGATTGTATATTTTTAACTGATTTTGAGTTTTTATAGTTTTTTATTTGCAAATTCACTTCCCTCACGTCAGCGTGCTGCGTGCGAACTCGTTTTCTGTTCAAGTCACGGTGATCATGTTCCATCCTATTTTGACTAACTCTCAGTGATGCGATCTAGAGATCTTCGTGAGTTTGATACCCTCCATTTGTTACAATCTTATTATCAATTCTTAAGTTACCACGTACCTTTCTGGTAATTTATTCTTACTGTCAGATTTTAACACCAGTGTTCCTCGCAGGGGTTTTCGTCATCTAATTATTCCTATTCATATTACCCTCTTAAATAAATCTGTTGTTTCCCTTCCAGACTTTGGAATTTAGTTCCCGTCATTAAAATTAAGATAAGCGTTCTCGGTTTGGGGTGGAGGTAAAATAAATCTTATTATTGTGTGGCAAGCACGAATGTTTTTGTTCTGCTGGTGTTTTTCCGCAACTCGTGTTCTGAAAAAAGTATATAATCATATTTTCTTTATTTGTTCTGCATATTATAATATGGGGAAAAATTCTGTATCAATCAAATTTTTTTAGTTAAATTTGATTATTTTTAAATACAATTTTATTTCTTGGATTTTTAATAACTATTTCTAGTTGTTAAAGGTGGCAGAAATTACTTCCTTCCTTTCTAGCAAAAAAACTTCGCCTTTTTGAAAATATATTGTTTTATTTAGTTTCCCAAACATATACACACATAAGCTACTAGCATATATATATATATATATATATATATATATATATATATATATATATATATATATTATATCTGGAATCTACAGATAAAAATATATCAGTTCCAATCAAAAATTACATGTTTGCCAACAGTACGTAATACTGTACTTTTACTCTTCCATGATATAACCCACGGTAATAGCTTCTCTACATTGCCAGCTCTGTTATAATCTGTACCTAATTCACAGAATAGTAATTTTAGTCAATTCTGAAAGAGTTATGATTTAATAAGGTTGAGCGTAAGCTTTTAAATATTAAATATACGTGACCTTACGATAAACTAAAGCTAGAGGAACATGTCGTGTCCTTGCGAAGAGGTCACATAAGGAGTAATAAATGTTGTGTTATTGACAAATTCATACAATTTGTGAAAACAAATCTCTGTCAACCGTTCCGTAACTTGCAAAATGCGCGGATCAATTCTAACCAGTAATGTATCAACCGTGGTAGGAGTAGCAGGTCGTGTTGATTCCAACAGCTGACGCGCTATTGACAGGAGATGTTTAATGGCTGTAAATAGACCAGCGGCCGACACAACACCACACATAACCCTCCAACAACACAC
This sequence comes from Allygus modestus, assembly GCA_963675035.1. Classification (NCBI taxonomy): domain Eukaryota; kingdom Metazoa; phylum Arthropoda; class Insecta; order Hemiptera; family Cicadellidae; genus Allygus; species Allygus modestus. Next base: position 139,850,970 of record OY776116.1, read on the forward strand.
GCAACTATACCACTGCATAACTATACAGCTTTTCTCACTAAGTTGGCTCTAGTTATTGCAAACTACTTCATGCAGAGAACTTACAAAGGACGATTCCCTTGATACATCAGTTGAGTGTATCAAATTATCTATAAGTAATATAAACAATAACATTCAATACGATTTTAATTTCGATGGCTTTAATACTCACCCTGTGGGGTGAGTCAAAAAGTAGCACAATATTATTTGTATAACAAATTGTATCAGTTTGGATGGGGGGTTAAATCCCAAAATTAAACTATATTTGAAAGTAAAAAACTAATTTTTGCCTTCCCAATGTTTTTCAATTGAGATAAAATAATGTAATTTATTAGAAGAGACGCAGAGAAATGTGGCTAATATAGTGTGCGGGTCCGAGATTTATCACTCAGTCCGGTAAACAGCGGCAGGGTGCGACTGTCAGCGGAATAGACCTTCACACCAACTGCATTTTTTAGTGTCACTTTATATTTAACAACTGATATCTCTGTGCACCTTCTCTCACCCTTATATGCTAACCATACTTGTATAACTTATTTATTTATATTTGTTATTTTGTATACATTTTTATGTGTAATTCTGTAAGCGAAATTGTAAGTTAAAATTGTGGATTCTGGAAAATCGCAGGATGATAGAAGAGGGCTCAAATTAAAGGTCTTGATCCCAGGGACTCGGGAAAAGTAGCCGTATTTCAAAAATGTTACCAGTAAACGATAAATAACGTACAACATCTCCCATAAGAAAAGCATGAGATTTAAAAACGTCTGCTTTATTTAAGAACCGACAGTAAACAATCAGATAAGGCTGAGTATTGGAGCAAGATTAGAGAGCTATGTCCCCTTCAAGATACTAGTTTCATAATAAATGTATAAACTTACCTTTATTCGACCACGATAATTTAGAGTTTTATTTTCTATACAAAATCTGTACAAAACAAGTCAAATTAAATCCCTCCAATTATTTTATTAACGGTTTCCACAGCAAATTTATTTTATCAATCAGCACTAGTTTTTCAACCTTTTTCTATCTTATTGCACTGTACTGTATTGTTTTAATACAGGTTTTCTTTTTCAAAAGTGTAATGAAAATTACCCGTTCTTGTAAGATGCTTTAGTATTTGTTGCGTTAGTACTAATATTATCATTAACCTAACGCCCCAGGCTTTCAATCAGACTAGATTAGACCTGTGTTGCCCCTAGGGGGGGGGGAACGTCCTGCTGATAGCTCTTAGACGCCGCTGAGCGCCACGGGGCTCCACTCCCACTCCCACTCAACCCCCACCCCTTACACTTACAACCCCTACTGGCCCGGTAGTTAGTGGGCTGAAGAATAACATAGTAGAAATCGTCTAAGACCTACGTCTAAGACATGATATCAGGTTTCTTTTAAAAATGTTGTCTGCAAAGACACTGTCCACAAATCTTATCCATTTGAGAAGTGACTTTTCTTCGAAACCCCTTTAGGTTGCAGCAAAGTAACATTTATTGTTATATAAGTTTTATCTAACATTATGACCTTTCACAACGAATTTACCTTGAGACATTTGACATTTATTTGTTTATGGAAAAATGTGTGGCAGTAAAACAAATGGTTGTAAGGAAATGAAAAACATTAATACTGACTGTTTATTACTTTGTTCCAGGTAAGAACATTTAAAGAGGTTCATGCACGTCTCTTATCATCACATCAGTAAGTTTTCATTCTTTTTTCCTCATAAGGATTGATTTAAGATAATGTGCATTAGCCAATTTTGATGAGTGAGACACGTATTGGCGAGACCCACAAAAGATTATTATGTAATACATATGCAAGGCTACAAGATGACACCTGGAAATAATACTTATAACTTCAATTGTTTGTACCGTATTTCTGATACGTAGCTTGCACATTGTTACTCCTCGTTGCACCGTTTTGAGTTAATATAGCTTGCAGCTGCAAGATGGTGCCACTATTAACAAACTAGTGATAGTCACCCATTAAATTATAATTGTTATGGTTTAGAATTTTTTTTGTAATTTATTTTCATTTAGCAGTGAAGTTAATTTAACTCAATCTTTAGTTTTGATGAACTGTGAGGGAGATATGACCTTCCGCAAAAAATATACCATTGAGAAATGAGGTGATTAAAATACTACAAATAAATAGGACCTTGAATAACTTTTTCGGCAACATTGTTTAACACCATTATGTCTTAACATTTTATTTTTAGGTTATTTTTTTAACCTGTCCCATAAATATATGAATTTCCAGTTTTTGAGGAACTCATCTACTATTCAAACCTATATTTTACATTTGCGCCATTTTTTTAAGGTATAAATGTAAATAAGGTTTGTGCCTGGGAAAAACTCTTTGTCAGGAAAATACTAATCACTACGCTTTATTTCACGGCCTCGTAAGAAATAGCACGACTGTTGTGCTAAATAATACAAATAAACAAAAGTATTCCATTTAACAAAAGCGTTTTCCTCCTTGGTAATATGCAAGTAAATCTGTTGTCACCCGGCCATATACCAACCCACATCTGCCATCCTCTGGAACACAACAGATTTCCCTATTTCAGAGTTACTGGACATGTGGAAACTTATTCTCAACTGCAATTAAAACTTGCCATTTCGGTAACTTATGTAATATCCTGGATGAGCTCGTTGGCTACGTTCACTCAACCTATTTTTATACAGAGCTAGCTTCAGCATCGAAAAAAGGGTTTGAGGTGCCATTCAAGTAGATATGTTATTTCCATTATGAACATATATTTATGCATTTCAAGTATGTTAGATATCATCCTTATGATAGTTGTTTAGTCTAACTAACTAACATACTAACCCGACTTTTAGCGAATTTCCCCTATAGGGAAGAAGCTATTACCGTAGTCGGCATGGTAAGACCTAGGCCCGGGACCATGATAACTTTTCGTTTTGAGGTCCCCAGACCCCAAAAACACCATTCGTTCGAAACTGTATATATACAGGGTGTTTTTTTTAACTGTGCCACCATTGGGATCTTGTAAACTGTACATCATACAGTAAACTTTAAATGGGGAACATTCCCTTGTTTTTAAAGAGGTTTAAAAATAAGTAGATAAAACTTTTGTAAATGGCCGCCATTTTCCAATATGGCGGTCAACTTCATTTTTTCTTATGGCATACCCTGTATTTTATGGTGTTTACGGATATTAAATGAAAATGTAAGACTTTTTTATTCTTGAGTAATTTCTGATATACTTAACCGTTTATGAGATTCAGAGAGATAAAGGTAAATCATTTTTGTTGTTTTTGTTATCTGTGCTACCATTGGGATCTTGTAAACTGTACATCTTACAGTAAACTTTAAATGGGGAACATTCCCTTGTTTTTAAAGAGGTTTAAAAATAAGTAGATACAATTTTTGTAAATGGCCGCCATTTTCCAATATGGCGGTCAACTTTAATTTTTCTTATGGCATACCCTGTATTTTATGGTGATTTCGGTTAGCAAATGAGAATCTAAGACTTTTTTATTCTTGAGTAATTTTTGATATACTCAACCGTTTATGAGAAACAGAGAGACAAAGGTTTAATATAATTCAGGCAGGCCTAGGTGTATTAGTTTCAAGTGAGCTAGTGGCTTATTCATATTTTACTTGCTGCTTATAATAAGAAAATAATTAAAGTTATCTACAGGACACACATAAAAGATTTCTTTTAATTATAACAATTTCATTTTTGATACAAGAAACATATTTACAACAGGTGTTCAAAGTGGCCACCATCTGTATAAATACAAGCAGTCGCCCTTTTTAAAACATCATTCACAGCCTTATTGATTGTGTTGTGGTGAACTCCATGAAAGATTTCTCTGACTCTCGTTGTCATATCTGCAACAGTGTTGTATCGGGATTTGTACAAATTGTCTTTTAAATAACCCCAAACAAAGAAATCCATTGGTGTCAGGTCTGGGGACCTCGCTGGCCATGGTAATGGGCCATTTGTACCAAGCCACTTTCCGGGAAAGTGAATGTTCAAGAACTGCACTACCACTTCACTGTTATGCGCTGGGGCACCGTCTTGTTGGTATATCAACTGGGTTCTTACATTTAAAGGTACATCCTCAATTGAGTTCAACAAAATGTTCTCTAAAAACTGTAAATACATATGTCTTGTCAAATTCCCCTCATAAAAGTGTAGTGCTATTACTGCATTATTCAACACAGCACACCAACAGTTTATCGAGAATCGAACTTGGTCATGTCCTTCTCTCACTACTAACGGATTTACTTTAGCCCAGTAATGGTTGTTCTTCCTATTCCACATTCCCCTATTTGAAAAGTTAGTTTCATCAGTCCATATAATGTTCGATAAAAACCCTGGTGTATTTACAGCCTCCTGAGCTAACCATCCACAAAACTCTAGCCTCCTATTTTCATCACCCGGCATCAAAGCTTGAACTTTCGCATACTTATAAGCGTGGTACTTGTTTGTTTTTAGTACTTTAAAAATTGAGGAGGTTGAAGTTTGCAAAATGGATGCAACTTCTCTAATAGAAGCATTAGGAAAAGCCTCAAAGTATGCCAAAACATCAATTTGAAATTCATCAGTAACAACTGTGCTTACTCTCTGACGTGGCTTTGCAAAAGAACCATTGGCTGCCAAGTTTACAATAAGTTGTTTGAAATACCTACGATTCGGTACTCGCCTATCAGGATACCTCTCTTGATATGCGATATTTGCTGCACTACAGTTCTGTTTTCTGTTACACAGAAAATACACTTCGACCATGTCAAGTTTTTCATTGTTTGTAAATTCCATAGTAAGAGAACTGTCATAACAAGCGTAATTATAAAAAAAACCAAAATAAAAACAATAAAACTGTACAAGTTAAAAACCACAAGAAATTATTAATAAATTGCACGGTGAAAGACAACTATTCTGAGACTGCAAGTTTACAGGTTAGTGATTATTGTTTATTATTCCAACAATGCTATAATGCTAATAAACAGCTGGCAATGGAAATGGACGAAAGATTAATAACAGCTGTTATGAGAGCCTAAGCCTGCCTGAATTAAATTTTTATCTCTCTGTATCTCATAAACGGTTGAGTATATCAAAAATTACTCAAGAATAAAAAAGTCTTAGATTCTCATTTGCTAACCGAAATCACCATAAAATACAGGGTATTCCATAAGAAAAAATGAAGTTGACCGCCATATTGGAAAATGGCGGCCATTTACAAAAGTTTTATCTACTTATTTTTAAACCTCTTTAAAAACAAGGGAATGTTCCCCATTTAAAGTTTACTGTAAGATGTACAGTTTACAAGATCCCAATGGTAGCACAGATAACAAAAACAACAAAAATGATTTACCTTTATCTCTCTGAATCTCATAAACGGTTAAGTATATCAGAAATTACTCAAGAATAAAAAAGTCTTACATTTTCATTTAATATCCGTAAACACCATAAAATACAGGGTATGCCTTAAGAAAAAATGAAGTTGACCGCCATATTGGAAAATGGCGGCCATTTACAAAAGTTTTATCTACTTATTTTTAAACCTCTTTAAAAACAAGGGAATGTTCCCCATTTAAAGTTTACTGTATGATGTACAGTTTACAAGATCCCAATGGTGGCACAGTTAAAAAAAACACCCTGTATATATATATATAAATGTGTGTGTGTGTCCGTGAGCACGATAACTCTCGTAAAAATTATCAGATTTTGATGAAATTTGGTATAAACGTGTAAAGCAACATTTATGACTTTAAGTTCGAAAACCAGCCAGATCGCATTATCCAAAGGGGTATTTTGGGGGGGTTTTGTACCCCAAAAATGGGTTTTTGAATTTCTTACATATAATTTTTGAAATAGTCAAATTTTAGTTTTTACCATTGGATTCAGCTTAAAAAACACACAATTTGGTATTTTGATCATTTCTCTATGTCAATTGGTTACCGAGATATTGAAAGTGCTAAACACAGTACGTTGTCTAATGTTATTCTTATGGAGGAAAAGAAAAATTTTATATCTCGCTTATTTATGAACGTATACTGACAAAACTTGGTATACGGCTTCATCTGGTTGTGGACCATTGATATTTGCTCAAAAAAACAATTTTTGCCAAAGGCTCGCGTAGCAGCAAATCTGCGTACTCAGCCCCATTTTATTCTTATGGAGAATAAGTAACGTGTTATCTCCCTTAATTATGAAAATAAATTAATGAAATTTGGTATGTGGCTTTACCTAAATGAGTTATATTGATATTTGTATAAAACCCCATTTTTTGTTTTCCTTCCTTCAGCAAACCTGCATACTCAACCGCCATGTTATTCTTATGGAGAATAATTAAAATGTCACAAATCGTTTATTTATGAATGTATATTGATGAAACTTGGTATGTGGCTTTATGTGGTATTAAAATACATATATATGCATTGTAAATTCGCTGAGTACGCAGGTTTGCTGCTACGGGGGTATTTTATGTATTTAGATACCAAGAGAATTAATGAAGAGAACTACTGTCTAAGCTCAATAGCACAAACATGTCATCAGTTATGTCTTAGCTTGTAATGTATGGCATGTACAACTGTCTACATAGAAATACAAATCAATAGTAGGCCCAGATAATCAGTCAACACAGTAGGCTTTGAATAATATAAGATGTTTGAACAATAATCCTAATATTGTCGTAAATTAACGCCGAAAATTACATGAATCGTACAAAATGTGAGAAGCTTTTGAAACTTTGGATAGCAATATTCCTATTGATATGACAGAACCTTAAAACGCACAACCGTTAAAATCAAGGTTTAGTATATATTTTATGTAAAATATTTAGTACGACTCAATCGTTTGGTATTTTTAAAACAACAACTCTTGATTGCCCTGTCATCGCAGCAATCCTTCGTACTCTGTGAATTTTCAATATTACCACATGAATTCCTATACCAAGTTTCTTGATATTCATAAAAGTGTGGAATAGAACTTTACTTTTTCTATAATAACACTGAACAACATAATGTGTTTAGCACCTTCAATATCTCGGTGACTAATTTAAGTAAATGATTCCAGGGTTATTTTGGGCAACACTCACCATAGTTATCAGTGCTGAGTCCAGTCGTCAGGAGATAAAAAGAAACACACACACACAAATACACGACACAAAATTACTGGATAAAACGCACTGTCTATTATTTGGTCGACGTTTCGCGAACTCAAAAAACACATTCCCTTTCTCAAGACTGGCCGGAAGATGTAGGGCGGCCACGGAGTCACTCGGAACGCCTTGACGCAACTCCATTGAACATTCTACATTGAATAATTGAAGCAATGCAGTTATTCAATGTACTAAATGTTTTTTAAGCTGAATCTAATATATATATATTTTCGTTCAAAATAGCATACTATTGGAATCAGCGTTAGTAATTGAAGCATTGATCTATCAATCGGTAGCAGAGATTTTTTTTATTTTTAAATGGTTCAATGACATTTTATGTAATTAAAGTACCAACATTTCCCCTGAACACCGCGGAGTTTTAATGAAGGACGAAGCAAGTCCTTCCGTCTATGAAATATTGGAACTTTAATAAAAAAGTTTTGAGTAAACGCCATTATAACTAAGAAATACTGTTATCAATTACCGTTATTTATGCACTAAAATACCATTCTGGTAAATTACTTAAAAGTGATTTATTATGAAAGAAATATTTCTTATTGAGAATCTTTCAATATAAAAATATCTATTATTTTAAAAGGTACCATTTTTGTTTTATGTTTTATAAATAACACTGTTAATATTAGAATATTACCACCACCTTTTCACACTGAGTACAAGTTATTTTCAACATGAACTAAAATCCATATTATAATACACACCGAATAGAATTTCCCATGAGCAGTTTGCGCAATAACACACCTGTTTTGACTTAGTCAAAGTTGTAGCTGTGATGTGGTAGGCACCATCAGTAAATTGATGAATAAATGAGTGAGCACCATCAAATTATAATTTTTACTTTCTTCCCCTTATACATGGAGAAAGTATTGTTTTCGTCAACATTTTCGAAATTGAGTTGTTAGTGGAAATATTTGTTTTGGAGCTCCCTGAACCCAAAAAAATTATTTTACGTGATGTCTGTCTGTCTGTCTGACTGGATATGTACAGAGCTAGAGAACACACCAATTGGCCGATTATGATTAAATGTGATATGTAGGTACTAAACCACGATATCTCCAACGTTTTTTTTGTTTGTTTTTTTTATTTTGGATTTTTAAGGGTGATTATCCCCCCAAAACCGCCAAAAATCATGAAAATTCAAAATTCTCAAAAACGGCTCTAACGATTTTTATTAAACTTTATTGCTTTGTAGAGCTTTAGTTTTCAAACAAAATTACATCACCCGCATTTCTGTAATAATTTGGGTTCAGAAATTACAGGACTTACAACATTACAAATTCAGTTTTTTTTGTTCATCAAAAACATAAATATAAAAAATTACTATTCACCGTTAAAAAGATGGCAAAAAACTAAATAATTTAGTATTTTGAATTACTATTCTACGATTTCTGGTTGTGGAGAAAAATTTCATTTTGCGGTAAACGCAGTACGTTGTCCAATGTTATTCTTATGGGGAATACAAAATTTACTATTTCTCTCTTATTTACTGATCAATTTCATTCAAACTTGATATGCTTGTTATTTTTTCAGGTTGTTTGTTTGTTTGTTTTCCGCATTAAGAGATCAAAGTAATCTTCAAACTGATGCTTTAGTAGTTAGTTTTAAGGAGGATTAAGAGAGATATTGCCTACCAACAAAACACCACTCTTGAGAAATAATATAATATAATGATTGCAATATTAACAATGGTATAACTGCAAATACGCATTATTTATACACCTGTATTTTATAATTGTTTTTTGGCAAATAAATATTATTATTATGGTTAGTTTAACCTTTTATAAAGCTGAGAAAGGTGTTGGTGAGGTCACCATTTGTCAGGTGGGAGAGGGTGCTTCGGTCCCGACCCGTCACCACCTCGTCTCCACAACTGCGGCAACCGTTGTATTCATCGTCACGAAAAACATACATAGTGTCTTTAGTATTTAGCAGAAAAGGTTTCCTTATCTCAAAAAAAGTCCTAAAATCACCTTATTTCTTTATGTTGTAACTATAACACTATGTAATTTTTTTATGTTTTATTAAAGACATAGTACAATTTGTTATTGATTTTGATATATTATCTCTAGGAGTTTAAAAGAGGTTTAAGTGTTTCTTGGATTTAACAATTCCAAATTTAGGATAAGCTTTATTAGTTATTGGAATACTGGTCGTGTTTTTTTCAAATTTTTAACTTTTACAAATCCCTCTCTTGTCAAATTGGGCTTGGAAATTGCATCTATAATTGTTTATAAACGTGTTTAATATTAACAATGCATGCCTACCAGATTGGTATTATGAATTTTTTTACATTGTATGTTACTTCTATATAGTATAATTGACAGAATACCAATATTGTGACTAGCTTTGATTTTGACAATCTCAAAGTTTTATTGAATCCAAAGTGATAATATATGTGAAATGTAATATTATAAAATACATTTAAAAGCAAATTGGAAAATGCCACCTGAAATGTTGACTATACTGGGAAGAATTTATAATGTAAAGAGCAGAAAACATTTTATTGCATTGCACTCGTTCGTGAAACTAATAAACAATTAAATTCTTAATCTTCGAAGCCTCAAGAGATTTGAATATTTTCAGAATTTTATAAAACTCATATAGACATAGTAAATAATAATTTAATATGATGTTACGTGTTTATCACTATAAAAAACAATACGATATAATACATCAGATTATCTATTAAATTAGGTGTTCACAAAATAAGTATCTGTATAACATAAGAGATAGGGAAAACCTATTGCTAGATATTATCTTAAGCAAAAATAAAAGCTTTTGAGTAAGAACTCAAAACAAACTCTGGTGTGAGTTTAGATAATTTCCTGACACAAAGTTTTAAGAGAAAACTTTCCAATTTTCTTTCTATTATGCTAATGACAAGTTTGGGACATTTATAATGCACAATGTAAAGAGTACTGTTTGTTTATATGGACTTCTAAATGTCTAGATTTTCAGTTCTATCATATTAGCATTTTGTTTATTAAAATAATAGAATAGTCGTGCTTTGCATAATTCACTTACATGTTCTGTACCTTGCTCGAGGATAAAGGCACAATCACTTAAGACATGAAAGGAGAAAAGAACTTATTGAGTTCCGGTATCCGGTAGGATTAAAGGATGAGAGAGACGATGCAGAGGCAGTAGTGGGGTGGATCAGTGGGGGTAGTTGGGGGTATGTCGCCTTCCCGTCATTACAACATCGATTCCAGCAAGATCACGATACTGCATACAAGATGGTATTTTTGCTAAACTTTCAGAATGAACTGAAGCACATGAACAACCATCCTAAACTCTATTCGTAATCCTATTCTAAGGTTTTTCTATAGGATTAAAGTAAGGTTGGCTGCTTGCAAAACTAATCTCAAAAACTGCTCCAACGATTTCCTTCAAATATGTTTGGGCTAACTTATTTCTGAATTAAAAAGTGTTATATACAGATTTAAACCCCAGCAAAACATATAATTTTGTGAAAAACTAATGTGGAAATAAAAGTAATATCATTTGGCTTATGGAGTTTAAAATCAAAATTAAGGAAACATAAAATTTTGTTATAATCATCCTATGACCTGTTAAAATGATAATCATGAAGTTTAAATATTAACATGTGGTTTCATGAGAACAGTGACTAAAACCATTGAATTAAGATTACATATAGGGTGTTCATATCCAAAATAAATCAAATGAGTATATAATCAAAATAGGTACTCCCTTAGGAGATTTGAGTTATCCAGGGGGCAATTGGAGTGACTTTAAATATTCAGAAAAGAGGCAAATGAACTAAGAGAATCTGGTTGTAATAGTAGGGGTAGTTTTAGTATAGGAACGCAGGGAAAAATTACTCGAAGTAATCTACACAAACAGAATGGCATTCCTCGAGCAAAGCTCGGTCCCACAGGTACCGATAAATGAATAAGATAAAAGAATGAACCCATTTCCGGAACTTTTCAGTTATTTGTCAACAAATCATATTGCGAAACAACTCAATGTTGACACACAAATGTAATTATTTAAAATCTAGTACAATTTGATGGCGACATGTGACGAGTATCAATGTGTTGTCCGGATCAGCATTGTTACTGGCCTAAACTATGCTACAGTTCTATATTTGAATATAATAGATCCCAGTGTCATTTGTATGGATTATAGTCGTTAAAGACTATGCATCGCTACTCAAGATTTATGACTGTTCGAACATTTAAAATATTCTACTTACTTACTTACATACATACATAATACATATCTGTATTAATATACGTATAATATACGCCTGTAAATAAAATACGTTATTTATTTATTTATTTATTTATATCCTGCGTTGTTCCATAGCCCTCAGAAGACGGTATGGGATCAGTCATGTAGTCGTATTATTTTTCAAAATATGCTATAGGGAGGGAAAGAGTTATAAAACTAACAAAAACCAGGACTAAAAGAGGCAGTAAGTAATCCCAACAATCAGTTTAACGAAATTAATTTAAGAAAAAGAAGCAGTTACGAATAGTTTCTAATTCCAACACCAAGTATTTAGTAAACTCTGACAATGAAGACCAATTATGGGTGGCTGCTGATCAAAACAACACGAATCCGTACTGTTTTGGGATCAAATAAATCATAAGAGCGTTGAAATCGCCATCATTATGGATAATACATACTGAAGCTGCATGAAAGAAACATTATTAGTTTTTCTTTAATATTACACAATTTCCCTAATTATTTTGAAAGCCCTCCCCTACTAACCTATTTACAATTTAATTGGTCAATTAAAACTGGCAAGTTACATCCACTGCAGGGTAATTACCAGTCATGTTGATGTGACTGATTTAGCGGGTCCGACAGCTGACACGTGATTGGCAGGGGGTGTTTAATTGCTTTAAACTGACCAGCGGTCAGCACATGTGTTCATGGGTGAATCAATTAACAATTTAAAAAGCTACATGTTAGAATGTGTAACCTTTACGTCAATAATTAATACATTTTAAAAAGTACTTGAGGGCCAAGCTTCGCTCAGGGAGGGTCTTTCAGTTTGTTTAGATGACTTGGAGTAATTTCACACCACGTCCATCTACTGACGAGCTGACTTGCTTGGCTCATTCGCCTCTTTTCTATATGTTTAAGGACACTCCAGTTGTTATTACAGCGCAATGTACCTTCAGGTCATTTTTTTATATATGCACATTTGATTTATTTTGGATATGTAATCTTTATTCAATGGTTTTAGTCACTGTTCTCAGGAACCATACTTAAACTACATGAGTATTACTTTGACAGTTCACTGGTCAATTATAAACAGCTGTTATGGTTATTTTGTTTTGATTTTGATCTCCATAAGCCCTATGATAAATGATAATTACTTTAACTTTTCAAATATATGATTTTTTAAATTAATAGATTCTTCCTTGGGATTAGACCTGTCTAGAACTTATTTTTATCCCAGATATTATTGTTTACAACATTTTGAAGGGAATCGTTAGAGCAGTGTTTGAGGTCGAGTTCCAAGCAAGCAACCATGCATACCTTACTCATAGGCGTGAGCCTTACAAAGCAACCATGCACACCTTACTCATAGGCGTGAGCCTTACAAAGCAACCATGCACACCTTACTCATAGGCGTGAGCCTTACAAAGCAACCATGCACACCTTACTCATAGGCGTGAGCCTTACAAAGCAACCATGCACACCTTACTCATAGGCGTGAGCCTTACAAAGCAACCATGCACACCTTACTCATAGGCGTGAGCCTTACAAAGCAACCATGCACACCTTACTCATAGGCGTGAGCCTTACAAAGCAACCATGCACACCTTACTCATAGGCGTGAGCCTTACAAAGCAACCATGCACACCTTACTCATAGGCGTGAGCCTTACAAAGCAACCATGCACACCTTACTCATATGAGCCTTACTCGTGTAGGATGCTAAATTGTTGTCACTGAAGAAACTTGATCATTTTACAACTTAAATATTACAGATTTTTCATATCTAACAGATATAATTTGTGTCAAGTGGTTGCTTAGAAAATAACGGAGTTTTTTTGTTAAATAAACCAAATAGGATAAAATACTGAAATTCCGGTCAAGATAGTGTGAGGGTCCGTGATGTATTACCCAGTCCTGGCAAACAAGATCAGGGTGCGTTTGCTAAAGGCATTACCCACATTTACCCATACTTTATGCTTTAGAATCACGTTAGATTATACTACTTTTGACTTATTGTACTTCTACTCTAATCTGTTACACTGCTTGCACTTAAATCTGGTAAAACACACACCGTGTACTATATTACACATGTGCTGAGTCAAAATTTCAGAAGGTATTTACATTACGTAAATATGTTAACGAACATAAAATAGTACTGATCGATCGCAATTAATATAAATACGAGCAAATAGATTTTATCAAGTTTTTAATCTGGAAAATGAGATAAGCAAGGGCAAGAAATTAATAATCAACCAACGGCAGAGGAAATCCGGTAGAGGGGAAATGATTTTATTCAGGGTTTTCTTTAATTTTCCACTTTCAAACCTGAATAAATTGAGATTTTTTAATATCAAACACTTCCTTTTTTCTGTAAGTTTACATTTGTTGACTTTTCGTTCTTTAAAACTACCAAGATCTTGGGTAAAACATTTGTTTAAATTATATTTACGGTAATTTCCCCTTCATGTTGATAACGCTATTTTATTTATATAATTTATACAAAATTACCTCTTAATTTGTTTATTTTGCCCGTGGAGCTTGACAGTAAATTTTTACATACAACATTACTTTACAATATTAGTTATTTTACATTAGTTTTAATTAATACAAAGGAAGAAACCAAACAGCTATTAGATTTAGTTCGTGCTATTATAATATGCTTATACTATTATAAGTCATAATATGCAAGCGTTATTTTTTTGTTCTTTGCTTATAAGTATGTTTTATTATATTTATTTTATTCATGTACTTGTATTTTGTGTACTAACTGAGGCTCCCACTTGTTAGTCTCTTACGGTCAGTAAAACATCTTAAGAATTTTTTCCACCAAATAGTAATAGTTTTTGTTTAAACCTCAACTGCCGGTCACCATAGGTTATTGACTGTGCGGTGAACTGAGTGCGGTGAAGCGAGTGCGGTGAACCGAGTGCGGTGAACCGAGTGCGGTGAACCGAGTGCGGTGAACCGAGTGCGGTGAACCGAGTGCGGTGAACCGAGTGCGGTGAACCGAGTGCGGTGAACCGAGTGCGGTGAACCGAGTGCGGTGAACCGAGTGCGATGAATAATACTTGAATGTAATACACTACTCTTTAAATGAATAAACTATGTCTTTATTAATAAAACCTTATTTGTTTTTAGTCCCCTAGCTAATTGGTGTAGGCAATTATTTGGTAAACAATGAGATCATTGTTGTAGGGGGAGCGCGTAATTAGCTAAGTCAGGAATTGACTCACAGGATCTAATGCAGTGCCTAATGTATCGTGCCAGAATCCAAGCAGCCCCCACCCCACCCGGGAGGTCTATCTATCAGCCCAGGCCTTCTGACAAAATATAGCTCACAATTGTTTTTGGAGCTCATTTCTCGACAGTGATACTACTAAAAAATGCATTAATTTCAAACAGGGAATCTTGCCGTTAGCCCTGGCGGTAACGAAATCATATTACCGCCACTTTACCTTAAAAGAGTAAATATGATGAATTCAACCGCAGTGTATTTGTCAAAACATATGATTTTTAGCGTCATATTCACCCACAGTTTAGAACAGATTTTATAATTCAAATTTTATTGTTTGTATAAGAGAAGACGCATCTTGGTTTCACCCAACAAAAACAAACTTACTCAAATTTCCTATGTTTCGTAGTGTTCACATAATTATTACAAATTTAGCCTTAGGAGTATTTGTTATATTACTTTAATAGCCTGTTTGCATTATATTTCACCACTACCCGGAGGTCTAAAGCGTGGGTTTGGTACAATATTTGTATTTATACGAAAATTAAACAATTGCAGTTTTATACTAACTTACAGTTAATGGTGGATTTAGAATTTCAAAATAATTGGAGTTATTAAGATAAGAAGGCAGAGAAGAACCTTGTACCTTGGGAACTAAAGCAATTTTTCGAAAATTTCTTACATATGGAAAAGGTAATATTTTCCTATAATGTTCTATTAATTTTATAAACAATAAAACACAAAATATTGACAGTTGAACTCTGAGACGATACAATCATAGAAAATATTGAGAATACTGTTATCATTATTACAAAGCTCGTCTCATACAATTAGTTTGTAAGTGTGACATAGATAACACTCATACACAATTAATTTATTTAACAACGTCTACTCGAATTTTATGCTGGAAGTTCGTGGAGAACTGCGTGGATGCCGGCGGGAAGTAATCGGCACTGAGTGGATTCCGGGATGTGCCAATTCCATGGCGGTTTCCGTCATTTTGGTGTAGGGGCTGACTGCATGTAGTCTGGGTGGCCTATAACTCTGTGTCGTGGATTGCCGGTTATTGACACACGAATTGGGTGATGGCTCTTCTACGCACTTGTATAAAAAGAATCATACACTAATCAGGACGTTATCATTAAATAAAAATAAACGGTATCAGGAAACTGACACATACTTTCTCCCTTTTAGCCAAACTTTAATGAAAAAAAGATTTTTTATTTACTAAATATAGAATATGAACTACAGATAAATGAACTTAAAATTGTCTAAAATAGTTGTTTTCAGAAATATTCACCAAAATCCCTTTTTAGGAGTACTATAGATTCCGTTGCTAAACAAAGAGATTTTGAGAGGGGAAATGCCCCCTTGTCCCCCCCAGGGTTATTAAGGGGCAACATATTTCGAACATCCTCTATTGGTCAATGCTAACTTGACCTGCATATCAAGTTTTAATTAAATTGATCAGTAAATACGAGAGAAATAGTAATTTATGTATTCCCCCATAAGAATAACATTGGACAACGTACTGCGTTTACTGCTAAATGAAAATTTCAATTTTCTCCGCAACTAGCACTCGTAGAATAGTAATTCAAAATACTAATTTATTTATTTTTTTGAGCTCTTTTCAATGGTGAATATTAATCTTTTGCAGCACTTATGATTTTTCATGAAAAATCCAAAAAACTGAATTTTGGATGTTTTAAGTCCTGTAACTTCTGAACCCGAATTTTTACAGAAATGCGGGTGGTGTCATTTTGTTGGAAACCTAAAGCTCTACAAACCACTAAAGTTTAATCAAAATC
This sequence comes from Allygus modestus, assembly GCA_963675035.1. Classification (NCBI taxonomy): domain Eukaryota; kingdom Metazoa; phylum Arthropoda; class Insecta; order Hemiptera; family Cicadellidae; genus Allygus; species Allygus modestus. Next base: position 139,867,369 of record OY776116.1, read on the forward strand.
GTTAGAGCCGTTTTTGAGAAATTTGGATTTTACATGTTTTTTGGCGATTTTTGGGGGATAATTACCCTTAAAAATCAAAAATTCAAAAAAATGAAAAAAACGCCTGGGGATATCGTGGATTAGTACCTACATACCAAATTTCATAAAAATCGGTCCATTGGATAGGGCTCTAGCTCTGTACACATCCACACAGACACACACACACACACACGGACACACACACACACACACACACAGACAGACATCACGTAAAAACCACTTTTTTGGGTTCAGGGAGCACCAAAACGAATATTTCCACTAACAACTCAAATTCGAAAATTTTTACGAAAACAATACTTTCTCCATATACTATGTATAGAGGGAGAAAGTAAAAAACACGATTACATTCATATTCACATATATTTACTCTCGGTTTAACTCCATCCAATGAATTAAAGACAAAGAATCAACCCTAATAAATATCCCAAATAAAATAAATACAGTTTAATTTAGTATAATAGTTATAAAATGTCCGTTTAAAAAGTAACCGAATGCCTTCCCATAATAATAACTTGGTGTTCAATTGTTTGCCAACTTTCACAGTCTTACCTCTTTTCATCCTCTAGACTATATTAAATTGAAAATTCCGAATGTCTAACCTATATTTTAAAATAATCTATAAGTTCTAAAATTAGGCCAAAAAGCTAATTTTTGAGTTTATTGTCCGATTAAACTGTAACTATATATATTTTTTAAATGTGTTCTAAAGTTAATCATATAATTTTATTTAGCGTTAGCCTACTCATACATTAAATCTATTTTAGTGGTTTTATTGTTACCCAATACTTTTAAGACACTTCGACAAATTTCTTTCTTGCAGTGTTTGCAACTTGTAAGTACTTTTTTCTGTTCTAATTTTTATTATTTAATCATTATTACCATCACCAAAACTTTTAATTTCATAATTTCCTAATAAATATAAATTTATATCTGAAGTCTTAAATCCGCTTTAAGTCAGAACTTGTTGATAAAAGTGTTTAATAACAATAATTTAGGATAATCTTTTTTCATCAAAAGTAAATTCATAAGTCTCATATTTAAAACATGTATTTTATACGTCATACCACATAGTTTGTGCCATAATCCTTAACATTACCCTATCAGCGTTGTCACAGTATTATCAAACCGCCGTTATCCTAACGCCCCAGGCTTCCAAGCCAACTAGAAGCTGATTAGACCTGTGTTTCCCCAGGGGGTGGTTGTGGTGGGAACGTCCTGCTGATACCACTGAGCGCCGCAGGGTTCCACTCCCACGTCACTCGTCATCAAACTGCCAACACTTGCAAGGCTCCCCTCCCCCCGTCATCAAATCCTACACACACTTTATTATATACCTTAATGACGGCCTTATTAGACGTTATTAATGATGTTGGGTCTTCCCCCAACATCATCAATCCCATACACTACCACGGGACTTTTCCCCATGACATTAAGTCACCTATACTTACAACCCCTAACACACTTGTCATTAAACTCTCTTAAACTTACAAACTCCCTCCCCATCCTACGTCATCAAACCCCCTACACGTACAACCCCCTCCGGCCAGACAATTACTGGGTTAAAGATAAGGCAGTAGAAGTTCCCATTCTGGGGAAAGCTTACATCTAAATCAGATTATCAAATTCTTTTTTATGTTTTTCCAAATGGTTTTTGCAAAGGCTTAAAAATAAGAATCAACCCACTTCGTCTCCTTGTCTACAAGTTCATATGAACAGTTCAATTGGAACTATGCAATTTTCTATACAAGTCCTGTTATTAGATCATAACCCATAGACGAGTGCTCATCATCAGTAACTCTCAATAGTGTTAATAAATGCATATCAGCTGACTGTGTTTGGTGGTAATGATATTTTAGTATTGAGAATTTTAAGGATTTAAGTTGGTATTACGAATTATTGTTATATCTAACTAGCTGGCCCGACAGACGTTGTCCTGACCTAATGTCATTGAATTTATTTTATGACGAAAACTCGTTCATTTTCAAAATGAGCTCTTCGCTTCGCTCACTGCACTCCCGAATGAGCTCGTTCCCTACGCTCGCCTATTTTTATAGAGTGCTAACTTCGGCATCGAAAAAATAGTTTGAGTTACCATTCAAGTAGAGTTGTTATTTTCGTAATGAACGTATGTTTATGCCTTTAAAGTATGTTTAGATATAATAATTGTTTACAGCTGTTTGGTCTAACTAACTGAACGTTGATCAAATCAATGGGAACTTTGAAGGCCAGTAGGACAGAGCCCTTGGATCGGATTAAATGTTTTCTTTTATAAAAACCTTGTCCTGACATTAACGAACACAAAAAAATTAATTATTCAATTTCGTGTACTTATTCTCAAGTTATGGTGTGACCAAGGGAAATAGGGATTAATGTGTATATATTAAGATAAGATTGGATGGTAAAATTATAAATTCAATTTAAATTTAACTAGCTGGTACCCTCTAATTAGAATGTTATTTCTTCGTCCCCGTTGATTCCCTTCTATTTTCCTGGTGTGCATAACGTTACCATGGAATCTTATTTAAATCATTACACCATAAATTAATATGGATCATTATGAAGCCCAGCTGGGTGAACCCTTATGTTAGGAACATAGTTAATGGCTTGAACCCTTCCTAGGATTAACCTAAATGACCATAGAAAGTTTCATCACAATTGGATGAACGGCATAGGAACGCAAAAGGGACAAAAAAAAACAGAGAAACATAAACTTGTTTATCGGAATAAAGCACGTTAATATTGTTTATGACGCAAATGTTGCTAATCATATAAGTTAAATACAACCCATAATTGCTGAACGATTTTAATTGCATGACTTATAATTAATGTGAATAACTGGGACATGCCGTTTCAATTGACCTTATTTACAATTGGATTAAATCAAAATGTAATGTTGTAGTTGAATCATATTTTACTAACTGATTATTTTAGTAAGTCTAAACTTTATTGAAGAATATTTTGCTTAGTTGAGTAAACAAATTTAACGCTTATTATCGTTATCTACTACCGTCAAAGTCTAAATTTACAAAATGTTTAGTATTTTTAACCGGTATTTAGAAACATATAGCTTTCACGGAAGACCCTTTGTTTTGATTGTTTATTGTTTTATTTATTCTTTTTAACGTTACTACCACAACAAATGAATCCACAACATAAGAACAGCTGACCATTGTTGCAGACGGGTTATCATTGTATGGCTCTTGTTTTAAGCAACTATGTTAAAAATGTGAACTTTATATAGCAGTTCACAGCCTTGTTTTTTTTTCTCTTTGTGTAAATCTAAATAAACAAAATGTAACTTACATAGTTGTTGGAACGTAGCTGGGCTTACAAGGAAGTTCCACTTGGAAAATATAATTACATCCAAATATCATAAGTTCCTGTGTTACAGCATCTGCTTCACAAATTTATTTCCAAGCTAGGAAATTCAATTGTTGAACTCCCAGCCCTCCTTTAGAAGCAGAACATCAGAATTTAAAAAGGAACCAGATCTCGTGATTCCAGTCTGACCAACTAAGGCTGGCAAGATTTACTTGAAACAGGGAAAATATTCCCTATATAAGAAAGAAATTTCCCTTGACAAAAGATTTTTTTTAGTCATTGCCTTACGTAATATCATATATATTTAGAATAAACAGTCACAATAAAATACAATCATGTTTAGTTGGCAGGTAGTTCTAATTACTTTTATATACCATGATTTTTTTTTACATTTATGCCTCATAAATTAATTTCCAATAAATGCAAAACAAAGTAAAGCCTGACTTTATTGGAAGACTGATTCGACTAGCATTAAGCCAAGTGTACTCATGAGACGGTAATCATAACCACATTGCTAAAGGTTATAGACGAGGTAATAAAAATCTAACTTATAGATCGTAGTTTATGCGCTTAAATTTAATAACTATCACATAATTATTTGTTTAAAATTCATTTTCACAAATTCTTGTTTACAAATCCTAACTTAAGCAATATGGATTTGAATGTCAACAGTTTTAAAACTAATAAAGAAGTTAAATTGATATCAAGCAATGCAGTCTCTCAACTAATTTCGGGCTCTATTTTTATTGAACAATTATTTACATAAATTTAATTACTACATGTTATGGCACTAGTTTACTATTCTTTTTTGGGCTAAAACTCATAAGACCTAATAACAAAGTATTCAAATAAGATGTTATTTGTGCTCGGGTGTTTTAACAACTATTTCTACAATGCTGCCTTAATAAGTTTATATTTTCCATATACTTCATCAATGTGATTACCGAACTTGAAACATTGTTTATTTCCAAGAAGAATATAAACTTAACTTATATGAAAAAGTTAACCATGTTTCCAAGTTGGTATGTTTTTGCTTCTGGAAAAAATCAAAAGTAGGAAAAGTGTTTGTACCCCATCTTCAATATATTCTTGTCAAAAGTCGTACATTTTTGTTCTCTTTGTTGTAAATATCACGCTGTAGATTACATTAAATTACAAACTTAATTATCGATACATGAAATACAAACTGAACACTTTTGGGTAAACAATAATATAGTTATGATTTTATATACTTTTTGGATTTAACATGTAAATATGGGAAGCAAATTTAAAAATAATAAATGAATACACGTTTGGATTTATTTAAAAATTCAATTATGTATTTATAATGATAATGGATCTACTTTTTTATTCCCCTTTATTCGTAATTTGACCACTTCCAAATTTAAAATTGTTTAAAAAGCATCTAGAAAATGTAAGGGGATTTTTCGTTTAGCTTTAAGTATCATGAATCATGATAAATCATGAATAAAATAGGTTTTGAAACATTAAAAATAATATTTTTGTATAACCTAAAAGGGAACTAACCATTTGTCGTTAAACAACTTAAATGTTCCTAAGAGCTGATTAATGATGATTGGGTATACATAACCGTTATAGCACATAAGTGTTATTCAAATGTTAAAATTTACTCATAAAGGGAAAAACAATTTCTATCTGAATTGTGGCAGGTAGATAAGGTTTAGAATAAACATTTGAAATATTGGTTTAATCAATTCATTTTCTACTGTATTTGTATTTTATAGTCACTCTTACTATATTGAGTTACTGATATAACTGCCCTCAGATAGCCGTAAAATCAATAAAGTAACGTAATACTTTAAATTAAAAGAAAGTCACTCACACTTTTTGAAAATTTATCTTGAAATGTGAATTCAATCCAATTTGTTAATCAGCTGTCAGTTTACCTATCCCTAACTGTTTTGACGCCAAACTCAAGTTTGGACAAGTCAGTTTGAACACTGTTTTTGACATGAAGTTTGCATAGTTAATTGTATTACTTTACTAAAGTTATTCCATTTATAGAACTCCTCAAGAGATACCATTTTAGTAAGCATGATGTTTTGTAAATACTTTTATGCTGATAAAACGGAATTAAAATGCTTCAGAATTAATTTATATTCACTGACGTTCCAATTTAACTTATTTTCACTCATGGTTTTATTTTTATACGTTCCATGGGTTTGAGTCCAATTTTCAACAAAAGATCTAAATATCAATAATAATTCAGATCAAATATTTTGAAAAGTTAAAACTATTTAAATAAAATATTATATTGTTTTTTATTTATCCTCTTGACATTTCCTGTTTATTTTTATAATAATATAAGTTAAGTAACAAAAACATTTATAAACAAACTTTAAAAACCAAACCACCAATTATAGAATTGATTAAACTTGAAAAACCTGGATATAAATAAAATTTAAACAACTCATACTTTAAGTATCTCTAAACCTAAAATGCTATTATACGTTAGTACTAAACTCTACCCGGCTTCATGATATATATTTTATAAACCAAGAAAAGGTAAAGAGTTTTGTCGAGTATGTCTAGGACAATACTGATAAAACCTTCATACCTCCGTAGTCATCCACCTTTGTCCACAATCCTTTTTGGAAGCTAATCACAATTCCTGTAATTTGTTGGGAGAATAAAAGAGAGGCAATTCCTTTGGCCTGCAGTCACTTAGGCAACAGTTTTAAAGAGAGTTGTCTCAGCCTTTACCTTACTTAATGTAATTCTGCAAAAAACAGTCTGAAACGGTGTTTTTCTCTTGTTGTGGTAAATCTTTAGTTGGTAATTTTGGAATAATGCCTTGTTAATTTCGCTATAGAAATGCGCTGTGTTGTAGACTTAAACATGCAGTCCAATCAAAGAGAAATATTTAATTACCAACATGCAGTCCAATCAAAGAGAAATATTTAATTCACTTTGAAACCATCCTATGTATTGAAAGAATTTGTTTTTTTCCAAGAAATGTTTCTGAGAAAATTACTTGATGGCCTTTAATGATTCTTATTTTAAAATAAATGTAATTTTGAGTAGTAAGAAATATCGACGACTGAATTTTAATTTAAGGTTTTAATTGTTTACAAAGTTTTAAATTTTAAGAAAGTCTAGCAGCCGACGCAAACAGTTTAAGTTTGTTTTCAAAGAACTTTAAAATCACATGATGTAAACCATCAGCTTAGGAACATGCAATCCATGGAGTATAAGTAGTAGTGATGATGGTATAAGGATATAGAGGGAAAAAAAGGAAATTATTGATCAGCTATTGCAGGGTTTTCTAATTTAGGCAATGTGCTTTTAGTTTCGGATTTTTATCGAATTCCGTAAAATTTGCAAGTTTGTTCTCATAATACATTTATACAGAAAACATACAGTAAAAACTGAGTCATTAGTTTTTTACCTTAATATTTACTGTAAATAATATAAGTGTTTTGTATTATTCACAAACGTGCCACCAAGCTAACAACATTTACTGCAACAAATAAACAACTAAAACAATAACAGTAATATATTGAATATAACATTATACGGGCAAAATTGAAAGAATATTAGGAACTTTGAGATAAACTATATAACGTGCATGCCAGTTTGTCAAATAAGGTAATTTCTAAGGAGAAACTCAAAGGTGTATCGGTTTTCAATTTCTGTGAAAGGCAAGGCGTCACGGCAATTCATCCAGGAGCAAGGCCTGATTTATTGCATCTATTGAAGAGGAAACGGAAGCCAAACGAGCTCATTATAAAATACTTACTGTGTTATTAATCACGACTCGTAAAATACTTTACGCTCTAATCTGATTGAAAAATATTTAATCATACACAAGTTTAGTGTTGAACACCGTTTGATTTCCGAAAATATTTTGTAGATTATAATCGTAATATACAAACAATTTTTAAATTAATTTTTAAATGGATGGTCTTGAGCTTAAATGGCAATAACACAATCATAGAACTTAATTTGGTACTTATCACAGTAATTTATGTAACAATATTTTCACACAGGTATATTTTGAGTAAACTCATCTTCAGCCTAGATCAGCAGATTGAAATATTTAAATAAACAGACAAGTTATTTTCATATGTAGAGTTATAAGTCTTATGTTTTCAATTAAATTACTCGTAGTGGTAAGTTGTAAAGAAAATGTATAGAATCTGTGGATCTAAAAGAATTTTGCATATTTAATTTGTTGTTTAAGTTCTTATGAATTAATATAGTGAACATAGAGCTGATTCTGGTACTGGGTTGGGAAATATTTGTTATATCTAAAGCCATGCAAGCAATGTTATTCGCAGTTTGGTTCTTGGCCAACCATAGATGCTTCAGACCACTGTATATTGTGTTTCTCATGAAGGCGTATTCATTGAATTTATTCTAGTTTTCTAAGTGATTATTTCTGCTAATTTTATCTTCTGTAACACTTTTTTAATGACCTCTAAGTCTGCACATTTATGTATAATTGTTTATGTTTCTTGCTCAGTATTTGGATAAATTTCGAACGAGAAGAAAACCTGTTCTAAATTTATGTTATTTTTCTGAATATTTCTGACTTTTCTTTTCCATTATTTATATTACGATCCTGTTTCTTTCTAAGGTTGTTCTTTGTGTTGCTGAAAGTCTTTTTTTAATGTTGTCAATGGGTTTTTACTGTACATTTAAATTCTTCAAGTAGTTTTGATCTCTTGATTACTTTAAAATAAATTAAAACACTGACATATGTGTTTAAAACAACATTCAGATATTTGAAACTGTTCTATAGACAGTTGTAAATCAAATCAAAAAACGTTTATTTCAAGATAAATGTGAACATACATAAAAACCGTTCATTAACAAAAACAATAGTTTTACCACTGAAATTAAAAGCCATAAGTCTGTATATTTAAATTAAAAGTAAATAAGTCTGAAAGCTATTTTCTTTTTTCCCTATAACTAATCAACCAACCATCAATTTAAGCTGTTTCGAGATAGATCAAGCATTTCCCAGCAATCAGTGTCATTTTCATTACATTAATTAATAAACAAAATTAACCAAAATTATAAACGCGAAACCTTTACAAGATGTAATGTATTTTGTAGTATGTTGATCTGGGTTCAAGATTAGATAACTCAAAATATACCTTTCGATAAAACTATGTGAATAATTAATAGTTGTGGGCAACGATATCAGTTTAAATAATATTATATTAATATTATTACCACTCAGTAGAATTCCTTTGTGGTATAATATATGGCGATAATCAATTTCGTAACCAATTGAAAATCTTTATAACATTTAATCGTACCAATAAATGTTGAGAAAACCGTGATTCATGTCCCTAATCTATATAAATAAACTGAAGATCTTAAGGAACAAATAAGGAATTATAGATCAAATAACTTACAACAGAATAAATCATTACAAATTTCATTTTATTTTATCATTTAAAAATCAATTATGTCAGTAGATGTAAGTGTTACCTCATTTTATTTTAAAGTAAAATTTAGTAAACCCTAATTTGTATGCTCTTAAAACCAAACCATGTCAGGATCTTTGGAAAACCCGTAAATCCTTCATTCATGAACCATAAATCCGAATGAAAGGTCTCGATAAGAAACCCGAGGGGAAATAATAGGAAATATTAGTTTTTTAAAACAACTTCACCTAAGGCTATAAATTAAATAAACTTTTCAACTTAAAACACTTTTTTAAATTTTGGGATTCAAACATCTATGTGATTGGATTTGACGATTATTCTAAAATCAGGTGAACAAGCCAAGCTGTTGGGAAATGCTAGTTGATAATAAAATATCAGAGAATATTCGAGAATATTATGTGAAAAGAATAAATGTAATGATTGCTGAGCTATTATATCTGAACTATGGCCTTTCTATATTGGAATGCTTGATATAGCGTCTACCTTCACCAATCACCAGGCAGCACGGAACCATTTCTCAGCATTGCAGTACAATAACTTTCCTGCTCTTTCTCTCGCATCCAGGATATCGCTACACAACTTAAACATCCATCCATTGGTTGCCGCTTGTTTGTTAATAACAGCTGTGCAACGTCCCCTAATTTTGCGAACCATGAATTTTTCTCTAGTATTCAATTCCATATTTTTCATATTATGTGAATTTGTATTATATATTATATCAAACATAAATCGAAACCCAATCAAAATTGGCCCTTCAAAAGTCATGAAATATTTAGAAAACCACTATAAAAGGTGCTCTTAAATTATACATGTGTGAAAAGTATAGATTCTAAATTACTGCCATGACTATCAACCAACCATGTGTTTATGATAATAGTTTAGATGTAAATACTCAAACACAATTTCACAAGCAATTGTTTGCAAGCTGTATAGGATAGATTGATTTATGTGTGGTTTATTAATTAAACATGCATGATGATGGGATGAATCGAGATTTAAATGGGCGGCCGCTAACGATGCCATTACAGCTAACACTGTTTCAAATTATCAGTCCTAATGGTTTATGCCAATAAATTAGGTAAAATATTAATGACGATTAAAATATACTGATTCAAGATACTTCCACCAATTTCAATATATACTTAAATAAAGTATGTGGTAACATCATTATTCAACTTAAATGAAGTGACTGACAACAAAACATATTTCTACCAATTTGAACAACCGTTTGCCCACCCAATAAATACACAAATTGAATAATAAGGAAGTATTAATGTACATTATTTTATTTTTGTTAAGTGTAAAATTAAGAATATAAAATATATCAGATAGTATTATAAAACTTAGCATTCCTCCAATGTATATATATTATCAACAATATATATCTAAATTGTTTAAAATGTCTTTACAAATTTATGTTTCTGCAAATTTACTTTCAAAATGGCGGCAATGTAAAGTTTGTTGTCAATGTTAAATATTTATAAAGAATTCTAACAAAAGTTGTATAAGGTAAACACTGCAACTGTCTAGACAATTCAATAGGATGTCTAATTATTTAGAAAATATTATTTCCTAATTATTTTGGGGGAATTTAGGGTTGAAATTTTAAGAACGGAGTAATTCAAATTTGGTTATTAGGTAGAAAAATGACCACCTTCAGCAGCAAAATAGTCCTACTTTAGACCTGACAAACCTGAGTTTTCTCCATTGCTCATAATCAAATCCTTAAAAATAATACACCTTTTTGTTTTCCTAACATTATATGTAAAATTTATTTGTAGCTTTTAAGAAATTTAACAATTGAAATATTAAACTTTCATAATTTTTAAACGGAATCTTTCACTGCAATATCATTGTAAAGGCGTTAAAGATAAATATCCATCCTAAGTTATGTTATTTTATCTATAACCATTTATAAAATATTAAGAAATAAGAAAACCCCACAGACTCAGACACAAGAAACAAGGTAACACATGTTATATTGTATTATTTGCTAACTTTTACCTGCAAAATAACATAGTAAAGTTTATTAAAGTAGTTGCGAGATAAATATCGGATGACCCAATGATTGTACGTCATGTGTGGGAAGGTATGACATTCTCATTACAAGGGTATGCCGGTTCAACGGTGTCTAAGCCCGGTGTAGCCTGTGGTGCTGACGCTCGCACTATAAGCCTTATACTGAACAGCCTTGCTGACTCAGGGGGTCATCAGCGTCCCAACCACAGAGATAACCAAGAAGGCTTAGGTGAGGATTGAACCTTTCATCGTATTATGCCTTGCTGTTTTTGCGGTACTAATTCTTTCCTTCATTTGTAACCGATTTTGATGAATAATGTCCCATTTTAAACTTGGATACCCCATTGACAAATTGTACATTTTAAAATATCTACTTCCTAATTTCCTAAGGAATCTTTGTGTGGTCAGCCATTTTTTGTTTCATGACCGATTTCAACGATTGAGGTGTCAAATTTAAGGGACCAATCTCAAGATGTTTAGCAGGTAATTTATTTTCCCTTTAGTCCTCAGGGCTCCACCCCACTCCACTAATGCTTAAATTTAATCAAATAGAAGTACTGCCCACTAGAATGACATTTTAACCGTGAATCCAAGAGGGGTGGATCCCGAAGGCAAAAGGCGAATCGATCTCTTCAATTTTCCTTTTTAGCGAATTTCCCCTATATAGGGAAGAAGCTATTACCGTAGTCGGCATGGTAACACCTAGGCCCGGGACCATGATAACTTTTCGTTTTGAGGTCCCCAGACCCCAAAAACACCTTTCGTTCGAAACTATATATATATATATATATATATATATATATATATATATATATATATATATATGTGTGTGTGTGTGTGTGTCCGTGGGTGCGATAACTCTCGTAAAAAAGGTACGATTTTGATGAAATTTGGTACAAACGTGTAAAGCAGCATTTATGACTTTAAGTTCGAAAACCAAACAGATCGACCTATCCGAAGGGGTATTTTGGGGGGGTTTTGTACCCCAAAAATGGGTTTTTTGAGTTTTTTATACATCATTTTTGAAAAAGTGAAATTTTATTTTTTCCATTGGATTCAGCTTAAAAAGACGCACAATTTGGTGTTTTAATCTTTGCTCTACGTCAATTGGTTACTGAGATATTGAAAGTGCTAAACACAGTACGTTGTCCAATGTTATTCTTATGGAGGATAAGAAAAATGGTATATCTCCCTTATTTATCAACTTATCCTGACGAAACTTGGTATATTGCTTTATTTCATTGTGGTCTATTGATATTTGCACAAAAACCCATTTTTTGACTGATATTTCCCGTAGCAGCAAACCTGCATACTCAGCCCCATGTTATTCTTATGGAGAATAAGTAACGTGTTATCTCCTTTCATTATGAACATAAATTAATAGAACTTGGTATGTGGCTTTACCTAGTTGAGTTATATTGATATTTGTACAAAAACCCATTTTCAGTGTTCCTTATTTCAGCAAACCTGCATACTCAGCCGCCATGTTATTCTTATAGAGAATAATTAAAATGTCATAAATCGTTTATTTATGAATGTATATTGATGAAACTTGGTATGTGGCTTTATGTGGTATTAAGATAATATTATATGCGTTGGAAATTCGCTGAGTATGCAGGTTTGCTGCTACGGGGGTATTTTTTAGTTAAATGTTCTTTGGTTGATTTAATTCAAATAAATAGCTGTTACAAGGCATGATTCCAACTCCAGGCTTCCAGTGTGAGCTTACTCATCACTGCAATTATTTTTGCAGGATACCCAAGAGGGGAACGGGATACAGACTAGTTTAGTTTTAAGTGATATTTTAATAAGTCGTTCTTATTAGTGTATAGTAAGTTTAACTAACTTAAACCAAATGACAGTAAGTTTATGAATGGGATTTTAAAGAGCGGATTTGGGTACTAGCATTTGAGTTCTGTCAGTGGAAAAAATATGAATCAAAATACAATTCATTTTGTATTAACTATTATACTAAAACAAAAAACAATCTTTATTTCTATATTTTTACGAATTTCCAATTTTAAGCTATATCACAATAAACTGCTAATATGCAATGTGCTTACTGTTTGTATGCAATATAATAAATGTCGTCATAATTATATTTTACAGCATCAATATATAAACTCAAATACGGGTCGTTCAAATATGTCAACATCATTACAATATCAGTTGAAGCTCGTTTAAAACCACTTAATGCACGTGCCGGAGTAAAACGCAGTATTTATTCCTGAACAATATAACTTATTGTTCAGGAATTATTGGTCCATAATCCTGAATCAGGAATATTCCATAATCAGGAATATTGTTCAGGACTGTATTGTTGTATCAAATTAATGTTCATTATAACACTCTTGCTTACAATGTTCATATTAGAGCACCGTGGAACTTGAATCACGGAGCTACAGCGTAAATAAAATATACATTGGAGTCAACAAATAGCTTTTTTAATTTCCAAATATATAATTAGTAAGTTCAGAACAAAGTTAGTTTGACAAGAAAGGTTTTAAAATACAGTTTTTTTCTCGTTATTTGTTATGTAACGTCTTTATAAATACTCTCTAGTATACCAATAAACTGATAGAGTCTAATTTTAAGGCATTTATTTTTTCATTAAGAATTGCGTTTTATCTTAGATACGTTTTATTGAATCCATGTACAAGTCCGTTTCCAAGTCCGTGTCCAAGTCCGTGTCCAAGCCCGTGTTCAAGTCCGTGTCTAAGTCCGTGTTCAAATCCGTTTCCAAATACGTGTCCAAGTCCGTGTCAAAGTCCGTGTTCAAATCCGTTTCCAAATACGTGTCCAAGTCCGTGTCAAAGTCCGTGTTCAAGCCCGTGTTCAAGTCCGTGTCCAAGTCATTGAATAAATATATAACGTAGCTTTAAAAATGTTATTTCATTAACTACTTTATATTACTTTCTTCTGAAAATGTACCAAAAACTGCATTTATGTATTGTGGCAATTTTCAAAATGCCACAATAGCAGGATCCATCTAGAAGGATAACATTCAAAGAAAAACTGTTTTGGGGGATTTTAAATTAAAGCTACACACAGTTTAAAAATATACCAGAGTTTAAATGCTAAGAATTAGAGTTTAAATCCGAGACTTTGATCTAGGGAGTCTTTTTTTCAACTTCGCCTGTTCTAAATACGTCTTATATGAGCTTTATATACGTTTAAATTTAAATTAATTGTAATATTTTAATTCTTATTTGCTAACCTATTAGAGGCTCTAGTATATAAACCAAGAGATCTTTCTTATCCGATTAAGGGTTTGGGGTCAACATTAAGTCACAATAATGTAATACATCGGATATGTTTAAATTTTAACTTAAAATTATTCACGGGTTAAATTATTTGTTTCCTCTATGCGAACTACGATATTTTCAAAAATGTTACTATATCTTATGCAAATTTTATGTTTGGATGATTATCATTAAGGTGTATGTTGCAATTATTTGTGTCGGAAATATATGACAAGTTCTATTTGTTTTATATAGGTAACTTTGAACTTGCAAACGGTATGCACTGTTGACTTTTAAATTTTTAGAAACACTCTCTTCATTTTCCCACATTACCCTTATTTATTTATAATATTTAACTACTGTAACTTCGTTGACCTTCTTGTATTTTAAGTAAAGAGCAAGATGAATTCAAATCACAACGGATTATTAATTTAAAGCTTTTGGCATTATTGTTTAAAGTGTCCGTAAAAATATCAATCAGTCTAAAACAATAAACAATAAAACAATATTTTTTACGAACAGTAAAGTGATGTCACACTCGTTGCGAGAAAGATATTGACTTCACCCACCGTACGATTACAACACAGGTTATTGGTTGACGGAAAGAGTCTTCCCTCCACTATACTGTATATGAGATGGATTCTTTTCTGGAAGTCTACAATGCCGCCTACACGATTCCGTGTTGTAACCAAGTCACGTTCAAGCTTTCAATGACTGGGCAATAGCACGTAGCGCAGGTGGGAATGTCTGTGGCACGTAATAAAATATATATATTATTACCTTGTATATATGTATCTCTATATATTTATGATTCACATAAACAAGTGTAATAAAAAGGTACGTTATATCTTTAACTTCATAATGATGAACACTCAATAAATCTTGAAACAAGGTATTTAATATATTTGATAACATTGTATATTTATCGTTCAACCTCACCCAAAAAACTCTCCAGTCCATGAATTTGCCTATAACCCCCTCATCTAGGGTTTGAACTACAGCGACAAAACTCACATTTTTACATTAAGAGACATTTGATATGTAACACTTAAAATTGAGGATAAAGTCCTAAAAGAATAAATGTAGCTTTATAAATCGGCTGCCAGCATAAACACATGATGCGATAGTATAAAATACGTTAATAAAGGGATTTATTTATTTTTACATAGAAATGTTTTCTCTCTCTCAATCCTGCTTTCACTCAATACATGTTGAGTCCCTCTCGTGTATATAATACTATGATCTAAAGCCTCTAATATTTCATTTTTGTTTTGTAGATATTATATTATCATGATACGGGATGAAAATAAATCAATTTATAGGTATGAACACATGTTAATACATAACCAAAGCAGCAGCATACATTATAAAAGTTATAATTAGTATATTTTTAAATCTTGACAATTTTGGTTGTACTTTGAAGAATTTGTTAATTGAACATAAAGGCAAGAAATTAAAATTGAAATTTGTTGTTTTATTCCCCATACATTGTTATCACACTCAGCTGACCAAGTTTACCTAGCAAAATAAATCAAATAACCACTGCTTATCAATACTTTAGGCTGATATTTGAAGCCAACCGCAACGGATATTCATTCGTGAAATCGGATTCCGGAAGGAAGTGGGAGAAACCCAACCACCGCCGGATTTCATGTTGCATGTGCGGTCACTTCCTGCATTGTAAATGCCAGAAAACTGATTGTTGTTTGTGAACTCTTAATTTTTTTATGTTATTGATTTTTATTTCCAAATCCATTGGGATTTTTATACCCAGAATACGACTTCTCTCTTTTTAAATATATCGTTGAATTTTTTGCTAAAACCTAGTTTTCTATTCGCAATTTAATAAGTTTACGCTGGGTTGTATAGATCCTAGAAAGGTAAACAAATCTACGTTTTTTACTGGAGAATACTTAAAAAGTCATTCTTAAACAGAATATAAACTTTACTTATTAAATAAAATACTGCCATAAAACCACAGGGAAATTATATTTTTAGTTGGAAAGCGTGAACGTGAAGCCTGACATGAAGTCCTGGACTGATTTTTATGTGTACTAAAATGAAAACCACTATACCAGAATGTAGGAGAGCAATATCAACAATCACTGAAGAGATGGTGGTTAATATTTGGGTGAGCCAGCAATGGGTCACTTTCTTAAAAATATGGAGTTTTATCTGTGGTTCTAGTTTCTTTCATTTTATTCCACGAAAAAATCAGACCAGGATTTTATGAACACCCTCTATAACTTAGTACACATGGTTTAGTTAGGTTAGTAAATTAAATAACTTAAAGGTAATAAGACTGCATGAGTAACTACTTAACAATATTAAAATTTTGTAATTAATTACTTGAAAATTCTGAAGTTGTGTAACAAAACGACATATCTGCTCTCTCCTCCAGTACAGTTTAAAATAAACTCTTCAGCATCGTGATATTGAACATGTACCTGTTTAAATAAACCTTAAAGCTGAGCAGATAAATTGAATTAAAATTAAAATTCCTCATTATACTAATTCCAGCAATACAGTAAGGGTTTACAAATATTTTACAAATTATCTTTATGACAAAGCAACTGAAAATTGGACTTAACCAGCGAAATAACAAGGTGAGTGTTGCCCAAAATTAGGACTGGATTACTGAATAGTTTTGATACATCAATACCCAATTTGTATTTTGTGCCAACCTTAGATTTCGTAGGTCTTATAGAACTAATTGACGGAGTAAAAAAGCCACTTCCCCCACGAGAGCATTTTCTTTAGACTCTTCGGAGATTGACAATTGAATTCGATATAAAAGTGCAGATACTGTTTCTGCTAATTTTGTAATGCCCACTCCCACTGTGTCAAACTTCCCTTTAGCATTGGTCCTTCTCTGAATCATCCAGAGTCAACGTTGATATCTCTACTATGCTTGGATAGTTGAGGATAATTACTGGTGTGATAGTTGAGGTCTGGCCAACACAGGAACAAAAACGATAATCCTAAAAAAGGGTGAAATGTCACCTTACGTCACCCAATCCCTAAACGTTCTCTTTCTTTTAATTCCCTCCATAATATGTTTTTGGAGGGTAAAAATTTAAAATCGAAGGCTCACTTGCCCGCAATGTGCCATTGGGTATTATTTATACTAATAGATATAATAGGTAGATTGATAGATAGATATAATAATTATAAACTAATTATTTATCCAGTATTTAATAAAAACCAGTGACTTACTTTCAATGCAAAAATCATAATGGGTTGGTAGTCGTAAATCTGTCATAAACGTATATTTTGTTTATCCTATTCATAAATAAGTTCATAATTTTTAGTTGGCTAAAAATGTAATAACAGAAACATTTGCACTTCCGCAGACGCCCAGTGGAAATGTCGAATGAAAAAATCTATATAAAATATCAATATAGGTTAATGTTTTAATATTTCGAGATAAATATATCGGATCAAATCGAAACAACTGACATATTATAACCGTAATAATATATGTTTACAACACCGAAAAAAACACTTTATTTCCACCTTCATATCATCGTTACAAACTCTGTGCATTTCATTGTTGTATAATTAAACTACGATTTTTCGAAAACTCGACGCAGATCATTTATCACGATACCTCTATAAAAGAGAAGTGAGAATGTCAGGGAGAGATTCATTTCTAATTTTTTTAAAGCAACTAAAATCGTATATCTGGGAAATTAAAATTGCAAATGTTTCATGTTATTTATGCTAGTTTATTTTTTCTAGTTTCCAGTTAATAAAAGTACTTGTATTTATTGCGAAACATTAATAATCGAATGAAAATAATATATTATGTACATCGATATTTTATATCGATTATTTACATTCGATTGTTCCACCGGGCGTCTGCAGAAGTCCAACCCACGAAACAATGCAGGAGTTTATTCACTATAGTAATCATTTTACATAGAGGTATGATCTGCTTCCCTTTTCCATTGTGATGACAATGAAAGGATAAACTCAAATCTTTTTTTATTAAATTTTTACAAAGGAAGTTCAACTTAAATATTTATGACCCTTCCAGTGTAAGGCACTTCAATTGGGTTTTTTCCTTTATAAGATTACCCACATTTTTATTTAAAATTTCATTTTTTGAAAATGGGTCTTTTTTAATTAGTATAACAATGCTTTGTTTTCAGAACCCATGTTAATATTACAGAATCAATTTCGAAAATACGGATCAAGTCGAACATCATTCGGTTCGATTATTTCCAAACCTATTTTTCTTGTTTTGATTTGTCCGATATTTACTTTTCACTTTTAACATCACAGTTTTCGATTGCTAATATAAAATAATTTGTAGTATTTATAATTTATGTATTGTGAAGACTTGGGAGTTAAAATATCTTTATCATGTACAAAGTTAAGAAGGAGCTAGTTAAATTGCTTACCGAGAGAGCGGGTGAACAAGATTCTCTAGAAATACCAAATTTGCATAATAACATGATTACTGAATGTTTTCAATCTCCTTGATTGAGTCTTTCTTGTTCCTAATCTCCTTAGTTTAAAAAATATATAGTGGGTCATAAAGTATATTTTTTCCAAGAAAATACTCGTTTTACTGTACATTGTTTTGTCCATTGTTAAAAGTAAATATTTATACAAAAGTTATCATACATTTACGATGTTATTCTTGTGGGTGGTTCAGGGAAGACAAAACAATTTTTTCTCTCGATTCGAGGGTGGGGTTTATATCCAGCATTTGCTAAATTAACACAACGTAAAACTGGAAACATTTAAGGCAATTGTTTGGTTTTGCCTTTTCTGAGTTTGTTTAAGGAGAAAACTTTGTATGTTTTGTGGCAAACTGAATTTATTTTACAACAACGATTTTCTATAAAATACTTATATTAAAAATGGCAGCCAGTTTTTTTTCAATAAGGATGCCAATATAGAAGAAAATACATCTCAAAAATGTTTAAAAAAATAAAATAAAAACATTCAAACAAAAAAATACTTGAATCAGTTTATTCTACGACATAAAGGGGGACTTCCAGCCCTGACATGTAGATTTTATCAGTACTGTTGAACTCATACTGTAACGGCTCACTCCTTGCTTTGCTTGCTTTGCATACGTTCTACCCACAGATGTATAGTCTATGAGGACGAGCAAAGTAAGGCGAAAAGAAGCTGCCAACCTCTTTTTTTAGAAAGGAAGGAAGAAGATTAATATCTGGAATTGTACTCTCCAAATGTCGTTATTGTTTTATATTAAAACTGTAACAGAAATAACCAAAACGTATTCCG
The DNA here is from genome assembly GCA_963675035.1 of Allygus modestus. Lineage (NCBI taxonomy): Eukaryota > Metazoa > Arthropoda > Insecta > Hemiptera > Cicadellidae > Allygus > Allygus modestus. Next base: position 139,886,672 of record OY776116.1, read on the forward strand.
CAGGTAAGCCTGCTTTAAACTTTTAATTGGCTAAAGCTCTAAACCTATATTTACTCAGTCTGAAACTGTGGGAGGATATTCTACAAACTGTTTCCTTTCGATGAATAACAGTTTATATTTACTTACAGAGCAAGCTAAAAAAGCGTGTTACATGAAATTATTATTAACGATGGATAAAACTTGTGATTTTGAGACAGTTTACTTCTTGACTATTTTGTTAGGGAAAATTCCAAAAAATACAAATTTCTTAAATTTACATTTAAATCCCAAAAATAGCATGAATGGATAGTGTAAAATGTTTAAGTTGCTCACCATATCGTAAAATGGTCGTAGAAAGGTTCCGACAAAAATACGCTAAAGCTTGCAGGAGGTTCCTCTTTTTAATTTCAATGTAATTCTTATATTTTTTATACCAATGGTGGCCCAGCTAAAATGAACACCTTGTATACTGTATAGATAATCAATAAATCACTCACTTTTAATTATTTATTTTACCTTTTTAATCTTAAAGAACAGCGAAACACAATCGTAAATAAAATGATTCCACCGTTACATCGATAATAGTTGTGTTGAGACTATTTATAAACCTAGACGCACGATTTATAACTGTGATAAATAGCCAGACAATGCCACGTTTATAGTGGTAATAACCAATGGTTTGAAAGAGCATCCCTACTAAAACTCTATAATATGGAGTAATGTGAATGTAGGCGAACATACATCAAGCAAGATCTCTCTATTGTCTCTTTTCATTTGAAGCCAGATGTATTGTGTGTCAGTCCCCACAAATGTATTTGTAATGTTATTAAGAAAATAATTCCTAATATTTTTATCACAACGCAGGACAACGTTTGTTTCATTAAATTTATATACTAAATTTGATAATCAAATCAAATCACATGCTCAGCTGATTACATTAATAATTTAATATTTTTTTACTTTACCATTTAATTTAATTAATGGCCTAAGGAGAGATAGTATCGAAAAACTGATATTCCCCTCCATTGTCTCGCCGGGAACTTTCATTCAAGTACACGGTTTATGGGTATCGGACTTATGGTTTTCTCAAAGATTCCTAGGGTGGTTTGGAATTATATTATAATAAACTATAGACCTCCTCGTTTAGTTTACAACAGCCGTAAAAAAATCCTTCCATAGGTTTCTTGATAACACGCCCACTTCTTGTTTTTGGTAGAACATTAGACCCGGAGTGAAAGTTCACAATGTTGTCCATCTATTTTTGTAAAATAAATGAGATGGTTAACAACTTGTTCAGACATCTAATCTGATCACCACTTAGAGGGAGAAAATGTTGATAATCTGCGGTTCTCAGGGTAAAAGCTCACGTCACAGGATCTGATCACCACTTGGAGGGAGAAAATGTTGATAATCTGCGGTTCTAAGAGTAAAAGCTTACGTCACAGGATCTGATCACCACTTGGAGGGAGAAAATGTTGATAATCTGCGGTTCTAAGAGTAAAAGCTCACGTCACAGGATCTGATCACCACTTGGAGGGAGAAAATGTTGATAATCTGCGGTTCTAAGAGTAAAAGCTCACGTCACAGGATCTGATCACCACTTAGAGGGAGAAAATGTTGATAATCTGCGGTTCTCAGGGTAAAAGCTCACGTCACAGGATCTGATCACCACTTGGAGGGAGAAAATGTTGATAATCTGCGGTTCTAAGAGTAAAAGCTCACGTCACAGCATCTGATCACCACTTGGAGGGAGAAAATGTTGATAATCTGCGGTTCTAAGAGTAAAATCTCACGTCACAGGATCTGATCACCACTTAGAGGGAGAAAATGTTGATAATCTGCGGTTCTCAGGGTAAAAGCTCACGTCACAGGATCTGATCACCACTTAGAGGGAGAAAATGTTGATAATCTGCGGTTCTAAGAGTAAAAGCTCACGTCACAGGATCTGATTACCACTTGGAGGGAGAAAATGTTGATAATCTGCGGTTATAAAAGTAAAAGCTCACGTCACAGGATCTGATCACCACTTGGAGGGAGAAAATGTTGATAATCTGCGGTTCTAAGAGTAAAAGCTCACGTCACAGGATCTGATCACCACTTGGAGGGAGAAAATGTTGATAATCTGCGGTTATAAAAGTAAAAGCTCACGTCACAGGATCTGATCACCACTTGGAGGGAGAAAATGTTGATAATCTGCGGTTCTAAGAGTAAAAGCTCACGTCACAGGATCTGATCACCACTTGGAGCGAGAAAATGTTGATAATCTGCGGTTATAAAAGTAAAAGCTCACGTCACAGGATCTGATCACCACTTGGAGGGAGAAAATGTTGATAATCTGCGGTTCTAAGAGTAAAAGCTCACGTCACAGGATCTGATCACCACTTGGAGGGAGAAAATGTTGATAATCTGCGGTTCTAAGAGTAAAAGCTCACGTCACAGGATCTAGTTAGTAATGAAAATGATCTAATGATGAAGGCTGTTTTAATTTGTATCACCAGTATCATCAAGTTTGTGGTTACAGTTTCTATTTCTAGAACTTGATACATCTACTGTTTGACCTTTTAAATTATGCTGTGAACAGTTATTACAAAGTTGCGCAAGATCGATCTCCAAAACGTTATTAAAGTACAATAACACGCGGAATTCCCCTTTGTTACTATAATGTTAAATCTCATTAACTTCAATCAATACCTCTCCTACAAGTGAAATAGTTGTACCTGTATACCCTGTATACCTGTATACTTTGAATGAGTAGGTTCAACAAGTTTCCGTGGAATATATTGATTACATTTGCTCTTACTTATAATTGTTACTGAAGTGCCAATATCTTCTTGAAACTCTACATTGTTTCCTTCAGTTTTAAAGTTTATATATTTTGTTTTATATAATATTTTCTTATTTGCATAACATCAGACAGAGTGTCACATAAAAAGTAATACCATAGAATGCAGAGTATCACCAGCATGAAGCCCAAGATAGCTTCTTTTTTCTATTTTCTGATTTTGTTTAGTTTTTTATTTCAGATTCTTTTAATGAATTCTCATTGTTCATTAAGAAAGATAATGTTATCTTTAAAACCACAATAACTCTGTTTCACATTCCTGAATTTACAAACAGATGTCTCATAATTTGTAAAACTGCAGCCTTACTTATTGTTCCATATGGAGAACTACATTTTTTTTTATTTGTCACTTGAAAGCGAAGCAACTGAGTTTGATGCAAAGAACTCTGAACTCTGAGAACTCTGAGATTATCCGATTATGTAATTTAACTCTCTTGGCCAAATATTTTAGTTTTAGATTATAACTTTGTACAACACATATCAAAATCTACAAATGACCTTCTTGATTCAAGATTACTGTTCATATAATCGTTCATACACATATTATCCTTGGTAATCCAAGAGGTAAAGGGTTTTTCACCTTCTGATTGATTGTACAGTGTTAGTTTATTATCTCTTAAATCACGCCTTCCTGGTTAATTTACTTGTGTTGAATGGCTAAATTTTTTAACTTGTCATTAACACCACAACATGGTTACTTTTCAGAGTATAAACACAACTGTCTTCTCCACCATTTGACATGTATAATAATAATATTTCTCAATAAAACCATATTTCAATATAACCTACTGGTTGTTTCTATAATCTTGCCGCAATTATATGTTCTATCTTCATGAATTAATAAAGATCATTTTGTAGTTTGACTACATTTTATTTTTAAACTATACGTTTCCAAAACTAAATAAACAGCAAGTGTAAAAATTGAATCGGTCATAATGTCATAAGTAAATGAATTACTAAAAGAGTATGCTACAATTACATAGACAACAAGGTGAACCACTTGGAAACTTTTAAACAACTTTGTAAGTCCTTAATTGAAACAAAACTTGTCGTACAAACTAAAACACTTTTACTAAACTGTAGGGAAATTAGGGTTTTAATCAGTAACAGTGAAGGTGGGCCACAACGGCTTACAATTTCCATTGGCAGTAAAGTGAGATTACCCTTTGTTACATTGTGCTCTTATCTGCTCTAAAATAAATATAGATAATTCAAGAGCTTTACACTCTTTTAGGTCCTACAATAAGATTCGTAAATTAAAATTATAATATTACTGACGATTGTTTATTTTTATTTTGACACTTTTATAAAAAAAATTCAATTTTAAGCATTTAATAGTTCCACAATTGGTGGGACTTATGATAGTTGTTTTAGCAAATTTCCCCTATAGGGAAGAATCTATTACCGTAGACCGGGTAAGACCTAGGCCCGGTACCATGATAACTTTTCGTTTTTAGGCCCCCATATGCCAAAATTACCATTCGTTCAAATTCAATATATATGATAAAGCTTTTAACAATGATAAATATATATATGTATGTGTGTGTGTGTGTGTGTGTGTGTGTATGTGTGTGTGTGTGTGTGTGTGTGTGTGTGTGTGTGTGTGTGTGTGTGTGTGTCCGTTGGCAAGATAACTTTCGTAAAAATGATCCGATCTTGATGAAATTGGTATGAACGTGTCTATTTTCATGAGTTCGAGAACCAGACAGTCGCTCTACGTTAAGGGGGGTTTTGGGGGGGGTTTGTACCCCAAAAAGGTTTTTTTTTAACTTCTTACATATAATTCATTTTAAACCCAAATTTTGGTTTACACCATTAAATTATACCATTATTCTATGGTGATATTGAGAATGCTAAACACAGTACGTTGTCCAATGTTAATATTATAGAGAATAAGTAAAATTGTATATCTCGCTTATTAATGAACATATATTTAAAAAAAACTTGGTATGTGGCTTTATATGGTTGGGTTTTAATGCTATTTGTATACAAAACTCATTTTCTGTGGTCCCCATGGCAGCAAACCTGCGTACTCAGCAGCTATAATGTTATTCTTATGGAGAATAATAAACATGTGATATCTTGCTTCTTTATGAACATAAATTGATAAAACTTGGTATATTGCTTAATCTGGAGGTAAAAACCAGATTTTGTTGTCCTTGATGCAGCAAACCTGCATACTCAGTCCTAATTTTTTTTGTTATGGGGAATAAATAACATATCATATCTCGCGTATTTATTAATATACTTTAATTTAAGTTGGAAAGTGGCTTCATGACTCAGTGAAGTACCATTAGAAATTCGCTGAGTATGCAGGTTTGCTGCAACCAGGGTATTTTATTATTATTGTAACTCAGTACTTTAAAATTTGACTCTCTTAAAGCTTTTAACAATTATAACGTTTGTACCTTGGAAAACAAAATGCATTAAGTTGATTAATTTTACGCCTTACTTATTGAACACATTGGTACTGCTTTTTCTAGAGGAGAAAACTCACCAAGGAAACTATTAAAAAAGGTATGGTATAAAACAATTGTATGTTAATAAAGATATAGTAGCACTTTAAAAACGTTTTACTAATATTTTCCATGTACAGGCAACCCACTTATTCTAAATGTATAAAGGTATAATTAACAAAACACCCTGGTTAAATAGGTGTTTGTTAAATGTCGAAAACTCCATCTTATAAATCGATACATTCACTTAACAACTCCATTTGTAACAGCTGGGAGGCTGGTAACGAGAAAGCTGCTAACGATGTATCAGTTTTACACTTCAGTGGGAAAGAAACTCATTACTGTACACCGCCTTTGGGGTAAGGTGATTTATAACAGTGTTTGAATTAATAGTCAAGCTGACTGCAGGGAATTGGATTATAAAGAGCTCTCTTAACACTGTTTTTTCTTTGTTTCATCAGGTTTCGTTTTATACCGGTTTCCAAAAGTTACTGACCTAAACTTCACAAGGTAATTCTATTAGTCAAAACAAAAAATCAACATTTAAAATATTCCTATCTTTGTTAGTTTTCTTTCTATCTATCAGTATGTGTCAATTTGAAGTATCAGACCAGATATTTCTTTGCATTAGTGATATACACTGTATACAAAAATTTAATAAACTTAATTTCCTGTTTCAAAATGGCGACCATTTAATTTTTTCCATTTTTTTTTTAATTTGAAAAATTATCAAACAAATATGCAAAGTTTAAATCTGAATCACATACCACTAAAAGGGGAAACAAATTTTCATAAAAACAACAAACAGATAGGCAGAAAGCTAAGCAAACTAGGACTATACATAGCATGATGAATCTTTTTTGTTTTTACCTATAGAAGAACATCATGCAGTTTGCGTTAGTAATTTCTGGGCACCTTGAATGTTGAGCAAACTATGTTTTTACCTATAGAAGAACATCATGCAGTTTGCGTTAGTAATTTCTGGGCACCTTGAATGTTGAGCAAACTATGTTTTTACCTATAGAAGAACATTATGAAGTTTGCGTTAGTAATTTCTGGGCACCTTGAATGTTGAACAAACTATGTTTTTACCTATAGAAGAACATTATGAAGTTTGCGTTAGTAATTTCTGGGCACCTTGAATGTTGAACAAACTATGTTTTTACCTATAGAAGAACATCATGAAGTTTGCGTTAGTAATTTCTGGGCACCTTGAATTTGAAGAAACTATTTTTGTTACCTATAGAAGAACATTATGAAGTTTGCGTTAGTAATTTCTGGGCACCTTGAATGTTGAACAAACTATGTTTTTACCTATAGAAGAACATCATGAAGTTTGCGTTAGTAATTTCTGGGCACCTTGAATGTTGAACAAACTATGTTTTTACCTATAGAAGAACATTATGAAGTTTGCGTTAGTAATTTCTGGGCACCTTGAATGTTGAACAAACTATTTTCTTACCTATAGAAGAACATTATGAAGTTTGCGTTAGTAATTTCTGGGCACCTTGAATGTTGAACAAACAATGTAGTAATCGACCTATTTCAAAATCATTTTACGAAGTTAGTTTGGTAAAAATATAATTAATAATATACTAGTATATTAGGAAAAATACTTGCTTGGCTTATACAACTCCTCCCTTCTTTGGAAAGAGTCCAATTTCACTTCCTTCCGGTAGGTTCCGGCAACATATTGATTTGATTTATTACATGTTATCTTTTAATTCACAGTAGAGAGTGAAGATTTCACTTAGGATTCTTTACTTAAAGCTTTAAGGAGATGTAACATGCCACAAAATAAGGATGGACTTAATCGTCTTAGACCTGTAAACCGAGTTTAAATGTGACAATAAGTCTCACAAGAAATTTTAAAATGCAATCAAATTTTGACACAATATGCTATGTGATCTGAAATCCAAAATAAGGACTTTATTGTATTATTTAGGATTAAATCCAAGCTTTTCAGCTATTACACAAATATTGGAGGAATGTTCCACTCAAAACAATAATTCTAGAGGTTATTCAATACGATAATCATTTTATATCATGAATAGCCTCTTTCCTTATCAATTATTACAAGAATGAATGGGGAAATTCATACCTTTTGTTATAAAATCTTCACAAAGCAATTTTAACTTAAATATTTATGATCCCCAGTCAAAAGTTGTTTAATTGAGCGGAATTATTGTATTATTTAGAAAAATTACGAAATTGTATGTTAAATATCTATTACTATTAGGTAATTGTTGTTTTTTTTGCGAATTGTAACGATCGTTCCTGAATATAGGACTGTGAGGGTTAGATTCCAAACCTATATTTATTTTGTTAGTTTTCAATGTTTTAGATAATTATAATAGTTATAATCGTATTTTAATGTTATAATTTAATCAACCAGATCAATTATCAATTCACAATCTAAACCGATCCAGGGGCTTTATTTAAAAAAATTGTTAATATTACATTTCATATCTAGGGCCAAAAGTGACGCTTTTCGATATGAGCTTAGTTAAACAATGAGCAAGGATTGAAAAGCCAGTTTTGGCCCGTGTGATATTTTCCGTCATACTGCATAATATATTAAGCGAACTGCTTCACAAAACTAAAATTGTACAACTTTTTTACCTTTAAAAGTTTGCTCCTAACATGACTTCCAACTTCCAACTTGATCTTGCTATTTAAAACAAACAGCTGTTTCAGATGTATTCAACTATCATACAATCGATTACTTACAATCCACGTCCACAAGTTTGCAGCCTTACTGAACTCGACATCAGCTGATTCTTTTTTCCCTGGGGCTAAAGAACTACTTTAGCTCCCCGAATGTAGCCATTTTCGAAGGAGTATGACGAAAACTTTAAAATACACTCACGTTTCATCACGCTCAAGAGAATCTCATGAACTAATCATTAGTCGATTACACTTGTTCGTAAACTATTTGCCTGGTTTTTTGGTTTTACATAAAACGGGAATCGGTGGCTAGAAAAAAAGTTACATTGTGTTAGCCAATGTCTCATTGCGTTAGGCAATGTTTCATCGTAAAGGTTTAATAATTTAATTCCTTTAAACCACAGTATAACTTTAAAATTGGTCTTATTAAATTAATTTTTAGGACTAAAAGAACAAAAGGATCTCCAGAAAGACCAATTTTACATATTTTGACTAAAACAATTCTAAATTTTCTTTCAAGAAAATGTAAAATAATCATCGAGTTGCTAAAACTATATTTATGTAAACAGTACAAAGAATTCAAAACAAGTTTTGCCCAACTCCCGAGGGTGGCTTTATACTCTATTTGCTAAATTAACCTTACGTGAAACTGCAAGCGCTTGAGTTTATCTGTTTGGTTTTGCTTTGGTGGGTCTGATTATAGAGTAATTTGTATATATATAAACATGTTTAGGGAAACATAATTGTTGATTTTCAGCTATTTTCATGAAAAAGAGTACTAGTAAAAATGATGAAGCTTTGTTAGTAAAAAATATAACTTTTTTTGTAAATCACATAAACCGTCTTTCCTCAATAGTAAAGGTCTTTCCTCAATAGTAAAGGTCTTTCCTCAATAGTAAAGGTCTTTCCTCAGTAGTAAAGGTCTGTCCTCAATAGTAAAGGTCTTTCCTCAATAGTAAAGGTCTTTCCTCAATAGTAAAGGTCTTTCCTCAATAGTAAAGGTCTTTCCTCAATAGTAAAGGTCTTTCCAATATATATTTTGTCCAAACAGAATTACCACCTTGAATGAACTAAGGAAAATCTAGAGAACGGCTTGTTATTTTAGATAAACTTTTCAAAATTCATTCTTTTGATGAGTACGTTACAAGACATAATTATTATTTTAATTAACTAATAAAAATTATACAGAATGAACAGATATAAAAAAAAATACCCCCGACGCAGCAAACCTGCATACTAAGCGAATTTCCAATGGAGATAAATAACTTAATATTTCATAAAGCCACTTACCAAGTTTCATAAATACCCCCGTAGCAGCAAACCTGCATACTCAGCGAATTTCCAATGGAGATAAATAACTTAATATTTCATAAAGCCACTTACCAAGTTTCATAAATACCCCCGTAGCAGCAAACCTGCATACTCAGCGAATTTCCAATGAATATATACGTATCTTAATACCACATAAAGCCACATACCAATTTTCATCAATATACATTCATAAATAAACGATTTATGACATTTTAATTATTCTCCATAAGAATAACATGGCGGCTGAGTATGCAGGTTTGCTGAAGGAAGGAAAACAAAAAATGGGGTTTTATACAAATATCAATACAACTCATTTAGGTAAAGCCACATACCAAATTTCATTAATTTATTTTCATAATTAAGGGAGATAACACGTTATTTATTCTCCATAAGAATAACATGGGGCTGAGTACGCAGGTTTGCTGCTACGGGAGCCTTTGGCAAAAAATGGTTTTTTTGAGCAAATATCAGTGGTCCACAACCAGATGAAGCCGTATACCAAGTTTCGTCAGTATACGTTCATAAATAAGCGAGATGTAAAATTTTTCTTTTCCTCCATAAGAATAACATTAGACAACGTACTGTGTTTAGCAATTTCAATATCTCGGTAACCAATTGACGTAGAGAAATGATCAAAATACCAAATTGTGTGTTTTTTTAAGCTGAATCCAATGGTAAAAACTAAAATTTGACTATTTCAAAAATTATATGTAAAAAATTCAAAAAACCCATTTTTGGGGTACAAAACCCCCCCAAAATACCCCTTCGGATAAAGCAATCTGGCTGGTTTTCGAACTTAAAGTCATAAATGTTGCTTTACACGTTTATACCAAATTTCATCAAAATCGGATAATTTTTACGAGAGTTATCGTGCTCACGGACACACATATATATATATATATATATATATATATATATATATATATAGATATATATATATATATATACAGTTTCGAACGAATGGTGTTTTTGGGGTCTGGGGACCTCAAAACGAAAAGTTATCATGGTCCCGGGCCTAGGTCTTACCATGCCGACTACGGTAATAGCTTCTTCCCTATAGGGGAAATTCGCTAAAAGGGATATTTATTATTACACATCCATTTAATCATTTTAATTGTCAACAAACACCTGTTATAAATCAGAGATAAATAAAAAAATCAAAACAAAAACGCCTTCATTCACGTACACTCATTCTCAGTACAAAACTGTTTTACAAACTCAACTCAACATAATGTACAAATAATTGAAACTAAAAATGAACAAACATTTTCAAGATTAACGTACTGTATATTACGAGTTTGTTTTCCACCGAAATGGAAAACTAATTAATTTTAGCAGTGGATTGTACGCAAGTTTTCGCATTTTCAAAAACTATTAATATAGAGATGTTCAAAATAATAACTTAGGCTGAATAATTAGTTAGGCTTAATAATCTAGTTTGAAAATAAAACTTCCTTTTTTACCCATTCTTAAATCCTATAAGTATTGGATTGATTGTTTACAAATTTTTTCCAAGTAGTACGAAGACAACAATCATTTTCTCAAATTTTATTTTTATTGTTAAAGTTTATCAATTCAAATCCCCAAATATATAAACATCTTCCACAAGATGAGCCACCTAAAACTTTTAATTGGATGAAACTTTGAGTTCATCTTTAATAACTTTTAAATGATAAGTTGTTTCGTTTTGTCAAAAAATATTTGTTCTGTTGGAACTCGGGGATGAGAATTTATTTTATGATTTAGTTAAATCCCATATGCAAGACTCGTTTTGTATAATGCTTGTTTTATACAATCAAGCTTTGTCTCTACCAATTATTTTCTATTTAATATAAGTTTAAAAAAATTAAAATTAATACATCTGGTTTCGGTAACCTAATTAATTATTTAGTTACACTGCAAGACCACTGTCACACTATTGAACTGGATGGATTGCTTTGTTTGCGAAACTATTTAAAGGTTTGATCCTATAATCAATTAAATGGTTTGGGATCGACGCTTTGGAATTAGGCAGGTACATAATTTACCGATAATCCTGGGATTTCCCTCGGTCTGTCTTATTGGTAATTTACTATTCTGTGATTAACATTTCCAGACTCGGTCTAACGAACTAAATTGTATAAATTGTCCGAGGAAAGTTAGCCGAATCTAATATGAATCATTCAGCTATTAGGTAGTCTGGATGAGTGAGGGAAATTCCCCACTCCCCATTGTTTTTGTTGTTGTTGTTGTTGTTGTTGTTGTTGTTGTCTGGTTGTCCGTCAAATCAACTGTTCGATTTGGTATCCCCGCAGACTGTAAGTGATTGAACCTAAATAAATTTAGGTTTATGTTTGTTCATTTAAAACATTTACAAATATTTTAATTCGGAAGTTGTTGGGAAGTCGGGAACGTTTCATAACCTCCAAGTATAGTACGTAAAGGACCTTTTTTACATAAACTTAGTAATTTGGCTGTTTCAAATCAGCATGGTTCTTATTTAAAATGTTTTTAATTTAGCTGATTCAGAAAGTCAATGTACAAAACGTAACGCTTTCATAAATACATTAGATGTAAAACCACTAATTTCACAAGGTCCAGGTCAGTTACTCGCTCGCTTTCAGTCCACTTCAGGCTAATACAAATATTTGGAAGTAGTCGATCCGTAAGCCATTTTATAGTTCTGATACGGAGTACACAACATAAAGTTTCAGAACGACAAGTACAGTCGGATCCAGAATTGTTGTGCACAGCGGCCGAGAACAGTTTTGAGGTTGCCTGTACTTTACGTTCTGTACCTTGAAATTGTGAAACAGATATATTTACAAGCAGTTTAAAAGAAGTGGATCCAGATTTGGTTTGGAGTGAAATCAAATTGTTGTTAAGTTTTGTACCTTTACGTTTTGAAACTGGATGTTTTGAAAACGGTTTTCATATACAACAAACTTGACGTTATGTAACTTGTCGTTGTGGAACCAAGCATTATTTTTAATAAGACCTTTACATTCTGTACCTTGACGATGTGAAATGGACCCTTAAAGTTATCCATTTTGTTGTAATAACATGAAATTGTAATGGGTTTACAGATGCAATACAATTTAATGTGTATTTATGTTAGTTCCTCCACACAGTATCAGTTTGAGCCTTCATAGGTTTTCCATGTATATACTACCATATTTCGGAAGCTTATCTTCAAATCAGATACGAAGAGGGTTACAACATTCAATGCATACGTAACATGGAGCAGATAAAGCAAATCCACTTATAAACGTAAAACGCTATATTTCCACACTATTGTCTCGAACACGACCTTCTTTTGAGTTTTCTTAAGTAAAACGGCCTTACGTATTACGTGTACTGACTAAACTTTGAATGCTGGTACAAAAATAAACCCCATCGCAGCAAACCTGCATACTCAGCGAATTTCCAATGGAAATATAAATGTCTTAATACTACCTAAAGCCACTTACCAAGTTTCATAAAAATATATTCACAAATACGCGATATATACAATTTTAATTATTCTCCATAAGAATAACATTAGGGCTGAGTACGGAGGTTTGCTGCAAAAAGGAACACAAAAAATGGGTTGTTATGCTAATATCAATATAACTCAACTAGGTAAAGTCGTATACCGGTTTTTAATAATTAATTTATGTTGATAATTAAGGGAGACAGAGCATTTAATTATTCTCCATAAGAATAACATGGGGGCTGAGAACGCAGGTTTGTTGCTACGGGTTATGGCAGTTCGAATCTATTTGTTCAAAAATTTTTTTTGAGCAAATATCAATAGACCACAACGAGATGAAGCCGTACACCAAGTTTCGTCAGTATACTTTCATAAATAAGCGAGATACACAATTTTTCCTTTCCTCCATAAGAATAACATTAGACAAGCTACTGTGTTTAGCACTTTCAATATCTCGGTAACCAGTTGACGTAGAGGAATGATACCAAAATATCAAAATACCAAATTGTGTGTTTTTTTAGACTAAATCCAATAGTAAAATCTAAAATTGGACTATTTCAAAAATTATATGTAAACAATTTTAAAAAAACCGTTTTTGGTGTACAAAACCCCCCCAAAATACCTCTTCGGATAGAGCGATCTGGCTGGTTTTTGAAAAGTCATAAATGTTGCTTTACACGTTTATACCAAGTTTCATCAAAATCGGATCGTTTTTACAAGAGTTATCGTGCTCACGGACACACACACACACACACACACACACACACACACACACACACACACACACACACACACACACACACACACACACACACACACATATATATATATATCGAACACCATTCGTTCGATACTGTATATATATATATTTATATTTTTATTTTTTGGATATATATATATTTAAAAAAATATATATACATATATATATTCAAAAAATATATATACATATATATATATTTTTAATATATATATATCCAAAAAAATATAAATATAAATATATATATACAGTATTGAACGAATGGTGTTTTGGGCCTAGAAAACTGCGTACTCATACCTAATGTTATTCTTAAGGAGAATAACGAATATTTTAAATATCGCTTATTTATGATTATATTTCTTATGAATCCTGGTAAGAGGCTAAAATGTTATTACGACATGTATTCGCTGTCATTGGAAATTCGCTGAGTACGCAGGTTTGCTGCGACGGGGGTATTTTATTTTATTTTGTAGGGGTCTCAAGTTCAGACGTTAGTAAAGTAAACTGATGAATCAATTTTTGTCACATTTTGAGTTAACTTAAATTATAATGAATTAATATGATAACAAAATAATTTCTAAAAAACTATTTTTAGAACGTCGATTCAATTTTATTTGGAAAAATGTTTTTATTTTAAACATTATAACCATCGGACGTGACCTTTTTTATATTTTTAACTAAGAAAAATTCTAACAAGAAAATTATTTTTTATAGGACCCCAATTACTTCATCTCCGTATTACCTTGATAGAGTAATTTGCAAAAAGTAGAAGTTAAAATCTGTTATAGCAATTATCTGATTGAATTTCAAGTTATGTATTTAATTGTAATCACATTACTTCCGTTTACATTTTAGCATTTAACCTCGTGTTCAACAACAGGATTCGGTGAAAGTGAGACATTCCTGAGAACATTCCCCTTAACGTGGCGCCAATCCCCAAATATCCATAAATGTGACATAACATTAGAGTAGTACGTGTTCGTAACAGAATTGTAGTCGATGGAATTGTTCTGCATATATCAATTTATACCATTATAACTCTTAAATAATTCAATATTTTGTTATAGTACGTTGTTTGTTTGATAAAGACAGGAACCAGATGGCATTGCATTTTATATTATAAGATTTTGTAAACATTCAAAAATATGTTCAACAATAGACTTTTACACTCCCACGAAGAACACTCCTGAAGAATCCACGCTAGATTTACCCCCTTGTTCTCTCTAAGTTTAATTCGCTAGTTTGTTTTGACATAATTTCATTTCATGTACAAATAAAAGTTGTTTTGTTAATTGTAACTCCCGTCTCATCATTTCGCAAGTTTAAGACATAAATTAGTCCCGCATCAACAGGAATCCCAACTCTATTCTGGAATCTGAACTTTGATCAGACAAATACCTTAACTTGTACTATCAAACCGTATTTGCAAAGCAACCCAGGAGAATTTATTGTGAATGTTACAAATTTTGAGAAATATAAATTATTAATATGAAATTAAAGCGGAATTTTGTTTGTCCTTTTAACTTCTGCCATTTTCTAGAATACAAGTAAGAGTAATTTTATTTTCTTGTTTGAAACAGTTTAGTGTAGATTTGTATTTTTTATCTGGGGGGTGAGCTTTGCTCGGTTAAGGTCAGTTAGTTTGAATAGATTCCTTGGAGTAATTTTTCCCCACGTTCCCATAACGATAAACAGATTTGATTAGCTTATCCTATTTTCTACATGTTTAAGGTCACTCTAGTTGTTATTATAGCTAATTGTCCATTAAGGTAGTATTTTGATTATATGTCCCTTTAATTTCATTTGGTTATGACCATTCTAAATATCATCTTCATCTAGTAGTTTTAGTCACTGTTTTCAAGAAACCACACGTTAAACAAACTACATGAGTATTTGAAAGTTCATTGATTGAACTTAATAAGCTGTTATAATTCTTTTCTTTTGATTTTAAACTCCATAAACCCAGTATTAATTTCTTTGAACTTTTCAAATTAGTTGTTTTACATTATTTGATTTTCCTGGGTATGAGACCTAACTGGACCTTATTATTAAACCAGAAGTGAGTTAATTACAACTTCTGAGGGAACAGGGAAATCGATAAGGCCGTTTTTGAGATCGGAGGTGCAATCAATCAAGCAAGCAAGCAAACCTTACTTATATTAGAGAGTAGGATCTACAAACTAATAAAAAATGGAAATATTTTATCATAAACCGTTATGAAAGTGTTTGATTACGATGAAACATTAGATCATAAGATATTCAATATTTAATCAAAGATTGGTGTTTACGGTTACTCCAACCATTCAACTCACATTCGGTCTGAAACTTCAGAAACAACGAAAGATATTCGAGACGCTTCGCCCGCCTTTAGACACATCTGAGGCTTCCGAGTTGGATAAAAACCTCTTTCAATCCCTTCCACATTTCTCTGTTACGCGTTTTGTGTCCTTTAACAAGATTAGATTTGTTATTCAACGATACATCTGATGTATGTTGAAACCTATATGTTTTTTAACATATTAACACTAAATACTAAGCACATTTGATTACTTTATAAACTAAAAATATGAGCAGGGAATCTCGGTAGCCTAAACATTTGCGTCTTGGACTTCGGTTCATGGGGTCACGGGTTCAAATCCCGGAGTGTCCACGAAAATATGAGGCGTTCGGACCGCTTTCCCTTAAATGCTTTTGTGTGCTCATAACAAAAAATCTTTTGACGTTGAAAAACAAAAAAAATTGGAACATCCATATGATTTGATAGGTTGAAAACAGTCTTACTCTGGTCAATACAACACTTACAATACAATACAGTTGGCAAAACAAGTTTTGTTTTAGTTTAACAATATGTAGTAATTACAACTTTACAAGACTCCAAACATTATTTACACTTATACTATGCTTCCATATTAGACGTTAAATATTAATCAAGTCAATAGCTTTTGATCAGTTACACAGGTCATCGTCAATTCCAATTAGAGAATGAATTACTGGACGTACTAGTTTTAATGGTTAATACAAAACTGTCAGTTTCTTAAATGTTACCTTTTACTGTGAACTATCATTAGTCATTTTTATCAAAAGTTAAAAGTATATTTTTAAATACTTTCAATATTTTAAACTCAATTTGGGATTAAAAGAACAAAAAATCTACACTTTATTTTACCATGAATCGATGGAAAGAGGAGACAATTTATTTTCCTGTTCTTAAAACTATATCAACTACATAAACTCAATTTTTGAATTTTGTTTCTAGAAATTCTTAAATATGAAAATGTATAGATTACAAAGTCTAAGTACTGCGTCATAAATCCCAGAGCTAGGCTCGACCCTAAACTCAGTGACCTGAAACCCTTTATGTGTGCAATAAGTCACAGTGCGGCCGATGTCTCGACAGCCACAAACGTCACGATCGTTAACAGTTCTGTCTCCGGTCCATTTGATTCTTTTGAGTCTCGTCCTCCGATTGTCTTTGTCTTTATTCCGTTGTTTCTTAAACGGTAACGAATATCGATGTAAAAAAGGGATACAATATAACGATATTTTACATCGATTTTCTATTCATCTTTTCATTAATAATAAAAGTTTATTATCAGTCAGCACTACAATTAGTTATGCAAAAGACATGGTTAAGAAATAAATTCAATTATTTCAAATATAAATTGTACAATAAAACAAACAATAGACTACTCATCCAGTCCCTAGCAAATAACTTGACTATCGATGTTACGCAAGTATTAAAAATATCGTAAGTTATATCGATTCAATGTTATACATAATCTAGCTTTACAAGTAGGCCTAAAACCTAAATATAATAGTCTATTGGACATAATGAATCTTCGTATGTCTCTGATTACACAGTCTTATGCCTAACTCTGTAAAAAAACGTGATATAACATTAGAGTGTTACGTGTTCGTAACAGAATTTTAGACGATGGAAGCCCAAACCAATACACCAATGTTTCGAATGTTTTTCTTACATATGGAATTATGTTGATTGGAAAGTATTCGTTATACGCCAATCTATGGATTGTCTTTTTTAATTGTTTTTTTTTTTATTATTCTTGTTTACTATTTATTTTATTTTTATTTTTATTTGTTTACTATTTGTGAATTTGAATACATAGTTTTTAGTTAAAACCCTTATTTGGAAAATATAATTGAAGTGATGATCATACCAAATAATATCGTTCACTATACATAAATTTTCTTCCAAGGCAGTACGTAATTGCTTTAAGATTATAGCTTTATACGAAGGTCGGGTAGCCGTATTGCAGAAAGCTAGATTGGTCTGTGGCATATAACGACAGCTCTCGTCTTTCCCTCGCCACCGCAGATCCCCTTATAATCCCTCTAAGTACAGCACAGACAATCGATATCATCCCTCTAAAGAAACCTCAAATTGTGCTTGTTTCATCCATAGTTAATACCTCTTTATATCATGGTAGAATTTAATACCTACGTTATTACTAAAACCAAAGTGCGCCGGGTACGATCGTGGTAGGTTACATTTAAACACAAATGATTCATTCAATATTTTCAAATAAATAATACAGAAGCAGCATATGTTAGTTTTTTTATTTAAGGTTATCCACTATCTTTGTTCGCCCACGTTAAAAAGCAAAATCTAGCCTCAAACTAAATCTGAGATCATGATAACACAAAGGTCATCTTTTAATTCGCTTTTTGACAAATATATATTACAAATTTCTGTATTACTCTCTTTGGTTTGTTTAATCATCAATCATTCTTAATGTTTAAACAAATGTCTTAACGGTTTTTCTCATTTAATTTGAAGCCTGTGACTGGCTCCCGGTTCTAACAAAGATTGGGTCTCTGTTAGGGGATGAAACACTCTCAATTTAGGTGGGTCTCTGTTAGGGGATGAAACACTCTCAATTTAGGTGGGTCTCCGTTAGGGTATGAAACACTCTCAGTTTAGGTGGGTCTCTGTTAGGGGATGAAACACTCTCAATTTAGGTGGGTCTCTGTTAGGGGATGAAACACTCTCAATTTAGGTGGGTCTCTGTTAGGGGATGAAACACTCTCAATTTAGGTGGGTCTCCGTTAGGGGATGAAACACTCTCAATTTAGGTGGGTCTCCGTTAGGGGATGAAACACTCTCAATTTAGGTGGGTCTCCGTTAGGGGATGAAACACTCTCAATTTAGGTGGGTCTCCGTTAGGGGATGAAACACTCTCAATTTAGGTGGGTCTCCGTTAGGGGATGAAACACTCCCAATTTAGGTGGGTCTCCGTTAGGAGATGAAACACTCTCAATTTAGGTGGGTCTCTGTTAGGGGATGAAACACTCTCAATTTAGGTGGGTCTCTGTTAGGGGATGAAACACTCTCAATTTAGGTGAGTCTCCGTTAGGGGATGAAACACTCTCAATTTAGGTGGGTCTCCGTTAGGGGATGAAACACTCCCAATTTAGGTGGGTCTCCGTTAGGAGATGAAACACTCTCAATTTAGGTGGGTCTCTGTTAGGGGATGAAACACTCTCAATTTAGGTGGGTCTCTGTTAGGGGATGAAACACTCTCAATTTAGGTGGGTCTCCGTTAGGGGATGAAACACTCTCAATTTAGGTGGGTCTCCGTTAGGGGATGAAACACTCTCAATTTAGGTGGGTCTCTGTTAGGGGATGAAACACTCTCAATTTAGGTGGGTCTCCGTTAGGGGATGAAACACTCTCAATTTAGGTGGGTATCTGTTAGGGGATGAAACACTCTCAATTTAGGTGGGTCTCTGTTAGGGGATGAAACACTCTCAATTTAGGTGGGTCTCCGTTAGGGGATGAAACACTCTCAATTAAGGTGGGTATCCGTTAGGGGATGAAACACTCTCAATTTAGGTGGGTCTCTGTTAGGGGATGAAACACTCTCAATTTAGGTGGGTCTCCGTTAGGGGATTAAACACTCTCAATTTAGGTGGGTCTCCGTTAGGGGATGAAACACTCTCAATTTAGGTGGGTCTCTGTTAGGGGATGAAACACTCAATTTAGGTGGGTCTCCGTTAGGGGATGAAACACTCTCAATTTAGGTGGGTCTCCGTTAGGGGATGAAACACTCTCTATTTAGGTCGCTTTAGAGAGATTATATCGATTGTCCGTGCTCTATTTAGGGGGATTATAAGGGGATTTGCAGTAGCGGAGGAAAGACGTGCCCCTCTAGCTGTCCCCCCTAGCATCGATCCCTCTAGCTGTCTTCGTTTAAAGTCATTATCGTATAGCAATTACTTTTAATCCTGTACCAAAGTTGAGGTCAAATATAAATCTAAGTGTAGTGAACGATATTCCACACTATGATAACTATCGCTACAGTTACATTTTCTTCAAATGAAGATTAACTTTTAAATTTTTTATTTACATTTCCAAGAACAATAATAACCAATCATTATCAAAATGATATCTTTCAATTTGGCTATAGCAGATTAATACACAGGGAAGCCAAGCTTTTGAGAATAAATAGGTAGTTACGGCCAAGTAGATGAAAATAAAATATATTTATACATGTTTTCCTGTAGCTGTTTTTGCCTAATTCAATAGTAAGTAATTTTGTTTGTGCTTAAACTAAATCAATATAAATGAAATACCTAGACCAACTTAATGGAACACCAACTTGATAGTCTTTAAAAATTAATTTACTATTACTGTCGTTTAGTATTAATTTATTATATAAGTTGTTAAAATTAGAGAAAAATTAAATCCTAGTAAAGGTTGGTAACTGGATTTACGGAACAGCTGTTGGGAGAGAACCAATGTAAAAACCGGAAGGAACTTGAAGAAAACAATCAGCACGGACTTCCGGAACTGGGGTTTGTTGGCTGCGGCTGCGGCCGATTTGACTTGCATAGCAAACACGGGAAATCCCCACTCATGTCTGCTTCTGGCGTAATGCAGGAAATAAATTTGTCTACGATAAATGTTGATTCTTATTTATTAAAAAATGTATACACGTATATAACGTAATCCTTATTTATGAGATAAGTAGCAATAAGTATTTATACTTATACTTTAAAGTTGCATTGAAGTAATTTAGTTTTAAGTAGTATTAAATTTCACGAAATATGGTTGAAAATTTAAAACCTAGAGTGAATGATAAGTCTACAGTTAAAATACAATTATTATTTTATTACCTCTTTGTCATATATATTTGTTATTGTTGTAACATATTTCCTCATTTTAAATCTACCCTGTATTTGAAAATGATTGTTACTTTAAAGCCATTTAATTCAAATTGAATTGTTGTTGTTGTAGCTTCTAATTCATTACAAATATCCTTTAACACTTTAGCTGTAAAAAGCATGTTTCAACATTTAAACCTCACATGTTTCAATGTTGAGCCATGGCCTGATTCTGAGTCACTTTTTTCAGTAAAATTGAAGCTTGTAGCTGGAGCAAGGTTCGAAATGAAAACTGATTATTAATTATATTTTAAACGTTTAAATGAATTTTTAATGTAAATTGTGACTGAATAGCCTGATAATCTGTGAACGTCGTTTTCTAGATGTATTATATCTAATATAACAGATTTAATATAAAAATATTCTCTCATTAGTTCATTTTTCATATACATTTTTTATTGTTTTAACATCTTTTCTCATCTTCAATGTAACCCATTTTTTAAATGAATGTTACTTTAAAGCCAGGTATTTCGAAATTAATTGTTATTATTTAAGTTTTTAATTTATTATTACATTTTCGCTGTGCTAGACATGTTTCAACATAAAAACTTCACTTGTTTCAATGTTGAGCCATAGCCTGATCATTTTTAAACGTCCTTTTCTAGATGTACAGAAAATAATTGTACCTAATATAAAAGATAAAAACAAAATTCTTGTTTTTTAGCGAATTTGCCCTATAGGGAAGAAGCTATTACCGTAGTCGGCATGGTAAGACCTAGGCCCGGGACCATGATAACTTTTTGTTTTGAGGTCCCCAGACCCCAAAAACACCATTCGTTCGAAACTGTATATATATATATATATATGTGTGTGTGTGTGTGTGTCCGTGAGCACGATAACTCTCGTAAAAATTATCCGATTTTGATAAAATTTGGTATAAACGTGTAAAGCAACATTTATGACTTTAAGATCGAAAACCAGCCAGATCGCTCCATCCAAAGGGGTATTTTGGGGGGGTTTTGTACCCCAAAAATGGGTTTTTCGAATTTTGTACATATAATTTTGGAAAAAGTCAAACTTTAGTTGTTTCCATTGGATTCAGCTTAAAAAAAACACACAATTTGGTATTTTGATCATTTCTCTACGTCAATTGGTTACCGAGATATTGAAAGTGCTAAACACAGTACGTTGTCTAATGTTATTCTTATGGAGGAAAAGAAAAATTTTATATCTCGCTTATTTATGAACGTATACTGACGAAACTTGGTATACGACTTCATCTGGTTGTGGAACATTGATATTTGCCCAAAAAAACAATTTTTTCCAAAGGCTCCTGTAGCAGCAAACCTGCGTACTCAGCCCCATGTTATTCTTATGGAGAATAAGTAACGTGTTATCTCCCTTAATTATGAAAATAAATTAATGAAATTTGGTATGTGGCTTTACCTACATGAGTTATATTGATATTTGTATAAAACCCCATTTTTTATGTTCCTTGCTTCAGCAAACCTGCATACTCAGCCGCCATGTTATTCTTATGCAGAATAATTAAAATGTCATAAATCGTTTGTTTATGAATGTATATTGATGAAACTTTGTATGTGGCTTTATGTGGTATTAAGATACATATATATGCATTGGAAATTCGCTGAGTACGCAGGTTTGCTGCTACGGGGGTATTTTACTATACATAACTTATTATATTATACATAACAGTAAATATTTAGATATTTTTTGTGGCAATTGTATGAGAAGGCAAAATATCACCTAGTTAACTTAGATGTTTTCACCATTTGAAAAATTATTTTGTCCATTTGTAAGAAAGAATGATTTCCATTAATCATCCCCGCGAGAAATGGAGGGTAGATTATCTATGGAAATAAGACAAAAGTCGTAAAATTTATCAAACCCGTAACTTATCTGTAAGCGATGATTTATGGCTTTACAATATGTCAGATTTGTTACGCACTCAGCATAAAAACGGTATTTTCAATGCCCATAAAAGCTAGATAAAATATCTCTTTCACTCAAAAGAGACTTTTGAGATTTGTAATTCGATAATATATCTACTGTAAGAAACTGTTATCAATTATAATCTGTTTTAAATAGAAGTCTAAAAAAATCCTTATTATATATTTCTTGTTAATGTCATGTAAAAGACTACATTATCCTTTTGACAACTTTTCTTGCTATTGTAAGTTTTATTAAATATTCTAACTTAAGAAAGATACTTTCAAAAAAATTTCTTTTTCAATTTATCTTCATTTTGTTTATGTTGTTGAAAAATCTTATGATGGTTATATAGCATATTTTAAATTTTGCATTCGAGTAATTTAAAACAAATTTATTTCATTTGTTCATTTAAATTTGTATTTGACAAATGTATATTTCAAGCTAATAAATCATTTTGTGTGCAATAAGGGTTAGACGAAAAAGTGTAGTTTAATTACTAATAATTCCCAACGTTGTCTATTATTCCAATTTTTAAGGGATATTCCATTATGAATTTTAGTGGGAAATTGTATTAATTTGAATGCACTACAGTAGAACATTTTTATTATTCAGTTGCTTGATTTACTTTACTAATAACTACTCTATTTACAAACACATTTTGTGTGCCGTTAATATGAGATTTTTTCGTACATACGAGAATAAAAAAAAACTCTATATGGATATTCACATCTTCCGTTATTACATCTTCTCAAAGGGAGCTTTATTAAATCCCGTATAACGCCATCCACGAGTGAGACACTTACGCTGAACTTTATTGTGTCCTACCAGCAGAGAAAGAAAATATCTTACAACAAATATAAATGTTCCAAAGATATTGACGTCACAAAACACAAACAACAAATAACCGTTTATTAAATATTCGGGCCAATCGTTCGCTTTTAGTCAGAGAGCCTTCAACGTCTCTTATATATTTCCTCTTAAGGAAAGACTATCAAATAAACTCAGGTGACATTTTTTGGACATTTATAAGACATTCGTTGCAACTGTCTGGCATTACATTATACATCAACATGTTCTTTTCTGGAGGGATGTTCCTCCTCTTTTTGTAAACAATTTTAATAACATTTTAAATGTTAAAGTACCGAGAGACCGAGCCATGCTCGATTATATTAGATTCTTTCCAGGGGTGACAAACATGTCTACATGCAATTCAATGGTTCTAGTTATTGTTTTCAAGAAATACACTTTATCTTGTATACTTTGACAGTTCGCTGGTTAATTTATTCACAGCTGTTATGATTCTTTTTTTTATTTGAATCTCCACAATCCCAATGTTGAAATTTCCAATTTTAAAATGAGATTTTTAACAAGATACGTTTTTTTATGGGGTTGAGGTTTGTACCAATCTTATTTTTAAGTTAAAAATCACCTAATTCAAAAGTTTTAACAAAATCGTTTCGCTGGATTCCGAGATAAAGTTTGCAGACTGAAAGACATTGCTCCTATTGGATATGATTATGATTTTTTTCGCAGTCTCTTATAACCCTGCATGTTGCTTCGTGCGTTCTGGGACCATTCCTCCCCTCCTACCGGTCACCGGATTCTTAAAAAAACGTTAGATTCTCAAGAGCATAAGTTAAGGCAAAATTCGGAAACAACAAAAATGAAGATATTGAACTAACTGAAAAAGATACACCACCATTGTTGTTTCACACTTGTGTAATAATTACTACGGTAGTACGAGGAGCCGATCTAATTCATTCAAACCGTATCTGGTTTGGATTTTCAACCTAAATTGCATCTTGAGGGCTATTTTCAAAAGAGAAAAACATGCACGCTTGAATAATGAGTCTGAAAAATGTATTATTTATTTTGTTTTAATTTCATTCGCCCACCAATTGTGTCCCTAAGTGCCGGAAAGAAGGGCAATTTGTCAAACGGGCCAGCCGATCGCAGGCTTATCAGGGAAAAATTCACCATCGATTTTCACCAATATCTCTTCACTAAAACCATACTTTTGTTATTTGAAAAAAGAAGATAATGAAGGGTTCTTTTTCCTCGATTTCCCTATCCACATAGTTTATGGAATGACGAAATAAAATTTGGCTATAGTAAGGTTAAACTAACTGAGTTAAATTAATTTACAATAGTTTTTAATATGGATTTGTGCTTTGGACGTATCCAGCAAATCAAGGGGTGAGCCATTAAAGTGCAGTTGTACAGTTAACAACATAACACTGTTTTTGACTAATTGCAAATCTTTGAGTAAATTTATTATATCGTATTTTTCATCGGATAACGGACATCTATTGGAATCAATATGGCCTCTTTATGTCCAGTAGTTTACTCTGAATACGTATTTACAAATCGCCTTAAAAAAAATTACAATACAAGTGTTTTTGCCAATTGCAAACCTATAACTGATTAATTTTGGTATATCGTATTATTTCATCATCCTTGGGCTAAGGGATAACTATTGAGACCAACCTGACCGCTTTACGTTCAGTGGTTTACCCGGAATAGGTCGTTACTCGTCGCCACTACATGCTATTATTATTAGGATTATTCTTGTTTGAAGCAGAACAATAAAGTGTGCGTGACCCTCATACACATTATTTGCATTATAAAGTTATTCTATTTACATGCCTTACGTTTCCTCTTGTAGAGTTTTAACTTCTTTCCGTACACTCTTGAACTTGATAATGTCTGTTTTCCGCCCATCGGTCTGTTTCTAAGTGTGTCCTATTGTTTGTAAAGGTTAAACAACTGTCTAGGTTATGGAGTTGTAGTTTTCAAACTTTTTACTTAACTTTTTTACTTCGGTAACCTAGACGTCCCGATAAATGGATAAAATTAGACTTCCACATAAAATTGCATTTATCTCTCCTTTTAAAAATTAAAATTAATTTAAAGCATTACTGTTAACCAGTTTGCATTTGTTGAAATCGGGTAAGCAGAATTAATGACAGATTAATGTTAAGTGTGTCTAAATGGATAAGGGTTAAATAACGAAGCAACTCATATCAGGTTAATAACGAATTTGGAAAATATTAAAAGTAAAAATAAATAAATACATTTTATAATGTAATTTAAAATAAGCGTTTTATTAAATTTTACATTCCAGTGTGTTGGACCAGTACAATACGGGTACATTCCTCCCTGATTATCAACCAGTAATAGTGTTTTATACCTGCAAGGCGAGTTTATATGCGAGTGCTCTAAACTTCTGCAAATAAAATATGGACGTTCGCGTGATCCAAGATAGTTTACTGTTTGACGTATGAACACCGTTAAGGACTTGCATAAAGCTAAGAATACCAGGACTTCAACTCCATTTGTTTAGTTTCATAGCGATATGTGCAAATAAAATAAACCTTGAAACATCAAGTTTTTACGTGGTCAGGTGTTTAAATCAGAATATATATATATAAATATATATATATATATATGTATATATATATATATGTATGTATAAAGACCCTATAAAAAATGTCTTCTGTAACATCAATTTTGGTTTAGAACTGAACAAAAAATTACGGCGACCCTCCAAAGCCTAATTTGCATAATTCGAGCAGTTTTGCTTATCCAGCTACCTCCCTACACTCATTTGTATTACCTCTTGTAATTCTGCTCATTTTTGTGAAAAATTCTTGCATTTGTTAATAATTCTGTTTTAGGTTGATTATATATTATTTCTGATGAATCGATAGTTATCTGAAATGTTGAACGTTGCCGTCACTTTTTAAATTAAACTTCTGCACCAATTCGCTTATTTAGCTCAACACGTTGCAAAATGACGATGAATCAGAACTTTTTTTCAATTAATTGTGAACTTTTTTAAATTGTTTATAAATTAATTGTTTGTAAATTAAATAGTAAATTTCCTTCATATCAGTTGTGTAGGATTCTTTGTGTATGATAAATAAATAAGGATGAGTAAAACTACTTTAATCGTAACATAGAAAATAATAACAATTAAATATTTCTGTAATACTACGCAAATTCAATTGTCATCAATAATCAATAATTCACATTTCAAACAAGTTAATTAAACTATAATGGAAGTACTACAATAAACTTTATACAAATTAATTATATTATACAAATAAATTATCGCGGACATTTTCCATCACTGGTCAGAGAAAAATATGTCAAATCAGAGAAAAACATCACCAATCAGTGATGGAAAATGTCGGCAATAATCTCTTAAATAACATAACAAACTCACAGTCACCAAAAATGAATTATAAACAAAACAACGATGTTTATTTTTGATTCAACAAACCTCATCCTTAACATTAAAATCTTGTCTGAGTCTAGGAGATGCAAACCAGGGATTTCAAATAAAATCTCTTCGAATAGGATTTCCAAGTATTCCTTTAATGTCACACCAGGAGTTCTCAAGAACAAAGTCTATTCTTTTCATTGTGCAACTTTTAAATCCCCTCTGCTTTATAATGCATTGAGGACTATTTTATTTGATTTACACTAGTGAATATTAAATGATATCAATACCGACTGAGTAAAGAAGGTCAGTGAATAACAATAATTATAAGTGGAAGTCACAGGTAAGAATCAATGAAGATTTCTACAGCTATGCAATAAGATAGTCTTATATTGAAAAGTTTGTAAAATAGTTATTTATGTATTAACAACGTAAAGAAGGTATTTATCTCTTGAGAGAAAAACGAGTTCGCACGCAGCACGCTGACGCGAGGGAAGTGAATTTCCGCATAAAAACTTGTAAAACTCAAAATAAGTGTAAAAACATACATTTGTCCAATTTTTATTGAAATCTGAAAACATTGATTTTTTGGCTGTTCTGGTACTCCTGGTTTCATTTACTTGCAAAGCTAGGAATACAATTTTGCGCATTATAAGGTTAGGAGAAGGTCCAGACAGGCTTGAAAGTAGGCGTGAGGTTACTGGGGATGATAAAAGTACTCTAAAAAATGAATAACAGGCTTTTCTAGTGTAAAACCCCCATAAGACAACGTACTGTGTTTAGTCGATATACATTTTCTTTAATAACTCGGTAAATATTTATGCTAGAATGACGAGAGAGGGCTTAGGACTTTCGCCTCTCTAATTCCCATCTTTTTGCATGCATTTTTACATCTGGAGCTTTTATAACCCTTTTTGGGCCCAAAAACTCGAAATTTGAAAGATTAATCCCCAAAAAAGGGGTTCAGACTTTTCCGATTGTTTTGCCCAACGAACTTGTCCAACTGATTACAGAAAGGAACGTCCCTACCAAATTTGAAGTAAATCGGACAAAAAATGTCACCGCTAGAGTGCAAACACATATATATATATATATATATATATATATATATATATATAAAATTTTGAACGACCCCCCAAAAAGTGTTCAGGGGGTCACGTTAGGAACTTCTATGGTGGTCCCGGGCTTAAGTTTCACCGTGCGGGTCATGCTAATCCAAAGAAAATTCACTAATAAGTACTAATATTTTGCTTCTTACACATCGATTTTGCTTCTTGTACTCGAATTACATTCCCCATATTTTCTTACAACTGCAACCCATACAACATATACGAATTCACGTTTGTCAATTTTGGCTGGATTCGCGTATCTCAGGTTGTAAACGAGTCAGTTAGCTTCGGCCAAATCAACAATCAATCAATCAATCAATTGATTACTTCAGCGAGCGGTGAAGGAAGATGCAGCGAGCGATAAAAACGTTTTCTCTCGCTAAACATAAAACAGCTGTTTTACTACTTTTTTTAGATCATAAATAAACACTTTAGGCGTGGTTGCAGGTAATATTCCTAATTTGCACATGGTCCTACTATATTCTTAGTTTATCTCCTACATTATAAGATACTGGTGTAATAATTTCCCAGGAAGTGAGCATTGTTTACCACCTCCTAAATCTGGTACCTCTCTGTTTCAGCTCGACCTCCAGTGACCTCATCTCCAGGAGGGGCGTGTTCAGCAGGAGACACTACGGCTCCGTGGAGCTGGTGAGTACAAGGTGGAAGCCGTGCTCTGGAAAACCCAGTGTTCTAGAACTAGTAGTGAACTAGAGTGTTCTAAAAGGTTTCATTAATAGTTTATCTGAATAGCACGTTAAGAGTGTCCAACTTAGAGAAAAGTTCCTTAGGTTTAGGGAAAGTTATTTCCTTCTAAGGATTTACGGACTTAGTATTTAGGTAATTTCTGAAATTTTAGAATATTTATGAAACGTAAGTGTGTCCTCCAAATAAATTAAGTTGTACTCAATTTTTCTGTGATAATTACTGTTTTCACTGTCAGAAAGAGCAATTTTATAATCATTTAATCATTTTATAAGACCTTGAAGCAACCAGGGCGTATTTTAAGGCGAATAACAATGAATGGCGAGTGTATAACGGGAGAGATGCTTTGTGCATCCTTGTTACTGACTAAGACCGACTGATTCTTTAGCCAGGATCAATGACCAATGGCAGCTGGATTCAGTATCAAAACCCACACAATTTTCTCAAGATTTTACTTAGGATCAACCTGGCAAGGAAGGGATGCTGCAAGTACCATGGACAAATCCTTTAATCATCTTATAGTTTCGATAGGCCTAAGTATTGACACTTTGATATTACAATAATGATTAACAATGACAATTGCATGATGCATGGTGAGTATAACCTGTATACTAGTATATGTTAAAATTGTCGAAAATAAGTCTTATGTCACAATTCAATAACTTTCACTGTTCCCAAAAATGTTGTCTACTGTCCAAGTTTGTCTGCTTTTAGGAGTCACGTAATCATAAACTTTCTCACAAAGGGTTTGAGTTCCCCGGGATAAATGTCAAACCATTTTTACAGGCCAGACTCAACATTACCGGCCGACATTGCCACCATTATTGTGGAACATCGCCGCAGAACCAAGCTTTACCACCCCCTCCCCCTCCACCACCACCACCATCACCGCATTGTTCATTCTTCATTCTCCTTATGCTTTAAAACCTGGTACCGATCATCCTTGGCTTGTCATGTGTTGCAACCATGGGAGTTATTATTTTTTACATCCTCAACAATTGGAATAAATTACGAAAAAAACATTTAACTATTATTTGAATGTTGTAATTCCACTAAACACTGATAAAAGTGATTTAAAACGCGATAAAAGTAATTATTTTAATGGGGTGTGAGTAATATTCTACAAAATTAACATTATAATAATATGTATCCTTTTGCAAGAACATTATTTATTTTTTCATTTAGGAAATAAAAAACAATTAAAGGGCAAAACTAGTTGCGAAATATGTTTGTAAATTATTTAAAAATACTCGTTGCGAAATGCTATACGTTTTTTTTACTTTCCGTGTCTCCACACTTAGGCTACAGTGACCAAATGATAACAATATCTTTAAAATAAAATCCCATACTTCACTGACATATATGTATAGTACGGATCACGTTTTATTTTGTATAACTCTGTAGCCTTTTCAATAAAATAATATGTAGTATTTTATAGTTTTTTTTTTAAGAACTAAAACTCAATTTGGTAGAAAGGTCTAAAGAAATGTGGAGCCCCGCAGCGCGCTCGTCGTCAAGCTATCAGACTGGAGGACTTTGTCTCGTCCTTCACTAAGATATATTTTATATCTTTGTTGATTTACAACGTTCGAAGCTTTAATAAAAGCCAGGCCTACTTCCCCACCTCCTTAATGATAACAGGTGATGATCGAATTTGAATTGAATTGAAATTTTTGTATTAAATATTTGTATTAAATAGTCACAACTTATTATACACTTAGGGTTAACGTTCCTTAAAGAATCTTTTTTCTTTGATTTGACACATGTACTTGCTGGTGTGCTACACATGTTTTTTTAATCCTGTGTATTAATACGTTAGGGTTTTTTCTTTACAGTCATTACTGAAGAGCTGGATGGAGGTGTATTTTAACGTTTGAGGTGTCAAATTAAAGGTATTTTTAAGTAGATTTGCCAATACGTCTCAGAGTTTTTAGAAAGGGCATCACTTAAATAAAGTGCTGAATTTTCGGAATAGTGGCGCTATCTGACGGCGGAAGTCTAAACTAAGTGTTGATTGAAAGTACTTTATCCGCACTATTCTCAGATGTTACAATCCATTTTATTATCAGATGTTTTGTTATGTTTGTTTAGTAACCTTTTGTTGGGTGCAAACTTGCTCGAATTTGAGCAACAGGACAACTAGTGTAATAAAATGCATTAGAATATAAATCAAATCATTTTTCATACAGTTACAAAGAGAATAAGAAATTGTCAATTGCATTTTGTACTACCAAAAAGGCTGCGGTCAGGTTAAAAGAATCCTATCCTATCCTATTCATATACTCTAATATTATGAGTAAGGTTTGCTCGCTTGCTTGCTTGCTTGCTTGCGACACGGATCTCAAAAACGGCTCCAAAACGATTTCCTTCAAATGTTCGAAATAACTAATTTCCGGGATAAAAATAAGTTCTAGACAGGCCTCATCCCCAGGAAAAATCAAATAATGTAACAAAACTAAAATGAATACCCCCGTCGCAGCAAACCTGCATACTCAGCGAATTTCGAATGAACATATTTCATAACACATTAAAACACTTAACAGGATTCGTAAGAAATGTATTCACAGACAAGCGATATTTAAAATATTAATTAATCTCCATAAGAATAACATTGGGGATGAGTACGCAGGTTTGCTGCAACAAGGCACACAAAATAATGGGTTTTTATGCAAATACCAATAGATCTCATGTATGTGAAGTCACACACCAAGTTTCATCCATATACATTCATAAATAAGCGATATATAACATTTTAAGTATTTTCCATAAGAATAACATGGGGACCGAGTACCTAGGTTTGCTGCTACAGGAACCATAGGCGAAAAATAGTTTTTTTGTGCTAACAACAATAAACCACAACCATATGAAGCCATATACCAAATTTTGTCAGTTTATGTTCATAAATAAGCGAGATATACAATTTTACTTTTTCTCCATAAGAATAACATTAGACAACGTACTGTGTTTAGCACTTTCAATATCTCGGTAACCAATTGACGTAGAGCAATGATAAAAATACCAAATTGTTTGTTTTTTTAAGCTCAACCTAATGGTATAAATTAAAATTTGATTACAATTTAAATTACCTGTGAAAACCCCAAAAAACACATTTTTGGGGTACAAAACCCCCCAAAAACCCACCTTTGGATGGTGCGATTCATCTGGTTTTCGAACTCGTTCAAATAAATGGTACTTTACATATTTGTACCAAATTTCATTAAGATCGGACCTTTTTTACGAGAGTTATCGTGCTTACGGACACATATATATATATATATATATATATATATATATATATATATATACATATATACAAATTTGAACGAATGGTGTTTTTGGCATCTGGGGACCTCAAAATGAAAAGTTATCATGGTCTCGGGCTTAAGTCTTACCATGAGACCTACGGTAATAGCTTCTTCCCTATAGGGGAAATTCGCTAAAAAAGTTTAAAAAATTAACATTTGGGCTTATGGAGTTTCAAATCAAAACAAAAGAATTTTAACAGCTGTTCATAATCAACCAGGGAACTGTCAAAGTAATACTCATGTTGTTTATGATTATTAACATGTGGTTTCTTGAGAGCAGGGATTAAAAGATTGAGTAAATATTACATATATAGAGTATAAAAATAAATCAAAGGGACATTGAGCTATAAATAACAACTGGAGGGACCTTAAAAATGTAGAAAAGAGGCAAATGAGTTATACAAATCTGATTATCAGTAGGGGGAAGTGGTGAAATATTACTCCGAGTCATATAAACTGACTGACTGGCCTTCCCCCGAGCAAAGCTCGGCCCCCAGGTACTTAATAATTAATAGTTATATAAGACAAATTATAAATTGCATTACCCTACATAAAACTACAGAATATGACAATTATTTAGGCACACGTAAAAGTAAAAATAACTAAGGTTATGGACCAGTAGAACGTTTGATTACATAACAAACAATAACATTATATACAAGTTTCAAATATCAAATAGTACAATAAATAACATAATAAATACAAATAGAAACAGGATATAGATTTAAGATTTCTTGAGTTTAACAAACATGAATCATACATATCAGTCTATATATTTATAGATTCTTCCGACATGAACTCATTTACTGAATAAAGTAGGTGGAATAAAAACCAATTGTATAAGTCAGTTTATTGCTATTCTTCTATTAGATTGTGGCTATGAAGGTCTGTGAAGCTGAAACCTAAATACAGATGTAATATAAAATCGCTCTCTGTAAAACTACACCTTCATTTCTCTTAGGCAACATATCAAGAATAAAATAAGTACAAAGGGTCCTTAGATAATAATCCCACAAAATAATATGGTTTCCTTTTGAAATAATTAGATTGCTTAACCCTCCAACCGTTTATCGCCGGATTCCGGCGCTATTTAGCAGCGCCGCAACTGCCAAATACCGGAATCCGTCATTTAACAAGCGTTACGTAACACACTCGTAGCGGCGATAATTGTTTCAAAAACACCTCAATATATATACCACTTTGAAGAGGAGATTACTATCTATCTCTAACATACTGTTTCTAAACGATATACTCTATGGCACCGATCATCAGCGTATGTTCAAAAATGACGTTTGAGTGTAAACAAACAAACATCGTTCGCCGGCTTTCTGCTTCTGCGTAGTCATTGAGTCTCGCGTTTAGTGAGTTTTGATTCAAAGTGGCAATATACTGTGCAATTTTTCACTTGAAATAAAGTTAAAATGTGATTTTGATTGACATAAGAATAATTAGGTTAGTTTTATTTCATAGAAGTGGTTAATTTTTTGAAGTACCTGAGTGGATTGAAAAATGGTGTTGGTAACTTGTGTGGGACTAACATAGCATTAAGACATTTCTTCTCCTAATTCTATCGTTTCTTTTCCTAATACGCCTAACTTATAATTTATTATTTTTCTAATTTCGTACTTTTTGCATAATATGTGTATGAACTGTTTTGGTGCTTGAGTTGCATGAAATGGCCTAGGCCTAACCCTACTTTTTCTTTTTGCTTTTGTTAGATTTAGTATCTTTTCTAAAAATGGATAGCAGTGATATTAGACGTGCTTTAGATGATGGGTTTTCTGATCCTGATGATGACAGACTCATTCCTGATGACGAAGGCAGTGACATTGATATTCCAGAATATCCCTCAGATTCAGATTCTGAATCTTTGTTAGATTTTTCATCTGGTAGCCCATCTGGGGATAACTATTAACCCCATGCTAGTGAGATGGAATCATCTGATAGAGAAGATTTATAACCAAATAATCCTGAATTTGAACAGGAACCAGAAGTTGTCGTGCCGCCAAGGCCCATCGCTCCGGCACAGACACTAGACCCTTGGGTGAGGGTTAATCCACCAGAACCACCCAAAGATGTGACAACAGAGTTTAGGGTTAGGGACACTGGTCTCAAAAATAACTTACCTGTTTCTGTTTCTTTCACCTAGTTTTTGAAATTTGTTAACTAGAGAAACAAATTTGTATGCTGCTAGGGTTATTGCTGCAAAAGATTTAACCCCAAACTCTCGCTATCAAAGTTGGACGGATGTAACAGTGAATGAAATAAAAAGGTGGTTCGCCATCTTATTCAACATGGCCTTGACAGTTAGAAAAAATATCCAACATTACTGGGACAGGACCAATGTATTCCTTTCTATGCTCGGACAATGTCTAAAAACAGATTCTTGCTAATTAGTACATTTGTCCATATGACCGCTGCTCGTACCCTTCCCAGAAATGATCCAGACTATGATGCTTGGGTCAAAATTAGATGGTTGTTTAACCACATAAATTTAAAATTCAAAAAATATTTTACACCTGGCCAAGACGTATGTATAGATGAAAGTTTAATCGGAATGAAACACCGATGTGCTTTCATCCAATACCTCCCCAAATAAAACATAAACAATATGGCATTAAAAAGATTGAATGCTGTGACAGTAAACCCAATTATATTTTGCATGTAGAACTCTATAGTGGAACTGATTACTGAGCAGTTAAGTTAAACCAAATAATGAAAATGAAACTGAACAAGCTGGCAATAACCCATTGTTTACTTAGCGGGTAGTGATGAATCTAATGGCAAAAAGTGGGTGTTTGGATAAAGGCTACCACCTCTACACGGACAATTTCTATACCAAGATCCCCCTTGCTGAAGCCCTTCTTGAGTGAGACACATTTTTGACCGGCACAATTAATAAAAATTCTAAATTTTTACCACAGCCAGTAAAGGACGCCCGTCTTGGAGAAAGGGAAAGTATTTATTACCGGAAAGGAAATTTATTAATTGTTGGATTTAGACAAAAGTTGAGCAGGAAACCAGTACTGGTTGTAACTACTGCATATCATGCTGAAGATGGTTTGGTACGTAGCAAAAAAGGTCTGTTTGGGAGAAAACCTTTACTTATACAGGCAACTCGAATACTCACTGACATTGATGTCAGTGATAAAAGTGTGTAGTATCACCTTTCATGTAATCGGCAAACTTCTAAGTATTGGAAGAAGGTTTTCTTCAATTTAATAGATATGTGCATGTTCAATGCATGGACATTGTACTCTTATGAACACTGATAGGCCTAAGAGCAGGAGTGAGTTTTATATTTCAGTGATAAACTCCTTGGTGGTCCAAGATAGACCTTTGCAACTTGCTCCGCAACCTGCTTCTGGACCTGGTGGTGACGGTGCGCATCGGCTTGAACACTTGCCAGGGAAAAACAACAAAAAGTGTGTTGTCTGCAACTTGCCAGGAAAAGGCAAAGAAAAGTCAGACTACTGATGCCCTGGCTGAAATGCTGGTGTACACAAGTTGTGTTACAGCAGACTTGAACACTATTGGAGAAATTTCAAGGGTCACAAGAGGCGGTTGGACACTGATGACTCAGAATAAACCATAGCATGAATTTGTGAAGCATGAGTGTTTGTAAATATTTTGTGTATATAGTAAACTGGTGTATTTTTATTTGTTACTAATAAATATGGATTTTCTTATTTGTATGAAGCAGACATAATGCATGATAATGTTGCAACACGAAAAATAAATTCTTTTTTCACTTTACATTTCTGGAATGCTGCATGTCATCCCAACTTTGAATATTCAAGTAAGATACTTTATTCCTTGTAGCTAGTATTATTCTAAATAAAAAAATATTTAATTTATCATGGTTTAAATAATTATTTATAGCTAGTGATTTTTCCAAGCTTCACTTACCCTGAAATTATTGGGGAAAATTTCTTACAATATAGTAATATTTTACATACTATCAATTTATTTTTCCCTTTCATGGTACAAAAGTATATATACTTATTGCTTATAAAATTGTGAACAAAATGGCTATTCTAGATTTTGTATGAAAAAATTATATGAGCATTTTGATTGAGTGCAAACTAAAAGAATTATTTTTATTTTATAATTTTATATTTCTAGGAAATTTTTTTAAGTTTAGATTATTTGACAATATTTATTATTTTCTTGTAGCTTCTTTCAAGCACAACAAGTATATACATAACATGGTATACTTTGTCTCAATTTTATGAGTTTTTTGATGTTTCAATTAGCCGGCATTCTAGGGTCAATCAAGTGGCAGTTGGAGGGTTAAGTTTACTATAACTGCTTTAGTAAAAATAATGCTAAAAAACAGATTCTAATGCAAAAACAACATAATTATTGGATACTGTTCCAATAAAACACAATAACACATTAAATATTAAGTTAATGCAATTGCAAAGTTGTAATTAGCCTGTTGTATGTAGTTTTAAAATCTAAAACACAATTGTATCATAATTTTAACAAACGATTGACTTAAGAGATATGAACAGTGAGACGGATGCTTGTGTAACTGAAACTTATAAATCAAACTAACCTAACTTCCAACGAATGCTCGATGACTTTGAAAAATATAATTGTCATCAAACACGTCCTTAGTTAAATCATTGTATTTTAAGTTAATTAAGCCAATTAGGTCACGTCCACAAGATTAACTGTTAATTTCAACGTTAAAAACTGTGCCACTCTGTCATTATAATTGAGTGTCATTATAAAATCATTATAAAATCATTATAAAATGAATTGAATTATTATAAATGAATATCTGTCATTGTAAAATGAATTATAATTAGATATTGACACAAAATTCATTTGTTTCCAAAAATTAAATTTTGATTTAGTTAATTTTACATTATTAATATTCCGTTATTATCAAACATGCTCCTAATTGAATCATTGTACATTGCGGTAATTATGTCACGTCCATAATATTTCCATTCGCTTAGCACTTATGATGTCAATTATAGCTTTTTGTACTAGTATTTAATGTCACATTACCGAATTGTGTGATATCAAAGCTGATTACCAGTTTTGATATCAAAGCTGTGACCAAGCTTTGCTTGGAAGAGATCAATTTGTTTTATATTATTCTTAATAGTATTTGATACCAAGGATTATCAATATGGCTGGGAAATTCACTATTTTCTTCTCTTTTTCTCTAACAGGCGAGTTTCATAACAGTTTATTGAAACATAAATTCTTTTCAGATTGTTTGATTGGCAGTGTGTAATTGTAGGTATGTAATAAAAATTGTCCCATAGTTTTGTATAACTTAGTAATCTATATCTATAAAAGGCAACCCCCCCCTGGCTGACTGACTGACTGACTCACTCATCACTAATTCTCCACCTTCCCATAAAGGTAGAGAGCTGAAATTTTGTACACTGATTCTTTAGGCATAAAATAGGAAAACAAAATGGGTTTCATCCTGATCTAACCTTAGGGCTCCGCCAGAGACCCCAACAAAGTTCCCATGTATTCCTTATGGACATTCAATTTTGTTTGAGCTGATGAAAATACAAACATCCGATCTTGATTCGTAGTAGTTCCACGGGCTAACCACAGGATGCAGCACACACAACTGTAATAGTTTTTATAAATCATTTGCGAGGTGAAGCCTGCGGCTATCAGCTAGTTCTGAATATTGGTGAAAATATTTAATGAATTATAAATAAATGTAGCTCTAATCCTAAAACTCGCAAAAGCCTATTATTTTGATTTTGATTCAAACTTGTTAAACGACAAAAACCTGCAAATAACTAATTAACAAATTTGTATTGTTAGTTTACTAATAGGCCTAAACAGTTTTGCTGCTTTTTTCATGTTTAAACATGAAAGTCTAATATCTTTCAATGTTGAGCAATGTTCCGATTTTGGGACACCCGCAGCGAATGCATTAAACGCATGATTAATACAACCATCGTTTATCATGTATCTCAAAGTTTATTTCTAAATTACTGACAAATTTTCAAAAGGGAAAAGGGGATTTAATTGACCCAACTCGCCTAAGTAGGTGTTTCTTACCCTACTGTGTTTTATGCACTGACCCAACCTAAATCGGGTAAGATTAATATTCTGATTCAATTCTAACATTAACTTAAGATATTTTGAAAATGTTGGGGAGTTGATCACTTTAAGAGTAATGTGGGAAACCCCCGCAGCGCTCAGCGGCGTCTGAGAGCTGTCAGCAGGACTTCCCACCCCCTCTCACCACCCCCTCTCACCACCCCCCTCTCACCACCCCCCTCTCACCACCCCCCTCTCACCACCCCCCTCTCACCACCCCCTCTCACCACCCCCCTCTCACCACCCCCTCTCACCACCCCCTCTCACCACCCCCCTCTCACCACCCCCTCTCACCACCCCCCTCTTACCCCGCATTCAGTGAAAACTCTCTCCTGAACAACAAAAATATCATATTATTTTCTTCTTATCCCTTGTTTAGATATTTTTGCTGTATTCATAATAAATAGCCAAAACTACACAACTCGTATATATTCAACATCAACGATACGTAAATGTAAAAAAATTAAATAAAACATAAATAGCCCTTCCATTATTAAATGTTTTTTCAAGAGTAAGAAAAATGTATAGACTTGAAAATTTTTGCTTGGATCTATAATAATTCAAATTAGGACTGTCTGACTTAGAATAAGTTAAATTGTGCTTTTATCTTAAACCCATAAATAGTTAACAATAGTTATTCATTTTATATTCATTGTTACTTTATATGTGTGCCTCCAGAACATTTGCATTGGAGAAGATCCCAACAAAACCATTTAATTAGTGTTTAAGAAAGGATGAATTCATGACATACTAGGATGTTGCAAATGTTATACCATTTTTAGACTGAAAATAATCGTTGAGTTAGTCACCAAATAATGTAAATACCCCCGTCGCAGCAAACCTGCACACTCAGCGAATTTCCAATGAATATATAACATAACACATTAAAACACTTAACAGGATTCATTAGAAATGTATTCACAAACAAGCGATATTTAAAATATTAATTATTCTCCATAAGAATAACATTGGGGATGAGTACGCAGGTTTGCTGCAACAAGGCACACAAAATAATGGGTTTTTATGCAAATATCAATAGAACTCATCTTAGTGAAGTCACATACCAAGTTTCATCCATATACATTCATAAATAAGCGATATATAACATTTTAAGTATTTTCCATAAGAATAACATGGGGAACAAGTACCTAGGTTTGCTGCTACAGGAACCATAGGCGAAAAATTGTTTTTTGTGCAAACAACAATAAACCACAACCAGATCAAGCCATATACCAAATTTCGCCAGTTTATGTTCATAAATAAGCGAGATATACAATTTTTCTTTTTCTCCATAAGAATAACATTAGACAACATACTGTGTTTAGCACTTTCAATATCTCGGTAAACAATTGACGTAGAGCAATGATCAAAATACCAAATTGTTTGTTTTTTTAAGCTGAATTCAATGGTATAAATTAAAATTTGATTTAAGTTAAAATTACATGTGAAACCCCCAAAAAACACATTTTTGGGGTACAAAACCCCCCAAAAACCCCCCTTCGGATGGTGCGATTCATCTGGTTTTCGAACTCGTTCAAATAAATGGTACTTTACACATTTGTACCAAATTTCATTAAGATCGGACCTTTTTTACGAGAGTTATCGTGCTTACGGACACATATATATATACATATATAACAATTTGAACGAATGGTGTTTTTGGCATCTGGGGACCTCAAAATGAAAAGTTATCATGGTCTCGGGCTTAAGTCTTTCCATGAGACCTACGGTAATAGCTTCTTCCCTATAGGGGAAATTCGCTAAAAGCATACTAGAAGCAAAAATGTTACATATGTTATTGAATTTCCTATAGGGAATTCACTACTTTTTCGTTAAGACAAGTGGGTAAAGGTACAAGAACATTTCTAATGAATTGTATACTTAACCCTTTGAGTGCCAGAGTTTTTCGGTCGTCATATCCCTAGAGTGCCAGAGTTTTTAACACAGTATATCCCAAAAGTGCCAGGCACAAAATCAACATTTTGCAAGGGTTTGCAAAAAAATTAATAACTTTTTTATTTGGTAAGATATTATTATGAAACTTTTTTTGTTTTGTAAGTTTAAAGTTTAGCTATAATATTATGCACATATATAATATTTAAAAAATACAAAATAAAAAATTTGAATAAATATATGTATGTGGGAAATTTCTTTTAATTTTTTTTATTTGTTTCAGGTAAATAAACATTGTTCAAATATAAGATTTTCAC
The DNA here is from genome assembly GCA_963675035.1 of Allygus modestus. Lineage (NCBI taxonomy): Eukaryota > Metazoa > Arthropoda > Insecta > Hemiptera > Cicadellidae > Allygus > Allygus modestus. The sequence continues at coordinate 139,926,857 of OY776116.1, forward strand.
CAAATAACTACTAGATTTATAGAGGACATGTTTCCCAAAATATTTCCTGAAAGTTTCATTAAATTTGGGCTTTAGGCGGACAAGTTATTTCCATATATGTAAAAAAATATAAAAACGGCAAATTAGTACACAAGACAGTAGCCTAACTTTATTCAAGGGTTTAAGTTTTATTACAATTTTATTTCATAAAGCAGACTAACTAGGCCTCGTATATTTATGGAGTATATGTTTACCTGAACATATCCTGGAAATGTCCTGGAAGAAATAATAAAAAGTAATGGCGTAAGAAAAATTTTCTATAACAACGATTCACAAAATCAACATTTTGCAAGGGTTTTGTACATAAAATCAATAACTTTTTTATTTGGTAAGATATTATTATGAAACCTTTTTTGTTTTGTCAGTTTAAAGTTTAGCTATAATATTATGCACATATATAATATCTAAAAAATACAAAATAAAAAATTTGAATAGGTACATAATATTATACATGCGGGAAATTTTTTATATTTTTTCAGATAAATAAACATTGTTCAAATATAAGATTTTCACCAAATAACTACTAGATTTATAGAGCTAGAAACTATCCTGGAAATCACCTGTAAGAAATAATAAAAAGTAATGACGTAAGAAAAATTTTCCATAACAACGATATATCGTTGCAATGTATTTTTCGGTAAGACCACCGACGACGATATATCATTGTGAAGTATTTTTCGGATGTTCCGTGCACAACGATATATCGTTGCGTGGCACTCAAAGGGTTAACAAAAACTTTCATGTAGGCCTAGTTAAAATTTTCTCATTGCACTAAATTTTAAATCTATTACATCACACAAAATATAGTTCATAATTAATACAAATAAAATATTATATTTTTGGCTTGTTATCTCAAAGATCAATTTCATAAAAACAATTAAAAAGTAAGAAGACATTCTTATTCAAGAGCACTGTTTTAAGCTAGGAAGAATCATTTGTATTGTTATTTTAACAAAGGCAGCTACTTGATATCAAAGATTAATTAGAGTGAAACTAGGTAATTAGGATTAACTTTTAATGATTAATTAATTATTTTAACACAATTGATTCTATAGGCAGTCTCAATGTAGAGTTTGTTATATTTATCTTTTTACAAAAAGTCTTATAGACTTATTAAGATGTACTAATACCAATAATAATCCTCCCACCCCCATGTGACAACCTTTATGCGTTTTTATTTCATCCGAACAATTAAACCTTTTTCATATTTCTTACTAAAGGTAAATAGACTCAAGAATTTTTGTTTAGCAATAATTATTATTCCAAGGCATTTCAGCAAAATATAAAGTGAACGTGCCAATGTTATTATTCATTAAGTGTAGCAATTGCTTTTTAAAACTCAATCAGGAAATAGGGGGGTTTTCCACTTTTAAAATATATTTTTCTACAACCACGCCTAAAGTGTTTCTTTACCATATAAAATACAACGTAAAACCGTTGTTTTCTATTTAGCAAGCGAAAAAGTATTTTTCCCTTGTCGGTCCTTACTTTTCCAAATTTGATGAAAAGTTCTATCAAATTTGATGAACGTTACTTTTTTGCTTTCGAAGAATTACAGTTTTATATACAAAAATAAATCTTTTCACTTACTGATTATTGGTAATAATTTTTTATCTTCTTAGCTCTAAACCTGATGTTTTTTCCAGCTACCCCAGGTGGAGGTTAACGGCCAGGAGCCTAATGGTAGAAGGTTCCGCGTCGAAAATGGCGACTCCCTCGGCGAGAAGGAAGAAGTGAGTATTCAACAAACTATATATTTACTTTCATGATTCTAATTTACACTTGCATTCACTTTTTATTCTGTCCACTAGTCCGTTGGGCAGTTCGTAAACTCATGTGCCATATTACCGAGCTCACGGTTTGTCAATTTCCGTCTGTTCGCCACAACTAGATATCCGCCCTCGATATATAGTTAGTCTTGCCCACACAGCAATATCCTACTAACATCGGCCTAATTTCCTCCTGGTTACCAGTGAACTTAAATAAGAACTAGCTGGAAAATATGTTTAATAGTTATTTGTGCAACTAGTGAGCAAAGTGAGCAATTGCCTCACTCGAGAGAAATCCTTACTCACGAGCCGTAGGCGAGTGAGGAATGGTTTCTCGAGTGAGGCGATTGCACTTTGCACTCGAGTTGCACATTATATTTTTCCTACAGTTACCATAAAACAAATAAATTGGTAAAGAAACGTAACATATTTTTTTCCGTTGGGCTTTTTACATTCTTACTTTCACACCAGGAAGTAAACAATTCATACCTTTTTTCATATTTATGTTTTGATTTCTCTGGAAGAAGATTTAGAGACACATTCCTCGCCACATTTTTTAATTCTTCTGGAGTACAAGATTCTTCTGGTGAACTGTTATTACTAAAATCGTCATTAACGTCCATTTTGCGACAGCAAAACCACCTTCAATGTTTACAAATGGCAAATCAATGAAATGGTAGCTTCTGCCGTGACCGGAAGTGTTGTGACAAATACAACAGTACAACAGCTGACCAGCTGATTTACAGCCAGTGCTGCCAACGTATTTCTCGCGCATATGACCTTGTCTGCATGTTACGCGCTCACTATTTCGTGCCTTCACGTTGCAAATCTGGAGTGAGACAAAGTAATTAGAGTGAGACAATGTCGAATTGGCCACTTTGCTTTCTCAAATCAGTGAGAGAACATGTACATTGTTAGGTAACTGTAGGAAAAATATTAATACCCCCGTAGCAGCAAACCTGCGTACTCAGTGAATTTCCAATTCAAAATACATATCTTAATACACCATAAAGCCGCATACCAAGTTTCATAAAGATATATTCACAGATAAACGATATATCAAATTTAAATTATTCTCTATAAGAAAAACATTGTGGATGAGTACGCAGGTTTGCTGCAACAAGGAACAAAAAATATGGGGTTTCATGTAAATATCAATATTACTCAAGTAGGAGAAGCCACATACCAAGTTTCATCAATATAAATTCATAAATAAGTGATATATACTATTTTGATTATTCTCTATAAGATTTACATGGGAAATGAGTACGCAGGTTTGCTGCAACAAGGAACACAACAAATGAGTTGTTATGCAAACATCAATATAACTCAACTAGGTGAACCAAAATACCAAGTTTTAATACTTTATGTTCATAATTAAGGGATACATTACATTTTACTTATTCTCCATAAGAATAATATGGGGGCTGAGGATGCAGGTTTGCTGCTACGGGAATTATCGGTAAAAATTGTGTTTTTTGTGAAAATAACAATAGACCGCAACCAGATGAAGCCATATACCAAGTTTCGTTAGTATACGTTCATAAATAAGCGAGCTATAATTTTGTCTTATTCTCCATAAGAATAGCATTGGACAACGTACTGTGTTTAGTACTTTCAATATATCTGTAACCAATTGATGTAGAGCAATGATCAAAATACCAAATTGTTTGTTTTTTAAGCTGAATCCAATGGTGAAAACTAAAATTTGACTTTTTAAAATATTACATGTAAAAACTTCTAAAAACCCATTTTTGGGGTACAAAACCCCCCCAAAATACCACTACGGATGGGTCGATCTGTCTGGTTTTCGAACTTAAAGTCTGGGGTCTGGGGACCTCAAAAGGAAAAATTATCATGGTCCCGGGCCTAGGTCTGACCATGCCGACTACGGTAATAGCTTCTTCCCTATAGGGGAAATTCGCTAAAAGATAATCCATTTATCCAAATATGGTGAAATGATTATACTTTAGTACCATGTTTGTAACTTAGACATTTTTATATCTTAGGTTTCCCTTGAAATAGTACATTTCACTACTAGTCACCAAATTGACCTATTTTAGGGAAAGATAGCATTTCTACTCGTGAGGTGAAGCCGAGCGTGGAAAATGTTATCGAGCCCCGAAATAGGACTTTTGTGACGACTAGTGAACGATACTTTTCATCACAATGCAAATAACCACCCCAAACTTTAAACAAAATTATCTGATAATTTAATAGTCTATTAATTTTACATAAGTAAACACAACACGGTTTTGTAATTCATTTTAGTATTAAAGTCAGCTGTTTGAACATAGAATTGACAAAACAAGTAATGATATCACACTGGAGCTCCTGTTGATCAAAACGGTAACTTCAATTTTTTAGGACAGGAAAAGTTTTGTTTGGGACAGGCAAAGTATTGTTTGGGACAGGAAAAGTAATGTTTAGGACAGGCAAAGTAACTGATCGTTTGTTGTGTTGATACAAGGAAATAGATAATTTTCGTAGATTTCAGCTGCATATTAATCTGTTTTCAAATACAGATTGATGAAAATACATTAGTTATTATTTAGGAAATATAGTAAACTGTTATGAGTTATCAACGATGTAACATCAATATCAGTTATTTTATTTCCCAGTCTATTTGTTGCGTAGTAACATACAGTATGTAATAAAATACTTTTATCAAGTATAAACAAAATTCTACTGAAGGATATTTAAAAATATGTTTATCTTTTTATAAAGCCAAACAATTCCTGGAGTATTTGAGAAAACCATAAATCTGTGACACATGAATTATGTATTTGAATTGAATGGAGGTTCTCATTGAGAAAATCGGAGAAAAGGTTTTTATTCATTGATTCGACCTCTTCCATGGTCACAAATTAAAGTAATGTGTCAATTTCAACCACTTTTTATTTATTGGAATTTGAGTTGAGCAATTTTATTTGTTTACAAAACTGAAATCAGGTGATCAAACAAAGCTGCTAGGCAAAGCTATGGTTACTGTTAGACCTAATAGAAAGCGCATATTTTATGAAAATCTAAATTAAAAACCCTGCTACGAATTATTTTAACCCTTTGCGCTCGGATAGGTTCTTTGGAAATGGTCCCCTGGGGTCGTCTGTCCACACTCTGTGGCCGCAGCCATTTTCCCGCCAGCCAGGATTTTTTTCTGTCCCACTTATGCTCAGCGCTCGCATGTCCACACCCAGTGGACAGAGTTAAATGGCGCATGCGATCGCGAACGCTCGCATGTCCACTGTGTGTGGACAGTGACAATGCACACTTTTCCAGCATTTAATATTCTTTCTACTGTATTGTGCTGAAATCTGACGGTGGATTTCGAAACTAGATCAATCCCAGAATGCAACGGGCATAAATGTCGGCTGTTCCATTCTAATGTAAACAGTAAACAACAACAGTTAGTCAAGCGCTTTTGTCTTACGCTGTGTAGTCTTCGGCTTATATGCCTGATAATTATTATTATACGTAATATTTCAAGTTTTATTATATTTTAATATAGAGGAAACATTACGTTCCGACAAAATTCGTAACGAGCTTGAAGGTGAAAGTGAGTGTGGCAATGATTCGGACCATGAAAGTGACATCGACATCTTGTTCTATTTATGTTATTAGCAGTTTTTTTAAATTATTTCTTAAAATTTTCTTAAATATAATTAACAGTAAGTAAATTGTGATTTTCGATGGTAAATAAATCAGTTTCAAAGTATACAACAAGTTTTCCTTAGACCTTGAATGTACGCTCCAACTTGACGTTTCAGTCTAGAGTGAAGAAAATAATTCCGAGCTGGCAGAAGCAGACGACCGGCAATGGCTGCCGAGCTGGCGACGAAACCTAGTGCAGCCACTGAGTGTGGACATGCGAGCTCTGGGCCCTGAGCGTCGGACAATAATTCCCAGCTGTCGCAGACTCCATACTGTCCACTGAGTGTGGACATACGAGCGCAAAGGGTTAAAGCAGGCTTCCAGCTATCTTGAAACATTGGTGTAGTTAAACCAGGGTAATGCTACAACAAAACTGTTTACACACTACATCACACTTACTAGGTTTCCTGAAACTTCAAGTTACACTCGCTATATACTTGTTACCTTCCACGAGTGTTTGCACGAATGTTGTTTACACGAGTGTTTGAACGTTTGTGTATGTAAATGGCATTCCTTGACTACAGTAAACAGTGTTATCCCACATTCCGAGTCGGCCGTTCCAGTTGGTTTTGACTTCATTTACATTCTGATTTACCAACGTTTGCAAGTCAAACCACACAAACATCGGATGTTTAATTGTGAAATAAATCAAACATTTATCATACATTACAGTTTTGAGTGTGCCATTTCTGTACTCCTTGCTTTTTGTATGTACTCAATGCTTTCGTACTCCATGGAGTTAAAAAAGCAGCGCAGGAATTTCTAAAATAAAATAAAAATATTTTTGAATAATTTCTCATTTAGAGAAATTGTCCATAGTATTTTGATTCCTCTCTTCTCAGGTATTTAATGTTCTTTATAAAGGTGGGCATCAGCCAGAGCCATTTTTAGGAATCAAACCCAGAACCTAGCAGACCAAAATCACATGCTCTAATCGTCAGTCATATGAGGGATTCGGGGATGGCAAGGGGGTAGTTGCCTCCCAATAATTTGGAGAACTTATTATTTTAATATAGGTATGAAAAGTCACAATAATCACGATGAGACCATGTTTGCCCCTCCAATCAAAATACTGAAATCACGCTTATGAGTCATCGGTTGTGAATACGTGATGAATTCCACGATATAACGTTGATGTGTAAATAACGTTATCATGCATTATAATCAATAACCACGATTTTTATTTAGTTCGTTATTCATATTTTTTAAATTATATTTTTATAAATTTTATTCCGACTGTGCCTTTCTTCAGTCATGACCTTGAAAAAAGTTATGTTCAAAGCTATGGAATTTCTAAACTTTTGTGATAGCGTTAAAAAGATTGATTATAAGTTTCCATTTTCGAACCTGAGATAAATGTGAGGTCAAGATTTTCTTAATAACTTCTGCTAACAAGTACTTTAATACAAGGAATTATATATTTAGATTTTAGAATCAGAAGACAAAATTTAGATTTTAACTATCTCGACATCTGGTATTATAATTTACTGGCTTTGCCTAAAAGCTTCGCATGTTCAACTAATTTTTCACAGCTGATCAAATTGCACTATTTAGATATGTTTAAACTGTGACCTTAAGACAGTTTTGATCAGATATAATTTTATCCCATAATTCTGTCACCAAGATATTTATATTGAGTATATGGTTTATGGGTTAGACGTGCAGTTTTCCAACAAATTCCTGGTACGAGTTGGCTTTATGAATAGATTATTTGTTTGTGACATGTGTTCTTTGTGTTATACTGTGTTTACAAAATACATTAAAATAGTTTTCAAATTTTAAATGCCATGGAAAATCGGAGTATTTGAAATCTCACGAGTTAATTTACAAAACATTGCCGCCCAGCCAATATTAAGAGCTGTTATTCAAGTACATGAATTGTATCAATTATTTCAGCTCTGAACAAAAATACCCCCGTTGCAGCAAACCTGCATACTCAGCGAATTTCCAATGAATATATAACATAACACATTAAAAAACTTAACAGGATTCATAAGAAACTAGTGGCTTGAAGGGGCGATAGCCCCTAATTAACCTTTCTCCAAGTAGGAACACATGTCAGTTCGCAAACAAAGTAGTCACTTAATCATATGTTTTAATGTAAACAAAGCAGACGTTTTAAACAAATTAAACCCCATGTTGTTTTAATGGGAAAAGTTTTATTCTGTTGCGAATTTATGGTAAAAAAATAAGAAAAATGAATAGTTTTCCCTCAAAATTCACGTCAAGACCTTTAAAATGATACCCCTCCCATCCTTCTACGGCCATCCAGTCACTCACAATTTCTTTACAAAAATTTGACTTACGGAATTATATATAGAGATGTATTCACAAACAAGCGATATTTAAAATATTAATTATTCTCCATAAGAATAACATTGGGGATGAGTACGCAGGTTTGCTGCAACAAGGCACACAAAATAATGGGTTTTTATGCAAATATCAATAGAACTCATCTTAGTGAAGTCACATACCAAGTTTCATCCATATACATTCATAAATAAGCGATATATAACATTTTAAGTATTTTCCATAAGAATAACATGGGGACCAAGTACCTAGGTTTGCTGCTACAGGAGCCATAAGCGAAAAATTTTTTTTGTGCAAACAATAATAAACCACAACCAGATCAAGCCATATACCAAATTTGGCCAGTTTATGTTCATAAATAAGCGAGATATGCAATTTTTCTTTTTCTCCATAAGAATAACATTAGACAACGTACTGTGTTTAGCACTTTCAATATCTCGGTAACCAATTGACATAGAGCAATGATCAAAATACCAAATTGTTTGTTTTTTTAAGCTGAATTCAATGGTATAAATTAAATTTTGATTTAAATTAAAATTACACGTGAAAACCCCAAAAAACACATTTTTGGGGTACAAAACCCCCCAAAAACACCCCTTTGGATGGTGCGATTCATCTGGTTTTCGAACTCGTTCAAATAAATGGTACTTTAAACATTTGTACCAAATTTCATTAAGATCGGACCTTTTTTACGAGAGTTATCGTGCTTACGGACACATATATATATATATATATATATATATATATATATATACATATATAAAAATTTGAACGAATGGTGTTTTTGGCATCTGGGGACCTCAAAATGAAAAGTTATCATGGTCTCGGGCTTAAGTCTTACCATGAGACCTACGGTAATAGCTTCTTCCCTATAGGGGAAATTCGCTAAAAAACTAAGTATTTTGTGAAGGGATGACATAAGATAGTGAACAATCCTCAACAATCTATTGATTGCATCATTGCAGACTGTCAATCACCTGAAGGGATAGTCATTACGTAATGATTGTCAGGCTCTAGAACAATACAACAATGTGACCATATCTGGACAGGACTGTTCCATTACTGTCTATTGTCTGTCTGTCTGCCACTGCTCGATAGTCTCCGATAGTACTTTCAATATCGACATCTTTACAAAGGCGTTTGGCATTCGTTTTAATATTCCATTAATTTGTCCGTAGCTCCCACAAATGATTAACCACGCATGATTCACCTGATCTTAATAAAAAATTATAAAATATATAATGAAAGAGGTTTTACACGCATAAACGTTTAACTAAAAACGCACCCTTTATAAGGAGGTAAAATCATAAAGATATTTTAAATATAAAATCCTTGACTGAAAGGACAAACTTATAGGGTTAACCTTTTTTAAATTTAGGCAAAGTATTTGTCTTTTTAAGCTAATAATTACTAAGGAAATTTTATAAAAATGACAAAAAGAGTATTACTCAATCGGTTATTTTTATCTTCTCACTTTGTTTAATAATACTTTATAACGAAATAGGTAGCCATGATTCATAGTGACAGTGAACGGATTCTCATTATTAGGTTAGTTATTTTCAAAAGCTCTTCTAAGTAGAGAAAACTATACTACAAAATTAATTTTTCTCTTAATAGTGTTCGTGGGCAAAATCCGAGAACAGGAGAACACCGTTCATACTAAGATAATCCATGTTTACAATAATATTTACATAACTTTTTATTTTATAAAATAAAACACTAGAGATTAGTGCTGTTTTATTGTATATAGTAAATCCAGCTGCTCGAATTCAAGCAGATTAAATTGTGATGTTATTTCAGAAGTTTCAGAACAGCTGATCTTGCTTCTGTACTTTGTTTTGTTACCTTCAACAGCGTCGAATGCTCAATTTCAATTATTACTGTTTCTATAACTCTAACATTGAGACTTTTGAAGGGCTGTGGGCGTCTAGGTGGATTTAAGTAAGTGTGCTATTCAGAAGGACGAATTTGAGCATGTTCTGCGCAGCCTCCAGGTGACGTCACGGTGTTTATTTGATCAGCTGGTTTACATTGACAGCTGATGTTACTCTCGGCTAGAGCGTATCCAAAAACCCAGGTCGGGATCAGAACGTCTATCCTCCACCACGGCCACAACACCACAACACACAATCTACAACACCGCAGCCGCGACAAAACTTGCAGAGTTTCGCTCCTACTGTCACAACTCCAAATTACGCTGTCTTAATTGTAAAACCCCTTATATATTCCTGGCCTGCATGAAACACGCTTAATAACGGTATAAGCTTTATATTTCAAATACCAAAACTGCTTATTTTAAGTGGTGGTAAACTATTCCTTGTTTTACTTGTGTATTGTAAAATACGAGCCTCTGTGGCACTTTTTATTTTCGTAAATGGGACATTTTTAGATTAGCCAATTAAAACAAAAATGTCTATTTTACATTTTTTGTTTCAAGTTTTTTTGTCAGATATTTGGTTTGGCCAGTACAAGGAAACTTTTAGGTAAATTTCAATGTTGGCGCGTCAAGACCAAATGCAGGAAGGTTATGACAGACAACAGCAAAATCCAAAGCTTCTTTTTCCTGGAGGAAATTCGCTAGCAATGTACAAAATAGATGACGTCCCTCGCAACGATAACAGTGTGGTGGGATGGAGGGAGGGTAGACGTCCTGATCCTGACCTGATTTTTTGGATAGGCTATAGCCGCCGCTGAAGATCCCCATTGTTGCAAACTCGTTACTAAATAAGAGCGATCAGCGAAGTATTCTGACTACCCCATGTCCCCCACTCCTTGACATAGGATAGTCAGAATACCTTGGTGACGAGCTTCTGCCTCCAGATGACGTCATGCTTCGATGTGCACACATTACTTAAATCCACATAGGTGGGCATAGCCCTAAGAACAAACGTGAATTCTGAGGAAATTCGGCAAATCTACATATTACCCTCTTTAGTTTGCCACATAAATCTTGTAAATCGGTTCAGTAGTCACTGAGAACTTGGTGTTTCAAACCGTGTATTAATGTATAGGATAAAGTTGCATTTTTTTCTTAAATAATGTCTTTTATTCTCATGTATTTCTTTTTAACGCCTTGACTTGATAACAAGGTCCGATGTAAATAAAATTCTTCCTTTTTATAACTGAAGGCGCGTTTACAACTATACCTTAAAAAAATTATTTATTATTTAATGGTCCATTTGAACAATAACGTATTAAACGGTGTTTATGGCTGTATTTAATAATTTCGGTAATCATTGATGATATTCAAGTTGATTGTAGGGAAATCATTGAGTTACATACAGACAATCAAGGGACAAGGCACGAGGTACGATATACGAAACGTAAAATGTCCGGGTATATCAATAGCCAGAGAGGTTAATCGACTGACAGTCGCACCCTGCCGCTGTTTACCGGGCGGGGTAATAAATCTCGGACCCACACACTATCTTAACCGTATTTTTCTGGATCATCCCCTCCATAAATCACCCCTTTCATTTCGCCAGCAAAACGATTCATAAATAATCTTGCTCATCTTTTTATCTTCAAGAACTCTGAAGAATCTTAAGAGCTAAAACAAAGGAGTCGAGTTTAAGTTACGAGTTGTAATTTACTTTCTTTATTTAAATCATTTTCTAAGTTGTACTAACTGTTTCTGTATTTCAGATTTTCGGGTCACCAAGTACGCCAGTGCTGGAGAACCCAGAGTACCAAACTCGTTGGTACTTCAAGTACTTCCTCGGAAAACGTGAGTTTAGTAATATTATCAGCATCTATTGAAATAAGGTTCTCACTGAAGAGTGTCAAACCCCTTGCTGTTTTATCTTTACCTTACATGAAAGTCAAAATATATTCTAAACATATCAGTGCCACATAAATACATATATTATTTTTTTAAATATGCACCTACAAACATCACTGTGCATTATACAAGGTGTTTATTTTAAAAAGCAAATGAATTTAAACGTACCAAAATTCTATACTTAAGGGGAATATAAGTGTATAAGTTGGCAACCCTACTTCCTTTTCTTTATCCTCTATCAGCTGGTTTCCATTGTTGTAATGTTGATTAGTTTATTTGCTGTTATTTTAAGGTTAGTTCCTGGGGGGCCGAGCTTTGCTCGGGGGAAGGCCAGTCAGTTTGTTTAGATGACTTGGAGTAATATTTCACCACTTCCCCCTACTGCTAATCAGATTTATATAACTCATTTGCCTCTTTTCTATATTTTTAAGGGCCCTCCAGTTGTTATTTATAGCTCAACGTCCCTTTGATTTATTTTACTCCTCTATTTATGTAATCTTCATTCAAATACTTTAATCTCTGCTCTCAGGAAACCACATGTTAATAATCATAAACAACATAAGTATTACTTTGACAGTTCCCTGGTTGATTATGAACAGCTGTTAAAATTCTTTTGTTTTGATTTGAAACTCCATAAGCCCAATGTTAATTTTTTTAACCTTTCATTTTAGTTTTTTACATTATTTGATTTTTACTGGGGATGAGGCCTGTCTAGAACTTATTTTTATCCCAGAAATTAGTTATTTTGAACATTTGAAGGAAATCGTTGGAGCCGTTTTTGAGATCCGTGTTGCAAGCAAGCAAACCTTACTCATATTAGAGGATAGGATTAAATTTAAATATAAATATGGTTTTTGAAGTTTGCTGAAAAGAGCAGACTGTTACAGATGTGGTTCAAGTGATCTGTATGAGTGCCCAGTTCAAAAAAATATAAGTTTAAAACTATAAAGTTACACGAAATAGTTACATTAAGTGTCAAAAGCAACCAAACAGGTTTTAGTTATGTAAAACAATTTTAATTGTATTTTTAAATCTTACCTAGTGTTAAAAAACACCCTGTACAACATAGTGTGGGTGTTATAATTCAATTAAAATATGGGAAATCTTGAATGGTTCCAAATGAATAACCCATAAAATACGTATATCTTAAGATTGTTCCAATTATTTCAAAACATTGCAAGAGATATCGTAGACTATTTATTCTAATGAGCAACCATCAAGGGAGGTAACCCTCCAAACAGCTAACTGACTGCTACGTTCCGTTCCAACTTTTCCATTACTGCAAATTCTTTTCCTAATGATTATTGGATTTTGACTTTACTTATCGTTTCTAGTGTTTAAAACTACACTACGTTTCTGGAGGTAGGTAAACTCCCGTTATCAAGTGGCTTTACTGAATTGTATTTAATTGAGAATTAAAAACTAGCCTTATCATTTTATGCAGGGGTGCCAATCCCCCCATGAGCTATGACGCCAATCCCCCCCCAAAAATTGCCAGAAGTAATCAATATATCCCACCTAAATATATTTGCCACACCCTCTAGCACGCAACATAAAAAATAACCTGGCATTATTCAAGTTATATCAATTTTATGTCATTCATACTACATGGGATGTTGAGGAACAAAAGACCCTACAAGATATTAAACACGATCAATGTACAATATATGAGTACATAAACAAGTACATGTTATTGAAAAGATATTATCTTAACTACCTTGACACCTCCAAAGAGTCATACATATATAACGTAACGCAGTTTGTCGTAATTTCAACCCCCCCCCCTTAACCCTCTATAACATTTGAATGACACATACAGTCTAGTGTAAGTTGGTTAGTTTTAAGTTTTTGAATTAAACTTTATTAAGTAGAGGCACTTGATAACGGGAAGAGTTCACCTACCTCCCGAAACGTAGTGTAGTTTTAAACACTAGATGTGATAGTTAAGTCCAATAAATCTAATCTGCGCATAGTTTCCATCGCGAAAGAAGGTACCGAGGAATCTTATACATAATATACTTAACATATACTATCACGTGTTCGTTAGGTCTGCCAAAATGTAGCCCATTAAACTGTTTTGTTCCCATTTATGCTCACAAATATTTGTCCGGGGAAGATTATATCATAATGATGAATCACTCAAACCAAAACAAATTCAAGAGTAAAGTCCAAAATGTCGGTAATAAAGGCATGTTCTGCAACATGTTGAACAAGAATAACGTTGTACAAGCCACCCTTGCAGCTACATGTACAGTTACTACATGTCCGTGTAGTTGCGTGTGTTGTTGGAAGAGTTACGTGCTGTGTTTTGTCGGCCGCTGGTCTATTTAAAGCCATTAGATATCGCCTGCCAATAGCACGTCAGCTGTTGGAATACCCGCTAAATCAATCTCATCAACACCAACTGTGGTATTGCAGTTTAAATTTAACCGCCGACTTTCCATTAGCTAGTCCGACGCGTTTCATTGAATTTTTGTTTAAAAGTTTATTTTTGCATTTTCATACACGGCTATTGTTTAAGGTCTTTCTAGAACATGCACACGTGAAATTAAAAATCATTAGTTTAGCTTACAGATTCAATTTATTTGATCGGTTTTAGTTATACAGGCAATTTGTCTTTTTACGCAACCCAATTTTTAAACACAAAATACATTGTTTAGTATCAATACAAGTTCATAAGTTGGCAACCCTTCTTTCTTCACTTCATTCTCCATCAGCTGGTTTATATTGTTTCAATAATTTTTTTAATCACTGTTATTTTTAAATTATTACAGTATAAGTACAAATGTTTTTTATCATACTACACGAAAAGCTGATTTTTGGTCCGTAATTAATCCATTAAATCACATTTTTCTGATACCTTAACCCATTGAGGTAGTAATTTTATTCTATTTGCAATAGCCTATAGCAGGAATTGATTGGTGCTGCACTCTAGTAGCAAAATATGTAACTAATGACTGCGGGCGTCTACGGTTCTATCCGCTAGGGGCGCGGACTGACTAAAAAACCTTAATATCGCCACCAGGTCTTTGGTCGTGTTAGCTGAGTTGGCTACGTCGTGGAAACACCTTGTCCAGGTGGTGATACGATGTCCGTGGGTTCGATTCCCGCACTCGACCAAAACTGACCAGTTGTGCAACTCTCAATGAGTTAACCGGTCTGTGGCAACTTTGGTGGGAGGGCCCAAGTAAAACAAACGGTGGTAGGCTTGCTTGGAAGTTGACGGGATCGGTTAATTCTTTGAGACTTGCACATGGTCAACACTGATTTTGCTAATTTTAGCGAATTTCCCCTATAGGGAAGAAGCTATTACCGTAGGTCTCATGGTAAGATTTAAGCCCGAGACCATGATAACTTTTTGTTTTGAGGTCCCCAGATGCCAAAAACACTATTCGTTCAAATTTATATATATACAGGGTTTCCGAAAAAGAATGACGGGATTTCGAACGGCCGTTGCTTGGGGACTATTCAAGATAACTAAACGATTTAAACGTCAAATAGAAGAGAAAAGAACTAAGTTTTTTTTTCATACCTTAATATGTTTCGATGTGAGCTCCATTTGTTGCTCTGCATACATCGAAGCGATATTCGATTTCTCGCCAAGTGTTGTGAAGCATCTCTGGTGTCACAGTTGCGATCGCTTCCGAAATTCGCCCACGCAGATGTGGCAAATCACGAATTTTCTCAGCATAAACAATGTTCTTTACGTAACCCCACAAAAAATCAGGACTCCTGGGAGGCCAGGGAATAGGCGCACCCCTGCCTATCCAACCATTTGGAAACTTGTTGTTAAGTGTGTCGCGCACTTCCCGAAGGTAATAAGGGTGGGGCACCGTCCTGCATCAAAATGACCCGTTCACCGGCTTGTTCTTCAATTTCTTCAATTTGAGGAACCAAAAATTGTTCTAGCATATCTAAATAAATTATGCCGTTAATTGTTTTTTCGGCGAAAAAGAAAGGCCCTATCACTTGGTCATACATTAATCCACACCATATGTTCACTTTTGGTTTGTTCTGCGCATGCCAAGGTCAAAGCTCCCTCCCATGCTACGCAGAAAACAAAACTTAGTTCTTTTCTCTTCTATTTGACGTTTAAATCGTTTAGTTATCTTGAATAGTCCCCAAGCAACGGCCGTTCGAAATCCCGTCATTCTTTTTCGGAGACCCTGTATATATATATATATATATATAGATATGTGTCCGTTACCACGATAACTTGAGTAAAAAACGTCCGATTTCGATGAAATTTGGCTCAAATGTGTAAAGTAACATTCATGACTTTAAGTTCGAAAACCAGAAATATCGGACCACGGGAAGGGGGGTTTATGGGGGTTTTAAGTTTTCCAAAAATCAGTTTTTTGCATTTTTCACCCTAAAATTTTTAAAAAAACTTAATTTTGGTTTTGACCATGTTATAGAGCTTAAAAAAACAAATAATATGGTATTTTGAATTATTAACCTAGGTTAATTGGTTACGGATAAAATCCAAAAAAACCTGCTCATAAAATCTCCCATGTTAATCTTATGGGAAAAAGGTTTTTGGCTTTTCCTCAGTTCATTTCTATGTAAACTTCACATTTGCTTTTACCAATCAGTTTAGCTCTACAAAACAATCATTTTGGTGTTTAAATTGTGATTCTACGTCCAACCGTTGCCGTGATATTCAAAGTGCTAAACACAGTATGTTGTCCAATGTTATCCTTATGGAGAATATTTAAAATTTGATATCTCGATTATTTATGAACGTATATTGATGAAACTTGGTAGGTAGCTTCACCTAGTACTGGTATATTGACATTTCCACAAAAAATTGATTTTTTGTTGATTATCCTCTCAGCAGCAAACCTGCATTCTCATCCCTAATGTTATTCTTATGGAGAATACGGAAAGCTTTATATCTCCCTTAATTATGAACATAAATCATTAAAACTTGGTATATAGCTTCACCTGGTTGAGTTATATTGATAATTGTAAAAAACACGCATTTTTATCTTCCTCGTTGCAGCAAACCTGCGTTTTCAGCCCTAATGTTATTCTTATAGAGAATAAATAAAATGCTATATATCACTTATTTATTTAAGTATTTTTATGAAACTTGGTAAGTGGCTTTATGTGGTAGTAAGAAATATATTCATTCATAGGAAATTCGCTGAGTACGCAGGTTTGCTGCGACGGGGTTATTTACTTATGTGTACTGTGTGTGTGCCAATGTGACTCTCTAAACTGAAAGAAAACAATATTTTAATTAAAATACGCCATTAATCCATTTAAAAACACCAATTTTATACTCCAATTCACAGGTTAATAAAATTACAAGTAAGGAACGAGACCAGCTCGTATGTCTACGCCAATGGGTTAAAATAGCGCTCCAAAAGTCAGCTGTGGATTTTTTCAGTTTGTTACCTCAGAGATTGTTATTGTTCCTTTTTACGTTTTGTGTAATTCAAGGGTAACAAACACAAGGACAAAAAGCAAGTCTTGTTTGTAAATAAAAGAAATGTAAATATTGTAAGTTAACCTATCTGAACTACCAAAATGATACAAATCACCTAATTTTCAGTCCGAATTTCCAAATATCAAAGGCCTATATAGGCAGTATGATCAAAAAAGTTGATCATCACATGGAGCAAAAGTGTGTTTTTTACTTTCTCCCCCTATACATAGTATATGCAGAAAGTATTGTTTTCGTAAAAATTTTCGAATTTGAGTTGTTAGTGGAAATATTCGTTTTGGTGCTCCCTGAACCCAAAAAAGTGGTTTTTACGTGATGTCTGTCTGTGTGTGTGTATGTGTGTGTGTCCGTGTGTGTGTGTGTGTGTGTGTGTCTGTGTGGATGTGTACAGAGCTAGAACCCTAACCAATGGGCCGATTTTTATGAAATTTGGTATGTAGGTACTAATCCACGATATCTCCAGGCGTTTTTTTCATTTTTTCGAATTTTTGATTTTTAAGGGTAATTATCCCCCAAAAACCACCAAAAAACATGAAAAATCCAAATTTCTCAAAAACGGCTCTAACGATTTTGATTAAATTTTAGTCGTTTGTAGAACTTTAGTTTTCCAACAAAACGACACCACCCGCATTCCTGTAAAAATTCGGGTTCAGAAATTACAGGACTTAAAACATCAAAAATTCAGTTTTTTGGATTTTTCATAAAAATACATTACATAAATATAAAAAAATATTACTATTCACCATTAAAAAGAACTCAAAAACCTAAATAATTTAGTATTTTGAATTACTATTCTACGATTGCTGGTTTCGTAGAAAATTGAAATTTTCATTTTGCGGTAAACGCAGTACGTTGTCCAATGTTATTCTTATGGAGAATAAAAAAATACTATTTCTCTCTTATTTACTGATCAATTTCAATCAAACTTGATATGCTTGTCAAGTTAGCATTGACCAACAGAGGAAATTTGAAATATGTTGCCCCTTAATAACCCTGGGGGGAATAGGGGGCATTTCCCCTCTTAAAACCACGAGTGTAGCAATGGATTCTGTAGTGCCTCCAAAGCAGGGATTTGGGTGGATGTTTTTTAAAACAACTTGTTTACGAGATTTTCTGTACATTCGACCGTGCTTTGTATTCTATATTTAGTAAATAAAAAGCAATTTATCCATTAAAGTTAGGCTAAAAGGGAGAAAGTATGTGTCAGTTTCCTGATACCGTTTATTTGCTTAATCGTTTTTCCACGATTGCACACCAAAAACAACCACTTTTGCTCCTTGTGATGAAAACTGCTATTTCGGATTTTCTTAAAAGAGGGGGTTGTTGAAAAGATTATCGACGTGGTCTTTTTAAGCAACTTGACTAAAGAATAAAGTTTTATTATTATTAAGTTTAAGAAATTGGTTGTAGCAAGTGCCAAAATCTATCAAACATAATAGAAGTTTGAACTGTATTACCAAACTCTGTGTCGCGATCAAACAACCTATTTTGTGGATGTTAATTTGTGGCAAAGCACACTTGTGAACAGATTTTGACTACACGAATATAGAATGTAGGTATTTGACCTTTAAAAAACTCAAGGCGGTCGAATGAGCGTTACAAATTTCCTCATACAGTGAGGTGAACGATTAAACTGAATTCAGCAGCACAAAACGTTTCCGATTTCACTTCGTGTTCGAAAAGCGAAAGAGTTAACTGAATTGCTTAATTAGAAAAGCTTAATTGAGTAAAGCTCTTTCTTTTACTTCTCGACTGGTGAAGTGGCGAGAGCTGTTTATCTTTACAAAACTGTGGTATTGTTTTATGGTTCAGAAAGTCAGTACAATTTAACAATTTTCCCATTTTCACTGTCTCTATAATTCCACTTTCATATAATTCAACTTAAAATGATCGTAGTCTGCTTTTCACTTAAAGTAAGGAATTGTAAATCGTGAATCTTTCATTAAACAATTAGTAGTGGCCCAACTTTGAAATAAATCAAACGGAAGAGCTTAACTGATTGGATCAAATCAGTAAATTAATTGAAAGAGTGCTGAAGTAAGAGCAACGGGTTTGAGCAATGGATCCACAATGTTGATAGGCAAATTTAGGATGGGATTTTTAAATGGCTTAGCTGGAAGTATTTTTTACTTTTATTTCCAAACTTGGATATTGATGAATGTTTTAATGAATCAATTTTGTTTATCTAAATTTACCTCAATTACCTTGTTAATAATAATTATTATAATTTGTTTCAATCAAATTAATGAGTTTGTAATTTCAATTATTTATCGTAATGGATAATGTGATCCGTCCTCTAATCCTATGAACGGGGTGGGGTGGTTTGATATTTGCAGTTAAACAATCAAAATTGTATCACAATTAATTAAATGTGCCTAATTTTAATTCGCTATTCCTTAAAATTGTTCAGGTTATTTTCTGTATATTAATAAGTACCTGGGGGCCGAGCTTTGCTCGGGAATGGCCAGTCAGTTTGTTTAGATAACTTGGAGAATATTTAACCACTTTCCTGATTATCAGATGATTATAGCTCATTTGCCTCTTTTCTGCATTTTTAAGGTCACTACAGTTGCTATTTATATCTCAATGTCCCTTTGATCCATTTTTAATATGACCACTCTATTTATAATCTGTACTCAATGGTTTTATCACTGCTCTCAGGAAACCACGTGTTAATTAATTACTCCTATAAAAAACTTGAGTATTACTTTGACAGTTCAATGATTGATTATAAACAGCTGTTGTGATTCCTTTGTTTTGATTTGAAACTCCTTTAGCCCAATGCCAATTTGTTTGAACTATTCAAATTATTTTTCTACTTCATTTGGTTTTTCCGGGGATTAGACCTCTCTAAAACTTATTTTTAACCCAGAAATTAATTACAACTTTTGATGGAAATCGTTGGAGCAGTTTTTGAGATCGGAGTTGCAATCAAGCATACAAGCAAGCAACCCTTACTCATATTAGAGTTTAAGATTAATAATAGTTTATACGGTGCAAATAATGCATTTTACAATTTTATATCACATAATTCTACTTTTGACTCATTATAGGTGGTTGGTGTCTATTGGAAGTTGAGTGAAAGGTTTCAAATTCAAGGACTTGACTCAGAAAAAATAGCGTTCTCTAAAAGTCTACACTTTATAAAGTAAAAAAATGAGAAAAAACTAATCCTTATTAACAATGATAATGGACATAACTTAAAAGTCGGACACAAAACTAACGAGTGATGATTACTCTTTGATTGGTGTAAATTACTAAATAACTAATCAATTTACTCAGTGTCCGACCAACTGACTAATGACCAGCTGACTGATTGACTAACTGATTGAGCCACTCAATTACTGACTGACTGACTTAAGAACTGACTAATTTTTTAGATCATTATTCTAAAAAACACATAATCTTGTGCGACCATTAGACAGACTTGGCATTTTGATAGCATTCCATATCATAGGAAAATGATAACGGTTCAGGTCTACACACTATAAAAAATAAGTAATATAATAGGTTTAAACATATTATGTTTCATTAATACACATTTTTATACTTTTTGATCTTGTTAGCATACAAGGTGCTTACACGTATGTGATGTTATCAAAAGTAACAACTATTATCTAAAAAAGTAGAAATTTCACAATCAACTTTTAGAGTAAAGAAAGTTAGAAAATATAACTATAAATTCATATATGCTTTAACATTAAAAATCGGGTTAAAATTAACTGATCTATGACTGAAAAACGGAACACATGGCTGAATTTTGCTATCATAACTAATCAAAATTATAGCAAAATTTAGTCATGTGCTCCATTTTTCAGTCATAGTTCAGTTAGTTTTTAACCGATTTCCAATTTTAAAGCAGACATGGATTTATAATTACATTTTCTAACTTTTTATATCCTAACAAGTTTTTGTAAAATTTCTAGTTTTATAGATATTTGAGGTTAAAAATTTTCAATGGCCGCCATTTGTTAACGGAAAGATAGTATGAACAAAATTTTCTAAAAAAGAACCTACCAAGAAGAGTATTTAACCAAAATTTACGATCCTTTTGACATAAGGAACAATGTGCAAGTAACATTAATTTGGAAACACCCTGTATATCTATTTCAATAGCCTTCCTGGGTAAAACCTATTTGTTTTAATAGAACCTAACATATTGACGTTAGTCTTATATATATTATTGTTCAATACTAGCGAGTCCAGTTGCTCAAATTCAAGAAAATGTTTTTCTTTTATGATTGCACAGCTCATCCCCAGTCATATTGGTTTTTATTGTGATGCCATTGCAGAAGTTAGCTTGGAACAGCTGTTCTTGCTTTTGTACTGTGTTTTTTAATCTGAAGAGCTGATATTAAATGTTCAATCAAACTAATTTCTATTCTTCCATAAGATTAACATTGCAACTTTGAAAGCCCAGGAGGTGAAGCTCTAAAATGGATGTTTCCCAAAAGGCACATCAGACGCCAAGGGCTTTCAAATAACACACAAACAATCATTAACGATAGAATGGCCAGTTTGCTCACAAAAATTGCCTATTTTTTATATAATAATACCTCCAACGAGGTAAATATCTATAGAGCTCTCGTCTCGTGTTTAAAAAGTGAAGCCTCACTGGAGGATATGTTTGTAAACAAAACATTTGGCCAAAGAGTAATAAAGACTAATATAACTTGTGAAGAGAGGATTTGATTGGTTGCTTTATTGATTCCTCCATGGGAGCAGAGTTGACAGATGGTCAAAATTGCGGTCAGTATGTAGGCTACAGTGTTTTACCCCAGACGAGACCTCTACAGATATTTACATAGTTGAAGTGACCTTAAAGCTCAAAACTGATTGCAGTATTGTTTACGAAGTTGTTGTGAACATTTGCCGTCACTGATTGATCAGCTGTGTTTATTGCATAGCGGCAATGCTTTTAACAAAGTAGACAATTTCATAAACCAATTCTATATACACGAGTAAACACTTTTAATATTTGATAGCACATTTTTTAATGGAAAAAAAACAAATATTTGTGCCGCATTGTGTTGACTCTCATAAACTGTCTTGTGTAAATATTTGAGTTAATATAATCAATTGATTGAACTGTACATCAATATGATGGATAAATAATCATACTGGAACTTCAGTGTCTCATAGGGTGCTACTATAAATTTTGATATTTATCGAAACGCAAAAAGCATTTCTTAGAATAATCCTACACTCGAATATGAGTAAGGTTTGCCTGCTTGGTTGGTTGGATGCTTGCTTGCAAATCTGATCCCAAAATCGTCTCCAACGAGTTCCTCAAATGTTGGAAATAAGTTATTTCTAAGATAAAAATAAGTTCTAAACAGGTCTCATGCCTAAGAAAAATCAAACAATCTAAAAACCTAATATTAAAAGTTAAATATATATTGGGTTTATGGAGTATAAAAGCAAATAAACAGAATCATAACGGCTGTTTATAATAAGTCAGTGTACTGCCAAAGGAATACTCTTGTAGTATAATTTTAACATGTGGTTTCCTGAGAGAGTGACTAAATTTAATGAAGATTACATGTAGAGTGGTCATATTCAAAGTGAGTCAAAGGGATATTGAGTTATAAGTAACAACTGGAGTGACCTTAAACATGCAGAAAAGAGGCAAATGAGAAGGAGGACGTGGTGAAATATTACTCCAAGTAATTAAAACAATTTGAGTGACCTTATCTGAGCAAAGCTCGGTTCCCCAGATCATGTTATTTATTGCATACCAGTTATACTAAAGATAAATCTTAATTTTCAAAACTACTTATTTAAACTTGTATCCCAAATGCTATTTCATACGTAAATAATAGTGTTTTCTTCTTCTCCTCCATCCCATGTTTGAAGCCCATAGTTCGGTTCAGGTGAAGCTAATCTCACTACGTACCATCATCATTGCTCCGGACGACACCTCAGAGACCTATAAGGATGTTCCCGCTTATCGGTTGTGTTAAGAGCTCACTAAACTACCTCTAACAATAGGTTATTCATTGGGAAAGCTGGTTGTTTTTCAGGTGAACTTTCACTTAATTAGTTGGGTTTGGTACTCTTGTTGTTGTATGAATATAAGTATCTATATTATTAAAATATTACCTTGATTTTCATTCGGCGATTTTCCTGTGACTCTGACTGTACCACTTGTAGTAATTCTTGTGTTCCAGTACACCAGAATTACTGCGACTCTCACTGTACCACTTCTCTCTTGTGTTCCAGTACACCAGAACTGCTACGACTCTCACTGTACCACTTCTCTCTTGTGTGCTAGTACACCAGAACTACTGTGACTCTCACTGTACCACTTCTCTCTTGTGTTCCAGTACACCAGAACTGCTACGACTCTCACTGTACCACTTCTCTCTTGTGTTCCAGTACACCAGAACTACTACGACTCTCACTGTACCACTTCTATCTTGTGTGCCAGTACACCAGAACTACTGCGACTCTCACTGTACCACTTCTCTCTTGTGTGCTAGTACACCAGAACTACTGCGACTCTCACTGTACCACTTCTCTCTTGTGTTCCAGTACACCAGAACTACTACGACTCTCACTGTACCACTTCTATCTTGTGTGCCAGTACACCAGAACTACTGCGACTCTCACTGTACCTCTTCTCTCTTGTGTTTCAGTACACCAGAACTACTGCGGCTGTCACTGTACCACTTCTCTCTAGTGTTCCAGTACGCCAGAACTACTGCGACTCTCACTGTAACACTTCTCCCTTGTGTTCCAGTACACCAGAACTACTACGACTCTCACTGTACCACTTCTCTCTTGTGAGCCAGTACACCAGAACTACTGTGACTCTCACTGTACCACTTCTCTCTTGTGTTCCAGTACACCAGAACTACTGCTACTCTCACTGTACCACTTCTCTCTTGTGTTCCAGTACACCAGAACTACTACGACTCTCACTGTACCACTTCTCTCTAGTGTTCCAGTATGCCAGAACTACTGCTACTCTCACTGTACCACTTCTCTCTTGTGTTCCAGTACACCAGAACTACTACGACTCTCACTGTACCACTTCTCTCTAGTGTTCCAGTATGCCAGAACTACTGTGACTCTCACTGTACCACTTCTCTCTTGTGTTCCAGTACACCAGAACTACTGCGACTCTCACTGTACCACTTCTCTCTTGTGTTCCAGTACACCAGAACTACTGCGACTCTCACTGTACCACTTCTCTCTTGTGTTCCAGTACACCAGAACTACTACGACTCTCACTGTACCACTTCTCTCTAGTGTTCCAGTATGCCAGAACTACTGCGACTCTCACTGTACCACTTCTCTCTTGTGTTCCAGTACACCAGAACTACGTGGGCGTGGACGCGGAGAAGGCGCCGTTCTTCCTCAGTGTGGTGCTGACTGACGCCAACAACCAGTGCGTGCCGCAGTACCGAGCCATTCTCTGGAGGAAAACGGTCAGTACTTGAGATAAAGTCTTAATAGGTAACATGAAAGAGTAGTCAGAATTTGCTTTCATATGGGCGTAAGAGCTGGTGTTGGGTTAAAAATGTAATGTTCTCTAGTTTTATATTTTAAAACATGTTTACCATCAGACCTATTGCAACAAATATATTATAAAAGTAAGCGTGTTTGATTATACGTTATAAGATAAAGCCTACTGCCTTGGTGTAGTTATAATTCATAAATACTAAAAAAATGCACATTCCTACAGACTCTGGCAAATATAAACCGGTAAAACAACTGAATCTAATAAACAATAGCTTAAACGACATGGTGTTAAAATCTTAAAAAATGTAACCAAATAGTTTTGCACTATATATTTTTAACTTAAGCTTCGGGCAAAAGGTGCTTATAAAAATATGTCTTCTGTGTTCTAACTGCAATTAAAAAAATACGGCAGGTGTTTCCTACTAACGTTTAACCTACATGCAGACGGACAAGGTTTAGTAAGCTTTATTTTGATACTGAATTTTTGGCAGAAGAGGTGATAGTCAACTTGTATCAGAGGTTGATATTCGAGTGCATTGTATTTTAGAACCAACAACACCGAAGAATTAGTATAGTTCAATTCCAATGACTTCCTGCCCAGCACTTTTCTCCGCACTCTTACTGCGGCCCACCAGAACCTCGTTGGATGCAATCAGAAGTTGTTTTTATTTCTTGCTTCTCTTTTACAAAAACAACATTAGTTACTTTTAAATTAATTTTCACATAAAAAACATTAGTATTATTTTACATTTAGCCCAATAGCATTTACTTGCAATGATTCAACATACTCAAAACACCTGCTAACATGTTGCGATTTTATACTTTTTTATGTATTTATAATATTACATTTGCATATACATAAATTGATATACTATTAAAATATGTATTAGTTTTTTGTACTTTAATTTGCTTAACGTGTAACATTTGTTGTTCAATCAGTTAATTTACATTACTCTAGATTTAGTAATTATTTGATAAACTCCCCAATGTAAAATGCAAAGCGTTGCAAATTTAAGCAAAATGTTGATCAAGCGGTTTGTATTGTTCTGCACCAAGTCCGTATTAATTAATTAACTGTGAAGTAAAATGAAAATGTGGGATTTCCCAGAATTTCCTCTCACGTTAACAGTTGCTTTGACATGTCGTTTATCTGTTTCGCACGGCTGAAGTTGACATTTGATACCGGCTCATTCAGATTTGTAATTTGACTCTGGTCAACTCTAGCCTCTACAAAGGTTTGATTTGTTTTCCATCGTAATACTAAAATGTAAGTGACAAGAGTAAAATATGTTTTTTAATAGCGAGAGGGGAAGTCAGTCACAATTTACAACAAATATATTATTTTGAAAAAAACAAATTAATGTTACTGTGGATTACTACTAAATGAAATAGTGATTAACTTGAGTTTTAATATAGTACTATCCCTAAAAGTTATTTATGAAGATATTATTATATAGAAACAAAACGTAGTCTAATATAACGTTTTAGTTTTTAAAGCATTCGATCTGATTCTAAACAAAATGTTACCTTAAATGTTTTCTATGGGTGACTTTTCATTGATTGGTTCAGTGTACTTTTATACTCTCATTATATCGGTAGTTTATTTAATGAACTCTAACACAAAATATCATCCGTGAGTGAACATTTTGGATCTCCACCAATTATCTTTACAATTTTAATCTATATCTATAAAAGGCAAAGCCCTGGCTGACTGACTCACTCATCACTAATTCTCCACTTTCCCATGTAGGTAGAGAGCTGAAATTTTGTACACTGATTATTTAGGCATAAAATAGGAAAACTAAATGTTTTTCATCCTGATCTGACTTTAGGGCTCCACCAGAGATCCCGACAAAGTTCCCATGTATTTCTTATGGACATTCATTTTTGAGATAATGAAAATACAAAAAGCTGATCTTGATTCGTAGTAGTTCCACGGGCTAACCACAGAATGCAGCACACACAACTGTCAATAGTTTTTATAAATTATTTGCGGGCGAAGCCTGCGGGAACAGCTAGTAAGTAATATAACAAAATATTAAATGAACAAACAAAAATCTCCAAGTTTAAATTAATCAAATGGTTTATTTACAAAGTTGTTTGCCATAGTTTAAAAGGTTATACGTCGCGTCAATACTCATGCAAGTTTTTTGCAGCTGATTCACATCAATAGGGTTGAGAACCCTGTTTCGGATAGTGGGTCTAGAATAGGATTACCTTTCATATAAGTTTGAAAAATTCCATTTAACTTAAATATCGGGTTTTTCATGAACAAAGAGTCGGATAAAATGGGACTTTAAAGAATAAGATTGTTATGAAATAAAGCAAGTTAATAACAGCAGTGAAAATACGAACTTCATAACAAGTGGTTAGCAAACTCCAACGAGCTTAATATATCCAGAGGTCTCATTTGGGGCGAAAACGTGGAGCCTCCCTGGAGGATATTATTGTAAATAAACCACAGAGAACAGTTGTTTGGAGCAAACAAATCATCAAAAATATCTTTTATATAAGAATTATATTTTAAAAGTAAAATGTTTTCTCCCTTGCGTTGCATATTTATTAATGTTACTTGATATTCAATAAGACATGATATTTGTTAACACTTTTTATTTTTTTCCGTATGGGTAACAGTTGTATATAAACTGCACATTATATCATCTTATAGTCTGAGCCATTTTAGGTTTCCATGGTAACCGAGGTAGGGTAGACCGGGGCACATTTACGCACGGGGCAATTTTACGCAGTACGCTTTTTTCAAAACCAGTTAAAACTCGCGCGCAACTAGTCATGTCAGGCTCATGCTGCTACCTAGCGGGCACTGTCACAACCGTCTAAACGCCAGTGGCGCTACCATTCGGGAGTTAAAGATGATTTTCTGTTTTTTTCCAAGGTGAGTAAATCATGTTATTCTATTGTTGAAGCTCCTAGTGAGCAAAGAGTAAACAGTTAAAAAAAACGATGTTGTGATTATAGTCAGACATTAATTCTTGTTTTTATGCTGTTTCTGTATTAAAATAAAAGCTAATGGTTTTCATTGCAACTAAATGATAAAATAAAACATGGCAACAGGGCAAGTTTACGCATTATCATCGGGGCACGTTTATGCACTGCGTAAACGTACCCCAGTTAATATCTTACCACTTCATCGTTCCAAAGTTGAGTAATTTATTACCTTTATCCAAAAATATGATATAGGATTGTATCAAATTGAACCCTAATGATATTTTCTTACATTTATTTTGGGTTGACTCCAAAAGAAGTAAGACGCTTCGCATATACTTATGTTGTTGCTTGTGGAAGAAAAATTCCTCAGTCTTGGACTGACAATGAAATGGCGGGACCCAATTGGCTAACGTAATTCTTGAAAGGGCACAATAAACTCTCGATTAGGTCACCTCAAGCTACAAGCTTTAATGGAGCGAATTTATCAGCATTTTTCGATAACCTTACATCAGTCATAAAATATGAAAGGAAAGTTACTTTAAAAAATATAACAAATGTATGACTCTGTTGAAGAGAATGAAAACTTCCTGTGCATTAATTGTTGATACTTTATAACCGTTAGAAGAAAGGGCAAGAATGGGTTCAATATCCCTTGATAAGTGTGTTACACAAGTATATTTTTGTATGCATAAACTGCAACAGTGATGATGACAACGAAGTCTAAGTATTTTCTATCGTTTGTCATGTATGTATTTTCTGTAGCATATTAAAACGGTTTGAGTTGATTTCATATTTGTAACTCCTTTATTGGTACCAATTATTATATTCATAAACGGCCCCACTTAGTGGGTAAACTGGCCCCGAGAACGGGGTAGGTTTACGCACCCTACATGGTATTATTTTGTATTAATTTTCATGGTTTAAAACATCAAAAGATAAAAACATTATTGATAATTATCTTTAATAACTGCTTTATCAAGCAACTGTGTATTATCATTGGCTTGAAAATAAAAAATAAAAAAATAAAATAAAAAAATCCGCGTAAATGTACCCCGGTCTACCCTAATAGAGGAAAATTGGTGGCCACCATGTACGCCTCACTTTTTCTTGAGGATTAACATGTGGTTGTACACTCTGTATGTATTCAGCGTTGGTAAACTCCTACTAGAATATTACTTATATTCCTACTACTGTTTTACTTTCCACAAACTTTTAAAGTTTTAAAGATACTTGTTGGGCATCTGATACCATTCAAATTAGAATATCTGTCCCAGTGTTGATGTAACTGGTTTCTTATCAACATGCCGAAGTAGGTTATTTAGTGAAAAATATGTTTATGGTACAGCGAAATACAAGAAGTTAGATGCATTAGTAGCCAGTTAGGGGTACCTGGGATTACTCCAACAATATGAGTATTTTGTTGAAAATACGTTATTTCTACTGCAGAGTTTCCACTTGAGGGATTGTCATCCCATTGTAGGCATATATTAATGTCCCGTGGGATAAAACGGGGTTGTGGGATATTTTGGACGACCCAAATTTGTTTAACCATCAGCTATGTATAATGTTTATTATTTACTAAAACTCAAAATACTTTTGCCAGTAATAAACACTGTTAAATATGTAATATGACCAATATACATCTTCTGGATTCAAATCAAACTTTGATAAAAAAACATGATCCTTAGGAACAGGATATATGATGGGTTGGGTGGGTTTAGAAGGTTTCCGTTAACTTCAGAACTATAACTAAGAGGTCACAGGTTTAAACAACATGTGTATATGATTTTTTGTGTGAATGAAGCTTATGTAAAACTAGGCTTATCGCCATTGGGGGCTTTGCCCCCAAACCCCTTTTGGAGTTCGCTTCGCTCACTTGCATTCCTCAGTCAACTCGAGTTTAAATCAAACTCAACTATTGTAGTTCATTAACCAAAGAAAAACTACACAAACATTAACTTGGGTGAACACATTAACACCTACACAGGCGGTCCCATTTCGGTTCGATGTCGAAACATTTGAGCAACCGGCTGCTTGTTAGTTTTATCGAATGAACTCTCGACTACGATGGTTGTTTTGAGGTGAATAAAAGTGAAAAATAAAGTACTCACTCAATCAAAGTCAATCAGATATAAATAAAAAGTTGTGGTTACAATGTTAAATTGGAGTTCTACAAATGGATTTATGTGTAAAAAAAACAACAAATTAGACTTCAGTTCACGACAAAATTATAGTAACCTAGCCTAACCTAACTCCGCAGAGCGATGTATAGTGGCTGTTCGTTGTGCAACATAATTACAAATAAATCAATTTTTGTAAAAGCAAAAAAGTCAAATTAAACAGAAATAAATTGCAGCCACAAAAAGTAAGCATGAAAAGTAGGATTCAAACCCGTGACCACATGATCTTGAATCATCTGACAACATATCCACTGAGTTACTGGGCTAAATTCATTCGATAGAACAAACAATCGGTTGATTACATTTTCCAATATCGTAACAAACGATATTTGCGATATTGGACCTCCCGTATAGGCGATAACATGCTCACCTTGTTTTGTAACAGCTGATTTATATAAACCTCATGTGAGCAAATTAGTATCACCTACACGGGCGGTTTTTTTAAACCAGCTGATACAAACATGTGGTATTAGCCAAAGATAGTGTGCTTTCATTAAACGGCTTTCAAAAACTGTACACATTTAAATGGGCCAAAATGCTCATTACTTCTTCTCCGATGAATAGCGGCTAAACGGATGATCGGATCTTAAATCTGACGAAAAGTCGTTAGTTGGAAATTAAATTTTCTACAACTTTTGTATTTAACATTTTTTGCCATCTCTTACCGTTTCCGTAGAAAACGCGCTCAAAGTGGAAAAATTGAAAAAGTGGAATTTTCCCCGCCCCAAAAATGCCCCAAAAACTCAAAAATGTTAACTTTTGGTAATTTTTCTGGGAGTTTGTCGTCAAGAGCTTTAATTCAAGTATGGGGTCGAGGGGGGTTAGATTACGGGAAGTGCCTCATAGTTTATGTCAGTGAGTGAGTGAGTGAACCCGTCTAGCTTTATATAAGTAGAAGTCAAATCCAACATGTAGGGAAACATAGCAGTATATTTTCTGGAAACCAATTTTAATATTATATATTTTTTAATTTTTATCTAAAACTAATGAATACAAGGAGATTCAAAATTGTTGTTATTATAAACCAACTAATTTAATTACATACTAATTTCACAAGCTCAAAGTGATTTTGGAGGGAGCTTCATTACAAGCGGGATGAAGTGGGATTTTTCACGAATTTTGTGGGATATTTTTACCACGAAGTGGAAACATTGATGAATGAACATCGTCAATCTAGAAGAAAAGGCTCTCGACCCGCTGCAGTGTCATCAGGTAACAGTTGACATGAATGATGAAGCCGGAGAGGTGGCTAATGACCTGCTCCTCTGACTGATGCTGCGGCTCTTCCATTCTCAACTGCAAATGACCTAAGTTTAATTTATAGTTTGATCTGATAAATTAGCATCATTTCATACTAGCCTGAATCCCCTTTGGACAGGGTTGCCAAAATTAAAATAAGAAATATGGGTTTTATTTTATCTTTATATGGGTTAGTGATGAAAATGTCTCTAAATATGTCTATTATTTTCATTTACGGCGATTCCCATTGAGACAAATTTATTTCAATAATAATCATATATTTAATTTCTGAGTTAACTCTAATTTTATTTTTGCAATCTGTATTATAACAAGAATTTCTTGATTTTTGGTCGACAATTTTAGACCCCTAAAACTATTATTTTTTATACATTTTTGGTATCAATTAGGGGTGTGCGAGTAGTGATTTTTGTAATCGAGTCGAGTCGAGTAGTGCCAATTATTTTCGAGTTTCGAGTATTTTCGAGCGAGTATTTTCCATCAGTTGGTAGTTTAAAATAGTGTAATGGGATTTGGATACCTCCCTAGATTAGAAAATCTAAACATGGTTTCTAACTAATAAATGAGTAGCAATACAAAGTTTTAGCCAGTACAATCAAACTGGATTACGTATTGACAAACAAAACACAGTTTAACATTCGTTTCCGGCCGATGAAACAGGGCCCGGTTGTCATTTGGCCAATTTCACCTGGTTCAGACATTGCTTATAATCAATATTAATGACGAAATCGTTAGTTACGGCCGAAATTACGCTGTCCGATCGTCATTTTTGGCCGATTTTACGCGATGCGATCGTCTTTTGTGGCCGGTACTACGCGTTTTGGCCGGTCGCAATCGTTAGCGGTCCGGAAATCGGCAGGAAATACTCGCTCGAACTTTCGAGTAGTTTTCAAAACTTCGAGTCGAGTTTGAGTATTAAAATACTCTGCCGAAAACTCGAAGTTTCGAGTACTCACACACCCCTAGTATCAATGAAAAATTCTTACTCTCTAGATGTGCCTTTTGGGGTTTTGAACAACCTCCATCTTCATAGCTTCACCCATAGGCTTTTAAAGTTAAAATGTTAATCTTATGGAGTTTTATTTTAATTATTTAGTCAGCTGATTATCAGCTGATTATAATGTAAATACACTTTTATAACTATATTATGTGTACACATTATTATATCCCCGTGCAAAGGACGGGACGTTAACTAGTGTGGAATAAAATAAAAAGAAACAATTGGCAAAATGATCATAATACAAAATCAAATTCAAAAGTCGATTTGAAATTTCATAAATCTTTTGACTGAATTTCGGTTGTATTGGTTCAGAAAAATTACATCTTTTAAATATTGACATAACAAGTGTTATAAAAAATAGGGCATGATTTGAGCACTTTTTTTAAATTTTTTCACTCCTTCATTAAAATTTAAACCTCTACGTTTTTACCCAAACGAAAAATATAAAAAAAACATTGATTACAAGTGATCCAAACCTGATTGTAGAAGCCGGTGTAAAAAACATATTGCAATCCAATAATCAGAGCTATATAGTATTAGCTAATCACTATAAACATCTGATGATACAAAAAGCATAAGTAAAATTACAAGAAGTCTATCAGACATTCTACTATAAAGCAAAGGAAGGGTTGTCGGAACACGCACAGCGGAATGGTCGGTCATAAAACTATATTAATGGCAGTTTATGATGCAATCGTTTTAGCTCTGCGCTGTACTATCCATTTCAAACAGCTTTCGAATATAAATCTAATAAAAAACTACGTTTCATAAAAGAAATTGAAGGATACTCTGAAAACGATTTTCTAAAAAATCTTTATTGTTTACTGTAAAGATATGTTTTCAAAAAGTGAGTTTAAAATGCTGCTTGGTTTTAGAACTCTTGATGACTTAAATAAAGCTAAATGGAAAATATAAAACTTTTTTCTTACAATTTAAAACCAAATTGAATAGATATTACAAGTGCCAATTTTAAGTTACAAGTTCAAAGCTTCACAAATTTACACTGTCCAATCAATCGTACAAAGATTTGTCAGAATTCTCCATTTTATTTTACATATATTATTTAACAACCTACCTACCTACCTAATAGCATCAACGTTTTTTGGAAATATTAAAAAGATTGTATTAGAAATTACGAAGTATACTATAACTAACACACATTGACATGCGTTAAAGCTATAAAAGTATGAATTAAATACGGGATTTAGGAATAGGATATAGGAGAATGGAAAAAGTCTACTTTTAGTGTAGGCATAGGATATGACAGGATAAAACCAGCACACATTTGAGGTTTTACAATTCTTCATAAAAAAAGTGTTTTTTACTTTCTCCCCTTATACATAGTTTATGGAGAAAGTATTGTTTTCGTAAAAATTTTCGAATTTGAGTAGTTAGTGGAAATATTCGTTTTGGTGCTCCCTGAACCCAAAAAAGTGGTCTTTACGTGATGTCTGTCTGTCTGTGTGTGTGTGTGTGTGTGTGTGTGTGTGTGTGTGTGTGTGTGTGTGTGTGTGTGTGTGTGTGTGTGTGTGTGTGTGTGTGTGTGTGTGTGGATGTGTACAGAGCTAGAGCCTTAACCAATGGGCCGATTTTTATGAAATTGGCATGTAGGTACTAATCCACGATATCTCCAGGCGTTTTTTTCATTTTTTGAATTTTTGATTTTTAAGTGTAATTATCCCCCCAAAACCGCCAAAACACATGAAAAATCAAAATTTCTCAAAAACGGCTCTAACGATTTTGATTAAACTTTAGTCATTTGTAAAACTTTAGTTTTCCTACAAAATGGCACAACCCGCATTCCTGTAAAAATTCGGGTTCAGAAATTACAGGACTTAAAACATCAAAAATTCAGTTTTTGGGATTTTTCATTAAAAGACATAAATATAAAAAAATATTACTATTCACCATTAAAAAGAGCTCAAAAAACTAAATAATTTAGTATTTCGAATTACTATTCTACGATTGCTGGTTTCGGAGAAAATTGAAATTTTCATTTTGCGGTAAACGCAGTACGTTGTCCAATGTTATTCTTATGGAGAATAAAAAAATACTATTTCTCTCTTATTTACTGATCAATTTCAATCAAACTTGATATGCTTGTCAAGTTAGCATTGACCAACAGAGGAAATTTGAAATATGCAATGGATTCTGTTGGGCTAAAAGGGAGAAAGTATGTGTCAGTTTCCTGATACCGTTTATTTATGTTTAAAGTTCACCGCCAATAAAACGAGAAATTCTTGACAAGCATAAAGGTCTTACCAGTGAACATTTTTTATTTAATTCTGAGATTAAACATAAGGACCTAAAGCCACTCCAAAGGGTTTAATTATAGATTTTAATATCCTTTTTTAAAGAATTTACAACATATTTTAAAACGATAAGAAGAATATTGAAAGCAAAATAAAAGGTTCTTTGACTTTGGCAAAGAAATAAAATACCCCCGTAGCAGCAAACCTGCATACTCAGCGAATTTCCAGTGCATATTAATTTATCTTAATACCACATAAAGCCACATACCAAGTTTCATCAATATACATTCATAAATAAACGATTTATGACATTTTAATTATTCTCCATAAGAATAACATGGCGGCTGAGTATGCAGGTTTGCTGAAATAAGGAACACTAAAAATGGGCTTTTATACAAATATCATTATAACTCAAGTAGGTAAAGCCACATACCAAGTTCTATTAATTTATGTTCATAATTAAAGGAGATAACACGTTAATTATTCTCCATAAGAATAACATGGGGCTGAGTATGCAGGTTTGCTGCTACGGGAAATATCGGGCAAAAAATGGATTTTTGTGCAAATATCAATAGACCACAACCAAATAAAGCCATATACCAAATTTTGCCAGTTTACGTTCATAAATAAGCGAGATATACAATTTTTCTTTTTCTCCATAAGAATAACATTAGACAACGTACTGTGTTTAGCACTTTCAATATCTCGGTAACCAATTGACGTAGAGCAATGATCAAAATACCAAATTGTTTGTCTTTTTAAGCTGAATTTAATGGTATAAATTAAAATTTGATTTAAATTAAAATTACATGTGAAAACCCCAAAAAACACATTTTTGGGGTACAAAACCCCCCCAAAAAACCCCCGTCGGATGGTGCGATTCATCTGGTTTTCGAACTCGTTCAAATAAATGGTACTTTACACATTTGTACCAAATTTCATTAAGATCGGACCTTTTTTACGAGAGTTATCGTTCTTACGGACACATATATATATATATATATATATATAAAAATTTGAACGAATGGTGTTTTTGGCATCTGGGGACCTCAAAATGAAAAGTTATCATGGTCTCGGGCTTAAGTCTTACCATGAGACCTATGGTAATAGCTTCTTCCCTATAGGGGAAATTCGCTAAAACAACATTATATAGAATAAGGTCGTCAGTCAGTATTTATAAAGTATTGTTTTAGAAAATTTAGGAAGGATAAATATAAATATATTTTTAGAATTGCCTTCAGTGCAGTTCACTTCTATTTCTTTGTTGGCATACAGGATGGCACGGGTAGGCACTAATGCATCGATCACCTTTGAATTTATGTCTGTACGTTTAAAGTCTGACCCACAACTACAAAATATTTTAGTTGAGTCTAGAATAATTGTAATTTTTACTGTAAAACTGAACTTCAAATAAATCAAAATACTTCAAAATAAATAAACTTAATTACAGTAACTAGGACAAAATTTTAATAAAATATGCTAAATACGAGTCAAATCTTAATTGATTCATCATTTCTCCTAAGTTAGTTTTAACATTTAATTGCACCAACTACTTTCCATTCAATAAATTTGATATTTTCGTTTTCAATGTAAAACGACTCATTTCGTGATTACAAAATGCCAGGGTCGTTCTTATCGAGTTTGCTAGTTTCTCAATAATACTTTAGTATTTGTTAGAAGTTTATTGCGTTGTTCTCTTGTATGTGTGTAATTATACCCTCGGATTTAATTTATGTACTGTGTAGGTGTCCCACAAGAGTATGGCAAAATTGCAGGATTTGGTATAACTCATCTTGGATCAAATAACTTCATATACCTATGTTTCTTAGTCGTTTCGTTTCCTGTATTGTGTCTATTTGGGTTTTAATCAATACGGCATGTCGTATTAAATACTTGAGGTACCGACTCTAAACTTGGCACATGTATTACACTAGTTTAGGGCTGATTCGGTTTATAATTTGACGAGTCCAGCTTTAACCATTTTTAAATGGTGGCCATTAAATGTTAAATGTAATTGATCTATACATTTAAAGAATTTGAATCCAAAAACTATGAAATCAAGAATTTCAATATCACTCAACCTATAGCTGAGAAATTTTAATTATTATGAGTAGAATTGAGCAAACTCTAAGTAAAATACCATAAATTGACATGATTTCACTCATGCTGCAATTGCTCAGCTATGTGTTGAGTGATCTTAAGGTTTATATACAATATCTTAAAATTACAACATTTTTAAGCTAACGTACTGCCATAATTATTAATGTCATGTTTTACACAAAGCACGAGTCAGTACCGTTAAATTACACGGATTAAAGTAAAGCTTCTCCCATTGGCTAGAGCGTGACCACGGAACATATCGTTGTGAGGAATGGCCTCCGTTATCAGTGAAGTTACAACAATTACAAGCTTTACTGACGAAGCCTTCCTTTGATAGTAGTATTGTATCATAGTATTCGTCTATCAGCTACCAAACTGTTTCAACTTTATATAACAGAGGAGTAACTACTAAATTAAAATCTGTTGTTGAGGAGGTGACCTAACATGTAATTACAAAACGCACACATTAGTAAAGCGCCACACTGTATTATTGGGGCGAGGTCTTCATCAAAGTTACGAAAATGTTATGTTGTGAATTTCCGCTTGACATTTTAAAGTGTCAGAAAGATAGACTGTATACTTTTAATTATTATTTTATTGATGTTCTTTACAATTAATAAATGTGCCAGTGTTAAACTGTGTTCTTTAAATTATCTGAATTTTTTTTAATTTTAGCGAATTTCCCCTATATTAGCGAATTTCCCCTATAGGGAAGAAGCTATTACCGTAGGTCTCATGGTAAGACTTAAGCCCGAGACCATGATAACTTTTTGTTTTGAGGTCCCCAGATGCCAAAAACACTTTTCGTTCAAATTTATATATATTTATATACATATATATATATGTGTGTGTGTGTGTGTGTCCGTTACCGCGATAACTTTTGAATGAAGCGCCTGATTTTTATGAAATTTGATACAAATGTGGAGAGTAATATTTATGACTTTAAGTTCGAAAACCAGATCGATCGGTCTATGGGAAGGGGGTTTTATGGCGGTTTAAAATTTTCCAAAAATCAGTTTTTTGAACTTTTTACCCTAAAATTTTAAAAACGCTAGATTTTGGTTATAGCCCTTTTATAGAGCTTAAAAAAACAAACAATTTAGTTTTTTGAATCATTAAGCTAGGTTTAGTGGTTGTGGAGAAAAGTCAAAATATGTGTTCATAAAATTTCCCATGTTAATCTTATGGGAATATGGTTTTTAGATTTTACTCAGATAATTTCACTAAAAACTCCACATTTCATTCTACCAATCAGTTTAGCTCTACAAAACAATCATTTTGGCGTTTTAATTGTTGTTTTACGTCCAACCGTTGCAGTGATATTCAAAGTGCTAAACACAGTACGTTGTCCAATGTTATCCTTATGGAGAATGAATAAAATGTTATATTTTGATTATTTATGTATGTATATTGATGAAACTTGGTATGTGGCTTCAACTAGTTGTAGAATATTGATATTATCACAAAAAAATTGTTTTTGTTGATTTTTTCCGGTAGCAGCAAACCTGCATACTCGGCCCCCATGTTATTCATATGGAGAATAAGTCAAGTTGTATATCTCCCTTAGTTATGAACCTAAATAAATAAAACTTGGTATGTAGCTTCACCTGGTTGAGTTATATTGATAATTGCAAAAAAACACATATCTTATCTTCCTTGTTGCAGCAAACCTGCATACTCGGTTATAATGTTATTCTTATGGAGAATAAATCAAATGCTATATATCACTTATTAATGAATGTATTTTTGTGAAACTTGGTAAGTGGCTTTAGGTAGTAGTGATACCCACATATATGCATTGGAAATTCGCTGAGTACGCAGGTTTGCTGCGTCGGGGGTATTTATTTATCACATACTTATTAAGAGTAAACAATTATATGTAACATGTATAAACACGTACGTTGTTTATATACACACTTACAGAACTGTTAATTTTTTGGGAATGAAACCTACTATAGGAAAAATGTTAATAATAAAACGTAAAAATAAGGAAGAAAAGAGGTTGAAATTACATAAAATTGTGTATAAAGATAAAATTATATATGTATTTGGCCCCTGTAGCTAATACTGAACATCAACTAGCCTAATAATACCGTTTTGATTCCTGGGTTATCCATTTTTACTTTCTCCCCCTTATACATAGTATATGGAGAAAGTATTGTTTTCGTCAAAATTTTTGAATTTGGGTTGTTAATGGAAATATTCGTTTTGGTGCTCCCTGAATCCAAAATAGTGATTTTTACATGATGTCTATGTCTGTCTGTTTGTCTGTATTGATGTGTACAGAGCTAGAGCTCTAACCAATGGTCCAATTTTTATGAAATTTGATATGTAGGTACTAATCCACGATATCTCCAGGTATTTTTTGAATTTTTTTATTTTTTAAGGGTAATTATCTCCCAAAAATCATGAAAAATCAAAATTTCTTAAAAAGGACTCCAACGATTTTAATTAAACTTTGGTAATTTGTAGAACTTCAGTTTTACAACAAAATTACACACCCGCATTTCTATAAAAATTCAGGTTCAAAAATTGCAGGACTTAAAACATCAAAAAATTCAGTTATTTATTTTTAGTAAAAAAACTAAAATATTACTATTTACCATTAAAAATAGCTCAAAAAACTAAATAATTTAGTATTTTGAATTACTATTCTACGATTGCTGGGTGTGAAGAAAATTTAAATTTTCATTTTGCGGTAAACGCTGCATTTTGTCCAATGTTATTATTATGGGGAATACAAAAATTACTACTTCTCTCTTATTTACTGATCAATTTCATTCAAACTTGATTTGCTTGTCAATTTAGTATTGACCAACAGAGGAAATTTGAAATATATTGCCCCTTAATAACCCTGGGGGGGGTATAGGAGGCATTTCCCTCTTAAAACCATGTGTGTAACAGGTGTCCTCCAAAACAGGGATTTATATGGATGTTTTTTAAAACAACTTGTTTACAAGATTTTCTGTACATTCGACCGTGTTTTTTATTCTATATAGTAAATAAAAAGTAATTTATTCATTAAAGTTGGGTTAAAAGGGAGAAAGTAAGTGTCAGTTTCCTGATACCGTTTATTTTCCAATCATTTGCACTACTTTCCTTATTCATTAATTAATTTTCTAAAAGAATACACCTTGCGCAATACACCTTGCGCAATGACTTTTAGTCATATTTATCCTCTACAACCACTTACCAAAAACACATAAGAACTGTTCTTATGTGCTGTTCTGTTTATGTTCTGTTCTTTGTTGTGTTTGTGTTAGGTGGGGTTTTTGTAATTGGATGTGTGTGTTTGGTCTTGTGGAGTTCTTATTTTAATACTTATACCCCAAACAACAAGTGTACCAATCCCTTCCTTAAACAGTACAAAGCTCTGATCCAACTGACAAGATTTGTCAATTTTACCTTTAATAATTACCACTCCACCTAATTGTATAGTCTCTAGAACAATCCGGTTGCAATTTGTGATTACATTTCGATAAACTCGCCCCCAGTATGCCATCAAGCTAAGGTCGGCCGGACAGCCTCGATTACACTGTGGTCAGCGACACATCGACTGGCAAATTGTAGCTAGAACATTCAGAGAGACATTTAGCGACTGGCCGGAGTGAAGCAGTACATGTGAAGTAGTATACGTGAAGTGGAACTGCTCACAGCCCTCCGCTCGATGGCCTAGATTGTATTTCTACGTCACCATACGGAATGGAAAGCTGGAAATAGATTTTAATTTTGGTTTGAATTTCCCAGACTGGACCTCTTGTATATGGTCAAGATTGTCACTGAATGTGTGTTTTCTGATTCGGATGTGTGCAATTCTGACTCAGTTCATTGTGCAGTTTACTTTTCCTTTGCAAAGTGTGTTAAGGTTTAGGGACAACAACCTGCCTAAAAATATATATTTTATTATATTTTTGACGAGGATTATTTAATGGAACGCTATCTTCTAGCCTATTAATTAAAATTTACATCAAACTGTGGAATATCAATAATGTAACATTTTGTTATTTTTAACTAATAGTATTTATACTTAAACCAATTAATCTTATTGCTGCAATAAGGTAAGTTCACTAAAATCAAGGATGATTTAAAATTCAGCCGTAGCAAATGCATGGGCGAAGGGGATGGCAAAATGGGCACGTATCCCCCCCCCAAACTTTCTAGACGTTCTTATCACGTTCCCATTCAGCAGAAATTACGTGGTCCGGTCATCATTTACGTCCGTTATTACGTGCTATGTTCGTTTTTTACAACCGATATTATATGGTTAAAACGTAATTTACTGCCGATATTTTGCGATAAGAGGCCAGATACCGACAACGCAGTTCGTTAACGTTAAAGTTCTACCGCGAACTGATGGGAGTAAGCTTCTTGATTTTAACTTGGTTTTCCATACCTTTGATCCGAATTTTCCAGTACTTGCACATTATTAATTACTGCTATCATTATTCACACTGTTTGTTGCGGTGATGCATTGCTGGTGAATTAATTTAAGAAATATTGAAAGAACAAACTTATAAGTAATAAATTAGGTTTTTATTGCAAAAGAAACATAAATATAAATATAAACACACATGATTGACAATAATAAGGAAACCAGCGTGGAATAGTACCAGGTGACAACTGCACCAGACACACACATTGGGCCACAAAATATCTCCAAATGACAAGGAATCCATTGCTGTGTTTTCTCTGTGCCATGCTATTATACATACTTAGTGCAAATCACGTTTACGGAAAATACTATAGTCCAACTTTTATTGTTTTCCATTGCAACCAACACTAACTTTATATTATAGTTATTAAAAATAATAATAACT
This sequence comes from Allygus modestus, assembly GCA_963675035.1. Lineage (NCBI taxonomy): Eukaryota > Metazoa > Arthropoda > Insecta > Hemiptera > Cicadellidae > Allygus > Allygus modestus. The sequence continues at coordinate 139,967,878 of OY776116.1, forward strand.
GTTTTCCATGGTTATGTTTTTTGTTATTTTTATATAAATGACGTAGGTTTAACGATTTTATGAAAACTAATTTTGTGTTTTGGGTCGCGCTATGCCTTTTACTTTATTTCATTTTATTTCACTCCGGTACCTACTGGTGTTGGTAATAAGTGGAGAATTCTACTTAAGGATTAAAAGGACTAATTTAAGAACTAACTTACTGTCCTTTAAAGAAATCTATAAATATTTGAAGAGCAATTTGAGTCGCAGCGGTGCTGAATAGAAACTGCTGACAACCTCTTTCACTCATTGATGCCTTGACTCTATTGTAAGTCACGTCCTGACTATTGTAGTAACGATCTTTCATTTTGGACATTCATACGTCATAGGAAACCGTGATCACACTTTAGACTATTTATATCCAATAAAAATGAATATTGAAATTCCAAATTGACTTTGTATTGCAGTACTTTTAAATTTTTCCAATTACTAAAATTCATGAAATAAACTCTTTTAACAAAAAGTAGAACCGACTCCATTGACTATTAAAACACATTTAAAAGTGTGAAATATATAATTACGTGCTTTAAATATACTAGTGTCACGAGCATTATATAAATAAATAAGCAGGATGGATAAAATACGTCTTACAACACTATAAAGTATATTTACACTTATACTGTATTTACATACAAGACGGTAAAATGTACACAAAAGATGGTACAAGGCGATCGATTTCAACCAGTTACACCGGTCATCATCAGGCCCAATAAGAGATTGACAGAAACAAGATGGCGAACAGCTTATATACTATTGGCTACGGGAAGTTCCGGAAACAAGTTGCGATAAGTACGACCAGAGTCAAAGTTGACCTGTTCATTGATCAATTTATCCCTATCCTTACATTTTTACTTAAAAATAAACAATTCTTCCCATGCATTCATTGCATTTCCTTTCTTACAAATATGGAGAATATTCAAATTGTCTTCAATTGTTCCCAAGGAGTGGCCATTTTCCAGGAGGTGTTTTGCGACATTCGATCTTTCCGGTTTCCGGTTCTTCCATGCTGAAACATGATTCTTGTATCACCCATCGTTGTGTATATTTTACTGTCTTGTATGTAAGTATAGTATAAGTGTAAATATACTTTATAGTGTTGTAAGACTATTTTATCTATCCTGCTTTTAACAACACGTATCATGCTAATAAAGAAATTATAAATAAATACATAGTAATCGTCTCTCTTTAGAGCCGGGAATGAAGTTGGCCTACCTGTATGACTTGGCGCGTTTTAAAAGTTTTGGATTCGGTTATATTTTTTGGTTAAAAAGAGTTTATTAATAATACTTTATTGGGATGGGTAAAATATAATACCATAATATTTGCAGCATGCTATTTGCAGTATGCTGTTCTACAGTAAGATATTTACAGTGAATAAATATAATTTTAAAAATAAAGGTACAGTGAATAGAATAATGTGTCTACTGGATATTTCAAAATTATAGTATTTTAAGAGTACATGACCATGGGAGTTAAAAAAGAGCAAGATACTGGTCTAAATTTGAGTATTGATTTAGCGAAAGGTACGAAGTAAAACCTTTTTTTTTTGTAGTATGAATGAATAACACACTGATAATATAACCACAACAAACACTATTCGAGTATTGATTATAAAACACATTTTAATTTTAATAATACATCATATCAATGATCCATAGAGGTAACTAGGTATTGATAAGTAACATCAAATTCGTGCTTTACACCAAATATGAGACATGAGATTCAATATTTGATTCGGTTTGTGGCAATGAGAGCCACGAGTTGCTGGGTGAAGGGAGAATAACAAACAGGGACAAATCGATGTAAACGTTCACCTTATCATGTGATAGAGTCGGAACCTCAACACCTTTACTTCCCGAAATTAACTGGATGTAAGACTTGTTCTCATTGTTTACTGTGAAGATAATATGACAAAAACACATTACAGGTATCAATATCTCGCCAGCCTAACGGAAGCGTCTTGGGCTTCTCTTCAAGGGGTCACGGGTTCAAATCCCGGAATGACCACACATATTTTAGGGGTTTGGACACTTTCCCTTGAAAGCATTTGTACTGTACTCCTAACAAAAGATGTAACTTGGCGTTGAAAATATAAAAAAAATGAATCTGGTTTATAAAAAAACATTATAATTGTATTCAACTCATGTAGTAAATCAAAAGGTATGTAGGATATTATAAATCGATTCCATGTATTCAGTCTTGACAAAATTAAAACACAGACGTTATAGCTAGTGTTCCTTTACTATCAAGAATATCAATTTTCTTATACTGTTGTCTTATTTCACAATGCTAAGTTAATATTTTGTGTCAGTTTCATATATTATATTATTTCCAAATCTAATTCGACCATCAATTGTCAAACAAAAGCTCTAATACATGCATGAAGAAGGATTTTAATAAAATGTTTAATACTTTAAGAGATCAAGCCGCTCTGTAAGTTTGACTTGCCCTAATGATAGGAATTTTATCACTGAATGTGATGTCATATAAGGTAAATAAAACCTCAATTTAACAAAAAAACAACACTTATAAAAAGATAAAAGAAAATACATCTACATATTTAAAAAGTCCTGCTTTTTGTTCACCAACTTCCTGAAGTTAATACTTAACCTATTTTGATGATTTTTTTTACAAGATAATTTCAAGTTCTAAGTCACTGTCGAGCCAGAATTTTGATTTAGGCCTCAGCGCTCTGCCCCACGGGACTTCCATGTTATTCATATGGAGGAGAGTTTTATTTGTTTTATGTCACATGTGTTTTTCTTGATTCAGTAAACAGCTGTTATAAGGATTATATCCGCAAAATATTGCGGGGAAGGAGCTCGTTTAATTTAAACTTATTTTCCTGTAACAGACATATGTTTTTACCGTATATTAGGCTATATAAGTATATATAAGAGTATATAAGTCCAATATTCAGGCTTAGACATTGTTTGAACACAGTAAAGCTGTTTCTTTCAAACATTTTTATATGGGGAAAAAACTTTTTTAAATGAGAAAAACTACTTAGACTTGCTAATTTAATGCATAACCAGCTCTAGATGCCCTTTCGTCACGCTAATTTTGAGATCACAATAGGCGTCTGATTTTATAATTCCATCAAGACGGTCTCAGCTTCAAATTAGCGCATCCGTGCGTGGCATTTATAACTCCCCCCAAACACCCCTCCCTGCCCCTGCAGCACCCCCCTACCACCTCCACGCAAATTGCTTAATTAATAAACCATAGGATGAATGAAGTATACGTTAATAAGTGCAAGTAAGTGAGTAGGTATTCTTTTCAAAATTCTGATTAATTTTATGCCGTATACCTAAAATTCATTATACTTGGGATATTAATTTTATTCATGTAATTAATCTGCAACGTTACTTTTATGTTCTTGTAACTGTACAAATTCAATCTAATTTAAAATCAAATAAATATACTTACTTAATATTAAATTATTTTAACTCCTTTGCCAAATTGACGGAAGGCATTAAGTTTTTGAAAGCTGGTGACCAAAACAACGAACACAACACTAGTGTATGTGCTGTTCATGCATGTAAATAAATATATAGAGCAACAGTGGGTAATCCTGGATTACTGTATAAGCAGTGTTCTTTTAAAACGCAGTATTTATAAACGGTACCAAAAGTATAGTAACAAAATGCACAAATGAATACACAATATAGTTGGGCATTTTGCTGGTCTAACGGTTAGCGTCGTGGACAACGGTTCAAGGGGTCACAAGTTCAAATCCCGGGCTGCCCACACAAGTTGAGGGGTTTGGGCCGCTTTCCCTAACAAAAAGCATTTATGAGTTCTAACAAAATGGCTCTGGCGTTTACATACAAAAAATAAACAAAACTAATAAATATAGCTCATTATATACAAGTGAAATTACATCATTTTGCGAGTAAATAAAATCTTATACCAAAGTAATGTATATAAGTCATTAACAAAGTGGTAAAGGAAGCGTGTCATAACTGAACCATGGCAGCGGCTCTAACGAGGACTTGAACCCTTCATATGGAAAGTAATCGTTATCAGTATGGATGGTAAATATTCAACATGTTCAATATTCATGGGGTGGTAGTAATATTTATAGGTTTGCAATCTTTTGACTTTGTGTCAAATATGATCCATTTTGGCACAGTCCATTCCCTGATTCCTAAAATCTACACATTGTGGTGCATTTTGGTGCCATTTCGTTAGCTTTGACTTATTTTTAATTGCATTTTGAACTAGAGGAAAAATACTGAGCAAGTAACAAATTAATATATTTTTCAACTAACTATGATGTCTAGCTGTAACGAAAATAGTTTACCAGGTTGAGAACTTGGACGAAAGATATCTATGGTAATTTTGAGGGTGATAATTTTTCTGGTCAGATATATTTATCTGCTTTGACATATCTACATTGATTGTTGCAAAATAGTGCCTGTTCAACTATGCAATTTGGAACAAATTTTCTGAATTTTAGCGAATTTCCCCTATAGGGAAGAAGCTATTACCGTAGTTGGCATGGTAAGACCTAGGGCCGGGACCATAATAACTTTTCGTTTTGAGGTCCCCAGACCCCAAAAACACCATTCGTTCGAAACTGTATACATATATTTGTCCGTGGGTGCGATAACTCTCGTAAAAATAATCCGATTTTGATAAAATTTGGTACAAACGTGAAAAGCATTATTTATGACTTTAAGTTCGAAAACCAGACAGATTGACCCATCCGAAGTGATATTTTGGGGGGGGGTTTGTACCCCAAAAATGGGTTTTTTGAGGTTTTTACATGTAATATTTTAAAAAGTCAAATTTTAGTTTTCACCATTGGATTCAGCTTAAAAAAACACAATTTGGTGTTTTGATCATTTTTCTACGTCAATTGGTTACAGAGATATTGAAAGTGCTTAACACAGTACGTTGTCCGATGCTATTCTTATGGAGAATAAGAAAAAAATTATAGCTTGCTTATTTTTGAACATATACTAACAAAACTTGGTATACGGCTTCATCTGGTTGTGGTCTATTGTTATTTTCACAAAAAAATGTTTACCAATAATTTCCGTAGCAGCAAACCTGCGTCCTCAGCCCCCATGTTATTCTTATGGAGAATAAGTAGAATGTAATGTATGCCTTAATTATGAACATAAATTAATAAAACTTGGTATGTTGGTTCACCTAGTTGAGTTCTATTGATATTTGCATAAAAACCCATTTTTTGTGTTCCTTATTGCAGCAAACCTGTGTACTCATCTCCCATGTTATTCTTATAGAGAATAATCAAAATGGTATATATCGCTTATTTATGAATTTATATTGATGAAACTTGGTATGTGGCTTCACCTAGTTGAGTAATATTGATATTTACAAGAAACTCCGTATTTGTTGTTTCCTGTAGCAGCAAACCTGTGTACTCATCCCCAATGTTATTCTTATAGGGAATAATTCAAATTTGGTATATCGCTTATTTGTGAATATATTTTTATGAAACTTAGTATGCGACTTTATGTGGTATTAAGACTTATATTTTGCATTGGAAATTTGCTGAGTATGCAGGTTTGCTGCGCCGGGGGTATTTGTTTTAAAAGTGACGTTAGCTATATTTGCATCCATTGATCTGGTCGCAATACCACTTGTAATGGAAGGTGTTTATTTACAACGACCGGAAAAGTACACCAATACATACATTTACCTACCTATCTCACAAAATAAATACATTCCTATTGGTCCAAGAGGATTGAAAATAAATATTGGGTGTTATGTTTGTTGTCGAAGTGGTCGGAGTACACACTGAGTTGAGAGCATGAAACCGTTTGACATTATTCAAATTCAGTCAATTACGTCAATACATTTAGCAACTGTTTTATAATGATATTTTAAGTCGGTTTTCAAACAATAACTCTAAGCCGTATTAATATCACATATATATAAATAACGATAACCTTTTTGTTTAGTCCAATAAACATTATGAAATGAACAAACTAGGTCTCACAACACTGCAAAATATATTTACACTTATACTGTACTGTGTATACAAGACATCCCCAAATGTTTCTCTGATTGGGCCAGATAATGACCGCTGTGACTGGTTGAAATAAATCGCCTTATATCAACTTTTTCTGTATTTACCGTCTTTAATGTAAGTGTACTATACAGTGTAAGTATAAATATATTTTGTAGTGTTGTGAGACATAGTTTATTTATCTTGTTTCATTGTAACAACACGTATTATGCTACTTAAGAAATTGTTTAGTCCAATAGTCCCATAGTCCTATAAAGTGTCAACCGTTTTAATCTTACAGTAATAATTCTATCATCAAAGTGTACCAATCTTTTATTCTCATTTAATTTAAGCAATCAGCTACTTATTTCACGTTTAACGTGCTGTACAGCTAATGTGAAATAGTCATGCTACTATATGAGCTAAGAACACTATGTGGGTTGTCATGCGGGTTGCGTCAAATATCCTCGCGAGCCTCGTGAAGGCGCTCAAGTTTATGTTTTCAGAACGGCTAGTACCTCTCGAACGTATATTTTAAATAAATAGCTTATGAACGCTCCGTAAGGCAAGGTGAACGTGAAATAGAGTACCAGACACCATTACAGAACCCCCAAGCAAAAACACTATCAAGAATAAATTATTTTATTACACAGAACTCGTAGGGTTGTCAAGCACGTTTATAAGTTGCGCCGTGACATTATTGAGATGCAATACAGATACAGCCGTGTCGTGCGGGTTTTGCATAACGCAGCGCCTTCAACTATGTTTCATAACTAAGGAACTGCAAAACATCTGATTTTTACTATTACCTTATGATCGTTAACTACTTTCTTATAATAATTGCCATAATAATATTTAATTCGTTTTATTCCCAATTATATTAATATTTTTTAGCTTAGAATAAGTTACTGGTACTGTATAATTTATTTTTAGACAAATTTAAGGAACCCAGATAAATTATTTATATATTATGGTTACACAGTACTGAAGTTACCAACTATTCTTGACAACTTTGCAAATAACAGAATAGGATCAAGCATAAAGTTACAAATCTAATGGCCCAAAATAATTTAAAGTCAAAAACAATATCTTCTCCAAAGAAGATCTAAAAAAATCTCCCTGCAAATTTAAATGTAATTTCAAAATCGTTTACAATGACGACACCTGGGTAGGTATAAACCGCTACATCCAGTACAAGTTATGTACATTGGAATGGTGGGTGTGAATATAAACACCAGAATTCCATTGTTTGTTTATTCTATTCTTGAAAAAGGTTTATTTGTTATGAGTTACATTATTATAATAATTATATTGTATATTATTTTTACATTATTATAATTACTTGTAGTGTTTATTAATTTGTTATTGTTTCCTCATACAGTTTTGAGTTTTCCTCTCTTGTGTTTATTTAATTTGTTACAGCAAATTAAATTGAAGGGTTTCCCAAACCAGCTCAACCTTATTCTACCTGTGTTTTAATGTTTAATAATTTATAATTAATTTAATAATTTGTTTAATAATTTTAAATGTGACTGCCATGTGTCCAACTTCTTTCACTTATTTTTAACTGTAAAAATCCATTTTTACACTTATATATTTTTAATTCATTTAATTTGTGCGTATTTTATTAAATAATTATTTAGTAGATTAGTTTTTTGGTAGTATATGACATCCCAGCTCGAAATAACTCGAGCAAAATAACTCGTTTTTGTAAGAACTCAAGAATTATTAAATATAAGCGTTGAAGAAAGTCTTTGAATTTATCTTCTGTATATAAACCTCAAGAGAACTTTCAAGGTTTCACCTTGAACTTTGAAGTGACATTTGAAAATATTATTTATCTCCAGCAATTATCTGGAGTGACTTTGATACACTGACAACAGCAACTCCCACAGTAAATTTAAAATTACATTACTTCATTTTCAGTTACTTAATATTATTGTTTTTTACAGAGAATTAAACACTGTTCAAATACAGTCTTACAAAAATTTAGATTTATATTTTATATTTTTTTTTTATGTTAGGGTCAAAAATATTCAAGCAGTTCTGATATTTTGGTAAAAAAATCTCTAATATTTAAATCAAAAACTAAAATATTTCTGATAAACATCAGATTATAATTTCCTAAAAATTAGTTGGAACCTGTCTGTTTATTTATTTAAAATTTAATTAATCATGCCCAAATTACTGGACCACTTGAGCTGAAATTTTGTAAGGGAATACAAGAAATTAGTTTATGATTTGTCTAAGTAGCCATAACCATACTAAAATCGATGTTTATTTTATTTGTTTATTTTTCTACAGCCTCTTGAACCTTTTGCAACCTTTGCACAAGCTATTGATATGAAACAGTATCATATATATTAAATATTTAGAATTAAACTGTGAATAAATAACAACTTTTGCAAATTTATTTACCATTTTCTTTTGCTGACATTTATTTGTGCTGTTATTTTACAGGGGGCTCAGAAAATATCGATATCTTACTCGCCAAACAAGCCTATGACGGTTAAACAGATACTAAGGTAAGATATAATTTGTTAATAATTTTAAATGTACAATTACATCAATTTACTTTTCTATATAGTAAGTTCAATAAAGCGATCATCTACATCATAATTTATTCTAAACTTTTTACACCTACAAACGTGTAATATACACACATCTCTGTTTATAAGCATCGTACCTGTAGGCAAGTAAACATGAACACATTTTGTGTAAACATGAATATGGTTGCAGACGTCAGCAACAAAATTAAAGTGTTTGCAGCAAATTAAAATAAACGCTGAAAATATTTAGTTTACTTGGCATTAGGGACATGTGAACTCTCATGTTCAATTAAATTAAATTATTTATTCATTAGTTAACAAAGTCTTACCCCTACCAAATTATATAAAACTTGTCCGTGGGGGCCACTATTTTGACAAAACAAATCACACAGAAAAACATTCACAAAAAAATCATTACGAATACAAATAATTTGAAATTGTATTATTCGCTTGATTTATTTACTTTGTTCACATGCGTCGCAACATCAAAACAAATGTGGTGATTTAACTTGTATTTTAATTTATAGCTTGCAATAATTTTTTTATAAATAAATACAACTCTATATTCATAATTATCCCCAGAAATAATCAACACATGCATCAAAGTAAAACAATATTATATGATTAACAACAACAAATACAATAACCCATTTAATTTGTCCACATGCTTTTGGTACCCAAAAACCAGTGCTAAATGCATTTAGTCATCAGGTAATTCATATTAGATAACTATGAAGACTTCAATATCGTTTGGTTAGCTAAACTGTTCAACTACTTTTTTTTTTAGGCCTATTCACCTGAATTTACACAACGGGAAAAAGAGAGTCAAGAGACAAGATTTGATATTCATGAGATTTAATTTAAATATAACCAATTCTTAATTGGTGAAATAATTTGTAAAATGTAGTTTTCTGAGGTTAAAGCTAACATTGACTGATAACACACCTTAGATAGTATACTAAAACGGGATATAATACCCCCGTCGCAGCAAACCTGCTTACTCAGCGAATTTCCAATGGAGATATAAATGTCTTAATACTACGTAAAGCCACTTACCAAGTTTCATAAAAATATATTCACAAATAAGCGATATATACAATTTTAATTATTCTCTATAAGAATAACATTGGGCTGAGTATGCAGGTTTGCTGCAACAAGGAACACAATAAATGGGTTTTTACGATAATATAAATAGAACTTAACTAGGTGAAGTCGTATACCAGTTTCTATTCATTTACGTTCATAATTAAGAGAGACATAGCATTTAATTATTCTCCATAAGAATAACATGGGGGTGAGTACGCAGGTTTGCTGCTACGAGAGCCTTTGGCAAAAAATTGTTTTTTGAGCAAATATCATTAGACCACAACCAGATGAAGCTGTATACCAAGTTTTGTCAGTATACGTTCATAAATAAGCGAGATATAAAATTTGTCTTTTCCTCCATAAGAACAACATTAGACAACGTACTGTGTTTAGCACTTTCAATATCTCGGTAACCAATCAACGTAGAGGAATGATCAAAATACCAAATTGTGTGTTTTTTTTAATCTGAATCCTATGGTAAAAACTAATATTTGACTATTTCAAAAATTGTATGTAAAAAATTCAAAAAACCCATTTTTGGGGTACAAAACCCCCCCAAAAAACCCATTCGGATGGAGCGATCTGGCTGGTTTTCAAACTTCAAGTCGATCCGATCCGTGCTCACGGACATAGATATATATATATATATATATATATATATATATATATATATATATATATAAAATTCTATTTAGAATTAGAATTATAGTATCCCTATTAAATGAACTAAATATATATATATATATATATATATATATACAGTTTCGAACGAATGGTGTTTTTGGGATCTGGGGACCTCAAAACGAAGTTATCATGGTGCCGGGCCTAGGTCTTACCATGCCGACTACGGTAATAGCTTCTTCCCTATAGGGGAAATTCCCTAAAAATTGAGTCTGAGCCATACTGCAGTAGAACAGAGTACCTCTTGAAAGTTACCTCATAACACAACAGGTGGATTGTGGGTTGGGATATGCTCAGGAGGGGCAGGAGTGGCGGAGAGAGATAGATATATTGGCAAGGGGAGGGAGAGGGAGAGAGCCGCAATATCCTGCCTCGAGGGCCGCTCATTTTGCCTCATCGGATATAAATCGCCCACTACAACGTGCGGTGCAAAATTGCAACGTATGTTATGAAGGCTGGGTGAATGGGCAGGAGAGTAATTTGATTATTTAAATTGAGGGGGAAATTACCTTGATTGTGATTATTGTGGATTTGTATATATTACAATTATATTAGGGGGTGACCAAGTTATTAGGGGGTGACCAAGTTATTAGTGGATGACTGCCCTCGTTCACCTTACAACCCCCAAATTATGCCTATGTGAATGGGTAGCACTTGTAAATGCGAAACATATAGTCCAAGTTTGGGAAGTTGAATAACTTGTTCACAGATTTATAACCCTTGGGGTTTAGGGTTTTATAAAACACCCCGCCAAGTTAGAGAGTACTATGGTTTAACAAAATCATAAGTTCAAGGGCTTTTAAAAGTGAAATTTAAAAACATTATGAAGTAACACGATATTTAAATAGGCCTTATGATATTTAATTTGTACTAGCTGGTACCCGGCTCAAATACTCGTTCATTTTCAATATGACCTCGTTCGCTTCGCTCACTCGCCTATCGAAAAAAGAGTTTGAGTTGCCATTCAAGTAGTTTTTTTATTTCCATTATGAGAGTTGCCGTTCAAATAGGTTTTTTATTTCCTTAATGATAAACAGCTGTTTACAATATTTTAAGTTATAGGCATCATCTGATAAAAGAAATCTTTCTTCCATAAGATTAACGTTAAAACTGTGAAGCCCAGTGGGGCACAGCCCTAATATCCTAGGACTTCAGTTAATGGCCTATAACCTTCACAGAGTTAACCTGTGTTATTATGCAAAATTTCAAAGCAATTGGATGAACGGTATGGCAGCGCATAAATTACGAACGGATAAACAAACAGACGAACAGACATTGATTTTTATATATTAGATTGTTATGGGAACTTAATCAATGAGGTCGTGCTGTAATAAATTGGCTGATAGTACATTAAACAGTGGGTAAATCAGATTTCAGTAAATCTGAGTAGGGTAGGAGGCACAAAAAGGAATAAATAAACTGCAGTAAGCAGGCAACTTGATGGCCAGATTGTAAACAAAGGGTTGAGGGGGAGTTACCCCCTCTGCTGTACATACACTGTGTATTGACAAGCCAACCAAGAAACTGTCAATTAATCGTGATGGTGTTAACAATAATCCAGCACAACTAAACAAATAACTTTGTCCAATGGCTTGAGTAGGGATGGATTGTGGTGGGGGTTATTTGAGTAGGGATGGATTGTGGTGGGGGTTATTTGAGTAGGGATGGATTGTGGTGGGGGTTATTTCCCCTAACCTCTTGTTTACTAGATAGTGATCAAGTCATCTCCATATAATTTTACCTTGTTCCAAGCTTAAGCTAAAATGTATTCTTAACACCCCCGTCGCAGCAAACCTGCGAACTCAGCGAAATTATGTTGAATATGTATATATGTCTTAATAACTCATTAAGTCACTTACCAGGATTTATAAGATCTATTCACAAATAAGTGATATTAAAAATATTAATTATTCTCTATAAGGATAACATTTGGGATGAGTACGCAGATTTGCTGCAACAAGGAACATAAAATAATGGGTTTTTATGCAAATATCAATAGAACTCATCTAAGTGAAGTCACATACCAAGTTGCATCCATATACATTCATAAATAAGTTATATATAATATTTAAATTTTTCTCTATAAGAATAACATGGGGACCGAGTACCTAGGTTTGCTGCTACAGGAACCACAGGCGTACAATTTTTTTTGTGCAAACAACAACCAACAACCAGATGAAGCCATATACCAAGTTTTGTCAAATTATGTTCATAAATAAGCGAGATATAATTTTTTTCTTTTTCTCCTTAAGAATAGCATTAAACAACTTACGGTGTTTAGCACTTTCAATGTCTCAGTAACCAATTAACGTAGAGCAATGATCAAATTACCAAATTGTTTGTTTTTTAAGCTGAATTCATTAAAATAAATTAATATTTGATTATTTGATTTAAATAAAAATTACATGTGAATATCCAAAAAATAAATATTTTTGGGGTACAAAACCCTCCTTCGGATGGTGCCATTCGTCTGGTTTTCGAACTCGTTCAAATAAATGATACTTTACACATTTGCACCAAATTTTATTAAGATCGGACCTTTCTTGCTTACGGACACACACACATATATACAAATTTGAACGAATTGTGTTTTTGGCATCTGGGGACCTCAAAACAAAAAAGTTATCATGGTCTCGGGCTTAACTCTTACCATACCACCTACGGTAATAGCTTCTTCCCTATAGGGGAAATTCGCTAAAAGCATATTTTCTTTTTTTTTGCTATAACCGTTTAAAATTAATGAGGGGTTTTCCATAGGGTAAACAAAAATCCATGGAATATGAGCTTGTATTTTTTTATGAAGTCCAAATTGTTTGAGGTACCATATCGGATATAAAAAAGAGGTTGAAATTATTAGCACGATTAATCACGATTCATTGACAGTTTCTTGGTTGTCTTTATCGATAAACACTGTTGTGCCAAATTACATATCTCATACTATGCTTGAAGTTAGTTGTAAGCTAAAATAAAATCACTAAAATAGGATCATAGAAATAGCACGTTCTCTATAAAAAAAATCTAAATACAACCAAATGTGAAAAAGAATATAGTTGACATTAAGGAAGAAGGTGTAATACAGGAGTCCTCTTTCATTTGATATTCATCCATTTCATGGATTTATAACATTCATAAAATAATTTGAACTGGAAAGAATTACTGATAATTGAATGTGATATGCAACAAAGGTATTTATATTTATATTTCAGACACTACATTTTAATCTGTGCTTTCATTATTCATTCTGCTTTCAGATTGTTTAATTTCATTTGGTTTATAAATCGCAGATCCAATAATCGCTTAGTTCCGGGAACAGTTCCTTTCCACCTAGTCCACAGAGATTGTTGTCGTTATCATTTTACTCAGTGCCTCAGTATTCGGGTCAGTAAAGCAGGTCAGGGGTAGGTGCAGAACTTCCAGTGAACTTTACATAAAAGCTGCCGATAAGAAATGCATCTGGTTTGTTCAGGAGCCCATAAATATCTCATTACTCTCCCCCCCCCCCCCTCTGGCTCGTTTCAGCAGCCTACTCTACCAAGCAAGTTTACCGTTAGTTGCCCCATTCTTCGTATGTTACGTTTTAGCGAATTTCCCCTATAGGGAAGAAGCTATTACCGTAGGTCTCATGGTAAGACTTAAGCCCGAGACCATGATAACTTTTTGTTTTGAGGTCCTCAGATGTCCAAAACACTATTCGTTCAAATTTATATATATGTATATATATATCTATATATATATATATATATATATATATATCTATATATGTGTCCGTGAATGCGATAACTTGAGTAAAAAACGTCCGATTTCGATGAAATTTGGCTCAAATGTGTAAACTGACATTTATGACTTTAAGTTCGAAAACCAGAAAAATCGGACTATGGGAAGGGGGGTTTATGGGGGTTTTAAATTTTCCAAAAATCAGTTTTTTGCATTTTTTACCCTAAAATTTTTAAAACACTTAATTTAGGTTTAGACCATGTTATAGAGTTTAAAAAAACAAATAAAATGGTATTTTGAATTATTAACCTAGGTTAAGTGGTTGCGGAAAAAATCCAAAAAACATGCTCATAAAATCTCCCATGTTAATCTTATGGGAAAAAGGTTTTTGGCTTTTCCTCAGTTAATTTTACTTTAAACTTCACATTTTCTTTTACCAATCACTTCAGCTCCACAAAACAATCATTTTGGTGTTTAAATTGTGATTCTACGTCAAACCGTTGCAGAGATATTCAAAGTGCTAAACACAGTACGTTGTCCAATGTTATCCTTATGGAGAATAAATAAAATTTGATATCTTGATTATTTATGAATGTATATTGATGAAATTTGGTATGTGGCTTCATGTTGTACTGGTATATTGATAATTGCACAAAAAATAAATGTTTTGTTGATTGTCCCCGTAGCAGCTAACCTGCATACTCAGCCCTAATGTTATTCTTATGGAGAATAAGTAAAGTTTTATATCTCCCTTAATTATGAACATAAATTAATAAAACATGGTAAGTAGCTTCACCTGGTTCAGTTACATTGATAATTGCATAAAAACTCATTTCTTATCTTCCTCGTTGCAGCAAACCTGCGTACTCAGTCCTAATGTTATTCTTATGGGGAATAAATAAAATGTAATAAATCACTTATTTATGAATGTATTTTTGTCAAACTTGGCGAGTGGCTTTATGTACTAGTGAGAAACATATCAATGCATTGGAAATTCGCTGAGTACGCAGGTTTGCTGCGACGGGGGTATTTATATTTATTATATATGTTCAATAATTTCCATTTCTAATGTTTTATGTTGCTTATTAGCTCAGATAAATATCAGGTCAACATATTGTACTGCAGGAACAAAACATTACAATATGGTACCTCATAATTCCACAGTTTGTTAATTTCATAATTCGTACCTAAAGTGTTATACCGGTACTTCACATACTAGTGATGCAATATGGTATTAACAAACCGTGGTTTTGACACAGGAGAGATCAGAACAAAACCTGTATTAGCGAATTTCCCCTATAGGGATTAGCGAATTTCCCCTATAGGGAAGAAGCTATTACCGTAGTCGGCATGGTAAGACCTAGGCCCGGGACCATGATAACTTTTCGTTTTGAGGTTCCCAGACCCCAAAAACACCATTCGTTTGATACTATATATTCGTATATATATATATATGTGTCCGTGAGCACGATAACTCTCGTAAAAATTATCCGATTTTGACGAAATTTGGTATAAACATGTAAAGCAGCATTTATGACTTTAAGTTCGAAAACCAGACAGATCGACCAATCCAAAAGGGTATTTTGGGGGGTTTTGTACCCCAAAAATGGGTTTTTTGAATTTTGTACATATAATTTTTGAAAAAGTCAAATTTTAGTTTTGACCATTCGATTCAGCTCAAAAAAACACACAATTTGGTATTTCGATCATTCCTCTACGTCAATTGGTTACCGAGATATTGAAAGTGCTAAACACAGTACGTTGTCTAATGTTATTCTTATGGAGGAAAAGACATTTTTTTATCTCGCTTATTTATGAACGTATACTGACGAAACTTGGTATACAGCTTTATCTCGTTGAGGTCTATTGAAATTTACTCTAAAAAATTGTTTTTGCATAATTCTCCCGTAGCAGCAAACCTGCGTACTCAGGCCCCATGTTATTCTTATGGATAATAATTAAATGCTCTGTCTCCCTTAATTATGACCATAAATTAATAAAAACTGGTATACGACTTCACCTAGTTGAGTTATATTGATATTAGCATAAAATCCAATTTTTTGTGTTCCTTGTTGCAGCAAACCTGAGTACTCAGCCCCAATGTTATTCTTATGGAGAATAATTAAAATTGTATATATCGCTTATTTTTGAATATATTTTTATGAAACTTGGTAAGTGGCTTTATGTAGAATTAAGACATTTATATCTCCATTGGAAATTCGCTGAGTATGCAGGTTTGCTGCGACGGGGGTATTTTTGAAACTTGTAATGGCAATGGATTTATATTTGTTAATGATTTATTTGGACTTTACCTATCGCTTCTAGTGTTTAAAACTGCATTACGCTTCGAGAGGTAAGGAAACTCCTCCTGTTATCAAGAGAACGCTACTTTACTTTACTCTTTTTAATTGTATATCAAACAATTACACCTAACTAAATACCGGGTGTCCACAAAAGATTAGAACAACTTTGGTTGGTAATAACACATATATTTTTGAATATTTAACTTATTATTGTTATACATACACGAAGTACTAACGATAAAGTTTTCTCCTGACTAGCTAATAGATTTCCACATGGCCTCCATTGGTGGCACAGACGGCATCAAGGCGATGTTCAAGTTCCATCCATGTGTTCTCCAGCATTTCGTAGGAAACCTGAAGAAAGGCTGCCGTAATTCTGTCTCGTAGTTCAACTACTGAGTATACCCTTGTCCGGTAGACAATGTCCATTATGTATCCCCATAAGAAGAAATCACACAGGATAATATCGGGAGAACGAGGAGGCCATTGTATCAGCCCGCCGTGTCCAATCCAACGTGGTGGGAAATGTCTATCTAAACATTGACAGACATCCAAGCGCCAGTGGGGCGGTGCAC
The DNA here is from genome assembly GCA_963675035.1 of Allygus modestus. NCBI lineage: Eukaryota > Metazoa > Arthropoda > Insecta > Hemiptera > Cicadellidae > Allygus > Allygus modestus. Next base: position 139,984,808 of record OY776116.1, read on the forward strand.
CATCCTGCTGGAAAATTTTACCTGAAATGTCCTGAATTTGAGGAATGGCAAATAGTTTCAGCATTTACGGAAGCCAGAGATAATTACGGCAGCCTTTCTTCAGGTTTCTTACGAAATGCTGGAGAACACATGGATGGAACTTGAACATCGCCTTGATGTTGTCCGTGCCACCAATGGAGGCCATGTGGAAATCTATTAGCTAGTCAGGAGAAAACTTTATCGTTAGTACCTACTTCGTGTATATATAACAATAATAAGTTAAATCTTCAAAAATATATGTGTTATTACCAACCAAAGTTGTACTAATCTTTTGTGGACACCCGGTATTTTGTTTAAATGGTAATAAGTAAAAGAGCCCAATTTGTTGTTTATTGTTCCTGGGTTACTGGTTATTAAACAAATACAAATTATCTCCTTACAGGAAATTATTTATAAGAAAAACTTGAAATAACCGTACTAACATGTTAATTAGTGCTCCAAAACTAAATACACACACATTGCAAACTATCGTGCAGTTGTTTTTAAAAAATCCGATGCTGCAAAATAACAGAAATAAAATTGAAACTCTAAAATGTAATGTTTCAGCCTAATAATTGAGGTGGGTATTATTAAATCTTAGCTTTGATTTAAAGCTTATCAAAAATCAAAGTAGACAGGAAATTGTAATTTTTAACTTTTAACTAGTGCTTCATAGAGTATCCTGAAGTAACCTCTAGTCACAAACCTGCCCCTGGCTGTGACTTTTCCCTAATGAAAGAGTAGGAGTAGCGAGCAATGGTAGCTGATTACCCTGCTATTATTTTCTCCCCTAGATACACACCCTGGGAAGTACATACATTTCCCAAGGCTATTTTCATATTCTTATTTTAATACCTCAGTGCAGTGGTAGATCACTGCAAGCCCTGCAGAATTTCTTGCCTTGTCTTGAGTATTTTTGAACTTACGTTTGTAATAAGTTTTTTTATTAGTTACTGATACCAAATATTTTGTCTCATCTCGTATTGAATCAGTTTGACCATTATACTTGAATTGATAGTTGTAACAATCAATTCTATCAAACTATCAAGTTACAACTCTTGATAGTTGTACGTCTGAGGGTCTTTCCAAGAAATAATTTAGATAAAACAAAACTTTTTTCGTCATACTACTTCAAAAACATCTGTTTTTGACAGATGCGTTGAGATTCAAAAGTTCTTCTTTTTAGTCTTTGGATAATAACATATGTTTTGATGATCATTATCATACTAGGACTAAAAAGATCATTGTTGATGATACTTTTGATTCGAGGTCGTCATAAATCGATTAAAATTCATTCGATTATAAATAATCGAAACATTCATTGTTATTATCGAAACATTCATTGTTGTATTGTTATTTGAAGAACAACCGATTGATTCGAACCACAATGATTGGTTTGAATGATCGACTCAACAACCGATAGATATGAATGAACCGAAGTTATGCATGTGCAACAGCTGATTGTTTCAAGAGACAAGCTGAAAGAAACATTTGAGGTTATGAAGACTCAGTACGTAAATTTTACTTTTGTTTTTGTTTAAACCTTAAGTTTTTTGGCAGTATGACGAAAAATATAGTTCGTCACTCGGATCAAAAGTGTCTTTTTAATACTCGCTCATTTCCCAGCCTCGGCTTCGCCTCGGCAGTTAAACTGGAGCTCGTATTAAAAAGATCCACTTTTGATCCTAGTGACGAAATATACTATTAAATACCTAAAAAACACAAGACTAAAAGATAATCACCAAGTCCTTCAAAGATAATACATTTTAATAACAAAACTAAGCAAAGAGAAGACATAAGCATAACCTCAAAGGTTAAACGGTTTGCATGCAGCACGCTGACGTGAGGGAAGTGAATTTCCACTTAAACAACTTTTAAAAATCAAAATCCGCGTTAAAACAAGCATTTATTCTAATTTTTATCGAAATCCGAGACATTATTTTTTTTTTGCTGTTCTGATGTTCCTGGTTTCATTCACCTGCAATACTGGGAACACAATAGTGTGCATTATAAGGTTAGAAGAAGGTCCAGTTAGGATTGAAAGTAGGCGTGAGGTTGCTGGGGATAATTAAAATGCACCAACAAATGAATAACAGGCTTTTCTATTGTAAAACCCCAATAAGACAACGTACTGTGTTTAGTCGATATACGTTTTCTTTAATAGCTCGTAAATATTTGTGCTAGAATGATGAAAGAGGGCTTAAATCTTTCGCCTCACTAAAATCCATCTTTTTACATATATTAGTTTTACATCCTGGACTTTTCTGACCCTTTTTGGGCCCAAAAACTCAAAATTTGAAAGATTAATCCCCAAAAAAGGGGGTTAGAGTTTTCTGTTTGTTTTTCCCAACGAACTTGTTCAACTGATTGTAGAAAGGAATGTCCCTACAAAATTTGAAGTAAATCGTATAAAAAATGTGACTGCTAGAGTGCAAACACACACATATTATATATATGTAGGGATATATATGTGTGTATATCTTCTAATCCAATATATAAAATTCTCGTGTCACAGTGTTTGTATCAAAACTCCTAAACGGCTTGACCGATTCTTATGAGATTTTGTGTATATATTCGGTAGGTCTGAGAATAGAACGTAAACTATTTTTTTCGATAGGCGAGTGAGCGAAGCGAACAAGCTCATATTGGAAACGAACGAGTATTTGACATTAGCAATTCAATGACATTAGCACAGGACAATGTCTGTCGGGCCAGCTAAGATATATATAAATATATAATTTAGAACAACCCCCAAAACGTGTTCAGGGGGCCACATTAGGAACTTCTATGGTGGTCCCAGGCTTAAGTTTCACCGTACTTGTCATGCTAATAGTTCACTTTTCTATAGGAAATTCTCTAATAATTTAATGAAGTAAGGCACTGAATTGTGCTGAGAGCAAGAGAAGTTAGCACGCTCTGATATATTCATGGGATCCTGAACAAACCAGCTGCATTTCTTAGTGGCAGCTTTTATGTAAGGTTTTAGAAAACCAGACCTGCCCCACTGCTCAGGGCCCTGTCAGCTGAGTTCTCCAGCTGGATTGCAACTCTTCATAAATAAAAAGAAAAGCAAATGCAAAATATAAATAACCTTTTTCTATTTTACAAAATGCAAGTAACATTTTGTTACGTTTATTTATTTAAAATAGTATATCAATAGTTAAGGTATTTTATGTCATTCAATCAATAATTTTGTGCTGCTGCTACAGTTTTAAATAATGTATAATTATTGAAATATAATTGGCTTTGAAATGAGTTACCTTCTAAAAGTCAAAATAAATGTGTAAAATATAAGCAAGCGTGATTTTACACTGCAGGTTTGTACTGCAGAGTTTGTGATTTTGAAACAAATATTATGCTGTGGGATATTTTCTTAAAAAACAACTCAGGAAGAAATGTTGTCCAATTTAGAAAAAATTGTGTGATTATGACAACAACTTTAACAACAACTTTTTAAGTTCTTACTCAATTTTTTTAAGTTTTTATATTAACCTATACTTAATTATAACACCCCCGTAACAGCAAACCTGCGTACTCAGCGAATTTCCAATGCATATATACGTATCTTAATACCACATAAAGCCACATACCAAGTTTCATCAATATACATTCATAAATAAACAATTTATGACATTTTAGTTATTCTCCGTAAGAATAACATGGCGACTGAGTATGCAGGTTTTCTGAAGCAAGGAACACAAAAATGGGGTTTTATACAAATATCAATATAACTCAACTAGGTAAAGCCACATTCCAAATTTTATTAATTTATGTTCATAATTAAGGGAGAATAACATGGGAGCTAAGTACGCTGGTTTGCTGCTACGGGAACTATCGGCCAAAAGATTTTTTTAGTGCAAATATCAATAGACCACAACGATATGAAGCAATATACCAAGTTTCATCAGGATAAATTGATAAATAAGCGAGATATACAATTTTTCTTATTCTCCATAAGAATAACATTGGACAACGTTCTGTGTTTAGCACTTTCAATATCTCTGTAACCATTTGACGTAGAGCAATGATCAAAACACCAAATTGTGCCTTTTTTAGCTGATTCCAATGGAAAAAACTAAAATTTGACTTTTCCAAAATTATATGTAAAAAACTCAAAAACCCATTTTTGGGGTACAAAACCTCCCCAAAATACCCCTTCGGATAGGTCGATCTATCTGGTTTTCAAACTTAAAGTCATAAATGCTGCTTTACATCTTTATACCATATTTTGTCAAAATCGGACTGTTTTTACGAGAGTTATCGTGCTCACGGACACATATATATATATATATATATAAAACCCATGCATACCTGATAACTGTATGTATACAGTTTTTAACGAATGGTGTTTTTGGCATCTGGGGACCTCAAAACGAAAAGTTATCATGGTCCCGGGCCTAGGTCTTACTATGCCGACTACAGTAATAGCTTCTTCCCCATAGGGGAAATTCGTTAAAAATCCATATGAACTGACTAAAAGTTAATAATTTAACCTACGAAGAAGCTAGTTCCTTTGAAAAGAAGAACTCACTTTTGATCGTTATTTTTTGTAAAGCCTAACAGGTTATTCATTTCACTGAAAATCTATATGAACTCTTAATCAATTCTATATGATTCTTAATCAACCTCTAATGCATCTTTGTCTCTTATATCATTGACTATATATATATATAGCCAACGCTTATTTCTTATATTTACTCAGTCATAGTCAAATCTTCTTATTTATTGGTATAATCATGTTGTACAATAAATAGAGTCAACACTTCTAAACACTAAAATACAATGCCAATTGCACAGGTATTTTACACATTGGATTAATCATGTAGGATTTTTTTCTGATAGCAGTGCAAAAAACTACATAAAAACAAAAACAAAGTAATTTTTAATCGTCAATTCCACCAAAGAAAACTGTTTTTCAGACAAAGATGAAAATATATATTCTTATATTCTCTTATTCAGTGTTTTATTGAAGTTGACATGTCAAGTGAATGCACATTATAATATCTAAACTATATAAATAAAGCAGAGTTCTTGTCTGTGTGTGGATCGTCGTACGGCTAAACTACAATGAGTTAAGGCATGAAATTTTCAGGGTAGGTTCCTTTAGGTTATAACTGTTGTGTCTGACTCTCAGTTTCCTCTAAATCCTCTACGGCTACTCCCCGTGGGACATCCATAATTCCAATGTTAATCAAATGAGACCATACGGTTACAGTTTTCTGCTATTTATTCAATGTTATTCAAATAAACAGCTGACATTAGTAATTTACTTTTTTAACTACATTTTATACTTGGGTGAAACCGGTATAACCAGCTAGTCTTAAATAAAGTTTTACTACTTATTTCATTTTCAAAAAACAGTCTTTTAAATCGCTAAAGTAGGCATTGTTCCCACTCCAAAGCAACAAATGAAAGAGCCCTCTATATCCCGAACAAAGGAAATATAAGTCCCGACATAAAAACCACATCAGCTCTAAATGTGTTCTTCCATCATCCTGTCATTTATAAAGTTATCATGAAACACTTTTATAAAATCCAAATTTTAAATAATAACTCGTATAAACGTCTGTGTAATACCAGCAATAAATTAGACAGTTTTAATTTTAGTGATTTCAATTTCGTTCAGAGGCACTTTTATAAAATGGAAAGTTGAAATAAAACTCCAAATATACGTCTGTGTGAAACCAGCGATAAATTAGTCGGCTGAGAGACACTTGAGTATTTCAATCAAGTATTTCCGCCAGATGTCAAATAAGAAAATCTGTTTGTGACAGTAAAATATAAAATCTAAGAAACTCGTCATAGATTACAAGTCATTTTTGTGGTTCATTTACGGTTCAAATTTTGGGTTGTTATTAACTTTTTAAATGGAGAAAGGATGGGTAAAATTATGATAAAGGTGTAACTGACGATCATCAGTTTTATTAAGGATAACTAGCAGTAATTTTATTCCATTAAAAATATAAAATTTCAATTTCCATTATTTTTTCAGTAATTTTCCTAACATGGATAAACTTGAAAAGGGACCAAAGGAAATTTTCTCTCCTGATATTCAAAAGGTAAGACTTTAAATATATATTAACTTATGATTAAGTTATTATTTTATATTGTAATATTAAATAATGGACTTTATTCCTACCATGACTATACAAATAACTTGTAACATAATTTAGTGCTTTGGAAATATTTGCCAGAATTCTAATCAGCATCCAAATACAAAAACTAAAAAAGTATATACCTTGAGTCCTAAAAAAATAGTACTGATATTTTACCAGCATATCCATTGCTTCATTTACATAACAAAAGTTTCATTAATTATATGGCGTAAATGGCATTTAGTTTTTCAACAAATACTCAAAAACCATAAATTTGTGATTTGTATTTTTTTTAAACTCCAAAATGGTTTATGTAGCCTGTTTAGTTTCTTTTCAAACTATATAGCTACCAAAACTATCAGACCAAGGATAAAAGTAAAACAACTAATGTTATTGTTCAACTGCTTATGAAATCTATGTACAAAGACTGCTGTGTGCAACAATGCACCTGGACTTTGCATTATTTTTATCCTTTGTCCAATAGTTTCGACAGCAAAAGAAAAATCAGAAAGAAAATCAAGCTGTCTCTAAAACCGTTTTATGAATTGTTTTTGTTGTTTTGTCTTTTAGTTTTTTTATTAGAAACTTTTTTATTTCAGTCATTTTGAAACAAATCTTAATATTAAGCTTAATTTTACAACAATTAATTCTCTGTTAAAAATCCAAGGCAAGCTTGAATCAGTGGTTGGAGGATTTCAGAGGTATTCGTCATTAATTGAAAAGATAAAATTATGGTGTAAGGGAAACTGAGCATTTAAGAACTTGAAAAATAAGGTTACATACCTTGTCCTCATCAATCCACTAGTTTATAAGATTACTAGTTATTACTAGTTTCGGGACTAGTTTTGTCCCATTATAAAATCTTGCAGCATCACAGAATAAAATACTGTCATCGTCTTGAGTTTAAAAACATTTCAACACTACAAACACAAACGTGTATACTGACACATAGAAACATTAAACATTTAAACATTTTTCAATAAGTTTACACTTTATTTCCCATGTGTGGCCGGCCTCACATAAAGTGTAAACTTATTGAAAAATGTTTGTTTAATGTTTCTATGTGTCAGTATACACGTTTGTGTTTAGTGTTGAAATGTTTTTAAACTCAAGACGATGACAGTATTTTATTCTGTGATGCTGCAAGATTTGATAATGGGACAAAACTAGTCCCGAAACTAGTAGTCTTATAAACGAGTGGATTGATGGCGACAAGGTATGTAAACCTTATTTTTCTAGTCATACAATCAATCCAGGAGGCAAATAGCATTTAAGAACCTCTGATTACTAGTATATTAATTTTTTTCTCCAAATGATGTTACAGTCACACTCATAAAATAACACTCCACTTTTTTGGACACTGTATAAAAAGGTGGCCAACAAGTTTAATGTCTGCTAGATGTTATAGCTTTATAGATAGCTTATAGATCTTTATATAAATATAACATAACACAACTATATAGTTATTTCCTTACTTTATAGTTACATATTTTTGATAAATGTTTACGGTATACCATATACATCACTAGGAGGACCTTGAAAATATACTGCAAACATAACCCTAACAGGTTAATTGTATTGGAAAATTGTTGCTTTTTAAGTTTTTTATTTGCTTTGTTACATTATTTTACTGGCTGCCATTAGACTACTGTTTTAGAAGTTTATTTGAAGTCAGATTTGTGGTAAGTTCTGCTACAAAATCATCCCTAGAAGTTGACACTACTTGTTTTGATTATGAACAACAGTACCTGGAGGGCCGAAATTTTCTCAGGGGAAGACCAGTCAGTTTGTTTAGATGACTTGGAGTAAAATTTCACCACTTCCCCCTACTGATAATCAGATTTGTATAACTCATTTGCCTTTTTTCTACATTTTTGAGGTCACTCCAGTTGTTATTTATAGCTCAATGTCCCTTTGATTCATTTTACTACTCTATATATGTAATCTTCACTCAAATATTTTAATCTCTGCTCTCAGGAAACCACATGTTAATAATCATAAACAACATAAGTATTACTTTGACAGTTCCCTGGTTGATTATGAACAGCTGTTACAATTCTTTTGTTTTGATTTGAAACTCCATAAGCTTAATGTTAATTTTGTTAAATTTTCATTTTAGTTTTTTTTCATTATTTGATTTTTCCTAGGGATGAGGCCTGTCTAGAACCTATTTTTATCCCAAAAATTAGTTATTTCGAACATTTGAAGGAAATCGTTGGAGCCGTTTTTGAGATCAGTGTCGCAAGCAAGCAAACATACAAGCAAACCTTACTCATATTAAAGTATAGGATATGTTTTATTTTGAAGGGACAATACATTGATATGCCACCACCTAGTGTAAAATTTTAAATTAATGGATATCTTTAAACAATTACCAGTTGATTGACCCTTGATGATGACGTCACCAAAAAAATTAGTTATTTTTATCACAAAGAATAAATAGTTTAAAATTGATTTTTTTTAGGATTTACTTCTTCTTGAGGAACAAGAGGGATCTGTCAATTTCAAATTCGGTGTTCTCTACACCAAACCTGCTCAAGTCAGCGATGACGAAATGTTCAGTAATGGTTTGTATATTCCATACCAATATCTATAACTAATTATTCCTCTTATAACCTTTACCACTTTATTCTACCAGATTATTCTTAGTTACTGAAATAATGAGTAACCATTCATACATGCTACATTATTGATTTTTACTTTTTTGTTATAAAACATTACGTATTGACATTTTCCATACAGTAAAATATTTGTATTCTTATTCTTATTTACTGGGCTGGTTCACACAGTATAATTTTAAATGCTGATACATGACAAATAAAGATCAGTTAGCAACTTATACTTTACTCCTAATAACTGATTATATTTTAATAGCCCATATAACAAAATAACTAACCCTGTTTTCTAAATCTGTAGTGAAACACTATTCTATAATGAGTCTGAAGGTTTTATAGAATGTTTCAACTAATCTTAAATTTAGCTAGTTATTCAAATGCATGGATTTCTTTATTTTAAAATCAGATATAATCAGTTGGTCAATTTAAGTAAGTTTTGTCAGTTTGAAGGTTAAGTTCATAAAATTTATGGATTTGTATTATAAAATCTGTTTATTAAAAGAATTATTGAATTATTGTTTATACGTTATTTGTAAGACTTTAACGTATAGATATGTTTTTTAGAGTTTTGGAAAACATCCACCTTTAGGGCTTCACCCCCTGGCCTTACAGTGTTAATCTTATAAATATTTAACAGCTGTAGATAGTAAAAAAACACAGTTCAGAAGCAAAATCAGTGGTTTTATGCTACATTCTGGAATTATATCACAGTAGAAACTAATAGGACTTTATATGAGGTGGTAATCAGAAAAGAAAAATATTTGCTCAAATTTGATCAGTTGACCTGTTTGATTTGGTTGTATTTTTAAAATCAGTAAACTCTTATGAACATAGATACAAATGTGATAAATAAGGTTAAGGTTTTTTATTATTACACTAGAAAGGACTCCTAATTATTATAATAAAAATAATTCTACCTATGAATTCCTTGTTGAATAAATTTGTTATTCGCACATAAACGTTTCTTTGATTACCCCATAATCACAAAGAAAATAATGATAGGGAATAAGGTTTTACACTGATCATGGTTGGTGTAACTCCCCCGAAACCCATGTTGGTGTAACCCCGAAACTCATGTGAGTGGAAATAAAGGAAATAAATAGACATTTAAAAAAAAGTATATTTTGGTCTCATTCACTCTAATCTATCGTATGGTTTAGAAGTTTATGGAGCAACCACCAGATTGAATTTAGATAAAATTGTAGTTATTCAAAAATCAGCAATTAGGATTATATTAAATATCAATATTATAGAGTCATGTAGAAATCACTTTTCTGACCTTGGAATTTTGACAGTGTATGGACTGTACATTTATAAAACCATTCTTCATGTAAAAAATAATGTTGATAAATTATACAAACAAAGCCAAGTCCACCGCTATAACACCAGAAGAAACAAATATTTTGTAATTCAATCACACAAAAAAGATTTTTTTAAGAAAAAACCTACTTATGCTGGGGTTAAATTTTTCAACAACTTGCCAGACCATATTAAGAATGAAAATGTATACAGAAGGTTCAAACGTTTACTGAAAGAACATCTTGTAATGAAGCCGTTATATAATTTTGATGAGTTTTTCATTAAGGATAAGCCTAGCTTTTAAGTTACTTTGATTTGTATGTACTTTGTACATGTTGACACCATTCTTTTGTATATTTTGCAAATGTGAATAAAGTTTTATTGATTGATTGATTGATTGGTGTGTTTAACAGGGTACCTACTCAATCAGTTTTATTTTTATCACGGTAATAAAATAATAACTTTCCTTATAATATTTTTGTTTCAGAGACTGGTAGTGAAGAGTTTGACAGATTCATTAGCTTATTAGGTGATAAAGTACGCTTAAAAGGATGGGACAAATATAGAGGAGGTCTAGATGTCAAAGGTAACCACAATACTTAGTATGCTTAATAGTATATGAAATGAAATGATTTATTGATACAAAACATTACATTGATTGCTACAATAAGCAGTAACAGGTATCTTGTCAACTATGGTTCATGTTACTTACATAGAACTAAACTTCTCTATAGGTAACAAGCTTTCCGGTTCTAAGAAGCCAAGAAGAACAAAAAACAAAAAAAATAAAGCATGAATCACTGGTTGCAAATTCTTCCTTAAGAACTCGGTTACAGAGTAGTACCCTTTAGTAAAAAGATTTGCTTTGATTTAGGTTTTGAAAAAAATTGTGCTGAGACATTTATAAATTTTTGGTATTTTGTTATAGAATTTTAGACCAGAGTAAAACGGGCTATTTAACAGTGCTGAGGTTCTGTGTATGGAACAGTTCAACATTTCTCTATTTCTCGTAATGTAATTATGTTGAGTAAAATAAACTGAAAATTCACTGTAGTTGTTATGAACGTTGTTCAGAATTTCAAGAATATAGAGGGAAGGTAAAGTTAGAATACTTAAGTTTTTAAATAGTTCACAAGATGATCTGACTGGTGCATTTCAGAGTGTCTTTATAATCCTCTTATAAATTATGAAGATCTCTTTACTTCTTGAGGCATCACCCCATAGAGTTATGCCGTAACGGAGAATGGACTCGACAAATGCAAAATACACCACCCTGCAAGTTTCTAAGGATCAACAATGAGACGAAACTGACAAAGCATATGAAAATGATCGTAACCTTTTTGAAACAAATTCAATGTGGTCATTCCAGTTTAGTTTTTTGTCAACAAAGATGCCAAAAAATTTATGTTTTGAACTATTTCCATATTCTTGCGAGGTTTTGAAATAAATTGTTGACGTTTTTTACATTTAGAAGGAGACCATTTGCGGAAAACCACGTGTCAAACTCCGTCAGAGTCTCAGCAACCAAATTTTCTAGGTCAGCCAAATTCCAACCCTTCTAGTGCGGTGGTGTCATCAGCAAAAAGAATCAAATCATTTTGAACGCTATACGGCAGATTGTTAGTATGGATTTAAAAAAATAGCGGTCCTAAAATTGATCCTTGAGGGATCCCACAACCTACAGTTTTCCATTTTGAATATAATTGTTGGCCGTTTTTCAAGATTACTGTTCTTTGATGCTTTCAAACTAAAATTCATGTTCAAACATTGCTTTATGAATATTTAACGTAGTGTAATCTATTAGTTTGTAATTGTTAGTAACTATTGTATTAGAAACATCCAAACTAACTCATTTGGCTACAACAATCAAAAGCAATAAGTGTCAATAAAACCAACATTTTCCTGAGCAAGAGCATGGTCACTTTGTTTTTTTAAACGATTGTATAAAAATTTAATTAGTTTATTACTGTACTATATACTCAAAAATCCTTTTTTGAGGAATTTACAGTTTTATTTTCTAAAACATTGTAATGATTCTGCAGGGGATATGACGGGGAGACATTCAGTTTACACGATATACGAAGGCCACGAAATCATGTTTCACGTCTCTACGCTTCTTCCCTACTCAAAAGATAACCGCCAACAGGTAACAATGCCAGGAAAACATTTTGTTCTGACATATATTCATGTGTTAACCAGAAAACAGTAATATTATACAAGAGTATCCTAAACTCTCCTCCCTGTTTTCCTACAAAACCTTCGCATTAAGCTTGTAAATCCCTCTTACTTATTGATTATTGTAATATATTCTACTTTTACATTCTTTTCATCTGTATAACTACCACTAAAATGTACACATGTTTCTATGGGGTTCCTCTAATAAATTTACTGTAAATCCAGGTGATTTTGTACAATTTTTTACTTTGAACTGACTTTGAAAGAGAAGTTTTAAATTTAAAAATCAATAGTAATCAAAATAAGGCATGAAGGAAAATATATATATTTCTTGAATTTTTGCAGTATCATAGCATTGACTATACTGAAGACTTCGGTATCTATAGTCTACAATTTTAGTTTGTAAACATACATCTATACAGCAAAATCCATGAGGGTTGATAAGTTTAGATCAATAACAATAGATCGCTTACAAGTATGGCATTGTTTTGTGGTGTATAAATGTCAAAAACAACATTTATTTTTTCACGTTTGTTGTTTGTAATTTGTACTTTTTTATATTTGTAACACCAATTGTTCATTGTTTTATTTTTGAGGTTTGTAAAAACATTTGAATTTTCACAAAGTATTACTTTTTTTAAGCAGTTATTTTCTACATGTTATCAAAACTGTTTCACCAAATTTGTTGGTCTTGATTCTGCGTCAGTGATTAAGCATCCAAATGATTATTTTTATTTTATTTGTTTTCATAAAAAATTATAGAACATGAGTATTACCACTTCTATGATCAACAGTAATTGATAATATTTTGTTGGCGTAGTTTCATGAGGGTCATGATCATTTGGGAGTTTAAATTATTTTAGGGCAAAATTTAAGGAACAACTGGGAGAAAGAGCAATATAAATTTTCAAAATTACTAGACACTTATAGAACCTCACCCTTTCCTCTCCTTATGGCATAGACCCTACAGCCAAGCAATGTTGTGTTCACTTCCAAGAGATGGTTCCCAAAATTCACTTCCAAGAGATGGTTCCCAAAATTCTCAACAAGTTCTACAACCGTATTCTTACCTCTGTTTACAGGTCGAGCGCAAACGACACATAGGTAACGACATAGTCAACATTGTCTACGTAGATGGAGGCCCCTCCGAGATGATTCATTTCAATCCTTCCTTCATCAAGTCTCAATTCACACGTATCCTTTGTTGCATTGAAATAATGTTCAATTGTTTTCAAATTGATAACGCATATTACCTTTATATTGTCATCTGTATATGAGTACATTTTAAGCATTAATACACCTTTTAGTGTTGTTGGATGTGTTTGATTACATTCTGAGTGAAGGGTGAGCGTTGAGAGTCTGTAGGTACATTTTGTTCTGCACTGCAACAAAATTACTCACCTTAAAATTTATTTGAATATTTTGCTGCTTCCATCTACATAAGTTAGTGGATTAATCGTCAAATTAATTTAATCGTTATATTTAATTTAAGGAAACCGTTTTATTTTTTAACTTTAACTTTTTTTTAAATACTTTTGAAGTTATTGAACTTACAGTAATATTTAACAACCCAGACAGCTCATGACGTCCTTTGGATGTCCGTTTAAGGTCTGAAATGTCTAAGTACATCCACAGGATATTTGGGACGTCCGGCGGATATAGATATCATCCTGAAGATCTCCTTTTTTCCCGGTATACTTAGGATGTCTAGGATGTCCGTTTTACGTAGTTCACAGATGTCCAGAGGACCTGATATTGCTGCTGCTCTCTATTTCTTTTATTATTTATATATTCAAACTTCACCAATATCTTCTATGTATCTTCTTCTTTTGTCATTGTATAACTTCATTTTTATTTTGACACCAATTCTGTACTCTAAGTAAATATGAATAAATGCATGTTGTATTATTGTATTGTAAATTAACTTTACTTTTTTATGGAAATGGACTGTAAAACCTATTGACAGTTTAAAAAAATCAGTTATGAGGGGTCCACTGAATATCATAATAGATGTCCAGATGTCCATGTCACGTAACACTCTTCAAAACTTCCACCCCTTCAGCCTCCTCACCCTCCTGTGCCACAATGCCATGCTTTGTTCCGTGGTTATATATTATCCTGAACGCCGCTCAGACGTGTTTGCCGTCGTGAGTTACTCCTCGGAAGAGCACAGCTACCGACTCAACGTCTACTCAGAGGAGTCCGTCCCGCTGTTCGGCCCCTCCCTCCCCTGCCCCCCAGTCTTCAGGGTCTCCGAGGAGTTCCGGGAGTTCCTCATCGTCAAACGTAAATATCGAGTTTTTCTACATTATTTTGATTTTCTAACAAAAGGAAGTCATGAACATTTCAATATTTAATTTTGTTGTGATTTTCGAAGTATTTTTATTTTGGTTTTTTAATAAAGTTTAGTTTCTCCTAAAATGTTTAAAATGTGTGTTGTTCTAAAATGTCCTAAAAGTGGACTGCTAAAAAACTTGGATCACGCTTAATTGAATGTTTTATTAATTTTCTATGGAAACTCTGTGCCTAATTTGGGTGATTAAATTCAAAACTTATTTTTTTCAAAATTATTTGTCATATTCTCCTACTTTTGTAAACTCTTGAATAGATTTTTCCCCAGCAACAACTTTACATAATGTTGAAAATAATATCTTTATGTATAATTCTGTAAGCAAAATTTTTAAGTCAAAATTTTGGGGGTTTGGCAAATCGCAGGATGATGGGAGACGGCTTTAATTAAAGGTGTAGATCCCAGGGACTCGGGAAAAATAGCAGTATTTCAAAAATGTTAACGTAAAATATCTCCCATAAGAAAAGCATGGGGATTTTAAAACGTCTGCTTTGTTTAAATTAAAACATGTGATTAAGTGTCTACTTTTTTTACGAACTGACATATGTTCCTACTTGGAGCCTCTAACGCCTCTCCAAGCCACTAGTTTACTATTAATTCACCAAAAAACATTTAAATAATAATTTATTTTTTATCTTCTTTTCATTCAGATTGACAGATTAAATACCAATAGGAATTTTACAACACAAAATTAAATGAACAAAACAAATGCAAAACTGTATAGTTTTAAATTGCACAGATAAATGTTTTACATTCCTTTATCACTTTTAAGAATATTGCTATAGCTAAGCCTAAGTAGTATGCTTCCATGTCGCATTTTACAAATTAAGCAAAACAACAATGAGAAAATTCATTTTAGAAACATAATGAATGGGAAGAAAGGCAAGGAATGAATTCTGTGTTAGCCCAGCATGTGGTGTTTACCCGGAAACTCTGGCCAACAAAATTGAAATTTGAAAACATGTTTACCACTTCCTTTGATCTTAAAACTCATAAAAATAAATTGGTTATTATAGCGTAGTAAAATTGGTTATATTGCAATATGTTTCACAAATTGTGTTTTAGTTTCAAAATAACATACATTTTTCCTTTGCTTTTAAATATTTTTAAGAAATAATTTATATCTCATTAGTTGTCATAGTGGTCCTAAAGTGGCTTTTATTGGTAAAATAAATGTAATGTGACGTCAAATGAACTAATTCATTGTTATAAAGTGTTTAATCAAACCATAGTAGATTACAAAAACGAACATTATTTAAGGTAATTTTTAATTTGGTGTCTTAAAAGTTCAAATCAATAAACAAAGTTCAGAAATGTTCAGTGTCAAAGTTAAGAATAATACGGCCAGTTATTATTTATTATGACAGGCTGTGCAATTCCACTACATTAATAACGGATATCAGCAATACAATAGTGTTATTTACATTCAAGCGATAATTTATACCAAAACAATGATCAATGAGTAGTAAACACTTTACGACTTTCTACTTAAACTAGCGAGAACCATATAGCTTTCGGCCTCTTCGGAGGTTCCAAAGGAACCCAACCCACCCTTTAACGGGTCAATTAGAAAGTCTAGTTTATGGTAGGAGATCTGACTATGAATTTGACACGTTGTGTTACTGTCAAAAAATTCCGAAAAGGGTCATCACACCTGGATCGGTGGATCGCTTGATTATCAGGACGTTCGTAGTTTGTGACACACTGGTACGCGGTCCTTCGGTACACAAGAGGGTGGTTCCTTAGGAGCGGGGAGGAACATAGTAGTTGTAGCCTGGACATAGAGCATGGAGGGATGTGGTTGACTGCAGCAATCAATGTTGGATCCACAACTATTGCTATTGAAGGGTAACATAGTTAGGAGGTAAACTTGTGTTGATGTGAGGATTATTATTGCTTTTTTGCTTTGTCGAGGTTTTAAAAACGAACATTTCAGATGGTTTATCACTTTCACTGCGGGTGTCTCAAAATCGGAACATTGCTAAATGTTGAAACATGAGATTTTTACGTTTAAACATGTCAAAGGCAGGAAAAGTGTTAATAGGAATTTTATCATCAAATTCTTCAATTGATTTAATTTTACATGATGTTTAGTTGTAGCACATTTCCTCTATGTATTATCTATGTATATTTTGGCTGAATATATATAAACTGAATAAATTGACTAATCAAACTAAACGACTGAGCATGGAATAGTCAATTTATCTTGCAAATATATCTAATCCTGGCTATTGTATAAACACATCATGATGCAATATTACAATTTATTAACGTTACTATTGTTTTATATTTTCAAAACTTAATTTTTTGCAAAATTCTGAATTGTTCCAGTGATAAATGGAGAGAAAGCATCCTTCAACACTCCGACTTTCGCACAGAAGAGAGAGCGCACGCTGGACATGCTCATCAAGGATCTGTGCTCAGAACACATTGGCGAAACAGGGAAAGGGAGCACGCACATGGTAACAGACATTAGTTTAATATTCAGTTGTACAGTAGAAATCCAATTATCCGAACCCCAATTATCCGAATATCCAATTATCCGAATTGATTTTGAGTGAAATAATAGAAATATAAAAATCAAGAAAATAACAGCGGGAGCGCGTGTAGCGATAATGCGCCGTGAGCGCTAAAATAAAAGCCCGCTCTGTTACCTTCCGGACGATATTTTTGCAGGGAACAATGAGTCATACCTCCTTCCCGCCCTGCTCATCATCAGTCGCTACTGTTCTTTCACCAAGATTATCGTTCGAAATGAGTACAAAACGTAAACGTGTTGTCCTTTCGCTAAGTGATAAACTCACTTTGCTCGAGATGTTCAAGTGAAATAACCAACATTGAACAGTGAAATACGTACAGTATGTATTGAAAAGAGCAACTGTATATACTGTATTCAATTTAACTCCTGTAATTTAATTTTTATGACGTATATTCTTGATACAGTTCGCTCACTTTCTGTTCACTACATTTATAATAACTTTGTCGATAAAATTCTGATTTTTTATCTATGGTGATGTTTTTTGCTTAATTCCCGAGGTATACCTGATTATCCAAATTTCTGCATATCCGAATTGGCCCGATCCCCAATTAATTCGGATAATTGGAGTTGTACTGTAATTAGCAACAAATATTATTAAAATTGATTTTTGTAGCCCGTGAACTGTGCACACTACGCTGTCGGAATGTGCAATAGGTTGTCGGCAATATACCTTAATGGCAACAGTTCAAATTAGTGTGCAACAACTAGGAGTGTGCGAGTAGTGATTTTTTTAATCGAGTCGAGTAGTACCAATTATTTTCGAGTTTCGAGTATTTTCGAGCGAGTAGTTGCCATCAGTTGGTAGTTTAAAGTAGTGTAATGGGATTTGGATACCACCCTAGATTTGATCATCTAAACATGGTTTCTAACCAGCGATCTCTATAACTACAACTGGATCGCGCGCTGTAATGCTCAGAACTAGGCTTGTATCGGTCCGGCCTCTCTCAGCGCTCCCCCCACCACCTAACGGGTGAGCCGCGCCGCTGTGGCCATATACTTCATAAGGGGCTACTGTGTTTTCATTGATATTATCTGACATAACTTTGTTGATACTTACTCGATTTAAATGCGGGTTTCACCATTGTACTCCTCATGAAATTGCGGAGGTTTTGGTGTAGTTTTACGTTATTAAAACATATCTGCTGTATGTATCTAGAAAGAGATGTTTACAAATATCGGCCCGCGTAGCAAGTGGGTAAACAAAAACACTCAAAGGACAAAAACACTCAAACATTCAAGTCTCGACTTATCTGTCTCCAACCCCCACCCTTCCTTAATAATGCTAAAGACAAGTCGTTATCATTTCACTGGTAAGTTATGTTGCTTTGTCAATACTATCCTATACTGTAATATGAGTAAGGTTTGCTTGATTGCTTGCTTGTTTGCTTGCTTGCGACACGGATCTCAAAAACGGCTCCAACGATTTCCTTCAAATGTTCGAAATAACTAATTTCTGGGATAAAAATAAGTTCTAGTTGGGGGAAGGGGTGAAATATTACTCCCAGTTATCTAAACAATCTGACTGGCCTTCCCCGGGCAAAGCTCGGCGCCCCAGGTACTTTTAGTATTATAAAACTAAACTCTAAACCCAAAGTCATGATTTAATTAAACTTCTGCCTTTGGCATGTTTTAAGTTTTGTTTATATTTAATGTAATCTACGTATTAGTTGGCATAGGCCTGATACCTTTCGATTGACAAACAGAAATTTAATTATCAAGGTACAACAACGTAATATTATAAGACATATTAATTTTTATTTGAATATTAATCCGTAAATCTAATATATAAAATTCTCGTGTCACAGTGTTTGTGACCAAACTCCTCCAAAACGGCTTGACCGATTGTTATGAAATTTTGTATGTATATTTGGTAGGTCTGAGAATCGGTCGTAATCTATTTGTTATACCCCTAAGTGATACCAAGGGCTCCACCCAGAAAAATTTTTTATTTGAATTTGTTTATAAGTTTTGATTGATAACAATAGTTGTAATATCAGTTGCTATTGGTAACAGAAGCACGATTATTAAAGTTCACTCAGTTTCAATTTAGCAGTCAACCTTAAAGTACACACAACCCCTGAATGCAATGCAACAACTTTAAACGCTAGAAACCAGAATGCACGACCGTAGACGACCTCATTTGGTTTTTGCAAGTTAGTTCCTATTTTAGTTATTTTTTTTAGTTAGTTTTGGTGTAGGCCTATTTATTTCCAATGCTCACCCTATTAGTATTTGGTTAAAAATTGTAAGCGTTTAGTTATTTTACATTTATTTATTTGATTTCCCAATGGCAAGCAGCCAATTTACGAAGTGCACAATACATACAAGATGACAAAGAACACATGCTTATGATACATGCTAATAAATACAAAAAGACCGCAACATTTAACTACTCATAGTGGCTATAAACTCATTTCGATTAAGATTCTCTGTTCAAACAATAAATAAAAAACGCCTCCACAAAGCAACTTTTAATGTTGCGTATACATCAGTTTATTTGTGAACGTGTAAAGTTTTAGGTCTGGGTAAAGTATGAGCACGCCCTTAAAAGGTTACTGCTTTGTACAGTACCCACGTTATTTCAGTTATTTATGCTGTTTTACTATAAGGCAAGAGGATTTTGTAGGTGTTAACATTAGGTATTTATTTTTGCCCAAAAAATTGTAGAAAATTCTAAATTTTTAATCGCATGAGGTAAAATTAATCAAAAGGATTGGATATTTGTTCTTTATAATAAATCTACACCACCAATCAAAATTGAGAACACTAAATCCAAACCCAAGTTCGGCTGGCCTTCGGCAAAAACTACACAAGTTAGTATTGTTTAAGAATATATATAACCGAAGTTAATACTAATATTACGAAAATATTTTGTTTTTTTTTTTCAAGTAAATAGTTTGATTAGTGTATTTTATGCTTATTTGTATGGCCTATTCCAAGCCTTTTAGCGCTCATTTAATTTAATACATCAACCTAACAAATATATTTAATCAACACGTTCACGCGCGCTTGCCATATTTATTTTCTTGGTAAAATAATATACCTTTTGAAACTGAATAACCTAATTGTTGTAACTTCATACTCAAACCACAATAAGTGCGTAAACTAAATTAAATCAATACAACATTAGCGAAGATAGCAGCCTTCAAAATGCAAAAAAAATGGCTAACGAATATAGTTTATAACCAAATTATTTTGATATAAAATCTATATCATAATCTCCGAAATTTCATGCAGATTGCAACTGTGTAAATTAATTTAAAATCAAGCAACTATGAGCGAACATATAGCGGTTTTTGTGAGCGCGAACACGGTAACGCCGTAAGAGGTAATGTATAAGGGAGCGACAGTGCACCCGTTAAGTGGTGGGGGGAGAGCCGAGCGGCCGGACCGAAAACCCAGCACGGAGTGCGCGATCCAGTTGTACTTATAGAGATCGCTGTTTCTAACTAGTACATGAGTAGTAATACAAAGTTTTAGCCAGTACAATCAAACTGACAAACATATTGACAAACAAAACACGGTGTGACATTCATTTCCAACCGATGAAACAGGGCCCGGTTGTCATTTGGCCGATTTCACCTGGTCCAGACATCGCTTACAATCAATATTAAATAATGAAATCGTTAGTTACAGCCGAAATGACGCGCTCCGATCGTTATTTTCGGCCGATTTTATATGATGCGATCGCCTTTTGCGGCCGTTACTATGCGTTTTGGCCGGTCGCAATCGTTCGCGGTCGTAATTTTCGGCCGATTTTACGTGATACGATTTCCTTTGTATATTATTTGTATAAATGTTACTACGCGTTTTGGCCGGTGGCAATCGTTCGCGGTCGTCATTTTCGGCCGATTTTACGTTATGCGATCGCCTTTTGCGGCCGTTACTACGCGTTTGGCCAATCGCAATCGTTCGCGGTTGTCATTTTCGGCCGATTTTACGTGATGCGATTGTCTTTTATGGCCGTTACTTCGCGTTTTGGCCGATCTCGATCGTTAAGCGATCGGCCGAAAATCGGCGGGAAATACTCGCTCGAACTTTCGAGTAGTTTTTAAAGTTTCGAGTCGAGTTCGAGTATTAAAATACTCGGCCGAAAACTCAAAGTTTCGAGTACTCGCACACCCCTAGCAACAACCCCCAACTGGGTTGCTACCATGGTCAGGCCACAGAAAATTTTAAAACACTGCAGAAGGTTAGGAGAAGGGTTGTGCTTTTGAGGTAACCGTGAGGAGAGGCAGTGGGTGTGCACGATTCTTTCCTTTCACTTTTGATTCCTGTATAATTTGTCAGTCATCACTTGGTCCCCAGTGACTCTGGAACTCATTCAAATGCTTAGGTTTAGATGATCGATTTGCTGCCTCCTTTAACACGTTCACTGCGTTACGAGATCCCGAGGTCTCGTAACCTCAATCTGATCCGGTAGCGCCATATGACATTGTCTTAAATTCCGTTTTTGATAGTTTGACGTAGAATCAACATAGAGAAATGAATAGAAAAAAAAGCTCTAATATTGCTGAATAATTTTAGTAATCAAATAAACTACGAGGTAACGCACCAAAGTAATAAATGTTTAATTATATACGAAACGAGTCCCCGGGGTCTCGTATCAAAATGTAGTAAACTCGCTCCACTTCAGTCCAGTTATGGCGGCGGTTCCGTTTCATCATAGACAAATGTTTTACATATCTGGACTGGAGTGGAACGAGTTTGCGACCTGGACGTTTTGAAACAGCTATTTATAATAATTTAATATAATTAACCTAGACGTTCTGAAACCTGGAAGTTTTGAAATGGCTATTTATTAATAAATTAAAATAACTAACTTGGACGTTTTGAAACCTGGACGTTTTGAAACGTCCCCAACAATTATTACTTTGTAATTTGGTTTTAGTCCACATATTTTCATTATGATGTATTTGTTTATTCTTTTACAAAATAAACAGTTGTAAACATATTTTCTTCTAATTGATTTTACCTGGTAATTCGTCATTATTGAAATGTTGCAGCTATATAATTTAGAAACGCTAATCTTTCTTATTCATAACAAAAAGGATAAGTAACGCAATAATAAATAAAAAAACTTCAAATTAGTGTGTATTTCCTCCTTTGATAAAAATAAATAATAATAAACTCATATATTCCAAATTAAAACTAATAAAAAACAAAAATATTTTAGTTTTGTAGTAAAATACAATGGTGATCACAATATCATTAATTATGTGTGATACGAGACCTCGGGAACTCGTACTAATACGCTATTTTCAAAAACTGAGCAGGCTGCAGGTTGGCAACAGTGTCTTAGTTCAAAAAATGCTCCCCAGAGTTTTCTGTCTCAGTTCGTTTCTAGGTTATGATGCACTAAAGATCGTCTGTGCAACGAGACCTAGGGGCCTCGTACCGTACAGTTGGAATCACGCTGAACGAGACCTATAGTTCTCTTAACGCACAATGGTAAAACACAAAAATTTCTTGGAGTAGCAGTGAACGTGTTAACTTTCTCCTCCTCTGCATAATCCCTTCCATCAGTTCACCATGTAGTACAAATTTCTTGTAATAGGAAATACACTCAAAAGACTTACCGGGGTTATCTATATTGTCAGTAAAGCTTGGATATTGGAAAGTAAATTTTAATTAAGAATTGTAAAAAATATCATATTCCAATATTTCCAAAATGTTTAATGTTTAAAGGACAAAGTTACCTAATTCTTATTATAAATATGATCTTCTTATCATGCTTGACTCACCATGGTTACATTGTTAACTTGCTCCACTGTTTTAGTAAGTATATCACCACCTCACACAATTACTTCAACTGTAACTGTTACAGCCGATGCTGAATCGCCGCACGTTCAGCGACGTGTTGTCCGACCCTCCACGAGGCTCGCGGCGGCGAGAGGAAGCTCGGCAAGTGGAGTTTGTCAGGATCGGACAAGCCCTGAAGCTGGACACGATCGTGAAGGGAGACGCGCCCACGAGCCTCGCAACTACGGGGCTGTTCAAGCGTGCGCCATGGGAACCGCAGTGCTTCTACCCCGACTTCAGCCACGAGGTCAACTGCGGAGATTCGTGGAACGACACCAAGCTGATTGTGGCCACCGATGTCGGCGTGTACCTCGTGGAAGGTTGGTGTTTCCATTCCTCAGATGGTTCAGGGCAAAACTGATGGAGAGGGACGAGGTTTTTTCTCATTGAGAAAGTGACAAGCTATCCCAACATTTATGTGTAAATTTATATTTGTATGACTTTTTGACAGTGATTTATCTTCCTTGTTGATTTACACGTCTTCCCAATGGGTGAGTTCACTGACATTACTTTCCTTTAGTTATTTCTGTATCATGGCCTATAGCCACACCAACTTAAAACCTAATGAGAAAATGAATTATTTCTGATTCTGATATTAATTTAAAAGTCACTATAAAAAAACTGTTAACATCAGTTATACCTATGCTTAGTTCTTAGGATTTTATATATACCTTTTGCAGTAAATGTCTATCCTGGTTCCATCCCTGATCACTAAAAGCCTATAGCATTCAAGAAAACACATTAAGCACTACTTCAAGACGAGGGTCTCTTCTAACTTCCAAATGTGAAAACTTGGTCGATTGTTATGCTGCACCTCCTCCCAGAGGTAATTCACCAAAGTGTGTAGCGTATAACAGCGTAGCTTTCTCCCAAGTTTGAAGCGTCTTGATGGTGTCCTAATTTTAAACTTAGGGATGGATAATTAATTAAATATCTCAAGACTCAAGTAGAAAATAATTCCTAAGATATAAAAGGTCAGCGAGAGGACTACTCCAAAAATAAGTTATGAACTAGTTGGCTAGAGCTTTGGTGAAAGATCGGCTAAGATTATTTAGCCTTACCCACTCTGTTCAGAATACAGACTGTTTATTGTTCAAACTGTTAATACCAGAGAGACAGCCATACTTGATGATATTGTATTCATTTTGAGGGTGAAAAAGATGTCCACTCTATATGCAATCTTTATTCAATGGTTCTAGTCACTGTTTTCAAAAAATTACTTGTTAATACTTTACCTTGTGAAGTGCTACTTTGATGGTTCGCTGGTTAATTTATTCACAGTTGTTATATGGTTCGTTGATTTTTTATATGAAACTCCATAAGCCCAATGTTAACGTTTCCAACTTTCAAATGAGTTTTCTTTTTTAAATGAATTTTCCTGGGTTGAGGTTTTCACCAATCATGTTAAGTCCAAAAGCCTCTAATTCCAAAGTTTGACAAATCCCTCCGCTGGATTCCGAGATAAATTATGTAAGCAAACAGCCAGAGTGTATCGGATTTTTCAAATTAATTCACTTTTTTCGTAAAATTAAAATAATATACGGCAATTCCTGAACTTTTGTATAGAATTTTCAGCTAAATTCAATATTAAACTTACTAACTCATCACCTATCTAAGACTTTGATAATGATTTTGTGATGGTTAACTTCTACTAATCTGTGGGTGTTTTGTTTTGCACAGACAGTGTCTCCCACAAACAAATCTTCGACAAAAGCATATCAGTGAAGCAACTCAGTGTGGTAGAGGCTCATGGCATCCTGCTGTTCAGAGCTGACAAAGGTAAGAAACTAAGGGTAGATGCTAAAATTACTAATCTTTTAAAACAAACTGTAATATCAAATGTAGCAATACCCCCGTAGCAGCAAACCTGCATACTCAGCGAATTTCCAATGCATATTAATTTATAGTAATATTACATAAAGCCACATACCAAGTTTCATCAATATACATTCAGAAATAAACGATTTATGACATTTTAATTATTCTCCATAAGAATAACATAGCGGCTGAGTATGCAGGTATGCTGAAATAAGGAACACTAAAAATGGGCATTTGTACAAATATCAATATAACTCAACTAGGTAAAGCCATATACTAAGTTCTATTAATTTATGTTCATAATTAAAGGAGATAACACGTTAATTATTCTCCATAAGAATAACATGGGGCTGAGTATGCAGGTTTGCTGCTACGGGAACTATCAGCCCAAAAAATGGGTTTTTGTGCAAATATCAATAGACCACAATGAAATGAAGCAATATACCAAGTTTTGTCAGGATAAGTTGATAAATAAGCGAGATATACAATTTTTCTTATCCTCCATAAGAATAACATTGGACAACGTACTGTGTTTAGCACTTTCAATATCTCAGTAACCAATTGACGTAGAGCAATGATTAAACATCAAATTGTGCGTCTTTTTAAGCTGATTCCAATGAGAAAAATAATATTTTATTTTTTCAAAAATTGTATGTAAAAAACTCAAAAAACCCATTTTTGGCGTACAAAACCCCCCTAAAATGCCCCTTAGGATAGCTCGATCCGTCTGGTTTTCGAACTTGAAGTCATAAATGCTGCTTTACACGTTTGTACCAAATTTCATCAAACTCGGACCTTTTTTACGAGAGTTATCGCACCCACGGACATATATATATATATATATATATATATATATATATACCCTAAAAGACACCATTATATATATAGACCCCAAAAACACCATTCGTTCGAAACTGTATATATATATATATATATATATGTATATATATATATACAGTTTCGAACGAATGGTGTTTTTGGGGTCTTGGGACCTCAAAACGAAAAGTTACCATGGTCGCAGGCCTAGGTCTTACCATGCCGACTACTGTAATAGCTTCTTCCCTATAGGGGAAATTCGCTAATAGAATTTGCTAGAAATTAGTTTGTTCTGTGGTGCTAATTTTATTGCCCCTGCAAGATTTATCGTGAGAGTTGGTTACCAAATTGGGTCTCCACAATGTCAGTATGGCAGCTTTAATCGGCTGAGGGAGTTTGTCTTGGACCAATAAATGATAGATATTTTATGATATTTTAATTACTAGGATAATCTATTTACCATTTAACTCTTTCAGTGCTATGGACCGGTTGTATTCCCAGCATTGCAGGTTAATGAAACCAGAAGCATCAGAACAGCCAAAAAATCAGTGTTTTCAGATTTCAATAAAAATTGGAATACATGTATTTTTTTACACAGTTTTCGAGTTTTAAAAGCTTTTACGTGGAAATTCACTTCCCTCACGTCAGCGTGCTGTGTGCGAACTTGTTTGATTTTTTCTGGGTATGAGGCCTGTCTAAAACTTATTTTTATCCCAGAAATTAGTTATTTCGAACATTTGAAGAAAATCGTTGGAGTCGTTTTTGAGATCAGTGTCGCAAGCAAACAACCAAGCAAGCAATCAAGCAAGCAATCCTTACTCATATTAGAGTATAGGACTAGTGGCTTGCAGGGGCTGCAGCCCCTAACATATATGTTTTGTGTAAGTGGATAATCACAGCTGATCATTAGTTCATTTTGCTTATTAATAAAAACACTGCAGTGATATTTTCATAAGAAAATCATTCGATCTTTGAAGTCCAGTGGGGCGTAGCCCACGTAATTTTTGGCATTTATGATATATTTGCCACCATCCTTGGCCCTCAAGCTTTAAAATGAATTGTAATAACCTAACTTAACTTCTTCCTACCTCGAGATATTTTGTGGGGATCAATTCGTTTACGGAATTAAATATATAGATTGTTCTACTATAGCAGACAAAATGCTCTTTTACTTACTTGACATTCTCTCATTTGCTTACTCACGTTGTATTCATCTTGAGCAATTTGAGCCATTTCTTAAATCATTGCAAGAAAAACTTAAAAGCTCCAGATTTAAAAAAAATATACAAAACATTAGTTTGTCGAAGAATAAGGTGGTAGATATTCTTATTAACATTTCCTATAATGTCAGTATTCAAGAGTTCCCGAGACATATAACAATTTAATAATTTAAACGTTAATGTAATGTCTAATGTTATAGTTATATAACTGTTTTGCAGCATAAGCTGACAAAATACAAGTATTTTAGTAAATCCTAGCGAATTTCCACTATATAGTTAAGAAGCTATTCTATAACCAGCACGTTACGACCTAGAATAAGAAACATGTTATATCTCGCTTGTTTATGAACATATATTGGTAAAACATATATTGGTATGTTGCTTCATATGGTGGAGATCTATTGAGATTTGCTTAAAAACTTAATTTTTGTGGTCTTTATTGCACAAACATGTGTACTCAGTCCTGATGTTTTTCTTATGGAGAATAAATCAAATATCATATCTTGCTTATCTATGAATATACTTTGATGAACCTTGGTAAGTTGCTTTATGGCGTAGTGAGGTACTATTTGTAATTCGCTGAGTATGCAGGCTTGCTGCGGCGGGTATGTTATATTATTGACAATGTCACCCGTTTTTCCTGTAAACCTGGTTTTTCAGATGCGCTGGATAGTTAAAATTTTGTTGTGATGATAAAGTTCTTGATTATTGATTGCTTTTGAATATTTTCTTATACAACAAAGTACATAAGTAAATAGGCAGTAATCACCTCTCCTCCTCTGCCTCCAGGGAGGGACAGCAAGATGCACGTGTTCCGGTTGTCGGACTTTGAGGGGGATATCGAGGTGGGAACGAGGGGGAGGGCAGACCTCAAGGAGCACAGGCTAGACAAGACCCGAGGCTGCACCATGTACGCCATCAGTCGGCCCGGCGGCTCCCACCTGCGCATGGTATGGGCTCGTGTACAACCTAATATATTAAGAGTACATTTTCATCCTTTTGTCGCTAATTTTTAAAATAGTTTTCTCTAAAAGTGTTAAGACTTTTATATTTTATTCCTACAGGATTGGAATGTGTGAGTATGAAAGTAATGTGTGTCTGAGCTCCCGTACGCATGGTAGAGCACTGGCCTCGAGAGTCAGCCATGGTCAAGCGTAGGTTCGATCCCGGCTGACTGCTGTATGATACTTTCCAAGAGCGGTCACTACTTACTATTTTCGAGCAGCGCATGTGACTAGTTCTGTTAATGGAATGTCACTGTCTTTAGATCGCCGCTGGCCTAAGTAGACGGGAAATTTGTTTAAAATTCACTATAAACATTTGGATGGTGCCTCTTGCTCCTATCAATAATCCAGATTTAAAATATATCTTAGTTTTTTCCTTGTAGATATATATATATACATATTTAGAAGAAGGTGTTTACTTCAGCATTTAAAATTCTTCTCATTTCACGATGAAGCAAAAGGTCTTAGATAATGAAGGAATGAGGGGTGAAATGTCAAACGAGTTTTATGGTAGACATCTATCACCTCCTGTTCTCCCCTCGCCGATTTTGGTAATCTTATCCTTCTCTATCTGGCATTTAATTCTGTGTAAATCATAATTTAACAACATTTAGACTGATAGAGATATTTATTTATCTAAGCTGAAATGCTGTTGATGCGGTGGCGTCACTCTGCCACCTGGACAGCCTGGCCTCTCACAAGTGACATGGTCACTGTTGGAACGTTTTTATATACATTCATATCAAGGGATATTTTTTTGTCAGTTGGGTCGCAAGCAGCTACTGATGCAGTGGTGCCACTCTGACATGTGCACAGCCTCTGCTGAGGTGTGCTTATACATTCATATCAAGGGATATTGTTGTTGCCAGGTTGTCAGCCTGGGCCGCAAGCTTCTGCTGATGCAGTGGCGCCACTCCGCTGCGTGGACAGCTTGGTGCCCTGCGAGTGATACAGACACTGTGGAGGGCTTCCAGTACCTCAAGGTAGTTCACTTGCCCGTGTTTATGTAGTCTACAAGTAGTATAAAAGTTTTAAATTGAATACATAAGACTTCTGGTTATCCATTATGACCAGCCCACTCAATCCCTGATCACCCCTGATTCCCCAGAGAATGATTTGGTTGGTCCTGAATACCCAGTCAAGTGACTCTTGGCTGGAAGTTTCCTTACTTGTCATGAGCTAGCCTACACGGAAGAATGGGGGCAAGGGGGCTGAATTCGCTGTCCCAACTTACTAATTTCCATATCTGTGAATTCCCTTGCTATCTCCTCTCTCCCCCCCCCCTTACTCCACTCTCATGTGTCCACCTGGGTAAAATCTTAGACCTGTTTTCCACAGTGCCAAGTAACATTAGTGAAAGTTATGTTGCTGGCGCTTTTTTTAAACAAAACTGACTGCTGACTTGCTGAGTTTTCTCATCTGTAATGAAACGAGTTCGCACGCAGCACGCTGACGTGAGGGAAGTGAATTTCCACATTAAAACTTTTAAAACTCAAAATCAGTGTAAAAACATACATTTGTCCAATTTTTATTGAAATCTGAAAGCATTGTTTTTTTGGCTGTTCTGATACCCCTGGTTTCATTTACTTGCAAAGCTGGGAATACATTTTTACGCCTTATAAGGTTAGGAGAAGGTCCAGACAGACTTGAAAGTAGGCGTGAGGTTGCTGGGGGTAATAAAAGTACTCTAACAAAGGAATAACAGGCTTTTCTAGTGTAAAACCCCCCATAAGACAACGTACTGTGTTTACCCGATACACATTTTCTTTAATAACTCGGTAAATATTTATGCTAGAATGACGAGAGAGGAGTTAAAACTTTCGCCTCTCTAATTCCCATCTTTTTACATGCATTAATTTTACATCTGGGGCTTTTCTGACCCTTTTTCGGCCCAAAAACTCGAAATTTGAAAGATTAATCCCCAAAAAATGGGTTTAGAGTTTTCCGATTGTTTTGCCCAACGAACTTGTCCAACAGATTATAGAAAGAAATGTCCCTACCAAATTTGAAGTAAATCGGACAAAAAATGCGACCGCTAGAGTGCATACACATATATATATATATGTCTATATATATATATATATATATATACATATATATATATATATAAAATTTTGAACGACCCCCCAAAACGTGTTCAGGGGGTCACGTTAGGAACTTCTATGGTGGTCCCGGGCTTAAGTTTCACCGTGCGGGTCATGCTAATAGTTCACTTTCCAAAGGAAATTCACTAAAAAATTCAGTGGCCTTTACTGTTGAATTGGTCAGTGTAAAAAATACTTCAGTAGCCAGCTACTTCGTATGAATCACTATACAACTGGCACATCAATAACTTGAGCATTCTATTGTAAATCAAATAACAAAATACTTTCATCTGAGGTCCTTCTTCTCAGGATAACGTATCTGCAAAGTTTCATATTTTTATCCTAAGATATTCCCGGATAAGACAATTTCATTACAAAACTACATACAGTCAGAAAAATGTTAAAAGTGTTTTAGAACATAACCCCCTTTGTAGGAACTTTTTCTTTATGCATTTCTTAATCATATCCTAAATTATTGAAGAGAGCTTTCTATTAGTGAAATAGTGGTCTCTGTGGCCTACACAGAACTTTAACCCCAGGCCCCCAATCACCTCGTGGAAGCTCTAAGTTATAAATATTCTTTGCCCCCAGGAGTTCCAAGTGAATGACACCCCCGTCCTGATGACCCTAGTGGACGCCTCCCTGGGTGTCACGGGGTTGACAGGAGCATCAGGCGACAACGTCATCTGCTTCGGCTACCGCAGTCAGTTCGACATCGTCAACGAGCGCACAGGCGACGTGTCGCACCTCTTCACTGTGCAGGACTCCACTAGAGGTCACCTCGTGGCTGCTATAGACCTCTATGAGGACGAGGAACCAGAGCTGCTCCTGTGCTATAATAGTAAGGACAACTTGTAGAAAGTTGTTACGATCCTTGATAAAATATGATTAAAGCTTCTTTTGAAGGGTGCCATAAAATGACAATATGTTTGAATGAACTTTTCAATCCATAGTTTATAAGGGAATATCAGTTTTTTAACACATCGAAGCTATTTTTTTCATGTCCACAAACACCGCAGACACGTGCGTGGAACATAGCCAGTAATGCAAGGAGTGAGCCGTAACAGTATAAGTTGTGCTGATAAATATATTTGTCAGGACTAGGATCTGAACCTTAGATTTCCAATGGAAGGCTAAGGAAAATAACTCAACCATAACTCAACCTTGCTTTGTTAAGGCTAAGGCAAGGTTTGATATATAACTCAATTAGCAAACCATTTAAGATTGTGTTTTTTTGTTGTTTTTTTTAATTGTTTCATATACTTATCCATTCAATTTTTGTTTTCAGACACTTGCCACTTTCAAAAGTTGCAAGGAAACTCACCCGGCAGTACTGAATTTGACTTCCATTGGAACACTATTCCTTCTCGTATTGGTGAGTTACTTTTAACACAAGTATGATTTTTGTAAATTGATAATTTTATAGGAGAGAATAATTTCTTGATTGTCATGGTCCTACATGAAATACTTTTTCTAGGCAACAAATGCAAACTGAATATTGATACGTAGTATGTGAGTTATTGCAAAAATGTGTTTTTAAAACATGACAACACTGCAAAAGACAGCCAGTTTCATCGTTTTACCTATTTTAAGTGGATGAGTGGTGATAATTAACAACTTTTTGATACGTAGTATGTGAGTTATTGCAAAAATGTGTTTTTAAAATATGACAACCCTGCAAAAGACAGCCAGTTTCAACGTTTTACCTATTTTAAGTGGATGAGTGGTGAAATAACAATAGAAATATCACTCTTGCATTTGAGTTTCTTCCTAATATTTTTTTCTAAGTTATCCTACTAAAACCCTGCCAAACTTCCATGGACTACTTTAAAATATTAACCCTCACTTAGTTTACACCTACTTAATCTATCCTAATTGCATAATGACAAATAGCCTAGCAGAGTTCCTGCCTAGGCACTTGTGTTGTATTTCCAAGAATGCCCGCTGCAAGAAATGCAAGTAATGCATGAATACCCGCTGCAAGAATTGCACGTATTGCAAGAATGCCTGCTGCAAAAATTGCAAGAAGTATTGCAAGATTGCCTACTGCAAGATTTTCAATAAGAATTTCAAGAATTGCAAGAATGCCCGCTGCAAGAATTGCAAGAATTTCCACTGCTAGAATGCCCACAGCAAAAATTGCATGAAGTATTGCAAGAACTGCAAGAAGTATTATACTGCATGGTCCAGACTTAGTGATAACCTGAATATTTTCCATTTGTATTCAGGATGTTGTCGTACGCAACATTGTCTCCGCAACTTTGTTCTAAATATCCTCCCAGTTCTAAAACCATCCACTTTTAGCGAATTTCTCCTATAGGGAAGAAGCTATTACCGTAGGTCTCATGGTAAGACTTAAGCCCGAGACCATGATAACTTTTCATTTTGAGGTCCCCAGATGCCAAAAACACCATTCGTTCAAATTTTTATATATGTATATATATATATATATATATATATATATTATTATTTTAAACACAGTACCCTGGTTTAAATTATTTTATTTTAAGACCGACATGTTTCGGACCTTAAGGCCATAGTCATGGTCGTAAACAAAACATAACCTCACAAATTATTAAAAAGAAATATAAATGTAAACCATAAATTGCTGACAATATAATCATATGACTTTTTCCACAGTTCTTTTAACATGCTTCTCAACTATTGTGGCTTAATAGATCTTAGTTTCAATATTTTTTTATATATTGGGTTTTGCATATGAATTTGCATGGTGTTAATAATATTTTGTCGATCTTTTTTGTAGCTGGAGTAAATGTTGAATTCTTCTTTAACGTCGAGTTTGTCTCCTTTTGACCCATATTCTATTATTTGCAAATCATCTTCTATGTTTTTGAATTTATGATTGTACTTTATCATGTGCTCTGCAACATTTGATTTCATGCTTGTCTTGTTTTTCGATTTAAATGCTTGCACATGTTCTTTATATCTGCAGTTGAACGTCCTGCCGGTTTGTCCAATGTAATATTTTTGGCATTCTGAGCAATTGATCTTATAGATACCTGATCTATTGTATTCTTTTTTACTTTTATTGTTTTCTTTAGTAACTTTGTTATTGATAATTTTCATTGCATTGTTTTTGGTTCTGTAGCTTATTTTAAATTTTGAATGTCGAAATGTTTTTCTTATTGCTCTGTTGAATTTAGTGCTGTATGGTAAACATATATATTCTTCTTTGATCTTTTCTGTTTGTGTTTTGTTTTGATTTCTCTTTTTTTGTTTCTTTTTGATCATATTTTCAATTATTTTTGGGTTGTATCCATTTTTGAAGGCTAAGTATTTAATAACATTTTTTTCTTTTACAAAACTTGAATTTTTCATGGGGATGTTAATTAACCGATTGATCAGAGAATGGAATGTTGACATTTTTTGTTCCCATGGATGGTTTGAATCTAATGGAATTATACAATCACTGGTAGATGGTTTCCTGAAAATTTCAAAAATATGTTTCCCATCTTCATTTGATATTGAAACATCTAAAAAGTTTATTTTTGATTTTTGGACCTCTTGGGAAAATTTTATTGAAACTGATAAAGAGTTTACATATTCTAAAAGGTTTGTTGCTTCCTCTTCTGATCCTTCACAATAGTTGAGAAGCATGTTAAAAGAACTGTGGAAAAAGTCATATGATTATATTGTCAGCAATTTATGGTTTACATTTATATTTCTTTTTAATAATTGTGAGGTTATGTTTTGTTTACGACCATGACTATGGCCTTAAGGTCCGAAACATGTCGGTCTTAAAATAAAATAATTTAAACCAGGGTACTGTGTTTAAAATGTTTAAAATAATAATTATATTAGTAGCCCTTTTTACTGAAAATTACATATATATATATATGTCCGTAAGCACGGTAACTCTCGTAAAAAAGGTCCGATCTTAATGAAATTTGGTACAAATGTGTAAAGCACCATTTATTTGAACGAGTTCGAAAACCAGACGAATCGCACCATCCAAAGGGGGGTTTTTAAGGGGTTTTGTACCCCAAAAATGGGTTTTTTGGGGTTTCCACATGTAATTTTTATTTAAATCAAATTTTAATTTTTACCATTTAATTCAGCATAAAAAAAACAATTTGGTATTTTTATCATTGCTCTACGTCAATTGGTTCCTGAGATATTGAAAGTGCTAAACACAGTACGTTGTCTAATGTTATTCTTATGGAGAAAAAGAAAAATTGTATATCTCGCTTATTTATGAACATAAACTAACAAAATTTGGTATATGGCTTCATCTGGTTGGGGTTTATCGTTGGTTGCACAAAATACAAAATTGTCACGCATGGTTCCTGTAGCAGCAAACCTAGGTAATCGGTCCCCATGTTATTCTTATGGAGAATAATTAAAATGTTATATATCGCTTACTTATAAATGTATATGAATGAAACTTGGTATGTGACTTTACTTAGATGAGTTCTAATGATATTTCTATAAAAACCCATTATTTTGTGTTCCTCGTTGCAGCAAACCTGCGTACTCATCCCCAATGTTATTCTTATGGAGAATAATTAATATATTTAATATCGCTTGTTTGTGAATATATTTCTTATGAATCCTGTTTTGTTATGTGTTTTGTTATATATTCATTGGAAATTCGCTGAGTATGCAGGTTTGCTGCGACTGGGGTATTTAACTTTCATGTCAATTTACTAAGCCATTGTATATCTACTAAACCGCGCCTGGCGTTGTTGGTTGCAGTCTGTGCCTTCCCCTACATCCTCGCCTTCACTTCGGACTCCATGGAGATCCGCCTCATCATCAACGGCAACCTCGTGCAACACATGGCCATGCCCAAGCTGACTCTCATCTGTTCCAAGGTCTGTCGTAGGAAACATGGATAAAAAATATAAAGTATTCATAGTTAAATCAGTCATAGTTGTCCAAGACTTCATATTATACTGGTCATGAATTAATATTCTTTTTAAGTAGGTTGTAAGTGATGCGAGGGTCATTCAGAAAGTAAAGAATGTTTCCTTACCGAGCACAGCTCCCCCATCACCTCAATTGCATGTGTGGTGGTCTGCTTACCTCCTCAAGAAAGTGTGAGCCAAGTCTCGTTGCTGAGTGATCATGCGTTAGTATTATCGGTTTCTGAATGCACAAAATGTCAGACCCATTGAAATTTGTAGACAAAAACTAAAGAAATGTTATGGTGAAAGTGTATTTAATAATACCTTGCAATTTATGGAAAGGATTCATGTAATGTGCCAACAGTGTGTCACCTGTTTTTCTAAATTCTACCCTCAATTCTTTCTTCAAAATAAACTAAAATGAGTGAGCATGCCACTCTATTCCTCATCGTCCAATTCCTTCATTAAACTCGATACACCATTTACTTTCCTCAGTGTGTGTCTAGAAAATTCAATAGGCCGGACATTTTGTTCATTCAGAAACCGATAATACAGTACTCTCGGAAATCCGGATCGCACTTATCAGAACTTTGGTTATCCGGACCGTTGATCTTGATTTTTTTTAATTGTTTGTTGCTAGTAGAAACTAAAAACGGACCTTCATGGTTTAGGCCCTTTGGTTTTCACGATATTACCCCCCATTACACAAATTTCATGTAGTTTGAATCATCAGACAAGTCCTCGCTCAGCCTAACAGTGCCGTTATTGGTGTTTGTTATTTTTTACGTATCTGGTGCGCTGCTCCATTCAGATATTCTCTGTCGATGACTCTTCACTGATGATGTAAATCAGCAGACTGGTTTTATTAAAGTTATACTTTATTTTTTATATACATGGTTACCGGTACATTAAATATTTACAAATGCACATTCATTTTAATATTTCCTGTTTCAACTAAAGTTTTTTCATGTTATCATGTAATAAATGTGTTACTCTGATCATTCGACCTTTTAGTGTTCCCACCATGCTCTCGGTCCTGTTGGTGACGGATTAACTAGGTTATACTGTATTACGGGATGTTTATAACTTTATTCTGCATGGTCACGCTGTATTATCACATAAAAGTGAACGCTTATTGTCATAATTGTTCACTATAAAGGCGGAATTGATGATTCATGCTCACCTTCAGGAAATCCGGATTTTTCAAAATCTGGACCTGCCGTATGCCACAATAGTCCGGATTTCTGAAAGTCTGCTGTACTGCGGATCTAAAATTTGACCAGATTTTTGATTGATGCCGTCACTTTGAACCGCTATAGAAACAATGGTGGCTCAGCAATGAGACTCGGCTCATGCTTTGATGGGGAGGTGAGTGGACTGCCGAACATGCAATCGCGGTGTTAAGGGAGCTGTGCTCAGCGCACTGTGCAAACTTTCTTTACTTTCTGGATGACTCATAGTTTCGGGATGTAATTAAAGATGTCTTGCAAGACTTAATATATATTTTCCCTTATTCAGTATTTATGTACT
Organism: Allygus modestus; assembly: GCA_963675035.1. Lineage (NCBI taxonomy): Eukaryota > Metazoa > Arthropoda > Insecta > Hemiptera > Cicadellidae > Allygus > Allygus modestus. The sequence continues at coordinate 140,021,041 of OY776116.1, forward strand.
TGATGGTAAATATAAACCAATAATATAGATTGCACAAGGCTATTGATTTGTATCGATCACACTGATCAACATCAAGCTAAATGAAGGACTGTGGGATGGTATTGATTCTCTCATTGATAATGTAATCAAAGATTAAACAGCCCCTGAAGGATTCCCCTTAAGATAAGGAGTGAGCATTTTTTTCAAAATTTACCTTATTAAACTTGAACTTGGTGTCTCCTAACCTCCGTGAAACAGACTAGCATACAATACTCTTAAATTCCAAGATTTAGTTCAGATAAAACGCATCTTTTAATGATTTTATTTTATAAGTTACAATTTTTAAACACTACATAGTGTTTATGTAATTAAATACTGTCATTATTTTGGTATAGTTATAAACTTTAAATGTTGATGGATGTGATAACAATAAAGGCCACTACACTATATTCATCTGATTTATGCTCAGATGGTTTGAAGAAATTTGGTTAGGCCTACACGTAACCAGTGGCGGATTTAAGCAATTGCCGCCTAAGGGCTATTAGGAAATTTGCCGCCCCCCCCTATATAATCTTTGTCCTTTTCGCCGCCCAGGTTTACCCACATGTTATATATCTTGTTTGGTTATTTTGTGATAGTATCTAAAGAAGTTACGAATTAACTGAATGAATAAGGTTAAGACATTTCTGTTATTTCCTATTTGAAAAATCCAGGAAAATAATGTATAATTGACTTGATTTACATTAACACAGTTTAATATTCAATATAGCCTCCTCCAATGACAATCAGCCCTAGAGACAAATGTTGGTATTAAAAGCAGTGAAGCAGTGCTAGTGCTACTTTTAACAAGAAAATCCTTCAACAAAGGCCTAAAAATCCCTTCTTATGCTTCATCGAAACATTAATTTTTACACCAACGCATTGACTACTGAAAATTATAATAAATAACCAATAAATAAGATATGATGACACTGTAGCCTTAAAATTCGTAATTCGGACCATTAGCCTCATAATTCTGACTATTTTAATCCTGAATTAGCGCTTTTAAATACAGTTTTTCAGCCATTTTGCAATTTATACTTTTATACAAATAATTGTTTATATGTTTTAAACGATCAAAATATAAAATTAATTGATGTAGGCCTGCCTAATCTTTATAAAACTCTACACATTTTCAAACACTTCTTCTAGTTTCACCTCCATGATGTAGTAGATCCAATACATTAAAATATAATACCTACAGGAGTCACTACTCTTTGTCAAATAACCTTCAAAAAGCGTGCCATCATATTTGGTATTTTGCCCTGTTGTGGTGTTAACTTGTTGATGGGACGGTGTCATTCAATGCACAAGGCAGCTTGTTTTCATCACTATTTCCAAAGCTATATTAAAAGGGTGTTTTCATTTGACTCAAATCATAACTTTGCTTCGAGATAAACAATAAAATTACATATAAAATATGTCTTAAGATTATAAAGTTAAGTTTACCATCATGATTCGCCTAAAATTCGTCAAGATATTAATTTAATGACTTCAAATATCACAGTTGTTCATTTAATGAAATGGGAGATTTTAACACCGTTCCACCCAAAAAATATATATAGAGGTCTCGTCTGGAATAAAAAACTGCAGCCTACATGCTGACCACCATTTTGACCATTTTGACACCATTCTGTCAACTATGCTCCCATGGCAACAACCAATAAAATCCTCTCTTCACAAATTATGTTAGTCTTTATTTGTCTTTGGTCAGATGTTTTGTTTTAAAAAATATCCTCCAGAATGAATGATTATGTGTGGTAGCCTTTGATAGTAAGTATAAGATGGATGAAATAACTTTCTTTGTTACCTTGAGTTTTAAAATGACACGACAATATCATTGTAGTCTAAATTTTATTATTGTCATCTCAAATTCGATTGCTCCAACATTTCTCATCCGTGTGCCTTGGTCATTATTGATATTGTGTAACAAATAATTGTAATGCTATGCGAATATATGGGTAAACTTGGAAGTCCATGAGTTGGACTATAGATTAAGAATACCACAAGAAGTATGTTTAATCTATGGTTGGACGTAGTCATAGTGGCGCAGTGCCTAATGTAGTTCGTGGCTTGCCGCCCTTTCTCTGTAGCGTAATCTTCTTGTCGCTAGTACGGATGAATGACAAATGCATTATGACTGCTTTGAGAAACTGCAGGCGTTATACGTTAGTCTCTGGTTACTACTTTTATCTTTAAAAGGGCGGCACACCGTCATTGTCATAAGTTTTCGTCAAAATGTTCCTCGTTTCAACATTTCTTTTGTAAACAAGTTATTAATTTTCTGTAAATTTGCCGCCCCTAAAAACTTGCCGCCCTGGGCTACCGCCCCTATAGCCCCCCCCCTAAATCCGCCACTGCACGTAACGTGAAAAATATCTTTCATCAATATGTTTTTGAAGAATTCCACATCCAAGGAGAATTGAACCTTGACGACCTTGCATATTTCATTGTGTCCTGTACTAGCATTCCACTTCTTATTTTGCAGTGCTACAGCCACAATCACATCAATTGTTATCTTCAACTTAATAATCCTCCACATTTTATCTAATACAGTAGACTCTCAGAAATCCGGACTATTGTGGCGGACGGCCGGTCCGGATTTCGAAAAATCCGGGTTTCCCACAGGTGTGCGTGAATCATCAATTCCCCCTTTATAGTGAACAATTATGACAATATGCGTTTACTTTCATGTGCCAAGTGTGTCACCGGTCTACTGATTTACATTGCTAGTGATGAGTCATAGTCAGGAGAAGACCTGAACTGAGCAACGCGCACACTGGACACGTAAACAATAACAAACACCGATAACAGCGCAGTAAATAAGTTGGGCTAAGAGAGGACTCGGACCATACGAGATGGGGTTGGTGCATCTGACAAGGCAAACTACATGACATTTATTTAGTGCGGGATAGTAACGTGAAAACTGAAGGCGCTAAACCGTGAAGTTGCGTTTTTTCGTTTTTATTTGCAACAAAAACTTGTAAAAACAAATCAAGATAATAGGTCCGGATAACCAAGAGTCCGGATAAGTGTGATCCAGATTTCTGAGTCTACTGCAGGGTTTAAGCTGCACCACGAAAATGCGGCAATATTTGGGCAGGCTGTCGCTTTTTTGCTACAAAGAAAAGTATAAGAATTTGTTTTTAATTTTATTGCAGAAAATCTTTTTTTAATAATACAAATTGTACTAAAATTTCATGATCACGATCCACAACCAAAAAGATTAGAAGAGTAGTTGGGCTGTTGTAGAGGCTTAATGTTGCGTTGGTTGCACTACGTCACTTTACCGATCGCCTCTGAGCGAGTGGTAGAGGAGATAAGCCTACATTACGTAAACAGTTGCTGTCGATTTAAACTGCGTACTGTGTAAATGGAACGGGCGAGTTACTGATATGACAGTTGTAGTGAGTGACAGTAGCTATAACCCCCTAGCAGACGTCATGCGCTGAGACTCGGTTTAGCACACACTCTGTAGTAGCCGAGTCTAGCTGAGCGAATCGGCGCATGTGAGAATGTTGAGTGCTAGTTCGCCACCGAAGGGATGACTGCCCTCGCCTCGCAATCGCACCGGTTCTTGTCGGTTTTTGTGACCGAGTCAAAGGAGACGAGCGGCAGGTCCTCCATACTTTGCGCTCGTAGTCTCGACTCGCTGCACAATGTGGACGGTTACACGAGCACGATTCGCTCGAAATCACAACGATCGGACAATAGTGTAGAGGTACCTTAGCAAAAACAGACAACTCGAAATCGGTGATGCGCAAATGTGATCGCGATATGCTTTGAGGTTATGTTTCAGAGTGTGTAATGTTTGGGGTGTGTGAGTTTTAGTTGTTCTGGTGCCATATTAGGCCTATTCTATTAGAATGTTTAGTTCCATTACAGACTTGAATGGTTAAAATGGATAAGTTACCAAGAAAAGTAGACTCTGCTGAATTATATATTATTTAAATGTTAAACCTTAAAAATAAATACAAGCAAAAAATAGTATAATGAACGTGATAAAAATGTGAAAAGGAAAATATTTTTGCTAAGAGCTTGTAGCATTTTTGCTCAAAAATTTTTTTCCCCAGCTGAATCCCTGGTCTACTGTATAAAAAAGAGTAATATAAAATGGTATCAATCCAAGATTTTTTATCTGCCTAACAATCTCCTAACAATTGTATCTTTCTTATTTTTCGCAGAACGACATTTTCTTCGCTACGACTGCTCCAGAGTTCTTCCAGAGCCGAGCTGAGAGACTCCACGTGGACCACAAGATAGACAGAGATCCGAGCATCTCTCCTCCTTCCTCCCCTCATTGTAAGTCAACTTTTGTTTTAGTTACAACTTTTGTTATTGGTTATAACTCGATCGAGTAATTTTTGAAAATTTTTTTTAGACTACGATAAACCCATAAAATAAATCTCATTATAGTGCGATTATCGAAAGAAAGTGACTGGTGGAGTGGTCACGCGGCGACCAAACATTCTATTTCATAACTTCGTGAAACATAAAACACATGGTTAGAAATGTCCAATAAACGTTATTTAATAGTCAGCTAATCACGATTTCAGCACATGTTTCAAATATTTCGTATCTTATTCCGATGAGTTTATATTGATAGTTATATTTTTTTTAACATGAATTATAATTTAAAATATTTCAATTCGGTTTTTAAAAGTATAACTAAAAATATAAACTTATTGGATTAAGACACAAAATATTTGAAACATGTGCTAAAAACGTGATTAACTCACTGTTTTTATACCAGTGGTACTGTTTTTGTACCAGAAAAAGCCGATCAAGAATGGCTCGGCTGATGCAGGTTCGTAGGTGTGCTGGTTCATAGCACGCCAGGTAAAAGAGTGTTTACTGATTCCAAGAGGTTATGAAATAGAATGTTCGCTGCGCGGCCACACCGCCAGTCACCCTCCTTCAATAATTGCACTACAAAAAGGTTTTTGTTTATGACTCTTCAATTGAGTAAATATTTCAATTTATAATATAATTGTAATTGTTTTGTATTGTACCTGGTTACCTGCAAAAGTTTTTTTTTCATCTTGATATTGCAACTCTTCTAAACAAACAGCTGTTACACCAGTTTTCATTTTTTACAAGTTGAATAATTTGTTTAACTCGTATCTAACAGCTGTTGTCTACCCTGTTGTCATAATTCCTCTATTGTGGCGCCATCTACAAACCTCTGTTCTCCCCAGTGTCGCCCGAGGCCCGGCCGTTCCGACTTTACCGCATCTCGCTGACTGCTATGAGTGGCCTGATAGCCCCGTGCGACCGCCGCTGCCCCACCCCCACCCCCGGCCCTGACCCGGTGGAGCCACCCGGAACATCCGACCCGGAGCGACCCACGTCCGGAGCCTTCCTCTCTGCGGAGCCCACCCGAGGCCTCAGCAGAAGTTGCTCCTCCTCCCCCACCCCGCAACCCAACTGACTCCTACCCCCCCTCCCTCTACGCCGTACGTCTTTCTCTCTCTCTCCCCTTGTAAACTATAAAAAGCAAATTAACGAGTGGTTGTGTCGTGCGTACAAATACTGTCTGACATTTTAAGTGTTCATGTCTTCACAGTGTACACCGAAGGGACTCGAATGTAAATATATATAACTACAATGTTATATTTAATTTGTAAAGGAATGATTTTCTTTAGTTATAAGGAAAGGTTATTAACTGGGTTTATTTGTGGTGCACCATTATTTCCAGTGTTTTAAAGATGTTTTCGTGCACAAATCAGACATTAAACACATCAAAATGAAGTACTGATATGTTGTCTCGTTTGATTTCTATTTTTGTGATTTATTTTATATGTGTGCTTACTAAGGTTTGTAATACATGTTTTCCATGTAAACTCTTTAACTTTAATCTTGCAAAAATCAGTATTTTAAAATTGAAAATCCTATGGAACTACAAGACAAATAAAATAAATTTCACATGTTTGTTGTATCTTTTATAACTATTTTTGTTTTTGTTTTTTATTTGCTTTGTAAGATATCCTTGTTATGGTTTGTAAATTGGTACAGGAAAATTCAATACATACTTATTTTTATTTTTTAGATTTTCAAATATTCATGTGAACTGGATTTAATTCCAATTATAAGAAACTACAAAATATTTGTGGTGGATGCAATAATTTCTGTTGTACATTTACCTTTTGAATATTCAGTACAAAGTGTTTATTTGAACATGTGGCGGAAACCTCTGATTTTCTTTCTTCTCTGTGGTGGTCATAATTTTATTTGGCCCTAATTTCATATTAACAGTAGAGTCCCTATTTAGCGGCTTTCAAAGAACTGGAACCTGGATCAGGGTAAAACCGATATATAATATTGAACATTGATCACTGAAACAACATTTAAAATAGTAGCTACGATTGGTTCTTCATTAAAATATTTTATCTCGACCAAAACATGTAGCGCTTGAATTTATAAATACTAAACCTCTACTAAAGTGTTTACTTTAGAGTGTACCACTGAGAGGAAAGCTCCAAACGGATAAATTTCTAGAAATTTTGGTTAAACAGTCGGTTTACAAATTTGGGTTCAGTTACAAAATGTAAAAAAGGCCCGTTAAGAAAGGGGTCTACTGTTTGGCAAAGAAACTGTTATGTTGTAAGACTTTACTACTTAGAAGGTAGGTTTAAATATTTAAATGAACACAAAATATTATTTAAAAAATATTACTTAATAAACCCAAAATCGCTAAATGTTATAATCTTCTTAATGTATAAACTGTATCACACTAGGTTTGTATGTAACCTTCCCTAAACGGTGTTAAAGGAAAAACTATCTTCAAGGATTTTATGTGTGTTATATAACTTTTATAGTGATTTGATTTTTTATCTATTCTACATCTACTATAAGAGCCAAGGCATCAGCTGTAGAACTGTTATTATTCAGATGTAGACGTCATAGTTTTATTAGGATATTTTGAACGCCTTAGGCGGTAGAAACTTATTAAAAATACTAAACATATTTTTCTAAACTGTTAACCGTCCAAGGTAAACTCTGTGTTGTATGTAATTTCGTTACAAACTGTGACTCTTAAGCAAATATAAAAAATAAGAAGAAATTCAGTAGTTTATATATTTTGAAACAATTTCAAATATACTACTAACAGTGAAATTTGTAATATTATTAATGTGCCAAAATATTACACGTTACGATTTGGAACTCTCAACTAGTTCAAACATTCATGTTCGTAGTTTAATAAATTAAGTTTGTGTCTTAAAACTGAACTGAAATATATGAATATTTATTACGATAGTAGCAGAAAAACCTAAAGGACAAACGCTTTACAAGCAAATTTTCCTCTGTACAATGAAGTTAAAATCAATAGATGACATATTATTTTTTTATAATTTAGAATCAACTTCTAAATAATTATCAAAGAAATTGCACTGCCTATTTAAACAGACTGTATTATTATTTTATTTTGAAGAACAAATTTTCAGCCACAGAAAAACATACATGCAAAATGTACATGTAAACTAATGATAATGTACACCCAAAAAATATCTTAAATGCAATTTGCCAATTTTTCTTAATTCACACGTGACTAGAGGTGACATTATATATCAGTTTGTATATCGACACGTTTAAATTTTGTACATGGAAATTTGCAAGTGAAGTCATAAATCTTAAGCCCTCGACTCTTCTAAACACAATGCACAATGTATGTTGGATGTGAGCAAGTTTATGGCCTATCTTTGTAAATAATATACGGTATTAAATGGCTTGTGTATTTTTACCTACTTCTCTGTAAGTGTACATTATTGTTGTCACATAATTTTTCAATTTCTGATTGAATGTCTCAAATATATATTTATTGTTACTATACCTTGTTGCTGGTCGGAGCTTTAATGTTGTCTAATATATATTTCTAACTCTGTTTCTCGACTGTTGCTGTATCTGTGTTGATGTAAATTGAATGTTGAATTGTGTTGATTTTGACTCCCCACTTTGCAATAAGGACGATTCCTTGGTGAAAGAACGTGTGTATTTTCAAAGTAAGCTATTTTTGTATTTGTTTGCGACTTTAATTTGCATGAGTTACTGAGTATTGTGATAAGATTTCTATTTTTGATGATTACTGAAGTAGAAAAGGCTAGACCTGGTATAGATTAGTTGACGAGCGTTCCAAGAAGTGAGGAAAGACAGTAGATTCAGATATCTATTTAAGTTGAGTGATTTCCTTTTATTTGCATCATATTTATAAATCTCTCCAATTCTAAATGATTCACGTTTGTAAAAAATGTGTTAAACTTAATTTCACTTAAAAGTCTAAAATCTAAAAATGTTCCAATGTATTTCTTTTTAACAAATTTGTTAAGTGTATAACAATGGAAACTAAAATATGGAACCAAACATGTACATATTTCAAATTTATTTGATTCGAAGTTCTGCACTGTTAATTTAGCTTGTTTTATAAAAAATAGGTTTTTCATTGTATTTGATATTTTTAACAGCTACTACATTGATTAAATCTTCATTAGTTTTACAGTTTTTGACACAATTTTGTTATCGTAACTATTTTAAGGAAATGTTTGTAGATGTAATATATATCAATGATTTACTTTTGTTTGATTGCAATTTAAACTTTCAAATATATTATTTGCAAGTTCCTAAGGTGTATGTGATCTTTGTGAGTTATACTTGCTTAACTGATGTATCTCAACAATATTAAAAATTAAATTTTCGATGTAAGATTTTCATAGTCAGGATGGAGACATCGTTTGTTTTGCAGATTGGTCAAGATGACTTTGTTGTAACAGTATTAATTTTCGGATGTAACAGGTCAAATTGTGATTGAATGACATAATCAGAAGGGTAATCAACATGTCTTAACCCTTAATTAGATGTGCGGGTGTAAAAAAGCACCCAAATAATTTTCTCTTTACATTTGACAACTGACTAGACACATTTCTGCAGTCGTCAGTACTTTTTTATTAACAATGTTTGGATATTTATTTCTAATATTTTGTAAAAGTTGAAAGATTTTAATTTTTTTTGTTGTAAGAAATGGTTTAGTGATTTTTTCAAAAAGGTTTTGTTCTAAATAATATCAGAATTTGTTTCTATTTTTAAAATAGAGCGGCATAGAAATAATGCTTGAACAAAAATATATGAACAGCAAACAATAAATTACATCTTACACCAATTCAAAAATAAATTTACTCTTCTACTGTACTTAGATAGAAGACAAAAGACTATACAAGATGACCAATTTCAACCAGTCACAATGGTCTTCATCAGGCCCAAAAAATGTACAAACAATTTAAACAGCAAAAATGCAAATTTGATTAGACATTTTGGTGGATGGTTCAAGACCCCCATTAACCCACAGTTTTAAATCCCAATGAAGAAAACCCAACGATACTAGGCGTATGAAAAGTGAACAAAATTGTTAAACAAATATTTTGACATGGGTCTGAGCAAAAACACCAACTATAACGATGTCTAAACACAAGCACATTAAAAAATTAATATAAAATATGTTTTGTTAAGTTATGATAATACAAAACTGAAAAAATTTAATTTAAATTGAAATTTGATGTATCTTAGAAAATTAAACTATGATAATTTCAACTAATAACTACTTCATAAATGCTTCTATCTTACATACGTATTTGATATCATCAAAGCCATGTATGAATCAGTGTTGTTTTCATTAAACAATTTATATTTTAATGCGAAAAATTAAGGTGTAACTGAATTAAAAAGGTTTTAGAGTACTACAAACATGTTTGCTATTTACACTCCTAGCTGCTCCAATGTCCGTTGAAGGAATGTTGTTGATGGAACAATCAAAGGTAAATAATGATGTTGATATCTTTTAAACATTAGCGACCTAAAAAAACCATGCGGAAAGGGTGTAAATGGTCAAAGACACAACCTTGACCACTTAGATAGGCCAGGGAAACAAACTTGACATAAAAATCAAAGAAATGAATTTGTGTGCAAAATTTGACTGAAATAGACTAAAGCATTCTTCGGTTGTTCCACCAAGACACAAAACATTTGAATGAATTTTGTTGAGCATAGGGACTTACTTTGTTCATCCAGTTATACAAGTAGGAATCATGAATACAGTCTATCAAAACTGGATTTTTAACATTTATTTGGAAAATTAATTAGGAACTGAAAACCATTTTCCATTTAAAATTTTAGAAAAAAAAAATTGAAACCGACGCATCCCTACTAAAAATCTTAAGGTAAACTAGCAGATGTCCCGTTCTCCGCATGGGGATTTAGCAGGCATAGAGCCAGACGTTTTAAAAATGTATTTACATTATTATCAGCTGACTAACCAAATAAAATATAACTCCATAAGACTAACATTGAAACTGACAGCCTGTGGGGCGAAGCTCTGAAGGTGTAGGTTTTCAAACCCACAAAAGGCACATCTAGAGAGTAAGAGCTTTCCATTGATACCAAACGTGTGTTCAAAATAATAGTTTTAGGGATCTAAATCGCCGAACAAAAATCAATAAATTCTTCTAATAATATAGATGCCAAATGGATATTTACTTCAAATTTGGGAAAAGGTATGATTAAAAAAATATACATTTAGAAAAGTTAAGTTTTATATAAAAAACGTTACGTTGAAACAGTACACTCAAACTTAACATAAACCTTAACTGATAAACTTAACAACTGGATAAAGGTAGATGGATAACATTAAGTGATACGATCATTGGTCAATGCAAGTAGATTTAAGTTTACCAAGCACTTCTGCTTAGATATGACTTCAGAATACCTAAAACAATTTTTAAAAAGTAGATAGTCAAAAACAATATTTAAAGTGCATCGTAAGGGAACCCAGTATACCTAAATAAGTTCCATACTGTGTGATGTGATAAGTTAAAATAAGAAACTCAAACTAAACTAATTTTTTTTTACAAAATGCCATGGAAAATTATTTTAAACATAACTGATATAAGTTATTTCTGACTATTTCATGGTTCAAGATTGTTCTACAGTATTTTAATTACCACAGGTAAATTTTTAGATTTGGCCTGGCTTAAAATTCACACGACGAACCACTGAAAGACAAATTCACTTAATAGACAACTCAAACAATTACACAAAATTATTATCCTAAGATGTACCTAATTAGTGATAACAACAACACAAACGAGATAGTAAGCAAATAATTTTGTACTAAAACCCTAATAAACCTACCTAGACCTCCAAACAAGGTATTCTAGGCCTCCAAATAATGTTGTACTAAAACCCTAATAAACCTACCTAGACCTTCAAACAAGGTATTCTAGGCCTCCAAATAATTTTGTACTAAAACCCTAATAAACCTACCTAGACCTCCAAACAAGGTATTCTAGGCCTCCAAATAATTTTGTACTAAAACCCTAATAAACCTACCTAGACCTTCAAACAAGGTATTCTAGGCCTCCAAATAATTTTGTACTAAAACCCTAATAAACCTACCTAGACCTTCAAACAAGGTATTCTAGGCCTCCAAATAATTTTGTACTAAAACCCTAATAAACCTACCTAGACCTTCAAACAAGGTATTCTAGGCCTCCAAATAATTTTGTACTAAAACCCTAATAAACCTACCTAGACCTTCAAACAAGGTATTCTAGGCCTCCAAATAATTTTGTACTAAAACCCTAATAAACCTACCTAGACCTTCAAACAAGGTATTCTAGGCCTCCAAATAATTTTGTACTAAAACCCTAATAAACCTACCTAGACCTCCAAACAAGGTATTCTAGGCCTCCAAATAATTTTGAACTAAAACCCTAATAAACCTACCTAGACCTTCAAACAAGGTATTCTAGGCCTCCAAATAATTTTGTACTAAAACCCTAATAAACCTACCTAGACCTCCAAACAAGGTATTCTAGGCCTCCAAATAATTTTGTACTAAAACCCTAATAAACCTACCTAGACCTCCAAACAAGGTATTCTAGGCCTCCAAATAATTTTGTACTAAAACCCTAATAAACCTACCTAGACCTCCAAACAAGGTATTCTAGGCCTCCAAATAATTTTGTACTAAAACCCTAATAAACCTACCTAGACCTTCAAACAAGGTATTCTAGGCCTATCTTGACATCACACCTTCAAACAATGGGGTTGACCCTGTTGTAAAAAAGTGATGTTACTAGGTAAATACTTATTAAACTAATTATACCGGGTAAAGTGGTTAAAATCGAGCATATGCAGGCAGCTGGAACTGGAAAATATTTTGAAAAAATTATTTCATAGATTATTGGAACATGGGACAGTTATTAACTCATCAAGGACATTATAATTTAGTTATCAACATAATCAGGAAAATTATTGAAAACCCCAAAAACCTTACAGATCAAATAGAAAGAAAGATGACTATTTTTGTCGTCATTCATCAATTGGGGTACTAGAGACCCTTTATTTAACCAATTCCGTTGCCAACTGAAGGAAAAAAATGTACACATTTACGTAAAAGCATTGACTGAAGATATTGAAGGAGACATCCCATTTATATGGCCCAGCTGTCCCTATTTTAGTGTTAGCCAGAATTTGAAGTGAACATAGGTCAATTAAGTCACCGACAGAGTGGGCTGATGTCAACTATTTATTTTAGTTATTTACTTTAACTTGTAACAAATTTCTACCCCAGAAAGCAAGTGATAATCAACTTATGTTTGCTTTCTGACACACCAACTGATGTATTATCCCCTCCTGAGAGGATAAGTAATAGTTGACAGTAGTATACTCTGTTGGTGATCAGTGTAACTACGTCCTCTTTGAATCCTGGCACACACAAAACTAGGGACAGCTTTTACTATGGCAATGAGAAATCTAATGCAGTATCTGTAGTCGATGGTAAAAGGTTAGAGAGAACTTAAATTGAGTAACAAAACCAGAAAATGGTGACAATCTGCTTTTGTCCACTGTGTCAACTGCGTGACGTTAATGCTAACAGGAACAGTTTCACACTTATCTCTAAACTCATCCAACCGAGTTCCAAGTTACAATCAAACCGCTGCGATCTGCTGCTTGAACTCGTCTGGTCTGAAGTCCTTGCGGAACACAGACTGGAAGGACTTGCGCAAGTGGCACTCGGCCTCTAGAGCCTTGGCCCGCGCGTAGCCGAGCGTGATGATGTGTCTGGGCACCCCGGCGAGCCGCGCGGCGTTGAACCCGTAGGACTTGGGACACGCGCCGGCCGCAAACTTGTACAGGAAGGTCACGTTGTCTTGCACACCCTCGCTATCCTCATCCATCTCCGACTCCGCCATACATGCCTGCGGGACAGTTGATAACATTGTATTGATTTTCAGTATGATAAAATCCTATACCCTATATGAGTAAGGTTAGCTTACTTCCTAGGTTGGGTGCTTGCTTGCAACTCTGATTTCAAAAATGTTTACCTTCCAACAATTTCCTTAAAATGTTGGAAATAGGTAATTTACGCAATACAAATAAGTAATAAGTATATAGTTTAAGTCTTAACATGTAGTTTCCTGAGAATAGTGACTAAAGCCATTCAACAAAGTTTACATATAGAATAGTCGGATCAAAAGAATCAAAGGGACATTCACTGAGTTATAGTAACAACTGGAGGGACCTTAAACATGAATAAAAGAGGCAAATGAGCTAAGAAAATCTGCTCGTCAGTAGGGGAAAGAAGTTAAAATTACTCACTCCTATCATCTAGAAAAATTATTGAACTTCCCGGAGCCAAGCTCAGTCCCCCAGATACTGTGTCACTATGAGAGCAGTGGAGTTCCTTTAATCACCAGGTAAACTCTCTTAGCGTTTCCACAACGAAAGAGCTAATCAACACGAATGAGCCTTCATTCTTGCCTCAGTATTGTACCTAATTTTTTTTACTGGAATAGCAAACCATAAGCTCTGAAGTACTGTATAATATACTACTGATAGTGCAGTCAGTCAGAATCAACGATGAAATGACCCTGCTAGACAGAAAAATAAAAATTAGGACTATGAGTTGGGTGGATCCTCATAAAAACCTGAGTATATGGTAAATTAATAATCATTTGAAGGAGCATTTGTTAATGTCCAATAATCAATGATGTTAACCCATTGAGGTAGTAATTTTATTCTATTTGTAGTAGCCTATAACAGGAATTGATTGGTGCTGCACTCTAGTAGCAAAATATGTAACTAATGACCGCGGGCGTCTACGGTTCTATCCGCTAGGGGCGCGGACTGACTGAAAACACTTAATATCGCCGCCAGGCCTTTGGTCGTGTTAGCTGAGTTGGCTACGTCGTGGAAACACCTTGGCCAGGTGGCGATACGATGTTCGTGGGTTCGATTCCCGCACACGACCAAAACTGACCAGTTGTGCAACTCTCAATGAGTTAACTAGTCTGTGGCAACGTTGGTGGGAGGGCCCAAGTAAAATAAACGGTGGCAGGCTTGCTTGGAAGTTGACGGGATAGGTTAATTCTTTGAGACTTGCACATGGTCAACACTGATTTTGCTAATTTTTACTTATGTCTACTGTGTGTGTGCCAATGCGACTCTCTAAACTGAAAGAAAACAATATTTTAATTAAAATATGCCATTAATCCATTTAAAAACACCAATTTTATACTCCAATTCACACGTTAATAAAATTACAAGTAAGGAACGAGACCTGCTCGTATGTCTACGCCAATGGGTTAATGTCAAAATAATTTAAATGTATAACTCAGCACTGAATAAAATTATACCATGATTATTATTATTATTATTATTAGAACTCCATTCAATCATGAATGTTCTTGCACTTACATTGAAATTTCATAGACTCTTAGAAATCCAGACTAATTTGGCGGACAGAAGCGGTCCAGATTTTAAAAAATCCTGGTTTCCCAAAAGTAAGCTTGAGTAATCAATTACACCTTTATGATGAACAATTATGACAACGTGCGTTTACGTCGATGTGCTAATACAAGAATGAGCTTATGAAAGACAATTCAAACTACATAACATTTGTGTAATGCAGTAGAATTCAATGTAATCATGTAAAAACTGAAGCTACTAGTGAAGTTGTTAAATTTTATTTTCAACAACAATTTTTGTTTAAATTCAAGATCTTAGGTTCCGACTAGGTTGATTCATTTCTCTGAGAATCTACTGTAATTAATTGTTTTACATTTTATGACTAGGTCTTGTAACATTTCACAGCCTTTTTCCTGACTCTTCAAAGTTTGCATTGTTACAAAAACTTCCACACTGCAAAGACCATTCCCTTGAACAACCGACCACTCACCATGTGACCCAGGGCCACGTTGGGATTGCCCCGGAAGTCCTCCACCAGTGAGTGGTAGTGCGTAGAGAACAACGTCCGAGACTGCATGGTGGTCAGCTGGTGCAGCACTGCGTTGGCTATGGCTGTCCCGTCGTAGGTAGAGGTCCCGCGGCCTGGGAAACATCCCCTCTCAATTAGTCCCAACAAAACAAAACTGTACACAAATTAATTATATTACCTGTATATACGCATATGATGGCTAACCTTACTAATAAAAGATGGAATTCTCTGATTTTTCCTGTTTTTGAAAAAATTTTCAAAATAATATCAGATGATATTAGAAAAATGTGTTCAAATTTTATTTTCTTAACTAAGGATAATGAGATGATTTTTTTTACTGTTCACTGAAAATTTGAAAAACAAGCTATTACATTCCATGGTATGAATCTTACATAGCTCTCCACATCATTCTGTCTGTATATCCGTTAACCCCTTCTAAACCACTCATCCGAAACTTTTCAAGGTCATTCAGGTTAACCCTAGGAAGGTTTATAACAATTAATCAAAGTCCTAGTACTTTAGGGCTTCGCCCCACTGGACTTTAAAGTTACCATGCTTTTGTGGAAGAAAGATTTCTTATGATTTCCACAGATAGGGTAACTAATATAAAATGTAAAAATCTTCCAATTCACTGAAGTAAATTCATTAATTTGATTAACTGATCGTCCGTAGCCCGGCTGGGTCGCTAGTTATAAAATAAAAGACAAATATACCTTAATTGAAACAAATTAAACTGTAACCCTTTGAGTCAGAGCTAATATATCGGCAGTTAAAATCTGCTACCTATGATCATGGGTTAGGAGATACGCAATCATACTGTTAGAAGCATGAATAGTCTTGAGTCCGACATGTGGTGTAACCTGGCAGACAAAAACTGAACAAACATGTCTAAAATCTTGTCTGCAATAACACACAGACCGATACAACAGCTAGTCTGATCAGTGGCCGAGAGGTCTAAGGCGCTATCTTCCTGATCAGGGGGATTAAGGGTCCCTCTTGAATTAAGGGTTCAAATCCCATCACCGTCAGTGGTTTTGTGTGCAACTGATGAAGTGTTTGCCTGTCTATGGCAGAATAAAATGAGAGTGCGAACCTTAAGCAAACGGTGGACGACTCAGGTTCAAACTGACGGGGTGGGTTGATTCTTCCTGAGTTGCACATCTTACTAGGTGTTTTGCTACTTTTTACAGCAAAAAAACACTGGTGGTGTTGGTGGTGTTTTTTTAGGTGTTTTGTTTTTTTTGCTGGTGGTTGTTTTTTTTTGTCCTTACTGTGTGTCCAAAAGAAGTTTTTTTTTTTCTAATTTAAAAAGTTCAGGCGCCAATGTATTAACAAATTGTAAAACAGCACAGATTTAACTGCATTCACAATTTTAGGTTTCAAATTATTAAAATGTCCTATATTTTTACAAATTTCCTCACTTTCCCATAATTTTTGTGGTTTACTGATCTCCAAACACCCACTAACAGCCAGCGTCTAATTTTGGGAGCAGGAAAGATGACAGTTGGGCCTCAGCCAATAATAAGGCTCCACGCTGTCACTGTTGCCATTTTCCAATAGAAAATTAGCTCTCGAGTGTTATGCCGTCCAGCTGGTGTGAAGCTTGGCAATGCAGCACGTCTACTACTGGCTGGTCTTGGTTGGCAGCCCTGTAAGCCACGCCCTCAACTGTCATCTCACCTGCTCGCAGGAATAGACACGTTCACTTACCCAATTCGTCAATGAGCACCAGAGAGTGTTTGGTGGCGTGAGCCAAGATGGCCGACGTCTCGCACAGCTCCAGGTAGAAGGTGCTCTCTCCCGCCATGATGTCGTCATTGGCTCCCAGCCTGGTGAAGATGCGATCTACAGGACTCAGCTTCAAACTCACCGCTGGCACTCGGCAACCCTGCGTACCAACACGATGAAATTTACCTACTTTACATCATTTACTTTCTTATGTAATTTTGATTAACTTTTTCCCCACACAAACACAAGAAAGTACTATAAAACCCAAGTATTGGTCTAAAAATTGAGCATATTACAGAATTTTGATTTACAGAAGACCCTCTCTTAACCAACCCTCACGGGACCAGCCCTAGAAACCTAAACCTTTAACCTAAAGGTCAGTTAAAACGGGTAACTACGAAAACATGTAAAATACTGTAAAAATAAATATATTATTGATATTATAAGAATAAAAACTCAGCTGCACATATTAAAGCTTACTTTTGTAATTTTTCTTATGAATTATACTCAAGTAGCAATTAAAATAAAAAACACGCTGATGATCATAAAAACCTCACTATACTGTCATCACACGGCACAGCATCGCTTGTGCAATAGCGACGCACAAGCGAAAAATCTCTGTACTGTACTCGACACAGAGTAGCGATAAACTGATGTCGAGGGACGTTCCACAATGTTGTGAGTTTCCCCTGTGATTCATAACAAAACCTGACCTATCTGTCAGGTAATTTTAGTAAAGCGATAAGGACGGGAACGGAAGTCTCTCGATTCCTAGAAATGGTCGGTTAAACTGACCAGTTTTAAAATTCATGGCAGATAAACCGACCTCTATTTTGTGCCCGAGCAGAGGCGGTTAATCCAAGCGGTGGTTGATCTGGGGTCGGTTAAAAGAGGGTCTACTGTGACTAGAATGGACATGGTAGGTTGCAGCCTGTGATGGAAACATAAACAGTTTTTTAGAGTCTATTGAAGAAGAAATTTCACTTTGAATACTCATACTAATTACTTAATGCAGTGGTTACCAACTTCTAAAACTTTAAACAATTCTTTGTTTAAAACTCATTGTTGATGACAGTGAGTTTATGTTATTTAAGAAATTATCGAGCACATTTGCCATCACTGAATGAGAAAAACAATTTTCACGTTTCGGGATCTGGAGTCTGATCCGCCGTTTACTATCCGTTGAATGTAATGAACAAAAGAATCCACCTTTCTTTAGAGAGTCAGAAACAAAAGAAGTACCACTTACTAACTCTCACTTTTCCCAACAAATTACTTTCCACCTTTTCCATGCAAAGTTTGGCAAAATATTTTCCTCTTCATGGTTCACACTTTTATTTGGTTAATAATTTCCCTTACTTCCCAGACAAAAAAGTGAATTTTCCCCGACTTTCCCTAACCACACAAGATCATTTTCCCTGACTCTTGACTTGGAATGTGCACTTTATTTCATTTTCCCTGGCATTTCAGAAAGTGTGATCATGCTCTAACTTAGTTAAAC
Organism: Allygus modestus; assembly: GCA_963675035.1. NCBI lineage: Eukaryota > Metazoa > Arthropoda > Insecta > Hemiptera > Cicadellidae > Allygus > Allygus modestus. The sequence continues at coordinate 140,039,553 of OY776116.1, forward strand.
TTTTATTTAGTTAATGATTTCCCTGACTTTTTCTAACAAAAAGGTAATTTTCCCTGCTTTGCGACTTGGAATGCACAATAGGTAATTATTTAAAAATAGTTTTTATTTTACCGGCCTCCACCTTCCCTATTAACTTCCACAACTTCCAGAGCTTCCACATTGTCCTGTTTATTTTCATGTTTATAGTTTGTTGGCCAATACGTATTTTGCCTACCTTGTTCACGTCCCCTTTGTTGCACCATAAAAAGCGATATACCAAAAACCTAATAAGTATTGGTTTTTGCACAGTACTGCTTTGTGTTTACAGTTAAATTAAAAACTTTCTTTGACTTATATAAAATACCGATTATTATCCCTGACTTTTGGCATCCATCCAACGTTTTCCCTGACTTTCTTTGACCTTTTCCAAGCTCCCCGACTTTCCCGACTCTCCCTGACTTTCCAGAAAGTGTGAACCATGCTCTAACACTATTACAACAAAGTGACTTTCTCTGAGCCAAGCTCGGCCCTACCAGTTGCGCCATGATGACGATCAGCCCCAGCTGCCGCATGAGTGTGGACTTGCCGCCCATGTTGGGCCCGGTGACCAACAACAGGCTCGGACTCCGGTGGTCCTCATCTCCGATGACCGTGTCGTTGGGGATGAACACCTCCTCCGCGGTGGTGCACGGGTAGCTGCCACTCCTCAGGGTCACAAAGGGCTGGACAGGCAAGAAATACAACCAGTTAGTATCCAGGAGGAGTCCGTAGTTTACTGAGAAACTCTGTCAGATTGATTTGGTTCACTGTGAAAAAAATGTTGAGAAAAAATAACAGTTTGAAAATTTCAGGATTTTTTGAATAAACTGAATAATGAATACTTGAAAGAAAGGCAACGTTTTTTCTGTAAACAAACTGAGCCACTCAATCAATTACAATAGTTATTTTGTATTACGTTAAGGTTACATTGTATGCAAGAGACTGCTGAAGCTTGATTCGCATTTAAGTTTTAAATAGTAGTTGTAGTAGTAATTTGTAACACATCAAATGGCATCTATGGTTTTTTACTTTATAAGAAAATTTCAACTCTAATATTACTTATTTTTTAAATTTTAATTTGGAAACATCAGAAAGGACATATTTGATTTATTGAGTTAAGTAACATAGATAGGGCTGTAAAGCCCTCTACCCTATGTAACGATTTGGTGTACATTACAGTAACTTCTAATCAACTAAATTCAACACCAAAATAAATTTAGTAACACCAATTTTTTTTAATACACTGATAGGTTAAAAACTAATATTATTAAAAAAAACACTGAAGGTGACTACTACCCCCAAACTACTACTTGTTTGTTTTTTTGTTTAGTTTCTTGGTTTGGGCTGTTTGCTTTTAAGGGTTTAACTGGAAAAAACATAATTGTTAAGATAACATTAAATTTAATAATTTAAAATACTTTGTTTAGAAACTAAAATGTTGTATGAGACACTTTAAGAAATACTTTTAACTAACAGGTAGGTGAAAAGTCAAGGCAATTTATCTCAGATTGAAGGGAAATGCAAAAGAACAAGACAAAGTTTCCGTTCGTGGAAGTTAAATGTTCACGTATTCTAACCAATTATGACATAACAAAGAGTTGATGGTTTGTAAATCGTTTTCTTCAGGACGATCAGCTAAGTGCACTCATTTTCAGCAAAAGTTTTTAGTCAGTTAAAAATCTACTTACCTGAGCACAGGAACTGGAAGGTACGAACTCAGGGATGCAGAGGTCGCCAGTCTGGCCTCGACTGTACTCGGCAAACGCCATCAGAACGTCCAACACGGAGAGGCACTGAATGGCCGACATCCAGTCTGCGTACCTGCGTAACAAACGGGCAGTAGACATGTTAGATGGTTGATGAGTATCAAACATCCTTATCGTGACAGTTCATACAGTGTGTAATCATGTCATAAAATTCAAATTAGTGGAACTTTATTTTCTAAATTATTAACAAAATTTTGAACTCTATAAAACATTTCTCAATTAAAAGGTATTGTGCTATCTTTCTGAAGCTGTTTATGTCATTAACTTTACTTATACCGTTATGTAGAGTAGTGATTCCCAAACTGTTTTAGCCTACGGCACACAATAAAATACCCCCGTCGCAGCAAACCTGCATACTCAGCGAATTTCCAATGAACATATAACATAACACATTAAAACACTTCACAGGATTCATAAGAAATGTATTCACAGACAAGCGATATTTAAAATATTAATTAATCTCCATAAGAATAACATTGGGGATGAGTACGCAGGTTTGCTGCAACAAGGCACACAAAATAATGGGTTTTTATGCAAATACCAATAGATCTCATGTATGTGAAGTCACATACCAAGTTTCATCCATATACATTCATAAATAAGCGATATATAACATTTTAATTATTTCCCATAAGAATTACATGGGGACCGAGTACCTAGGTTTGCTGCTACAGGAACCATAGGCGAAAAATAGTTTTTTTGTGCAAACAACAATAAACCACAACCATATGAAGCCATATACCAAATTTCGTCAGTTTATGTTCATAAATAAGCGAGATATACAATTTTTCTTTTTCTCCATAAGAATAACATTAGACAACGTACTGTGTTTAGCACTTTAAATATCTCGGTAACCAATTGACGTAGAGCAATGATAAAAATACCAAATTGTTTGTTTTTTTAAGCTCAACCTAATGGTATAAATTAAAATTTGATTTAAATTTAAATTACCTGTGAAAACCCCAAAAAACACATTTTTGGGGTACAAAACGCCCCAAAAACCCCCCTTTGGATGGTGCGATTCATCTGGTTTTCGAACTCGTTCAAATAAATGGTACTTTACATATTTGTACCAAATTTCATTAAGATCGGACTTTTTTTACGAGAGTTATCGTGCTTACGGACACATATATATATATATAAATATATATATATATAAATATATATATATATATATATATATATATATATATATATATATACATATATAAAAATTTGAACGAATGGTGTTTTTGGCATCTGGGCACCTCAAAATGAAAAGTTATCATGGTCTCGGGCTTAAGTCTTACCATGAGACCTACGGTAATAGCTTCTTCCCTATAGGGGAAATTCGCTAAAAAGCCGATAGCCTTGGCACACCTATGACTGTACCTATGTCATGAAGCACATTCTTTTAACTAATAAAAATATACTTTCAGAATAAATAATATAGTTTTCTAGGTAAAGTAAAAGAAAAACATTTATGCTTAAAGAAACTTAACTTCCTAACTTGTTTAGAAAAATAATCAAATACAGCAGACAAATATCACACAAAATACCGTACTTCTTTCTTTTCATTACAAAATTCGTATTTAATGTGACACATGGGCTTGATGTTTTTTCAGTAGGCTATCTCCATTTTTTTGAGGTTTTACAACTGACAACGCCAATCTCATGCTGTTCTCTACTGTTTGAAGCTGTAACCTGTTTTTCATTTTTATTTAATTTCATTCCCCGATTTCTCAATTTGATTTCTATTAATTTTCTCTCCGACTCCGTGCCATGGCACACAGTTTGGGAATCTCTAGAGTATAATTTTAAAAAAGGACCACTTATGGCTAGAAATGTTCGCACCATTTTTTCCCCTAGGATTGTAACAAGGGTTGAGATGGCCCAATGTTAAGAGCAACTTTGACAGTTAGTTTATTCATCGATGGTATGATACCATCATGATGGTATGGTTTGGTTTGAAACTCCATAAGCCCAAAGTTAAAATTTACAATTTTCAAATGAGATTTTTAACAAAATATGAATTTTTCTGGGGTTAGGTTTTACCAATTGATTGTTTTAGGTACAAAAGCACCTAATTCCAAAAAAAAACCTAAAAAACCAATTTGGTGTACATTACAGTAACTTCTAATCAACTAAATTCAACACCAAAATAAATTTAGTAACACAATTTTTTTAAATACACTGATAGGTTAAAAATAATATTGTTAAAAAACCACTGAAGGTGACTACTACCCCCAAACTACTACTTGTTTGTTTTTTCAATACAAACAAGTTGAATGGTCCCTTTGTTTTGTTCAAAATTGTTCATGCTGATTTTAAGTGGTGCAGTCTTCTTTTGCAGCCGTTACTACGCAATTTGGCAGTTCGAAATTGTTAGCACCTTGTCCCCCGTCCCTCTACCCCACCCTGTGACACTTGTCACCGCGACATGCTACATATAATTGGTCAAAGAGCACTGACCAGTACCCAGGGCAGCGGACTAAGATAGCGGCTCCGTCGCACATTCTAGACCTCTGTGCAGCAGTGTTTCTGCTGTATTTTTTGCCTGTTGATTTTGACATGTCAGACATGTCTTTATTTGAGTGTATGTGTTATAGTTTTGTTAAATTTTAACAAAATTGTTCTGCTGAATTCCGAAATAAATTTTGCAAACAATCAGACATTTCTTGTATTGTAGTACAGGATTATTGCAAAGAGTGAATGATATTTTACTTGTATGTAAATAAAAATATAATTTTATTTTAATGTATCTCACCTTTCACTGAACCGAGAGAATATTCTTTTCCTGAGGCCGTGCAAAACATTGGTTTTTCTCTCCTCAGCAGCTATTTGCTCTTCTAGAAGTTCCTTCAATCATAAAAGAACTGATTACTCTTAAACTAAACATCTTTCACAATTATCATTAGCTCAAACTAGTAGGCTAAATATACATGCAGTTGAAATATAACAAAAGCCTACTTATAAATGAAATAGTACTACAAAGGATAATTTGCTTAAATCTTATCAGTCATTTAGCTTTAGTTTTGTTTTATAAGTTACTGCTACACAGACCCTCGTTGTACACGTCCAGATTATGCTGGTTAAAAAAAGAGGTTGGCAGCCTCTTTTTGCCTTATTTTACCCGTCCACATAATCATAGATTTGGGCGTGGAACGTATCCAGCCAAGCAAGGGGTGAGCCGTTACAGTACGAGTTGTACAGTACTCATAACATTTACATGCCAGAACTGGGATTTGGGCCCACAACATGGCCACTGCCATGGTCCTGGAGTCTTGACCACTACGTCAACAACTCACCCTAAATATTCAAATCCTCACGCGTTTTAAAAGCACACTCCAACAAATAATTATTTACCCCTGATTTATTATTTAGTGGATCATGTATTTCACGAGGTCCAACAGAAGGTTAATGAATCACCTTGGCTTCAGAAGTATAATACTTCTTGTACCCCTTCCTTTGCCCCTGCAGCTGGTAGTCGGAAGACGTTATCTTGCGGCACGCAGCCTCGGAAATTTCCAGCTGGAATCTCTTCTTGTCAGTCCCAACAAAAGACACCTGGAAATAAACAGAAAACTTCACTTAACAGAATCAAAGTCAAAGTCAAAATTCTTTATTGTCGTAAGCAAAATGAAATGCGATGACAAAAGTCGGTAATATGTACATGGAATTATAAAAATGTTTGACGATATGTACAATACTAAACTTACAACACAAACTTATAACTAAACAATTGAGTCATCGTTTAAAAATAAATGTACACTGTAATACTGTTTAACAACTAAAAATTCTTTCACGCTATTCCTGAATATTTTAAAATCATTTAACAATCTAAACTTATTTGGAAGGCTATTGTACATCTTTATTGCTGAATACAAAACTTGATTCTGAAAAAATGTGGTGGAATGTGGTAGGATTGCCAGGCGGTTGATAGGGCGAAAATTGTATGAGGAGGACCTTTTTTGAAAATATTCTCGATTTTTCATAATTAAACAGGTTGATTCCAAAATATATAGACAAGGGAAAGTCAGAATTTTATTCTTTCTAAAAATTCCTCGACATGACCTAGACGATCTCAGCCCGAATATGACTCTCAGTGCCTTCTTTTGCAATTTGAATATGCTTGCAGTAGCCGTTCTTTCATATCCCCAGATAGGAACAGCATATGCAAGGTGTGGATAAAAACAACCATAATATGCTGCCATTAAAATATCTAGATTAGAGAAAGTAGATAACCTACGCAGTATAAAAATACCACAGCTCAGTTTCTTAGACACTTTATCAATATGGGATAAAAATTTCAGATTTGAGTCAATTATTAAACCTAGAAAATTAGTTTCGCAGCAAGAATTAAGTTCAATATCACCTATTAAGACTAACTGATTAGAAGATTTAGATCTTATACAAAAATCAATGTACTTAGTTTTATCGCCGTTAACAAGAAGATTATTTGAGTCCAACCACTGCAATAAGGAACTACCCTGAATAAACATCTCAATTTCAAGTTGATTTCTGCTTTTGTTTGATACACAAAATGATGTATCATCTGCAAAGAGGCAAATATTACCTTTACCAACTGAATCAGTTATATCATTCATAAAAAGCAAGAAGAGCATCGGACCAAGAACCGAACCCTGAGGAACACCAGAACTTATCAAAGTTTGAGTTGATTCATGGTAACGAAGACATCCAGAAGGGTCAATGTATGGCATTGTTACAGACTGAATCCTTCCCTTTAAATAAGACGATATCCAGTCCTGTGCGACTCCTCTTAAATCAATACGCTCTAGTTTTGAAAGCAATAGATTATGGTTGACGACATCAAATGCCTTTTTTAGGTCCAAAAAATTCCCATTACATGTTCGTGACTATCCAAGGACGAGACAATATTCAAAATAAAATCAAACATAGCATCAAGGGTAGACTTATCAGAATTATCTTTATTGCATAACATCAAATAAAGTCATAGCTTCAAAGACAAAAGTCACAAAAACAAAAGTTAAGGTTATTCTTTCTAATTTGGGGATTGAGAAGTTTCCTGAAATTGAAAACAAAGAGGTAAAAGATAGTTTTACGCGATGCTCAACAGATATGTTATGGTGCAGAAGTTCAACCTATCTGTGTACACGGCCCAGCCCTTGTTGTATTGTACGTCAAATACAAGTTTTATCATGCAGAACGAAACCCACTTCATCTATTGACTGACCAAAGTATTAGTTCTTCTCAAGGAAATATTCCAGGGGCAAGAATGAAACTACTTGTTTAAGTTTTAGAATGTTTTCTTTTAAACATTGTTAAATCAGTTACCTGGCAACAGATTTTCTTCAACATTTTTCTGATAAATACCCAGCACTACAGTTTGACGTCACAGGTACCAGTTTCGTGAGTAATAGAATAGATAAACCACTTATTACTGAAGGTGGTTTCGCAAGTAGGTTTAGTTTGTTATATGTATTAATTACAAATGTACTAAACATTTGTAAACATTAATTATCTTGATTAATTAATGCTATCACAGCATAATATATATATTTGGTATTAGCGAATTTTCCCTATAGGGAAGAAGCTATTACCGTAGTCGGCATGGTAAGACCTAGGCCAGGGACCATGATAACTTTTTGTTTTGAGGTCCCCAGACCCCAAAAACACCATTCGTTCGAAACTGTATATATATATATATATCTACAGTCTGATTTTGATGAAATTTGGTACAAACGTGTAAAGCAGCATTTATGACTTTAAGTTCGAAAACCAGACGGATCGACCTATCCGAAGGGGTATTTTGGGGGGGTTTTGTACCCCAAAAATGGGTTTTTTGAGTTTTTTACATACAATTGTTGAAAAAGTAAAATTTTATTTTTCTCCCATTGGAATCAGCTTAAAAAGACGCACAATTTGATGTTTAATCATTGCTCTACGTCAATTGGTTACTGAGATATTGAAAGTGCTAAACACAGTACGTTGTCCAATGTTATTCTCATGGAGGATAAGAAAAATTGTATATCTCGCTTATTTATCAACTTATCCTGACGAAACTTGGTATATTGCTTCATTTCATTGTGGTCTATTGATATTTGCACAAAAATCAATTTTTTGCCCGATAGTTTCCGTAGCAGCAAACCTGCATACTCAGCCCCATGTTATTCTTATGGAGAATAATTAACGTGTTATCTCCTTTAATTATGAACATAAATTAATAGAACTTGGTATTTGGCTTTACCTAGTTGAGTTATAATGATATTTGTATAAAAGCCCATTTTTAGTCTTCCTTATTTCAGCAAACCTGCATACTCAGCCGCCATATTATTCTTATGGAGAATAATTAAAATCATAAATCGTTTATTTATGAATGTATATTGATGAAACTTGGTATGTGGCTTTATGTGGTATTAAGATAAATTAATATGCATTGGAAATTCGCTGAGTATGCAGGTTTGCTGCTACGGGGTATTTGGTTTTATACATATTTGGTATTGAGGAATAATTTGATTCAATAAAATATAATGTTAATAATATTAATATAATCAATATTATATGATCAAATCGTTATTTACAGATGATATTACGTGGTCAAGTCTTTATGTTTTCCGTTGATATTTATAGCCGATTTTATGCAGTCAGGTTGTTATTTTCAGCTGATTTTAAGTGGTGCAGTCTTCTTTTGCAGCCGTTACTACGCAATTCGGCAGTTCAAAATTGTTAGCACTCCTGTAGAGATATGTGGGAAATACTCGCTCAAACTTTCAAGCATTCTCACAACTTTTGAGTCGAGTACTGAAATAGATATTAAAATTTTTGAGCACTCGCACAGTCATAAATATTTCAATTTCCAACAAATATACATGATAATAACTACAGAAATTGGAAATGTAGTCCAACATAGGTTTTATTCCTGTGCATGAGGACGAGTAGTTCTTTTCTTGAAAGGACACAAGTGATACTTATAATTTGAGACAGAGTAAAGGATACTTAACCAAAATAGTATACTTTATTTCATAAAAACAAATATATTTATCTTGAATCTTCTGTAGATTTAGCAAATTACACTATGTAACAAATTCCAAGCTTCTATACCTAGACCAGTGAAACTCACATCGGTATTTCACAGGCATTAACACAGTTAATCAGGTAAGTTCATTTTATATGTATTTGTAACATTATAAATGGAGTCAAAGTTGTGCTTTATGTTGTACAAATTAAAAATAATGTCTATGTTCTACATTAATTTGTCTAAATCAATTTGTTATGTACTTTATATGGATTCATAAATGTGTGTATAGTTTCAAGTGTTTAATCGCCAAAAACTTACTATTGGACAGAAAAATTACTTCTACCTACCTAGCAACCAAGCCAATTGCTTCTTCTGCCAATTTACTCTTTACATTAAGTGCTTGGTAAGGAACAAGTAAATATGAAAAAATCTTGTTAAATTCAAGGAATTGAACATTTTGCACAAAGGGGAGCAATCAATATTGCTGCGAGAGATGGTTATAACTTTTTAGCTAAAGTGTAAGGAAAAAACATGATTAAAAATGTTGCTAGGAATATCGTCAATTTTAAAAGATTAAATACAAAGGATAGTTTAGTGGAGAGTGACACTATATTTGAAATTTAGATTTACATATGAAAGATTAGATGTTAGATAATAAGAGCTAAGCCTTAACTCTCAAGAAAAGGACGCAGGAAGGGTGTTTCGTTTAAAGAAACAACTCCTGAGATATTACACTGAATATTAAAACGATTTACCTACAAATGCTTGAATTTGTAATGAAAATTTTCTTCTTCCTTTGAAATAAAAATATGTAACTGTCCGTTTTATTATATACACTCATTTAATCCAGGAATGCAATAAGTAGTCAAGATATATGTTGATAAATTTTGATACTTACAAATTTGTGGGATTTTCCAGTGTCTTTTATAAGCTTAGGGTAATTACAGTTAAAATTGAAAAACAAGTTATGGTGCTCAATAGTACATAAGAATTTTTTTGTTTTCGAAAACAAATGTTCTTACAGATTTGTTTAATCTTTTGTTGCAGATATCCCCCAGGGGAGAGATGGCCTCCAACACTGATGTCATCTTCACGTTCGTTCCATCAGAAGCCAACCACACCCCAACTTTCTCTCAGGGGCTTAACCCACTACTTTCACCCCCTCACCAGGGTGGCCCAAAGGTCATTTTACAGGAATCTTTGAGAGACTTGTACTATTTCCTACTCCAAGTCCCTTTAAAAACATCCAAATTATCAAAGCCGAATATACAAATTCTTCAAGCCATCCATCAAACTCAAAGACCAACAAATTTATTACCAACAAATTTCCTATTCATCCCCCTCGATATCTTTTTCTAATGCCACAATGATTTCATATGCTCTTCAAAATTACTACCGTACTTGAATGTATTTTTTCTAATTCAATTCCACATTTTAATATTCTTCAACCCCAAATTTCCAGGCCACCTTGTCACCCAGTCCCTTTATCCCACCCTGTGACACTTGTCACCGCGACACTCTACACAAATGTAGGATAATTGGTCAAAGTGAACTGACCAGTACCCAGGGCAGCGGACTAAGGTAGCGGCTCCGTCGCACATTCCAGCCCTCTGCCCTGTGTGCGGTTATCGAGACTTGTGACCCTTACACCTTAGAAGTCCAAGTTAGAATCGTTCACTCCTAGCGGGTGAACCGAACGCTTCTAGGTGTCCAACGAGGCGACTCTCACAGATCACACTCCGCTTGAATGATCATCTAAAGGAATCAAACTGCAGTATTGCTGTTACTTTAATAGCAAGATACAACCAATCCTTCCCTAGATGACCTCCGTCAAGGAATCAAACTGCAATATTGCTGTTACTTTAATAGCAAGATACAACCAATCCTTCCCTAGATGACCTCCTCTTCGGAAAAGGAATCAAACTGCAATATTGCTGTTATATTAATAGCAAGATACAACCAATCCTTCCCTAGATGACCTCCTGTTCGGAGTCTACCTTCTGCAGCATCCTGCCATTCCCTCCTAGAGCTGACTGGACAACCACCTATCCAGTGCCTAGAACCATCACCTACTTCGGCTTCAGAGCAACCTCACTACAATATCAGGTAATATTTTATACCAACAATGTAAACAATATAGTCTATATCAGTTTGGTCTATTTCCAAGACTCCAGGAGATTCGTAAGTACCAGTACATAACAAATCCTGTAATTTTTAGTGAAGAAGTTTGGAATTTGTTACATTGTATTAGAAAATTTAACATTCATTCATATTTATCATTCATAGTAATGAATCAAAATGACTATCAAAACTATCTTAACTAGGCTCTGCTCAATCATCTGAATCCAAATTCAATACGAGTTCGCACGCAGCACGCTGGCGTTAGGGAAGTCAATGTCCCCAATAAAAACTTTCAAAAATCAAATAACGGGTTTAAACAAAGATTTGTGACATTTTTAGCAAAATGGAAAATATTCAGTTTTTTGGCTGTTTTGATGCACCTGGTTCTATTTAAATGCAGTATTGGGATGGCAATGTTGTGCATTATAAGCTTAAGAGGATGCACAATCAGGATCAAAAATCGGTATGGGAGTATTAGGAGTGATAAAACTAAATCAAGATATGAAAACAGCCTTTTCCAATGTAAAATCCCCATAAGAAAACGTACTGTATTTACTCAATTTTCATTTTCTTTAATAACTCGGTAAATATTAGTGCTAGAATGATGAGGGAGGGCTTAAAATTTTTGCCTTTTTACGTTCTATAACCTATTGTCCATTAATCTTACATTTAGGGCTTATCTGACCCTTTTTGGGCCCAAAAACTCAAATTTCAAAATTTAAAATCCCCAAAACAGGGGGTTAGAGTTTTCTGATTGTTTTGCTCAACGAACATGTCCAACTGATTACAAAAAGGAATGTCCCTACCAAATTTCAAGTAAATTGGACAAAAAATGTGACCGCTAGAGTGCAAACACACACACACATATATCTATATATATATATATATATATATGTTAAATATATATATATATGTTAAATATACGCCCTCGGACAGCTGGAGAAGCAGCAGAAGGCGTACCTCAAGAGCGTATTTCCGTTATTGTTTACAGCCAATATGCCGTAGTTTTCTGCTGTGTACTGAATCTCGATACTGATGCCAATGTCCAAGAATCGGTGGTATCGAGAATCGGTATCGAAAATCGACTCATACCTAAATATTACATGACTAAATCGTCTATCTCACCAATATATGTGGACTGGTCGTAATTTTCTACCAATATATTTTCCGTTATTGTTTACAGCCAATATGCCGTAGTTTTCTGCTGTGTATTGCCTCTTTCGCGACAGCTGAAATTCGGTCTGGTTGTCAATTACACACATTCAGTTTTTTCCCGTTGTCATTTTTAGCCGATTTTACATGGTTCAGTAACCTTGTCAAAAAAGGCATTACTATACGATTTAGCAGTTTGGGATCTTCTGGAGATCAAAAGAAAATACTCGCCCGAACTTTTGAGTATTTTTAAAAACTCCGAGCAGAGAAGAGTATTGAGATACGGTACTCAAATGTTTTAGTAATTTCTTACTCCTACCAAAAACCATTTATTTTCTTTCGATTTTCTTACTAAGCCTTTTTATTCTTCAAGTAATTGGATTATGGTTGGCAAAGACTTATGGTATTCCCAAAACATAAGTTAAAAGTTCTGGAGGCATTCAACAACAAATAAATGGGACTTTTTAGCTGCAATTACATTGAACTATCAACTCTGTGCTGCAAAATATAGCAAAATAAAGCAAACTGAAAGGAAACACAGGACCCCCATCCTACTATACATTTGGTCATCTTTCATATTGCCAAAGTACCAAATCACTAGGGGTGTGCAAGTACTCGAAACTTTGAGTTTTCGGCTGAGTATTTTACTACTCGAACTCGACTCGAAGTTTTGAAAACTACTCGAAAGTTCGAGCGAGTATTTCCCGCCGATTACCGAACGATCGCTAACGATTGCGAGCAGCCAAAACGCGTAGTAACGACCGCAAAAGGCGATCGCATCATGTAAAATAGGCCGAAAATGACGACCGCGAACGATTGCGACCGGCCAAAACGCGTAGTAACGGCCGTAAAAGGTGATCGCATCACGTAAAATTGGCCGAAAATGACGATCGGACCGCGCAATTTCGGCCGCAAAAGGCAATCGCATCACAGAAAATCGGCCGAAAATGACGACTGCGAACGTCTGTGGCCGACCAAAACGCCTAGTAACGGCCGCAAAAGGCGATCACATCACGTAAAACAGGCCGAAAATGACAATCACGAACGATTGCGACCGGCCAAAATGCGTAGTAACGGCCGCAAAAGGCAATTGTATCACGTAAAATCGGCCGAAAATGACGATCGGATCGCGCAATTTCGGCCGTGACTAACGATTTTGTCATTTAATATTGATTATAAGCGATGTCTAGACCAGGTGAAATTGGCCAAATGACAACAGGTTCCTGTTTCATCGGATGGAAACGAATATCAAACCTTGTTTTGTTAGTCAATACGTAATCCAGTTTGATTGTACTGGCCAAAACTTTGTATTGCTACTCATGTATTAGTTAGAAACCATGTTTAGATTATCAAATCTAGGGTGGTATCCAAATACCATTACACTATTTTAAACTACCAATTGATGGCAAATACTCGCTCGAAAATACTCGAAACTTGAAAATAATTGGTACTACTCGACTCGACTCGATTAAAAAAATCACTACTCGCACACCCCTACAAATCACCTCCTCACTAGTGAAGTGCCCCAAAATCACAAACAGTGATTTTATAAAGGAGATTTTGAAATCACAGATGAACCTGTGATTTCCAGTGATTCTACGTTCTACTCGTTGATAGTACGTTTCACTGCCGCGTAGCGCGCTGCAATCTGTTCCCAGCTTTCTACAAGCAGCTATCAGTTCCTGCCTTTACAATTGTCAAACCAAAAAAGCTAACTTGCTTCATCTGTTCCCAGTGTCAACTAATTTCCTTCCTAAGCATTATTTTTTTTTTAAATGCCTAAGCTTCAAAGAAGTCCCTTTTGGAGATTTTCCACTGCGACCAGTGACAGTTTTGCTAGGTGGTAGGTTCAAGTAGTGGGGTAACATGGAAAAAATGTTAAAATCAGAGTAAGAGCGATTACAATATCAGTACAATCAAACTGCAATATTGCTGTTACTTTAATAGCAAGATACAACCAATTCTTCCCTAGATGACCTCCTCTTCGGAAGGTAGAAGCATTAAAAAAATGCTGTCTATCGTAAACCACTGTTTACAGGCCGTGCAATACCATATCAGCGCTCAGAGCTAAAGCATTGATTATACACCTGTACTAGACTGAAAAGCTTATGGGCCCTTCTGAAAACAAAAGAAGCGGGATTCTCCACGTAGTTCTGACAGCACTGGATAGAAATCGCCACCATCGCACGCAATGGCGGACGTAACTCTGGATCATGCCGCTTGGCGAGCTCAGTTCGGCCGTGGTACATTTTAAAAATCTCATTTTGCTAATAAAACAACTATCTCACTTTCCTCGTAACTCGGAAGTTTTAATACACGATTTAACAAAGGCTGCAAGGCTGTAATAATAAAGGATGTGTGAAACAAAAATAATATCGTAATAACTGTTAAAAACTTGTAATAAATCGTGTGTCAACGTCATAACCGTCTTTCACCAGCGTCAATCAAGCGTACTCTGTCTGTTCGTCTGCCTATACGATTCCAAGTAGTTCACGTAACATCTACTAGGAGGAAGCACATTTGATAGCCCCTGTTGCCGACCGCACTCAATAGATTGTGCTGTTTCTTGGTTAATCGAATTTAGCATTGTATTTATCGTCTACTACAGGTATAGTCAATGGCTAAAGTAACGAATCACTGTAAATCAAGGGGTGCTTGTAACGGGTATTACCATTATCACTCCTCACCTTGCACCCGAAGTGTTCGCACTGGCTCTTGAGGTACGCCTTCTGCTGCTTCTCCAGCTGTCCGAGGGCCTCCACCGCCTGGTCATAGTCCGGGTCAACGCCAGGGCTCGGCACTATGTGGCCCTCCTTCCTGGCCTCCTCGTGGTCAAACGCATTCTGCAAACATGAGCATCAAGTAAATATCCTGGACGTAGCAACGAGTATCGTAGCTTTACTTACCTTAGTAAACAGTTCAATTCCATTATTATTCCTATTCAGAACTCTTGTTCCATCAAGAGTCTATTTCCCGCTGTCAGAACAAGTAATTCATGTTTAAATGTGCATCTGTCTATGTGCTGTAATTTTAATATTTCATTTTCATTTTTTTACAAGTATTTTTCTAAAACAGAAGGATGACATTTTTGCAAGTTCCTGATGATGGAACAAGAGTTCTGAAACATTATGAATCAACTACTGGAATTTAATTGTTGACTGAAGGTTTTTAAAGCTTTATTTCCATTGTCATATAACAGTTCTGGAGGCAATCGACAATGAATAGAATATCTTAGGTCAAGAATTATGGGAATTATAAGATCCTAAGATTATGCGTGCTGACAAAAAAATATTCCTGGGGAAAAATAGGAAGGATTTTTATTCATGGTAAAATGGTAAAATTAAAAAGACCAATAGCAAACGAGCGTAGCAAACTCATCCATCGTACAGAAGAAGGTGAATGAACGTAGTGATCTTGTTAACCATACAGAGATGAAGGACTGAGAAGTGAACTGCCTGTTAAGAAGCTTGGACAAATCAGCATAGCGAAACTTAATATTTAATACACAAGCAGGTTTTTTATAAGGGTGTGATCAAAAAAAATGCTGAACCGATTGTAATACTTAATGAGTTAATAAATACCCCTGTCGCAGCAAACCTGCATACTCAGCGAATTTCCAATGAACAACCCGTTAACACTTACAGGATTCATAAGAAATATATTCACAAACAAGCGATATTTAAAATATTAATTATTCTCCATAAGAATAACATTGGGGATGAGTACGCAGGTTTTCTGCAACAAGGAACACAAAATAATGGGTTTTTATGCAAATATCATTATAACTCATCTAAGTAAAGCCACATACCAAGTTTCATTCATATACATTTATAAGTAAGCGATATATAACATTTTAATTATTCTCCATAAGAATAACATGGGGACCGATTACCTAGGTTTGCTGCTACGGGAACCATACGTGAAAATTTTGTATTTTGTTCAAACAACGATAAACCCCAACCAGATGAAGCCATATACCAAGTTTTGTCAGTTTATGTTCATAAATAAGCGAGATATACAATTTTTCTTTTTCTCCATAACAATAACATTAGACAACGTACTGTGTTTAGCATTTTCAATATCTCAGGAACCAATTGACGTAGAGCAATGATCAAAATACCAAATTGTTTGGTTTTTTATGCTGAATTAAATGGTAAAAATTGAAATTTGATTTAAATAAAAATGACATGTGGAAACCCCAAAAAACACATTTTTGGGGTACAAAACCCCCCAAAAACCACCCCCCTTTGGATGGTGCGATTTGTCTGGTCTTCGAACTCGTTCAAATAAATGGTGCTTTACGCATTTGTACCAAATTTCATTAAGATCGGACCTTTTTTACGAGAGTTATCGTGCTTACGGACACATGTATATATATACACATGAGTAAATATCCTGGATGTAGCAACGAGTATCGTAGCTTTACTTACCTTAGTAAACAGTTCAATTCCATTATTATTCCTATTCAGAACTCTTGTTCCATCAAGAGTCTATTTCCCGCCATAGAAATAACTCAATAAATCACAGAAGCTTTATTCCATTATCACTCCTCACCTTCCACATTAAAAAGACCAAAAAAAATTATTATACATGGTGCATCTGCATCTGTCTATGTGCTGTAATGTTAATATTTCATTTTCATTTTTATACTGTACTGTTATTTATTTGAATTTGTATATTCTTGTTTTTGTGCCTTTTGCCCCCCTCATGGCGGCCCTACATTCATAAGTGACAGCCAAAACAATAAAGGAAGAAGTTACCTTGAAGACTCATTCGCTAAAAGAGGCTGAAGTTTAAACTTCACAACATCCATACAGGGCTGCACGAGGCGACTGGGGCCTGGGACAAATATTCTGTGAGGCGACCCAGAGATCCCTATTTTTTATCTTGGTAATTTTTAGCGAATTTCCCCTATAGGGAAGAAGCTATTACCGTAGGTCTCATGGTAAGACTTAAGCCCGAGACCATGATAACTTTTCATTTTGAGGTCCCCAGATGCCAAAAACACCATTCGTTCAAATTTTTATATATGTATATATATATGTGTCCGTAAGCAGGATAACTCTCATAAAAAAGGTCCAGACTCGCTTATTTATGAACACAAAACTGGCGAAATTTGGTATATGGATTGATCTGGTTATGGTTTATTGTTGTTTGCACAAAAAAAACAATTTTTCCCCTATGGTTCCTGTAGCAGCAAACCTAGGTACTTGGTCCCCATGTTATTCTTATGGAAAATACTTAAAATGTTATATATCGCTTATTTATGAATGTATATGGATGAAACTTGGTATGTGACTTCACTAAGATGAGTTCTATTGATATTTGCATAAAACCCCATTATTTTGTGTGCCTTGTTGCAGCAAACCTGCGTACTTATCCCCAATGTTATTCTTATGGAGAATAATTAATATTTTAAATATCGCTCGTTTGTGAATATATTTCTTATGAATCCTGTTAATTGTTTTAATGTTATGTTATATATTCATTGGAAATTCGCTGAGTATGCAGATTTGCTGCAACGGGGGTATTTTCTTTTGGATGGGGGCAACCTAGAGCCCCTGGAATTCAGGGGCTTGAAGCAAAGTGCCCAAGTTGCCCCCCTCATGGCGGCCCTGCATTCATAAGTGACAGCCAAAACAATAAAGGAAGAAGTTACCTTGAAGAAGTCGAGATGACTGTTAAGATCTGGGAACTTCCCAGGTGGATTTGAAGACTCAAAATGTGAACACTGAGAGAGCATTTTTGACACTTCTCCAACACCGGACTCTAAACAATTTGTAAACATTTAAATATTTAAATAAAAATAATTTAATACTATAAAACGAGGTTTAAGTTTAATCTTTAAGCAGAGTTATTTTTTAAGTATGACTTTTTACTACTAATATTTTCCATAATTCCAGTTATGAAGTTTTAATAAATTTATTTTCTTTAAAGAAAGTTTAACACATTTATTTGACTTAAGTTAACATGTCTCTTGTACAACATTATCAGATAATTGCAAGGTGACTTTAGTTAACATGCCTCTTGTACAACATTATCAGATAATTGCAAGGTGACTTTAGTTAACATGCCTCTTGTACAACATTATCAGATAATTGCAAGGTGACTTTAGTTAACATGCCTCTTGTACAACATTATCAGAAAATTGCAAGGTGACTTTAGTTAACATGCCTCTTGTACAACATTATAAGATAATTGCAAGGTGACTTTAGTTAACATGCCTCTTGTACAACATTATCAGATAATTGCAAGGCGACTTTAGTTAACATGCCTCTTGTACAACATTATCAGATAATTGCAAGGCGACTTTAGTTAACATGCCTCTTGTACAACATTATCAGATAATTGCAAGGCGACTTTAGTTAACATGCCTCTTGTACAACATTATCAGATAATTGCAAGGCGACTTTAGTTAACATGCCTCTTGTACAACATTGCAAGGTGACTTTAGTTAACATGCCACTTGTACAACATTATCAGATAATTGCAAGGTGACTTTAGTTAACATGCCTCTTGTACAACATTATCAGATAATTGCAAGGTGACTTTAGTTAACATGCCTCTTGTACAACATTATCAGATAATTGCAAAGTGACTTTAGTTAACATGCCTCTTGTACAACATTATCAGATAATTGCAAGGTGACTTTAGTTAACATGCCTCTTGTACAACATTATCAGATAATTGCAAGGTGTTCTTAAAAAATTTGATAGAGTATAGTCATTTTAAATGATTTATTGTAGGTTTAATTATTTTTATGGAATTTAATTCACTTAATGATCATATTACAAACAAAAACTTGAAATTTAATTGTACAATCAAATTTAAAATTAAACATAACTTACACAAAAACTATCCAAACTGTTGAAATATAAACTTCAGTTTGTATTTTTTTTTTAGAGGTTGGCTGACTAATTAATTAATTTGAAAACATAAATCCCAATTTGCAAATACAGTTTTAAGAAAGCTGAATTTGTTATCAAATAAACTATGGTATAAGGCAACTAATTTAATCAGTCACACACTATCAGGCCAATTGAGTGAATATTGAGATCAGAATGGTCCCATTGTGCTAGTTGTACAGCCATAAAGTTGAAACAATACAACCAAAAGACAAAACACACACACAGAACAACAAAAAATTGGAAAACCCACCTTGAAATTTGACAGCGATTTCCTGTACAGCATTAAACCCGTTTAGTACTGATATGAACTCTTCAATTTTCTTCTTAGAGTAAGTTCTTTCTTCAAAAAATATCGCCCTGCTATCTGGGTGTGAAGAACTCAATCCACGGCTGCTCTGAGCATAAATTCTGAAATAAATTAACACAATTAAAAAAGCAGATAAAAACTGAACAACCCGAGTGGGTGTAGAAAGTACTTAAACATAAAAAAAATTATTGGGCATTATACCGAATATGGCAGATGATAACGTTTTTAAACCTTTTAGAATTTCAATAAATTTCCTCTCGTACCTAAGCAGTCTACACAACAAAGTGCAAGATGAATCCTTTGAGGTGGTTTTAAACATTGTATTTTTCTCTATATGAAACAATAATATATTTCATTGTGTAAAGCCTGGATTGATTGTTTTTTATTACTAAGTACAGGTATTACCTCATCAACAATTTTTTTCCAGTAGGAAATCCAAATTTTGAAACCAGCTTTTCTTCAGCTATTGCTACTTGAAAAATCTATAGCAAGGATTGAAGAAGCGCTTTTGAGCTTGAAATCCGGATTTCCCAGATTAACCATAGCGCGCTAGAGCGCTGGCTAGCAAATCAGCCGTGGTCAAGCGAAGGTTCGATCTCGGCTGACTACTATGATTCTTTTTTACGAGCTGTCACCACTGGCTTGCCCATGTGACTATTTCCAGCAATGGTATCTGGCTGTCTTTACATCGCCACACAGGCCTAATTGGCCTATGCCAGCGGGCAATTGAGTTTTTTGTATAAAAAATTCTAATAAAATATTTAACACGTTCGCTACCGATGGCTCATATATGAGCCACTGTGATTCCACCAGTACAGACCAGCTTTTTAACCTTTGGTTCTTACGAGCAGACCAGTGTGTATTGGTTTTTTCGATCCCAGAGACCGAAATCCAATCTGCCAACTTGCCAACTTTAGGCTTCTTGCAAAATAGTGTATAATTTCCCTACCCCCAGACCATGTGACTTATACAATCCCCTTAACTTGCTCTTCTATAGACCAACACGTTAAATTCAAGTCGAAAATATAGACCGATAATAAGTTATAACTCGTTAAATTAGATGAGAGCAGTGGCTCATCGGTGAGCCATCGGTCTATAGTTACGACTCAGTAAGGCTCATATATGAGCCATCGGTCTATAGTTACGACTCAGTAAGGCTCATATATGAGCCATCGGTCTATAGTTACGACTCAGTAAGGCTCATATATGAGCCATCGGTCTATTTTGGGAGTTCGGTCTGTTGACCATCGTAGTGAACGTGATAATACAAGATTCCTATTGGAAAAAAAGGATTGATTAGATAATACATATACTAATATACTGCCTTCATTAAATTGATTGTTCTTTACATTAAAAAATAGGTTGGCAGCCTCATTTTGCGTTACTTTGCACATCCCCACATAGACTATAGATGTGTGCATGGAACGTACCCAGCAAAGCAAGAGTGAGCCGTTACAGTACAAGTTGTCCATTACAGATAAAATTTACATGCCAGGACTGGGATTCGATACCACGACAGGGCCGCTGCCGTGGTTCCGGAGTCCGTCACCTCGACCACTACCCCAGACTGAAACACCACAGTAACCACAAAGCCTGTATCACGTTACAACCAGTCACCTCGTGAGCAGTCTCTCCAGGTCGGGCAGTTTGGTCATCAGTGGCCGCACCTCCTGTAGCAGCTCCGGTCGGCCAATCAGCTCCGTGACTGCGCTCTGTCGGGCCTCCACGCTCTTGATGGCGGTCACGGGGTTGCACAGCCACTGCCGCAACAGCCTGCGGGCCACAGACAGGTTAAAACACATGAAATTACAAGGCAGGGTCAGATTCCAGATCATGAAACGTCTACAACTTTTTACAGGGATGAAAAATGTCCCCAATCATTTCTTAAATAACAATTAGGTAAATTGGGAAAAGGATAGACAGGTAACTTACCTGAAGAGAATAAAATCAGGTGTAGTACAGGAGACATAAAGAAGACACAAAAACACTCATAGTCTCTTGTTTCTTCTCTCCTGATGAAGTCCCAAGAGGGACGAAATATCAATTGTTTTTGTGTCTTTATGTGTCTCCTGTGCTACACCTGTTTTTATTCTCTTCAGGTAAGCTAGCTGTCTATCCTTTTACCAATTTACTAAATCTTCACAGCCTAGAACTTCTCCAAATGAACCTAACCTTAAACAACAATAACAATTAGACAGAACCTTTCAAATACAACAGTTCAATCAATATTTATATCTATTTCAGGCCAACTCAAAGTGGAATAAATATTTCAACCATCCGAATCTGGGGCTAAATTCATCAACTAATCAGTTTTTAGAACCACTATTTTTAGAAATTAAATGAAATTTACAACCTTTCAAAAAGAAGTTAAAGCAAATTTAACACCATACACTTTTTATAGTGTTAATGAATTTATAGATCATTGACAAAATCACAGTGAAATAAATAGTTTAGCTTAGTTTAAAATTTCCCAAAAACAATCCGAAGTTGACAGAAGTTAAACTAAGTTATTATTATTCCTTATAATTCTTTTAATTATTTTAAATATAATTTAGTAATGCTTGTAAAGAGAATTACTCCCCAAAATGTATTGTATATTTCGTTTAAAATTGCTACCAGCAAAAGATATTTTGTAATGGCAATAAAGTGAATTTTAATTACGGTAAAACTGTTCCAATTTCAAACTGTTAATTTAAAAACACACAAAAAACACTTGATATTTCGTCCCTCTTGGGGACTTCATCAGAAGAGAAGAGAATGTATTCTCTAGAAGAGAATGTAAGCTAGTTGTCTATCCTTTTCCCAACTTACCAAATTCTCACAGCCTAGAGCTTTTCCAAATGAACCAAACTGTTAATTTACTGATCTGGAAATTATTAGTGAATTTCCTTTGGAAAGTGAACTATTAGCATGACCCGCACGGTGAAACTTAAGCCCGGGACCACCATAGAAGTTCCTAACGCGACCCCCTGAACACGTTTTGGGGGGTCGTTCAAAATTTTATATATATATATGTGTTTGCACTCTAGCGGTCACATTTTTTGTCCGATTTACTTCAAATTTGGTAGGGACGTTCCTTTCTGTAATCAGTTGGACAAGTTCGTTGGGCAAAACAATCGGACAACTCTAAACCCCCTTTTTTGGGATTAATCTTTCAAATTTTGAGTTTTTGGGCCCAAAAAGGGTCAGAAAAGCCCCGTATGTAAAATAAATGCATGTAAAAAGATGGGAATTGGAGAGGCGAAAGTTTTAAGCCCTCTCTCGTCATTCTAGCATAAATATTTACCGAGTTATTAAAGAAAATGTGTATCGACCAAACACAGTACGTTGTCTTATGGGGATTTTACATTAGAAAAGCCTGTTATTCATTTGTTGGTGTACTATTATCATCCCCAACAACCTCACGCCTACTTTAAAGCCTGACTGGACCTTCTCCTAACCTTATAATGTGCAAAATTGTATTCCCAGCATTGCAGGTAAATAGAACCAGGAGCATCAGAACAGCCAAAAAATCAATGTTTTCAGATTTGAATAAAAGTTGGAATAATTGTATGTTTTTAACTGATTTTGAGTTTTTATAGTTTTTTAAATGGAAATTCACTTCCCTCACGTCAGCGTGCTGCGTGCGAACTCGTTAATTGTTTCATACAAAAGAAGTATGCAAGACTTAGATCCGCAAATATTTAAAACTTATGAAACTTTTATGCTGGTATATGATGTAAATAGATATATACCCGATTCCATGCGCATTAATTTGTCTTCACATAACACATATGTACGTACCTTTTGCCCATGGGTGTGGAACAGTGGTCCAGTTTGTACAACAGAGTACCGGCCGTGCCCCCACATGAGTTCTCCAAAATATGGAGATTCTTTAGAGTAACCGAATCCAGTATCTGGAAAAAACAAAACATATACCTAAACCTAAACTAAGAACCTCACATACATTTTACTTAGAAAGGGAAACGTATAAATAAATTTGTAATCAAATTTTGAAAATGGACTGTTTACCAAAACCCATTTTACAATCTTCAGTATCTTCACTCCGTGATCTTTCAAAAGGAAGTGGGAGTTATGAATATTCTTTGTGAGGAACGAATTCTCAATCAGTTCCATACTACCATATTAGAGAGTAACTCATGGAAAGTTGTCTGTTCTTCGTGACGTGAGTTCTCAATATATTTATTTTATTTTCCTCCTGGATTGAGGTGTGATTGGAAAATAAGTTTACATACCTTGCCATTGTCAACTAGTTTCTTTAGATTACTAATTTCGGAACAGATGGTCAAATTTTAAATGTCAAAAGAAATTAGAACACTATTTCATCATCTTGACGTTTAAAACATTTTTCAACTTATGAACACAAACGTATCTTAACAAAACGTCACACGAAAACATCATGACACTTAAAAACATTAAATATATTTAAAATTGTATTCCAATATACTCCTTTCGAGAGGACAAATTGATTTTCAGACATAAGAGGGAAATCTATATAATCTATATTCTATAGAGACGCATCTATATAATGTGTTATTCTAATCTGTGTAAATTGCATACAGGTATATATCTTTAGCTCTAGTCTCCAAATTCTGAACAGTGAGTTAAACAAACAATATTTCCTAAAAAACACTGGCAAAAGCATCAATGCTACAGCGTTTTTATTGGCATATCCAAATATATGGAGTTCTTAACATTCACAGTTGTTCCCTACAGTTAATTTTTAGTAAAGAGAACAAACATCTACTTTCAATAAACAAAACGTTGCATCATAACTGTTGTTATCACTGAAGTAACTAAACAAATTGTTTTCAATTTCTGACACCTTGATATACACAGGGTACCTACTGTGACTTCCATATGATTTTCTAGACTTTTACAGGGTTTCCAGTCAATTTTCAAGAACTTTTAGTTAGTTTTACTTAAAAGTTGATTATAATGATTTGAAATTTTTCTCAAGAGTGCTCTTCACTTTTTATCATAATTTCTTGATTCCCTTATTTATGAAAATCTAAACAACATCCCCTAACTTTCTGGGCTCCCAAAAGTCTTTAAGCTCACAGAAGAAGCCCTAGACATACAAAAACTGACCATATGCCTTGCAGTGATGGTGTCTTCAGGCTTTTTATCTTCTTCCAAAGACACGGAACTATCACAATCCACCGGTACGTAAGCTTTAAACTGCCCCATGGACAGCAACTGTTGGTCAACCAGGCATCTTGACAGGTAACTGCAACCAAAGCATTTAGTAATTTTTCATTTCATATTACCAAATTTGTTTACCGGTACCTCATTTATCAAATTAAAAGTGCAAATCATAAAAGAAAATTGTCATTTACATTCAAATTATTTTTTTAAAAAGGAATTTTGTTCCTGTTTTTACCTTTTTTGTTCGAGTATTTTTAAACTTAAATTTAGGTCCATTCAATCCACAATTGTTTCTGTTTGTACCAAAGTCTATTTAAAGTTCTGAAAAAGAGTTCTCTCAAACAACGTACTAAAAATATAAATACGAAAATACAAAAATTAAAATGAACTACAAGAATCTTACCAATCTTAGCTCATTAGAAATACTTCTATAATAATGAGTATAGAATACTAATGAACCTATGATACAAGTAGGGCCTATATACTAATGACAAGAAAATAACATTATTTGACTTATATATTGCTACATTGCTCTAGAAATGGCTCACATTCTTTGTAAAGTTGGAATAGAAAAATGTTAAGGTAAGAATATACAAACAGTGTGAAGATAAATTATTGTAAATATTACGTATCTAATAAGAGAATTTCTTTATTTTTGTTAAGCGATTTTCGACTTGTAAAATTATTATTTTGTGTACATATTTGGTGTCAATCAAAAGCTCTTACTCTCTAAATATGCCTTTGGGGGTTGAAAAAACATTCACCTTCAGGGCTCCATTGAGCTTTCAAAGTCCACTGTAAATCTTACAGTTATATTATTCAGTCAGCTGATTATAAAGTTTTAAAACATCTGGTCTCTATACCTGCTACATCCCCATGCAAGATCAGCTAGCTAAATATTATTATTGATACAAATACTGCGGATGCTCACCACGTCACTGCTCCCAAGGCCCTGACTGCAAGGTCAGACTCTTCATTGGCGCTCAATCCAAGTGTGTCATCTGTCAAACAATTATAAATAATAAGAAACTAAAATAGTTTGAACAAATTAAAATTATTTTATTATTGAAACAGTTGGGCATTCCACTTTTGATGAACGAAAATTAAGGCTTTATATATTGTGCTGACCAAAAGTAACTATCTCAAATTCGACTGACAGCTACGGACAATAAAAATACCACCTGAAACAGTAACTGTTAATAGTTGGTTACTAAAAAAAATCAGAAAAATTTAAGCTTGGATGTTTGAGGGTACGATGATTTTAGTAAAAATTGTCCGAAATGTCCAAAATTTGGTAGAAACATTTAAAGCAACATTTATGACCAAGTTTGAAAACCAGACAAATCGAGCCATCCAAAAGGGGGTTTTGCACACCAAGAAATGGATTTTTTTTAATTTTCTCCACAAAACTAACAATTTAGTATCATAAACTAGTGTTCTACGTCAATTGTTTACTGAGATACAAAAGGTGCTAACACTGTACATTGTCCAATGTTAATCATAAAAAGAATTAGTAAAATGTTATATCTCTCATGTTAATGAACATATAAAGATGAAACATCGCTTCATATGGTTGGGTTCTATTAATATTTCCATGCGAAACCCATTTTAGCGAATTTCCCCTATAGGGAAGAAGCTATTACCGTAGGTCTCATGGTAAGACTTAAGCCCGAGACCATGATAACTTTTCATTTTGAGGTCCCCAGATGCCAAAAACACCATTCGTTCAAATTTTTATATATGTGTCCGTAAGCACGATAACTCTCGTAAAAAAGGTCCGATCTTAATGAAATTTGGTACAAATGTGTAAAGTACCATTTATTTGAACGAGTTCGAAAACCAGATGAATCGGACCATCTGAAGGGGGGTTTTTGGGGGGTTTTGTACTCCAAAAATGTGTTTTTTGGGGTTTTCACAGGTAATTTAAATGAAAATCAAATTTTAATTTATACCATTAGGTTGAGCTTAAAAAAACAAACAATTTGGTATTTTGATCATTGCTCTACGTCAATTGGTTACCGAGATATTGAAAGTGCTAAACACAGTACATTGTCTAATGTTATTCTTATGGAGAAAAAGAAAAATTGTATATCTCGCTTATTTATGAACATAAACTGGCGAAATTTGGTATATGGCTTCATCTGGTTGTAATTTATTGTTGTTTGCACAAAAAAACT
Source organism: Allygus modestus (assembly GCA_963675035.1). NCBI lineage: Eukaryota > Metazoa > Arthropoda > Insecta > Hemiptera > Cicadellidae > Allygus > Allygus modestus. The sequence continues at coordinate 140,066,129 of OY776116.1, forward strand.
ATTTTTCGCCTATGGTTCCTGTAGCAGCAAACCTAGGTACTTGATCCCCATGTTATTCTTATGGGAAATACTTAAAATGTTATATATCGCTTATTTATGAATGTATATGGATGAAACTTGGTATGTGACTTCACTAAGATGAATTCTATTGATATTTGCATAAAAACCCATTATTTTGTGTGCCTTGTTGCAGCAAACCTGCGTACTCATCCCCAATGTTATTCTTATGGAGAATAATTAATATTTTAAATATCGCTTGTTTGTAAATACATTTCTTATGAATCCTGTGAAGTGTTTTAATGTGTTATGTTATATATTCATTGGAAATTCGCTGAGTATGCAGGTTTGCTGCGACGGGGGTATTTTTATTTCCACAAGTTTGGCACTGTTCTAGTGTTATTATTATGAAGAATAGGGCAAATATTATATCTAGCTTGTTTATGAACATAATATATTGAAAAAACTTGGTATGTTGCTTCATAGTTGGGTTGTATTGATATTTGGTTAAAAAACCCACTTTTTTGGTGCCCGAGGCAGCAAATCCGCATTCTCAGTCCTAATGTTTTTCTTATGGAGAAATCATGCCATATCTCGCTTATTTCATGAATATGGGTTGATGAAACTTGGTAAGTGGCTTCTATGATAGTGAGATACCATTTGAAGTTTGCTGAGTATGCAGGTTTGCTACAATGGGGGTGTTTTATTATTATTAAGAAATCAAGTTTGCCTTTCATGTTTTAACTGGGTCACATAAGTGATTAGGCAGTGAGCAGATACGTCAAAACAACTCGAGACGAAATAGGTCACAGCCCAGAAAAATGCAAGCATGATAAATTGCAATTATGAAAACCCACAGTGGCATTGGTAGGAATATAAGTTGACTGCCAAGAATAAGGCCATACCACCATGGGCACCGCACTGTTTATAATCATACTACTGTATCAGGTAAACTTATACAACAATAATTTTTTTAAAGTTATAACTAGATCGGTTTTGTATTTCATAAGAATTACAAGAATTGAATAATATTAATGAGTACAGTTTTCTATGTTTTTAAGTTTGAATTAATGTATAAACAAACACTAAAAGACACTAAAAACTCAAGTGAGGTGGTGAGTGGTTTTTGTTTTCACTCACTTAGATGTTGAGAGAATAAATAATAAATTTTCAGTAACAATAGTAATGTTCTTTTGATTTTAATATTTTTTAAGATTTTTTTTAATATTTATCCTAAACTAAAACGAGTTTGAACGCAGCACGCTGACGTGAGGGAAGTGAATTTCCACATAAAAACTTTTAAAACTCAAAATCAGTGTAAAAACATACATTTGTCCAATTTTTATTGAAATCTGAAAACATTGATTTGTTGGCTGTTCTGATACTCCTGGTTTTATTTACTTGCAAAGCTGGGAATACAATTTTGCGCATTATAAGGTTATGAGAGGGTCCAGACAGGCTTGAAAGTAGGCGTGAGGTTGCTGGGGATAATAAAAGTACTCTAACAAAGGAATAACAGGCTTTTCTAGTGTAAAACCCTCATAAGACAACGTACTGTGTTTAGCCGATACACATTTTCTTTAATAACTCGGTAAATATTTATGCTAGAATGTCAAGAGAGGGCTTAAAAGTTTCGCCTCACTAATTCCCATCTTTTTACATGAATTAATTTTACATCTGGTGCTTTTATGACCTTTTTTGGGCCCAAAAACTCGAAATTTGAAAGATTAATCCCCAAAAAATGGGTTTAGAGTTTTCCGAATGTTTTGCCCAACGAACTTGTCCAACTGATTATAGAAAGGAACGTTCCTACCAAATTTTAAGTAAATCGGACAAAAAATGTGACCGCTAGAGTGCATACACATATGTCTATATATATATATATATATATATATATATATATATATATATATATATATATATGTCTATATATGACTATATATATGTCTATATATATATATATATATAAATATATACAATTTTGAACGACCCCTCAAAACGTGTTCAGGGGGTCACGTTAGGAACTTCTATGGTGGTCCCGGGCTTAAGTTTCACCGTGCGGGTCGTGCTAATAGTTCACTTTCAAAAATTTCACTAAAAACAAGACATAAACATTTGTCTCCGCTTTTACACCTGGCTTGTGTAAAGGGGTATCGGGGGGGTATTTTTTATTCATGAGTAAATGGGTTGTTATTTATGGGTTGGAAGTCATAAATGTTGCTAAACAGTTCTTCATGATATGACGTTTTCATGTGGTGTTGAATGGCCCTATGTTTTTTGCCTGTGGCTGGGAGGGCATTTAAGTTTGGCGGGGGTATGTTCATTTTGATATATTTTTGGCTTTTGTTTAAATACTCTTTTAAGTCATTTAAGAAAATTTTATTTTATTCGTAAAATACCGTACTTGTGGATTTACACAAATTTGAAAGTAAGATGAACTTTTACATTACTTAAATACATGAAAGTAAATGGTATTGATAATCAAAATAAATAATTCTGAACTTTGTGATAAAATTATTGCACTTGGCACAGAGGTTCAGTTTGTTAAACTTAAAATATATTAATTTGAGGGCATTTGGTTTTTAACTACCCAAAAGGATTTTTTGGCTCTGTAAGCTATTACCATACTCGGTGTGGTAAGATCTAGGCCTGAGACCATTATAACGTTTTGTTATAAGGTCCCCCCATGCCAAAAACATTTGTAATTAAAATTGATATCCATATATCTATATAGCCTACAGTATCTTGATAACTTACATAAAAAAGGTTCAATCTCAAAAACCTGGTACAAACATATGAAATAAAATTTATGACTTTAAGCTCGAAAACCAGACAGATCAGGTTTTTGGGGAGTTTTGTATCCCAAAAATGGATGGTTGTATTTTTACATTGAATTTGATTTGATCTAATTTTAATGGTGCAGCTAAAAAACAAACTGCCCAGTAAGTTGCCCAAAGTTATTCTTATGGAGAAAAAGTAAAGTAATATTTCTTGCTTGTTTATGAACATGTATTGATATTGATAAAACTTTCTATGTGGCTTCATCTAGTTGTGGTCTATTGATATTTGCATAAAACCTCCATTTTGGATTCCTTAGCCAACCTGTAGCTTTTATCCCTAATGTTATTCTTAGGTAATCAATTATTATATCGCGTTTATTTTTAAATTTATTGTGATGTAACTTTGCAAGTGGCTTCATGCAGTCGTGAGGGACATAGATTTGCTGCAGCGGGAGTATTTTATTAATGATTGATTATTTCCAAAATAAAACAGAATGTTTTAAAAATTATAGTTTAAAGACAATTTTTTTCTTACATGAACTTACTGGAATTTTGTTTTGTCTTTTGAACATTGTATAAAGGATGTAATTTATTCAAACTGATGAATTTATTCAGCAAATTCCATCCCTTACATTTCCTATTACAGAAATTAACCCTACAAATTAATTTAGCTTACTGGTCCAAACACAGCTAATCCCTCATTCACCTTAATTTATTTAAACCACTCTCAATGTTCTAATCATCCAATCAACGTCACATTCTCATGTTTCAGATATCACGGCAAACAGCAATGTCAGCGCCTGGTATTTTGTTCAACAAATTTGTACCCCAAAGTCCAACAACCGGGACAGCTCCAATGCTGCCTTTCACGGGCTTACTCAACAGCTTAGCCGGAATTATCCCCTCAGCCAGTAACCCACTGCCTCCTGGATCAAGCCCGGGAATCCCACAGGCTGGACAAGCTTCTCCTGGAATACTAGGACAAACGCCAGGTGTTTCTCCTGGTTTTCCCATCCCTGGAATAACCGCCCCTCTATTCCCTGGATTATCCGGATTACTTCCTGGCCAGCCAAGTGTCCCAGTGCCACTTCCTGGAACTACATATGGAACTCCCGGATCTTCCGGATCTACACCTGGAGCCGGAATTCCTGGAATCATACCGGCCTTAACCGCCCCACTGCTTCCAGGAATCAGTGCAATCCTCTCCAGTTTACAACCCCCTTTACCACCAGCGACATCACCCAATGGAACCACCGTTTCCCCAACTACCCTTGCAGCTAATCAACTCAAAAGCCAGCTAGACGTGGCTAAACTAACATACATCCAAAACGGGCTGGCTTACGGCTTCGCACTAGCCCAACAGGTAATAACAGGCTTTTTCCAAGGTCTGTTCAATCCCACGATCACAACTACAAATATCCAAAGTGGTTAAAAAATTAAGAATTTTACATCTGTATAGGTTAGGTTTTAAGTGCATTTTTGTAATATTTCACATAATTATAAATATTAGGTTTTTATTTCCTAAACCACAATTTAATTTACACCTACTAACTCTTCTAATTTATTTCTAGAAAAGTTTTAATTTAAAAAACAGTTATAAATGTGTGAAAGTGATGGTTGTAAAAACAGTAAGTTTACAGCACTATAATTTCACAACAGTTGAAATTTCACTAAACAGACACATTTTCACACCAAAACATCAGCATTTAAAACGAGTTCGCACGCAGCACGCTGACGTGAGGGAAGTGAATTTCCACATACAAAACTTTTAAAACTCAAAACCAATGTACAAATCATACATTTATTCCAACTTTATTGAAATCTGAAAACATTGATTTTTTGGCTGTTCTGATGCTCCTGGTTTCATTTACCTGCAATACTGGAAATACAATTTTGCGTATTATAAGGTTAGGAGAAGTTCCAGTCAGTATTGAAAGTAGGCGTGAGGTTGCTGGGATTGATAAAAGTTCAACAACAAATGAATAACAGGCTTTTCTAATGTAAAACACCCATAAGAAAACATACTGTGTTTAGTCGATACACATTTTCTTTAATAACTCGGTAAATGTTTATGCTATAATGACGAGAGATGGCATAAAACTTTCGCCTCAATAATTGCCATCTTTTTTCATGCATTAACGTTTCATCCGGGGCTTTTCTGACCCTTTTAGGGCCCAAAACCCCGAAATTTGAAAGATTAATCCCCAAAAAAGGTGTTTAGAGTTTTCCGATTGTTTTGCCCAACGAACTTGTCTAAATCATTATAGAAAGGAACGTCCCTACCAAATTTTAAGTAAATCGGAAAAAATGTGACCGCTAGAGTGCATACACACATATATATATATATAATTTTGGACGACCCCCAAAATGTGATCAGGGGGTCACGTTAGGAACTTCAATGGTGGTCCCAGCTTAAGTTTCACCATGCAGGTCATGCTAATAGTTCACTTTCCATGGGAAATTCACTAATAAGCAACAGGGGTCCCAGAACAATGCTCAGACTGGTTTATACATGTTGTGAGGTTGTCTTTGGGTATCTTTCACCTTGGTCTCTCAATGTTTGTAGACAGCAGGGGATGGAACGTCTTGGCTAAGATTGTGGTTCCTAGCTGATAAACACGCATATGTCAGTCAGCCTAGAAGGGCAGAGCAGACCACCAGTTTGAGAGCTGATGAGCAGCTGTCAAAGGAGTCGCGGGTGTGTCCTATAAAAGGTTAATTCCTATCCCACCTATTTCATACCTGCTAGTTCCTCTACTTCTGGGGACCTGCGCAATATTTCCATTAGGGGTGTGCGAGTACTCGAAACTTCGAGTTTTCGGCCGAGTATTTTAATACTCGAACTCGACTCGAAGTTTTGAAAAATACTCGAAAGTTTGAGCGAGTATTTCCCGCCGATTTTCGGACGATCGCTAACGATTGCGATCGGTCAAAACGCGTATTAACGGCCACAAAAGGCGATCGCAACACGTAAAATCGGCCGAAAATGACTATCGCTAACGATTGCGACCAGCCAAACTTGTAATAATGGCCGCAAAGGGCGATCGCATGTCGTAAAATCGGCGATAAATTACGACGGAAAACATAATATCGGCCGTAACTAGCGATTTCGTTATCTAATATTGATTATATGCGATGTCTGGACCAGGTGATATTGGCCAAATGACAACCGGACTGTGTTTTATCGGCTGGAAACGAATGTCAAACTGTGTTTTGTTTTCAATACATAATCCAGTTTGATTGTACTGGCCAAAACTTTGTATTGCTACTCATGTATTAGTTAGAAACCATGTTTAGATTATCAAATCTAGGATGGTATCCAAATCCCATTACACTATTTTAAACTACCAATTGATGGCAAATACTCGCTCGAAAATACTCTAAACTCGAAAATAATTGGCACTACTCGACTCGATTAAAAAAATCACTACTCGCACACCACTAATTTCCATGAAAAGACGAGCCTAGCGGCTCTGCCGAGGTTTCCTAATTTAGCAATCAAAAGACCTCTTCACACAGAACAAAGTCGAGGTGTTAATATGACTTTGGCGTAATCAAACAATCAAACAGAAATTATTACGTTTTAAGACGTATTTTGCTAGGCCAGAGAAGAAATTTGGATCAAGAAGGGAGACTTTTTTTTAAATAGCAAGCAATAATAATTTTGCTATAAAGTGTTACCTGATTCTGCTGTTTAAATTCCAAGTATCCTACTTTGAGTAAAATGAGCTTTCACTGCCATATTGGATTTTCCCTCCAATTTATATAAAAATGGTGATTATTATTTTCTGATTTGGCTCATATATAGTAAATTTTTATTCAATTTCGGTCAAATTTAGATAGGCTGGTATGCGTCGATTTTGATAAGCTTGACATAATACAAGTCGTTTATTGGGGTAGATGTATAGAAATTAGAGGAATTATTATATAGATTTATTATTATATTATTTCTGTTTGATCCTTATCCTCTATTTTTAAAATAGTTCACTTAAATATAACTTTTTTATTTAAAATAGCCAGTTTGAGAACGGACCACATAGTGAGAACAGCTCAGAGTGTGTGCACGATTCGAGATATCCGAGCGACGTGTAGCTAGCCAAAGTATTTTGCAATTCCATAATAATACGTCGCCAACTACATATTAATACTCTGTATTAGTTTACATATTAATACTCTGTCTGAAGTGCTCCATTATATGACATTGTGAGATAAGTCTAAGACATCGACAGAGTATTAATATGTTCTACGAAAGTGGTAACACAACCAACAACCTTGGTTCACAAAATCCTTGGTCCTTGGTTGAAGAAATGTATAGAGTGAATGTGAAATATAGAGGACAAACAAAACCTTATGTTTCAACTCTACTCACATTCCCCCAGGAACTGCTTGAGGCCCTCAGGTGTGCCCTCCTCGAAGTACTTCCTCTCCGAGAGGGTGGTGAGGGTCTTGGAGGAGCTCCAGAACTCGGTCTCCGGAGCGAGTTGCTCCTTCAGGACCGTCACCAGGGATGTGTTCAGCACCTGCAGAGTGCGGGCGGACAGCTGCCCTCTCTCGTACAGAACCTGCAAATGGCCGTAGTGGTGTTAACCCTAGAAACCCAGATAGATTCCTTGTTTAAAATTCATTGTTAGGGATAGTGAGGTTTCGTTATTTAAGAAATTATTGCCGACATTTTCCATCCCTGATAAGATAACAAAATGTCATGTTTTGGGATCTAGAATATGATGAGAAGAATAATCTTGTCGTCTTTAAGTGAACATTAGGAGAATATTTTGTCTTCAGGTGGGAAGAATAACTGGAACATAACAAAATTAGTGGAATAATCCAGACAGAGCTGGAAAAATCACAGAAAAGCCAAATCAGAGAACTGTAAAAGCAGTCAAAACCTAATTAAATCTAAAATGACCACACATAACAGATCAAACGCACAAACGAGACAACACTAGTACACAAGAGTACACCATAGAAGCTCAGGCGAGACTGCCATTATGTTCTAGGTGTCCTTGCCACCTGAAGACGGGATCAGATTCCCAATCCCGAAACGTCGTGAAACTTTATTTTTACTAAGTGATGGAAAATGTCCGCAATAATTCCTTGCAGCCTTGCAACCCATATTTGTGATGCGGCGGCGTGCAAGCTTATATATTTCATGTTTGCTTGGGCACGTGCAGCGACCTTGAATAACGCTGAGTATACCAGAATGTTTGACTAAATACTGCCTTTTTTGTGATATATTTTGTGTAAAATAATAAATTAATTAATTGGCTCAAACAGTTTGGTTACTAATAATTACTGCTTTAGGCCTACAAAGCTGTTTATGGAGACTCAAATCCTAGGCCACTGGAGGGGTTATGGGAGGAAAATTCACGATCCAACATATTTATAAGTAGGCATTTTATAATCAGACATCTTTTTTATATCTATTAGGGATGGGTCAGTTGCATTTTTTATCGGTTCGGTTTCGGTTCGGTTTTTTACAAAAAACTGTTGTCGGTTTCGGTTATTTTTCAAAAAACTTACCTAATAATTGTCTTGTCCATACTTTAAATTTAAGTTTCTACCTAGATTCTGGAATTCTGCCTAAAAAAAGACTTTAATTGATTATATACCGGTACCTATAAATCCCTATTTCATACTTTGTTTCACTGGTTTATATAAATATTGCCGCAGAGACACTTCGCAGGAGAGTTGGTTAAAAAGTCACAAGTAATCAATCAAAGACAAATCATATGAATTTAAATGAAATATTATGGGCCATTACAAAATTAATTAATCACCTAGGCTAATTAATCACCTAATTATATTAATCACCTTGTTTACCCAAATAATAAAAAGTTAGCCTAGGGCAATAACGTAGTCTAAATAATCTTTAACTTAAACTTTGTTAAGATATTAAGGTTTTAGTTTAGCCTACTGTAGGCCTAACCTTAAAAACAAAATCAGTTTACATGTTTTTTGCTGATATTTTAGTTTTGCAGACTTTGGAAACCCAGAATCTAATCGTAAATACAGTATATAGATTTTACATTAGTTTATAAAAACCAAACCAGAACATTTTAAACAAGGAAGAGATCCCAAATAATATTCCTAGACAGACAGGCAGACCAGCATTTTGTTGTGTCCAGGCTCCAGGTAGGTTTTTGCTCACTTTCAGAGTCTTCAGTTAGCACCTTTCATGAATAGAGAGCAATAAATCACTTATCTGTACTTTTTCAATGCCTATGAGAGTTTATGAAAACAATGAATCCCGTTGAAGCAGAAGAATACTAAATTCCTGATTGGCTCTATCCTGATTTAACACGTTGGCTGCGGGCTACTATAAATATAGGACCTCCCCACCAGCCCGCCAAGCGGCCTACTATAAGACTAGTAGCGGCTCCTCTGCCAAACATTACTTCAGTGTGAGCTCAGCACTTGACGAGAACGGACTGTACGCTGTTCACAGTTTAGATATAACCATGTGAAATTTGTGGTGTAGGTCGGCACTAAAATTTCCCTCAATTTCTGCAACTATGTGGCTGGGAAAACTGCTTTATTTGCTAATAAAATCCCTCAAAATGGCAATACTGACTCTCAACATCGACCTAGCATGTGCTGCCACTCTTTATCTCTTGAATAAATTACCGGGACCCTCGGAAGTCGAACAATAGACCAGCAATTAAGAATGGTCACAAAAAATATAGGGTCGCTTGGGCGACTCGGGCCACTAGCTTTGTTTCCTTATCTGTTTTCCTCATTCAAGTACTTCCATAAATAGAACTTCTGTCAAGTCTCCTTTTGTGTTAGTTGATAGTTATTTTGGGACTGGAAAGGAAGTGATTAGTTGTCGGAATGAGTCTTATTTCAACCACTTATTTTGTTGAACGTTGTTTAGCTTGTCATTCGATATTTGTACAACATTATAATACTTATTTCCAATACGAGCACTAACTGACAGTGAAAAACCAAAACCGACATTCAACCATCGGTTCTTGGTTTCGTTTTTTTGTAAAAAGCCGGTAAAACCAACAACCGACTTTAACAACCGACACATCCCTAATATCTATTGAAAAACAATTTATATAACCATAATATTTTATAAGAAATTAAACATAAGCTAAATAACTGCTGCCTGCACAAGTCTCAGTCATATTAGACAGCTATTTCAGTAATCAACATGTTACCAGTACACCATTAGGCTACTCGTTAAATTTACCAAAAAACATTTATCTAAGGTCAACAATGCAACTGCGGAACCTAGATATGTTTTATGTCACGTGTCAGGCATTTTCAATACTAGCGAATTGAACACCAAATCTTTCATTACTAATATGTAGAAGGTTTTATGTAACAAAACGGAAACACTAGTGGAATCAAAGTGCTCATAAATGTTTTGGTGGTTGATGTCATAACTCTTGACTGCTAGAGCACTATCAAACACAAAATATTTTTAATAAAATAGATCATTCAACTATAAGCCGATGATTACCTGGGCGGGGGGATAGTGGGCGAACAGAGTGCGCAGCCGGGAGCAATGCTTGTCATCGGTGAATTGCCCCAGGTGGAACACTGCGATAGAGGTGTCCACGAAACACACCCCATACAGCGACTTGCCTCCTTCAACCTCCTACAACATGAACAACCCTATCACAATCTTCGCATAACAATTTTATTCATAAAAAACAGGTTTAGCTGGGGCTGAACCCAATCTGGTGGGGCATCCAGATGAAACTACACACACACACCAAGTGCTATCACTACATGTTCACAAATAAGCAAGATATAAAATTTTACTTATCCTTCATAAGAATAACCTTGGACAACGTGCTGTGTTTTGCACTTTCAATATCTCGGTAACCAATTGACGTAGAGCGATGAAAGAAATCAAATAGTTTGTTTTTAAACTGAATCCAATGGTGCAAACTAAAATTTTATTTCACTAAAAAGTATATGTAGAAAATTTTAAAAAACTCATTTTTGAGCTAAAAAACTCCTCCAAACCCTCCTTTGGATTGTGCAATCCATCTAGTTTTCCAACTCATCAAATAAATGCTATTATATCTGAACCAAATTTCATTAAGATAGGACCTTTTTTACGAGAATTATCGTGCTCATACATATGTACAAATTTGAACAAATGGTGTTTTTGGCATCTGAGAGCCTCAAAACAAACAGTTATCATGGTCTCGGGCTTGTCTTACTATGCCACCTACACATTTTCAACGATATCCCTAATGTGCCGATTGCATATTTGCTGCAATCGCCTGGGTCGAATCATATTCTTGAATCATAAATGCACTTAATCTCTTGATTGCGGTACATCTTAGAGGTACGATTTAAGTTTTGTTGTATTTGCCTAACCAAGACAAAACAAATGAGTCGATGATTGTTAATGATAGTGAACTTTTTCAATTATTGGCTGCTTAAGGCAGAGGGACTAATTTTGAATAGCCGGGCAGTAAGGGTGGCTTCTGACATCCAACCAGCGGCCGTGCTCCGAGCCCATTACTATGGGGGGTTTATTAATCAGAGAGTTAAGACGGAGGGGGCTAAAGTTTCCTGAAATAAAAATATATTTACTTTGACTTTGACATTTGACCAGAATTTATAACCACATTGACATTTCCTGAATTCGCAAAAGATACGTCTCAAATATCCCAATTTTAGTTGTTTAGCCAAGTTAGATAAGACAACAATATCGTTAATCATTGTGATCAATTAGTTCACAAACCTTTTCCGTAAGTGCTACAAGGTAGTTGGAGTCGGCATCAACAGATTCTCCATCCTGGACAGTAAATACTTTTGTTCCTTTTGTCGTGAGCTGACAAATCTCTCTCTTCACCACTTTGTCAAATTTAGTCGACTTCCCCTCTGCGAAAAAATACGTCTTTTACAATAAATTAGGTCATACATGTTTGAAGTATTTCTCTCTGAGTCGCTAATCTTAATATATAAAATATCCTACTGACTGACTCACTCACTCATCACGAAATCTCAAAAAATCACATATTGGATTGCAATGAAATTTGGAACATACCTTCTTCTTGGATCTTAGGTGCTCACTAAGAAAGGGTTTTAAGAAATTCCCATAGGGCTCTGCCCCACAGGGAGTCAAAGTTCCAATCCTGTGTTATTCTTATGGACATTCACTTTAAGTTCGAGCTGATGAAAATATAAACTGCTGATCTTGATTCGTAGTAAGATCAGCATTCTGCGGTTATCCATGGGATAACCGCAGAATGGAGCAACCACAACTGTCAGTTTTTATATACTAAGATTATTTGCGGGGCGAAGGCTGCGGGAACAGCTAGTAATATATTATAATTAATATATTAATATATTTCTTACACACACTCCTATATAATTAATCCTTACCAGATTTATCCATAAACAATTGAACAAGTTTCCAGTTCCTGAAAATATCCTGTTTTTTCCAATCAATGAAAAATAATATGTTCAAGCATCTCTTTACTGGCAAATATTTTAATTTTACTATGCAGTTTTAAAAGAACCCGCTTCCATTGCTAATTTAAGAGTACAGTTGTGTCAAGTATTTACAACTTAACCTTTGTAGGTGTTCTGACGGAAGAGAATTTTCTATAAGGAACAACTTAAGTCCTGTCAAAAAAAATTTGTCTCGAGATAGAAACCACTAATTTAAGTTGATGGTCCCAATCAGTATTGAATAAACTTGTAACCAGTCTTTAAAAAGAGCTCTTAAAAACAAGGTAAAGGTTTTTAAAAAGATAAATGGTTTTTTCCCCCACCTACTATGTAAAGTCAAATTTTAGTCTATGTAATGAACGAGTAAAGTGCTACTTTGTCTCCCGTGTGGGACAAAATAAAGTCATAAGAATAAAATTGACGATCTGGCAACACAGTGCAGTGGAAAACTGGCAACGCTGTTGCTATAACGGAATCGGAATATCAGCTGATTTGATACTTCACTGCAGCAGCAGTTCCGAGTTTTGCGGTTAGTTATTACGCATTACGCAACCAAAATGTTCAGTGATTTTGAATACTTATGGATACTTGTGGATTTTGGGGTGTGGGAAAAACGTTGTGTGTATTACGGGAGCAAAGTGTGGCGCCTCGCCCGAGGGAAAGTGATTTCCTTCTTTCCCGACACTTTATTAATTTCTATTCAAATTCCCAACTTTTTTGTCTGCTAAACATCCTGAAATTGATTTGCAATTAATCTCGGAAGATCTATGTAAGTAACGTTACGAACACATGAGGAACTTTGACTTGTTCATCAATTTTATAAATAAGGCAATGTTCCTTACAATTACCTATGTATAATCTTTTTATAATCGTAATTACTCATTCATATTTTTTTTATTTCAAAGTATGTAATATTTCTCTTTTTTACCATTTTTTGTGCTTTTACCTATTACAAGTATTTTTAACTATTCTTAACTCAAAATTTATATTAAGCCAGTAATTTTATAGGTACTCTGTTTTAATAATTTAATAATTTTAAAAAAACATTTTTAACATTATTACTTATAAGTTGTACTGATTTTTGATGATAAAATTTCATTATTTTAGAAATAACATTATTTTAGATATAATGAATTCAAATCAAATTTAAATGTATAATTAAATTTATATAACTGATTCATTATTGTTAATAAATTATAAGTATTTCATTTTACCTGTTGGCAGCACTGAAGTAACAGCTGTTGTGATTGTAATTAAACTCAATTAGAATAAATTAGTTCATTAGATGGCTGATTCCCAACATGAAACTATCTCGTTGACATAGTAAGTTTCAAACTTAAATTATTATATTTAAATGAATTTGTATGTATTTGTATGTAAATAATTTCATACTGTGTAGGGGGTGTACAAAGTGCAGTGTTTAGTATTTACACACTATTCCTTTATTTTGAAAATTACTCATTTGTTCGAACGGACCTTGTAAACTGTAAATATTTCCTTCTACTTTGAGTCAACAGTTTTCAGCCCTGGTTGAAGCAACGAACCAAACCAATGAACGGCCAGTAGGCGTGGTCTATCTAGTATGCTGGAAGTTCAATGTTTTGCCGCTTGGTCGCTCTGGTGACTACCTTGAACCAGTTTAGTAAAACCTGGCATTTGCAACTTCTAAGGTCCGAACGGACCCCACGTGACACTCGAAATGTATCCCATGTTTAGGTCCGATTGGACCTACGTGGCAAAAACGTGTTAGTACACAAATAACTTTTTGAAGTAGCCACTTTTGGAATAAAGAAATGTTAGGACAGGCAGGACCATCAAGTGAACAAAATCAATTGAAACTCTACTACAAGTTAAACAAAATTGTAAATGTAGTTAATTTAAATTTGTGTAAAATTTAAGCTCAGTTTGAACTGTTAGGTTAAAAATTAAGTAAAATTTGTTGTTCAGTTTTCTGATATGAGTTGTAAATAACATAATCAAACTTGACATACCTTTCCTGGACCCCCTTTTCCTTCCCTGACCCCAATCCCCCCCCAGATACCTCCCCCCTCCTCTATCACGATGCCCTGTTTTAGACCAAAACAATTATGGCCATCCTCTCTGTGTAACATCTATTGGAACAGTAATTCACCAATATACTCACTGTTCCTGACCCGTTCCGCCATCATGTCTGGAGTCTCTGTCTGTTCCACTCGCGCGACTTTGTACCCCCTCTCGACCAGTGAAGCTGCGTACTTGCCATACGCCACCTCCGGAAAACCAGAGTGTGCAAACTCTCCCTAAAAAAAAGCACACAAAACGTAAATATTAAATAACGCGGGGGCTCACTGATTCAATAACACTTTTCCTTCACTTAACTTTGTAGAACACTAAATTTCCTCTTCAAGTACATAACATTCCCCTGCCTACTTAACGGTAACCTTGAGCTTGCGACTCCATAACTGAACTTCATAGTTTCAAATAAAATTCAGAGTTTTTATTTGATTAGGCCTACACTGAGGCAAAACACAAAGCCTGTGGGAACTCACATCCTTTGCAAATCACATCGGATCGTAAAACAATTAATTAATACTTTTGCAAAATAGTTCTGTCTAAAAAATTCTGTGTGGGTGGGAAATGAAATTAAGGTGGTAGTTGTGGCTTCTTATTCTGCAAGATATTTTTACTACCGTAACCCAGCGTTTAAGATGGGGAATCTTTTGGTCTACGCATTTCTACCTAACTAACCCGCGGATGAATTTTTGTGCCCCATGAAACTGGTATAAAACATTTAAAACTCCACGAGCTCTTTAATTAGAGTAAAATCTGAAAGTAATCTTTAGACTTCAGTTTTATTCTACACTTGTAAATAACTATTGAACTACAACATTTTAAAGCGAGAACAATGATATCGTAAATACGAGGCATGTTTTTAAAGTAAGTACCGTTACTGAATACCGCCGCTGTAGCGCTGCGGTTGGCATTCCTGCATGGTGTGTTATGTACCTGCATCTATTGGCAAACCTAGGACGCAATTACGGCAAAAATTTATCGGGTTTTTATTAGTTTGTGAGCATTTAAAATGGCACCAACGATTGAGGTCCCTGCCAAATGTAAAGTTGCGTGTGATTCAATTTCTCAGTGTTAACGATGTGAACGCAGCTGAAATTTATCAGAAGATTAGCGAAGTGTGTAGAAAAGTGTTTGAATCCTCTAGTGTCAAGAAGTGATTCGACATCAGTGACAGCTTGGCTCGAACAAATCATCATTTTCCTCCTCGTACCGGTGAAGAGAAGTCAACGCACTTCCCAAACGCTTGGTTTTGTGCACCTCAGTCAACATTTTTGAAGCCTGAGCACAACTTTCAATAATTTAGTCGTTCAGTAACAATTAAATAAAAAAAAATCTTAAAACTAAATAAACTTATTAGATAGCGGAAAAATCGTAAACCATCTGTTTTCTCTCACGTTTTGATCAACTCTATGCACCAAACCTTCAGTAATGACAGAGGGTCGCCCACTTCGTTTCTCGTCATCAACATTTATGTGGCCATCTTGAATGTTCTAACCCATTTGTGTGCCTTTCTATTGCTTATTTTGTTTTTTCCATATATGTCACTAATCTTGCGATGAATTTTAGACGCTTTCACATCTTTAACACTTAGAAACTAAATCACAGCGCGACTTCACAGTTGGCGATGACCTCAATTGTCAGCGCTATTTTAAATGCTCACAAAAAAAATTAAAATCCAGTCGATTTTGGCCGTAGTTGCTTTCTAGGCTTGCCAATAGATCCAGGTACTCAGCGCAGCATGCAGGAATGCCAACCAAAGCGCTATAACGGTGCTATAACGGTACTTACTTTAAAAAAATGCCTCGTACAAAAAATAGTAAATCCTCAACGAACCTTTCATTCAGAACCTACCTTCATGTAAAGGAGATTCAACTCATTGGCACCAATCACAGCGTCCATGTGATAAAGTTCATAGAACTTTCCCACTTTGAAGAAGAGGACACAGTCAAAATGTTTAGCCTTCAAATCCCACCACTGCTTCATTGCCTGAAATGAAAATAAAAAATACTGCAACTAGTTTGAAAAGCATAATAAAAAGCTGGAATTGAATAGAGGTAGGCCCAATACAGATTCCAAAGTTAACGCAGATCCATTGAAACTACAGATTGATCCATCCCACTTTCACCTTAAATTACACTCATCATTTTAACTTATAACTGATATTTTTAAACTAAAGGCAGTGTTATAAATCTGAATTAATAATCATGTTATGAAATTAAACGACTTCATAATTTACTATGTAGTATACCTCGTACGGATCTTCGTGAAGCCTGAGTAGGGGGTGCCAGCAGAAGAGTGGGGGGATCAGCGTTGAAGGGGAAGTTCACAATACCATGTGTCATAATACTATTCCTGCGGAAAACATTTGTCTAGTTCCTGCGGAAATATTTGTTCTTGTACGATCAGCTGTTTTTACTTTCTCCCCCTATACATAGTATATGGAGAAAGTATTGTTTTCGTAAAAATTTTCGAATTTGAGTTGTTAGTGGAAATATTCGTTTTGGTGCTCCCTGAACCCAAAAAAGTGGTTTTTACGTGATGTCTGTCTGTGTGTGTGTGTGTGTGTCCGTGTGTGTGTGTGTGTGTGTGTGTGTGTGTCTGTGTGGATGTGTACAGAGCTAGAGCCCTAACCTATGGGCCGAATTTTATGAAATTTGGTATGTAGGTACTAATCCACGATATCTCCAGGCGTTTTTTTCATTTTTTTGGATTTTTGATTTTTAAGGGTAATTATCCCCCAAAAACCGCCAAAAAACATGAAAAATCAAAATTTCTCAAAAACGGCTCTAACGATTTTGATTAAACTTTCGTGGTTTGTAGAACTTTAGGTTTGCAACAAAATGACACCACCCGCATTTCTGGAAAAATTCGGGTTCAGAAATTACAGGACTTAAAACATCAAAAATTCAATTTTTTGGATTTTTCATAAAAAATTATAAATGTTAAAAAAGATTACTATTCACCATTAAAAGGAGCTCAAAAAACTAAATAAATTAGTATTTTAAATTACTATTCTACGATTGCTAGTTACGGAGAAAATTGAAATTTTCATTTAGCGGTAAACGCAGTACGTTGTCCAATGTTATTCTTATGGGGAATACAAATATAACTATTTCTCTCTTATTTACTGATCAATTTCATTAAAATTTGATATGCAGGTCAAGTTAGCATTGACCAACAGATGATGTTCGAAATGTGTTGCTATTTAACCCTGGGGGGGGGGCAAGGGGGCATTTCCCCTCTCAAAACCACTGTGTGTGGCAACGGACTCTATAGTGCCTCCCAAAAAAGGGATTTGGGTGGATATTTCTGAAAACAACTATTTTAGACAATTTTCTGTACATTTATCTGTACTTCATATTCTATATTTAGTAAATACAAAAATGTTCATTAAAATTTGGCTAAAAGGGAGAAAGTATGTGTCAGTTTCCTGATACCGTTTATTTACTTTTAAAAGAGTGTATTTGCTTTTGCTGATTGTTTAATGTAATTTAAATATTTTTACCTATAAAAGTAATGTTTAAACTTATGGGCGCAGCAAACTCACTAGGTTGGAGGCAAATGAAAATAATTTGTGTTAGGCCTAATCAATAAAGGCTGTCTCACACTTTTCGCGAATTCGCCCGAACCCTCGGCCGAACTCCAAATGTTCGGAGTAGTCGCGAGAAGTGTGGGAGCTGAACGAACTTGTTGGTACCACTACACTATCACCAAATGATTCACTCGAATGTCCCACCGAATGTTCGGAACGAGTTGCGACGAGTCTTGCACCAAATCAACCGAATGTGCACAGCGAACTAACCAAGTACACGCTCGCCCAATACCATGCTCGCCATTCAGTTCCGTTCGTCTCTTTTGATTCGTGCCAAAAACCCGACAAGCGGAGCACGGCGAACACAAATCATGGCGAGGTAAACTATCCCGAACATACACAAGCACACTGAGTACACAATTGCGCTCGTCTTAGTTCGCCTTTGTTGGGCCATAGTGTACTGGTAGCAAGAACACGGGACTGAATGTTCAATGAACATTCGGGAGGATGTTCGGCCGAATGTTCAGGCCTGATGTGTGGGACAGTCTTAACCTAAGATATTTGCATAACAATCACTTCGCGGTTGCAATGTTTTTGGTTTGGCGCGTAACAGATGATTATCACAAGCGGTTTTTAGTCAACAGACTAAGAACAGATGTCAATCGCTCACCCCCACCCTAAAAAAACCGGTTTAAACCACTTTAAACAGCCAGGCTTCACGAAGATCCGCACGAGGTCTAACACTATAATGAATTTAGATTTCAAGCTTTTACAACAGTTGTATACAAAGGTAGAGACTTGCATTCAGTAGATAGAGTAGAACATAATCCTTCGAATATAAGGGATGGGATCGCAGAAATTTGTTTAACCACCTAAAACATAGGGGTGTGCGATAACTCGAAACTTCGAGTTTTCGGCCGAGTATTTTAATACTCGAAGTTTTGAAAACTACTCGAAAGTTCGAGCGAGTATTTCCCGCCGATTTCCGGACGATCGCTAACGATTGCGCCCGGCCAAAACGCGTAGTAACGCCGCAAAAGGCGTTCACATCACATCACGTAAAATCGGCCGAAAATGACGACATCGACTGATTGTGACCGGCCAGAACGTGTAGTAACGGCCGCAAAAGGCGATCGCATCACGTAAAATCGGCTGAAAATGACGATCGGACTGTGAAATTTCAGCCGAAACTAACGATTTCGTCATTTAATATTGATTATAAGCGATTTCTGGACCAGGTGAAATTGGCCAAATGACAACCGGGCCCTGTTTTATCGGCCGGAAACGAATGTCAAACCGTGTTTTGTTTGCCTATATGTAATCCAGTTTCATTGTACTGGCCAAAACTTTATATTGCTACTCATGTATTAGTTAGAAACCATGTTTAGATGATCAAATCTAGGGTGGTATCCAAATCCCATTACACTATTTGAAACTAGCAACTGATGGCAAATACTAGCTCGAAAATACTCGAAACTCAAAAATAATTAGCACTACTTGACTTGATTAAAAATATCACTACTCGCACACCCTTACTAAACAATTTTAATTTATTCCAGTTCACAAAGTTTGGGTTGGATAAACTTTTAGTTTAGTTATTTTAATTTAAGAAATCCTAATAATCCAAGATAAACGGTATGATAGAACTTAAGTTATTCCTTAAATATATGATTCTAGTTGTAAACAAATGCTTCACCCTTGTTACAATAGTCCTTTTTTAAATCTAACATGAATTTTTAGTAATCTTGTTCGTGAGGAATTTGTTTCCTAGACAGAGTTTACATTGGGAGGACATGCTATTTAAGATTTATATTTTTAAACTCCACTAAACGCAGGCCTACCAAAAACGGCAGTGACTCTCTCAAACGACCTTGCCACTGACGACTATTTTAGAACCTGAAAGCTGAGGCAAAACCCCACGAAGGTGGAAGTAGCCCGCTTTCCTCTAAGAAACTGAACAATAAGTTTGTTTCGCTTGCTACAAATTGTTCAACTCTAGAAATACCATTGTACGAGGGTCATCTAGAAAGTCAAGAACGTTTGCTTACTGCATCTAGCACAGCACCCCCGTGACTGCGTTTGTGAGTGTGGCAGTCCACTCACCTCCCCACCACAGTATGAGCCGAGTCTCAATGTTGTGCAGTCACATGTCTTATTTCTACAGCGATTCAAAATAGCGGCGGCAATCGAAAATCCCGCTAAATATGAGATACGCAGTGTTGTTTGGTTTCTGAATTAAAAAATATACAGACCATAGGCATTTTTGGAAACACACCAAAAAAAATTTATGGTGAAAAGGAAAAACAAGATCTTAAATTTTATGCTAAGATTTTAGCAGCTCTTTTCATCAAATTTTCCATTAAGTAAGCTTTAGCGAGCAATGACCTGCCACTCTGATCTTCGTCGTGCAAAATGGATTTGCTTTCATTAAACCTATTGCACAACTCTTTCCCCTGAAGACTCGACGTGAAGACTTGTTTGCACTTTCACCATAAACTTTCTTTAGTATTTTTATAAACATTTCTATGGTCTGGACATGTTTTAACTCAAAAACCAAATAACACTGCGTATCTCATATTTGGCGGGATTTTCAATTGCCGCTGCCATTTTGAATTGCTGTAGAAATAAGACGCGTCACCGCACAGCACTGAGACTCGGGTCATACTTTGCAGGGTAGGTGAGTGGACTGCCACACTCGCAATTGCGGTGATGGGGATGCTGTGCTAGGTGCAGTAAGCAAACGTTCTTTACTTTCTGGATGACCCTCGTAATATCGAGTCAAATTGTTAATATAAAACAATTTAAACAAATTAAAACCTCCTAGTAGGTAACCAATAAATAAGTACTTCCAATAAATACAACCTACAGGGCTCAACTTCAGTTTGAAATCTTCAGGAACGTGAACCGTCTTTGGATCGTATTCCGGGTGACTAGCCGGTCTCATCTTGATGTCCTTGATTCTGTTGGGTTGGAGGAAATCGTACTTCAGATGCGGCCAGTTGTCCCCGCCATCAGAGACTTTGTTCTGGAGATAAAGACTCATCATTGAAAATATTGTTCAGTAATAAGAAAACACAGTAAATGCTGTCAAAGTAAATTACAACTTAGACAACATTTTAACTTATTTCTTGTATTATTTATTTATCTACTCTTATATACAGGGTGTTTCAAAAAGGACTTTACAACTTTGAAAATCCATATAAATTTAATGAAACAAGGTACAGAGCTGGTTTTGGTGTTGTTTTAAAGGAAAACACTTCAAGTTTTTTTACCTTAAACTAAAAATGCTCGATGTGGCTTCCGTTGGTTATCCTGCAGACATCCAATTGGTAGTCGATTTCTTCCCAGACTTGCACTAGCATTTTACATGTAACTTGCTCAGCGCCAGTGTTAATTCTTGCTCTAAGTTCAGGTAGAGTGGCCGGCAAAGGAGGTTCGTACACCATATCTTTTATGAAACCCCAGGAGAAAAAGTCTAGCGGTGTCAGGTCTGGGGAACGGGGGGGCATGCAATTGGCGCATCATGGCCAATGACCTGGAAAGCGGTCAGTGAGAAAATCCCGGACGTCAGTCAGATAGTGTGGTGGTGCGCCATCTTGCATGAAGTAAACTTGTCGTTCTCAGTCATCCTCATCGATCTGTGGTATAAAAAATTGTTGCAACGTATCAAGGTACACTATCCCGTTGATGGTTCTCTCTTGAAAAAAAGGGGCCGTTCATTTTCCTCTTGCTCAACGCACAAAATTTTTACTTTAGGGCTATCACGAACATGTTGCAATGTTTCATGTGGATTTTCACTGCCCCAAATCTTACATTTATGTGTGTTAACCTTGCCACTTAAGTGAAAAGTTGACTCATCAGAAAAGATTATGTTGTCCAAAAAATGTTCATCATCATCCACTCGATTTAACATATCCACACAGAAGTTCTTACGGGCAATCTTATCAGTGTCTTTAATTGCTTGTAAAAGCGAATATCGGTACGGTTTCAAATGCAAACGTTTTCTCAACACACGCCAAACCGTCGTATGTGGGACTTGCAGCTCACGAGATGCACGCTGGGTCGATTTCGTAGGGCTGTTGACACAACTTTGTCTCACGAGCTCAACGACTTCGTCAGATGTGCTTGGACGACCTGAGGATTTCTTATGCTTTACTGAGCACCCTCTATAGCAACATCTATGCCACTCATAAATTGTAGGCCTACTAGGAGGATCTTTAGCGTATTTGGTACGAAAATTACGTTGAACTGTTGTCGCCGACTTTGATTCTTCAAACCAAAACACACAGCTAGCACGCTCGGGTCCAGTGACGGCAGCCATCTTTAACGTAACTGCCGCTAGCGCTTGTGCGGCTTATGTGGCGCGATTAGGCACTAGCGGACTACGCGAGTCAAAACTTGATATGTTTCCCTGTAAAACAACACCAAAACAAGCTCTGTACATTTTTGGAATAATTTTATATGAATTTTCAAAGTTGTAAAGTCTTTTTTGAAACACCCTGTATTTGATTTATTAGGGCAGCTACTTGGCACAAAATCAGCAACAAGGATCAGACCTGCCAACCTGCCAAGGGTACAAACATCAACTAAATTTAGTGCATAGGAAGATTCTAACAGACCAATATTAACTATGGTTGACAAAACTAAACTTAGGCATATACGGTTTTTTACAGCCCTGAACTATATTTTTGTTTGTTCAATTCCAACAAGATTTTTGTACAGCATAGATTGCAAACACTTCTAGGGAAAGGGGTCAAAACCCCGGGATTTGAACCAAAGTCTAAAACGCTAATTGATAGGCTAATGAGACGACCAAAATTGACTTTACATTTGTTTTGTCAGCCTTTGGAAATGTTTGTCAACTTATTATTGACATACCTATGTCTATGTGTGGAGTAATTTGGTCTCACAACGTCTGGGATTTTTTTTTTAATATTGATCAGTAAGTGAGTTTTGAGTTAACTATGCTTGGTCTTTTGTAAAACATAAACTAACATCCTGTATTAGTTAATGCAAGGTTGTGAACGTGTTAAGGCATAATGGCTCTGGAATATTTTTAATGAGAAACAAAAATACTATCTACAAAGCCAAAACTGTTCCAGGAACTATTGAGAAAACCAAATGTCTGAAACCAATAAACCATATACTTTAAGAATGAAAGGCCTCGTTGAGAAAATTTAAGGAAAAATAATAGTATTTTTATTCAACCTGTGTCAATTTAAACACATTTTTAGGGCCTAATATTGGAATTGCAGCTATGCGATTTAATTTAACTATGAAACTGAGATCAGATGAACAAGAAAACTGTTTAGCAAAGCTAGAATCAAGAATCAAGAATCAAGAATATTTATTGCCGTTGATCAAAATACAAGACATGAAATGGGCATAGTCAGTTACTTAAAGCTAATTATATTTAACACAGTTGAGCCAATTAGGCAGTCTGCTCGACAACCACTGATTCTAAAAATTCTGTTATAGAGTAAAATGGGTTGTTCACAAGCCATAAGTAAACCTTATCCTTAAAACTATCAAGGTTTGTTAATTGACCAAGAGAACTATTAAGGACATGGAATCAAGAGTCAAGAACTTTATTGACCGTTTCAACAGTACACATGCCATTGGTCTCACCATTCAACTACATAGATCTCTACTGAATCATTTATTCTCAATCAGTTTGATCTTGAAATATTACTGACAACTTTAAATTATCCAGACTGATCTGCAATACTAAATTACCAACTTTAAAAAAGACATGACACTCCAATACTGAACATTCACTTACTACAAATATAAATTAGTTCTGCATTTAAATACTTTTTAAATATAAATATGAGGTAATGTTTGAAGTGTGTAACGTATCTGAGTTGGTTGAAAAATAACACAATACTAGGCCAACCTCTTGACTAGCTGGGGTGGCAGGGGTGGTTGGTTGCATTGAGATGATTTTTTGTTTCCCTGGAGTAACACTGGGAGTCGATTTCTTTCCATTCTTCTTACTAGCAGGTGCTCTGCTCTTTTTCTCCTGAAAAAATTGATTCAGTTAAGTTACAGTATGTTAATAACTTAGCATGACATAACAACTTGGCTCAAACGGGTTTGAACGTTTTCAGTCATTTGTTGACAAGTGTTGTCCTATAAATTCAAGTGAACAGTTAAGGATATGTAAAACATATTGTTTTAACTATTTCCAGAAATTTATTTTTATTTTCGTCATCGCCGAATCTAGAGATGACCATAGACCGCACTGATTATATTTCTATGTAGGCCCTAGCGCAGAACCAACTAGGTCGACTGAAACATTTTGATAACCTCTTCAGTCTTCACGGAAATAGGTCCTCAAACACGTTACTTGGGAACTCAAATTCATAGCATATAAGAACTATATTGGAGGAATAACATTGATAGCCTACTTTTTCAGGATCTTAAAATCAAAACAAACTAAGTCTATAAATCGTAAACGTCTAAAATGTTGATCGTTCTTATAATTAAAACTAATTATAACATTACCGGTGCACCGGTTTGCACTATCCTTGTGATGTACTGTCAAATGTTAAGTGCTAATAAATTGATTTGATTGTTTAGATTAAAAAAGGTAGGGTACAAAAAACAAACATAGGCAACTAACCTTGACAGGACTGCCGTCATCTTCTGAGACGGACTCAGGTTCTGGTTCCGAGTGCTCGGACAACGACTCCCCATCAGAACTTACTTCACAGTCATCTGATGCAACAAACAAAATAGTCAAAAATTTTATATTTTCTATCCTAGAATCAAAAACTAAACATATTCATCAACAAATTAGGGCCATAGCCCGGGCTTTGCTAACAGATTAGTTCCATTGTTTAGTTGCACCTATTTAATTTTTCATCTTGGACTTGGATATGTCGATCAACAAAATATTATGCTTTAGAATTTCATTTTACCTCCAAAAATTAAAGGCTTGATCAAGGTAAGGGAGCATACACATATAACGTAATGCATTTTTTCGTCATTTAAGACCCCATCCCTCCCCCATGTAACGCCCCATATAACGCTTGACCACACCCCACCCCCCTCCCAATTTGTTAAGTAACTCAATCGTAGTAGGCTTTAAAGTTACACCTTACAAAGATCGTTTTATTATCAATGTAGAATATTGTTTTAAATGAATCATTAAACTTTAAATTACTTTCTTTTAACAACAATTTTTAGTAACTTATTTCAAAGAAAAAGGTATGCAAACAAACAAGGCTGTTACTAATAATATAAACAACAAAATAAACTAGCTCATCTAAAACGTAACAAATTTAATTTATAACTAATAGGCTACAAATAAAAAAACAACTCATAAGACTAAAATATGTGGGTAGCATTGTGTAATGCTGTATCAAGTAATGATTTGACACTCTAAACAATACAAAACATTGATGTAAAGCAATACAGAAGTTACTCAAAATGCGTTATTTTTAGTTTAACTAACTTATTAGTGAAATAATGTGACAGAAGTATTTTTTATATAACTAACCTGTAATCTTGATTTAGATATCAATTTGATTTTTTTTTATTTTGAAAGACTTATAACACGGTCTAAAGATATGGGAGTGCACCAGCTCAGAGTTAATGTGTGTGTGTTATGTAACGTTGATCCAAACTCCCCCCCTCCCCCAAACAAAGCAGTATAACGCTATACCCCCTCCCCCCCAATAGGTGCGTTACGTAATATGTGTATGGCCCCTAAACAATATTAATAAGTAAATTCATAACAATTTTAGCTAAGTTTCTAAGTTGTCACCACGAGTAGGCCTATACTCGACTACTTGCAATTTTTTTAAAACATGCATTCATTCCAATTACCTGGTTTAAATTCGTCCTCGGAAGCATCTCCCTCGCTGTCTATCATAAACACCCTTCTTCTTTTCTCTGGTGGTGTTACTGCCTCCTCTTCACTTTCAGACTTGTAGATAACCTCATTTTTAGTTTTAGACTCTGAAAGATAAGAATAGCTATTAAATAGAGAGAGCCTTTATTTTTGTCTTTGTAAATGGCATTGTTTTTTTTTAAGGAATTCTGGTCTTGTAATCATTTAGGCCTAACATGACCTCTGAATAAGTGTTTTCAACATTTTAACAAAAAGACTAGTTAGTGGGACTGACACACCTTTTATTTAATTTTGTTTACCTGTATAAAAATCTAGTTCAGTTACAACTATGAACATCACAAATCCACCTAAAGACTCTATCGCAAATAAAATACGGTACCTAGGCCACACAATAACCTGGCCTGGTAATAACCTGGCCAGGTTATTAGAGGAACTGTTATGTGTTCTGACCATGCCTTGACCCCAAACATGGAGGGTTTCAGGGATTCTACAGAATTATTTTTTATCTTTATATATAATTCTGTAAGCAACATTTTTAAGTCAAAATTGAGCGAGTTTGGCAAATCACAGGATAATGGGAGAGGACTCGAATTAAAGGCCTTGATCCTAGGGACTCGGGAAAAATAGCAGTATATTTCCAAAATTTTACCAGCAAACGAGCAATAACGTAAAACATATCCCCCATAAAAAATCATGGGGTTTTAAAAACGTCTGCTTTGTTTACATTGAAAAGTGATTAAAAAAAGTCTACTTTCTTTACAAACTGACATGTGTTCCTATTTGAAGCAAGGTTAGTAATTTTATAATTCAGGGAAATATAACATAAGTTACCATAGTTGTTTAAGCAAGAGAGGGGAAAATGCCTCGTTATGACGTTTAGCTGAATTATAGGGGGAGGAAGGGTCTGAAAATCGGCGTACACTGGTGAGGTAATTTGTGGTCGAACCACAGGCTTAAGTTAAGTGAGATTTTTAACTTAAGTACCGTACTGTAGTTTAGGCATAAATTCAACTTAACAATTTCGCTGCATTAAATATGAAAATGTTATAAGCCCCAATGTTGAGCCAAGAACCAATTCCTGGTCATCCAACGGAATATGTGGGTAGACTTTCATAAGTGGTGCCAAAAACAACCGAATGAAAAAATCGAAATTTGTAATATCGATGTTTTCTACCGATATATATCATACGATATTAAATAACATTCAATCGTAAACAGAAACAAAACAAATAACTTTCTTTAAAAAAATAAGAATATAAGAACATGGTTCAAAGAAAAAAACTATAGTCCAGGATATAACATTTTAGTTGATTTGATGAAGTGAAAGAATCCATCTTCGTCCGTCATCTTTACTTCACGGCGATAAAGGTACTCGCAAAGGTGTTCAGCCAAGTAATCGGATCTGATTCCGGTTTTCAAGGATCGTTTAACAGCTCTCCAAGAGCTTTCGATTGTCTGGGTATTTGCCCCAGATAACGGATCTATGAAATTCTTACTATGATTGACTGTAAAGTGAACATACCCTTTGTCAGTCAAACCGAAGTAAGATTTCCATAGATCCGTTGTCTTCCGCATATGTCACAATCTGGAGTTTTTGGTATTAATTCTACCTCTTGCAAATATAAAAAACATTGCAAATCATCCTTTAAAGCTAAATTACAAAGCTTACGAAAATTGAACGTCATTTTTATAAAAAAATTAGTTCAACTTTGTTTATTTATAATTTTTATTAAAATATCATATGTTTTAAAATTATTATTCTAAATCGATTATTAATATCAATATATCGATATTACAAATTTCGAATTTTCATTCGATAGAAAATATCGATATTACAACTTTCGATTTTTTCATTCGGTTGTTTTTGGCACCACTTATGAAAGTCTACCCGAATATGTTAACCAAGTTATTGTTTGAAGTTGTAAACAATAAAGGATGTAGCTAAGGCTGTTTAAAATAATTCCTTGAAGCTATTTGGATGCCTCCCTTGCCTAACAGTTAGCATCCCGGATTTTAGAGCAACACAGCAAATTTCCGGAGTAAGTCACCCACGATTTTGAGAGGTTTAAGCCTAAATTAAATCCACCATCAAAGGCATCATTATCCTTTAAGCCTAAATAAAATGCTACCTACTAGAGTTGACAATACAAAATAAAAATCTGTAAATCAGGCAGCAGCACTAGAAAATATCTTGGAGGGGGGCGAGTCTAAAAGGGCTGGCAGGGTGAAACAGATCCACCGTTGCTGCCACTGATAAATCTGTTAAATATTCCTGCACAGGAAAGGAATGAAACAGCTAAACTGTAGTAGACCTATAAAAGTTAACTTAAACCACATCAAATAATTAATTCGCTTTTGTACTAAAGCATTAAATCAAATATTGTCTAGGCCTACAATTTGTTAAAATACAAACCTGTTTTACGTTTTTTGGCTGATCCGTTAACCGATGCTTTAGGAGTAGCAGTTCTATTCATTTTACTCTTCCCAGATGCTTTAGGAGTAGTCCCATTCTCTTTACCATTCTCGATCTTACGTTTGCTGGTAGGAGTTTTTGGAGATTCAGACGGTTTGCTGCTGGGGCTGTCCTTTGTGGCCGATCCAGGTGATTTTGAAAAGTAGTTAAATAGAGTATTTTTCGACATTTTTAAATTTTACTCTAGAAAATGTATTAAGAAAATTGTAAAACTCCTTTAATTGATTATTAAATGTAGTCCCACTGCGAGGGCTACTTTAGGCCATCTCTAAAGCCATTAATTGGGCCATTGGGCCTATGAAACATGTATCGTAAATTTAAGCTGCAAGATCATAAAAAAATTACACAGACGATGAAGTATGACTATATTTGCACAGAACAGAACTGTAAAAATGGATATTATTGAAAACGTTAACCAAAACACAAAATCAAACCTCAAAATCCCAATACTACTTCGGTTGTTTCTGCTTAGCTCTAGCTCTAGCTATTGCAGTTCTCCCGCCTTGGCTGGAGAAACTCCATAGCTCCACAGAGTAAAACAAGTCTGTGTTTAAATTATGTAATACTACATAATTAATCAATCATAACCTGGAGTCGTGCACATATTACGTCACGCTCTAGGAGCGAAGGGGTGTCCGGCGATGCGTGACAGGGGGGAGGGGGTTATTTTCTAGCGTGACGGTCATACTTTCAATTTAAATCAAGCATACGCCTATATAATAAACTGGAACTTTATATATAATTCTGTAAGTGGAATTTTTAAGTCAAAATTGTGGAAGTTTGGAAAATCACAGGATGATGGGAGACAGCTCAAATTAAAGGTCTTGATCTGAGGGACTCGGAAAAAATAGCAGTATTTCCTTAAAGTTAACAGCAATCGAGAAATAACGTAAACCATCTCCCATGAGGAAAGCATGGGGATTTAAAAACGTCTGCTTTGTTTAGATTATAACATACTTTGTTTACTAACTGACATGTGTTCCTACTTATACTGTAAAGAGTAAAATAAATCAGAGGGTCAGAGGAGGAATATAAGTGAAGCAAGGTTAGGGGCTTTGGTCCCTTATTCAAGCGCCACTAGTATAAAATCAATGCTAGTATTCAATAATGTTCTGACGAGTTTATATGTGCAATATGTAGAGTATAAAATTAAATGCCTTTGATTATAACTAAAGTAATAAGAAACATAAAGATTAATTAAGCAAAAATAATATAAAAAATTGGAGTTAGTGCATTTTGAGGAAGTCATTGATAAAACTTAATTTGTTGTATGCAAAAATGTAACCAAAAATAAAGATTAATCAAGCAAAAATAATATAAAAAATTTGAGTTAGCGCATTTTGAGGAAGTCATTGATAAAACTTAATTTGTTGCATGCAAAAATGTAACCAAAAACTTTTGAGCTTAACATAAACCAAAAACAGTCAAAGCATAGACTAACTACAGTGTAGTTTATGGTCAAGCTTAACAAACATTTATATTATATTATATCGTACATTGTTATACATTTAAGTTGTGTTTGTTTTACATTTTCTACCAACAGTTTGTTGTGTAATAAATATAAATAAATAAATATTATTGTATATAATTTATTTTACATTTTACACTAATCCTTATACCATTTTGAACTCAGAGGAGTCTTGTAGCCGGGGGGGATGGATAAAATCATGTTAAACATTTTTATTTTAGAGCGTGACGGTGTGAAAATGGGGGATCATGACTAGCGTGACAGAGGGAAGGGGGTAAAAAATGCCGAAAATAGCGTGACGAAATATGTGCACAACTCCTTTACAGGGTTACGCCATAGTGTTCAAGACTTGTCAAGTTATCTTGTCATAAGCTAACATTTGGGACCATCTAATTTACTGATCAGGAGAAATCTTGACTGACTGGGTCCGTTCAAAATTCCGTTCGGTCGATTCGCTTCAAAATTGGTATTGCTCTACCAACTAACCCGAAAAATAATATAAAACAAACATCCCCCTTAGTTTTTGCTACGGGGTACTTCGCTAGAAACGTCCGGCTGACTGGGGAGAAAAGCCGACTGACTGGGTACTTCCGGTCGACCGATTCACTTCACATTGGCTTTGTTTTACTTGGTTTCTTGTTGTAATGTTGTTTTCTCCTTCACTCCACCAATATCACTTAAAAACCGTTTTGTTGTTCTAAATAGTGTAGTTTCCAATATCTTATTGATAAAGTTAATGTTACTATCATAGTATCACAGTTAGGTTTAACTCGGTCACAGTTTATATTATTTAATCATAAATCAAATCTTTGCACCATGGCCATGCCGTTTAAATAATGAAATACTTATAAACTTGCCTTGCGCTCAATTATTGGACTAACTTTGGACCACTTTGATACCAAACCTAGAGTGATTCAGACTCTTGAGTTCTCTAGGATCCATTCTGGGTCCGTTACTCTCAGTGAGCTATATACAATCTGGAGACTACTGCCTTGCAATTTTTGACGAAAAAGCGTGCCGTGGAAATCAGCTGGAAGCTCAATATTTCCCCTCTACAGTACCAACATAACACAACGAACACCATGTACAAGGTGCAATGTTCCTGTAATTTCACATATTGTACCTGTTCAATATATCATGATTATTGTTGATGATGTCTATTGCATGTTTGTGATTACTGAAGGACAATAAAGATTTCTGATTTCTGTTCTTGTTGTAATGTTGGTACTGTAAAAGGGCGAAATACTGCTGATGATGGCACGAAAATCCATCCAGCAGTAGAGTCGAGTCTCTCCAGTTATACATAGAACTCACTAGTTGCTCTACCTGGTCCTGATGGTGTACCGCGGGGAGTAACCTTTTATTCATGTTTGCAGATGCCACCACTCTTACCACCGAGACATAAATCAGGATGCTCTTAAAATAATCTTTGTTGTTAAAACTAACCACACACCTAGCCCAATTTATATCACAAAATTTTCTGAAACTGAATCCTAAAAGCATGATTATTCCACCTCTCAAAAACACAATCTACAATTCTATCAGCCCTTACAGTTTGCATTGGTATTAATGAATTCAATTGACAACTACAAATTATGCTGATCTGGGGATGGTATTGGATTATCTCGGTTGGATTAGATTTACATGCATTTGGTTAAAATAAAAATAAAAATATACTAGGGAAAGGGCACTTCTGCTCTTCATAGTCTCAACACTATATCTGAATAATCAAAAACTCTGCAACTGTTTGATCAAAATAAATTACTCATCTCTTACTCCATCTTTTTCAGGTGCAAAAGAAGCAAATTTGAAAAATATTTATTGCAAAACGAGCATTAGAGTTCTTTTGTTGAGATTGTCCTCTTGATATCACAGTCAATGAGGATATCACTTTAAAAGGCTAGAAGACTTCACACAGTTCCAGTCTTTACATTTTTTAAATTGCATTTTACATCAAATCATTTAGAATACAGAAATACAGTCAACACATATAGAAATACAGTCAACAATTATAGAAACCAACGTTTTTTTAAGAAATGTCCATTTAATTTGTGGAATCAAAGCCCAAATATTCTAGACAAAAACTAGACATACATCTTCCACATTGCACACCAGAAATACAAATCAGATGGCATGTTCAATAGTGAATTGAAAAGTTGTTGATCCCGAGTTGCTTCTACTCCCTGTCTATACATTTTACACTGCAAATTTCTTACAAACGTTCTGCTCCTCCTAAAAAAATTGAACTGTCCTCAAAGGGCACTTGGATGAGTCCAACGCCAATTTACCAACCAACTGGAAAAGAAACAAATGACTAAATAAGAATACTAACTTTATTTTTGAATTTTCCAAACATTCATCTGTGATCTTCACCCAGCCAATGGACTCACCCCAAGTTTAAAGGCAATAAATATTCTTGATTTTATTTGGTCAGGCGATTTAGAAATGTTTGTCGTAAAATTAGATACTTGGTTATTCCGCCCCTGGGCCTTCTCCTCTTCACACAAAAATTGCCTCATAGGGGTCAAGGATGTCAGGCAAAGATCGCATGGCCTGGAATTTGATTCTAAATGTGATTCTGTTGATTTCTTTGATTAATTACATTTTCACAAAAATAGTTGTCAGTATTAGTACAACAGCAAAGGCTTGCCAGGTAGGATTTTACTTCTAATTTAAATTTTGTGATTTTCTACATTGTTTTGGTTTGATTTGGAAGTGACTGGAAAAGCTTAAGACCCATGTACTTGGGCTTATGTTAAAAAATTGTGAGTATAGGTTTCAGCAAAAAGGACTTTGTGGCTTGTGTTATAACCATGGGCTGGTTCCTGAGGACTGATGCCATGCATTTTGATGTTCATTAAAAATTTGAAAATGTACAAGCGAGGAACCAACAACAGACCAAGCTGTAAAAATGCATCACTGTAACCGGAATTTTGGGGGAGGTTTAAGACACTTCTACAGTTTTTCTGCCACCCCAAAACCCTCTTCAAAATCACCTCTGTTGGCTCTCCATAAAATTATGGAGTACTTAATGTGTTGTCCAAAAAGACCATGGTACACTATTTTTTAGAGAATGGTGTACCATTTTCATAAGTTTCCCTATAGAATGCATCACTAACTAATTATTTTCGCCCTCCATATGGATCTTCTCGGTATGACTAGTGTTTTCAGGCCTCATAATCATTAGCTCGTTCATTGTCTAAACTGATCTCAATAGTTGAGGTATCAAAAAGTTTATATCAACGTTAATGTTAGTATTGCATAAAGGTTTTTCATTTTAAATTCCAGCTGCTGACTGCGATAAAACTAATTACTAGCAGCAGAGATTAATGAATGACAATTTTCACGGATGGAGGAAGAAGTTTGTATGAGAATAAAATTCAGCCTAAACACGATTCAATTCCCCAAATCATCCCTGATACAACACACTCACTTGTTAAGGTTTCGGACTATGTATAACAAAATCACATCATTCAGGTATACATCTATTCAAGGGCAATAAACACCAAGTTTTTATTTGGACTTATATTTTAACAGAAATAACAAATGCTGTCAGGTTATATACAGAACCGCTGATTTCACTACAACATGGAAACTCTATTTATACAGCAGCCTGGATGAGTTCTGTGTACTTCTTGATCTTGCTGGCAACGCTCATGTCCACGTACTTGTCCCCGACACTGACGATCATGCCTCCGATGAGGCTGGGGTCCACCTGCAAACAAAAACAAGAGATTGCAATCAAATATAATCACCCGGAGGACCGAGCTTTGCTCGGGGAAGGCCAGTCAGATAAGGACGACTTGGAGTAACTTTTCACCATGTCATCTATTGACGAGCAGATTTTCTTAGCTCATTTACTTCACTTCTGCTTGTTGAGGTCACTCCAGTTCTTACTATAGCTCAATGTCCCTTCCAGTAGTATTTTTAATATAGTACCTGGGGGACCAAGCTTTGCTCGGGGAAGGCAAGTCAGTTAAGGACGACTTGGAGTAACTTTTCACCATGTCATCTATTGACGAGCAGATTTTCTTAGCTCCTATTTAATACATTTCTGCTTGTTGAGGTCACTCCAGTTCTTACTATAGCTCAATATCCTTTCCAGTAGTATTTTTACTATAGTACCTGGGTGACCAAGCTTTGATCGGGGAAGGCCAGTCAGTTAAGGACGACTTGGAATAACTTTTCACCATGTCATCTATTGACAAGCAGATTTTCTTAGCTCATTTACTTCATTTATGCTTGTTGAGGTCACTCCAGTTGTTGCTACAGCTCAAAGTCTCTTCCGGTAGTATTTTTACTGCATGCATATTTGAGTCATTTGGGATGTGACCACTCTATATGTAATATTCATTCCATGATTTTAGTCGCTGCTCTCAGGATACCACAAGTCATTACTTAAACTACATGAGTATTACAGTAGAACCTTGATATGGCGACCCTCGATAAGACGAAAACCTCGATAATGAGCCTGATTTTCTAATCCCCGTGAATCTCCCATAACACTCAATGTTATAAATACCTCTATAACACGACTTATTTTCAATTACATACATCGATAGCACAAATTTTTGTCATTTCATATTACTAATAAATAAACCTCTATAGCGCGTCTTTTCAAATAACTAAACCTCTATAGCACGACTCCCACCTCAATAACACGCTTCTTTGGGTAATTGAACCTTTATTTCACGACTCTAGTTCCCACGGTTAGAACAGATGTTTTGAAGTAAACAACAACGTCTTGGGCTCAGGTCTCAAAGGGAAAATCCCTTCCCTACCCCTCTTCCCCTTCCGGCCTTTCCTTATCTTTCACGGATCAGATGTCGTATCATCGCATGCTATCCAGTACAGTACAGTATTGGTTTTATTACCTAAGTCGAGTTCTGCTAAGTTTGTTTGTGCGTGTGTAGTGTGATAATGGCTGAAAAGCAAAAACTTACGGCATTAACAGATGAATTCAAACGAAAAGTGATCAAAACTGTTGAAGAGAACCCCGAAAAAAAGAAAACTGAAATAGCGAAGGAATTTAATATTCCAACGAGCACGTTGCATACCATTTAAAATAATAAATAAAAGTATGAAGAAGGTGGTGGGGTCAGAAAAACATGCAAGAGAGCAAAAAAGGGGGAGTTTAGAGGAGTTGAGGAATGTGTTGTTAAATGGCTAAAACAATGACGTGATAAAAATCTCCCAAACAGCGGTCCTATTCTCCAAGAAAAGCCTTAAGAGTTTGCTGCAGCCCTGGGACAAGACCAATTTTGTGCGAGCAATGGATGGCTTCACAACTTCAAAAAAAGGCACAACATTGTTTTTTAGAAAGTTTGCGGTGAGAGTGCTAGTGTTGACAATGCTGTTTGCACTGAGTGGAAAACACAAATTAAAGATCAGGTTGCTGGATACAAGCCAGAAGACATCTAGAACGCGGGACTGTTTTTTAAATGTTTACCAGATAAAACTTTGACGTTTAAAGGCGATTCCTGCCACGGAGGAAAGCACAGTAAAGAAAGAATCACCAGCCTGCTTTGTACAAACAGTAAAGGAACGGACAAAGTAAAGCCCTTAGTTATCGGTAAAGCCCAAAAAGCCAAGATGTTTTTAAAATGTGACCAGTTTATTGACGGAATAAATGGCAACCAAGAGGTCGTGGATGGACGGAGATACTTTTGGAGTTTGGTTGAAAAACTGGGATAAGCAGCTCAAAAAAGAAGAAAAATATTGATTTTTATTGACAATTGTACTGTTCCCATAGAACGCATCACAAACGGGGACCCCCCCTCCCCCCGTACTATGCCACCTCTAATGGATAAAGCAGAGGTACAGCATTGGTCAGCTACTCGTGTTGCTTACGACATACAACACATACTTTGCATTACTTTAATGTCGTGTTGTGTTATGTAGAACTGTATTAATGTTTAACAAATTTTTAAATTTTGACGAAAATCAGTATGAATTACGGACGTTTTTGTATGACGGAAGATGGAATTCTAGATTCCGAAACATGTCGTCACAGTAGGTGGCAGCATACATTTTTGAACTGTTTGGACGGAAATGGTACGTAAACCTGGTTTTAAATTCAAGATTTAAACAATAAAATAATACATTTTTCAATCAAAATAAAACACGAGTAATAAATAATGTGTGCTGATGACAATGATCTTTGCAACTTCTAATGAGTTATTGAAAAATCTTAAAGATATTCTTTGCCTTCAACCTTACAACTGAGTTGTGTAACATAAAAGATCTCGTCACGAAGAAAATACTGCTCTACAGACGCTATGTCCTAAGAAAAATGATTCTCATGGTTTTCAAATCTACAAGCTGTCCACAAATCATTTAGGGGTTATGAACGAACAAATAGCCAAGCTAGACAAAAAATTAAAGTGATATTTTTTCTGTATCCATCAGCACAATGTACACATTTATGACAGCCTATTGTTCATTATTTGAGAGTAATCTTTAATATGGAATAGAACTTTGAGAATTTGCGTCATAGCAAAATCTCAAACGTTTGATTATTATGCAAAATATACTGGGAAACATGGCTGGGCTGGATTGGTGTGCAACTTGTAGAACAACTTTTAAGGAGTGGAAGGTACAGTTGTAAATATTAACCTCCTTAAAACAATCTGCCTAACCTCTTCGAAAGACAATCAAAGAAAATACATTTTTAATTTCTATAATGTTTGTGATTTTACCTTGGTGGCCCATTGCACACTTAGGTATAAAATAAAGCCTACGGCTGCTGGTGAAAATATTTTAATATCTAACCTGAAGATGTCAAAGCCACATGCCACAAGAAGCTAAGGCATTGGATTTATTGGTCATTATTACAAAGCAAACTTAAGTAATAATTGAATAAAACAGGGTAGAATCAATTATACAAACTACTGGGATCAATGGAAGTTTGTATAATCAAACAGTTTAGATAGTAAAAATTATAAAAATTTGAATTTACCATTTACAAGGAGTCAACCAGCAGTATGTAGGTTGCTACCTGCAGCAAAACATTGAACGTTCACTTTTTCGACATTGCCAATTTTTAGAGTCACATCAAACAGTATCCACAAAAATCCCTACCTTGGTTGTAAGCAAGATGTTCTCTCCCTTCTTGGCAAAAGCTTTGAGGGCCGCAGTCAGCTCTTGTTTGGTGGCGTCGTCCAGTGGCTGAAAACAGAATACTTTACTTCCTTTGTCTCACAACAAACAGTTAATTCTATCGCTGATCATGTGAGTGCCAAAAATTAATCTCGGCTGATTTCATTCTAAATAATAAATGTACAGGTTTTGAAGAAAGATATTTCTTGAACGAATTGATAAAATAAGCCAATTCATAGGTTTGGGGATTGTGGAGGACTATTATATTTTTATTTTCTAAAACTTCATAAGTCTTAACATAAACCAACAATTGCTATAGGCTTTTTCTTCGACTTTGTCCTCTGAGGTAACATAGGAACTTCCCCTCCCCCCCTGCTCTCTGGTGAGCACTAACCCACCCCTCCTCTCCCTCGTCTTTCGTCTTTTCCCTTTGGCCTTTCTCACTCCACAGCCTTCAGCTGCCTAAGGCATGACATGTTCATCTGAAGCCCCATCATAGGTGACAGTGCAAGGGGCATTGTCACTATCTAAAATGTAAAATTGCTGGGACGCATATATTTTTTCAATTCAATCCCTTGATTAAAATATCGAGGAAGCTGAGTGCAACTCAGGGGCAGGATCTTAATTTCAATTGTTTTGGATATTGCTTACTTTTTCTTGTTACTAACTACAGGGGCTAAGTTGCCTAATGCAAACACACCATATAAACAGTCTTCATTGATATTCCTGGACCAAAAAAGTTTGCATGTTTGTGGAAACGTGTGCCAATTTAATCTTTGTAAATTGCCTATTTCTTCAATGCATACTCAGTTTTCTTCTTTTTTGAAGACATTGTCTGATTTTTGTCTTTTAGCAACACAATTATTTGATACATTTGATAATTTAACTGAATGATAAATGCCTCATATTCCAATAAATCTAACTGCCTGTGTGACCAGAAACCAAAAATTAATTAATATAATGAGCAACCTTAAGTTTCAATTGAGTCGCCTTCGCAATGCAAAAGTCTTACACTTTCATTACGAAAGCGAGAGACTAAAACTAAAATTGGTTAACACATTAACACTTTCGTTGCATTAAAACATGAAAATCTCATATGTTTCAATGTTGAGCCGTGACCCGCTTCTGAGTCACCCGCACAGAATGTGTTAACACAAAAACATAAAAACTATACACATTTTTATGCGATAAAATATTCTGTAAAGTATTTAATCCCTAAGAATTGGTCCAATTTACTGGTACAAATAATAAGTGCAATATTCTTCCTCCAGCCTTACCTTGGCAGTGGTCACTTCGCAAGTGATTTCACCTCGATGAGCAGACATAATTATCTTGAAAGCATTGATGATAGCGTTTAAGTTACCAAGCCTTCCATTTTCAGCCAAAAGACCTGAAATAAAATAGGTAGGCTATTAATTAGTCGATGTTATTTTCTCGACAAAATACAAAACCAGTAGATGGAAAAAATTTCATAACACATTTATTAAAATTAATAACAATATATTTTAAGGCGATGTCCTAAGTGGGCGAAGCGGTGCGAGCGTCGCGAAAATCACAAACTGGATTTTCTGGTTGAAATGTCCTACGTTGTGGAGCAAGCAACTTAAGCGATCTCCACGCGACGTGACGAGAACAAAATTTTTGTTTTTGATTGCTCCAGTCGCGTTGCCCGAAGCAGTGCAGTTCATAGTTCTTGTCTCAATCGCTTGATCGCTCAAGAACACATATGACACAACAGCCGATGGGTCGCATAGCTCGTATCGCGTCGCTCGTATCGCATCATTCGTATCGCGTCGCACACGTAGGTCACCGCCTAACTGTCAAACATTACAAGTATACTACCAGTACCAAGAGCATAATTATAATTAAATTTAAGTAATAAGCTGGACACTATAGTAAAGTTGAGGATTTTTTTTGATATTGTTCAATCTATTATTTTTTCCTTATGAGCAAATACCCCGTTGCAGCAAACCTGCATACTAAGCGAATTTCAAATGGTACTTAACTAAGTCATGGAGCCACTTGCCAACTTTAATCAAAGGATATTAATAAATAAGCGAGATATGACATTTTATTTATTCCCCATAAGAAAAACATTAGGACTGAGTATGCAGGTTCGCTGCATCAAGGACCACAAAATCTGGTTTTCATGCAAATACCAATGGATCACCTCCAGATGAAGCAACATACCAAGTTTATCAATTTATGTTCATAAACAAGTGCAAGATATCACATGTTTATTCTCCTCTAAAGAATAACATTATAGCTGCTGAGTACGCAGGTTTGCTGCCATGGGGACCACAACAAATGAGTTTTGTATGCAAATAGCATTAAAACCCAACCATATAAAGCCACATACCAAGTTTCATTAACATATGTTCATTAATAAGCGAGATATACAATTTTACATATTCTCCATACGAATTTTAACATTGGGCAACATTTTTTTAACATTGGACAACGTACTGTGTTTAGCACACTCAATATCTCGGTAACCAATTGACGTAGAGCGATGATCAAAATACCAAATTGTTTAGTTTTTTAAGCTGAATTTAATAGTGTAAACCAAAATTTGGGTTTAAAAAAAATTATATGTAAAAAGTTCAAAAAACCCATTCTTGGGGTACAAAACCCACCCAAAACCCCCTACAGTAGAACGACCTGTCTGGTTCTCGAACTCATGAAAATAGATGCTGCCTTACACGTTTATACCAAATTTCATCAAGATCAGACCGTTTTTATGAAAGTTATCGTGCCTACGGACACACACACACACACATATATATGATATTTCTGATTGATTTCTGGCCATATATGTATGGATTTGAACGAATGGTGTTTTTGGCATCTGGGGCCTCAAAACGAAAAGTTATCATGGTCCCAGGCCTAGGTCTTACCATGCCACCTTCGGTAATAGCTTCTTCCCTATAAGGGAAATTCGCTAAAATAACCACCTTTGTGAACGCTGAATGTATAAATACTCCAAACATAATACAGTGGAACCTTGATAACTCGAACCTCAATAAGCCAAATTCCTTGATAACTCGAATTTTTGTCATTCCCCTTGAACTTGCTTACCTAATGCTATGTTATTTTACCTCTATAAGTCGAAGGGTTAACAGGAAACACCTCGATAACTCGAATTTTTGCAGTATTCTTAGCCTGTTGCCGCACCTCTATAAGTCGAAATTTTAGCTGTAGAACCTCTATAACTCGAATATATTCAATTGCCGTACCTCTATAAGTCGAAGTATTGACTAGAGAACCTCTACAAGTCGAAGTTGTTGGTTCACCAAACCTCCAGTGACTTTGCAGCCGGAAATTTCAACCCTCCCTCCCCACTAAATCTCTTTCCCAGGTGCTCCTGGTGTCGGTAAAACAACTGACAAATTTATGTTGATGAGCAACATGCATATCAACCCCACTCATCCTCACGCACGGGTTTCACCTATGTGAGGATTTCATTTCATAAATAAGGAACAGTCACATATTGTTGTAAATTATATATTTTTTTTTAAATAAAATGGTTTTGATTTGATTATATTTGTGTTCTTAGTCGTTAGTTAGTGTGAGTTCAGATGTTCTGGATGTAGTACGTGAAACGTAATTTTTAGGTTGTTTTTTACAAAGTGTTTGCAGTTTGGTAAAACGTGTTGGCAAAACTCTACCCCATGAGGAGAAGTTCAAGACTATTTGAGGCTACTGACACAGGAAAAAAACAGTGACATCGGGAAGCAGTTTGGAACATCAGTGAACACTGTCGACAATTTTAAAACAAAAAAAGTGTCGCACTGCTTCACACTAATTCCAACAATGCTCTGCAATTTTAATTGTTAACATGTTTTGTTCCCTTTTAGTTTTGAAAATTATTTTAATAGCCTACAGTACATTAATGTTCAGCTAAATGAAATTGATGCGTAGTTGGTCAGAACTGACTTCCGTAAGCGGGAGGGATTTGTTTGGGGCAGGTGATAAGAATTGAGCAAAAAAGTCTAGAAAATAGACAGGAAGTGGTCGAACGGGAAAACATCACCAAAATACCAAACTGCGAGTCATTATTTGTTTACTTTCCTCCTCTACAATATTTTCACTGAAGGAAGAGTTTCGTCCTCTACTACGTTAACCAAAGAAGCTTTACAATATATTTCCGGGATTATTTTAGACATTTAAAATTGTTCAAATCTATTTTAGTTTTAATATTAATTATTATACGGTATGATTATTTTTTATACATAGCTCAAACTTATGTAAGAATTATACCCTTCCATGATCCATCTACTGCGTTACCGTGACCCTCAATAAGTCAGTCTTTGGAAAATCACCTTAATAAGTCGAACCTCAATATTTCGAAATATTCGATAACTCAAATTTTTGCCGTTCGCCCTGAGGTTTGAGTTATCGAGGTTCCACTGTATATAACTTTTTTGCCAAATGTTTTACCCCCAAATCCATATAAACATGTTGTAGTACATTCAATCCCCTACCTAAACCTAAAATAGTATCATAATAAATTTGGTCCGAACTTACCTACTAGGTTGGCGGTGGGTGGAGAAAACTTGAGTGTACTGGAAATTTGCTTGAGTCCCTCAATCTTAACAGGCCTCTGGATAGTGGGGTTTTTGATGAATTCATTCAGTTTTACATCCGTCTTCAACGTGCTCTAATAAGGAAAAAAATATAAATCCTCCATATCCAATATAACTAACTTAAAAAATTATGAGTTATGAGAAATATGTCTCATATTGCAATGCAGCATACTGTTCATACAGTTTAAAACATTAAAGTAGATAATAAGAAATACATATACAACGCCGACGCTGACGCTCCCATCACATTAGCGTGCTGTGTTTTAAATCGTTTTAAGACAGAAACATTACATTTATTACCGAAAATGGTCGAACAGGCGTTAAATTTAAAACCCATCCATCTAGAAAAATTGCTGGTTTGGCTCTACCTACTACTTGCCTGGAATTTGACCAGCTCGCTCTCGACGACTTCGAGTTGCTTCATTTTAGAAGCAGCTGAGTACAAGGCCGTGGCGTATCTCCCGTCCAAGCCGAAGATCTGCACCGGGGGCTGAAACCAAGCAGCAATATGATGCTTAGAAAAGAATAACCATGATAAACATTTGTTTAAATTGACGCATGATATGTGTTGTTACAATTAAACAGGATAAATCAAATAAAATCAGTTTCAATCAATCAAGGCTTCTCAAGAAAAACAGTTTTGATTTATTTGTTCTTATCAATTTATAATTGTAATAAGAAATAGGTTCAATTAAATGAATTGTTTTGGTAGAAAATAATTAGACTTTTCTTTATAATAATTAATATAAACTTCTGCCAATTCACTAAGGAATGATCAAGTCTGATTTTAAGAGGAGGTTCCTTCCACCAAAACATTAACTTACTAAAGAAAACGCTGGTTTAGATTCAAAGATACTTATACATTTTTAACTGGCCAATCTCACTAGAACCTAAGAGTGATATTACAAATTTACTAAAAGGACCTTGTATGTATGTCCAAAACGAATATGTTTTAATTTAATATTAATATGATGAGATTAGAAACAAGTTTTAGTTAAATTTTGTCATTAATATTATAAAACTCATTAGCTTAACATTTTCCAAACAAAAATGCTTAATGTGAACATACAACTTTATATAAAATATATATATCAATACTACTAATGTGGCAGTAATTTTGAGCGGGAACAAAAAAAGCTTGAAGTTACATAAACTTTTAAGTGTTTTATAAGTTTTATTATTGTTGTATAAACAGCTCTTGGCTATTGTCAGTAGGCATATATACAAATCTATGAAACTAGCACAGAAGACATTTATTTTTGTCTTATTTTATTACAACCATTTAACTAAAAACCAGTTTTAGCGAATTTCCCTTATAGGGAAGAAGCTAATACCGTATGTATCATGGTACGACTTCAGCCCGAGACCATGATAACTTTTTGTTTTGAGGTCCCCAGATGCCAAAAACTCTATTCGTTCAAATTTATATATATATGTGTGTGTGTGTGTCTGTGAATGTGATAACTTGAGTAAGAAACGTCCGATTTCGATGACATTTGGCTCAAATGTATAAAATGACATTCATGACTTTAAAGTTCGAAAACTAGAAAAATTTGACCATGGTAAGGGGGTTTTATATTTTCCAAAAATCAGTTTTTTTTTGCATTTTTCACCCTACAATTTTTAAAAGGACTTAATTTTGGTTTAGACCATGTTATAGAGCTTAAAAAAACAAATAATATAGGGTAGTATTTTGAATTATTAACCTAGGCTAAGTGGTTGCGGAGAAAATCCAAAAAACCTACTCATAAAATCTCCCATGTTAATCTTATGAGAAAAAAGTTATTGGCTTTTCCTCAGTTTATTTGAATGTAAACTTCACATTTCCTTTTACCAATCAGTTCAGTTCCACAAAACAATCATTTTGGTATTTAAATTGTGATTCTACGCCCAACCGTTGCACAGATATTCAAAGTGCTACACACAGGACGTCTAATGTTATTCTTATGGAGAATAAATACAATGTGATATCTCGATTATTTATTAATGTATGTTGATGAAACTTGGTATGTGGCTTGATTTTTGTTGATTATTCCCTTAGCAGCAAACCTGCATACTCAGCCCCCATGTTATTCTTATGGAGAATAACTAAAATTTTATATACTGTAGCATTTATTTATGATTGAATATTGATGAAACTTTATATGTGGCTTCACCTAGTTAAATTCTATTTATATTTACATGAAAACCAATTGTTTGTGTTTCTTGTTTCAGCAAACCTAAGTACTCATTTCATTACCAATGTTATTCTTATGGAGAATAATAAAATCGCTTATGTGAATATATTTTTATGGAACTTGGTATGTGGCTTTATGTGGTATTAAGACATATATTATGCATTGGAAATTTGCTGAGTATGCAGGTTTGCTGTGACAGGGGTATTTCTTTACCACCAATAAGTACACTCAAAATTAATTATTCAAGGATATTACACAAATTTAACTGAAAGTTTGAAGAGTACAAATTGCAAGATGAAGTTCCATTTAAATCTTAATATATAAAAGCCAAAGCCCTCATTCATTCGTCATCACTAACTCTCCAACTTCCCGGCATGCCAGAGGGGTGGAATTTGGTATATTGATTTTTTAGGTCTAAAAAAGTAAAGGGTTTTCATACCGATTCAACTATAGGTCTTGGCTCCACGGGGCTTCAAATTTACCAAGAATTCCTTATTATATATTTTAAAATTCGAACAGCTGATCTTGATTAGTAGTTGTTCCATGGGCTAACCACAGAATACAGCACACACAACTGTCATAGATTACACGGACGAAGCCGCAACCGGTCTGCTAGTTATTCATAAAGTTAATCTTATCAATAAACTAATGACACAGTATACTTCAGTATTACATGCCAGAGTGGAAAATTGAAACTCTTCACTCTTAAAATCAGAATGAGTTGCTGTAAAATTAGCCTATTAAAAAAGTT
The DNA here is from genome assembly GCA_963675035.1 of Allygus modestus. NCBI lineage: Eukaryota > Metazoa > Arthropoda > Insecta > Hemiptera > Cicadellidae > Allygus > Allygus modestus. The sequence continues at coordinate 140,110,324 of OY776116.1, forward strand.
AGCAAATAAGTTTAAAGTACTAGAAGAGATCTGTAGAAAAACTGTACAGTATAATTACCTTGATCATCTGATTCTGCCCAGCAGATGTTGACAACTGTCTCACCTGAAACAAGCTCATTTAACTTACTCTCTCATTGAATTCATCATTTTAAAAGGCCTAGGCTACATAACTTTGAGCGACGTGAAAGGAAGTGAGAGGCAGGAGCTTGTGCCGCATTTGTTCCAACGTCGCATCGCAGTACTGTCAATTGATGATACCTAACAGAGTGTAAACACTGGCGACTGCCATGACAGCCAAGAGACACATCGCTGCCTCTCTTCCTTCTTTTCCTCAAATATCTTCGCTGCAAAGGATGAGAAAACCCTATTTCTTACTCAACCGAGATAATTGTTCAAAAGACCATTGTTAAGTTTTGAAGAGGTCTTACAGCATTAAGTTAACCTAAGCTAGGAACAAGTTAAACTTATTACGACAAATAGAAGCTCTAAAGAAAACCCACTGTGTGTTGAAAAAATAAAATCAAGTGGGACTAAGTTGTCATAACATGAAACTTCTTGAAATTGTAGAATGTGTCAGTTGCTCAAAAGTAAGATAGGCTACCATGGCTAAGCCCTTGATACTTAACTTACTCAAAACTCTCCTTAATCGCTGGCCAACACTGTCCAGGATGGATTACGAGAATTACCAATACCAGCGCAGTTCAAGTCCAGTAATCGTAGTTATCCTGATGTATTTGGACCTCTAAGGTAGGTGATATTTTATTATAAAGCCATTATATTCATATGTTATTATTATATTAATTAGCCATGCTCCATTACAGCAGTTTTAAAATCTTATGATTACAACCTGACAAACATGGATAGATAAGCCTAGCCTAAAATAAATACAAACCTAGGCTTGTGAATTCATCTTTGGACTGTTTTGTCTTCACAACATTCTAATTCTGTAAAAACTAAGTCTAGCTTACATTTCGAAGAATAGTTGATTTGAAAAAAGTTATATTAATAACCTAGGTTTCAAAGATTGGTTTTGATTTCTACAACAAAAACAACGGATACCTACAGAGAAATCGAAGGCTGTATAAATTTGTTGGATCCGTATTAGGATTAATTACTAACCTAAATAAGTATACTTACAATAATATTAAGGTTTTTTGAAGCCATAGTAGAAATTAAAAGTCTCCTTCTGAGGTCAAGCTAATGCAGACGGCGGGCGGGGAGGGGTCGAGCGACGAGCGAGGAGGAAAAATCAGACGACTGAAATCCAGCTGTAAATAAATGTTTAGCGAATAGCTTTCAAGGACTTTTTTAATCTTCCTTTACGCTCATGAGGTATAGTATTTAATCATGTAGCTTTCCTGTTTACAATTTGTCACCTTCATGACACTCTTTTAGATCATAAATGCCCACGAAATAAGTTTTCGGTCAGGGCCGGATTTAGCAGATGTAGGCCCCTAAGCCCAACCAGTGATGCGGGCCTGGGTCAGCAAACTGGTAGCCTATTTTTATTCTTTGGGGCTGTAATGCAGGCCCCTAGCTGCGCGCCATGTAGCCTCTGCTGAAATCCGGTCCTGGAGTTTGGTCCGAACCTGCTAGATTCCTTATCAGCCCAGCCTTAGTGTAAGCAACAGTTATGCAACTCGCCGACATTAGTGTCATCCACTTCCAAAATTAACATATATATACAATATACAATTACAAGATTATATATTGTATATATACATACACATACAATATACAATATATACAATTCATTACTAGGAGAAGAGAGTGACGAATGACTAAACTATCGAAAGCTTCATATCTAGCTGTTCACAAAAAAACTTGATTATCATGATAATTTACATTATGATTTAGTTTATAGGCCTAACCACAGCAGCACACATCGTTGGGCCAACGTTGGGCCATCGTCGGCATTGTAGGATATGGTAGGGAAATGGACGGTTCGCATTTACGCGGTTGGGCCAACGAACCAATCGTTGGCTAGTCCACGTTGGCAAATCCAACCACTATATTGTTAATAATTATAAATTCATATAATGCAGTATAATATATTGTATAATGTATTCATATAATATATATGAATATATATATATATATATATATAATTAATAATAATATAATGCTAGGATTTGCCAACAATAGCGTTTGCTGGCCCAGCGTCGGCTATGGTTGGATTTGCCAACGTGGGCTAGCCAACGATTGGTTCGCTGGCCCAACCGCGTTAATGACAACCGACCATTTCCCTACCATATCCTTCAATACCGACGATGGCCCAACGTTGGCCCGACGATTTGTGCTGATGGGCCAACCTCGCGCCAACCGTTGGCCTACTATTTTCCTACGTTGGCCCAACGATTTGTGCTGATGGGGTATAATATATTCAACATTTTATTATATTAACATACTCAACATATATATATTAAATTGCTAGTAGTTTTTCATATTTCATAGATACATAAATCAAATTAACTTGTTCCTACTTTTATTACAGTGATTTTTGCACGATTAGATTCACGTAGAAGAATAAAACTAGTACTATCCAATCTTAGAAGAATAAAACATAATAGTATATAGGCTAATTCAAGTCGTGCAGGAGGCTAGCGGTAATTTCTATATCTCAGTCCATCCATCGATTCTAGTATGTCAGATTGGACATGGGGGTTAAGGCGAGTGTTCAGTAGCCTAACTCAAAGAATGTAGGTTTGAGACCCGACCTAGACTCGATATTTTTGCAACTTAATTCCTTTTTTAAAATTTCTATAATTGGTTTACTAAACAATTCAATTAGATAAATCATGATTTTTAAAATTAAAATAAGCATTTAAATAAAAAATTATAGACCATTGACATTTGGTCGGGTGTTGGTTGGCATTGTTGGATAATGGTTGGTTAGTCCATCGATGGGCCAACCTCGCGCCTTGCGACATGCCCACCATTGGCCAACCATTTCTGCCGACCATTTGCCAACATTGGCCCAACGATTTGTGATGATGGGGAATAAGCTATAATTATAAAAAATATGTTATTGAAGAAAATTATTGAAGATATTTTCCATCTTCTATTACTGAGTAGAGGAAACAAGTTTGATTCGTAAACGCTTAAAATTGTACCAACAGGATTGAATATTCAATTGTAGGCCTATCTGTGATCGGGGAGCGGCATTCTCACTAGAAATAATAATTCGTCCAATATCGTGACCCTACTTAGGCTACGAACACACTGACAAAGTAAAACGAGTTCGCACGCAGCACGCTGGCGTGAGGAAAGTTAATTTCCACGTACAAACTTGTAAAACTCAAAATCAGTGTAAAAACATACATGTATTCCAATTTTTATTGAAATCTGATTTGTTGCTGTTCTGATGCTCCTGGTTTCATTTACCTGCAAAGCTGGGAATACAATTTTGCGCATTATAATGTTAGGAGAAGGTCCAGGCAGGTTTGAAAGTAGGCGTGAGTTGCTGGGGATGATAAAGGTACTCTAAAAAAGGAATTACAGGTTTTTCTTGTGTAAAACCCCCATAAAACAACGTACTGTGTTTAGTCGAAACACATTTTCCTTAATAACTCGGTAAATATTTATGCTAGAATGACGAGAGAGGGCTTAAAACTTTCGCCTCACTAATTCCCATCTTTTTACATGCATTAATTTTGCATCCGCGACTTTTCTAACCCTATTTTGGCCCAAAAACACGAAATTTGAAAGATTAATCCCCAAAAAAGGGGTTTAGAGTTTTCCGATTGTTTTGCCCAACGAGCTTGTGCAACTGATTACAGAGAGGAACGTCCCTACCAAATTTTAAGTAAATCAGACAAAAAATGCGACCGCTAGAGTGCATACACATATGTATATATATATATATATATATATATATATATATATATATATATATATATATATATGTGTCTATATATATACATATATATATAATTTTAAACGACCCCCCCAAACGTGTTCAGGGGATCACGTTAGGAACTTCTATGGTGGTCCCGGGCTTAAGTTTCACCGTGCGGGTCATGCTAATAGTTCACTTTCCAAAGGAAATTCACTAATGAAGCAGAAATATAAGATAACGTGATAAGTTTATTGTTGATGGACGTAGTTTGGTTCATTTGGTATATTTATGTATGAACTAATCCACGGTCCCTCCAGGATTTTTTAAAATTTACTTGTTACGGTAATTATCCCCCCAAAACCGCCAAAAAACATAACAAATCGATACTTTTTAAATTGGCTCTAACGAAGGTATTAAGAGTAATACCATAAGAGTAATGTTCGCAGCAAAGATGCAAAGATTTTTTACGAGGGCGTCCAGCTGATGCGTAAATCAACAACATACTATAAAGTTTAGCCAACCTTAAGGGTATAATAATGGTACAGCTATTTTTAAATTGTCACTCGGCATGCAGAAAGAAAATTTAAACCCTTAATCTATTAATCTAACAATACAAATAAATTTTAAAAAACAGTATCATAAAATAACAGCTGATCATAGAATGTAAGCAGTAAAACAATGTTAATTTTGATTAAAATTTTATGTACAAAATATGGTACGCATACGATAAATATGATAAATAAATGATAAATGATAAATGATTTTATTTCCTTAAAAAGCAATACAAAACAAGTACAGTGGAGAAGTTGGAAATAAACTGACCACTTTAACCAGTTGTGTGGTCAGTAAAACCATAGACTAACTACAGTAGTTAGTCTATGGTAAAACTAAAATAAAGCTAATGAAAAACAAAATAATACTTCAGTCTAGCTCAACATGTAAAGCTGCTCCCTGTGATGTTTGTTGTGTGTTGTGTGTTGTTTTTTTTATATCGTGTTTCCAGCAACACTGCAGATTGGATTGGTGATCACATGACCTTACAGCTGTTTTAAGAGGTCTCTTCTGATTAAGTAGAAAACCTTAAATAAATAAATCGACTCAGCAAACCTGTACAAAGTATGTATGGACCTTGGGCTCTAACCACTTTAATTAAAATAATGTGGTTTGTAGTGCTCTAGGTTTCTAACAGCATTACACCACCCGTGATTCTGAGAAAATTTGTGTTCAGATAATGCTTGAAATATTCCAATATTCAAGTTTGTTATTTTTCATAAACCATAACTTTTAAATAAAATGTACTTATTTATTTAAAAAAATAGATAAATAAGTATAGTGGACTCTCAAATATCAGGATCGGTCTAATCCGGACTCCGGGTGGTCCGGACTGATGATCTTGATTTTTGTATAAAGGTTTTTGTTGCAAATAGAAATTAAAAACGAAACATCACGTTTTAGCGCCTTCAGCTTTCATGCGATTAGCCCGCATTACACCAATGTCATGTAGTTTGCATCATCTTTCAGAAGCTCACTCTTTTATTAGCAAATAAACGTATATTGTCATAATTGTTCGCCACAAAGGCGGAATTGATGACTTATGCCCACCTGCTACGGGAAATCCGTATTTTTGATTTGTCATTCTATGACTAACGGTTGCGGAGAAAATTTAAATGTTCATCCAGCGGTAGTGTTATTCATACGGGGAATAAACAATTATAATTTATCTCTAGTTAATTATCAATTGCTATTCAAACTTGGTGGATTATCGGAATATGTTGCCACCAAACCCTTTTGGTGGACACGTGAAAGAAAGTGCAATAGAACATTTTTAACTAGCATTTTTTAGAATTAGCTGGCCCGACAGACGTTGTTCTGTCCTAATGTAATTTAATTTGTTTTATGTAATTGAATTTAATGTGTATTTTAATTTATTTTGTTTTGTTTTTGTAAATACTCGTTCATTTTCAAGATGAGCTCGTTCGCTTCGCTCACTCGCCTATCGAAAAAAAAGTTTGAGTTGCCATTCAAGTAGTTTATTTTATTTCCATAATGAGAGTTGCCATTCAAGTAGTTTTAGCGAATTTCCCCTATAGGGAAGAAGCTATTACCGTAGTCGGCATGGTAAGACCTAGGCCCAGGACCATGATAACTTTTCTTTTTGAGGTCCCCAGACCCCAAAAACACCATTCGTTCGAAACTGTATATGTATGTGTGTGTGTGTGTGTGTGTGTGTGTGTGTGTGTGTGTGTGTGTGTGTGTGTGTGTGTGTGTGTGTGTGTGTGTGTCCGTGGGTGCGATAACTCTCGTAAAAAAGGTCTGATTTTGATGGAATTTGGTACAAACGTGTAAAGCAGCATTTATGACTTTAGTTCGAAAACCAGACAGATCAACCTATCCGAAGGGGGGTTTTGTACCCCAAAAAATGGGTTTTTTGAGTTTTTTACATATAATTTTTGAAAAAGTAAAATTTTATTTTTTCTATTGGAATCAACTTAATAAGACGTACAATTTGGTGTTTTAATCATTGCTCTGCGTTAATTGGTTACTGAGATATTGAAAGTGCTAAACACAGTAATTCTTATGGAGGATAAGAAAAGTTGTATATCTCGCTTATTTATCAACTTATCCTGACGAAATTTGGAATATTGCTTCATTTCATTGTGGTCAATTGATATTTGCACAAAAACCCATTTTTTAGCTGATAGTTCCCGTAGCAGCAAACCTGCATACTCATGCAGGTTTGCTGCATGTTATTCTTATGGAGAATAAGTATCGTGTTATCTCCTTTAATTATGAACATAAATTAATAGAACTTAGTATGTGGCTTTACTTAGTTCAGTTATATTGATATTTGTATAAAAACACACTTTTAGTGTTCCTTATTTCAGCAAACCTGCATACTCAGCCGCCATGTTATTCTTATGGAGAATAATTAATATGTCATAAATCGTTTATTTATGAATGTATATTGATGAAACTTGGTATGTAGCTTTATGTGGTATTAAGATAAATTTATATGCATTGGAAATTCGCTGAGTATGCAGGTTTGCTGCTACGGGGGTATTTTTGATTTCCATAAGGAACATATGTCTTTCAAGTATGTTTACAGCTGTTTGGTGTAACTAAATGAACTTTGATCAAATCAATGGGAACTTTGAAGGCCAGTGGGGCAGGGTCATTAGGTCGGATTAAAACTTGTCTTTTATAAGAACAAGAACCTTGTCCTGACATTAACGAGTACGACAAAAAAAGAATTATTCAATTTGGTGCACTCGCTCTCAAGTTATGGAATAACAAAGGGATAGAGATTCATTTTTATATTTAAGATTTGAAAAAATTGTAAATATGCTAAATTTGGTAAAAGCAATTTTTTTGTGATTTTTGTATGAATCAAGATTTTTAAAAACATTAAAAATCTCTTTGAACTCTACTCTCCTAGCTTTCAATGATTCAATGTCTCAATCTAATGAATAAGCATATTTAGGTCAAATAATTAAGTATTTAAATCGGTCATATAATAATTTTATCACAATTATTATTTAATTAAAAGCTAATTGATAATTAAGGGAGTAAGTCCACTACAGTTACTAATAGTTACGAACCTCAGAGTGCTGCACGAATAACGGTTTAATTTTACAACGGACTTCTCTGGTCTGTATTTTTGTGTCTGTATTATTTTTGTTTTCTTCGATTCATCTAAACCTGTTATCATTTAAAGCTCCGAACCTTCATATCGTCTGAAGCGGATATATGGAGAGGTTTTCGGGGGTGCGTAATAAAGCCCATTGCGGCTGATTTGCCTCGGGACTCATGTCTTCCCCTTCTGTTGATGATGATGATGATCGTCTGAAGCGCAATAGTGTAAAAAGTTAATCCAGTTGCTCGAATTTGAGTAACTACTTTTCTTTTGGGATTACGCAGCTCATACTCGGCCATAGTTGATATTGTGTTGCTTTTCGAGAAGTTAGTTTGTAACAGCTATTATTTCTTTTTTACTACGTTTTGTTATAACAGCTGCTAAATGTTCGATTCAATTCATTTATATTCCTCCAAAAGATTAACACTGGAACTTTGAAAGCTCGCGGGGCGAAGCCCTGAATGTGGATGTTTTCCAAACCCCAAAAATACACATCTAGACGTAAGACCTTTCAAATGACACATATAAATACATGTAATACTTAATAATTTCGCAGGGAGTCTTGCCACAAAAAAACGCCTTTATTCTGTTTAGTAAATAGTTTTTTTATAAAGTGTACAATGATTAATAACCGTGTATAGTTGATGTGTTCTCTAGCTAAAGTGATTTCTAGGGATGTGTTGTGGCTCATTTTGGTATCAGGTATTAGAGTCACATGACACCTTTCCCTGTAAAAAAAAACTACAAATAAGCGAACACTCGATAAATAATGGAGTTTTTTTCACATAACACCACACAATTTGATTGCTATTTGTAGCATACATTTCTCAATTACAACTGGCGAAAAACAGAACGAAAAATCATAATTTGACCGGAGTGAGAGACCGGATGACCGGCCTGGCGCCTACGGGACATTCGAATGTGGTCGGATGTGGTGAAAGCGTGCTAATACGATATGCGCACCCCCCCCCAGACAATGCATTCCCCACCCCCTCCTGTGAGTCATATCGGGATCAAGGCCCTGTCATCCTGTCCCAAGTCCCCTGTACTAGTGCATTCGCAATTTAAATTATTGCGAGTATTCGATTTTGAATAACCTGGTGGAAAATCAAAGAAAATAGGCATACGCGAAGAAAATAAAGCTTTCCAGAATGATTTAATAATCGTCCAGAAATGAGTTTTGGGGGTGTCCTCAATATGAAAGAGAGAAGTGACTGAAGTTTCGATGTGGCTTGCAAGGCAGAGTGATTGAGTGAGTGTGTTGATAGGTACTTTTAGGTTAAAAACAATTACTTTTGCCATGCGACTGTATTGTTTTTATGGCAATCAAGGTATATTTGATACAGTTTGATTAATATAAAACCTTGAAAGGATTTTTTTTAAATTTCTTTCCCGCTGTAACGTGTAGTTAGGTTTAATTTGGTTCGAAAATAAATTTGCTTCTAGACATTCAGGCGTGTAACAAGATTACTGTATGACATATTAATCGCATGTCTGCAAACGAAATGTGTTAACCTAGGAGACAAAGCGTATCTGCTAGGGGAAGCATTATCTCGAGAACCTCTTCCGCTTCCGGTGATACAGGAAGTGCAAGTGCTTGGATAAATGCGAACTGACCGCCACAGCTGCCGATGTCGCCGCTTGGCGCGAACACAGCACCAGGCTTGCCAAATGTCCAACACCAAATATGGAGACCATCTTGCTTTCTTGCTCAACTTCAAACTTTCACATTGAAATGAATTAATTTTACTTTTGAGTTGGATCAAGTTTAGTTTTATGGTAGCTTTTACGTCTGTATAAGTACTAATTAAAAGCTTAATTATCTGGACTTCCTTCTACACCTAAACGATTGTTATGGTTTTACAAAAATACGTATTTTAAAATCTAAAGACAATTCAATAGAGTCGCACAACTTCTTTTTGAAAGTAAAAAAATCTGTTAAATTTGAAATATGATCCATTTGAAAGAGTCTTGAAAATATTACAAATTAATCACTTTCCAAACAAGTTGTTGGCAAGCTTGTCACGATTCTGACAAGTGCAAAGCTCTTGGGTTCTGAGGGAAACCTTCCAAGCGATTAGCTCGACCCGCGCACATTACGCAAATGCTAGGTGAAGGTAGGCCTAACGACAAAGCGCATTTGTGTTATGTGTAGGAGCGTCGGAGAGTGGGACTGACTGATCTAGATTAGAATCTGAAATCAAACCTGATAATGTGTTGTTCCCATTAAAGTCGGGTGACAAATTATTATTTAGAACTCAGAAAGGCAGAAATGCTCATAGTGTTGTATGATATCATATTCTCTAATATGAGTAAGGTTTGCTTGGTTTTTTGGTTGGTTGCTTGCAACTTTGGTCAAAAACAGCTCCATCGATTTCCTTAAAATGTTGGAAATGACTTGTGGGTTTAAAATAAGTCATAGACAGGTCTCATCCCCAGGAAAAATCGAATAATTAAAAAAACGAATATATAAAGTTTAGCAATTAACATTGATCCAGTTGGAGGCTTATGGAGTTTAAGATCCAAACAAAAGAATCATAACAGCGTTGTATAATCAATGAGTGAACTGTCAAAGTAATACTATTATAGTTTATTAACATGCGGTTTCATTAGAACAGTGACCAAAACCATTGAATGAGGATTAAATATAGAGTGGTCACATCCAAAATGAATCAATGGGACACTGAGCAATAAAAACAACTGGATAGACCTTAAACATGCAGAAAATAATGAGCTAAGCAAATCTGCTCGTCAGTAGGGGGACGTGGTGAAAAAATACTCCAAGCCATTTAAACAAACTGACTGACCTTCCTGAGCAAAGTTCGGTACCCCAGATACTTCTATACAATATCGTATAATCTTTTAAATTGGTATTTTCTTCAGCAGTATTGTACATTATTCTTTATGTACAGTTCTGAGGTTTTGTTTGACTAAAGTCGAGATATTATTAATTTGTGTCTGCGACCAAAGTAAGAACAAGTCTTCTGTACAATACTAAGGTCGTTGTAACATAGAGCTTAAAGTCACTGCGTTATATCAGGTTTCTTGAAGGGAAATGTATCCACTGTCTCGGTATATCTGTTACATTCGGCTGGGCGTGTAGCGCTCTTGAAATTTTGATGAAAGATTACATGCGATGTTTTTTGTTGCAATAATCTATTTTCAGTGAACATTTATCGCGGTAACACAATATTTTTAATTCACCATTTACTACGGAACAAAACAATGGAAAATTCTGAGATACATTTAATGTTCGGTATAGTTGGCCAAATGAGAGCATGCTACTTCCCTCTTGAATGAAGGGTACAGTATTTTTAAAGTGTAGGATCCAAGCAAGCCTGCCACCGTTTATTTTACTTGGGCCCTCCCACCAACGTTGCCACAGACCGGTTAACTCATTGAGAGTTGCACAACTTGTCAGTTTTGGTCGTGTGCGGGAATCGAACCCACGAACATCGTATCGCCACCTGGCCAAGGTGTTTCCACGACGTAGCCAACTCAGCTAACACGACCAAAGGCCTGGCGGCGATATTAAGGGTTTTCAGTCAGTCCGCGCCCCTAGCGGATAGAACCGTAGACGCCCGCGGTCATTAGTTACATATTTTGCTACTAGAGTGCAGCACCAATCAATTCCCGTTATAGGCTACTACAAATAGAATAAAATTACTACCTCAATGGGTTAAATAGTAAAAAATTACTAGTGTTTTTAATGAGCAAAATTTTGGAACCATAAATAGTTCGCCCATAAATAAAACAAATATCTTATCTATCTATAACAGGCAAAGCCCTGGCTGACTCACTGACTGACTGACTGACTCACTCACTCACTCACTCATCACTAATTGTCCACCTTCCCATGTAGGTAGAGAGCTGAAATTTTTTACACTGATTCTTTAGGCATAAAATAGGACAACTAAATGGTTTTCATCCTGATCTGACCTTAGGGCTCCGCCAGAGACCCCGTTTTAGCGAATTTCTCCTATAGGGAAGAAGCTATTACCGTAGTCGGCATGGTATGGTCCCCAGACCCCAAAAACACCATTCGTTCGAAACTGTATATATATATATATATATGTATATATATATATACATACATACAGTTTCGAACTAATGGTGACTACGTATATATATATATATATATATACATATATGTGTGTCCGTGAGCACGATAACTCTCGTAAAAATGATCCAATTTTGATAAAACTTGGTATAAACGTGTAAAGCAACATTTATGACTTAAAGTTCGAAAACTAGCCAGATCGCTCTATCCGAAGGGGTATTTTGGGGGGGTTTTGTACCCCAAAAATGGGTTTTTTGAATATTTTACATATAATTTTTGAAATAGTCAAATTTTAGTTTTCACCATTGGATTCAGCTTACAAAACACACAATTTGGTATTTTGATCATTCCTCTACGTCAATTGGTTACCGAGATATTGAAAGTGCTAAACACAGTACGTTGTCCAATGTTATTCTTATGGAGAATAAGCAAAATTGTATATCTCGCTTATTTATCACCTTATCCTGATGAAACTTGGTATATTGCTTCATATCGTTGTGGTCTGTTGATATGTGCACTAAAAAAATTTTTTGGCCGATAGTTCCCGTAACAGCAAACTGCATACTCAGCCCCATGTTATTCTTATGGAGAATAAGTAAGTGTTATCTCCCTTAATTATGAACATAAATTAATAAAATTTGGTATGTGGCTTTACCTCATTGAGTTATATTGATATTTGTATAAAACACCATTTTTTGTGTTCCTTGCTTCAGCAACCCTGCATGCTCTGCCGCCATATTATTCTTATGGAGAATAATTAAAGTGTCATAAATCATTTATTTATGAATGTATATTGATGAAACTTGATCTGGTCTTTATGTGGTATTAAGGTACATATATATGCATTGGAAATTCGTTGAGGACGCAGGCTTGCTGCTGCGGGGGTGTTTATAAAACATTTGCAAGGCGAAGCCTGCGGGAACAGCTAGTATTAAATATTTTTGAAGTATACTGAACGATTATTATTTTTAATACCGAAATGTCGCTCCCTGAAATCGTGACACATTTTTTTGCTCTTTAATTAGCTCTTTACTTAACGATATCGCATAATAATCTGAGGAGGAACGGGCTTTGAAATTTAAGATTGTCTTTATGGAGGAAGCGGGTAGAACACCAAATTATCCTATACTAAAATATGAGCAAGGTTTGCTTGCTTGCTTGCGACACGGATCTAAATAAACGGTATCAGGAAACTGACACATACTTTCTCCCTTTTAGCCAAACTTTAATAAAAAAAGATTTTTTATTTACTAAATATAAAATATGAAGTACAGATAAATGAACTGAAAATTGTCTAAAATAGTTGTTTTCAGAAATATTCACCAAAATCCCTTTTTAGGAGCACTATAGAGTCCGTTGCTACACAAAGAGATTTTGAGAGGGGAAATGCCCCCTTGTCCCCCCAGGGTTAAATGGCAACATATTTCGAACATCCTCTATTGGTCAATGCTAACTTGACCTGCATATCAATTTTTAATGAAATTTATCAGTAAATAAGAGAGAAATAGTAATTTATGTATTCCCCATAAGAATAACATTGGACAACGTACTGCGTTTACCGCTAAATGAAAATTTCAATTTTCTCCGCAACTAGCGATCGTAGAATAGTAATTCAAAATACTAATTTATTTATTTTTTTGAGCTCTTTTCAATGGTGAATAGTAATCTTTTGCAGCACTTATGATTTTTTATGAAAAATCCAAAAAAACTGAATTTTGGATGTTTTAAGTCCTGTAACTTCTGAACCCGATTTTTTCCAGAAATGCGGGTGGTGTCATTTTGTTGGAAACCTAAAGCTCTACAAACCACTAAAGTTTAATCAAAATCGTTAGAGCCGTTTTTGAGAAATTTGGATTTTACATGTTTTTTGGCGATTTTTGGGGGACAATTACCCTTAAAAATCAAAAATTGAAAAAAATGAAAGAAACGCCTGGAGATAACGTGGATTAGTACCTACATACCAAATTTCATCAAAATCGGTCCATTGGTTAGGGCTCTAGCTCTGTACACATCCACACAGACACACACACACACACACACACACACACACACACACACACACACACACACACACACACACAGACAGACATCACGTAAAAACCACTTTTTTGGGTTCAGGGAGCACCAAAACGAATATTTCCACTAACAACTCAAATTCAAAAATTTTGACGAAAAAAATACTTTCTCCATATACTATGTATAAGGGGAGAAAGTAAAAACGGCTCCAACGATTTCCTTCAAATGTTCAAAATAACTAATTTCTGGGATAAAAAGAAGTTCTAGACAGGCCTCATCCCCAGGAAAAATCAAATAATGTAAAAAAAAACTAAAATTAAAAGTTTAAAAAATTAACATTGGGCTTATGGAGTTTCAAATCAAAACATAAGAATTGTAACAGCTGTTCATAATCAACCAGGGAACTGTCAAAGTAATACTGTACTCATGTTGTTTATGATTATTAACATGTGGTTTCCTGAGAGAAGAGATTAACAGATTTGAGTGAAGATTTCATATATAGAGTAATAAATTAAATCAAAGGGACATTGAGCTATAAATAACAACCGGAGGGACCTAAAAAATGTAGAAAAGAGGCAAATGAGTTATACAAATCTGATTATCAGTGGGGGAAGAGGTGAAATATTACTCCGAGTTATCTAAACTGACTGTTTGGCCTTCCACCGAGCAAAGCTCGGCCCCAGGTACTATTTCTTTATGGATCCCATCACTCTTATACTTATTTTCTTCTGTCAATCTTTTACACTTTAGAAAGAGCTGGACGACACTCGCGGGTTAACATTAAAATGCGCCTGTGAATAACTAGCTGTCGAGTTGAATTGGTAATGATACAGAGTCGGTTGAGCAGCAGCCAATGTCTGTGGTGACAATGATCATAAGTAGGCAGCCCGCATACTGAACAGTTGACTTCGTGGGCTTCAACGCCTTGTAGGCTACAGCTACAACGTCTGCACCTGCCGCATTACTGCCAACTCCAAGAGTATGCCTTTGAAGGTGATTAAGAAGAATGCATTTGGTATAATGCTCCCGTCACAGCAAACCTGATGCGAATTTCCATTCCGGACATTACATATATATGAATCTCACTACTACACGAAACCACTTACCAAGCTTAATACACATTCATTCATAAATAAGCAATTTATAACATTTGATATATTCTGCATAGGAATGGCTGAGTACACAGGTTTGCTGTAACTAAGAAGAAAAATGTTGTTTTTCCAATTTTTATAAATAAAACAGTTCTTGTCTGTGTGTGGATCGCGGTACGTCTAAACTACAAGGAGTTAAGGCATGAAATTTTCAGGGTAGGTTCTTTTAGGTTACAGCTGTTGTACCTGGCTCAGTTTCCTCTAAATCCTCTAGGGCTACTCCCCGTGGGACATCCAAAATTCCAATGTTAATCAAATGAGACCATACGGTTAAAGTTTTCTGCTATTTATTTAAAGTTATTCAAATAAACAGCTAACATTAGTAATTTACTTTTTTAACTACATTTTATACACGGGTAAAACCGGTATAGTCAGCTAGTTATCAATATAACTCAACTCAACCCAGGTGAAGCTACGTAACAAGTTTTATTAATTTATGTTCGTAATTAAGGGAGACATAACATTTGTCTTATTCTCCATAAAAACAACAACAGGGCTGAGTACGCAGGTTTGCTGCTACGGGGACCATCGATAACAACATTGTTTTTTGATTGCGCAAATATTAATAGAAAACAACTATACAGCGGGACTACATATTCATTAATAAATAATAGATACCGCCGATAAGTCAAATTTAATGTAACTTAAGAATGATTTTGGAAAATATACTGTGTTTAGCACTTTTAATATCTCTTCAACGGTTGGATGTAGAACAATAATTAAACACCGACAAATATAAACGCTTTAGAAAATTGTTTTGGTTATTTGCTCAATTTGATGAGATCTGCCATTGAGTATACACTTCAATGGTCTTACCATATTGAGCACTTAAGCCATACTCTCGCGCCGCACACTCTGTATTACAATTTACTATGTTAGGTTTAAGTAAACTTGGCTTTTCACTTATGGTGAGTTATACTTTGCGCGGAAAGTTGCACCAATTTTATTTTGTATATCCTTACTAATATATAAAAATGGGATGGTGTGTGTCTGTCTGTCTGTCTGTCTGTCTGTCTGTCTGTCTGCTTTTTGTTCCTCAATCACTCAAAAACTACTGAACCGATTGGCATGAAAGTTTTCAGGAATTTTCCTTATGTTTAAAATAAACATAGGCATATTTTCGGTTTGAAAATCCTATAAGGCTTTGCCCCACGGAAGTTCAAAGTTCCCATGAATTCCTTTTGGGCATTCTTTTTTAGCGAATTTTTATTATGGTAGTCGGCATGGTAAGACCTAGGCCCGGGACTGTGATAAATTTTCGATTTGAGGTCCCCAGATGCCAAAAACACCATTCGTTATATATATGTGTGTGTGTGTGTGTGTGTGTGTGCGCGCGCGCGCGTGAGCACGATAACTCTTGTAAAAATAATCCGATTTTGACGAAATGTTATTCTTAAGGAAAATAATAAAATGTCATAAATCGTTTATTTATGAATGTATATTGATGACACTTGGTATGTGGCTTTAAGTGGTATTAAGATACTTATATGTGCATTGGAAATTCGCTGAGTACGCAGGTTTGCTGCTACGGGGGTGAAGTTTGAGCTGATGAAAATACAAACAGTTGATCTTGATTCGTAGTAGTTCCACGGGCTAACCACCGAATGCAGCACACATAACTGTTGTATCCCCGGGTGAAACCGGGTACGAAGGCAGCTAGTTGTGAATAAAGCAATACAATTATTTATTAACAAAGGAGCGAGATGGTAAACCTTTTTACCCTACCTTGTCCAGTTTATTAGTGAATATCCTTTGGAAAGTGAACTATTAGCATGACCCGCACGGTGAAACTTAAGCCCGGGACCACCATAGAAGTTCCTAACGTGACCCCCTGAACAAGTTTTGGGGGGTCGTTCAAAATTTTATATATATATATATATAGACATATATATATATATATATATATATATATATATATATGTGTGTGTGTGTGTGTGTGTGTGTGTGTGTGTGTGTGTTTGCACTCTAGCGGTCGCATTTTTTGTCCGATTTACTTCAAATTTGGAAGGGATGTACCTTTCTGTAATCAGTTGGACAAGTTCGTTGGGCAAAACAATCGGACAACTCCAAACCCCTTTTTTGGAGATTAATCTTTCAAATTTCGAGTTTTTGGGCCCAAAAAGGGTCAGAAAAGCCCCAGATGTAAAATTAATGTATGTGAAAAGATGGGAATTAGTGAGGCGAAAGTTGTAAGCCCTCTCTCGTCATTCTATCATAAATGTTTACCGAGTTATTAAAGAAAATGTGTTTCGACTAAACACAGTACGTTGTCTTATGGGGGTTTTACACTAGAAAAGCCTGTTATTCCTTTGTTAGAGTACTTTTATCATCCCCAGCAACTCACGCCTACTTTCAAGCCTGTCTGGATCTTCTCCTAACATTATAATGCGCAAAATGTTATTCGCAGCTTTGCAGGTAAATGAAACCAGGAGCATCAGAACAGCCAAAAAATCAATGTTTTCAGATTTCAATAAAAATTGGAATACACGGATGTTTTTACACTAATTTTGAGTTTTAAAAGTTGTTATGTGGAAATTCACTTCCCTCACGTCAGCGTGCTGCGTGCGAACTCGTTTCTTTTTATACTACAACACGTAAACTGTTCCTCCTCTCCTTACTTTAGTTCGTTTCATATATACACCTCGAAGATTTCGTCGACAATTCATATTTCACACGCTCTGTTTTACTTTCGGACCGTGGGATATGAAAAGCTAGAGCCGATGGTAAACTCAGTAATTTGAACCAGCAGTGACTGAAGGTTCGTCGTACAGTGACCACTGACCAGTGGTTCGTCATCGCATTGCCTCATTGCTGACTGCTGACACGGCGCGGCGGCCAGTCGATATTGAGACACATTCCGCCTATTCCAGTATAATGAGCTGCGATTCAGTCCGAGGAAAGAAAACAACTTGGAATTTAACAGCGAAATGAAACGAAAACAAATTCCGGTATTCATTCCTATGCGGTTTGTTGATGTTCTAGAATTGGGATAAAATAATATTTTTGACCCGTCTCTTTGAGCTTGAAACCAGCAGAAATAGTTGATTTAATGCGATAAATAAACGTATGATTATCGCATTTTTGAGAATCTGAATTTGACGAAACTGATTATGGAGTTTTGAGTTTCTGAATTGATGTAAAGCACTTTTATTTAGGAACATTATAATTCCCTATACAATTTTAGCTAGTAGACCTAACTTAAAAAATCACGAAAAAATCTAGTACAGTTTTAAATACAGTGTTAACACAACCTCTACCATGAACACCTTTTAGCGAATTTCCCCTATAGGAAAGAAGCTATTACCGTAGGTCTCATGGTAAGACTTAAGCCCGAGACCATGATAACTTTTCGTTTTGAGGTCCTCAGATGCCAAAAACACCATTCGTTCAAATTTGTATATATGTTTATATATATATATATATATGTGTGTGTGTGTGTGTGTGTGTGTGTGTGTGTGTGTGTGTGTGTGTGTGTGTGTCCGTAAGCACGATAACTCTCGTAAAAAAGGTCCGATCTTAATAAAATTTGGTACAAATATGTAAAGTACCATTTATTTGAACGAGTTCGAAAACCAGATAAATTGCACCATCCGAAGGGGGGTTTTGTACCCCAAAAATGTTTTTTTGGAGTTTCCACATGTAATTATCATTTAAATTAAATTTTAATTGATACCATTGAATTCAGCTTAAAAAAACAATTTGGTATTTTTATCATTGCTCTACGTCAATTGGTTACTGAGATATTGAAAGTGCTAAACACAGTACGTTGTCCAATGTTATTCTTATGGAGAAAAAGAAAAATTGTATATCTCGGTTATTTATGAACATAAACTGACGGAACTTGGTATATCGCTTCATTTGGTTGTGGTTTGTTGTTGTTTGAACAAAAAACTAATTTTTTGCCTATGGTTCCCGTAGCAGCAAACCTAGGTACTCGGTCCCCATGTTATTCTTATGGAGAGTAATAAAGATGTTATATATCGCTTATTTATGAATGTATATGGATGAAACTTGGTATGTGACTTCACTTAGATGAGTTCTATTGATATTTGCATAAAAACCCATTATTTTGAGATTATTTTAAGATTTTATAAATCCTTCACAACTTGCGGT
Organism: Allygus modestus; assembly: GCA_963675035.1. NCBI lineage: Eukaryota > Metazoa > Arthropoda > Insecta > Hemiptera > Cicadellidae > Allygus > Allygus modestus. The sequence goes on from OY776116.1 coordinate 140,129,136, forward strand.
GACTTTGTACTAATAGATACAACATTTACTTATCTATCAAATTTGTCTTTTAATTTTGTATATATTTTAAACATGCTGTACTTAATTATTAATTAATTATTATTTATTATTTATTATTAATTAAGTTCCTTTCTATCACTGCAGCATGTTACTTTGATTACACGTATTTCAGTATATGCACCCTTCAGTGATGGCAAATGTACGCAATACTTTCTTTACTAACTCATCATAACCAACAATAAATTATAAACGAGTTCTCACGCAGCACGCTGACGTGAGGGAAGTGATAGCATACCTCACAACATACAACGAGTTCGCACGCAGCACGCTGACGTGAGGGAAGTGAATTTCCACATAAAAAACTATAAAAACTCAAAATCAGTTAAAACATACAATTATTCCAATTTTTATTCAAATCTGAAAATATTGATTTTTTGGCTGTTTTGATGCTCCTGGTTATATTTACCTGCAATGCTGGGAATACAATTTTGTGCATTATAAGGTCAGGAGAAGGTCCAGTCAGGCTTTAAAGTAGGCGTGAGGTTGCTGGAGATGTTAAAAGTACACCAACAAATGAATAACAGGCTTTTCTAGTGTAAAACCCCCATAAGACAACGTACTGCGTTTGGTCAATACACATTTTCTTTAATAACTCGGTAAATATTTATGCTAGAATGACGAGAGAGGGCTTAAAACTTTCGTCTAACTAATTCACATCTTTTTCCACGCATTAATTTTGCATCCGGGGTTTTTCTGACCCTTTTTGGGCCCAAAAACTCGAAATTTGAAAGATTAATCCCCAAAAAAATGGGTTTAGAGTTTTCCGATTGTTTTGCCCAACGAACTTGTCCAACAGATTATAGAAAGGAACGTCCCTACCAAATTTGAAGTAAATCGGACAAAAACGCGACCGCTAGAGTGCATACACATATATGTCTATATATATATATATATATATATATATATATATAAAATTTTGAACGACACCCCAAAACGTGTTCAGGGGGTCACGTTAGGAACTTCTATGGTGGTCCCGGGCTTAAGTTTCACCGTGCGGGTCATGCTAATAGTTCACTTTCCAAAGGAAATTCACTAACAAAGAATATACCCTTAATTTTGAAAAATATTCAAGGCTACACGGAGCTTAAATGTATCGATTATCGTATAACCTTTAATGACGATGAGACGAGACCCCATCCGTTCTGGAGTCTCCCCCACGGGGCGGCATTGTGAACAGTCGCAACAACAACTGTAATCGTAGCTAGATCGATCAGATTATAAAACCGCCCCTCGCACGAGGGGTTGCTCAGGGGTCGCTAGTGGGGCTGTTATTTTTCCTAAATTATGAAAACTGCTACAACTACAACCCAGTCATTCACTTAGCTAACCGTTTATTCATGTAGACGATTCTGAAAATAGTTCAGCTTATTAGTGAATTTCCTTTGGAAAGTGAACTATTAGCATGACCCGCACGGTGAAACTTAAGCCCGGGACCACCATAGAAGTTCCTAACGTGACCCCCTGAACACGTTTTGGGGGGTCGTTCAAAATTTTATATATATGTATATAAATATAAATATATATATATATATATATATATATATATATATATATATATATATATATATATATATATATATGTTTATGCACTCTAGCGGTCGCATTTTTTGTCCGATTTACTTCAAATTTGGTAGGGACGTTCCTTTCTATAATCTGTTGGACAAGTTCGTTGGGCAAAACAATCGGAAAACTCTAAACCCATTTATTGGGGATTAATCTTTCAAAAGTTCGAGTTTTTGGGCCCAAAAAGGATCAGAAAAGCCCCAGATGTAAAATTAATGCATGTAAAAAGATGTGAATTAGAGAGGGGAAAGTTTTAAGCCCTCTCTCGTCATTCTAGCATAAATATTTACCGAGTTATTAAAGAAAATGTGTATCAGCTAAACACAGTACGTTGTCTTATGGGGGTTTTACACTAGAAAAGCCTGTTATTTCTTTGTTAAAGTACTTTTATTATCCCCAGCAACCTCACGCCTACTTTCAAGCCTGTCTGGACCTTCTCCTAACCTTATAATGCGCAAAATTGTATTCCCAGCTTTGCAAGTAAATGAAACCAGGAGTATCAGAACAGCCAAAAAATCAATGTTTACAGATTTCAATAAAAATTGGACAAATGTAGACCTCGTGCGGATCTTCGTGAAGCCTGGGTGTTATTGGTTAAAGTGGTTTAAACCGGTTTTTTAGGGTGGGGGTGAGTGATTGTCATCTGTTCTTAGTCTGTTGACTAAAAATCGCTTGTGAGAATCATCTGTTACGTGCCAAACCAAAAACATTGCAACTACTAAGTGATTGTTGTGCAAAAATCTTAGGTTATGATTGTTCCACACATCTTCCGAACACGCCTGAACATTCGGCAGAACATCCTCCCGAACGTTCACTGAACATTCGGTCCCGTGTACTTGCTACCAGTACACTATGGCCCAACAAAGGCGAACTAAGGCGAGCGAGATAGTGTACTCAGAGTGCTCGTGTATGTTCGGAATATTTCGCCTCGCCATGATTCGTGTTCACCGTGCTCTGTTTTTTGTCGGCTTTTTGGCACGAATCAAAAGAGACGAACGGAAAAGAATGGGCGAGCATGGTATTCGGTGAGCGTGTACTTGGTTAGTTCACTGTGCACATTCGGTTGATTTGGTGCAAGACTCGTTGTCGCGACTCGTTCCGAACATTCGGCGGGACATTCAAGTGAATCATTTGGCGATAGTGTACTGGTACCAAAACGTTTGTGCAGCTCCCACATTTCTCGCGACTACTCCGAACATTCGGGGTTCGGCCAAATGTTCGTGCGTATTCGCGAGAAGTGTGGGGCAGCCTCTATTGGCCTAACACAAATCAACTTTTTTGAGAGAAAAAACAGCTGATCGTACAAGTACAACATTCCAAATACTAGCCAAATGTATTCTGAAGGAATAGTATTATGACACATGGTATTGTGAACTTCTCCTCCAACGCTGATCCCCCCCACTCTTCTGCTAGCACCCCCTACTCAGGCTTCACAAAGATCCGCACGAGGGTTTTTACACTGATTTTGAGTTTTAAAAGTTTTTATGTGGAAATTCACTTCCCTCACGTCAGCGTGCTGCGTGCGAACTCGTTTGTCTTTGCGCTTGCCTTAGCTATACTTGCTTCCAACGCTTAATTGATCTTGTGGTTATCTAGGGTGAAAAATGAAGACTCACTGGAGTGGATTTTGTAGACAAAATTTGGTCAGAGAGGGGTAGAATTGGTTAATGTGGAAATGGAGTGTTTTGTATATGGGGTTGTTTATAAAAGTGGCAGCGAACTTAATTCATCTAGAGTTACAGTTCTCATGGGGTGAAAAAGTGAAGCCTTATGGAGGATATTTTTGTAAACGAACCACAGAGAAAAATGCTTTCCAGCAAACATATGATCAAACATATGTTTAACATTTTCTAATACCAAAACTAGGATCCAAGACGGTTCTGCACTCCTCTGGCAATCACGACATCGCTTATGGTAAATTAAAACACACAAGGACTCCAGTCATGGGCTTCTACAAACTTCTTCCATAAGGCCAACTTTAACTTCAAAGCTCGTCCCCCCTCTACGGATTATCCGAAATTTTTGATTTAAGGTTCATTTTAAAGAAAACCCTATAGCGATTTCAGTGAGCAGATTCAAAGCTACAAAATTTCACCAAAAGATAATCGTAACTATTGAATATTTTTAAATTGAATTGAAAGATTTTGACTTTTGATGTCAACATTTTGCTCAATGAAATCGTTAGGTTCTTATTAGTGAATTTCCTTTGGAAAGTGAACTATTAGCATGACCCGCACGGTGAAATTTAAGCCCGGGACCACCATAGAAGTTCCTAAGTGACCCCCTGAATACGTTTTGAGGGGTCGTTCAAAATTATATATATATATATATATAGGTGTGTGTGTGTGTGTGTGTGTGTATGAACTCTAGTGGTCGTATTTTTTGTCCTATTTACTTAAAATTTGGTAGGGACGTTCCTTTCTGTAATCAGTTGGACAAGTTCGTTGGGCAAAACAATCGGAAAACTCTAAACCCTTTTTATGGGGATTAATTTTTCAAATTTCGAGTTTTTGGGCCCAAAAAGGGCCAGAAAAGCCCCGGGTGTAAAATTAATGCACGTAAAAGATGGAAATTAGTGAGGCGAAAGGTTTAAGCTCTCTCTCGTCATTCTAGCGTAAATATTTACCGAGTTATTAATGAAAATGTGTATCAGCTAAACACAGTACGTTGTCTTATGGGGGTTTTACACTAGAAAAGCCTGTTATTCCTTTGTTAGAGTACTTTTATCATCCCCAGCAACTCACGCCTACTTTCAAGCCTGCCTGGACCTTCTCCTAACATTATAATGCGCAAAATTGTATTCCCAGCTTTGCAGGTAAATGAAACCAGGAGCAGAACGGTAAAAAAAGTCAGTGTTTTCAGATTTCAATAAAAATTGGAATACATGTATTTTTTACACAGATTTTGAGTTTTATAAGTTTTTACGTGTAAATTCACTTCCCTCACGTCAGCGTGCTGCGTGCGAACTCGTAGGAATTCTGCTGGAAATTTAAAAGGAGGCATGATTAATGATCTGTCTCGAAGTCTCGAATAATATTACTATTTAAAAACACGATCTCTATTCAATTTAGTAAATTGAAATGAGCTACCATAAACTTTAACCGAACATAACTTCAACCGAACAAAAAAAATCAATGTTTTCAGATTTCAATAAAAATTGGAATACATGAATGTTTTTACACATATTTTGAGTTTTAAACGACTTTTTGTGGAAATTCACTTCCCCCACGTCAGCGTGCTGCGTGCGAACTCGTATTCTTTTTAAGATGAGCCATAGATAAACGGCCGTTGAAAGCTAACATTTTACGCTGGGAGCAGGTAGAAACGCCAAAGATTCGCAACCTGAGACCCTCTTAAAGTTATCCTTCAATTGAGGATGAGGTGAATGAACAAAATGGAAGCCACTCGGCGTGAAGCCTGCCTAATTAGCAATACTAACGACTGCCTTATAAACTGACAATTAGAACTGGTCTACGGAGCACGGCGCCCCGGCCCTCATTTATATAACAGGATTAAAGGAAATTCTGAGATCTGTGAATCAACGTTTACAGCCATTTCTGGAAGTATAATTCGCCTGCGCGTGCCGGTTGTGATTGCAGAGTTTAATTGGAACTTTGGCCTTCGAGGATGGAAGAGGATTGGAAATTACGAATATAGCGTTGCTGAATTTTGCATCGAATGTTATTTTGATCTTTGGTCATAAAATGTGTGATCAGTAGGATGAATGGCTGAATTTTCATATAAAAACTAAGGGGCGAGTTGGGGCTTGATTTTGGGGATAGAAGATCGTTGTGCAATGGGCTCGACATGTTATTTATAAGATGACGAGTATTATTCGTCGTACAACAATCAAGAGCGAAGTAAAAATAAGTAAAGGGGAGAAGCGTCTCGTTTACATTAAGGGGGGGATGCGGGAGAAAGAGGGACTTCTTGATAATCTAGATCCTTATGAAATGGCAAACAATTAGGCCTATAAACGAGTTTGCACGCAGAACGCTGACGTGAGGAAAGTGAATTTCCACATAACAAACTTTAAAAACTCAAATTAGTTTAAAAACATACGTTTATTCCAATTTTTATTGAAATCTGAAACCATTGATTTGTTGGCTGTTCTGGTGCTCTTGGTTCTTTTACCTGCAATGCTGGGAATACAATTTTGCGCATTATAAGGTTAGGATAAGGTCCAGTCAGGCTTGAAAGTAGGCGTGAGGTTGCTGGGTATGATAAAAGTACACCAACAGATGAAAAACAGGTTTTTCTAATGTAAATCCCCCATAAGACAACGTACTGTGTTTGGTCGAGAAACATTTTCTTTAATAACTCGGTAAATATTTATGCTAGAATGACGAGAGACGGCTTAACGGTTTCGCCTCACTAATTTCCATCTTTATAAATGCATTAATTTTATATCAGCGGCTTTTCTGACCCATTTTGGGCCCAAAAACTCGAAATTTGAAAGATTAATCCCCAAAAAAGGGGTTTAGAGTTTTGCGACTGTTTTGCCCAACGAACTTGTCCAACTGATTATAGAAAGGAACGTCCCTACCAAATATGAAGTAAATCGGACAAAAAATACGACCGCTAGAGTGCAAACATATATATATATATATGTAAATTTTTTTATATATATATATGTGTAAAATTTTGAACGACCCCCGAAAACGAGTTCAGGGTGTTACGTTAGGAACTTCTATGGTGGTCCCGGGCTTACGTTTCACCGTGCGGGTCATGGTAACAGTTCACTTTCCATAGGAAATTCACTAAAAACAAACAAAAATATAATAAATTACAAAGAGATAGTTAAGTTGTAGCATTGATTTTGAATTCAAAATCAATGGTTGTAGTAAATACAAAAATCAGCATGCTCTTCAATACCGACTCTTCTCCGACCAAAGACGTCTTCTGTTATGTACTGTAAAAGGGTCCTGAAATTGTAATTAAAGGGTCTTGTAGCCTCACAAACAATTCCCTTCTTAAAGATTTCCCAACAAAAAACTCTTCACAGTATGAGGAACTTGAAATATTTTTGACCCAGCATATGTTGGTTTATCCTTATAATATTTCGTATTTGAGCAGGCAGGTTGAAATTTGTCGCATTCCTCGTGTAATATTTATGACCATTTTGATTCTGAGTAAGCCTACTACAAATGACAGAGGAGAATAATATTATAAATGAAATAAGGATGGAAAGGTCGTTTCCAACATGAGTAATTTGAAATACCAAGATTTCGAAGGAAACGTGACTCACTGACAGATGGCTACGACCTCGGTGAAATTAATTTATGTAAAAAAAACATACAACTTAATTTAAATATGTGTCTGACTTTCATTGATTTACACTCTAAAAATAGTTTTAAAAAGCTAAGAATCTAAATGGTTTCTATTTCCATTTTGTTGAAGTTGGGTGTAACAATTTGTTGTTTTCTTACATTTTAGTTTTAAATTAAATACATTTCTTATTATAAACATCAATTTTACTCTTCAATAAGGAGCCGAAATATTGGTTTTAAACTAATTTTAAATCAATTTTACTGTCTATTCACCGAAAAGTTCAGAAAAGCCTTGAGTAACGCTTCTAACAAATTACATACCTTCATTAGGTTTTTTTTAACAAATTTAAATATTGCAGAACTTGGTTGGTTGAGAGTTGTTTTACAGCTAAGAACTCTCGGCGGGAGTTTATTACATTATATTCACGTTTCAAAGAGAAAGCGCTAAAAAACTCCAAGCGGGGTTTCGTCCACCTGGAATCGTAACTTAGCAGAAATCTTTAAAACAAATTAAAAACAGCAAAATTTGACATTTTTAGCGGTTTATTTTCTATAAATACAACCCTAGAATTTGTTAAATACAAGCAATATAAATATCCAGTGGCGTTTAGGGTTGCCATTGCAGTTGTTTACATTCACCACAGGTAAATGGAGTAGAGGTAAGAGGGTTGAAATCCCCCTCAAAATCTGTAATCCCTAAATTGAAAACAACCACTCTACCCGACCGTCGCCGTCGTAATGTTGATCCCAACTAAGACCCTTCATTGTATTTGACAGTGTGGCTCCTCCATACGGTCGCGCAACAATTCGCGTTTCCACCTGCATCTCACGTCTCCCATAAGGCCAATGTTAACTTTCAAAGTTGTCCCTCCCCAAAGGATTATACAAAATCGTTGTGTTTTATTAATTTTAAAGATCAAAAACATACCTAGGGATTTAAATGGACAGAATTTCGATGTTACAAATTTTTAACCCAAAAATAATCGTAAATATTAAATACTTTGGAATGTTATTAAACGATTATTATTTGTGAATTTCCTTTGGAAAGTGAACTATTAGCATGACCCGCACGGTGAAACTTAAGCCCGGGACCACCATAGAAGTTCCTAACGTTTTGGGGGGTCCCAAAACCCCTGAACACATTTTGGGAGGGTCGTTCAAAATTTTATATATATATATATAAATATATATAAATAAATAAATATATATATATATATAAATATAAATAAATAAATAAATAAATATATATATATAAATATAAATAAATAAATAAATAAATATATATATTTATATATATATATATATATGTGAGTTTGCACTCAAGCGGTCGCATTTTTTGTCCGATTTACTTCAATTTGGTAGGGTTGTTCCTTTCTGTAATCAGTTGGACAAGTTCGTTGGGCAAAACAATCGGAAAACTCTAAACCCTTTTTTTGGGGATTGATCTTTCAAATTTCGAGTTTTTGGGCCCAAAAGGGGTCAGAAAAGCCCCGGATGTAAAATTAATGGATGTAAAAAGATGGGAATTAGTGAGGCGAAAGTATTAAGCCCTCTCTCGTCATTCTAGCATAAATATTTACCGAGTTATTAAAGAAAATGTGTTTAGACTAAACACAGTAAGTTGTCTTATTGGGGTTTTGCACTAGAAAAGCCTGTTATTCCTTCGATAAAATAGTTTTATCATCCCCAGCAACCTCACGCCTACTTTCGAGCTGACTGGACCTTCTCCTAACATTATAATGCGCAAAATTGTATTCCCAGCTTTGCAGGTAAATGAAACCAGGAGCATCAGAACAGCCAAAAAATCAAAGATTTCTGATTTCAATAAAAATTGGAATTCATGTATGTTTTTACACTGATTTTGAGTTTTAAAAGATTTAATGGGGAAATTCACTTCCCTCACGTCAGCGTGCTGCGTGCGAACTCGTTGTATGTTGTGAGGTATGCTATCACTTCCCTCACGTCAGCGTGCTGCGTGCGAACTCGTTGTATGTTGTGAGGTATGCTATCACTTCCCTCACGTCAGCGTGCTGCGTGCGAACTCGTTGTATGTTGTGAGGTATGCTATCACTTCCCTCACGTCAGCGTGCTGCGTGCGAACTCGTTGTATGTTGTGAGGTATGCTATCACTTCCCTCACGTCAGCGTGCTGCGTGCGAACTCGTTGTATGTTGTGAGGTATGCTATCACTTCCCTCACGTCAGCGTGCTGCGTGCGAACTCGTTTGTGATATAAACATGTTTCTCTCTGAAATCGTTAGGCATTTTTAGCTCTTTAAAATGAGTCAAACATAACCGATTTCGGATAATCCGTTGAGGTGGGCCGGCCTTTGAGACCTTAAGGGGAAAGCGGGTAGAAACTCCAAATGTTTCGTGACTGGAGCCCCCTCCCATCGCACATTTTCATCCCCCAACCCCTCGTTGGCACCGCAGGTCCCAGCTGAGACGCAGATGTTTCGGTGCCACAGATGTGACCCTTGACGTCACGGCCTTGTAACAGTTACGACTACAGTGCGGCGGCTTCTTGAGATTTCACGGTGAAAGTCCTGCATTTGCGACGCCAGCCGAGCTGCGGCCTCCGCAAGCCCTTCGAGCGCCGGGATAATAGTCTGGCTGTGGTAAAAAGGTACATTATTGTGTTTAGAATATGTACAGCTTGTGGAATAGCGTGGGCGTGTAATACTTCTTTATGTGCAGTAAAATCACTTTTAAATTAACTCGGCATAGTTTGTGGAATATTCAACATTTCTCTGAAATTCCAGTAGCGAAATTGTCTGCAAGCTAATCTTACATTAGTTTAAAATTATGTCTAAATGACACATGTGGAGGCAAACGGCAGATCTGTTTATTCACAGCACTCTGTAAGACGCCGACACAACTATGGTGAATTTTAAGGTGAATAATGAGTGTAGAATGGGAGAGACGTATTGTGTAGCCTTTTTTAGACTAATACCTAGGGACCGTACACATATTACACAACACACTTAAGGGGGGGAGGGGGTATGGCGTAGCGTTATGCTGCGTTATGTGGGGGGAAGGTGGGAGGTTTAGAGTTTGGATCAACGTTACGTAACTCACATATATTAACCATAAGAGCTATCGCACCCCCCCCCCCTATCTTTATACTGTTACAAATCTTTCAACATTCCAAAATAATCAAATTGATATTAAATCAAGGTTATAGTTAGTTACATAAAAAATACTTCTACTATTTTAATAGTAGTTAAATTGAAAATAAATACATGACGGGTTTTGAGTAAGAGAGTAAAATCATGACTTGATACAGTATTGCGCAATGCCACCCATATTTAGTTTTTATTTAGTTCATATTTAGTTTTTAAAGTTATTTTGTATTTGTATTCGGATAGTTTCGAGTATAAATTAAATTTTTTACGTTTTAGCTGAGATACTTTTATTTTGTTGTTTATATTATTAGTAACAATCTTGTTTGTTAAACATTTTGCTTTATAATAAGTTATTAAAATACCCCCGTAGCAGCAAACCTGCGTACTCAGCGAATTTCCAATGCATATATATGTATCTCAATACCACATAAAGCCACATACCAAGTTTCATCAATATACATTCATGAATAAACGATTTATGACATTTTAATTATTCTCCATAAGAATAACATGGCAGCTGAGTATGCAGGTTTGCTGAAGCAAGGAACACAAAAAATGGGGTTTTATACAAATATCAATATAACTCATGTAGGTAAAGCCACATACCAAATTTCATTAATTTATTTTCATAATGAAGGCAGATAACACGTTACTTATTCCCCATAAGAATAACATGGGGCTGAGTTCGCAGGTTTGCTGCTACGGGAGCCTTGGGTAAAAAAGTGTCTTTTTGAGCAAATATCAATGGTCCACAACCAGATGAAGCCGTATACCAAGTTTCGTCAGTATAGGTTCATAAATAAGCGAGATATAAAATTTTTATTTTTCTCCATAAGAATAACATTAGACAACGTACTGTGTTTAGCACTTTCAATATCTCGGTAACCAATTGACGTAGAGAAATGATCAAAATACCAAATTGTGTGTTTTTTAAGCTGAATCCAATGGGAAAAAATAAAATTTGACTATTTCCAAAATTATATGTAAAAAAATCGAAAAACCCATTTTTGGGGTACAAAACCCCCCCAAAATACCCCTTCGGATGGAGCGATCTGGCTGGTTTTCGAACTTAAAGTCATAAATGTTGCTTTACACGCTTATACCAAATTTCATCAAAATCGGATAATTTTTACGAGAGTTATCGTGCTCACGGACATATATATATATATATATATATATATATATATATATATATATATATATATATATATATATATATATATATATACAGTTTCGAACGAATGGTGTTTTTGGGGTCTGGGGACCTCAAAACGAAAAGTTATCATGGTCCCGGGCCTAGGTCTTACCATGCCGACTACGGTAATAGCTTCTTCCCTATAGGGGAAATTCGCTAATTCCCTATAGGGGAAATTCGCTAAAACGTTGTTAAAATAAAGTCGTTTAAATTTTAATGATTCATTGAAATCCATATTCCAAATTGCTATATAACGAGGTTTTGAAGGCTATTTTAAACCGAGTTACGTAACGTATTGTGGAGGGGGGTGGGGAGGGGTATGGTCAAGCGTTACGGTACGTTACATGGGGGAGGGGGGTCTTAAATAAAAAAATGTGTTACGTATTATGTGAACGGTCCCCTACTGATTCTCCAGGCAGGATCATCAATAACAGCCCATAGACCAATGTCAACTGGATACAGTATCGAACCTTTACAACGTTCTCTCAATCTGGCAAACGTCAGATGATATAGCTAGCACGCTAACCAATGTACTACTACAGCCAATTAAATAATAAGAGACATACCGGTACTTTATAGATTCTTATTGCCTCAGATTTGGTGTTACAGACAAGGTTGAAACCTTAAGGTTCTTTTTTAGATACATATTTAGGGTAGAAAGCGCGCCTTACCCCTTTGGAGCCACTTAAAATTCCAAAATTTAGGGTGGGGGAAGGGGATCTTCCTGGAAACAGCCGACATCTACGTTCCTCTCAGAGTTACAACCAAAGGTCTCAGAGGAATTTATTTTAACTTGTGAGTATCAATCGTCAAAAGTATGGATTAACCTTTTCAGAAATATTAGATATATTTCAAATACAAACATTAAATTGTCAAGTTATTAACACTCAGTTATTTTATGAATATCCTATACTATGAGTAAGGTTTGTTTGCTTGCTTGATTGCTTGCTTGCTTGATTGATTGCTTGCTTGCTTGCGACACTGATCTTAAAAATGGCTCCAACGATTTCCTTCAAATGTTCGAAATAACTAATTTCTGGGATAAAAATAAGTTCTAGACAGGTCTCATCACCAGGAAAAATCAAATAATGTAAAAAGACTAGCATGAAAAGTTAAAAAAATTAACATTGGGCTTATGGAGTTTCAAATCAAAACAAAAGAATTGTAACAGCTGTTCATAATCAACCAGGGAACTGTCAAAGTAATACTCATGTTGTTTATGATTATTAACATGTGGTTTCCTGATAGCAGAGATTAAAAGATTTCAGTGAAGATTACATATATAGAGTAGTAAAATAAATCAAATAGACATTGAGCTATAAATAAAAACCTGAGGGACCTTAAAAATGTAGAAAATAAGTGGTGAAATATTACTCCAAGTCATCTAAACAAACTGACGGACCTTCCTCCGAGCAAAGCTCGGCCCCCAGGTACTGAATAATTAAATAGTTGATACACAAGCAATTATTATTATAATTCCGCTCAGAAATTATGAGAAGAATGTGTAGACTACTTCATTATATGAGTAGACCATTGAATGAGTCATTAGTTTATCCGATTAAACTCCGCAAAGGAACTTGATTACTCAGAGTGATAAGATTCTTGTCTTGACGACAACGCTCTCAGTATCAAAACACTGATTCACCTTAGTCGTAAGATTAACATATGATTCATTATCTTCAATGTTAAGTAGGCCTAGTTAAGAGGTTTTGTGGAACTTATCAATCATCGACAGTTAATTAGCTGTTAAAGATATAACATCTATTGAAAGCCTATAAAAAAGTCATTAAAATCTAACACAATTTGATTCACCCTCTTCTTTAAAAGTTAAATAATTCGTTAGTGATTTCTTTATTATTTTAAAGCAGAAGCCTACAGAATCTTTCACGAAATAAACTAGCTAAACCACTGTATCCTATACTCTAATATGATTAAGGTTTGCTTGCTTGCGGCACTGATCTCAAAAACGGCTCCAACGATTTCCTTCAAATGTTCGAAATAACTAATTTCTGGGATAAAAATAAGTTCTAGACAGGTCTCATCCCCAGGAAAAATCAAATAATGTTAAAAAACTAAAATGAAAAGTTAAAGAAATTAACATTGGGCTTATGGAGTTTCAAATCAAAACAAAATAATTGTAACAGCTGTTCATAATCAACCAGGGAACTGTCAAAAGTAATACTGAATATGTTGTTTATGATTATTAACATGTGGTTTACTGAGAGCAGAGATTAAAAGATTTGAGTGAAGATTACATATATAGAGTACTAAAATAAATCAAAGGGACATTGAGCTATAAACAACAACTGGAGTGGCCTAAAAAATGTAGAAAAGAGGCAAATGAGTTATATAAATCTGATTATCAGTAAGGGGAAGTGGTGAAATATGCTCCAAGTCATCTAAACAAACTGACTGGCCTTCCCCCGAGCAAAGCTCGGCTCCTCAGGTACTTTAATGTAAAATACAGTACCTCTAAAATTATCTTAGTTGATATCTTTGATAGTTTATTTCTTAGATAACATGGTACTTGTTTCAACATATAGTAATGGGAAACAAACACCATGTTCTTCATTTTAGATATTAAAACAAGCCCTGTGCAAATAGAAAACAAATATTTTCGAGATACTGTACTTTATAATAGTTTTTTAATCATAACCTTTCGCCAACAGGGTGAACAATTCCAACTTTAAGCATGTAGATTTTTACTAATCCTCCAAAACAAACGCCAAATTCCTCTACCTCAACTACAGTAGGAGGTGAGGGCTTCCAGTCGTCGTCGTCAATTAGCGTAACAGTTAAGTGATAAGACAGAGATAAGAATGTTGAGTGTCAGCTGATAAGGGCCGCTCCCACGCCTGAGATAAGCGTCCCTTTAGGGAGTGGTAGATAGAAAGGGCCAGGGCCGGGAAGCCGGGTACCCATTCAAGCGAAGCGTGAAGAGTCAGAGAAAGTATATCCTTCTGTGGAGGCGTGCTAGACAATGAAGTGTAAGAAATCGATAATGGTATAACACCATATGCTTGATAAAAACCAGTGCTAATATGCTCGGTGACTAAATATACACCCATACGAGAGGACAAAGTTAAAGTATAACCACGAGAAATAAAAGAAAATAAAACAATATCAGTAGGAACACATGTCAGTTCGTAAATAAAGCAGACAGTAATCACATATTTTAATGGTTTTAATGTAAACAAAGCAGACGTTTTAAAATCCCCATGCTTTTCTTTTGTGGGATGTTTTACGTTATTTGACGTTTTCTGGTAACTTTTTGGAAATACTGCTATTTTCCCCGAGTCCCTGGGATCAAGACCTTTAATTTGAGCCGTCTCCCATCATTCTGCAATTTTCTAAACTCTCACAATTTTGACTTAAAAATTTCCCTTACAGAATTATATATAAAGATGAGTTTATAGTTGAGAACTTACGTATCTGGTAGTAAGTCAACCGGTCCGCCATGTAACATATTATCATAGGGCGTACTCGTTTTGCGCACAGCAGTAGCTTGGGATTCCTCTCGGCCCGAGTAGTTTTGCGCACACGGTCAATGCATGCTGCACTTGCACCGTCCGTTGTTTTCAATTATATGGACATGTATCAGTCAAAAACATATTTAGGTCTTAAGTTAAACTTTATGGGAAAATCAGGTAGAAACGCGAAATGCTACGGGACTGGAGCCCCCTCATGATCCTCTGGCCTGAGTGCTAGACGAGGGAAGCCATTGACCGGTGCCGCCACGTCCCACAGACATTTCCTCTCCGCACACACGCACGCACAGTCACCTGTCGCTTACAGCTTACGCACGCGGGAGCACGTACAACTGCATGCGTGTGCACACGTTGTGATAGAATCCATCTTACTTGGAGCGCCAGCTTATTGTATAAACATATATTACTACTCAGTAATACAATGGATCAAGCACAAAGTGATAATAACTATTCTGTTATAACAGCGTTGTTCAACGACGATTCAACGACTTGAGGAACGGGGATTACTTTTGTGTATTTAAGATAAAGTTATATTCATGGTAATTCATTTAAATTTACTAAATTGAATAGAGATCGTGTTTTTAAATACTAATATGATTCGAGATAGATCATGGAACCATGCCTCCTTTTCAATTTCCAGCAGAATTCCTACAAAAAAGCAAAACCATGTCTGGAATTTTTTAGTAAAACCAGAAGTCTGATACCCATGATTCACACTCGAATAAAAGGTCTCGGTGAGAAAAGGGGAGGGAAAAATGTTGTTTTTTTGGAGGTAATCTCTCCTAAGGCCATAAATGAAATAAAAATGTCATTTAAACACACAGAACGGTATCCAGTTCTCCTCTCAGGGCTCTCGCAGTCATAAAGTACAATTTAATACAGAATTAAAAGGTAAACAGAACAGTGACAGTCTTTAGTTAGAATTGTTTCTTAAAACAGCTGATTATTAAGGTTATTTAGAATAAAAAATGTGTGAGATAAACCCACAAAATATTTAATTTATGAGAATAACATGGGATCTTTGAGGGCCAGTGGGGCGGAGACCTGGTGTTTTAGGGAAATATAAATTGCTTCAGAAACATCTAGGGGATAGTCCCTTTCATTTTATACCTGGAAAAAACATCGCTGACCTCAAAAAAAATCCTTAGATAAAAAATCCAATTTGATTAGCTGTGAGTGATTTAATTGTACTATAAAATTGAAATCAGGTGAACAAGCCAAGCTGTTGGTAAAACTACTGTATAAACAAGATGGTGATGGGAAAGCTACCCCACCACAATTTAATTTTTCCTTACCTGTTCCATTGGACAAAATTATTTGCTTTGTTTTTATTCACTGAGCTCTATGTTATATCAGGAGTCACTACTCTCTGCCTAAATACTTTCCTAAATTTTTTGCTCTATTGTGTTGTCACCTTACCGTTAACTGGACCAATCAAAATGCACTGGATGGACGATGTCAACATTTAAACCAATAGGAAATGAAATAACTATACCATCAAAACGTCAAAAACACATCTGGCCAACGTGACGACCACAAACACAGTGGCACGCTTTTTCACCACGGAGAAGTGACCCCAGATATAATCTATAGAGCTCAGTGTTTTTATTGTACGATTTTATCACAGATGATTCTTAAACGCCAATTAGTTTCATTGATAGTTTCTTTTATGTCTGTGCCAATAATGAACAGGCTAATAACTTTCCCCTCAATTCGTTCTTTACCAGCTCTTTATCAAGTGATCTCCGTAAGTATCATTAACAAGTTTTGATACACACGTCTGGCGTTGGATTAAGAAGAGAGTTCCAGTGGGCTGGAGTGAGTCATCTGTTCAGTATTGATCGAATAGGGACAGTAAAAGTAGGTCCAGACAAGTACTCTAGACTGATACACTGACACACTTATGGCCTTGCTCTCTCAAGAATTAATTTATATCTAGTCGCAGACCATATACAGGGTTCGACCTAGCGTCACGTTTATCTTCCGATATCTAGCGCAGATAAAAAGGATGAAAGGAATTTCTCCAGGAGAGGAAGAGGTGCAGGAAAAACGAACAGGTATAACGATTGCTGATGAAGAAGAGATTAAAAAGAGAAGGTTTAGATTGAACTAATTTAGATTTTGTAGGTTAAGTTCTGCAGTTTGCCAGATCGTGTAATTTGTGAAGTGTTTTCCTCTATTTCAAATTGTAATTATAATAGCGGCCAAATAAATTGCCAGTTGAGGGCGTGTTTTAGTGTGGCCTTGGGTTTACCGGGCTATCAACCGAGATCAGCCAATAGCAGACGTGCTGCATTGCCAAAACTCCACAACAGCTGATCGGAATAACGTTAGAGTGATATTTGTCTAAAGCAAAATGGCAACAGTGACAGCGTACAGCCATGCTATTGGCTACAGTGAAACTGTCAATTTATTTGACCACTATTAGAATTTTTTTACAATATTTTTGGATCAGCTTCATATCCTACTACCACTGTTATCAACCCAGCTGGAAATATAAATTTTATAGTTCATTTAACAAAGGGGAGGTAAAGGGAAAAATATACTTTAAACTACTTGAAAATAGTGATATGGTTGGGCCGATGCTTCTACGTAACAAATGAGGCAACGCAACCAAGGAACTCTCTTAAGGGAACTTTGTAAATCAGTAATGGAAACAAAATACTTTCAAATAGTTGGACAGTTTATTGGATGAAAATGAGGCACGGCTAAAACGCTACGATGAATTGTTGTGTTTCTCAAAAGGCTTGTAAGATGGGAGACAGGAGACAGCCACACGACGGCCGAGGGTAGATTATTTCAGGCGACTACTTTTTGTGATTCTCTAAAAAGTTCAATGCCTCACCCTCTCCTCTATATGTTCATGGAACGTCCCTGAAACCTCGCTGCCCTGATCTTACCGAATAGTTCTTGGAATGTAGGATAATATATCGTCTACAACTTACACAAGTAAAACAAAGATTTTACAAACAATCTATTATTCTTGACGTCACCGTCCGTGCGAACAATGGAAACAGCTGTTGAACACAGTCTGTTTATAAAGAAACGTTATCCGTAAAATATATAGAACTCTGTTTCATAAATATCAAATTCTGTTGGCGGAAAAAATCAATATAGCTTCAGCTGTTTTACTTGGCCAGAGTGCCACTTTTCTATTGAATTCTGAAAAATAAAACGTCCATTCAAATTATATGTTTGCAGAACAAAGTTCAAATGTAACGTATGCAAGCAGATAAAAACATCAACAGCGTTGCTTCTGCAACTATTTACCTGGAGAAACCCCTCAACGCCAAAACTATTTAGCAAACTGCATATAGCTTAAACAAACTTGTGGTATTCTTAAACTATGATATAGGCCTACCGGTATAAAATAAATAAAAAGCGTTTATTTCACAACAAATATATTTTTAAAAATATAATGCCATATCAAAGATAAATTTAATATAAAATTAATATTACCAATAATAAATATAAGCAACCAATAACATTAAATAAGTAATAATTTTAATCAATTTGTATATGACTCATCGGATCCGTTAAAACGCGTTATTAAAAAAAATCTCTCGGTCAATAATTTTGTAATAACTATAATAATAAGCCATGTAGGTAGACTGTAATAAGTTAGAAACAAATATTATATTTAACAAATTTGCAAGTTGCTCCGCATTTGTGACGTTGGCAATTGTGTTTAACATTATCTAGACCCGGATCTTAACCAGTATTAATTCCATGGTTGAAATAAGATAAAATATGTGACAGGGACATGGTTTACATGGTCCTAGCTAATGTCTTATAATAAGCATACATTTTTAAATTTGAAAGTAAAATGAAACAGATATAATGTTAATTACGATCGAATGATTTGTTTATGTTATTTTCATGTTATCTGATATACAGTTTCATATAGTATATGAATTTTATATCTAGTGTAATCTGTATTTCAGGGTTTTGTAAATTAATAATCCGTTATTGAACCAACTACAAATAAATACATGCATATTACTTTTAAGGGAGACGCGTACGTAGCACGACTGGTTTTATTGTAAAATTTGTTACTATGCATTAAACATTTCGTTCGGGGGTCAACTGTTATTCGGGGGTCAACGAGCTATTGTTGGTCCTGGGGAATTTGTCTCCGTCACAAAATATGTGGGCCGGCCCTGAGAGAGCTTATTTAAAATGAAACTTATTGAACAACTTTGGGTAAAAATACACCACTGTCAGAACAAATAATGCAATTATTTCCAAACAAGTCCTTAACTTCAAACAAATTTATGAAGTCCTTGAGAGTAATAATGAAGCACTTGTCTATGAAAGGGAAAAGCGCTCAAACAGACATCCACATAGGGCAGTCCTGCTAGTCACAGCTGTTGGTTGGTATGGCGACCAATGACTCATTCTGCGCATGCGCACCGAGCATCTGGCGTGGTATTCGTTGTTGCCAGCCAGCCGCTCCGCCGCTCCGTTTGGTTTCAGTCTGGTGTAGGTGTGGCCGCAGTGTTAACTTCCTCTGAAGGATTAACTTAAAATTTGTTACCGGTATGTCGTAGTTTTATAATATTAGTGATTAGTTTGCATCTGTTGTGATGGTTTACTTCATTAGGGAGTGTCTTATACTAACTCCTATTTATTAAAACGGAGCAATTTTAATATTTCATTCATGATTCCTTTTTATTCAGAGTTGACAGGACACAGTCCACACAGTGACAGTTCGGCATAGATTCACTCAACTATAAGAGACAACACAACACGATTAGTATTTAAAACGTATTATTAAATTAATCATTGCAGTCTATTTCTTAAATATATATGCACTCTTTATTGAATTCAAGTACTATAACTAAGGGCCTAGCTGGGTTATTTGTTTCCTATGTAATCATCTAGCTTACGTGTCTGTTCTAGGCGTCTAGCTAGGCGTAGATAGGTAGCCAACAACAGATAAATATAATTGGTTTGTTATTTTTCTTTCGAAAATGATATGTTTGATGATGTTGGGATCACTCTTAATTCGAAACAATTTCAAAGTAGGCTGTTCGATTCATATTATTTTTACTTTGATTTAGAAGTAAAAGTTATATACTCTCAAACCATACCTTATTATGTATTCAATATGTTATGTATTTGATATCCTACAGTTTTCAACAGTTATTTTAGTTCCCCCATTGTTTTAACCGGTGATTAAGAATTTATAACCCAAGTTTTAATTGTTGTGTGTTAACTCCAAAATGTTACATTTAGTGGCTTAAGTTCTGCTTGGGAATCAGGTGTCAAAACCCTGGTCTTGTATTAATAATTTTCATTGTGGGATGAATGGAAATCAAAATTTTTTACTTACTCCGTCGTCTTGCCGACCATATTTTATGGCATGAGACCATCAGTCACCTCTTTTACTTCATAATACTTCAACTTCAGGTCTTCCAGTTCAGTCGAACCAGGTCGCAGGAAAAGGGAAATGGGAGGATCAAGTAGGCCCTATGAGGTAATAGGTAATTCGTAAAAACATTTACTAATCAAATAAAATTTAAGTTCTGCTTTAAATCTCTTTAAACAAGAAATTTATTTTAATTCAGTACTATCAGTCAACTGTTAAATTTATGAAAACATCTATCAACAAACTAACCCTTTCAGTGCTGTGAAACAATGTTTTGAGGTGTGTGTTTCATTCAAAAACTGTGGTGGAATAATATTTAGTTTGTTTCATGTGTACAACTTTTAAAGAATTCCTCTCATCGAATCGACCTTAGATTCTGTGGATTTTAATGTAGCAGTCGTCAGTCTGTTTTGTAAACGTTTTCTGTGAACTCGCTATTCTGTGCATTTGTCAATGAGTAGACAAATGCATATCAATGTCTATACTGTGTTGTACGTAAGGTGACCAGAAGTCCCTTTTTTTGAGACTTGAGCCTTTGTCCCAACCAACCCTCTCATTTGTCCAGTTTTTGCTATCTGTACCTGATTTGCTCTTTTATGAATAACTTAGTTTTTCATCTTAAATAATCTGTCTTAATTTGTTAACGTAGTGAATAAAATACTATTACATTGGAATAAGTTTGGCCATGATTCCATTGATTTCATCCCCTTGTTTTATCCAGCTTCCTAACCCTAAAACAAATTACTGAATCTAAGGAGGCTCCAAATTAAAAGTAACAGTTTTAACAGTGAATTTTAATTTCCACTGAGCTTAAAAAAAACAACTGCTTAAGTTCCCCAAAACCGACTATTATGTTCCTAGTTTTAAAAAAATTGCAGGATGAAATCCCCCTGGAATTTCCCTGGACCCCCCCTTTTGATGAGATATTCCAAACCCCTACTCCCCCCCTTCATGAGTCACGTTTTCATAGTCTC
The DNA here is from genome assembly GCA_963675035.1 of Allygus modestus. Lineage (NCBI taxonomy): Eukaryota > Metazoa > Arthropoda > Insecta > Hemiptera > Cicadellidae > Allygus > Allygus modestus. The sequence continues at coordinate 140,150,180 of OY776116.1, forward strand.
CAAATCTGGTCATCTCATCAATTCTGATTAGGACACTGTTTTCAGCCAAATCCAAGTTTAACTTATTTTGTTAATCTACAGTCTTAAATCATTTTATAAATAAGATAAATCCTAAAACTAAAAAAATATCTAATAAAATTTAGAAATCAGTTAAAAGAGTTTATTTTGCAGCTTTCCTTATATTATTTTTTTGATGAATTTTGGGAAATTAGAGCCAATACAAATTTATAGCAATACTTTGATTATTGTATTGCAATTTTAGTTGGTTAATAATTTAATGTTTGTATTAATGTGTATATTTAACTGTAGGGAACATAAGGGATCTCTATTCTCTATTTTCTCTACTGTTTTACATTGTGTAAATGACTGACTCTATTCTATGTTATGGTACTGTGTACATTTGTCAAATAAAGAAATATTGATTTGATTTGAAGTAGGTGGTTTACAAAAGAAAAAAACCTGGGATTTGCTCAAGTCCCCTGGAAAATGTTGTGTCTTACTTGCTCCTTTTATTATTCTGCTCGGTAAATGCTTTAATTAAATTAGTTAGCAACTCCTTCTGTCCAAATGGTTTGGAAAACTATGGCATCATCATTAGGCCCATGAGCTTGTGTACTAAGTACAGTAGTTGTTGCTTGGCTGAATTCCAAGAAAGTTCTAGTCATCAGGATTCACCTTCTTCAAGGCCACTGATCAGGGTCTCTACGTCTTCCAGTTATCATTAGAATTCATTTTTGATTTTATTCAGCAAATGCTGCATTCTGTACCTAGCATAAATCGTTAAAAAAGTGTTTACCTAAATAAATTGGAGGATGACGTTATTTGGTGTTTTTAGCCTGTTGATGGATGTAGGCTTTTAACCATGGGAAATTGCTATTTGTTTCCTGAAAGAATTTAAGGGCTCTCAAAGAGTAATTTCCAATTATAGAGGAAATTTTGCTTGTAATAGCCTATACCGATTTTTTGCCATAATTGCTTAACTGTCGTTGAAACTGCAAACTGTTACTAATACATTATATGCAGGTGGGTATTAAAATGGAGCTTCATCCCTTTCACTATTTATTCTTGTTTTCTTCTGGGCTTGTGAAATATAGTTTTAAATAACTTTTAAGTCAACATAAAGATTCAAACAAAAATCACGGTTTCTGTTCTTGTATAGTAGTGTTCTTGTTGTGTCATTGGTCGCTTATTTACGTTCAGGCGTATAGTTTGTCTTTCTCAAATTATGACATTAGTATTTTTTTAATGAGAAGATAAAGTTTCTGACTCTTTTCAGTACTGGTACATCCATTTTAATATATTTTTGAAATTGAACTTGTGGCAAGCTATCATTTATAGTACATACAGTAAGGGACAAAAATATTTCTTGACAATACATCCCTTATTGTAGAATTTCTGTATTTAATTTTATGGGTATTAGTCATGAACAATAACTGTTCACTACCTGTTCCATTTCTGTTTTTAAGTAAATGCCCAATTCAATGTAATACATGGTAACCGACTCAGTAAAGCAAGGTTTACCTTTTTTAAATCGTAATGAATAATTTGTATCATGTTGTATCCATACAGTAGTTAATATTTCTTTTCTATTAAATAAAATCTTTGTAAACACATGACAAAGCACAGTTTATCAGGATGATTTGGTTTACTGACAAGATTTTGTAAATTAAATTTAAGATCTTCAAGACCAATTTATAAATTTTGAGAAAGACCTCTCATCCTTGATGAAACCATAGATTAAGCATATGCTTGATGAAACCCAACTGGAACATTCAGTTAGGAGCTCCTCCAATGAAGCGTATGGTTGCAGCTGTGATCGGTTATTTCTGAGACGCCACCCCTCGTGGTGAAGGACGTCAGCCATATGGTTCCTCCCGTGGTTACGGCCCGACCTTGACACAATCGTGTCCTGCCTCGGGCTGAAGACGTCCTTTCCTTTCTACGGCGTTGTTAATTACACTCTGATATCATACTTGTATACCTAACTGATATTTTTAAGGAACTAATGCTAGTACTTTCTGTGTTGTTCATGTTATTTTATAATTGCCGAGTCAACAGTTGTGTATAATACAGGTACTACTTCTCAGGGGCTACTTCCCTGTTTCCACCACCAAATGTAGTCTCAGATTTATAATATCCTGAGGCAATACATTATTGTCCATATTAGGCCTAACCAAAATCAGGCCAAAAACCAATAACAGAGGGTGGTCCAAGGTGCATATTATTTTTTATGAAAAAGTTAATCCTTTCATGCTACAGTACGAATAAAAATACGAATCGTTAATTTGTTTAAAATTTGGTTTGATATAATGGCATTCAGTAGTAAAAATTAACTTAAACATATTATTCGGACAATAGCTAAACTAATGTATGTAATTTACCGTAGGATTTTTCAAAAGTAAAACTTTTCATATATACAGCTGTAGTATTATAACACTGTCTTAAAGTAAATTTGTATTGAATTAAAATATTTTGTTACGGAGGAGCATGTTTAAAATTAGGGTTACCATTCGTCCTCTTTTCCCCGGACATGTCCTCTTTTTGGATCATTCGAAGACATCCGGGCAGATTTTTAAGGAACACACTATTTGTCTGGATTTTTATAAGCAGCAAACCGAATATCGGGAATTACGTTTTTATCGTCTTAGGTTATAATAATTAAGATTATATTTCATAAATTTAGATATAAAATTGTTATTTTTCGCCCAAATCATTATTTTCTTTTACAAAATTTCATGTTTAGTTTTTATTCAATTAAATGAGTTCGTAATCGTTGTTTACATTTTGACATCACGCTGTTGCCTCTCGTCTCTATGTCTAGCCAAGTCCTGAGTGAGGTTATGCGGTTATACTTCTCTCAACTCCCAACGGGTCCTCTGTTTCAACCCAGAGAATATGGTAACCCTATTTAAAATTTGTATTTCAAGGAGTGTGACGTATCGGTGTAGTTTTCCAGATATATTTTTAAATTAACCAGCAATCCAGTAGATTGATAAATTAGTAGCTTAATATCTGAGATCTGTTGATAAATATTAGATGAATTGTATGAATTTGTACAAAATACTTCATTTTCTTTCTGAAGTAAAAGCTATAAGCTATGTCTGTTTTCTGAACCCTTGCCCCTTAAGGGGCACGCCCTTCAGTTTGAATAACACTAGGTAATGGGAGCTTTCAAATTCATAGATGATCACCAAACCCCAAACAGTTTAGCCAGAAAGGATTAAAGATTTGATTTTGTTAAGGAATTTATATTGTTTTGGAAAATACGGCCAAAACCGAGATACATTTTTTCCATCCCTAAATCACAAAATTTTTTTGTCAGTTACGTGTAAACTCATTTAATTTAATTTATGTACATGTATAAATATATTAAGACGATTGTTCTGTTTTTGTGTCATTAAAAATAAAGAATTTTGAGTTTGACTGAAATCAGGTGATGATCCTTTCCATAAATTTCAATGGTTGGGGAGGACTACTGTAATTGGAATGCAGTTTTGTGAGGCACATAGTTTGCTATAATCTTTCCACATAGCCTAGGCCGATAGTAAGAGAACATAATTTAAAAGCCAGTGGCAGTAGTTAATGACAAAGCCTGGCAGCAGTGCATGAGTCACTGAGGTTCCATTAGTCATGGTCTATCACCTCGAGATAATGTCCTAATGTTTGGATAGCTGATAAAAGGTTGTTGGGCTTGTTTGTATAAGCTTCCATGACCGTTGATTAGGTTTTTAAAACTATCATGCATTTGGATTAACACTGCAGATAGAATATAGAAGAGTCTTATGTTCGATCTTTACACTTGATATTTCAAAACTGGGATATCGGTGCTTCTTTTAAACAAATTATACGTAATTATTGATTCATGTTAAAATAAGTGAAGTTTAATTATTGAAGATAATTAATTAGCCGTTACGATTAATTTTTAACTAAATTACTGTAGGCCCTAAATTGAATTGTTTTATTGGGTAATTTATGTTTATTCTCTTAATGTAGGTCTAGTATATTAGTTGCTCCATCAACCAAAACTATTCAACCCATTGGCTAAACATTGGGTTGGAAATAGGTGTTACACATAACACTCACTAATTGCACTGATTACTGTTTATTTATTTATTTATTTTTTTATTAGCGGTTTCCCAATTTCTATTCTTTTCCATAAGATTAACATTAATTTTTGAAGGTCAGCAGGGCGGAGCCCTGAGGGCCGAGACAAGTTATAGGGTTCCTACAAATTTATACGACAATACTTTTCTAACAGTATGCGCAAATTTCTCCTATGATGCACAAACCCTGAGAAAAAGTAGAAGTGTAGGTGCTTGCCTATTAATGTAGTGATGATTGTTTTTGTTAGATCAGACTAAGGCCTAAAGAAGTATGTTTAACACGTTCAACCCAATGGAAAACGAGTTTGCACGCAGCACGCTGACGTGAGGGAAGTGAATTTCCACATAAAAACTTGTAAAACTCAAAATCAGTGTAAAAACATCCATTTGTCCAATTTTTATTGAAATCTGAAAACATTGTTTTTTTGGCTGTTTTGATACTCCTGGTTTCATTTACTTGCAAAGCTGGGAATACAATTTTACGCATTATAAGGTTAGGAGAAGGTCCAGACAGGCTTGAAAGTAGGCGTGAGGTTGCTGGGGATAATAAAAGTACTCTAACAAAGGAATAACAGGCTTTTCTAGTGTAAAACCCCCATAAGACAACGTACTGTGTTTACCCGATACACATTTTCTTTAATAACTCGGTAAATATTTATGCTAGAATGACGGGAGAGGGCTTAAAACTTTCGCCTTTCTAATTCCCATCTTTTAACATGCATTAATTTTACATCTAGGGCTTTTCTGACCCTTTTTGGGCCCAAAAACTCAAAATTTGAAAGATTAATCCCCAAAAAATGGGTTTAGAGTTTTCCGATTGTTTTGCCCAACGAACTTGTCCAACAGGTTATAGAAAGGAACGTCCCTACCAAATTTGAAGTAAATCGGACAAAAAATGCGACCGCTAGAGTGCATATATATATATATATATGTGTGTGTATGCACTCTAGCGGTCGCATTTTTTGTCCGATTTACTTCAAATTTGGTAGGGACGTCTATATATATATATATAAAAAATTTTGAACGACCCCCCAAAACGTGTTCAGGGGGTCACGTTAGGAACTTCTATGGTGGTCCCGGGCTTAAGTTTCACCGTGCGGGTCATGCTAATAGTTCACTTTCCAAAGGAAATTCACTAATGATAGTCAGTTTTTGAACTTCCCAGTAGCGCGGCAAACTTTCTAAAACTCCGATGTGTACCACCTGTGGTGCCCGGTTTTCATTTCATTTGATGCTTTTTTTAAATGCATTCGGAGCTTTGCTGAGTTATTTAAACTATGCATTCGTGGTTTAGGTTTATATAGACACACCGTGGCTACCAGTGGCACACGTGTCATTATTTTGTCAGAATTATGATCTTGAAAAATAATGCTCCGTCTTTTTGTTCAGATTACTGTTTGCTGTATCATATTTTTAATCATTTCAAAAATTCCGACGTGTGCCACCGGTTGACACATCGGGCTGAACGTGTTAACTGGCAACACAGTGTGGAAAGGTCATGATAGGTAGTGAGATAATGATTGTTTTAATAGGTTATTAATTTACATGTTTTTTGCAGTAAAAATGACGAGTCCATCTAGCCCTAAGAACCTTCCAAATGAACTTAAGAACCAGTTGGAAGGTTTCAACCCTGACAAAATGAAGAAGGCTGACACAAATGAAAAAATAATTCTTCCTACCGCAGAAGGTGAGAACAAATAAATTTGTATTAGTGTTTTTGCAGTATTAGGTTAGATTAATGTTATAGTGGAGTGTACGTATTAGGTTTTTTAACTCTTTTTAATGACTTATAGTGGGCAGAGGAGTAGATTTTAAACTTTAAAGGGCTGATCGTGGTTTATGTAAACAACACTAATTTTTTTGTCAAGGTTCAGCAACCAATAAAAATCCCTAGTTGGAAGTATCTCTCTTAGATACAATACATTGATAGAAAAATTTGCTTCAAAGTTTGAGAAAATGTTTCTTAAATTTTGGTACTTATAATTAACTTATACTTTAGTATTGGGGAAACTGCGAGCGCAGTGTGAGGTGGAAAGTAACGAGACTGCTACTTGTAACATCCTACCTGGAAAGAAAATTGGTTTTGTATCTAGAAAAATAATTGTCGTTATTATACTCTATATTGTTTTATGATTGTTTTTACTTATCCATTTTTTAATCAATTTTTTTAAATCCCTAAATGTTTCAACTTGTAACTTGCTTGTTTAAAATAATGAAGCTGAATGAAATGAAAATCACTGAGTTTTTAGTAATTTGGTGGTAATTTCAAATAATGTGTAGGCCTAAGTTATAATAACTTTCAAAACTACCAGTAAGTCCCAGATAAAAATCATAAAATAAGTAGTGATCTCAAAATAATGCCAAAAATATGTGGTTTGGAGTAACTAAGTGATTTTTGTCTTACAAAATTGTTATAATTTATTGCTACTGTAAAATTAAACAAATTTAAATTATACTACATTACATTAAAATCGTTAATTATTTCAATATTAACCTGCAGAATTGGACATAGATTATATTGTCATTTTAAAAATTATTTACCCGTTGTTTTTTTTTTTTTATTCTAAAACTTGGACCTAATTTGAAATATAATTTTTAAATCCAAACTGAGACCTCATTACAAAGAAATTGTTTCCGTTGTGTTAAAAATAAACACAAAGGAAATTCTAATAGGTAAATCAAATTGTATATAGTTTGATGCAAGCAATACGATGTACATTTGCTGAATTGTGTGACTTTTTAAAAACTGTCGCTGTTTTGTCGTGTAGTGCTTGCGTTAGGTAGTTGCATGCATACCTGTGATTCATGTGATAATTGTTTTGTTTGTGTCTGCGAACGTAGCCTAGTTTATTGTTGACAGTCTGATAACGTGCCTCAGATTAGAATCTCGTAGCTGCATGACCTGCATGTTGTGTTTCATTTGTATTTTGTTTTATATGTAGACGTTAAACAGGAAAAGCAGCATAATCAGCTGATTCACAGCGTTGAGAATTTTAAAGCTGACAAATTAAAGAGAACGAATACACACGAGAAAATCATTCTGCCGAATGCCGAAGGTAAAGTTGTCTTTCAAGGGAGACCCATATCCTTGGTTGCCATTGGGAGGAATAACAGATTCGATAACCATGGTATGCGGTGTGGTGGCACAGTTTTAAATGCCACTAATTCGTTTTAACCAATAACAGCTTTTAACGACTTCTGGATTGAAAATACGATTAATGCTTTTTCTGAATGTTCTAGATAGGCCTAGTAACAGTTAACAAACAATTATAAGTATTTTTTGCACTCGCGTAACATTAGTCTGCCAGGGGATTGTAAAAAATAGGTCTATTCGTCTGATTTGCTTCCAAAACATTAAATAAAGGTGGCTGAGTTGCTGGAAATAACAGCTTACTCGAGATTGAATGTTTAACCCAGTTGAAGTTGCATACATTTCTTAATAAACGGTATCAGGAAACTGACACATACTTTTTCCCTTTAGCCCAACTTTAATGAATAAATTTACTTTTTATTTACTAAATATAGAATACAAAGCACGGTCGAATGTACAGACAATCTTGTAAACAGGTTGTTTTAAAAAACATCCACCCAAATCCCTCTTTGGAGGCACTACATAATACATTGCTACACTCGTGGTTTTAAGAGGGGAAATGCCCCCTATTCCCCCCCAGGGTTATTAAGGGGCAACATATTTCGAATTAACTCTGTTGGTCAATGCTAAATTGACAAGCATATCAAGTTTGAATGAAATTTATCCGTAAATAAGAGAGAAATAGTAATTTTTGTATTCCCCATAAGAATAACATTGGACAACGTACTGCGTTTACCGCTAAATGAAAATTTAAATTTTCTCCAAAACCAGCAATCGTAGAATAGTAATTCAAAATACTAAATTATTTAGTTTTTTGAGCTCTTTTTAATGGTGATTATTAATATTTTTTTATATTTATGTCTTTTTATGAAAAATCCAAAAAACTGAATTTTTGATGTTTTAAGTCCTGTAATTTCTGAACCCGAATTTTTACAGGAATCCGGGTGGTGTCATTTTGTTGGAAAACTAAAGTTCTACAAACGACTAAAGTTTAATCAAAATCGTTAGAGCCGTTTTTGAGAAATTTTGATTTTCATGTTTTTTGGCGGTTTTTGGGAGATAATCACCCTTAAAAATCAAAAATTCAAAAAAATGAAAAAAACGCCTGGAGGTATCGTGGATTAGTACCTACATACCAAATTTCATAAAAATCGGCCAATTGGTTAGGGCTCTAGCTCTGTACACATCCACACAGACACACACAAACACAAACACACACACACACACACACACACACACACACACACACACACACACACACACACACACACACACACAGACAGACATCATGTAAAAACCACTTTTTTGGGTTCAGGGAGCACTAAAACGAATATTTCCACTAACAACTCAAATTCAAAAATTTTGACGAAAACAATACTTTCTCCATATACTATGTATAGGGGGAGAAAGTAAAAATTAATGATTATTTCCAAATTTATTATTAAGAATTGTGGTAATATCTTGTAGTTTTCTCACTGGACTCACAAGTTTTTTAAACACACACAAACGGCCACTGAACTTTCTAAATCAGTCCAGTGATTCGCTTTGCTCATCCAAATCGTCTTTGCACTTTTTATTTTTTTGTTTTGAGGGACAAATAGGAAATAGTATGGAGTAAATGTAAATTTTCTGTAACAATTTTCTTGAATCAGTAAAGTATTTTTAAGTAGTAATATTTGTAAAGTGATTGAGAAACAGTACCTCACCATATGTGATACCGGTTAGTGAATAAAATTTGAGCACTTCAATAGGGGGTGGGGGGTGACTGTGTTTAGTACGACTTTTCATACATTGCTATAATATTTTCCCCAGATTACGCCTATGATCTAGTAGATTGCATTTACATGCAGTTTTTACCAGTGAAAGACAGTTGAACAAACGCTTGAGATTGTTATGGTTGTCGGTGGTTAAGGAATAATTAAAGTAAATAGGCGTGTCTGACGAGTTAATAAATGTCACTTGAGCGGTTTTCTTATCTCTTTACATTTCTGTGATGACATAAGTTTAAACATCTTTCTTAGATCTTAACTTTTTGCATTGTTAAAAATATTCTGCAACATAACTGCACTTACCTTTCACAAGCAATGCATTTTTTATATTTTTTTTATCTGTTTATGTTATTGGTACAGTTATAAACCAAGTAATGGCAACAATCAGGATAGTCCGAGGTTTTGCCCCAAATTAATTTCTATTATGAAATTTATTTTGCGCTTTGATAAACTTTACTTGATAAACTGTTTGCATATTTAAACCATACTAACCTTTCCTCACTGATGTTATCTGTGCACTTAAAATGTCAAAAAAGCCAAGCACCCCTTTTAATTCAAAACTTGGGAAGGAATGGGTTTAAAAATAAACTCCTTGTTTTGTAAATAAATAAATTTTAAAACATGCATTCTATGCTGCATGAGGTTGTCAAGAATAAGAGATTCAAGCATTGACAACGAAGATTTGGTAAACATACTTACTTGTAATACATCTGTATATATTTAAATATTGTAAATTTCATATAAAATGTAACGCAAATAACGACTAATTCTAACTAATATTAATATACTTTGTAACACACTTAAGCTTTATATCCTTGTTGTATTAGACATTTTCGTCTAGGTGTACAATTTTAGTTTTCACTAAAATGTTTGTCTGTATTGTGTTAAATAATGTAATATATTTTCTTTTTGATTCCCACGGTTTTAATTTTCAGTAAATGCTTGATGTCAAGATAATTATTTTAACCTTTTTAATCCTTGTAAATTCTTATGCTTTGGTGTTGGGCTGATTGTCTGTTTTCATTGCTTATGTTTCTTGTAGTGAAGTATTTTGTTGGTGAGGCTTATTTTTATAAACGTTATTGTAGTTGTTAAATGTGATATGAATCTTTGTGTTTTGCTTATTTCACTATTTTCACTGTGGGTTTATGGAAAACAATTTTGAAATAACTGTTACATTTTACAACCTACAACATAGATTTTCTCTCAACAATTCTTAATCCTAACAAATTTGAATTTACATTTTTTCCACAGATTTTAACTTTCCCCAAAAAAGTATTATTTTAGTATTTTGACTAATATTATGAAACTGTTTATTTTACAAAACTTTTTTACTCGGTTTGCACCGAGATAAAAATAACGATGAGCCACGAGGCTGAGACTGAAGGACTAGGCTCTAGTCGGGACGGGAACTGGTTATTGACGGAGAGTGTCGATGACTCACTCCCACTCAAGGAAGCCCCAATGGGCTCTCTTGACTGTCGTCTTTCAGATGAAGACATTCCTCTGAAACTGAGATTTTTATAAATTTGTTGGCCTATTATGGATTTAGTGTGTTTTGAAAAAAGATTATTGTTTTTATCTAATTGATCTACAGTTTGTTGCGTTTTATCGTTCTACCTTTATAAAGTTTTTAAGAATAAATTCAAATTCTGTATTAGACAATAAACGTTACATAAATTGCTGCATGCAGTAGCAGGTGCCTCGTCAATGAAGATATAATTATGATTCAATATTGAATTAAAAACTTACAAAACGTTTTTTCATGAAGACTGGTGTTCATGAAGTACTTTTTAATAATTGTGTTTTCAAATTTAAAAAAAAGTAAATAGAAAATAGGAAAGGTTCAACTTAGGAAATATTGTTGGTGATTTCAATCATAAATGTAAAACACAAACAGTTTTACTAAATAACAATACTTTGTTTTCATTTTCAACCTCAGTATCCTTTATAACTAGGCCTTATGATCCCAGTGCAACTGAAAGATTTATGGAGAGCGAAAAATGTTCGTGCTGCATTTTTTGTATGGAATATCAGACGTACTTAACATTTGTGAAGTTACTCATTAAAAAGGGTTTATTGGGTGTTTATTTAATCAAAGTATTCCAAATTGTGTATAAAATCAATAAACCTTTGAACAGAAGTTTATATTCAAATAAGACTTTACAATGTGTTAATGCACCCTTGCAGGAGTAAATAAATTTATATAATAGGTTACAAGTTTTTGAATTATTAAGTTTCGAAAGTTCTAATTCAGTTAATATAAGTTACTATTTGATGATTTTTAATAATAATGTGCTGTTTTGCCCTCATCATATAATTGACTTGTAATCTTTTAACAACTATGAATATTACTGAGATATTCACTATCGATCAAGATTATTTCAAAATTCAGCGAAGCACAAACACAATATACGCAATAACCTTAGATAACTAAAATGTCTATGCAGTTGATAGTTTCCTTCAACCTGCGAAACAAGAGTATTTCATTGTGTTGGATCGTGTTGTTATTCATCTTGAGCAATTCCTGTGGGCCTTTCATCAATTATGCATGAGGCCTCCACATTGACGTTTAATAAAGCTGCTACGAAGGCTCGTGGTCAGTCTTTCGTTGTGTTCAAACTCTTTACATAACATTTGTAATTATGTTTCTCTCAGATGTGGCGGCAGAAAAAACACAGAAGGCTTTGCTTGAGGGTGTGGAAGGATTTGACCCGGCCAAACTGAAACATGCGGAAACACAGGAAAAGACAGTTCTGCCTGACAAGTTCGGTGAGTTATTGATTTTTCTATCGTTCCCAAACTTTACTTAATGGTGTTTGAGTAAAAGCATGACCTTTTTTATTTGATGTGTATGCACCAAAAATGTACCGGTAATATTTTATTTCCTTTATTGGTTATATACATTATTTTATAGTGTTTTTTTCTCTTGTCTGTATTGACAGAACAAAAAGGAATAAATAACATTTAAGGAAATATAAATAATTTATTTTAACAGCAAAGAAATGCTTATGGTACTAATTATTTATTATATAGGAATAATAAATTATTTATGGAAATACAAGACATTTTTAACAATGCTGATACACTTAAGGATGATTTGGTTAGTAGTTGTGTATCCAATGAACACTCGGTAACTACAAAATCAAACATTAGGAATAAAACAAAACTAAATTAGTTTAAAAGGTCTGGTGATTTTTAAAAAATGCAAATATTATTGTAAATAATTAATAGCTCTTTGTACTGGATGGATGTAAAATGTAAGTAAATTCAAACATATCAGAATGTCATAATTAAATAAGTTTAATCTTCCACGTTGATGAAAAACTTACTTTAAATAGAACTGAAGATGACGGTTTCTCAGTACAATCGCAGAGTGCCTACGTTGCTTTGGAAAAGTCCGATATATTTTATAACTCGATGTTGACAATATTTGCAGCCTACTTTCAAACTGTTCATGAATTTTCATGAGTAACCTATAGCAAATTTGGATTAAATTAATTAAATATAGTATGGATTTAAATAAGGTATTCTGACTCTTGTATTTATAATTTACTGGATAAATTAATCCAATTCCAAATCAGCTTCGCTATTAATGTATTTTGTAAAAAGAACGCCTAAAACATTAACAAATATGTAACTGCTGATTAATGTTGTATAAATGCTTGTTTCCAATGCAATCGCATGTGTGTGTCGCTTCAATAATGCCTGCATGCAGATGTGCTCCAAGAAAAGCAGCATCAGAACCTGATCGAAGGCGTGGAACACTTCGACAAGACTTCGATGAAGCACGCGGAAACTCTGGAGAAAAACCCCTTGCCCGATCCCGAAGGTTTGTAAATGCACGGTGCACTCACATTGTGTTGCTAAAGTTTTTTGTTTTGTTTTGCATTTGCTTGCCAGACGTAATATTTAACCTATGGAAAAGTGAGATACTTAAACGCATGGTGAAACTTAAACTGGGACCTACGTAAACGTCCCTAACGTACCGCCCTGAACACATTTTGGGGGGTCGTTAAAAATTATATGTGTCTTTGCACTCTAGCAATCACATTTTCTGTCACATTTAAAATTTGGTAGGGACATTCATTTTTATAATCAGACAAGTTTGTTGGGCAAAAAAATTACAAAACTATATTTTTTTGGGGATTTTCAAATTTTGAGTGTTTGGGTCCTAAAAGGATCATAAATGATCCACGTTTAAAGTTATTGTTTATAATACGATAGAATGTAAAACGCCAAAAATTTTAAGCCCTTTCTTATTATCTAGAATTAATATTTACCAAGTTATTAAAGAACATGTAAAGTTTGTAATGCGGAATTGGCTGGTAACCAGTTTGGAGAAGGGGGAATCAGGGGTGCCCCCTCGAAACTTTTTTTTTCAAAAAATACTTGTTACTTGCATTAAAATCAGTTATAGACGACAAAACGAAGTGAAGGAATCTATGTATTAGCAGAGCAAATGATTCGGTGACCGTCATTGTGTCCCTGTGTCCTCGTGTTCGTAATGCAACAACGTGGTCCCAGGTCTATCTTAAAACTGGTCTATACCAGAATGGATGGTCCCTGGCTGTTGTACATGGATACCCTGTCAGTTGAGTTGACCAGTTGGAGGGCAGAATGTGGGTCCCCTGTTTGAGAGCCTCATCCCAGCTGCCTCAGGGGCACGGGAGTTGGCCCTCTGAAGAGTCAATTTGGCTGCTGTCCCATCCCACCCTTTCCTTCCCTTCTATATCCTATCCTTCCGGTAACATGCACAATATTCCTGCTTGTGGAAGACGTGCGTAGCAGCAATGCTGGGGTTTCCTAATCCGCAACAATGATGAATGATGGAAGTACGAGATACTAATGCAATATTGTTTCATAATTACAAGAACCTACTAAAAAATAGTTTTATTCATGTTTTATCATTACAAAATTCTCTCCATTTAACATGATTTAATTTAATTTATCAAAGGTTTTTTAAAGTTTTAGATTAAAAACTAATACCGGTTTTTACAAATAAAGATAACGTTCTCCTTTAATGTGAGTGAGGTGGTAGTTTATCCGCTAGATTGTAGCAGCCATTTATTTCATATTTACTTCTGCCAGTTGTGTTCTTTTATCAGTTTATGATATTTAAATACCCCCGTCATAGCAAACCTGCGTACTCAGCTAATTTTCAATGTACCTCACTCAGGGCTGTACTCAAGGGGAGGGGGGACGGTGGTACAACTGTCCCGGGGCCCGGGTCCGTCAGGGGGACCCAGACGGCCGGGCCGGTGTCTTTTTTAGGACTCTGCTGTTGTCATTGTTGTCTAAAAAAAAAGGCACCGCCCAGGGGCCCGTGAAAGCTGAGTACGGCCCTGACCTCCCTGGCCGTTATTTTTTGTTGAAGAATTTGCACCTCTGATATAATAATTTAATATAATTAAGAACAATTTATCCTATGGCCTGAAATTAACCAAAAGAAAAGTAGAATTTTCTACAGAGTCCCCAGCGCTATTTATTCAATATTTTGTGATTCAATTTCGATTAGAACTTGCGTTATCAGCAGTAACTCTCATCTATCATTTCTGAGTTCGGTCATCCCATTAGGCGAATATTTGAGCGTACGCCTAAAATCCGTCTGATATTAATATGCGGTCGAAAGACGAATTTAAATTTCCCGGTTTCTCCCATTTCTCCCGTCAACCAATTATTACCACTAACAGCTGATTTGTTCTTTATCTGATGGTGCTTTGCTTACATCATATCAGATGCAAACAAAGCTATGGTTTGCGTGTTGCCACTCTCGATTTGGACTCTTGCTTATTATATTTACGTAGTTTTTGCTTTTTTACAATTAGCTGAGTTTACACAAATTAATGAGTACAAAATATGCATAAACTTTGCCTATTTTTTTATGTGACCATTAAGCCAAATGTTTTATTAAAACCTCTAAACAGCTTATAAGAAGAAATGTCTGGTAGCCAATACAGCTGGCTGATGTGGGTAATGTAGGGAAAATTTGGGACAGTAAGTTCCCGTTCTACTGGGAAATTAGATGTTGACTTTCAACCGCACATTAATATCAGACGGATAGCATAATCAAATGATGTATTGTTGTTTGGTATTGTTATTGTACATTTCCAAAATTTGGGGGGATTTATTAAAAAACTAGCTGATTATTTGAATAACATTAAATAAATAGCAGAAAACTGTAACCGTATGGTCTCATTTGATTAACATTGGAATTTTGGATGTCCCACGGGGAGTAGCCGTAGAGGATTTAGAGGAAACAGAGAGTCAGGTACAACAGCTGTAACCTAAAGGAACCTATCCTGAAAATTTCATGCCTTAACTCCTTGTAGTTTAGCTGTACAGCGTCTACACACAGACAAGAACTCTGCTTTATTTATATAGATTAATTTAAGGTTTTAGTAAACTTAGGAAGGGACTTTTATATTATTTTGTTTTGTTTTTTAATTGTAAAAACTAAAATGTATAAAACAATATACTTTTTTTAGATTTTTAATTTAATAAACGTATAAACTTTGTGGCAGTCACATGGGTTTCTTTGGCTAGTGCTATAAATCTTTCCCCCTGAAACAAAGCCAAAGAGTAACAAATAATATATATTAGAGTTTACAGGGAGAAGGTAAGCTTTGGCAATCGTTTCATAATGATAAAGTTGCAAACGTAAATACATTTAAATTTCTAAATTTTATTTCAACACAACATTGTGGTTAATATAACAAATTTTGGTGGGCAACTTCAAAAAAGAGGTTTCCCACTTTTTCTGAAATTCCCTGGAGCTATATTTTGACTCTCAAAATCTGGTAACCTCCAGGGAAATCTTGTGATATGGCAACCCTATGTATAGTTAGTGTTTTGTAACAGCCAGTAGATTGTAATTTGATTATGTATTTGTTTAGCTATTGAGGCTGAGAAGGGCCAGCAACAATTTATTGCTGGTATCGAAAACTTTGATTCTAAGAAATTAAAGCATACAGAAACCATTGTGAAGAATCCCCTCCCCACTAAAGAAGGTAAGTAATTAATTTTTTAACACAGCCTTTGTCTAGTTAATATTTTTATAATTTTACAGAAGAGAAAATTTCTGATCTTTTTACAGTAGAAATCCAATTATCCGAACCCCAATTATCCGAATATCCAATTATCCGAATCGATTTTGAGTGAAATAATAGAAATATAAAAATCAAGTAAATAACTGCGGGAGCGCGTGTAGCGATAATGCGCCGTGAGCGCTAAAATAAAAGCCTGCGCTGTTACCTTCCGGACGATATTTTCGCAGGGAACAATGAGTCATACCCCCTTCCCGCCCTGCTCATCATCATTCGCTACTGTTCTTTCACCGAGATTATCGTTCGAAATGAGTACAAAACGTAAACGTGTTGTCCTTTCGCTAAGTGATAAACTCACTTTGCTCGAGATGTTCAAGTGAAATAACCAACATTGAACAGTGAAATACGTACAGTATGTAGGCCTATTGAAAAGAGCAACTGTATATACTGTATTAAATTTAACTCCTGTAATTTATTTTTTATGACGTATATTCTTGATACAGTTCGCTCACTTTCTGTTCACTACATTTATAATAACTTTGTCGATAATATTCTGATTTTTTTATCTATGGTGATGTTTTTTGCTTAATTCCTGAGGTATACCTGATTATCCGAATTTCTGCATATCCAAATTGGCCCGATCCCCAATTAATTCGGATAATTGGAGTTCTACTGTACTTAAAAACCATGTTTGGGACAGTTTTCTCATGTTATCAATTGCTTTATTTTTTTGTCTACAGAATATGATTTATCATTTTTTAACAACACTCCATCTTTGATTTAAAAGGGAGCACTCAAATAGGTATTTTAAGAACTTTAACTTGTAGGTTAAATATCTTCAACTATAATTAAGACAAATTGATTTCTATGTGACCGATGCAATAAACCTGACCTTGACGAGAGAACAAAAATAGTAAACTAAACTTACCTGGACATTTTTTATTTGTTTAAAAATTTATCTAAATTCATAGAACAAACCACTTTGTTAACTATTAATTGGGACAAATTGGCTGCACAACTTGAGTCTTCGCAAGAAATGATACGTATCACTGCAAGCTGTCATACTGGAAACTCCTCAGGGGAGATTTTGTCGCAAGCGATGACTCAGAACTGCCGAGGGCAACTGCCCCAGACATGTTACCATCACATAAGTCTCAGGTTAATGGGAAACAGCCCAAAACCACCTGGCTGTATGGAATTTGCATTGTGAAAAATGGAGTATGAAATTGTTCCTGATATAATAGAGTTTCGATAATTTGTTGTCATGGAATTTACAGGGGACGATAAGAAATTGTATTAGTAAAATTACATGCTAGTCGTATAATAGAGAACGTTTCTAGTTTAGTTATCACATTAACTACTGGAATTAAAGATCACTTGGGTTGCCAGAGTTTCGAATACAAGTTCATAAATGTGCCACCACAGTCAAAATTAACATGTTTATTTATCAGTTTATCTCTATCTTTACATTTTTCCTTAAATATAAACAGTTCTTCGCGACGTTTCTTTTCTTACAATTCTTAGATGCTGAGGGTTCCTCCTATTATTACGGTGTGGCCATCAAAGATCTTCCGCTACATTTGATCTTTCCGAATAAAAAAATGCCATATTTAGTTAAACTTGATTTAATTGCAGTTTCACCATTCTGAAACAGTTACTGATGTAACTGGACTTACATGATAATGGTGATATCTGGACTTACGAATCAGGTTCCCCTAGTGTGATATTGTTATGACCTGTCCTTTTAGCGAATTTCCCCTATAGGGAAGAAGCTATTACCGTAGTCGGTATGGTAAGAACTAGGCCCGGGACCATGATAACTTTTCGTTTTGAGGTCCCCAGACCCCAAAAACACCATTCGTTCGAAACTGTATATATATATATATATATATATATATGTGTCCGTGGGTGCGATAACTCTCGTAAAAATAATCCGATTTTGACGAAATTTGGTATAAGCGTGTAAAGCAGCATTTATGACTCTAAGTTCGAAAACCAGACAGATCGGACGGGGTATTTTGGTGGGGTTTTGTACCCAAAAAATGGGTTTTTTGAGTTTTCTACATATAATTTTTGAAAAAGTCAAATTTTAGTTTCTTCCATTGGAATCAGCTTAAAAAGACGCACAATTTGGTGTTTTGATCATTGCTCTACGTCAAATGGTTACAGAGATATTGAAAGTGCTAAACACAGTACGTTGTCCAATGCTATTCTTATGCAGAATAAGAAAAAAATTATAGCTCGCTTATTTATGAACGTATTCTAACAAAACTTGGTATATGGTTTCATCTGGTTGTGGTCTATTGTTATTTTCACAAAAAACCCGATTTTTACCAATAATTCCCGTAGCAGCAAACCTGCGTCCTCAGCCCCCATGTTATTCTTATGGAGAATAAGTAAAATGTAATGTATCCCTTAATGATGAAAATAAATTAATAAAACTTGGAATGTTGGTCCACCTAGTTGAGTTTTATTGATATTTGCATAAAAACCCATTTTTTGTGTTCCTTATTGCAGCAAACCTGCGTACTCATCTCCCATGTTATTCTTATGGAGAATAATCAAAATGGCATATATCGCTTATTTATGAATTTATATTGATGAAACTTGGTATGTGGCTTCACCTAGTTGAGTAATATTGATATTTACAAGAAACCCTATATTTGTTGTTTTTTGTAGCAGCAAACCTGCGTACTCATTCCCAATGTTATTGTTATGGAGAATAATTCAAATTTGATATATCGCTTATTTTTGAAAATAGTTTTATGAAACTTGGTATGCGGCTTGATGTGGTATTAAGACTTATATTTTGCATTGGAAATTCACTGAGTACGCAGGTTTGCTGCGACGGGGGTATTTTTTGTAGTGTAGTGTAGCACGTGTAACTGGTGTATGCCAGTTTATTTAGCATGAAAATGTAGTAAATAAATAATTTACAAGTGTGTTGGATGTAGCCAACATTGGTGCTAATCTCAGAGGGGGAGGTTGCATCACCTACGAGTTGATGTTCGTCTGTAGTAACACCTTTTTTCTTATTTTTTCCAGCCATTGATCTTGAGAAGAAGGCATAAACCCGACTAAATTGAAGAGATTACTTTGGACCTTCCCTCCTGGCTATGGGAGAACTCAACAAATTGTACTGTTATTTTTTAATAATTATATATAAGACATTGAGTGAAAATTATAAAACACCTATTGACAGATTGTAACGAAGCATTCCGCCCCTTCTGTAATAAGTTTGATAATGGGAGCAGACAATTTTTTATAAATTTTTTAGATAAAAGAGGTGCTTCCACGTCAGTTTTTTAATATGACATTTTTGTATCGTAGGACTGTGAACCTCTTTTTTGGATAATTTGTAAATCTAAGTTAAAGGACCAAATCAGTTTTATTTTTGTATTTATATTTTATAACGATAGGATTAGTAAATATTAACTTTTAGATAGGTTGCAAACACGTATAGCTTCTTTCATTTCCAGGGTTTATTCATTAGTCTAATATTGTACAATTATTTTATTACTTTATTTATTCTTCATTGAACTAGTCCGGATTATTGAAATCTAGAAGCGTATTTTGAATTTGTAACCAATTAAATCGTATAAAACCCACTATCTGGTACAGAATATTTAATACCCCTTCTCCTCTTGAAATAAAATTATACTTTCAATAGTTGAATAACTTAATTGGATTAAGACATATTCAGCACAAAAAGGTAATCCGTGTTTTTTTTTGCAAAAATTATTACAGTTTCCAATCCAAAGTATTTGAACAAAAAGTATTGAATTCTAAGATTATGGATATGTTTTGAGTCAAAATGGAACTGGTTTTCTATTATAGCTCTGGATTTTTGTGATTAAAATATGGTACTTAAGTTTTTGTAGAGGTTATCGAAAGTCAGTAAATCTTATTCCAGATTTTCAAAGTCCTTGTCCCTGCCCTGCCGGCAAGTTGCAGTCGAGTCATATAGTGCAGCCGCGGACTCTTGCTGCATCAGCATGCATACGGTTTTATTTCACGTTTGCAAGGACACATACCACCAACTTAAATTTAAATTACAGTGAGTATACCAGAATGTACGACAGAATACTGGCTTTCATGTAGTATATTCTGCTTTGGGCTTCAATTCTTGGCAGCCCTGTTAAAGTATTTTGACTTTTAACAGCCAGTGGCAGATTTGTTTTGGAAGGGTCAACCCAGGGTCAGAAACATGATGAACTTTCTTTTACAAAAACAAATTTCTTAAGCAGGTTTTTACGAAAGTGGTTGAAATGCCAGTGTGCCACCGTACAGGTAAAGCCAGGGCCTTACTCAGCTTTCACGGGCCCCTGGGCAAGCCTGGTGGTGTGGGCTCTTGTTGCTGTCCAGATCCAAGTTGGTGACCTTTCTTTTAGATACCGGCTGGGCCGGGCCCCCTGAGTACAGCCCAGCCAATAGCAGTCCTAAATTAAGTTGGTGTGAGGTATAATAGCAATCAGAGGCAATTGTATTATAATTCCAATCCCTCATGCTGTCCTTCCCCAAAACAGTCATAAAACTTTCATCTGGACAAGCAACACACAGAGAAAGGATTCACAGGATGGCAGGAGACGAACTATCTGCAGTAACTTCCCACATTGCTTTACTGCTGCGCCACTTCAGCCAACGCACAGACTTCAAGATACATTAACATAGAAATAAACATACTTTTTTATACAATATCAACAACTACTTAGCACGATTTTCACTTCTGTGCCAGTTTTAAAAATCAAATCTGAGATGAAAGGTAAAGAACTTTCACTTTAATGATATAGACAATTAATTTAAAACTCAAGGCCACTAAAAAAGATATTTTAATTGCTGTAGACTTACTATCAAAGGTTACTAAATAAATATTTTTATTTTGTTTACATTCAAGTAGCACTTGAATTTCATTAGCAAATTATAATTTATGCTACGTTAGCCTCCATAGATTATGCTAGAAAACGAGATTGGGCTGTATAGAGTTGTTGTATCACCACGGAGATAGGGCCTGTTTTCCGCTTCGTCTGGTCGTTGGGGTCCCTCGAAAACAGTTCAGTTCATCCGGGGGACAGGTTGTATAAAAAATGGACAATATCAGACCCACATCGGTGTTGCGAAAACCTTCCACTTCGTCCACGGCGCCCCGCTAAGCCACGAACGCTCTCTTCCACCACGTACGCATCCTCCCCATAATAGAGTAACAGAACTCGTGCATTTCCAGGGCCTTATAAGCTATGAAGCGAGCAGTTTTATGGCTTATGAAACAATTTTACATTTATTAGCTGTGAGACGTGAATTGCATCATATTCTATATTTTTTAGGGAATTTGTGTTATAGTCTATAAAGAATTGAAATTTTGTGTTATAGTCATAATCGATTATAGGCTATGAAACAAATATTAATTATAAGTTATGAAACAAATTCAACATTATAGATTATGAGATTATAAGCTATAGGACCCCACTAAATTCTTGATAAATACACTTTGTTACAATAAAAATAACTAGTTGTCCTGTTGCTGGAATCCGAACAAGTTTGTACTCAACGAAATGTTTTTTCAGTTGTAAACAAACATAACAAAACCTCTGATATTAAAACGGATGTTAGCAACATATTTTCATTCAACACGTGGTTTAGGCTTCTGCCGTTGGATAGCGTCACTATTCCGAAAATTCAGCCCTTTACTGTGTTTAAGTGATTCCCTTTCTTAAAATTCTAAGACGTATTTGCAAATCTAATCTTTGCGTAAAAATATCTTTGATTTGGCACCTCAAATGTTAAAGTCCGTCCAGCCATTATCGAGTTATGAGTGTGAAGAAAAAACCCATAGCTTATTAATATATAGATAACCGACTATTTTTAGTGTTCTTTGATGTATCATAAAAACGTGCGTTTCGTTTACGAACAAGTTACTGGCTACTGTAACAATTAATAATAATTTTAAAATAAGTAGGTTTACCTACGAAATAGTAAATTCAGCTATAAGTATTATTTACTATATTATAGTTTTGAATGGCAAACTAATCTTGAAACCCGCTCATTAAGAATTTTGTTTCGCAAAACAATTATTTTGCACTCAATGCAAAATTCTTTTGTTTGTTATTTGCTTACGACAATCAATTCCAAAAAAAACCACAATAATCATCGCCATGTTAAAAGAACTGCCAAAGGTCCTAAGTTTAGGCCTATCTAATTGCCTTTGAAATATTAGTATTCAAATCTAAAGTAATTATACCAAATATTAATGTTTATTAAGTTACGTTTGGAATCTTATTACATGAATTCACAGTAAATTTCACACTTCAAATATGTAAACGATAACTATAAGTGTTCTCTTAAACGTAAAGAAACTACTGATTTGAATCTGAGGACGAGAATGATGGTAATCAAAATGAAAGTAGAAGTATTGTTTTATCTGGTAAGTCGAGAAGTAACAATATCAGTTAAATTTGGATTAATATATCCATCTAACAATGAAAAAGAGGAGAGAAAATAAAAAAAGTGTTAATCCAAAAACAGGAAAATCCTAATTTACTGTTCCTACGGACCTATGCAAATTTTAATGCAGGTCCTGCTTTTATAAAGCGAGAAAAAAAAGGTTATTGTGTTGTTCGCACAACTGGCTACTCAGCGACCCGAACCAAGAATCTGTCTTATCACCATGGGAAAAGGTCAGACTACAGTTCATGATTTCCATCGATTTGTATCAAATCATCACTGACTATTTTACTACAATACCTGAGTTACACTATAACTAAAACTGCTATTTATAAAAATAGCTACAAATTATGTCTTATTTATTACAGAAAACTTAAAATTCGTCAATAGTACTCGTATTTTTCATACACTTACTTTTTTAACTTCCTCTAAATTATTGGGGGGGCAACTGCCCCCCGTGTCCCCCCTGAACTACGCCTATGTTAGCCAGAAGCCCGAAAGAGACAAAATAGTGCAGATGAGTCGACTTGAAAATAACGTTACATTTTAACTGTTGGATTGATGTGTGTGCAACATCCATAAATGTATGTTAAATATACTGTAATATTTAATGGTCAGTTAACAAAATTAAATTTACAATGGAAAACTACAAAATGCTTGGCTTTCTAGTGTTGTGCGTATCAATAACAATTTAATTAAATATATTTTGTTGTTATTTACATTTTACATGTCTAGTATTTTTAAGGAATTGTAAAATAAATGTTAAAGCTAAAAAAGTCGTTGCTCAGCCATTCCACCAAAAATTTCAACCTTAAACCAAAAGTAAAAAAAAAAAACGTTAAAAAGATATTTTTTAAAATTTTAAATACCTTGTAAATTATTTGTGTTTAACGACCAAACAATGAGTAAAACCAATTTTGTCTGGGTAATTTTTAGTTTTTTCTAGGTTTTAGTAATGAATTATGCCTGTATGGGGTTTATTAGTGAATTTCCTTTGGAAAGTGAACTATTAGCATGACCCGCACGGTGAAACTTAAGCCCGGGACCACCATAGAAGTTCCTAACGTGACCCCCTGAACACGTTTTGGGGGGTCGTTCAAAATTTTATATATATATATATATATATATGTACATAGACATATATATATATGTGTATGCACTCTAGCGGTCACATTTTTTGTCCGATTTACTTCAAATTTGGTAGGGACGTTCCTTTCTATAATATGTTAGACAAGTTCGTTGGGCAAAACAATCGGAAAACTCTAAACCCATTTTTTTGGGGATTAATCTTTCAAATTACGAGTTTTTGGGCCCAAAAAGGGTCATAAAAACCCCAGATGCAAAATTAATGCGTGGGAAAAGATGGGAATTAGTTAGGCAAAAGTTTTAAGCCCTCTCTCGTCATTCTAGCATAAATATTTACCGAGTTATTAAAGAAAATGTGTATTGACCAAACGCAGTACGTTATGGGGGTTTTACATTAGAAAAGCCTGTTATTCATTTGTTGGTGTACTTTTAACATCTCCAGCAACCTCACGCCTACTTTAAAGCCTGACTGGACCTTCTCCTGACCTTATAATGCACAAAATTGTATTCCCAGCATTGCAGGTAAATAGAACTAGGAGCATCAAAACAGCCAAAAAATCAATATTTTCAGATTTGAATAAAAATTGGAATAATTGTATGTTTTAACTGATTTTGAGTTTTTGTAGTTTTTTATGTGGAAATTCACTTCCCTCACGTCAGCGTGCTGCGTGCGAACTCGTTTTTACATTAGTTTGTACTTTGACAAGTTTTCATTTACTGTTTTGATAATAAAAATATGTTTAACTACTTTTACGTGTGGTAAAGTACCTAGACTGAGTCCCTGTCTCCAAGAATTATATTTTCACTGTCACATAAAAACTTTTTAGGCCACTGGGGTGGAGTCCTAAGTTTGGAAAAACGTATCCATACTAAATAACAAAGTTGTATGGTCCAGGAGCAGGTTTTAGGGGTCGTTTTCGAGCCTATTAAGATATCATATTTTCTCCATTAGTATAACATGGCCACTTTTGAGGTCATCAGTGGAACGGAGCCCTGAGACTTGGACAGGGGGAGACGTATTCTAAATATCGATTGTCCCCTTCAACATAGTATGGTGTGAGAGTAGTTTTGAGAAGCCTTTTTTAAATGAACAGGAGTACTGCCATAGACTAACATATCTTAGTATAGACCTTTTCTCCATATGAATAACATGACAACGTTTTATCCAGTGGGGCAGAGCCCTAAGTTCAGGGTTATTAAAAAGGTATCCAAACGTAATAGATCAATAAAAACTGGCTAAAATGGGCCATAAATTCGAAAAAATAACATGGAACTTTGCCACGGGGCCGGACTTTGCCTTAAGGTTGCTGGGCGGGACGTATCTATACGTTGGGGCTTCATTCAAGAAACGGGTTTACAAAAATCCAAATAACACATGTCATATGTCAAAATCGGAGCTCGGGAAGTGATAGGAGA
This sequence comes from Allygus modestus, assembly GCA_963675035.1. Taxonomy (NCBI): domain Eukaryota; kingdom Metazoa; phylum Arthropoda; class Insecta; order Hemiptera; family Cicadellidae; genus Allygus; species Allygus modestus. The sequence goes on from OY776116.1 coordinate 140,175,129, forward strand.
AGCTACAGTGGGGTGGAGCCCTGAGATCGGGGAAAAAATTATCCAAAGTTTTATTACCCTTTCCGGATTTTGAAATTGTTTAAAATATTTTTTATTATATTTTTACAATTTTCTAATTTCCACCAGTTTTCTCATTTTGCCATAATTAATTTCATCATTAATTTCCCAAAATATGAAGCATTAGTATACATACTGTGAGCCTAAACAGTTCCTCAGGAGCTTGTACATTTTATACTCCCCTTTACATATGTAACAACTTTTTTTGTATGCAACCCTTGAAATGTTGATTCTCCTTGAATTTGCCAAAAAAAACTCAAGATATATACAGAACCAAGTGCAAAAGTTCTGATCCAAGCAACAAAAAAATAAAAAAACTTGGATCTGGACGTGAATAATTAGGGCCCTTATTGCCACAGGTTGAGCCTAGAGGAATATGGCTCCTAAATCTGGCGCTGTATATAAAAACACATCATGCGATGAATATTATTGCTTTAAAATACTATCCAGACCAGAACGGTTTCCTTCAGATCATACCTACACTATTTTTGACTCGTCATTAATTAAAAAGGTTAGTATTTTGAAGTAAACATGTCTCAGGCTCATGTCTAAAACATGTCTAAAAATTAACCATAAACCATACATCGATGGCCCTTATATTATATAAGAAACCTTTTATTAAGAGGTTGGGTTAAAAAAAAACATTAAATGAAATATCTTGTGTTTTTAGGGAACAGATACTCTATTCAGCATGTCGATATTACTTCCACTTGCCGATAGCAAATTATACATTTGACAAATAAACTGTCCAACTGTCGCAAAATTAACAATTACAACACACTGTCGTCTTAGATTTTTCAGATAATAAATTATACAAAATTCCTTCCAGATGCAATGCAATTTATTTTTTTGTTGCAATAAAGATATTTGATTTGATTTGAGATACATCATTTTATTAGCTTTCAAATCACTTTATTCTCATACTCGGCGCCCTCACCCCCTTCTCACACACAGTTGAGCAAGAAGAGAAAGCACGTTCCTGTTTGGCCTGGTTTTTGTTCAGTCAGAACAAAAGATTTGTTGTAAGCTGCATAAGGTGAAACCTAATCGAGTTGGGCTTGGCGGAGCCCAAGCTATAGTGCTAGGAAAAAGGCACTATATCTCATTTTCCTTGATGGTGCAGTATTTGGCTGTCGTCTTACTTCAGTCTTTGCCTTTTCCAGGGCAAGCTTAAAAACACGGCATGCCCAGAGAGCTCTATATATACTATACTGCTATATATACTCTCTATACTGCAGGTCGGATTATCGTGCCATCATCGGCAGCATTTTTCCCCTCTACAGTACCAACATTACAACACGAACATGGTATTTAGTCTATGCTTATATCTGGTTTTCGTTGTGTTATGTTGGTACCGTAGAGGGGAAAAATCGTGTATTTACAGCTGATTTTCTACGGCACGCCTTTTTGTCAGAAACTGCATGGCAGTAGTCTCTCCATATTGCATAGAGCTCACTGGGCATGCCCCGGCTTTAGTCTCTGGCTGGAGCTTGCTGCAGAGGAAACAGTAAGGCCCTTTGCTGCAGAGGAAACAGTAAGGCCCTTTGCTGCATGTATTGTATTTATAGCCCGACTCTCCGCATTTGTAGCAGAGAGCCGACCAATCTGCCCCATTACAATCGGGCCAAATTTAAGCATAGGCTACATAGGGGCCCGCTTAGGTGCCCGCACCATATGAAACCACATACAAAAGCTTCAAACAAGCAAAAAGTGTCGTCAGGTTTCCAACCTGGGTGGAAAGGGCCGGCACCACTGGTTGCGCCTAGAGGCCTATAGCTCCTACATCTGGGCCTTTCGAATGCACTCGCTAGGGATTCGACCCAGCTTGCCTGAATATAAGAAATGCGAAACTTCTAATCTTATTCTAGGCTGCTTAGTATTTGATCAACTCCTGTATACATACTTGGAAAAAATATCTTACGTTGGTAAGTTGCAAGGTTCTTAGAGCTTTCAGCCCAGGTATGATAATTTGCATAAAAGTAATGTTCGCAGGAAAGATGTCTTACGAGGGCGTCCAGCTGATGCATAAATCAACAACATAGTAAAAGTATTACCAACCTTACAGGGGATAATAATGCTACAGCTATTTTAAAATTGCCACTGGACACCTATAATCCATTAATCTAATAATACAAATAGATCAAAACAGTAATTAGATTCATAAAATAACAGATGTTAAAATTATGTAATTAGTTAAACAATGTTTATTTTGATTGCAATTATGAGAAAATATTGTACTCGTACGATAAATATCGTGTTACCAGCAACACTGCAGATTGGATTGGTTATCACGGACCTAACAGCTATTTTTACGAGGTCTCTTCCGGTTAAATAGAAAACCTTTAATAAATCAACTGAGTAAACCTTTACAAAGTATGTATGGACCTTGGGTAAGTTGAACCATAGAGTCTATGGTTGAACCTAAATTTTTAAATAGAATGGTTGCACTCTAAATTTTTACTAAATTCATATATTCACCTACATCAAATAAGAAATAAAAATAAATTTAAAAATACATGTTTTAAGAATTCAAAAAGAAATGGGTATCAACATTTTTAACAAATTACCAAGGAAAAGTTTAATTGAAAGAAGCTTTAAAAATAAGAATACGAATATTTTACTAAATGACTGCCCTTACAAAAATAACGAATGTTTGAAGAAAATTATTGGGCATAGAAGAAATTTAAATAATTAGATGTACTATAATGTATCAAAATTTATTGTTCTTTTTACTATTGTCATGTATTAGTTTTAATGCCCAACGACAACGAGTTCGCACGCAGCACGCTGACGTGAGGGAAGTGAATTTCCACATAAAAAACTATAAAAACTCAAAATCAGTTAAAAACATACAATTATTCCAATTTTTATTCAAATCTGAAAATATTGATTTTTTGCCTGTTCTGATACTCCTGGTTCTATTTACCTGCAATGCTGGGAATACAATTTTGCGCATTATAAGGTTAGGGGAAGGTCCAGTCAGGCTTTAAAGTAGGCGTGAGGTTTTTGGGGATGATATAAGTACACCAACAAATTAATAATAGGCTTTTCTAATGTAAAACCCTCTTAAGACAACGTACTGTGTTTGGTAGATACACATTTTCTTTAATAACTCGGTAAATATTTATGCTAGAATGACGAGAGAGTGCTTAAAAGTTTCATAAAACTAATTCCCATCTTTTTACATGCGTTAATTTCACATCCGGGACTTTTCTGACTCTTTTAGGGTCCAAAAACTCGAAATTTGAAAGATTAATCCCCAAAAAAGGGGTTTAGAGTTTTCCGATTGTTTTACCCAACGAACTTGTCCAACTAATTATAGAAAAGAACGTCCCTACCAAATTTGAAGTAAATCGGACAAAAAATGCGACCGCTAGAGTGCCTGCACACACACACACACACACACACACACACACACACACACACACACACACACACACACACACACACATATATATATATACACATATATATGTACATATATATACATATATATATATATATAATTTTTTACGAACTCCCAAAACGTGTTCAGGGGGTCACGTTAGGAACTTCTATGGTGGTCCCTGGCTTAAGTTTCACCGTGCGGGTCATGCTAATAGATCACTTTCCATATGAAATTCACTAATAAAGTAATATATTTATTTATTTAGCATTGATTGATAAGCCCGTTTGGGTTCTGAAAACGATTACGTTCATGCGACAGTCTTCGATGGATTTGACTTATTTTAAATAATCCACAAAAAATACAAACTTTAAAATGGATATAATACAACTTGTTAATATTTTGATATTATGGACAATTTCTTGTGACGATTCAATTAAGTAACCCTGCTTCCTTTCGCTATGTTGGCAGCACTGAGCTTGACAGACTGTACTTACTTAACCTTTTAAGTTTCCGGTCTTGTTGGGAAGGAGTATTCTGAAACGTGAGGATATTCTTTGCCGTGCAAAATGAAGGCTAAAGGAGAGGTAAATTAACTTATTTATAATTATTGTATTCGCTTTTAGAAGGATATTTTGATGTTTAATTATTTCAGCCAAGTTGCGTTTGTCCATGGCGTGGAGCAAACGCGACTTGGTCATCTTGATGTCATGTAGTGTTGGACTAGCTTTCAATACATTGGTCTAGAGGTGACAATAATTGTAAGAACTAATTGTTTGCTTTCCCCTTATAATGGTTTATTTTAAGACTTCCAGTACCATGGTTTACTGCAAATACAGCTTTTAAATGTTTATGCTTGCCTTCACTTGATTTTAGTAACACTAGGCTTATTGAATGACCACAAAATAAGCCATATCTTAGGTCAATAACTTAGGGCTAAATTTAGGTCGGTTTTAAGATTGAATATCAAATCGGGCTTCTTGACACAGCCCTCTTCGCGGTTGGCACATTGTTTGCATATGCACACCTTCCTCCCACCACGCGTCTAAGTACAGTCAGCCTAACAATATGCATACTTCTGTCAAAACACGTTTTGACTATTTTTATCACTATTTACATTTGTGCTGTTCATTGAGTCGCTCGGGACTTGGAAGAGCGATATGTGGCGAAGCGGCTAGTCATTTAACCCTCCGAGTGTTATGCGTCGTAAAAGCGACTCATAACACACCCGCCTTGGTGTTATGCGTCGCTTTAGCGACTCACAAACACTGTTTACGGCGAAGGCTCTGGGACTGACTGAATCGGATTGAACTGGATCGAGTTAGGTATCGTTTTTTTCTGCAGATTCTAAGCTTTCTCCCGATGTCTGTTTCTAGACGCTTTTCATTTTCGTGCCGATCATAATTGTAGCAGACAGATGACGTTTGTATTGTAAACAACTTGGTTTATTTACATCGGTGACGTGTGTTTTTGTACGTTTGTCGTCGTTTTTAGTGGTAAAAATGGACAGTAGTGATATACGTAATGCACTAGAAGAAGATATAAGTGATGTTGAAGGACTGGTTGATGATCCGGAAGAAGTAGGTATTGACATTGATGTGAATTATCCTTCAGATTCTGAGCTGGTTGGTTTCATATGTTTTTATGAAAGCTGTTGAGTCATTGGGCGATTTCGGTATATGCGCAAAACATGTTTTTAGCGAATTTCCCCTATAGGGAAGAAGCTATTACCGTAGGTCTCATGGTAAGACTTAAGCCCGAGACCATGATAACTTTTCATTTTGAGGTCCCCAGATGCCAAAAACACCATTCAAATTTTTATATATGTATATATATTTATATATATATTTATATATATATTTATATATATTTATATATATATTTATATATATATATATATATATATGTGTCCGTAAGCATGATAACTCTCGTAAAAAAGGTCCGATCTTAATGAAATTTGGTACAAATGTGTAAAGTACCATTTATTTGAACAAGTTCGAAAACCAGATGAATCACACCATCTGAAGGCGGGTTTTTGGGGGGTTTTGTACCCCAAAAATGTGTTTTTTGGGGTTTTCACATGTAATTTTAATTTAAATCAAATTTCAATTTATACCATTGAATTTAGCTTAAAAAAACAAACAATTTGGTATTTTGATCATTGCTCTAAGTCAATTGGTTACCGAGATATTGAAAGTGCTTAACACAGTACGTTGTCTAATGTTATTCTTATGGAGAAAAAGAAAAATTGTATATCTCGCTTATTTATGAACATAAACTGGCAAAATTTGGTATATGGCTTGATCTGGTTATGGTTTATTGTTGTTTGCACAAAAAAACAATTTTTCGCCTATGGTTCCTGTAGCAGCAAACCTAGGTACTTGGTCCCCATGTTATTCTTATGGAAAATACTTAAAATGTTATATATCGCTTATTTATGAATGTATATGGATGAAACTTGGTATGTGACTTCACTAAGATGAGTTCTATTGATATTTGCATAAAAACCTATTAATTTGCGTGCCTTGTTGCAGCAAACCTGCGTACTCATCCCCAATGTTATTCTTATGGAGAATAATTAATATTTTAAATATCGCTTGTTTGTGAATACATTTCTTATGAATCCTGTTAAGTGTTATGTTATATATTCATTGGAAATTCGCTGAGTATGCAGGTTTGCTGCGACGGGTGTATTCACTCATAACTTATTTATTTGATAACTTACCTCACTATATGATTATATATTTGAAATCCTCATAAAATTTAGAACAAAGTGGCTATTTTCAAATAGTTATAGGCCTATAATTTATACGATTTTATTGAGCGCAAACCTATTTTATTTTTTAATTTTTCCATAATAAAAAAAAAAAATTTAACATAACACAATTTTTTGAAACAAATGTTTTTTATGTTTTATGTATAATATTGAAGCCCATGATTTTCCAAACAAAATGGTATATAAAACAGTATAATTAACAGTGTTTGTAAGCTTCTCAGATCCGTTTTAATAAAACCTTCCAAATGCGCAATAAATAGACAAACATTAAGGCCTATACTATGGACACTTGGAGGGTTAACAATGTAGGATAAATAATCAGCTGGAATATCACAAGCAGAAGCGAACACCGCACCTACACTCTTGTGATCGTTTTCGCTCCTTGTTTAGAAAAAAGATTATTGTTAGAGCCTAGGCCCCTAGTAATTTTAGACTAAATAAACTAAATACAGCCTACGCACGTACCCTAATTCGAGTTCGGAAATGACAAAATGCCGTAAAAAAGGAAAAATTAAGAAAACAATAGTTTTTGTGAAAATACATGTGTCTGTTGCACAAGAAGTTAAAATTAATTGCTAACTTAGGTATTAGAGAATTTTTTGTTTTCAAATTCCCAATTCCCTATTAATTTATAAATATGCGCACAAAATTTCATGCTCTTGTCTCGAAAAACAAAGAAGTAAAAGGATAAGTTCGGCAATCACAAAGTTATAAAGTTCTTCGTAATAAGAAATGTCACTGTCACTTATTTTAGAAAATGTTTAAACTGAATTATACTCTTATAAACATAACCTAATAACAAAATGTGCCTACGTAAACAACACAATTAGCAGATCGTCTTATTTTTACAGACACCAAAACATATACTGCTTATAACCTCATCAAAACAACTTCAAAACAACTCGTCACACAAACAAGCGGCTTAGAGTAGGCCTACCGTTGTGTGGTCAATACTGACTATAATACACACTGATACTCCGCAACTATCTGGCTGCCATATATTACAAAGGTAGTGGCATTTGGATAGTTTTTAAAGCCAATAAGACTATTTCGCTGATGCGGACGTCCAAAATGTTGGACATCGGAGTTTTTGGCAAAAACAGTGACGGCTAATATATTTTATGGTATCGTTGATATTATTCATGAATGCCGCCTATTCCGAATTCCCGCTAAACCGAACAGGGTTTGGTCCTAATTAGTTTGGAATAGCGGGACTCTACTGTAGCTCGATTGCTGACTGCCCTGTGATTCATTGAAACAACAATAATATATGTCTGAGACATCTGCTCATTGTGCTGGGTTCAGGTATCATCCGAGGATGAAGACAGCAGTCAACGAGTTAACAGTAGAATGAAACGACAAGTTGGCCTAAAGGGAAGTTAATGTTAACCCTCTAGATGCCGCCCGCCCAAATTCGGGCGGGCTTTGGTTTACGTACAAGTGCCACCCGCCCGAATTCAGGCGACTTTGCAGGCGTTCAGTTACAACGGTCTGAATTCACTCTAGTTGTACTGAACTGCATTGAATTTGTTATCACTGTAAACGGCAGATTTCAAGCTTTACTCCAATGTCTGTCTAGAATCAAGAATCAAGAATCAAGAATATTTATTGCTGTTGATCAAAATACAAGACATGAAATGGGCATAGTCAGTTACTTAAAGCTAATTATATTTAACACAGTTGAGCCAATCAGGCAGTTTGCTCGACAACCACTGATTCTAAAAATTCTGTTATAGAGTAAAATGGGTTGTTCACAAGCCATAAGTAAACCTTATCCTTAAAACTATCAAGGTTTGTTAATTGACCAAGAGAAACGGGCAGCTTATTATAAAATTTCACACAATAAATTTTGAAAGAGTTACCTGTAATTGCCAGCCTGTGGTGCGGAATGTCCAGTGTACTCTTGCCTCTTGTGTTATGTGTATTAAATTCCTGCCTGGTATGAAAATGGTGTAGGTTAGTTTTTGTGTAAACTAATACTGTGTAAATGTAAAGATTAATGACTGTACATATTTGAAACTGAACAAAGAGTGGCTTGCAGTGTTCCACAGGGCCAACCCCAGCCATAGTACGAACAATACGTTTCTGCAGCAAAAGAATTGACTGAGTATGGGACGAGTGACCCCAGGTGATTAGTCCATATTGCATGTGGGATTGAAAAAGTCCAAAATAGGCTAATCTCAGATATTCAGAGTTAACAAGGGGTTTTAACTTCCAAAAGAGATAAATTACCCTTGACAATTTTTTGCTAAGATTGTCCACATGTATTTTCCAGTTTAATTTACAATCCAGATGGATACCCAAAAGTTTGACTACCTGGTCAGACTTTTTTAGAGGTTCTAGAGAGGTTCTACTCGATTCTGAAAAGAAAACATCTGTGCCAAGATTTGTTACATTACTGTTAGTTTTCTGCCTTCTGTTTTGATTAAGTTTTCGTCATTTATTATTGCTTTTTAGGTTATATTCAATTGAAAATGTTGTTTATTATCATTTAAGTGCATTTATTATTGCCAAATAAAGTGTTTGAACAAGGTTATTAGTAAAAATATAAGCGATAAGTGATATTGTATGTCTTGGTTGGTTTTACATGCATCTTTATGGGATTTTTGTTAGTACCATTGTGATCATATTTGGTTTTATCGTCATAGATATTTTATCTTATGTATTTTACTAATAATGGGTAACATATATATTCTTGTTCCTAATTACATTGGTCCTATACTGGATTTGTTGTATATAAAATAAGGACATAAAGTTATATACTGTAAGTCAATTTTATCTAGTTTACAAAAATGTATTAACAGTATACCACTTAGTGATAATTTAAATTTCTTGTTAATTTTCAAATAAAACCCTGTAAGAGAGCTAACAATCACATGACATTTAAGACAATTATGACAAGACACCTAGAGGGTTAACATAGAACTGCTGGTTTCTCCTGATAGAGTTATGTCCTTGGAGCTTTAACCAAGGCCTAACTTACTACAGTAGAACCTCGCTACGACGACCCTCGATAAAACCTCGAAATGAGTCTGATTTTCTAATCCCCGTCTATCTCCCATAACGCTCAATGTTATAAATACCTCTATAACACGACTTATTTTCAAATAAATATCTCGATAGCACGTCTTTTTGTAATTTTATATTACTGATAAATAATAATATATAGCGCGTCTTTTAAAATAACTGAACCTCTATAGCACGACACCCACCTCAATAACACGCTTCTTTGGGTAAGTGAACCTTTATTACACGACTCTAACCTCAATAGCGCGCCGTTTTGCGTTATGGAACCTTTATAGCACGACTAAACCTTTCTCACGCATAGTTCCCACGGTTAGAACAGATGTTTTGAAGTAAACAACAACGTCTTGGGCTCAGGTCTCAACAGGAAAACCCCTTCCTCATCCCCTTCCTAGTCCGGCCTTTCCTTGTCTTATAGTGTACAGTTTCGGTTTTATTACGTAAGTCCAGTTCTGCTAAGTTCAATTTTTTAATTTTTTAACATTACAGTATTTTATTCCGTATTTCACAATAGGTTAAGGTTTACTGTATTTCGAGCTTATTAACTCTATACTGTACTTTAGTGAACTGAGTCTGTTGATTTTTTTCTTACTGTCGCAATAATAAAGAAGTTTGTTTTACTTGTACGTTTGTTCTTTTATTTATGACTGATTTATACAGTAATTTTCTACTTAAAACACAACGGTACTTTGGTATTATACGGATGCCACTATTTTTGGAGGTTAATTTTTACCGGATACAAAGGATAACTACATAATTCGAAAAAACGTACTTTTATTGACTTACTGTAAAAATTTTACATCATTCTGATGAGCGGTTTTTGTGTTGTGCCTCCCAAAAGGCAGCGATGTCCGCTAGGATCGTGTTGAATGCGTCGCCGCCGCTAGCAGCCACACCCGATCGCCACATGTACTCCGCAAAATATACAGCGCGCTGCGGCAGTTATGTTAGGATGGGTTATCATAAAAATACGTACGGTTTCCTCTTCATTTCGAGGTAAATCCCACACCAAAAGAACGTCACTCATTATGAAAACAAATGTAACGTAGTGCACGGCAATAAATCACTCGTGACACTGACCCAGATACAGGCGGTGACAGGTGATGCGCACGCTCCGGTCAACGACCTGACCTTGGCCTATTTGGAGGGGGTTTGGCGGCCGGAAGTATGACTCATCAGGTATCATCCGATTTGTAATGATACAAGGAAAGTCCTACAATCATTTTTATGATAACCCATCCTAACATAACTACCGCAGCGCGCTGTATAAGGGTGGCATCCGTATAATACCAAAGTACCCACAACTTATTAGAAATGTTTCATAAAAAATGTGCTTGGTATAGCAAAAAGTCTGTGACCTCGATAACACGTCTTGTTGTGAAAACCACCTTGATAGCACAACCCTCAATTACAAGTGCACCTCGATAAGAAGACTATTTTAGAGATCCCCTTGAGAGTCGTGTTATCAAGGTTCTGCTGTATTTAAGTTATTCTTGCTATGTATATTCCATGGAGATTTTATTGTGTAGTTGTGTAAACTATGGTTGAGATTCATCCCTGTTTTTGTATTGACAGCTCAATTGTACTGAGTTTGTTTAATTCCTGAGGAGTAATGCTAGTTAGGCAGTTAAGGGATGATGTGTCTCGATGGCCAGAAATCCTATGAAATGTGGGATTTATCCAGGAATTGACACTAGGTCTATTGATAGTAAGACCCCTTTTTTATGCTGCAGATTTCTCAGCGAAGTTCACGTATGTGTGTGAATAATGCCGGTTTTCCTTACAAAGTGACATTTTTAATTAATTAGCCTATGGAAATAATTTGATTTTGATTTGATGTTTTTGTATTGGAAACAACAGTTAAACTTTTAGGAAAATTCATTTTAGATGATGTTATATATGTATTCCAAATAAATAAAACTAAAAGAGGTTTTTCCCAATAACTTATAGGCTAAAATATTTCAATTGTATTTTTTTTTAATAAGGCAAAGAGTTTAAAAGGTATTGCTTACATTTTTTCAGCTCAAAGAATTTGAAGTCATTGGACGGAAGCTTCCCAATGAAAAGGAAAAGACCACCCCTCTCTACAAAATGAGGATATTTGCTCCAGATTACATTGTTGCCAAGTCAAGGTTTTGGTACTTCCTGCGTCAGCTGAAGAAGTTTAAAAAGAGTACTGGAGAAATTGTATCTCTGAAACAGGTTGGTAATAAAAGAGTCTGTCTCTAATAATAACTAACTCAATCAAATCAAAATGTTTTAAAATTACTATATTGCTTAGTAAGCTTCCTTTAACATTAAAAATTAATTAATATAAATCTCATGCGTTTGGTCAAATTGGAAAATTATTAATAGGCCTACCTCTTCGTAATTATTACGTTTAGGAAATTTCTGTTTAAAGAACTTTTCCGTTTCTGATCGATTCTAGAAAAATAGCTGCTGAAGAATTTCACTGATTTGTCGTAGGCTGTTGCTTAAAAATACTAACTACCTATTCATTTATTTTACTCTGAAGGGCACAGACATACCCGATGGTTTAGTAGCAATATTAAAGCACAGTAATCTGTATGATTTAGAAGCCACGGTTATGATCAGATCCTTTGGGAGAGCTTGAGGTCGTTTTGATTATTTACTATCACTTAAAACATATTGGGGATGAGGCTAATCCCAAGAAAGAGCCTAGGCTATCAGTTTTCCAAAATATTATTTATCATAAATATTACAGGCTTTGAAGTTATTCACATGTTATAACGTGTCCAACTAGGCCTATTCATTATCATTTATTTATTCCTTTAAGTATTGTGAACACATTATGTTACATTAGTTTAGGCTAATTGCCTTGCTTCTTTAGATACTGAATTTTTTCCTTTTAGTGACTTTCCTATACAGGGTGTCCACAGACTGGGAATTCCAGGAACGTCAGGAATTCACTTTAAACCGCCTTTTTCAGCTGTTCTCGTGTATGCGGCTTGGTTGGCATTTCCAGCAGATAAAACATATTTTGTTTGACATTTTCAGCCAAAGCGACAAGTTACAATCGTCATTTTCGGTTAAATATGTTCCGGTTGTTGTTTGCGATAAAACAAGATCCGGCTTTATTTTTCGCTCAGAAAATGGGGTCTGATTACTAAATTTCTTTGATTAATCACGGTTAGATGGTGATTTTCAGCATATATTGCAGCTTGGTTGTCATTTGTTGCCAATTAATCACCTTTTGGTCATTGTTTTTGGACTTCAGAATTGTGGGGAATGGTTGTTTTTGTCCAGTAAAATGTAAAATGTCGTAAAATTGTCTTAATTAGTTTTATAAAACACGTTTTAGTCAACAGATTAGTCAGTGGATTTTCCTGGCTGGTAAAATGCGGCCGAAAAAACCAAAAAGTAACTAAAAATTATTATTATAAAAACAATGTACAGATTTCTGGGATTTAGGTTTTCCCAGGTTCCACTGTTACTCGACCTTCTTGTGGTTTGACATTATATTTTTAATTTTCCTTAGGTCTACTTAACTATGCTCATTGTGTCTTGGTTTTCAGATCCCTGAGAAGACCCCAATCAAGATCAAGAACTTCGGAATCTGGCTGAGGTATGACTCGCGGTCCGGCACCCACAACATGTACCGCGAGTACCGGGACCTGAGCGTGAGCGGGGCCGTCACTCAGTGCTACCGCGACATGGGTGCTAGACATCGTGCCCGTGCTCACTCCATCCAGGTATTAACTCAAGTCAATCACTCTAAATACAGCAGACTCCCTCTAGTCCGGCCTTCGTTGGTTCGGCCGTCGGATGGTCCGGCCGGCCTCATAAAATGAGATAACTGCCAGCGGGAGGGTTCCCTAGGGAAGATATCGACAGAAGTCAATTTATTTGTTTATTTTTAAGCCAAAACATAAACAAATCATCTCAGTTCAGCTGACGGTTTTTAATTGCTTAGACCATCTTAAAGTATTTGTTATGAACAGAACTGGTATTTTATTATAGATTGGTATTTTAAATTTACAATCAACGCTGGCTCGTTTGGCTATTTTGTAATCCAGCCGGTGTCCAGAGGTGACTAGAGGGAGTCCGGTCTACTGTATCTTTATTTCACAAAATGTACTAGGCTACACCTTTTTTAATACATGTAACGTCATCAATTTTCTTTAGAATTATCAGGTTTATCATAATTTTTATCATTTTATTTTTAAGAAGGTAGTAGGCCTACAGTTTACATTATTCACTTTCTGGAAAGTTAGGGAGAGGTAGGAAAACTCAGGGAATTTGAAAGAAAGGAAAAATTGGGAGAAGTGCCGAAAGTCTGGAAAAATGTTGATATTTTACACAGGTTGGGGAAAGTTTTTAATGTAATAGTCAATGCCCGCAAAACAGTTCTGTGCAACAATCTAAACTTATTTTTATATTGTTAGATCAGTTTTTATGCTGAAGAAGGAAGAAGTGAACCATATTGGAAAGGCAAAACCTATATTGGATGGACAGCAAAAAACTGTAAACATTTAAATAAATAAATTAATAGAGCGTTTGAGGACTATGGGGAAGGTGGAGGCTAATAAAAAACTGTTTTTAATATTACCTATTATAAACAAAGGTTAGGTTCATTTGGAAAAGCTCTAGGCTGTGAGAATTTGGTAAGTTGGGAAATGGATAGTCAGCTAGCTTACCTGAAGAGAATAAAACAGGTGTAGCACAGGAGACACATAAAAAACAAACAAAAACACTTGATATTTCATCCCTCTTGGGGACTTCATCAGAAGAGAAGAGAATGAAGTATAAAATGGCTGCTTGTAAACTGGTCCTTAAGTCAGTGTTGCCACAACACACAAACACCACTAAAATTAACCAAGTCCTACTTTGATTGTTCATGTAAAAATACAACAACAAAAAAACACTTAGAAAGATGGAGAAAACTATTTTTTTCTTTTGAAACTGTTCATATGATATATTAAGCTAGCTGTATTAGGGAAGGTTACGTTTTATTCTAACCTAACCTTACCTTACACAGCTAGCTTAATATAACATATGAAAAGTTTCAAAAGACAAAATAGTTTTCTCCATCTTTCTAAGTGTTTTTTTGTTGTTGTCTTTTTACATAAACAATCAAAGTAGGACTTGGTTAATTTTAGTGGTGTTTGTGTGTTGTGGCAACACTGACTTAAGGACCAGTTTACAAGCAGCCATTTTATACTTCATTCTCTTCTCTTCTGATGAAGTCCCCAAGAGGGATGAAATATCAAGTGTTTTTGTTTGTTTTTTATGTGTCTCCTGTGCTACACCTGTTTTATTCTCTTCAGGTAAGCTAGCTGACTATCCTTTTCCCAACTTACCAAATTCTATTATAAACAAAGAGTGCATTCCAAGTTGAGTCAGGGAAAATTACCTTTTTGGTTAGGAAAAGTCAAGGAAATAATTAAACAAATAAATGTGTGATTCACGAATTTAACAGGTAATTAGTATATGTAGGTTATATAAATTATAGGCCTATATATTCAAACTAGCTGTTCCCGCAGGCTTTGCCCCGCAAATAATTTATAAAAACTATGACAGTTGTGTGTGCTGCATTCTGTAGTTAGCCCGTGGAACAACTACGAATCAAGATCAGCTGTTTGTATTTTCATTAGCTCAAACAAAATTAAATGTCCATAAGGAATACATGGGAACTTTGTCGGGGTCTCTGGCGGAGCCCTAAGGTCAGATCAGGATGAAAACAATTTATTTTTCCTATTTTATGCTTAAAGAAATTGTACAAAATTTCAGCTCTCTACCAAATGGGAATGTGGAGAATTAATGATGAGTGAGTCAGTCTGTCAGCCAGGTTTGCCTTTTATAGATATAGCTATACTAAAACCAACCAAGTCAATTGGGATTGTACCAACTTATTTGTATGATTTTCCTTTCTTAATTTAAATCATATGTTTATTGTAAAACTGCGCCTAAAGTGCTTCTCTGCGATCTAAAAACACATTGTCAAATGCTGTTTTCTGTTTAGCGAGCAAAAAACTCTTTTTCGCTCGCTGCGACATTTTCCGCTCGCTGACAGTAATAAACAGCTGATTGATTGTTGCTTTCGACCAAGCTATCTGACTCGTTTTTAATGTCTTATCTCGTAAATTCAATAAAAATGGATGAAAGTGATATTTTACGTTAAGTATTATCAAAATTGCAGTGGTAGGACAATTTGTGTGTGTAGGTTGAGTGTAAAGTGTCTATCGCTTTTGGAAAATTACCTCGTTATGCTACACAGTTTTTTTTTCAAGCGAAAAAAGATTTAAATTTGCGCTTTTAATACATGAATAACTATTTTGCAATTACTAAGACATGATACACAAATGTCATGGTCTAGGCTATGCGGTAGAGTGTTACAGCAATTGTTGTGTTCCAGATCATCAAGGTGGAAGTGGTAAAAGCTGCTAATTGCCGCCGGCCGCTGGTCAAGCAGTTCCACGATTCCAAGATCCGCTTCCCGCTGCCCAAGAGAATCCAGGGAACCAAGTCCATGCCTAGGTTCTCTGTACGGAAGCCCCGTACCTTCTTCCAGTAAACTGGATCTTTGGCTGCCGCCTTTGTTTTACATATTAAACATTTGTAAAATTTATCGGCTCTGTTTGTTTTCCTGGTGTTTCGTTTTAGTCAGTAGGCCCCAACTGTAGAGATTGTGCTCAGTGAATAGAGGAGGTCTGCTATCCTTTGTTAAGTCAGAGAATTAAGAACTGACCACTTACCTGAGATTACAAATGTCTGTAATCATAAACGGTTACTTTACGGTGTTGGGACACATACATTGTTGAATTCAATATGTTTAGTTGTGGTGGTGGTAACAAGTACTTCTTAGTGTACTGGCTGTGAGTTATAGCAGGCATAATGTGTATATGATTCCTTAATTTTTGTGTGGTATATTTATCCGTTAACAATTTTATTTTGTGTAAAATGTTATTTTTCGTATTTCTAACCTTAGAGCTGTGATTTTTAAAATTTTGAAATATAGCAGCTTTAGGTCTCTGCCCAGTGGAGTCTCAAAGCTCCAAAGTTAATTTAGTGGATGTATTTTTAAAATCAGCTGATAACACTTGAACCAGGTGGCCCTTGAGGTAATGTATCTCACTTTGACCAAGGAACTGCGGAAACAGCGATGACAGTCTAGCGTGGTGTTAGATTCGTTTACCAGCATTCATATTCAACTTGCGCAGCAGCGAAGCGTAGGAGTGCGAAATGCGGTGACCGCAGAAGTGGCTTGGTTCGTCAACTTGCAATAGGAGTTGTACATTGTCTGCTCTCGGTCCATCTTGTTTTCTTTATTTAGCATCGTCAGCAAAAACTGCAACTCCGTTCATCCACTCACAGTATCCCAAGAATTTTGTGAACTGTGAGCTAATGCAGAATGCCATTCAGTTGTTGGTTCAATCCATGATGGTACTGAAATACCAATATGAACCTCCTCTGATTTTGTGGTGAAACCAAGCCCTAAATTGTCTATTGTCAAACAAAACGCTAGAAATTGTGCTGCATTATTTTTTCCGTAGGCACGCTGCGGTGGTTCTGGGATAGCGGAAATATGCTTCTCACCCCCCCGGATCTCTGTATCCCGTCTAATAACATGTGTAACTCACCTCTTGAATCATCTTGTGTGCAACCGTCATAGGGAGATGCCGTTTCGGACATTGGGATGCTCTGGTATTTCTTAGAAAGTATAAGTATAAGCATGCCTGCCGCATCCTTACTGAGGCGTCAAAAAGAGTGTGGAATCATCGAGCAGAAGTCACAGACGCTCGGCATTTAAAATTTATTTTATGAATTCATAACTCTGTTCCGACGTGTTTACTATTGTGTTTGTAATGTTTTCCATATGCATATTTTAAAAGTATTATAGAATGTCCGCTGCATCCATGCTGAGGATTCCAAAAGTGTGCATTTGTAGTGTATTTTGATTTTGTATAAGATTAAGATTCACACACATTGTGGCACTCCATTATTTGTTATTTGAGAACAACAAAAAAACTCATAAAGCATCAAAGTATGTAACGTTAAGATTTCCTGCTCTAAATTTATAACGACTACAATTTTTGTTGAAATTGATTTGCTTTTTTTACATCTGTCTCTTTTTGAAGTTTTCATTAGTGTACTCGCAAGGTCTTGCAAAAATTGAAGAGATCACTTATATCCCAATATTGTGCAGTAAACTCCAGTATAACATGACAAGATATTCATTCAAGATTATTCATCCTGTTAACAACTGATTCCAGCACTGGCAGGTTCAAAATCGCTTGCTTCATGCTTGGTCGGCTGCTTCTAGTGTTGCCAACCTGCCCTGAGCACAATCAAATTTATAAGATTCGCCATGAGTTGCGGTTCCAAGGATATTAGAGCCGTATGTTGGCTTGCAGTGGGGATAGCTGGGAAGGGGGGAGTGGCCGCAGGGGGAAGGATAGACCAACCACAATATTCAGCGATTCTCAAAACACGAGGTTGGCTCAGTAGTGTAGGACGCTCATGTGGTTTTAACAAGTTCTGCCATTCAGTGATGCATTGTCATAAATTTAAGTGAGTCGTTGGGAACTTATAATTTGTTCATGACAATAATTATTTTAGTCATTGCCAAATCTATAATGTCCACAGCATAAGCATAGCTGTGGAGTAAATAATACAACTACAAAATTTGTGTTTATTACGTTTATTAAAACAGTAACTATAGGAGTCTGGAATTTTCTTAAAATTCAGTGAACAAATAAACACTTTGGAATTTTCTTTAAAATTCAGTGAACACATAATTAAACACTTGTCGGAAGCACATTATCCTTCGAAAAATAATACCTAGTTTCACGGGTTAATACAATACCTTAACTTTAATTTTACACGAGCCGAGGATCTCGACTTTGATTGTAGCCTAGTAAAGCATTACCTTAAATATTTACAATAGATTATTAAACTAGCACCATTATCTTTAATTATATAAATATAAAAAGTGTCTTTAATGTATTCTATAACAAACCAACTTTTGTTAAACTTTAATAAACTACATAAAAAAGTATTATACATCACAGAGAAATGTTACTTAAAAATGCTACAATAATGCCAACAAAAAATAACTACCAACAGAACGAAGTGGAGGAATCTATGAATTAGCAGAGCAAATGATTCGGTGACCGTCAGTGTCCCCCTGTGTCCTCGTGTTCGTAATGCTATAACGTGGTCCCAGGACTATCTTAAAACTGGTCTATACCAGTTTTGAAGCTGACATTGGGTACAGCAGACGAAGTTGTCATTACATATGGTAAGTCTTTTGGCTGTTCATTATGACAAACTTCCCTTTCACCTTTGGTCCCTCCATTTGCAGCGGCTAGGGACAGAATCTCCGGGTTTGGTCCCCAACCTGCCAACCTGAGAAGGGATGGTCCCTGGCTGTTGTACATGGATACCCTGTCGGTTTTGGAGGAAAGAATGTGGGTTCTCTGTTTGAGAGCCTCATAAAGCTGTCACAGGGGCACGGGAGTTGGCCCTCTGAAGGATCGATTTGGCTGCCGTCCCATCTCGCCCTTTTCTTTCCTGCTATATCCTATCTTCCCGGTAACCTGCGAAATATTCCCGCTTGTGGAAGATGTGACTAGCAGCTATCCTGGGGTTTCCTAATCCACAACAATGATGATGCTGATGAAAGTCGGCAATGTCGAAAAAGTGTACGTTGAATGTTTTGCAGCTGGTATCAACCTACATAGGCTACTACTTTTAAGTAGGTCAAGAATAAAAAAAGTAAAGGGTTTTGGGTTGTTAGTGTGGAAATACTGGGCATACGTATGTAGAACACTGGGCAAAAGAGGTGAGACAAGGCAAAACCAACATCACAAGTGAAATTGAAAAATGATCAAGCACAAAATATGAACATAGCTAATACAATTAAATGCAAATTATTCAGTAATCTGACGTAATAAAACAATAATCACTTAGTCCACACTCGTTGCATGGTATGTGGTGGGGAAACATTAACTTTCCTTTAATTTTGTTTTTCTTTAACTTCCAAAAAGTCATTCCGAAACATTGATTCACTTTGGCACTGTTTGAGTTAGCTGAGTTTAAATCAAGTGCTGAGTTAGCTATCAAATGTTATGTGCTAATAAACTGACAAAAATGTACACGATTTCCTGATTTGAGAGAGGCTTTAATGTAACCTTGGAATTGAGTAAAAACTGAATTTCCACAACAGATAAGGCATAGGATTGTGGGTATATTTAATATTTTCAGTGGTCTGATATTTTTGTATATAATTCTGAACTGATTTTAAAGATTGAGGTGTCAAAAACATGACTTCAATACAAAGTTGTTCAAAGTGGTTAAATACTTGTTTAATAATACCATTTTGAAAGGCACATGCAGCTCCTAAAATTATCTTTTGGCCCATTAGGATAATGCAGAGGTCGGATTAGTCAGTTTCACAGTTTTAACATGTGTTATGAGCTGAATATAAAAATACACATACTACTAGGAGTACACACAAATATTCGTGTAATGGGATGACCGAACTCAGAAATGGTAGATGAAGTTACTGCTGTCAACGTAAATTCTAACCTAAATTTCATCACAAATATTAAATAATGTCGATCCTGGGAACTCTGTAGAAAATATCTACTTTTATTTTGGTTAATTTTAGGTCTTGGTTAATACATTGTTCTTAAATATATTAAATTATACTATATTAGAGGTTCAAATTTTTTAACAAAAAAATAACAGTAAGATGCCTATGTAGTGAGGTGTGCCTCTATTTTTAAATTATAAATTACCTGAGTACACAGGTTTGCTATGACGGGGGTATTCAAATATCATAAACTGACAAGAGAACACAGCTGGTAGAACTAAATATGAAACAAATGGCTGGTGCAATCTAGCGGATAAACTATTAACTTGCTCACATTGTAGGAGAATGTTAACTTTATTTGTAAAAACTGGTATTAGTTTTGTAATCTAAAAACTTCAAAAACCTTTGACAAATGGAATTAATCCTTGTTAAATGGAGAGTACTTTAATTTAATCATACAAAATATAATTAGGACAATTTGTTAGTTGTTGTTTGTCATTACGAAACAATATTTTTTTAACATCTCACACTTTACTAAATGTAAATTTTGTCCAATGCTTTACCTTATGAACATATTACAACTTGATCCATTTTAAAACTGGAAGCGTAAAGTGTACTGGAAAACAGTTGTGTAAAATTTGAAAGCGATCCGTGCAGCCGTTTTCACGTTATTGCATTTCGAACACACAGACACCCACAATCACACCCACACACTGATGGAATAGGAATCATTGTCTCTGCTAATACATAGATTCCTTCACTTCGTTCCGTCATCATCTAAGATAGCAACACAATGTGTACAGTTCTTATGGCTAACTATTTTATTGAGTGACGAAGGAGGAGCAAATTTGCTCGATTTCGAACTTCAGGTTCGCTTATATACTATACTAATACTTTTTAACACTACACTATAAAATATATACTGTTTGCTATTCCAATATAAAAAATAAACAAGTATTTTTTACAGCATAACATCATACATGTAAACAACAATATATGCGTAACCACATTGTATAAAATAACAACAAATTACTTTACTATTAAATAGCAATAAACAACTAACAATTTGACACGTAACAAATTAAACCAGTTATTGTACTTTTTTGTCCAAACAGTTTGGGTTTCCTAATTTACAATATGCTATGGGATATAACGGAACTAACACCAACTGAACATGTGAACAAGAAAATAAAACAGTTTCGACGGGAAAATGTGCAAAACCTGATTTTCACCTATGTAAAATGGTTTGTACTGTTAAAATGCAAATAAATTTTGAATAAAAAATATTAAGTTTAGGAGGCAAACAAAATATTGAAGAACAAACAAAAATATATTTTGTTCAAAACTCCGCGTTTCTATAACACAGCAAAGGTCAAGTTATGAGACCCTTCTGTATTAGACTCACAAAATGTATGTTAATTAATTCACAAAACAATCAATTAACTCCTACACAATTAATTTACAATTGTAAAATGTAAGACTGCAGTTAAAATTAGTTATATTCAAAAACGAGTTCGCACGCAGCACGCTGACGTGAGGGAAGTGAATTTCCACATACAAACTTTTAAAACTCAAAATCAGTGTAAAAACATACATTTGTCCAATTTTTATTGAAATGTGAAAGCATTGATTTTTTGGCTGTTCTGATACACCTGGTTTCATTTACTTGCAAAGCTGGGAATACAATTTTGTGCATTATAAGGTTAGGAGAAGGTCCAGACAGGCTTGAAAGTAGGCATGAGGTTGCTGGGAATAATAAAAGTACATTAACAAAGGAATAACAGGCTTTTCTAGTGTAAAACCCCCATAAGACAACGTACTGTGTTTAGCCGATACACATTTTCTTTAATAACTCGGTAAATATTTATGCTAGAATGACGAGATAGGGCTTAAAACTTTCGCCTCTCTAATCCCCACCTTTTTACATGCATTAATTTTACATATGGGGCTTTTCTGACCCTTTTTGGGCCCAAAAACTCGAAATTTGAAAAATTAATCCCCAAAAAATGGTTTTAGAGTTTTCCAATTGTTTTGCCCAACGAACTTGTCCAACAGATTATAGAAAGGAACGTCCCTACCAAATTTGAAGTAAATCGGACAAAAAATGTGACCGCTAGAGTGCATACACATATATATATATATATATATATATATGTCTATATATATATATATATAACATTTTGAATGACCCCCCAAAACGTGTTCAGGGGGTCACGTTAGGAACTTCTATGGTGGTCCCGGGCTTAAGTTTCACCGTGCAGGTCATGCTAATAGTTCACTTTCCAAAGGAAATTCACTAATAATTGTCACCAGCTCATGAAAGTATACAAGTATGCATGGCAGACACCTATTTGAGAAAATACTAACCATACTATACTTTGCAGACTTTTAGTTTCAAGTTTTAGCGATACAATTGTAAAAATATCTTGTGTACAGTGTGTTGCACAAGTGAAAAACCAGGCTTTCCATAAGCCCAATGTTAAAATTAATTTATTCATTTTGAAAATGCCTCCTGAAATGTTGTTTAGAATTTAAAACCAGGTTTACATACCTTTTCCGTCCAAACAGTTCAAAAATGTATGCTGCCACCTACTATGACGACATGTTTCGGAATTAGAATTCCATCTTCCGGTCATACCAGAAACGTCCGTAATTTACGCAGATTTTCGTCAAAATTTAAAAATTTGTTAAACATGTTATGTTGAACTGTATTAATGTTTAACAAATTTTTAAATTTTGACGAAAATCTGTATGAATTACAGACGTTTTTGGTATGACCGGAAGATGGAATTCTAATTCCGAAACATGTCATCATTTTTTGAACTGTTTGGGCGGAAAAGGTATGTAAACATGGTTTTAAATTAAAATTAATATTGGTTTTATGGACGGCTTAGTTTTTCACTCGTGCAACGCTATAAATCAACTTAGAATATACCATATATAATAATTATAGGAACCTACCGACCCCTTAAAAAATAATTAAATGCAGATGTATACAAATGCAAGCAGTGCACTTGTACGTGCATGAACAGCTGATAAAAAATGACTCGCAATTGACTTTTCCCTCAAATGCTCTCCTTAAAAATTGTCATGCTTAGCCTGAAGCACTCAAGGCCAGCCTGAAGGCAATCTCCACTAAGTTCTGCGGGGACGAATCTTGATAGCAGATGTAGACTTCCCGGGGTTGGGGCATGAAAAATAACCGCCTGAAAGTAAAAGGTGCCTTAGATTACAGATAACTGTCTGAATAAAATATGTAAACAAAACAAAAACAGAAGAATCATCACATTTGAGAAAATCAAATATCCATGCATATATAGTAGGACCCTGTTAATCCAACACCAACCAGACCGAGAGCATGGTTGGAACACGAAAAGGCCAGATTATCAGAGGAACACAGTGACTAGTTTTTACTAATTCATTTCCTATCGTAAGAGATATGAAATAATCATTTTCAAGACCTGGATTTATTTAATTCCCCTTCCATAAATATATTCAAAAGACGTGTTAATGAATGGTTGCTCAGGTTGGGAATAGACGAGGCCGAGTCTATTATTGCAGCAGATTACAGGCGGCACTGAACTGACCCTTGTACCCTTGCCGCCCGTCACCACTTCACCACTGATCTACCCCCCCCCTCCACAAGCCCCACCCCCTGCCCCTCGCCATCATGCAGGGACATTTTCAGCTGCTGCCAGCTTGTTTGTTTTGTTTTGTTTTGCTATATTTTGTTTTTCCTTACTTCATTTCAATTATCATTTGGTCATTTTTACTTTTTGGACACAACTCAGAGCAGACGCACAGGCCTTAGCGCCTATGTCAGCTTATTCCTAAGACCGTAAATGCATTTGTTTATATCAATTAAGGTTATTTTATAATTTTTCTTAGCTCAAAGTTTTCTTTTATTAAAAAATAACAAAAAACTTAATAATGTTATTTATATATATATATATTTTTTTTTTGTGAGTGTTTTGTTTATTATATATATGTGCTGTACGATTTTGTATTTGTTACTATTATTGTTCTTGTTTTTCTGGAATAAATTCATTCATTCATTCATTCATTCATTCTTTGTTTAAAATTCATTGTTGGTGATGGTGAGTTAGTGTTATTTAACACGTTCAGTGCGGCGCGTCGGATCTCCGGCGGTTGCCTAGCAGGAAATAAATGCAACTATCCTGAATATACATGTTTAACGCAGTACGCGCTAAGATATTATTGCGGACCTTTGCCATCGCTGAATATTTTACTATGCCATTGCTGATGTAATATTCTATAGCATTATAATTTATTTATTTATTGAGTCAAATTTGTGTATTGACTTATGATGTAGAGTATAGATATTTGTTTACATTATGTTTTTAAGAAGAATTGTCTGTACTTTGATGTTACCTAATTTATAAATAGATTATCACAAATTAGTGTTCTGTGTGAATTTTGGACTGTATTAAGTGAATAATGGACTGGTGTACATGAACCGATCTCCCGCACGCTCTAGCGCATTCAAAGAAATATTTTATTTAAGAATAAAGAGCTATAAATTTGTTTGAACTTGAAAGAAGAAAAAAAAACGTTTCACAACGTTTCCCGGTTTGGAATCTGATCCTGTCTTCAGGTAAGAAAAATACCCCTGTAGCAGCAAACCTGCGTACTTAGCGAATTTCCAATACATATATATTTCTTAATACCACATAAAGCTACATACCAAGTTTCATCAATATACATTCATAAATAAACAATTTATGACATTTTAATTATTCTCCATAAGAATAACATGGCGGCAGAGTATGCAGGTTTGCTGAAGCAAGGAACACAAAAAATGGGGTTTTATGCTAATATCAATACGACTCAAGTAGGTGAAGTCACATACCAAATTTCATTAATTTATTGTCATAATTAAGGGAGATAACACGTTACTTATTCTCTATAAGAATAACATGGGGCTGAGTGCGCAGGTTTGCTGCTACGGGAGCCTTTGGCAACAAATTGTTTTTTGAGAAAATATCAATGGTTCACAACCAGATGAAGCCGTATACCAAGTTTCGTCAGTATATGTTCATAAATAAGCGAGATATAAAATTTTTCTTTTCCTCCATAAGAATAACATTAGACAACGCACTGTGTTTAGCACTTTCAATATCTCGGTAACCAATTGACGTAGAGAAATGATAAAAATACCAAATTGTGTGTTTTTTTAAGCTGAATCCAATGGGAAAACTAAAATTTGAGTATTTCCAAAATTATATGTAAAAAATTCAAAAAAAAACATTTTTGGGGTACAAAACCTCCCCAAAATACCCTTTTGGATAGAGCGATCTGGCTGGTTTTCGAACTTAAAGTCATAAATGTTGCTTTACACGTTTATACCAAGTTTCATCAAAATCGGATGATTTTTACGAGAGTTATCGTGCTCACGGACACATATATATAAATATATATATACAGTTTCGAACGAATGGTGTTTTTGGGGTCTGGGGACCTCAAAACGAAAAGTTATCATGGTCCCGGGCCTAGGTCTTACCATGCCGACTACGGTAATAGCTTCTTCGCTATAGGGGAAATTCGCTAATACCTAGAACATAACAAATTACCACAAAAGACTACATGAAACGCCGCAAAACTTGTTTTTCCTATTCAGTGATGGCAATTGTCTGCAATAAGCTTTTAAATAACGAGTGAAATATGTTTATGCTGAAATTTATAGTATTTAAATAAACAAAAATATACAGAAAAAACTGGAACAACAAGTTATAGTGTAAGAACCAAAGCACTATATTACTTTCTTACCCAACAACCCAGTAGGTGAGTGGCTTTGATTTCTTCCCCGACTCGCCTTTCGCAGGAGGACACTCAAACAGCATGGCGTGCTCTTTGTTGGCAATCAGCGTTTTGTTGATCAAGCATTCAGAGACTTCTTGAACTTTCAGCTTCTGAGAAATAAAGAAAAGTCACTAGTCACTAGTTTAAATGAAGTCATATCAGTGAGTGTTAAACAATAAATACCCCCGTAGCAGCAAACCTGCATACTCAGCGAATTTCCAATGAATAACACATAAGATAACATAACACATTAAAACACTTAACAGGATTCATAAGAAATGTATTCACAAACAAGCAATATTTAAAATATTAATTATTCTCCATAAGAATAACATTGGGGATGAGTATGCAGGTTTGCTGCAACAAGGCACACAAAAAATGGGTTTTTATGCAAATATCAATAGAACTCATCTTAGTGAAGTCACATATCAAGTTTCATCCATATACATTCATAAATAAGCGATATGTAACATTTTAAGTATTTTCCATAAGAATAACATGGGGACCAAGTACCTAGGTTTGCTGCTACAGGAACCATAGACGAAAAATTGTTTTTTTGTGCAAACAACAATAAACCACAACCAGATCAAGCAAGCCATATACCAAATTTCGCCAGTTTATGTTCATAAATAAGCGAGATATACAATTTTTCATTTTCTCCATAAGAATAACATTAGACAACGTACTGTGTTTAGCACTTTCAATATCTCGGTAACCAATTGACGTAGAGCAATGATGAAAATACCAAATTGTTTGTTTTTTTAAGCTGAATCCAATGGTATAAATTGACATTTGATTTAAATTAAAATTGCATGTGAAAACCCCAAAAAACACATTTTTGGGGTACAAAACCCCCCAAAAACCCCCCTTCGGGTGGTGCGATTCATCTGGTTTTTGAACTCGTTCAAATAAATGGTACTTTACACATTTATACCAAATTTCATTAAGATCGGACCTTTTTTACGAGAGTTATCGTGCTTACGGACACACACATATATAAAAATTTGAACGAATGGTGTTTTTGGCATCTGGGGACCTCAAAATGAAAAGTTATCATGGTCTCGGGCTTAAGTCTTACCATGAGACCTACGGTAATAGCTTCTTCCCTATAGGGGAAATTCGCTAAAAAGAAGTTAAAAGCTGGACGTTTCATTCCAAGCAACGTAGAACAGAGTTGTCACAGTAAACTGAATACATGATCGTTTAAGCTGTAAGGACTACAAGTATTTTAACCTACGGTAGACCCTCTCTTAACTGACCCCGGATCAACCGCCCCTCGGATTAACCGCCCCTGCCCGGGCACAAAATTGAGGTCGGTTTAACCGGCCTGAATTTTAAAACTGATCAGTTTACCCGACCTTTTCTAGGAATCGAGAGACTTCAGTTCCCATTCTTATCGCTTTACTGAAATATAAACGTATCCATTCAGGCCAAGTTTTGTTATGAATCACATGGGAAACACAAAATATTGTGGAACGTCACTCAATGTCAGTTTATCGCTACTCTGCGTAGAGTACAGTACAGAGCTTTTTCGCTTGTTCGTCGCGCGTGTATACAGCCTACCGGATCACAGTATAGTACTGTGCCATGTGATGACAGTATAGTGGTGTTTTTATAATCATTTTATAACAGCGTGTTTTTTTTCATCGTTACTTGAGTATATTTCATAAGAAAAAATTGTAAAAGTAAGCTTTAATATATGCAGCTGAGTTTTTGTTTTATATAACATAAATAGTACATGCTTTTCTATAGTATTTTAAATGTTTAAGTAGTTCCCGTTTTAACCGATTTTTTAGGTTATCCGGTTAAGAGAGGGTCTACTATCAAGATAAGATAAGAATAAGCTGATGGGGAAACATCATGCCTGTTGTTTAACATAAAAATACCACATTTTATTCAAATAAAATTGGTAAATATATATGGTCTGGAACTAATAATAGTCAAACATTAAAAACTGGAAGAAACAAAATTAGTTAAATGTTAGAGTAGGAGACTTGATACACAACCTCTCTTTCATGTCATTTTCTAGGGGAAGGAAGCTAGCTTCTCATTGGCCCAGGTATATTGTCTTCTTCTCTCTTTCTTTGGTGGGAAATTCAAATGGCGTTTCCTCAGGAGGGAATTTTGAATTTATATTGTTATTTTAAGGTTGTTTATAGGAATGAAGTGTTAGGTTACCAGTGAAATTAACTTTGAAGTGTAAATATGGATAATACAAATGAAATAATATTTTCTTAGACCTTAAAAATATATCTGAACTAGTAGTATAAGAGTTGAAAAGTTCCCAGATATTGATGTGATTGACCCAGTAGTTATGTTAGTTTTTAAATAACTTGAACCCTGAAGTACCCCAGCTACACAAGCATAGAACCAGGTCCTCTCCCCTAGGTAAGATATGTTCTGCAGTTTAAGTTCGGTATAACCGTAAAAAACCTCACCCGAGGTAGCCAAAGACACGACATCCTCAGAAATCAAAAGTCTACCTAGTGTCTATCTAGGACACTAGTGTCTATCTAGGTCTATCTAGTGGACACATACAGTAGAACCCTTCTTAACTTCATTGGTCCAGCACCCATGACGAATAACAAAAAAGATTGGAATTAAAGATATTGAAACGTAAAGAATACACTAATGCTGTAATTTTGCATAAAAGTATGCATGAACCACTGCAGTAATAATCAAAATTCATAGTGTATGAACCAAAGCACTATGTTACTTTCTTTGCTTGTTTAAGAGTTTAAATTCCTCTAAACTGTTACACACTGTTTTGTGTTATGGCGCTGGTATCTTACTGTTATTTTCCTCATACCAAGTTCATCTCTTAAGACATTTATCGTAACATTTGTTCTCGAATAACTATATGTGCACATAATGTTTTCTGCAAGTTAAACTCGTTCTCATTGAGGAGTAAACAATATAACTGATAGTATCAACTTGTTATAAAATAATCACATACCGGTTTGGGGCAAAAATTCTGTAGGGCCCCAGAGAGCCCGATTTATCTTACTTTCTCGGTAATTTTTGTTTTTTGGGCGGGGGCCTCCAGGGCCCTTGGAATTCAGGGGTCTGGGGCAAAGTGCCCTGGTTGCCCCCCACCGTCATGGCGGCCCTGCTAACTGAAATTGTTGATTATTTACCTGTATCGGTCATGACCTGGCTAAAGAATCAGATGGTCTTAGTAACAAGGCTACACAAGACATCTCACCCATACTACACTCATCTAATTCATATTCAGCTTAAAATACGCCCTGGTTGTGTTGGCGTCTTACAGAGGAATTAGGTATTAAGGTATCTGTAAACGGACTGTTTAGCCATGAAGGGGTGAGGAGGAGGTTTCCACAACATAACCTAACATATGCCAGAAATGTTCTTAGCTGGAGGTATGTAAATCCTAACCTTGAACCGGACAGTGTTCTGCAGCAGGTCGTGTATGAGGGGGGCCATCGCCCGGAAGTTGTCCAGGATGAGACGGAGTCTCCCGGAGGTGGGGAGGGAGGGGGAGCTGAGAACCACCCCCTCGGAGCAGTCCAGCTGGACGTAGCAGAACAGAGCGTTGTGATCCCCGGCCGTCAGCCTGTGGCAGGCACAGGAGTAAATATTAGTGATGGGTCGATTCCAAAATTCCTCGATTCCGATTCTAAAATTTCCGCTTCTATTCTCTATCCTGGGTTCGATACTGTTCGCAGGGCAGATTTAAACAGGAAGAAAAAACACACCATAACAAATTAACAATGTATTTATCATCATGCTGTGCCAAAAGTAGCTATTTTCGACCAGTTGTGAGTATCGAAAGTGATAATTTTCCACCCTAGTGGCGTAAAAACAGCTAATGATTTTTGCCGTACTGTTATAAGTTATTCTCATACCCATAGCGCTTGCAGCTTGCTACGTCTACCGATAGTAGTGTTGCATTCAAAATCAGCTGCTATTATTGATCTAACTTAAACACGATGTAGCCACTATTGTTATCATTATGTCGCGAGAAATATTACTTAGCGAATCTAAAAAATGTCTGAAAAAGATATTTCTAAAAGAAGTCGTTCATAACTCTTACCTAAAGTGATTTTCCGGCACTTGATTGAATTTCCGAGCTTGGCTGTCACCTCACATGGGAAACACGATCGCATGCCGGAAAAGACCACTCTCGGCACTAATAATGAAATATGCTATTCAAAGTACAGCCTACCTGACATTTGATATAGACCAAAAGAACTGATAGTCACAATATGCCAACCATAACCACAGAATGCTGTCAATTGTTGACTAACGATTATATAATAAAACAAACGATTTATGTCCTCAATAAGACAAGCAAAATACGAACGGTTTGATGTTGGTACTGCATATAGACGGCACTGACGTAGCAGTGAACTGCCATTGACGGTAGTACTGCCTGGATATTCCCTCGGCACGTTCACGTTATTAACGTGTAGTGTCCCTCAATAATAAACTGAAACGAGATCAATCATTCGATTCTCTTACAAATTGTTAGTTTTATCATCAATGAATGTTTATTATTAAATATTTATTTTGCTTTATTGCTGGAAACTATTGTAACATAACCTTTTCAATCAAAATTAAATGGTTTTACTTCTTATTTTTCTTACAGTGGCCTTTATTATCCTAGCAGTGGCCTAATGTTGAAGTGGGAAATGGCCAAGCAGATTTGGCGATTTTGCAGACCTTTTTTTGAAAATTCGTATAAATTCAACCGTAGAAGTAAACCTAGCCAACCACATATTCATTTTGATCAAAAAGAACAGGAGAACCTAGAAATACTAAAATAAAAAAGATATAGGAAAATATTTGTTTGGTAAAGTAAAAAAATAAAAAATAATTTTTTTAAAAATTTCAAAAACAGCCTCGGTACAACTTTTTTTTTTTGGATGGAAAATTCATTATATAAATTTTGTAAACAATCTAATTCCCTACATGGAAATATGTAACATGTTGTGGAAAGAATTTTTTTGTAAGTTTTAGGGGCGTAATATAATAATAAAAGGAAACTCAAAATATGTGTAAACTGTAGTGTTAGTTTGTGTTTTGTAAATAAGTCATGTAATATATGTATATACTGATAATGATATATACATATCTGTAAAAGCTAATGAAGTAAGGAATCCAAAAAAGTCATAAAGTTGATAGAAAAAAAATTATCACTTATAAATCAATATAAATAAAAGAATGTTTTTGCTATTTTTGCGTATTTGAAAAAAAAGATTTATCAGTATTTAGTATGTAACTTTTTTGCCAAATATTTTACCCCCGAATCAATATAAAAATGTTGAAGTACATTCAATTCACTACGCATAAATATATAACATGTTATACATAGAAATATACAGTACATATAAATATATAACTCACCACTAGGCCTACCAGATAAACAATCCAATTAGCCTACGACGCCTATGACACATCATCGGGAAAGTCGTTCACCTCAATATCACTGCCTATATCACCCTCTAAATCGTCATCAATGTCACTAATCATTTCTTCAAGAGCACCCCGAATGTCACTACAATCCATTTTTGCTTAAATTCGGCTAAATGAATAACTAAAACACTCTTACACAACTGACAGCGATCAAACAATAACATAGCGCGCCATTTTGGACTGGGACTGAGATTACATATTTCAGATGTCATGTCATACTGTCAACAAAAACACAACACATCGAGACAGATATCTGAAATAAAGCCTGAAATTTGCTGTTTACAGTGATACCAAATACAATACAGTTTGGAGCGAGCCAAACAAACTGATTGAGACTTCGTAAACAGCTGCGCAGTTGCCGATTAGGCAAAAATGTGACGCAATGAAACAATTCCTTGGTGATGAAGCCAAAAAACAAACAGTCCTGCCAACGGAAAACTAAATTACTCTGCATTTTTCTTCTTCAAAATAACATATTATTCGACTAGTAACTATAACATACACTGCATATAAACGCGATTTTCTGATCCGACCAATTTGGTCGGAAAGGCCATTATACAAAGAAACCAAAAACACCTGATTTCAGAAAATCATATAACCTTCCAATCAATATTTAATTCTACAAATTCTACCAACATAAAGCGCTACTCTTTAGCTGTGCATTGGTGCCAACCGCATCTTCCTGCGAGAAAAATTACCCGACATGGGTAATTTCAAAAATATTGTGTTTTGCCATTGTCAGAGCGTCGGCGGCAGCAATTGCGTTGCGCCAAAAATTCATTCGATTTCTAATCATCGTAACATTGTTATACAGCTGCTACACGGTTCATTTATGTAATAAAATGAAAGTTCGGAATGTTATCTTTCAAATGATATATATATTGATCACTTTTGAGTTTATTATTATTGGTTTATTAACGTTACAAAATTTTCAGTCAAATCCGACCAATTTGGTCGGTGGCCACAATAGGCGACATAAAAATCCGACCAAATTGGTCGGAGGGCCACTGCTAGGGTTAAAACAGAAAATTGGTATTAATTTATACATTTCAGTGATTTTTAAGAAAATTGCGCATACTTTTATGATTTTAGCTACTACTAATATGTATGAATCTGTATTGAGCCCAAAGACTGAGCCTGAAGTATCGAGGATTTTTCGATACCACCGGTATCGAAGGTATTGAGGAATCGAGAATCGAAATCACCCATCCCTAGTTAATAAGTTCCAAATTCAAATAACTCATTATTACAACAAATTGTAGCTAATTAAAAGTCCATTAAAAAATTTATATGGTTTTAAATAAAGCATTACCAGAAAAACGGCTTATTTTAGGCTGAGCTACACTGGCTTAATTTCAAAATAACGTTCTAGATTGTGGTTTCCTTTAGCTTCAAAAGTAAGTGTTGTAAAGACTAATAAAGTCGTCAACGTGCCAACTTTAACTTTAAAATCTAATTCATTGTAATACATTTTGGGAATGTATACTCCAACCAATGTTGAGTACTGTGTAACAGATTACAGTACAGATCATTTCAAAGAGAGTGGCACCTTGTCTGCAGTAATGACTTCCCCCCTCTATGTGTCAGTACCTTACCGATCTACATATATTCTACACTCTAATACGAGCAGTGTCTGTTGGTTTGCAAAATATATCTCAGAATCCAGCAGAACGATTTTGCTTGAACTTTGGGATGAGAGGGTTTTGGACCTCAAAAATCATTGGTAAAAACCTCAACCCTGGAAAAACTCAAATTATATTAAAAAACTCATTTGAAAATTTGAAATTGTAATACTGGTTTATCCTATACTCTAATATAAGTAAGGTTTGCTTGCTTGCTTGCTTGCGGCACGGATCTCAAATAAGGCTCCAACGATTTCCTTCAAATGTTCAAAATAACTAATTTCTGGGATAAAAATAAGCTCTAGACAGGCCTCATACCCAGGAAAAATCAAATAATGTAAAAAAACTAAAATTAAAAGTAAAAAAAATTAACATTGGGCTTATGGAGTTTCAAATCAAAACAAAAGAATTGTAACAGCTGTTCAAAATCAACCTGGGAACTGTCAAAGTAATACTCATGTTGTTTATGATTATTAACATGTGGTTTCCTGAGAGCAGAGATTAAAAGATTTGAGTGAAGATTATATATATAGAGTAGTCAAATAAATCAATGGGACGTTGAGCTATAAATAACAACTGGAGTGGCCTTAAAAATGTAGAAAAGAGGCAAATGAGTTATACAGATCTGATTAAGAGTAGGGAGAAGTGGTGAAATCCAAGTCATCTAAACAAACGGACTGGACTTCCCCCTAGCAAAGCTCAGCCCCCCAGGTACTGGAGTTTCAAACCAAAACAAAAGAATCATAACAGCTGTGAATAAATAACCAGTTTGAACTGTCTAAGTGATACTTACACATGGTAAAGTATCAAGTCATCTATAAAAAATATAGAGACAGAACCATTATCAAATGGGTGTACATCAATCAAGCACCGCACAATGCTCTTAATGATGGGGGGAGGGGGGCGGGGGTGGTGAGGAACTACTCAAAGACTATTCCTTGTTCCACAAACTGACAAGTAGAGAGTTAATTAGATAGCTTCAATAACTAAAACTGAGAATGACATTAGAAGATTTCTTGTAAATCATATAACTCTACAACATTTATCTATTGCATTTTTAACCCAATAAAACTAATCAAGTATCACCCCCAGATGTTACAACTGAAACAACAAACATTTGTCAAAATATGACACCGCGACACCTCACTATGGCAAGTAGAACCCGTAGAACGAGAATCTCCCACCCGGTCAATGATGAAGCAGCATTACCTAAATGTTACAATGGCAAACAAAATATAATACACAATGAAACACATTGTTTTTAAACACACATGGAATTAATAGTAATTAACAGTTCAAGGTTTTTTGTTAAATCACTTCTAAAAGTTATACGCTTCAATCGCAAACCTAAAAATTATCATCAGTTAATACATTTAAAATGTAGGTTACTGAAAAAACAATCACCACATTTAAGTAAATAAGCATGTTGTATGCTCAAATTGTGTCGATTTGTAATGAATAACAATAATGTTGATAAACAAACTTGACGTGTATGAGAAAATACACCAAGGTATCTTGTACAATTTATATTATTTGTTTATCGACCATCTTGTATGTTAGGAAAAAATAAGTGCAAATATATTTTGAAGTATCGTAAGATGTCTTAATCCCGTAATATTAATATTACATTAAGATTTTTCTAAAATATGTGTCTATAATTATCTGAAAAATATCCAAAAAATAATTTATTTATTTAAAACATTGAAGTTACATCGAAACAAAAATACTTTACAAAATTCTAAGAACTATTGAAAAATTGTTTTCATGAAGGATGTTATCTACAGTTTACTCAGAGATCGTAATCAGGCCATCCTTCCTCTGATATCAGGCCATCCTTCCTCTGATATCAGGCCATCCTTCCTCTGATATCATTTTGTGTAATGATTTATCAGAGCAACACTAACTACATCAAAGCTACCATGGTGGAGAGCAACCGTTGGAATATGTTTAGCCTTTTGATAACTCTTGTTTTTCTAATCTTGAAGTCAAACGCCTCAAATGTCGAGGACTATTTTTATTTTGGTTGTTACAGTTCAGTGGAGACTTTCCCTCAAAAACATTCTGGAAAAACTACATTCTGGGATGATTGCATCGATTTCTGCTACGAACAGGAGACTCATTACGCCGGGGTAAACGCTCGTGAGTGTTTCTGCGGGAACGAAATAACCAACACCTTTCGTCCAGTGAATGAAATGGATTGTGAAGTTTGTTTTCATGGGGAACATTGGCACAACGCCAGGTACTGTGGGGGACCTAACACTTTGTCGATGTATAAACTTTTACCTACAAGAGCCTCAAATACTGCAGTACTCTTAGCTACAGATAGTAATGTTGAAATGTGGGGGTTTGAAAACAGTGTGAAAACTTTTGACACAGAACTATCAGAAAGCCAAGAGATAGCTTCTGTAGCTTATAAAGTTGATTGGGGGATTTTCTACGTTTCAGGTAGCACAATCTTTATGTTTAAACACAATAATACTTTGCATGAATACATGCAATCTCCACAAGTTGTTTTGAAGACAATATGCAATCAAGTAGTTGATTTAGCAATCGATTGGGTGAGTGAGTTGATATTTTGGGCATGTCCAGACAAAAAGAGCATTTATTGGATTAGTAAAATCTCAAATGGTCGCTTTCATATTATTAATTCAGGAGACGTACGAAACATTTTAATTGAACCGTACAGAAAGTTTCTTTTATACACTAATGCAACAGGATTGGTAAAATATAACTTTCATACAAACACGAGCGACGTTCTGATACTTTCCTTTCACCTAAACATAAAACATATTACTCTCGACGCCCAAAAAGAACAAATTTTCTTAATTCATGAAAAAGGAAGTGAAAAATACTTATCGGTCGGAAATTACGATTTCAAAAAACTTAAAGTAGTGTTAGACGGTGAGCAAATTTCCAATCCATTTGCCCTAGACGCTGTCAATGGGACAGTTTGTTGGGGCAACAAAAAAGACGACAACTACAATGTATACAAGTCCCAAGTGGTTTGTTCGGACACTCAGGAGAGTTGCGAGTTGGTGAACGTGACAATGCTCTTCACTCAAACTGAGAAAATTTATGACTTTAAGATGTACACTCATGAAGCGGGAAGACCCAGCACAAACTACTTGTGTGAGAGAAAAAACTGTTCCCACATGTGCATTCGTCTATCAGCGAATGAGGTAGGCTGTCGATGTCCCGACAGTCTGATCTTGGATGAGCACGGCACAACTTGTATCCCACAGCTAACAACAACTGTTATTCCTATATCACCAAGAACCACAACTGTATTTCCAATCTCACCGAGAATTTCAACTGATCCTTCAAACTCTCCAGGAATCTCAACTGATCTATCCACCTCTCCAAGAATCTCAACTGATCCTTCAAACTCTCCAAGAATCTCAACTGATTCCTCAAACTCTCCAAAAACGATTTTCACAACAGAATCCAACGATAATGCAAATCAACCCACAGAGCCAACTTTAGCAACCGTCTTGAAAAAGCTCTTGAATCAAAACTTTGGATACATATGTTTTATTGTACCATTTATGATTTTTTTGGTTATCATAGTCATAATTATCATTTTTCTGTTTGCACGACAGCAAAGGATAATCAGAAGCATACGTGATGTACAACAGAGCAAGTCAGAGCTGGTTGAACTGCCCAAAACGCATGATAAAGAAATATTAGAGTCAAAGTGAAGAACAAATTACTTGAGCATTTATAATAACAATAGTGACATGATAAAGCAAATAACGTTTATATATTGTTAACATGTTTCAGTATGTATTAATTTAACTTTTAAATATTTAAATTGTTTAAGCTAAAGTAAACTCATGTTTTCTTATCTTACATTAGCGCAATGTAATTATCATATAAAGCTCTCTTCAGATGTAATGTTTTTTATTTGTTGTCTCCCTTCTAGTGTCCTTAATCATTTACATACTCAAGAAAATGTTTAAAAATTCTACATTCAAATTATCTTTGGGTTATGTTTTATTTTTGTGCTTTGATTGGTGTTAAAATTCACTAATACAATTAACTAAAATAAAAATCACAATTAATTAAATAAATACCCCCGTAGCAGCAAACCTGCGTACTCAGCGAATTTCCAATGAATATATACGTATCTTAATACCACATAAAGCCACATACAAAGTTTCATCAATATACATTCATAAATAAACGATTTATGACATTTTAATTATTCTCCATAAGAATAACATGGCAGCTGAGTATGCAGGTTTGCTGAAGCAAGGAACACAAAAAATTGGGTTTTATACAAATATAAATATAACTCATGTAGGTAAAGCCACATACCAAATTTCATTAATTTATTTTCATAATGAAGGCAGATAACACGTTACTTATTCTCCATAAGAATAACATGGGGCTGAGTACGCAGGTTTGCTGCTACGGGAGCCTTGGGTAAAAAATTGTCTTTTTGAGCAAATATCAATGGTCCACAACCAGATGAAGCCGTATACCAAGTTTCGTCAGTATACGTTCATAAATAAGCGAGATATAAAATTTTTATTTTTCTCCATAAGAATAACATTAGACAACGTACTGTGTTTAGCACGTTCAATATCTCGGTAACCAGTTGACGTAGAGAAATGATCAAAATACCAAATTGTGTGTTTTTTTAAGCTGAATCCAATGGGAAAAAATAAAATTTGACCATTTCCAAAATTATATGTAAAAAATTCGAAAAACCCATTTTTGGGGTACAAAACCCCCCCAAAATACCCCTTCGGATGGAGCGATCTGGCTGGTTTTCGAACTTAAAGTCATAAACGTTGCTTTACACGTTTATACCAAATTTCATCAAAATCGGATAATTCTTACGAGAGTTATCGTGCTCACGGACACACATATATATATATATAGATATATATATATATATATATATATATATATATACAGTTTCGAACGAATGGTATTTTTGGGGTCTGGGGACCTCAAAACGAAAAGTTATCATGGTCCCGGGCCTAGGTCTTACCATGCCGACTACGGTAATAGCTTCTTCCCTATAGGGGAAATTCGCTAAAACAATCTGGTTTTGAAAATGTGTTTAAATTCATAAATTACTCCCGAAGAAAACAATGAGAACCTGTACATTTTGAGGAGGTAGGGGCTAAAGGATTCATTGGTAAGTTTTAAATACCCCCGTCGCAGCAAACCTGCATACTCAGCGAATTTCCAATGGAGATATAAATTTCTTAATACTACATAAAGCCACTTACCAAGTTTCATAAAAATATATTCACAAATAAGCGATATATACAATTTTAATTATTCTCCATAAGAATAACATTGGGGCTGAGTACGTAGGTTTGCTGCAACAAGGAACACAAAAAATGGGTTTTTATGCTAATGTCAATATAACTCAACTAGGTGAAGTCGTATACCAGTTTTTATTCATTTATGTACATAATTAAGGGAGACAGAGCATTTAATTATTATCCATAAGAATAACATGGGGGCTGAGTACGCAGGTTTGCTGCTACGGGAGAATTGTGCAAAAACAATTTTTGGAGCAAATATCAATAGACCTCAACGAGATGAAGCTGTATACCAAATTTCGTCAGTATACGTTCATAAATAAGCGAGATAAAAAAAATTTCTTTTCCTCCATAAGAATAACATTAGACAACGTACTGTGTAAAGCACTTTCAATATCTCGGCAACCAATTGACGTAGAGGAATGATCGAAATACCAAATTGTGTGTTTTTTTAAGCTGAATCGAATGGTCAAAACTAAAATTTGACTTTTTCAAAAATTATATGTAAAAAATTCAAAAAACCCATTTTTGGGGTACAAAACCCCCCCAAAATACCCCTTCCGATAGGTCGATCTGTCTGGTTTTCGAACTTAAAGTCATAAATGCTGCTTTACATATTTATACCAAATTTCGTCAAAATCGGATCATTTTTACGAGAGTTATCGTGCTCACGGACACACACATATATATATATATATATATATATATATATATATATATATACAGTATCGAACGAATGGTGTTTTTGGGGTCTGGGGACCTCAAAACGAAAAGTTATCATGGTCCCGGGCCTAGGTCTAACCATGCCGACTACGGTAATAGCTTCTTCCCTATAGGGGAAATTCGCTAAAACTGGTTTCCATCTTAACCCTTTGCACTCCGGACAAAAATGTTTGGTCACTGCCAAAATCTTCGGGTACTTTACCGAAAGTACTAGCAAAAAACTCCGGGCCTTTTTAATCAATTTTGCAAGGGTTTAGGAAAAAGGCTGTAAATTTTATGTTTTAGCAATTAGAGTTATAATTTTTTTTTGATTCCTTATACATTTTTGAACAGTAAAAAATGGTTGTAACTAAAAGAAAAACAAATTTAAAAATTTAAATTAAAAAAATATATTTTAAGTAAAAGTTAACTTTGAGGTGTAATAGCTAAAAAATAAACCATCGGCCCCTCACATTATATTGATATTTTCAGATTCCCCCTTTGATTATAAACATGCACACAAAATTTCATGCATTTATCTAAAAAAAACAAGCAAGTAAAAGGGGAAAAAATTGTATTAAGCTCATTTACAAGCGGTCCTCCAAATTTTAGCTTTTTGTAACACAAAAAATAAATGTAATTTTTTTGCCCAGAAAACCTACTGCAACTTTGTTGTACAACTCTAACTATAACATAAGATGTCATAAAACTTCCAAAAGTAAACAAATATAAAAATAACTATGCCTTAGGCTTAGCCTAGTGTAGGCCTAGCCTTGGCCAGCGTCAGCTAGGCTAGGTGAACGTCAAGTCGGCGATTTAAAGTCCTACTTCAGAAGAAATATCATTGTAATTCAGTTTAGACTAAATATAAACTGAATATAGCATATAAAACTAACCTACATCTTGAAATAACAACAAAATATGTCAATGTAAACAATAGGGGTGTGCGATTAGTGATTTTTCAATCGAGTCGAGTAATGCCAATTATTTTTGAGTTTCGAGTATTTTCAGCGAGTATTTGCCATCAGTTGGTAGTTTAAAATAGTGTAATGGGATTTGGATACCCCCCTAGATTTGATGATCTAAACATAGTTTCTAACTAATATATGAGTAGCTATACAAAGTTTTGGCCAGTACAATTAAACTGGAATATGTATTGACAAACAAAACACGGTTTGACATTCGTTTCCGGCTGATGAAACAGGGCCCGGTTGTCATTTGGCCAATTTCACCTGGTACAGACGTCGCTTATAATCAACATTAAATGACAAAATCGTTAGTCACGGCCGAAATTACGCGATCGTCATTTTCGGCCGATTTTACGTGATGCAATCGCCTTTTGCGGCCGATACTACGCGTTTTAGACGGTCGCAATCGTTCGCGGTCGTCATTTTCGGCCGATTTTACGTGATACGATTGCCTTTTGCAGACGATACTACACGTTTTGGCCGGTCGCAATCGTTCGCGGTCGTTATTTTCGGCCGATTTTACGTGATGCAATCGCCTATTGCGGCCGTTACTACGCGTTTTGGCCAGTTGCAATCGTTCGCAGTAGTCATTTTCGACCAATTTTACGAGATGCGATTGCCTTTTGCGGCCGTTTCTATGCGTTTTGGCCGGTCGCAATCGTTAGCGATCATCCGGAAATCGGCGGGAAATACTCACTCGAACTTTAGAGTAGTTTTCAAAACTTCGAGTCGAGTTTGAGTATTAAAATATTCGGCCGAAAACTCAAAGTGTCGAGTACTCGCACACCCCTAGTAAACAACAAACATCTGATTCTCAATGAAACCAAAACATATGGTGGGCATAACATCAACAAAACAACTCATCACACAAAAAAAAAACGACATAGAGTAAATCAATACTGACTACACATTGAGTGATACTCCACAACTATCTGGCTTCCATTCATCGCAAAGGTAGCTCATTTGGATATTTCATAAAGCCAGTAAAATTAGTTTCGCGGACGTCCGAAATGTCGGACGTCGGAGTTTTTCGCACATTTTGCTAACGGCCAATATATCGGACCGCAGAGTTTTTGGCTGAAATAGCGACGGCCGATATATCGGATGTCGGATATTGGAGTAATGGACTCTCTGATTTATAAACACAGAATAATTTTTACCAAACTTTCTGTGGCACATTGTAATTTGATAAAACTCTATTATAATAAGATATTTGATTTAACAGTTTCCTTTGTAAACTCTGGCTTGGTACACCACCAGCCATACCTTGGTACACCACCAGCCATACCTTGGTACACCACCAGCCATACCTTGGTACACCACCAGCCATACCTTGGTACACCACCAGCCATACCTTGGTACACCACCAGCCATACCTTGGTACACCACCAGCCATACCTTGGTACACCACCAGCCATACCTTGGTACACCACCAGCCATACCTTGGTACACCACCAGCCATACCTTGGTACACCACCAGCCATACCTTGGTACACCACCAGCCATACCTTGGTACACCACCAGCCATACCTTGGTACACCACCAGCCATACCTTGGTACACCACCAGCCATACCTTGGTACACTACCAGCCATACCTTGGTACACCACCAGCCATACCTTGGTACACCACCAGCCATACCTTGGTACACCACCAGCCATACCTTGGTACTGCCCGTGAAGAGCATAGGGTCGCTTGTATGCAGCACTGTAGACAGTCAATCTAAGGTTTATTGTATGAGGACTTTTAACACAGACAGTAAACAAAATTCTTTAATATAAACGAACAGACTGTTTCATATCTTGTGTTAAATATTCAAAACATTTGTACCGTGAAGAAGAAACGCTAATATAATCAAGAATAACATTTTGTGAAGAAGAATAAAAACAAAACTATCTACAAAATAAGAAGGATATATAGATAATACAATGTTGAAATTAAAAAATGCAAATAAGTGAGGTAGCAATTATTATTGAACCTCACAATTACAAGGAACCAGGATTGGATTTAGGTCCCAGGCCGGCCATTCCTCATGGGTTTCTCATTTGACTAAGGCAAATGCCGGAAGGTTCCAAAAAAAGGCCGTACCCCGCCAGGAAGGGGAAGATAGGAAATTTTAGCGAATTTCCCATATAGGAAAGAAGCTAATACTGTAGGTCTCATGGTAAGACTTAAACCCGAGACCATGATAACTTTTTGTTTTGAGGTCCCCAGATACTAAAAACACTATTCGTTTAAATTTATATATATATATATATATATATATATATATATCTATATATCTATATTAGAGATGTGCGAGTACTCAAAAGTTCGAGTTCGAGTTCGAGCCGAGTTCGGCACTGAAACTTGAGGTCTTACTGAAACTCAAGTTTCGAACGAGTTTACTCCTGTCGGTTACCCACGCTACCAAAGGTCGTCTGCGGACGCGCGTCGTCTGTAAATTCAAATTGGGTGTGAACGCATTTGAGGTGTTAAGAGTTGTGATGTGGATTGTAGTGTTTTATTAATAAATAAGTAAGTTGTGGCTTATAAGTTTGTGTTACTCTTTACACCAAAATGGAGAATTTACCAGGACCTTCAGATTGAGTTGTATGAACACTGTCTGAATAGCCCACTCTTAGATTAACCTAACCTTGTAATTTTGTAAAGTAAAATATCAAAAAAATATCTGTAATGAAATCTAATACGTAAGCATAAGAAGTTGTACTTGTTTTTTGTTCCATAATAATTGAAATTGAGTCAATCCATTAATTTTAGGCTCAACTGTCCTTTGGCATTGAGCTGTTTTTAAACACAAGCGATTTGTTTTGGCCTTGTTTAGGTTTCATTAATGATTTTTTAAATAATTTGTAATATTTTTAAACTTTAGGCCTATTTAAGACATGGCTTCAATTTCATCAATTGATTTGTCAGACACTTTCAAACATATCTTCATGTTGTTACTAACTGATTGTTCTTATCTTTATATAAAATTCTGTAAGCGAAATTTTTAAGTCAAAATTGTGGGAGTTTGGGAAATTGTAGAATGATGAGAGAGGGCTCAAATTAAAGGTCTTCATCCCAGGGACTCGGGAAAAATAGCAGTATTTCTAAAAAGTTACCAGCAAACGAGAAATAACTTAAAACATCTCCCATAAGAAAACCATGGGAATTTAAAAACGTCTGCTTTGTTTACATTAAAACATGTGATTAAGTGCATTTTTTGTTTACGAACTGACATGTGTTCCCTACTCGGAGTAAGGATAGGGGGTTAGGGCTGAACCTACCTTATCGTAGGTCCCGGTTAGGGGCCATCGCCCCTTCAAGCCACTAGTTAGGACTATTAGTGTTAAAACTAATGCTAAGATGTTGGTAAATACTTGTTGTGTAGTAAGTAAGCCTCAAAACCTACTTACCACAAGTGGTAATAGGCCATGCAATAGGCCTTTTAAATATCAAAATAAAGTTTATTTTAACTTATAGGCCTAATGAAATTTAATTTTTTCCATTCGTAGAAAGATGTAGTTTTAGACCTAAACATAATATACAATACACAAGATAAATAAATACCCCTGTCGCAGCAAACCTGCTTACTCAGCGAATTTACAACGCATAAAATATGTCTAAATACCACATAAAGCCACATAGCAAGTTTCATAAACATATATTCACAAATAAGCGATACATACAATTTTAATTATTCTCCATAAGAATGACACTGCTGAATGACATTGTAGGTTTGCTGCAACAAGAAATAAAATATATGGGTTTTCATCAAAATCAAAATTTCATCAAAATCGGACGTGTTTTACTCAAGCTATCGACTCGAACTCGAGATTAGAATCTTTTGCCATTTACTCGACTCGACTTAAAAAATCTGTACTCGCACATCTCTAATATATATATATTAGAGATGTGCGAGTACAGATTTTTTTAAGACGAGTCGAGTAAATGGTAAAAGATTCGAATCTCGAGTTCGAGTCGAGTATACACATAAAAAAAACAAACACATAGATCGAGTTAAATTGAATCAAAACAGTGTATAGAGTTCCATTTAAAAATGTTGTAATTAAAGTATACTTTTCTAGTCACTATGACCTGAAAATAACAGTAGTAAGTAAAATAAATGGATTCCTGCTTCATTGGAAAAAGGTAAGTACATTTATCTGAAAATAAATCATACCAAAGTAATTGCATAACATTTTGCCATGAAGATAAAATACTTTTAATCTTTTTGTATTAAGGTTGATATAACCTATATGATATAATTAACAGTTTCATTAAAAAATAATCTCAGTTTTTTATTTTATTTCCTCCTTTTTATTTATCCTATGTTTTGTATATTATGTTTAGGCCTAAGCTACATCTTTCTACGAATGGAGAAAATAAAATTACATTTAGGCCTACAAGTTAAAATAAACTTGATTTTAATATTTACTATTTTTTACCTATTTCATGGTAAAACATTAGCCTACTTACTTACCACAAAAAATGTATTTACTAACATATCTTAGCATTAATTTTAACACTAATAGTCCTAATAAGAACAATCAGTAACAACATGAAGATATGTTTGAAAGTGCCTGGCAAATCAATTGATGAAATTGAAGCCAAGTCTTAGAGTTTTAAAATATTACAAATTATTTAAAATATCATTAATGAAACTTAAACAAGGCCAAAATAAATCACTTGTCTTTAAAAAAGCTCAATGCCAAAGGACAGTTGAGCCTAAAACTAATGAATTGACTCAATTTCAATTATTATGGAACAAAAAACATGCACAAACTTCTTATGCTTACCTATTAGATTGCATTACAGATGTTTTTGATATTTTACTTTACAAAATTACAAGGTTAGGTTAATCTAAAAGTGGACTATTCAGACAGTGTTCGTACAACTCTATCTGAAGGTCCTGGTGAATCTTCCATTTTGGTCAAAAGTATTACAAATGTATAAGCCACAACTTACTTATTTATTAATAAAACCCTAAAATCCACATCACAACTCTTAACACCTCAAATGCGTTCACACTCAATTTGAATTTTCAGATGAAGCGCGGCTGCGGATGACCCTTGGTAGCGCGGGTACATGGCGGGAGTAAACTCGCCCGAAATTTTCGAGTTTCAGTGCCGAACTCGGCTCGAACTCAAAAATTTTGAGTACTCACACATCTCTAATATATATATATATCCATATATGTGTCTGTGAATGCGATAACTTGAGTAAAAA
Source organism: Allygus modestus (assembly GCA_963675035.1). Classification (NCBI taxonomy): domain Eukaryota; kingdom Metazoa; phylum Arthropoda; class Insecta; order Hemiptera; family Cicadellidae; genus Allygus; species Allygus modestus. The sequence continues at coordinate 140,219,969 of OY776116.1, forward strand.
ACTATCGATTTCGATGAAATTTGCTCAAATGTGTAAAGTGCCATTCATGACTTTAAGTTCAAAATCCAGAAAAATCGGACCATGGGAAGGGGGGGTCCGACATGTGTTAACCAATACACTTACATAGGACTTAGGGCTAAGGGTAATTAGGGCTTAGGGGAGTTTTAAATTTTTCCAAAAATCAGCTTTTTGCATTTTTCACCCTAAAATTTTTTAAAAACTTAATTTGGTTTTGACTATGTTATAGAGCTTAAAAAATCAAATAGTATAGTATTTTGAATTATTAACCTAGGTTAAGTGGTTGCGGAGAAAATCCAAAAAACTTGGGATGTGCGAGTATTCAAACTTCGAGCTTTTACTGCAATATTCGGCTCGGCTCGAGATTTGCAAAAAGGTTCGAAGTTCGAGCCGAATATTTAAAACAAAAAACTTTCAAGAATCAATGATAGAATTCTCGTAGTTTGCGTCGATAGAGATCCATAATAAACATAATTCTGCAGTGCTAATGCTTTCGGTTCTTCGTTAAAAAATAACCAAACACTAAAGAACTGTAATATTTTAAACTGCCGACCTGATCAGTGATCAACCAACGCGATGGAGCTACTTTATACTTTCTCTACCTCTATGCCCACGCCAAATCACTTCAAATGGACCTATCACACTATTCCGTTTGCAGTGCAGTGTTGCCGTTGCCCAGTTGAGTTGTGCAATATTTCACGGTTAATAATAATTAATACAACAACCGTACTGCTCCAGAAAAAGTACCATAGCAAAAAACTAAAATCCATGAAAACACTTTTCCTAAGTGTTGCATTAATACAGTCTTTTCTACAAGTTACAACTTCGTACATTACACAATAATTATATTCCCTGGAGTCTGAAATTATGCCTGACAACACTGTTGGCATACCCACTTTGCGAACTGCCTTAAGACGTTGAGTGAAGATGCTTATAATGCAATAATGATTTAAGTGACCAATAGCTAAGGACAAGGGTGTAGGTGATGAACACCTAATAATCATGACGGCGTTATAATGTGCACGAACTAGTACTTGGATAAAAATTGGATTGTTCAAAAAATTACTAATTGCGAGGTTCACAAAATCTAAGGATTTTATTGCAATTCTGAATGGTTACGTAACGCATGTTTATAATACTGATGGTCATATTATTTTAACGGTTGATTATATTCTATGTACACTGAAGGCCCTAACCAAGAGAAAAATGGCGCCGTGTTTTATTACGCTACGCTACAGCTGTGCGATTAAAATCATATTGTTAACTCCTCGGGATTGTTTGAATTTGTGAATAAGTAGAAACCATATCATTTTGTAACTGTATGCTATCAGATTGTTGAAGCTGTGATGGAAGAAGAATGCATTGACGATCCTCTTCCACCTTCTGTTTCAGAAGCAGATGTAATAGGTTAAGTCTATTAGGTTACAGGTTAGATAGAACATAAGCTAGGCCTACGATTATTGAATAACTTATTCCTGTGAGTACAATAAGATATAAAGACTAACTTACATTTATAAAAGGGTAACCTAAAATTTACTATTTACAAACAGTTTAATGAGGGACAGGCTACTGAGTTTTGGTAATTCACAAGGCTAGGGCCTAAGTCTTTGGTTATATGGAGAGTACATTTTGACATATAGTCAATTATTATTATTATGGCTTTTAATAAATACTGTAATAACTGCATTAGTTAACCTGTGGGCTCATCAGGCTAGTTAAACATTTTTATGTTCTCTTCCTTTATGTTATTAGCGAATTTCCCCTATAGGGAAGAAGCTATTACCGTAGTCGGCATGGTAAGACCTAGGCCCGGGACCATGATAACTTTTCGTTTTGAGGTCCCCAGACCGTATACTGTATATATATATATATATGTGTCCATGAGCACGATAACTCTCGTAAAAATGATCCGATTTTGACGAAATTTGGTATAAACATGTAAAGCAGCATTTATGACTTTAAGTTCGAAAACCAGACAGATCGACTTATCCGAGGGGGTATTTTGGGGGGGTTTTGTACCCCAAAAATGGTTTTTTGAATTTTTTACATATAATTTTTGAAAAAGTCCAATTTTAGTTTTAACCATTCGATTCAGCTTAAAAAAACACACAATTTGGTATTTCGATCATTCCTCTACGTCAATTGGTTACCGAGATATTGAAAGTGCTAAACACAGTACGTTGTCTAATGTTATTCTTATGGAGGAAAAGAAAATTTTTGTATCTCGCTTATTTATGAACGTATACTGACGAAACTTGGTATACAGCTTCATCTCGTTGAGGTCTATTGATATTTGCTCCAAAAAATATTTTTTTGCATAATTCTCCCGTAGCAGCAAACCTGCGTACTCGGTCCCCATGTTATTCTTATGGATAATAATTAAATGCTCTGTCTCCCTTAATTATGAACATAAATGAATAGAAACTGGTATACGACTTCACCTAGTTGAGTTATATTGATATTAGCATAAAAACCCATTTTTTGTGTTCCTTGTTGCAGCAAACCTGCGTACTCAGCCCCAATGTTATTCTTATGGAGAATAATTAAAATTGTATATATCGCTTATTTATGAATATATTTTTATGAAACTTGGTAAGTGGCTTTATGTAGTATTAAGACATTTATATCTCCATTGGAAATTCGCCGAGTATGCAGGTTTGCTGCGACGGGGGTATTTAGTAGCCTACTCATTTAATTATTTTCCCACCGTAGGCCTTTATTTACTTAATTTTGGAATAATGAATGTAGAAAAAGAGAATGAAAGACGACAATTATTGAAAGTTATAAAGTTTATATTACCATAATGAGTAAAATGTTTGTTCTCTTAAAGTCTTATGCATTAATATAACTAAACAATACATATAAGCCTGATCAAAAATGCTCAAAGCTCGAGAAATTTGAAAAAATTTCTGCACAGTGTGGCTTGAGTAAAAAAAATCACTAATGGTATATTGCACAACCCTAGAGAAAATTCCCATGAAAAAAGCTCAGCTCAAGAAAGCTCGAAGCTCGAGAACTTTGTAAAAAGCTCGGCTCGGCTTGAGCCAGAAATCACTATTCGCACACTCCTACAAAAAACCTACTCATAAAATATCCCACGTTAATCTTAAGGGAAAAAGGTTTTTGGCTTTTCCTCATTTAATTTTAATGTAAACTTCACATTTGCTTTTACCAACCAGTTCAGCTCCACAAAACAATCATTTTGGTGTTTAAATTGTGATTCTACACCCAACGGTTGCAGAGATATTCAAAGTGCTAAACACAGTACGTTGTCCAATGTTATCCTTATGGAGAGTAAATAAAATTTGATACCTCGATTATTTATGAATGTATATTGATGAAACTTGGTATGTGGCTTCACGTAGTACTGGTATATTGGTATTTGCACAAAAAATTGATTTTTTGTTGACTATCCCCGTAGCAGCAAATCTGCGTACTCAGCCCCCAAGTTATTCTTATGGAGAATAAGTAAAATGTAATGACTCCCTTAATTATAAACATAAATTAATAAGACTTGGTATAAGACTTCACCTTGTTGAGTTCAACACATCAAATGTATTGATGTGTATGTTTAACTGTAGGGAACACGGGGGATCTCTATTCTCTATTTTCTATTGTCTCTACTGTTTCTCATTATGTATATGACTGACTCTATTCTATGTACCATGTGCATTTTTCGAATAAAGAAATATTGATTGATTGATTGAGTTATATTGATATTTGCATAAAAACCCATTATTTAGTTCCTTGTTGCAGCTGGTTAATGTCTTAAAAACTTTCATGAAGTTTAAAAAATTATTAAAAGATTACTTAATAAATAGTGCGCTTTACTCTCTAGAAGAACTTTCCACCATTTCCACCTCTCTCTAAAAAAGTCTTCTTTGGTGGAGTTGATCAATAGCTGAAAATTACTTTTCTTTTTATTTTATTTGTTTGCAGTGATATCAGAATGAGAATATTGTTTTACATTATAAATCCAATGTGTAAAATAACTGTGTAATTTGAATTGTATTTTAGTTTATATTTTAGTGTTTAGAAGTGTTGACGCAATGTACTGTACCACATGTACATACAAATAAATAAAGAGGTTTGACTATGATTATGACTTTGAGCAACAGGAGGTCTAGTTGTTAATAAATGATAAAGTATTTACCTCATAGGCAAAGAATACTCAACATCAGACAAGAGGTTTCTTCCTATTTCTGAGAGATCGAATAATCTACTGCCGAATCCACTTTGGTAAGAATCCTGAAAGCATAATTCTTAATTAGAAGTTTACATAGTCCAAAACTAACATTAAATACAAGACATTAGGAACATATGCACCTTCCTGACTACGAAGCACTGGGACAGCATAGGAGCTGGAATGCTGTTGACTTTATTTCACAATTCAGAAGCTGGAATGCTTTTTTCCTGGAAAAACTTAGTCTAGAAGTGATGGTTAAAATTGTTGGAAGGACACCTTTCCTGCATCCTGCACTGTTTACCACCATCTATTGGCAAGCCTGCGACTCCCCTGCAGCAAAAATCAACCATGATTACGTTTGTGAGCATTCAAAATGAGGTTGCCGATTAAGAATTCTGCTGATTGTGAAGTATCTGCTGTGATTTGATTTCTAAGTGTTAAAGGTATGAAAGCTGCTGAAATTCATCGGCAGACTAGTGAAGAGTATGATACGTATGACATCTGCTGCTGATGTCAAGAAGTGTTTCGCTGTCGGTGACAATTTGGCTAAAAAATCCTCACTTTCCTTACCCTACCGCTCACGAAAAGTCCACACATTCTCCAAACGCTTTTATGTACCTCAGTTAACATTTTTGCAGCGTGAGCACAAAATCAGCAACTGTACAGCTGAGGTAGTTCACTCGTGAATAACCTATCTTATCAGTTTGTTTATGTTATTGGAAACTATTTAGTAAGTGTTTTTGAGTGATGGAGTGAGTTTTGAGTTAACTTGTAAAGTCAAAGTTCTTTATTTGCCAAATAAAATATCACAATTCAAGGGCAAGTGTCATACAGAATACACAGAACATATCTAAAGCTAAATACTATAGCATTTTATAATTAAAACAATTTTATAAAACAAAAAATAAAAATAAAACACATATGCTTTTTAATCTTTCTTCTCTTCAAAATAATTTTTTACACGGTAATATTCCTTACCCAGCAAAAACTTTTTCAGACTTCGCTTAAAAACGTTGATCCTGTTTTTTTTTTTATGTGAGAAGGAAGGGCATTAAAAAGAGTTATGCAAGAGTGGTGCATTTGATTTTCAGAGAATGTTGTATGGTGGAGAGGTGGTGGGATTTTATTTTTATTTCGTAAACTGTAGGAATGGTTAACAAATAAATGAGATGTAAAAAGATGGCTATTGCGTTTAAAAAATGTTAAACTCTCGAGGATGTAGATACATGGAAAAGTCAGCAAGTTGTTGGACTTGAAATGTGATTTACAGGAGTCTGTGTATTTAAGGCCAAGAATAACTTTCAATGCTTTCTTCTGCAGGACAAAGATAGAATGGGTTTTAACGCTCTCAGATCCCCAGGCAGGAACACAATATGATAGATAAGGATACAGGCAGCCATAGTATGCTGACAAAAGAACGTCAATACTAGCAAAAAATAGCCAGTCTGCGTAGAACAAAAATTCCAGAGCTCAACTTTTTAATAACTTTGTCAATATGAGATGAAAAATGTAATTTATCATCGATGATTAAACCCAGATAATTAAATTCTTGACACAGACTTATTTCATCTTCACCAATTATAATCTTAAGAGATGGCGAGGAATTAGTGACATTTCGCAAGTGGAAGTTAAAAGCTTTGCTTTCAGGGTGTTGATGCAGAGTGAATTATTGGAGAGACATTGAAAAAGTGAACTGTCCTGTAAAAATGTACTCATTTCGAGTGTCTCACGATCAGGGGCAGATACTACAAGAGACGTGTCGTCGGCAAAAAGGCATAGATGATAATTTCCTGTAAGACTGGTGTGAATATCATTAATAAACAATAAAAACAAAATTGGTCCGAGTACAGATCCCTGTGGAACACCACTTTTAACAGCAGCTGGATGTGAGTAGCAAACTTTCAGACATTAACCGTCATCAATATATGGAATTTTAACACTTTGCTTCCGGAATAAAAGAAAAGACGCCAACCAATCAAATGCCTTCCAGCTAATACCAACATCCAAGAACTTTCTTAAGAGAAGACCATGGTCGACCACATCGAAAGCCTTGCTCAAGTCCAAAAATAGGCCAAAAGTCGGTTTTCTAATGTCTAGAGCTGATCCTGCCTCGTTCAAGAGACTGTGCATTGCGTTCAGAGTTGACAGCTTGTCCCTAAAACCAAATTGGAGGTTCGAAAGAATGTTGTTTCTTGTAAAGTAATCAGTCAATTTGGAGAGAACTAACTTTTCAAGAACCTTGGAAAATGTTGACAATATCGATATGGGTCGGTAATTACCGCGGTCATGTTTATTGCCCTTTTTAAACAATGGATTTATTATTGACAGTTTGAGTGCATTAGGAAAGTGAGCCATCTGAAAAGTAGAATTTGCGAGATATGCTAGTGAGACAGCCAGTTCCATTACACAGTTCTTTAAAAGGACAGAAGAAACAGAATCCAAAGATGCAGAGTGGCTTGATCTTAACGACTTAATGACATTCATAATTTCTGCTGGATCGGTGGGAGTTAGAAATAAAAACATTGGATCATGGAGTGTTATTGAATTACGATGGTGAGGTGGAAGGTGCAGTTTAGCTTGCGGGGAGTGGCACCCTAGACGCTCAGCTACTGATAAGATAAAAGAGTTGAAGCTCTCAGACACTAATGAGGGTTTATCCACTACAACATTGTCATCGTTATTAATCACAATTTTTTGGAAAGAGTTAGATGACTTGTTAGGATTACGTTCACTTATGATTTCCCACACGGCTCTAGATTTGTTCCTTGAGCCAATCACATGTTTTAAAACTGCTTCAGACTTTACATTACCTGCCCTAAACTGCTTTCTTGTTTCAATATATAACTGTTTAACTGGGTGGGAAGAATCATGATCCTTGCTTAAACTATGCAGAAATATCATCCTTTCTCTCATTTTAAGAAGGTTATCATCAAGGGGAACCCTAGTATGACTTTTCTTAGTTCTTACCCTTGACCGTACAGAAGGAAATGCAATATCCATAAAGAATGAGATGGTAGACAAAAACCTATCAAACTGCACATCAACATCTTCGGAGATTAGCAGGGATGACCATGTACCTGAATCTAGTAATTGAATCTAGTAATTTTTTGAAAATATGGATGTTATTATCAGTGAAATGTCTTTTGAATCTTTTGAACCTGAACTTAGCTGGCTTAGGAGAAGGTGCGTTTATCTTTATTATAACCTGGGCATGATGGTCTGAAATCCCACTAACTAGATTAGACGAATCAATGAGAGAGGGACAAATGTCAGTAAATATGTTATCAATGAGGGACTTGTTAAATTCCCTTGTAAATGAGAATACAGTACTGCGAAAGCCAAAGGTTGACATAAGATTTAACATCTTCGACGAAGGACTAACCACTGCCAAGTCAATATTAATATCACCTGTTACAATGGTTCGATCATTAGAAGTTACTATCGATTCCAAGCAGTTGTTAAGAAAGTCAAAGAACACTAGGAGATCCTGAGCCCGGTCATTCGGTGGTCTATATACAGCTACAGTAAGCAAAGATGAATCATTTAAATTAATTCTTGAAGCAGCCAGTTCACAGACTCCTTCAGTACAAAAACTGGATACATCAAGCGTTTTGAAATAGTTTTTTTTATCATGATACACACCACCCTTTTCCATCTCAGAGCGACAACTGGCTATGGGAAGGTAATCATGATTACAAAACATATCCAGTTCATCTTGTCAAAAAAAAAATGTAAGTGAGGCATGTTTTATTGGTATTTGAGTGTAAACATTAAAACACATTGGTATTTTTTTTTTTTTTTTTTGGCATTGGTATTTGTGGTTAACATTAAAACTTTAAACAAATTATTTGGTTTGGGGGTATGTTTTTTAATATTTGCATCATACTAATACTATAAGTTTTTCAATTGGTCCGCTACAAACACCCATGCGTCACACATATTTGACACTCGGTAGCGAATGTGTTAATGTTCAAAGGTGGGCTTACCTTGTATGGGACCCAGTCGTCTAGGTCGTCAGAGAAGTCCGAGTCTGAGAGGACAGAGTCGGTGGTGCGTTCCCTCTCCGCCCGCCGTCCCAGGATGGGTGCGGCCTCGTCACTCACCACACTTGACGCCGCTTGACTGGCCGAGTCTTCCGACGTCTCATAAACATCACGACCTGCGGCACCATGTATCGGTTACGTAGTCCAGGGTTTTTAGGAATTGCATTTTGCATAGACCCTATTCCTAGGGTTGTTGGATAAAACAAAAGTGATTTACAAACCTGTTCCGCCGCAGTTCTTTCCTATTCCTTAGTGGATAACCGGAGTTTCGGCCCCTCTAACGGGCCATTATCAAATCTTACAGGAACTTGAAGCTAAAAATCCATCTTGCGATTTTGTTAAACAAAATATATCTTGGAGTACAATGGAATACTAGGAGGAGAATGATTCGGATGTCTGTTATAGTTTGAAATTTTTATATTTTTAAATTTTAATCTCATTTAGACCAAAGGAAATTAAAACGTATGCTTTTTCAAGTTAATTTAAGTGCTAAAATTATACCTGTTAAACACATAGTTAAATAATTGACTATACGTATTGAAGGAGACATCCCATCTATATGGCCCAGATGACCCTCTTTTAGTGTTAGCCAGAATTTGAAGTGAACATAGTTTGATTAAGCCACTGACAGAGTGTGCTGCTGACAACTATTTATTTTAGTTCTTTACGTTAACTTTTAAAATATCTCCACCCCAGAAAGCGAGTTATTATCAACATATGTTTGCTTCCTGATTCACCAACTGTTGTATTATCTCCTCCAGAGAGAATAAGTAATAGCTGACAGAAGTATACTGTGTTGGTGATTAGTGTAACTCAGTCCTCTTTAGAATCCTGGCTCACACAAAAATAGGGACATAGTCAAACATCTTTATTCATTTACATGCATATGGTGGCACAAAGAATAGCAGAAATATTTGTATTAATACAGTCAACTCTCGATTATCCGGGAGTGGGTTGCGGTTTAACCGGGGTCACGAAAGGTTTATTTTTATTATTTTTATTTATCCCCTTCTAAACATAAATAGAGCAATAGTAACAATTTATTTTGCTAAAGTATCTTCAGAATCATATTTAATTTACTTTGTTTATCAGAATAAATACTATACAAACAATTTAGTAACCACAACATAATCTGAGTCTGTCGTTCGCTAATGAGCCATGGGCGCGTAATGGGGAGCGATGACCTTGACACTGCATGGACGGTCGGACACGGACGTCTAAAAATAGAAACATCTCAAAACAATCACCGTTCCCACTGCTGTTCACCCACAGTGACGGAAGGATAGACAAACGGACGGTCGGGCGCGGATGTCTAAAAATAGAAACGTCCCAAAACAATCACTCTTCCCGCCGTTGTTTACCCTCATTGGGTTTTCCCCTATTGCCGAATTAACTAGCATACTGTTCGGTGTAGTTTAGAGAGTTCGGTGTTTAGAGATTCTTAACCTATTAAATATCATTCGGCGTTTTGTATAGTATTTACTGCTATCAACCATTGCTAGTATAAACTATTATCTTGATTGTTCGTAGATGTTAGCACAATTTAATGATTTTCAAAAGCATTTAATCTATATAAATATATCTTAAATAAAATTAAAACACAATATTGCAGTATAAAAATGTTGATAAACCTTTATTATATTCGTAATATTCAATTTATTGAATCCCTTTGTTTTAACCGTGGTTTTGGGTTATCCGTAACCCTCCAACTGGTCATAATCCTGGATAATCGGGATTTGACTGCAACTTACTTATAGTAAATACATAGCCTGCATACTGAATAAAAAATGGAATAAGATTAACTTCTAAAAACTTTTACAATGTCAATGAGAAGTCTACTTCAGTATATATAGTCAATGGTTGAATAAAATATTTACCAGATACAGTACACACCCTCTAAACCGCCCTTGCTTCAACCGCCCATCACATTAACCACCCTCTTTCCAGGAAATGACTCACGTCCGCCGCCATAGCTGACGTCCTGCTACTGTACTGTGACAACGTTCTGGACACAACAAGTCGATCATATGTTTCCGTAGTTAGCAAGTACTGCATCTTGATACTTATTTTTAGCGAATTTCCCCTATAGGGAAGAAGCTATTACCATAATCGGCATGGTAAGACCTAGGCCCGGGACCATGATAACTTTTCGTTTTGAAGTCCCCAGACCCCAAAAACACCATTCGTTCGAAATTGTATATATATATATGTCCGTGAGCACGATAACTCTCGTAAAAATTTTCCGGTTTTGATGAAATTTGGTATAAACGTGTAAAGCAACATTTATGACTTTAAGTTCGAAAACCAGCCAGATCGCTCTATCTGATGGGGTATTTTGGGGGTATTTTGTATCCCAAAAATAGGTTTTTTGAATTTTGTACATATAATTTTGGAAATAGTCAAATTTTAGTTTTTACCATTGGATTTAGCTTAAAAAAACACACAATTTGGTATTTTGATCATTTCTCTACGTCAATTGGTTACCGAGATATTGAAAGTGCTAAACACAGTACGTTATCTAATGTTATTCTTATGGAGGAAAATAAAAATTTTATATCTCGCTTATTTATGAACGAATACTGACGAAACTTGGTATACGGCTTCATCTGGTTGTGGACCATTGATATTTGCTCAAAAAACAATTTTTTACCAAAGGCTCCCGTAGCAAAAAACCTGCGTACTCAGCCCCATGTTATTCTTATGGAGAATAAGTAACGTGTTATCCCTCTTCATTATGAAAATAAATTAATGAAATTTGGTATGTGGCTTTACCTACATGAGTTATATTGAAATTTGTATAAAACCCCATTTGTTGTGTTCCTTGCTTCAGCAAACCTGCATACTCAGCCGCCATGTTATTCTTATGGAGAATAATTAAAATGTCATAAATTGTTTATTTATGAATGTATATTGATGATACTTGGTATGTGGCTTTATGTGGTATTAAGATACATATATATGCATTGGAAATTCGCTGAGTACGCAGGTTTGCTGCTACGGGGGTATTTAACTGTCATTTAAGTAATGTTAGAGATTAGTATAACAATACTTAGGTCATTCGAGTTAAACACCCTTTTAGTTATCCACCCCAGGGCTCAGTCCATGGGGGGCGGTTAAGGGGCGTCCACTGCTGTATAAAGTTAAAGGGAGAATACACCTTAAATATTGCTGACAGTTTATTTTTTTATTTTACAAAATTAATATTCATAGCATTACTGATTCATTTTAAAGTAAATTGGTGTTACCGGCAAGTGTAACAAACCATCAATGCGACTGAAATGTTAACAACAGAAATGAAGTGGGAAGAGCATGTCACTCACAACAAAAAGACAGCCAACCAGCAGTCACACTGACAGTGTGGCCACTGCTGCCGGCCAGTGCAGTCATCCACTGTTACATTACCAAATTTCCATACACTTATATTCCGTAACGCACTTAAGGGGGTTGGATCATTTTGTTGTTTATATTATTAGTAACAGTCTTGTTTGTTTTTATACATTTTGCTTTGAAAAAAGTTATTAAACAATGCTAGTAAAGTCTTTCAAAGTTTAATGATTCATTGAAATCCATATTCCAAATTGCAACGATGTTTAAAAAAGGTTTAAGCTGTTTTAAAGCCTACTACGATTGAGTTACATAACACATCGGGGAGGGGGGGGGCAAGGGGTATAGTCAAGCGTTATGGTGCGTTACATGGGGGAGGGGTTAGGGTCTGAAATTACAAAAAAAATGTGTTACGTAATCTGTATAAAATCTTGGTAAAATAAATGTACTTTAATAAAACACAAGAGCGACAATGTGAAAAGACTGTTTGGGCCCGTGCCACCAGCTAGAACCGCTCTTGATGTAGACACACAAGACAGCGGGTCAACTGGTACACTGTAGAAGGTTCAAAAGAAATTGTTGTTTTGCTCCTCTTACCAGTGCTAAGGCTGTCGTCTGGGCTGCCTCTGTGTTTCAAAATGGACGTGACTTCTTGGGTCTTCTTGGAGGTGCTGGGACCTGCAACAGCATCAAATGTGAAAATGAGTGTCATTATACGTTTTGCAACGATTGTTGTTTCCTTATATGTATTTTCAAGTTAGTTTATCCTCGTGAAGATGAAAGAATCAAATTTTCTAGCAGAGCGCATAATTCATAATTTTTGAAATCAGCGTCAGAGTTTGTTATGAAGAATCAGACATCAAGTCATTTGTTTAACAATGTTAATTAGATATAATTCTGTAAGCAAAATTGTTAAGTCAATTTTGTGGGAGTTTGGCAAATCGCATATTGATGGGAGGCGGCTCAAATTAAAGGTCTTGATCCCAGGGACTCGGGGAAAATAGCGGTATTTCTACAAAGTTATCAGCAAACAAGAAATAACGTAAAACATTCCCCATAAGAAAAGCATGGGGAATAAAACAACGTCTGCTTTGTTTACATTAAAACATGTGATTAAGTGTCTACTTTGTTTACAAACTGACACGTGTTCCTATACTTAGAGTAAGGTTAGGGGCTCAAGTGTTAGCCAATAGTGTTAATTAAGCAATGAGAAACTTGCTCTTACTAAAGACTTATATTAAGGGGCAGTCATTTTTTTTAGATCCTATGTAACCAAATAAAATTTACAAATTGTAAAGTTTGATAGTTAAGGTACTATTGAAATTTTACTTCCCTTTTTTATTGCTGCTAAAATTGAGAATACAGCTTATAAAATTATATTTTTGGAACTTTCAGAAGACAAAAGACTTGAAAAATTGATGTTTTGATATAATGTTGTAGTAAATGTGTATTTCTTCTTATTTAAATTAAGTTGCATTAATTAATTCTTTAAATAAAATAAACTGAATATACAAACCCAATTTTAAGAAATCAAATGAATTTGAGCAGTATTTTTATCCAGGAAAATTAAGATTAGGTCTAAAATATTTTATAATATCTCACTTGGAGTTGATTTTGGTGAGAAATCAGCAGTTGTATTATTTGTTGAGTTCTCGCCAGATGTGTTGAGAGTAGGTTTAGTGTGAGAATCAGGCGACATGGTTGGAAGTCTACAGTGATTTTGTATCCTGAAAACATGACCAAAAATACAAGAGATAAGCCCATGGGTACAATCTAAGAGAGTAAAAGTATATAAATTGTAGGGGTGTGCGAGTAATCAAAACTTAGTGTTTGCGGCCGAGTATTTTAATTCTCTAACTCGACTCGAAGTTTTGAAAAATACTCGAAAGTTCGAGCGAGTACTTCCCGCCGATTTCCGAACGATTGCGACCGGCCAAAACGCGTAGGAACGGCCGCAAAAGGCAATCGCATCACGTAAAATCGGCCGAAAATGACGATCGGACCGCACAATTTTGGCCGTGACTAACGATTTCATCATTTAATATTGATTATAAGCGATGTCTGGACCAGATTAAATTGGCCAAATGACAACCGGGCCCTGTTTCATTGGCCGGAAACGAATGTCAAACCGTGTTTTGTTTGTAAATACGTAATCCAGTTTGATTGTACTGGCCAAAACTTTGTATTGCTACTCACGTATTAGTTAGAAACCATGTTTAGATTATCAAATCAGGGGTGGTATCCAAATCCCATTACACTATTTTAACCTACCAACTGATGGCAAATACTCGCTCGAAAATACTCGAAACTCGAAAATAATTGGCACTACTCGACCCGATTAAAAAAATCACTACTCGCACACTCCTAATAAATTGGTATTAGTTAATTAGGCTACATAAAAAATTTAAGTTTACGCTTATACACTCTTATGTTGAGTTTGGTATAAGCCTAGTGATGTAGACCTATAGAGGAAATAGTTCCTGTCACCAAACTATCTGGATGTGAACATTTCTGAAAATATTGATTTTAGAAAATGTTTAAAAAAATGGTGTACTCCTTACTTTTTAACATAACATTTTTAGCAAAGAAGAATATAAAAGTGTATGAACAAAATCATTCAACTTATTGTTTTGTTCAATAAAAAACCAAACAGGGAAAATTAAAGTAGAGGCAACTTATTTAAATCACTTTCGTACAAAGAAAAATTGAAATTTCATTTGTAAGAAAACTTGGTCTCCAACATTAACTAGTACAGTTTGTAAATTTGGAATTACTAATTAAAAAATGGTTACATTTTTACGTTTTGATGCAGATCAATGTTTCAAAGGATTTAAATCCTAGAGCAACCTTAAAATTTTGATAGTAATTACAAAACGAGTTCGCATGCAGCACGCTGACGTGAGGGAAGTGAATTTCCACATAAAAACTTGTAAAACTCAAAATCAGTGTAAAAACATCCATTTGTCCAATTTTTATTGAAATCTGAAAACATTGTTTTTTGGCTGTTTTGATACTCCTGGTTTCATTTCCTTGCAAAGCTGGGAATACAATTTTACGCATTATAAGGTTAGGAGAAGGTCCAGACATACTTGAAAGTAGGCGTGAGGTTGCTGGGGATAATAAAAGTACTCTAACAGAGGAATAACAGGCTTTTCTAGTGTAAAACCCCCATAAGACAACGTACTGTGTTTACCCGATACACATTTTCTTTAATAACTCGGTAAATATTTATGCTAGAATGACGGGAGAGGGCTTAAAACTTTCGCCTTTCTAATTCCCATCTTTTAACATGCATTAATTTTACATATGGGCCTTTTCTGACCCTTTTTGGGCCCAAAAACTCAAAATTTGAAAGATTAATCCCCAAAAAATGGGTTTAGAGTTTTCCGATTGTTTTGCCCAACGAACTTGTCCAACAGGTTATAGAAAGGAACGTCCCTACCAAATTTGAAGTAAATCGGACAAAAAATGCGACCGCTAGAGTGCATACACACATATATATATATATATATATGTCTATATATATATATATATATATATATATATATATATAAAATTTTGAACGACCCCCCAAAACGTGTTCAGGGGGTCACGTTAGGAACTTCTATGGTGGTCCCGGGCTTAAGTTTCACCGTGCAGGTCATGCTAATAGTTCACTTTCCAAAGGAAATTCACTAACAACCAAAAGCCTGGGTCTGATTTCACCCAGTTACACTTTGCATATCAAATTTTTTGCATCTTAAATGTATTAAACAACTTTTAGATTGCTTCTAAAACAGTGGGACAGCACATCATTTTGAAATTCGACATCGAGGCTTATGTACAGCTTTGTATTGAGTTATAACATTTGGATCTCACCGACAACATTTTTTAGATGTGGACGTTTCCTTTGACAGTACACAACAAAACGACAACTGATTTAAAACTAATAATACATGACAAAGTTTATTCCAAAAGGTTTGACAATTTGGCCTTGAAACAAAGAGGAAGGTGCTGTTTTGCAAATGTCAATGCCAGTAATGTTAGTGAATTTCCTATGGAAAGTGAACTATTAGCATGACCCGCACGGTGAAACTTAAGCCCGGGACCACCATAGAAGTTCCTAACGTGACCCCCTGAACACATTTTGGGGGTTCGTTCAAAATTTTTTATATATATATATATATATATATATATATATATATGTGTGTGTGTGTGTGTGTGTGTGTGCAGACACTCTAGCAGTCACATTTTTTGTCCGATTTACTTCAAATTTGGTAGGGACGTTCCTTTCTATAATCAGTTGGACAAGTTCGTTGGGCAAAACAATCGGAAAACTCTAAACCCCTTTTTTGGGGATTAATCTTTCAAATTTTGAGTTTTTGGGCCCAAAAAGGGTCAGAAAAGCCCCTGATGTGAAATTAACGAATGTAAAAAGATGGGAATTAGAGTGGCGAAACTTTTAAGCCCTCTCTCATCATTCTAGCATATATATTTTTTGAGTTATTAAAGGAAATGTGTATTGACCAAACACAGTACGTTGTCTTATGGGTACATTAGAAAAGCCTGTTAATCATTTTTTGGTGTACTTTTATCATCCCCAATAACCTCACGCCTACTTTAAAGCCTGACTGGACCTTCTCCTAACCTTATAATGCGCAAAATTGTATTCCCAGCATTGCAGGTAAATAGAACCAGGAGTATCAGAACAGCCAAAAAATCAATATTTTCAGATTTGAATAAAAATTGGAATAATTGTATTTTTTAACCCTAGGAGTGCCGATCCGCCGGTTTCCGGCGGATTTTTGTGTCGCCTATTGTGCCGACCGCCGGTTTCCGGCGGATTTTGACCGAAAATTTTGCAACTTAAATAAACCTCTATTAATCAACTCAAAAGTGAATAATATATATATCATGCGAAAGATAATATTCTGAACTTTCATTTTATTACATAAACAAACCCTGTAGCAGGTATATAACAATGTCACCGCGATTAGAAATCAAATGAATTTTAGGCGCGACACGATACTTGCAGCCGACACTTGGGAAATGTCAAAACATGACTTTTTTGAAATTACCCACCTCGGGTAATTTTCGTCGCACGATGTTGCGGGTAGTACCAATGCACAGCCAAGGAGTTATATTTCATTTTAGTATGGAGTTTTAGATCGATATATTGATTTGACAGATAATATGATTTTATAAACACAGATGATTTTTGTTCTTCTGTAAAATGCTGATCCGCCGGAAACCGGCGGATTGCAAAATCGAATATATATCCAGTGTAATGTTATATTTGCATGACATATAATATCTTATTTGAAAGAAGAAAGAATGGCGAATAATTTGGTGTTGCGCAATGGCAGCACTGAATGTAGCCGCACTCGATAGAGTAAACGTTCCATTGTGTTATATTTGTTCTGTCAACAGCTTGTATCAGCCATTTTGAGTTTCGTTTTATGTGCGTTGTGATATTTCTATCCGTGAGTTATTACTAAATAATTTAGTATTTCGGAGTTTTAGTGTTAGTGAAGTGTTTGTGTGTATATAACAGAAATCTTTATGCATTATATTATGCATAAATATTACTGAAGTTTGACAAATAGTGTTTATAAAGTGTTGTGTTTACTCCTACATAGGCCTAGTGAAATTTGCCAAATCCGCGACTGTTTAGTGCTACATAACACATATAAAAACAATAATTTACCCTAAGTGTTATACATTTTTATGTAGGTAATTGAATGTACTACAGCATGGTTATATTGGTTTGGGGGTAAAATATTTGGTAAAAAATTTATATACTAAAAACTGTGAAATTTTTTTTCCAAATACGCAAAAATTCCAAAACATTATTTTATTTACATGTATTTATAAGTGACAATAATTTTTTACCATAAACCTATGACTTTTTTGGATTCCTTACTTCATTAGCTATACAAATATATATATATCATTATTAGTATACATATATATTACATTACTTATTTACATCACAAACTAACACTCTACAGTTTACGCATTTTTCGGGTTTCCGTTTATTATTACATTATGCCCCAAAAAACTTATAAAAAAAATTCTTTCCCCAACATGTTATATATTTCTATGTAGGGAATTAGATTGTCTACGAAATGTATATAATGAATTTTCCATAAAAAATCTGTGGAAAAAATTTTACCCTGGCTGCTTTTGAAATTTCAAAAAAAAATATCAAAATTTTCTTATTCTTTTCACTTTACCGGAAAAAAATGTCTAGATCTTTATTATTTTAATATCTCTAGAATCTCCTGTTCTTTCTGAATAAAATGAATATAAAGTTAACTTGTTTACTCTAACGGTTGAATTTATATGGATTTTTAAAAAAAGGTCTGCAAAATCGCCAAATTTAGCTCGCCACACTACGCGTTAACATGGCGCCACTCCTAGGGTTAACTGATTTTGAGTTTTTATAGTTTTTTATGTGGAAATTCACTTGCCTCAAGTCAGCGTGCTGCGTGCAAACTCGTTTATAATTTTGCCTGACCAAACCCTGGTTTTGTTAACCCTAAGGTAAACCAGTTCTCAGAAAGCCTCAATAATTGAAAGCCCTATGATTAACGAAAGCTAGTTCCGGTTTTGAACTTTCACAAGGTTTGCTTGAATCTGCTTACGATTGCAGATCTCCAAACTAAGCACATTACATTCTGCTGTTAGATTCTGCTCTGCCTTTACTGAATGCTAGTCGGACCCAGCCATGGTTAAAATTATTAGGTCGTCATGTCGGGCCGAATATTTGCATGCACTACTATTATGACTTTAATCTTTCGTCGTGACCCACAGTTTGGGAACCACTGGCCACGCCATTTGTTAACGGTTAATCTGAGTGGTGGTTAAAGGAGGTTAGTTAAGAGGGTGTCTACCCCTGTAATGAGGAGTGATATCTCAGACTTCGCTGTTTAGTTACCATTTGTCAGCCAAAGACAAAACTTGTATCTCCCGGATGTGCTGCAACGTGGCTTGAGCTTGTTTCACATACACTGGTTCTGGCCCTGGGTTGCCGCCTTCAATCCTGAATCATATTACAAGAAATTTAAAGATTATACACTAGGTCATACACTATAAGTTTAAGCACTCATACAGCTCTTTTTACATTTGTCAGTGATGTTCTTGAGAATCTGGATTGGTCGCAGTTAACTGCGGGGGTTATCTGTGACTTATCCAGGGCTTTTGACTGCGAAGACCATAAATTAATATTGATAAAATTGAAAAATATGGGCGTTGAAGGAGCTGATTGATAAATTATTACAACATACTTATCCAATCGTAAACAACGAACAATAATAACAAGAAATTCGACCAAATATTATTCTAAATGGGCCACTGTAAGATATGGCGTGCCTCAAGGCTCTATATTGGGCCCATTACTGTATATATATATATATATATATATATATATACAATAACAAATATACATATATAATATATATATATTATTATATATATATATATACAATAAAAAATATACATATATAATATATATATATATTATTTTTAAAAACATTATTAACAAGTACACTTTTTTGAAACATTTTTATTTTGACTGACTAGTTTCAACCATAATAGCCATCTTCAGAGTCACATAACTAGTCAGTCAACATAAAAATGTTTCAAAAAAGGGTACTTGTTAATAATGTTTTTAAAAATAATAATATTAGTAGCCCTAATATACAAGTCAAGCAATATATATATATATATATATATTAACAAATTGCCAATTTTTTTTCTAAAAACACCTGTAGTTTTACTCTATATGCAGATGATACAACTGCTATTTTGAAAAGAAAAACTTTTAGTGAAATTAAATTTACTCTTGATGACACCATTAAAAAAATTAATGAGTGGTTTGAGAACCATGGTTTGAAATTAAATGAGGATATAAGACCAGTATTTTGCAATTCAAGCTAAGAAATAATTAAATGGACCCTACAATTAGTAATGCTAAAGTAGTTAAATTTTTGGGTTTAAATTTGGATTCAAAATTATGTTGGTCTGACCACATACATTTTTTGAGTAAGAAATTAAGTTCATCGAGGTATGCAATTAGTATATTAACTAAAGTCAAATCTATAGAAGTCTGCTTGACTGTCTATTATGCATATGTCCACTCGCTGTTGGCTTATGGAGTTACCTTATGGGGTAAATCTGTAGAAGCCGGGAGAGTGTTCGTGTGTCAAAAGTTCATTCTTAGGACAATTTTCCACTTAAAACCAAGAACTAGTTGTAAGCCTTATTTTAAAAATTGTTAACATTGTATCCTAACATTAACTTCTCTTTAAATTCTTGAGTTAGCAAAATTTGTACATACGAAATCATCTGTTTTAGAAAAATACAAAATAAATCACAGCTAGTATACCAGAAATAATAATAACATTTTTCGATATCCAAATCATAGTCATACAACATTTGAAACTGGACCTCTTTATACGGGATTACAAATTTATAATCATACACCTGAATCATACAAAAGCTTAACAATAACAAATTTTACATCTAAATTAAAAGATAAATTGCGCCATAAAGCTTCATTGCATCATAGAGTTGATGAGTTATAATAGATAAAATTTAGAGTATGACTTATACATGGTTTTATGCATACATTTTCTAAATGGTAGGACAACTTGAGGTAGGAAACTTGAATGTATTAGGCCTAGTTAATAGTAAACAAACTTGACCATGTACCTGTTTAAAAATTACTTATGTAATGTTTGTCAGGCGATTTGTCTATTGTCTATAAATAACAATAATTCTTATCAACAGTTCATATATTTTAAGACACAGTTACAGTAGAGCGTCAAAAATCCGAACCAATTGGGACCGTAGGTGGTTCAGATTACCGATTTGTTCGGATTTTCAAACATAACCTAGAAATGCCTCTTAGACACATAATTAGGCCTACACTATTAAATATGCAGTTCTAGGCTATAGTAAATGAAACAAAAACAATAGTTTTTTTGTACTTACGTATATTATGTACATTACTGTAGTTGGTTAAAAATAGACACGCCCAAGGTCATTTACCTGGCTCGGCGCGCTCACTCATTCCCCCGCCGGGCGCCGGCAGTTTGGCGCGAAATTTTAAAACATATGTCGTTTCCGTGCTAATTCAACACAGTACAGTATTAATAACATCCTCAGGAGAGGTTCGGATTTTTGACGTTTCGGATTTTTGACGTTCGGATTTTCGACGCTCTACTGTATATCTAGACAAAAACCTCACCCGTAGAATATACTGGTCTACAACTATAAGGTAAGCCTTTATAGCTTTCTTAATTGTTTTATTTTATTTATTTTTGAGTCCATGTCATTTCATTTTAAATTATGTTGTTTTACTGGGCATAGTGCATAGTTAAAAGTAATAAAAACTACACTCACTTTTCTTATATTGATAACATTGAAAATATCATTCAGTTGTAACTTCTTTCAGAACATTGAATATGGTAAACGGGAAGTTTATGAAACAAATTATATATCAAATTAACATGTAATATAGTTATTTCAGTTTATACAAAAACTATACTTACTTTACAGTACAGCCTCCCGATTCTAAAAGTTTGGCGCGAAATTTTAAAACATATGTCGTTTCCGTGCTAATTCAACACAGTACAGTATTAATAACATCCTCAGGAGAGGTTCGGATTTTTGACGTTTCGGATTTTTGACGTTCGGATTTTCGACGCTCTACTGTATATCTAGACAAAAACCTCACCCGTAGAATATACTGGTCTACAACTATAAGGTAAGCCTTTATAGCTTTCTTAATTGTTTTATTTTATTTATTTTTGAGTCCATGTCATTTCATTTTAAATTATGTTGTTTTACTGGGCATAGTGCATAGTTAAAAGTAATAAAAACTACACTCACTTTTCTTATATTGATAACATTGAAAATATCATTCAGTTGTAACTTCTTTCAGAACATTGAATATGGTAAACGGGAAGTTTATGAAACAAATTATATATCAAATTAACATGTAATATAGTTATTTCAGTTTATACAAAAACTATACTTACTTTACAGTACAGCCTCCCGATTCTAAAAGTATAGCCAATAGGGAGTCTTCCTGCAACAATAATAATAGATTATTAATTTATTTAGTTTTATAAATGCAAAGTAAAAATCTAAGTTGCTCTGCAATTTTTAATATAATTATTTTGTTATTTTTGTAAGAGCAATTTTCACTGTACAAAACTGTTAAAATGTTGTAGTTATGTTTGGTATTAACAGAAAACCAGTTTCTTTTGGGGGTTTGAAAAATATCCATCTTCAAACATCACAGCATTAGAACTTACAGAATTAAAAATTCTATGTCTATTCTGTGAGGAATGACAGTCACAGTCCGTACAAAACCCTTTTTATTTATTGCTTAAAACATCACAATATCAGTAGGTTCAATGTTTTGCTGTTTTGAAAGTAGCAATAACATTTTAAATAGTATCACGAAAATAACTAGGCCCATTAATTACAATTGAACATTAATGTGCTGACATTGTCCTACCTGTCCGACCACCAGCAGGAACCAGCGGCCCTGCGGCAGGAAGTACGTGAGCGTGAGGGCGGGCTGGCCGCGGTTGCAGGAGGCAGGGAACACCTCCCGCCACGCCACCAGGCTGCGCACACTCTCGCCGCGCGACAGAGACAGCAGTCCGTGGTGGCGACACCACGCGTTCACGTCCACCAGGTCCTCTCTGGGCATGTGGGAGGCCAACAGGTATCCCTGAGGACACAAAGCGATAGCTGAGTAATCTTGATGTTAAGTATAAGCAGGTTTTTTAAGATCTATTCTTGCAAATAAAATGTTTAAAATATAAAAAAAATGTTCAAATCACATAACATTTTTCTCAAAAACAAAACATGGTTCACACTTTTATTTGGTTGATGATTTCCCCGACTTTCCCAGACCAAAAAAGTAGATTTTCCTTGACTTTCTCTAACCATAAAGGTAATTTTTCCTGATTCACGATTTGGAATGCGCAAGTTTTGATTTTCGCACAGTAGTGCTTTGCGTTTACGATTAAAATTAAAGTTTTTCCCTGACTTGTATAAAGTAGTAAGCGCTTTCCCTGGCTTGGCATTTTCCAACTTGTGTCCAGACTTTCCCTGATCTTTTTAAAATTCCCTGACTTTCCAGAAAATGTGAACCATGAAAAATCATATGAACAATTTGACAAAGATTTTGGTCAACTAGTTCCCTGTCTATATATATTATTATGCCTAATTTCCGTTAAAAATAATTTAGACAATTTAAAGGAAACACAACATGAATATCAGTACAATACAAGGTGTAATAAAGACGACACTTGAAATTAGTTTTAAGTCTCCAAAATATATAGGAAGAAAGCTATTTAAATGACTTGAAATATATAATTAACAAAAACCTCTTTAAAAGGAATTTAAAACTTACTTTTAGAGGATATGTATGATTTAGTGGATAGGTACAACGTTCTTACGAGAAGATGTTTTTTAGTTTGATAATATTTCAGACAACTGTTATTTTATTGTGCCTACATTATAATTTTGTTATCTGGATGAATTAGTTTATAGAATAAATCTCCTGACAATATCATATGATCTGTGCTACCTGTACTAGTAGTTAAAGAATATTATTATAACAATAAAGCTATTCTTATTTTCTTAAGGATCTACTAAGTTGATATGAATGCTCGATGTGTTAATTGAAAGAAGCCGAGGTATAGAGCCTACAAAATCCCTTATAATTTACCAATGCAGGGCGAATGCAAGGTTACACACAACAAAAATGAGGACTTTTTCTGGAATTCTTACAATATTATTTATACAACTTCCAGAGCTAGAGTTTTGTTTTCAAATAGGAAAGTGATGGAGGTAATTTAGACAACAGGGATGTACAAATATTTCAAGTGACTGAGAGTATAAATTACAATAAAAATCTTTTAACATTCTGTAAAAGACCAATAAAAGTGAGCAATCATTATTTTCTAATCTTCTGGGATAAAAAATATGAAGTTACAAATTCTCAATATTTACTATTACAAAATTAACTTTGGTTATCAAATCAAATCAAATTACTTAGTTAGACATACATTTTTTTGTTAAAGTCGTAAGTTGGTAAACCTGCAAAATAAAACCAAAAACGATCGTACGCAGTTCTAACCTATACAATTGTGTAGAGCATCTTCTGCTCTAAACGAATATATAACGATCAACTTCTCAACTTTGCAGGTTAGTTTAGAAATATTTATGTTTACAAATATGTACACCATGTCCGGGAATACCCCCCCTGTCTGGGATTACGGTAATATAACAAACTAATAATCTTTAAGGCTCTTGGTTGGATGGAAGAAGCATCAAAAATATCAAAACATTTAGGCCTAGTAATTAATATATACAAAACGTACGCATGAATCAAAAACAAAAATAATACAATTATTCAAAAAAATTTTAAAATACAAAATAATACTTATCAAAAACAAATTAAAAGAACCAATCCCGGTATAAAGATTAGAATGTAAAGACAAACCCCTCATGGGGTGTTTATAGACAAACTCTATAACTGAATCTAAAGAGTTTTTTCAAGCTTGAAAAACATCTTTATACCTTACCTTATAAAACAGGCAAGAACCAATAATTGAATATAGTCTCTGGCAATCCTCTTCGTCATTCTGGAAAAACAAAAACAGTTGCAAGCAATTAACACGTTTGAAACACTTATTCATGTATCGGGTCCCTGCAAGCACGGGAAAATCTAGTGAGGAAAAAAGACAAAACGAACTGTGGAAAATCCTCGCAAAAGAGGGGAGAATAGACTAAAAATTTGTGATGAGTTCCACCAACTGTCAGATGCAGGGAGCACAAAACAGGTGAACATTCTGGCAGTTGACTGAATAAGAAAGAAGGTTGGATGGAAGGTTGGATTTGATGGAAGGTTGGACAATAAAATTTACTTGTTGATCTCAAGGAGAAATCCATTTATGAACCAAAAATCTTTACTTCAAAACAAAATATAATTTTAAAGTTTATTAAGGGGAATTTTAACAAAAAATGTCCATTATATGAACAAATTAAAATGTCTTAAGTCAGTCAGTAGACAATATTAGTAGTAAATTAAAAATTCCATTTAACCCTTTGAGTGCTAAGCTTCTGAAAGGAGTAGTTGAATCGGTGATGTTTTGTTGATTTTTTAAATGTATTGGAACGCCTGAACAGTTAAAATTAGTAAAAACGTGCTTCCGCTGGACACACACACAGTAAAGGATAGGGAAAAAGTAGCAAAACACCTGATCAGATGTGCAACTCACAAAGAATCCACCCATCCCGTCAGCTTGGACCCGAGCCGTACACCGTTTGCTTAAGGTCCGCCCTCCCCTTCAACTCTGCCACAGACAGGTGAACTCTCCATGAGTTGCACATAAAAACCACCGACTGTGACGGGATTCGAACCCTCGATCCAAGTGTTACCCCGGCCGGGAAGGTAACGCCTTAGACCGCACAGCCACTGATCAGACTAGCAGCTGCAGTGGATCAGTTGGTATTTTAGAGACTAGGCGCTGGACGAGGTAGTTCAGTTCGTGTCTACCAGGTTTCACCACAAGTCAGACTCAAACTGCAGACTGAGCGCCTAACGGTACAATCGCTTATGAAGCAGTAACAGTGTTTATTGATAACAGATTCAAAAGACGATATATCGGTCCATAGCACTGAAAGGGTTAAATTAAAAAAAATAATTCATTTGGAAAAATGCACTGTAAATTACTTTTAACTAATAACACACAATAGATAAATCTTTACTGTACAGAAGGTCTGCAACGAACAGGACACAAGTAATTCTATCAAGTTTATTTACTATCAACTGGCCTAACACATTCAAAGCTTTCTACCTCAAGTTGTCCTACCATATAGTATATCTATTAAAATAAAAACTGGGATTATTCATGCAAAAGAATACACATTATTGCAGAATGTTTGTGTATAAGTATTAATAACTCTTTATAAAACTTTATAAGATTTAATTTGAGAAATAAATTATTTTTTTCTTTTTAAAGACACCATTAGCTACTTTATAAATCACTTCTGCAGACAACAATGTAAATTACAATGATATTTTAAGGCAATCCTTAATATGTATGGTAAGAAACAGTTGCTGTTTTACTATTTTGTTAAGAATTGTGACATATTATCCGTGTCAAAAAATGTAGTACAACATTAAAACAATATGAAAGGCTAAGCAACCCAAAGTTATTCCTAAACTTTCCCTGATTTTTCCCCCAATGAACATTTTTTCCAGACACAATCATCAGCAAAGTTTGTTTCAACCAAAATTGTTTATGGGTAGTAAGATGATTCCCTGAATTTCTTAAATAAATTCATTAGATTTCCTAACATATTCCACAGTTCAATTCTAACCGAATAGAGAGGAGTCGATTCAAATTTTGTTCAATTCCGATTCCGGTTCCGATTCTTACAAATTTTTTCCCGATTCTTGATTCTGAGTCCATCGATTCCTAATAACACGTGAAATAGCTAAGTAATGTTCTAAGAATGATTTAAAGACTATAAGTTAGTCAGAATTAGAATTTTATTCAAACCGAGACAAATGTCCCTCCCTGTGTCCCGCTTCCTTATCTGTTTTCTTCATTCACGTACACCCATAAATAGAAATCCTGTCAAATCTCCTTTTGTGTTAGTTGAGAGTAGTTTTGGAACTGGAAAGGATTAAACGTTGTTTAGCTTATCTCTATTTGTTTGTCCATTTTAAGTGTTTTATTTTGTTACTGACGGCCTGGAATCAACAGAATCGGTGGAATTGAGGATCGGCATTTGGAATCGACTCATCCCTTTAACCCATCATACTTACATAGCCTCCAAAATCATTTGACTCCAGCTCACTAAGTGCATCATCAATTTGAACCTGTAAACAGAATTATACACATTAAATCACAACAGAACAGAACTTATGACAATTGTGATGCATTAAATATTGATCTTCAGGGCTACACAATAGGAATTTCAATACACTAGAACCCCGCTTATACATACACAGTTTTCGGGTGTTAACAATACGTTATGTGTAAGTTAAGAAAAAAGGAACAAAAAAATTAATTGTATAAAAATTACATAAACGTTTTATTAGGTTCATTTGGAAAAGCTCTAGGCTGTGAGAATTTGGTAAGTTGGGAAAAGGATAGACAGCTAGCTTACCTGAAGAGAATAAAACAGGTGTAGCACAGGAGACACATAAAAAACACACAAAAATACTTGATATTTCGTCCCTTTTGGGGACTTCATCAGAAGAGAAGAGAATGCAGTATAAAATGGCCCAAAATTTTTTATGTGTCTCCTTTTTAAATGTTTTTTATATGTCTCCTGAGCTACACCTGTTTTATTCTCTTCAGGTAAGCTAGCTGTCTATCCTTTTCCCAACTTACCATAAACGTTTTATTACAATTTTGAAATCGTGTACAATACTGTTATGGTGTAAAAATGATTTTCAAAAGTATTACTGTCTTAAAAAATGAAAATACTGTGGACTACATCTCAAAATAAAAAGTAATGGCTCTGTAAATGATTTTAAAAAAATAATTGTAAAGTTCAATTCTAAACTTTGAAGACAAGCTAATTTAATTTGTTTTAAAGAAGTAACTCGTGAGAGATAAGTAACTCGTGAGGGATAACTAACTCACATATCACTCACTTTGTACATGTGACAGTAACGGCGGCACAAGGTACAATTGACTCACCAGACGCGACACTAGGGTGAAGGGCTTTGACCATGGACTATTTTTAGTGTAGCTGAACAGTAGATGGATGGTCTGATGCTACGGGGTTGTAGGGTACCCCGGCTGCGTAAACCTTTTAGCAAATTTACCCTATACGGAAGAAGCTATTACCGTAGTCGGCATGGTAAGACCTAGGCCCGGGACCATGATAACTTTTTGTTTTGAGGTTCCCAGACCCCAAAAACACCATTCGTTCGAAACTGGATATATATATATATATATATATATATATATATATATATATATATATATAAGGTAAACGCACCGAATACCGACAACGCACCTAACTTCAACAGGTCCGTTTTAAACTGTGAATAATAAGTCACACGCGTAACCAATTTAGTAGCCTTTGATACCAAAGGCCTTGGGTTTTTTTCTGCTCCAAAGACGTTTAAAAGTTATTAGTTTCCCTCCAGTTTGTAAGAGGTCACATATGAAGAGAGAAGACGTTGGCGTTCTTTGACAGTTCAGGTAAGATTCTTAGCTATTTTCATAACTGCAGCTTAAACCTGAATAGCAAATATCAAACCGCATTTCTTGTGTTGCTCACTCATATAGTTTGTTTGCTTTTTAATTACGTCTAAGGATTGAATTAAACGAAGAAACATCACGTTTTGTCATCTCTAAAATATTTTTAAAGCATGTCGAACTTAGGTACGTAATTTACCGTGGTGTTTCTAGTTCCGACATGGGTGTCGAACTTAAAAACAAACGGTCACTTGTATTGCTCTTAAGTTCGACATGTATGAAATTTTTAAATAAAACTGTGAAGATGCTTATTTTTAAAATACACAACACTATTTTATATTTCTTAAACAAGACAAATTGTTATTTTTAATAGACCCAATACATGTATCATATGAATGAAAACCTTTTTGTAATTCTAAGACTAAGTTGGCATTATTAACGGATTTTGAACGATTTTATAATTAAAGTTCTCAAGTATAGCCTGCTTTTGGATTGCATGTAGTGAATTATATTTCACCTGTAACTAACCCATATTATTAAATATGCAATTTAAAATATATTTTTTCATTTTATAAGAAGATTTGAGAACACTTTGATCATTAATTTTATTTTTAAAGCCATGTCGAACATAGATACCCAATTTGCCGCGGTGTTTATAATTCCGACATCGAGTGTCGATCTTGAAAACAAACGGTAACTTGCATTGCCCCAAGTCCGACTTTTGTGGTATTTTTAAATCAAATAAATAAAATGCTTATTTTTTAAATACGTGCAAATATTTGTTATTACTTAACCTTAAGAAAATTAGTATTTTAAATAGACCTAATACATGCGGCTTATGATTGAAAACCTTTTTGTAGTCTTAAGACTAAGTTGTCATTATTAACTGATTTCTGACGAGTTTATAAGTAAAGTTCTCAAGTGCAGCCTACTTTTGGATTGCATGTAGTAAACTGCGATTAATCCTGTAACCAACCCATATTTTAAATATGCAATTTAAAATATATTTTTTCATTTTATAGGAAGATTTGAGAACACATTGATAATTTATTTTATTTTTAAAGCCGTGTCGAACATAGATACCCAATTTTCCGCGGTGTTTATAATTCCAACACATATCTATCAAATAGAATTTTTGAAATACAAGGTCTGATTATGATTTTTAAAACGTTTAAATTGATATTGTAAGACACTTATTTAACTTTAAATTGAAAATATATATATCGCCACCTTCAGAAAAAATTCAAGTAGGACATACAACTTTACAGGTTCCATAAAAATAGCCTAATGTAGAGTAACTTAGTTAAACTATTATTGTAGCATTTGTTTTTGTTTTTTTAGGATGCCTTCGAAATCGAAATCTACGCCCCCCCCAACCGAAGAAAAAAAAGAATTACACCGATGAAGATATGTTGAATGCGATTCAAGCAGCAAGAGATGGTCAACCAGTTGCTGCTGCTGCAAAATCTTACGGGGTACCTCGTGTTACCCTAATGGATAAGCTGGCCGGCAGGTCCCCTCAAATTTGTGTAATGGGCCGGAAAACTGTTTTGTCTTCAGAAGAGGAACAAATTATCGTCAATTGGATACTTACTTCCCGAAAATCGGGGTTTCCTGTCTCCAAAGATCAGTTGCTGATCAGTGTCGGTCAACTAATGAAGGACTTGAAGCGGGAGAATCCATTTACAAACAATGTTCCTGGAAGAAGATGGTATGAACTCTTCCTGGAAAGACATCCCGAAGTTCGCGAGCGTGAGTCGCAAAACCTCACTAGTGCCAGAGCGAACATCTCAAAAGAACAGCTTGTAAGATGGTTTAGGGAAGTCAGAGAACATTTTCATGAAAAGGGCTACGAACCCATTTTTAATGATGAAACGCGCGTATTTAACTGTGATGAATCGGCGTTTTTTTTAGCGCCAAACCGTGGCAAGGTACTGGCTAGACGGGGGGATAAAACCATCTATAATTTGGCCGCTAACAATGAGCGGGAATGCCTGACGGCTCTCGTCATGTGCAATGCTGCGGGAATGCAGGGCCCACCAATGGCCATATACCCGTATGAAAGAATCCCTTCCTCAGTTGTGATGGAATTGCCAGATGGTTGGGGTATTGGTAAATCTGACAGTGGCTGGATGACTGCCGAGCTTTTTTTTGAGTATGTGGCAAATGTTTTTGAGCCATGGCTTCAAAATCAAAACATTCAAAGGCCAGTTGTGCTTTTCCTTGACGGCCATACTTCCCATCTAACTTACCATTTAAGTGAGTTCTGCAAAAAAAAAAAAATCGAACTAGTTGCATTATTCCCAAATGCTACCCACATTCTACAGCCTCTTGATGTGGCGGTATTCCATCCAGTAAAACTAGCCTGGAGAAAAGCTGTGGCAAAATGGCGTATTGAAAGCAATGGGCAAAAATTAAAAAGGGAGAAGTTTGCACCTCTGTTGAAGACAGTTTTGGATGAAGCCATCACACCATCGATGATACAGAACGGCTTTAAGACTTGTGGCTTGCTCAAGCTTGATCCAAACGATGTCAATTTTGATAAACTCATTACAAAGAAAAACACAAGTGAAGATGTTACCACCATCCAGATGCAACGAGAACTAAAAAATCATCTTCTCTTTTTTGAAAAACGAATAGGGCCAGAAAAAGTTGTCATCTTCAAGGAAGGTGGCCCAATAAACTTGCAAGATCAATCACTCTTCGAGCTGTGGCGTGGGCTCGACAGAGAAGTAAATAAAGAAGACGAGAAAAAAGAAGAAGAACCGAATACTGCCGAAGAAGAACCAACATCCAATGAAGAACAACCGGGGTCTTCCGATGACCGAGAAGCTTTAAATATATCTTTAAACTTTGATGGAGATTTGGAACAATTGATTGGAGACGTGGATTTGGGGGGCATTGACTTCATAGAACTAGACTTACCTGTTACAAATGTGATTTCTGGGGTTGAAGTCACTAATAGTATTGAACCTGAGAATCAAGAACCAGCCAGTTCAGTGACCCAACAAGAAACAACGCCAGAAAAAATATTGAATGCCCCGTCAAATGTGCCATCACCTTTCAAACAATCTTTGTTTTGGTCCGGCGAAGTTGGTCAGAAAACAAAAAAGAAAAAAGAAAAAAATCCGTCAGTAGTGACATCTGAAAAATGGAAGGAATTTTATCTTAAAAAAGAAGAAGCGAAAAAGAAACTGGAAGAAGAGAAAACCCAAAGGAAGAGAGTTAGAGAAGAGAAGTTGAAAGCACGATTAGAAAAGGCTGATGGCCAGAAAAAGAAGAAACCTAGAAATGAAATGGATAATCAGTCACAACATATTGGGGGCTGTGACAGTGATGAGAGTGAACAGAACACAGCGAATGATACTTTTGATATTGAAGACCCATCACTGCTGATAAAACCAAAGTCGTCAGACCTTAAAAGTGGACAGTGGGTTGTTGTTCCGTACAAGTCAAGTGTTGGAGGGGAACACTACTTTGTGGGGCAGATCCTGTCACTTGATGAACTAACAGCACAGATAAAATTTTTAAAGAAAAAAGAAAAAAGTTTGTTTGGCCGGACGTTGAAGACATTGATCCGTTTGTTCCTCTGGAGGACATTTTACACATCCTCAAAGAACCAAACTTTGACAGATATGGGAGCTATACCTTCCCGAATTAAGACACTTTCATTACACCATACCTCATTCCTAGAACATATTTTATTGTATATAGTAGTTTATTATTTGTTTATTTTAATGTGTATTGCTTTCATGACACCATAAGTTACCTCATTCCTTGAACATATTTTATTGTATATAGTAGTTTTAAGTTATTTGTATTTATTTTATGCAGATGTGACATTTTGTAATTTCACTCTTTAGTTTTTAAACTCATTTGCGCTTCTTGTAAAATTATTTTAATCATGATTTTACTCGTAAACTTTTTAATCTATTTGCACTACTTTAAAATGATTTTAATCTGGATTTCACTCTTTTATATTTTAATTGATTTGCACTTCTTGTAAAATAATTTTAAAAAGGATTTTTAATTGGTACTTGTTATTAATGGTTTAATATGCATGCAGTTGTTTTATATATATACATAAATATAATATCCAATATAAGTTATTTGGTTTTATGAAACTTCCCAAAGGCCCCTTGCACACGTCATTTAATTTCAGTGGTACCGTAAGTTTTTGAGGTTAGCTTTTATTGAAATCTAATTTGAATGCAACCTTATTATATTCTACATTATAAATACATGTAACTATAATATATGTTTTAACATTTATTCTAAAATCTATCTTAACAAGCATCATGACTTGAGGTGTTGGTATTAGGTACAACAGCTGTCGGACATGAAAACAATGGTGTCGAACATAGGTACAATAGGGAAAAAATACAACACAACAATAAATATTGATTTATTTAGTAAACATCACTATTTATCTAAGGCTAAAGACAATTTTGCATTCCCAAAATCATGCAGAATCCAAAAAAAATAACAAATAATACTAAATACAAGAGTTATTAACTGTCATGTAGCTTAAAAGGTTAGGAAAAGGCTTAAGGTGTTGATATTTGGGGCTTTTACCTTATATATATATATATGTGTGTGTGTCCGTGAGCTCGATAATTCTCATAAAAATTATCCGATTTTGATGAAATTTGATATAAATGTGTAAAGCAACATTTATGACTTTAAGTTCGAAAACCAGCCAGATCGCTCTATCCTATGGGGTATTTTGGGGGGTTTTGTACCCCAAAAATGTGTTTTTGAATTTGTTACATATAATTTTGGAAATAGTCAAATTTTAGTTTTTACCATTGGATTCAGCTTAAAAGACACACAATTTGGTATTTTGATCATTCCTTTACGTCAATTGGTTACCGAGATATTGAAAGTGATAAACACGGTACGTTGTCTAATGTTATTCTTATGGAGGAAAATAAAAAAAATTATATCTCGCTTATTTATGAACGTATACTGACGAAACTTGGTATACGGCTTCATATGTTTGTGGTCCATTCATATTTGTTCAACAAAAAATTTTTTTGCTAAAGGCTCTTGTAGCAGCAAACCTGCGTACTCAGCCCCTTGTTATTCTTATGGATAATAATTAAATGCTGTTTCCCTTAGTTATGAACATAAATGAATAAAAACTGGTATATGACGTCACTTAGTTGAGTTATATTGATATTAGCATAAAAACCCATTTTTTGTGTTCCTTGATGCAGCAAACCTGCGTAGTCAGCCCCAATGTTGTTTTTATGGAGAATAATTAAAATTGTATATATTGCTTATTTGTGAATATATTTTTATGAAACTTGGTAAGTGGCTTTATGTAGTATTGATCCTTTTACTGCCGACGTGCGCATTTGCGCACGTCGAGAATCGTGCGAAAAACGCCGACGTGCGCATATGCGCACGTCACTAATTGTGCGAGAATCGCCGACGTGCGCAATAAAGAACGTCTAATATTTCTAACTATTGGCCTTAAATGTTTACCAAATGCCACGAAACTTGAGATACTCAATGTCAAGACTATGAGGAACATAGAAAAGTACAATTTATACTCTATGACTTGTATAACCTATAAAGTTATACTCATTGATTCCCCCTACCGTCTGTGCATAGTCGACAGTTGCTCTGTGTAGTGAGTGTTGTCTGCCGTCCGTCTTTCGATTGTTGTGTGTGACTGGTGTCGGTTTGTTGGTTATGTTTGTGGATTTATCCATGGTTTAGTGAGTAAAGTTTTGATGTCATTACGAAAATGGACAAGCGGAGTAGATCGCCAGTAAGTGAAAATACCATCGTAAATAGGTGTTCACCCTACCTGTTTCGGTGAGCACAGGTGTTGAAAGGGTTTTTTGTGAAATTTTCTCAAATATTCTAAATATTTTTGTCGTTGTTAGTTTAATTATTTTAGTATGTTTTTAGTGTTATTTTATGTTCCTTACAACATTTTTCAATTTAGAAGCCAAATGTACATGTTTTTATAAAAAAAATATTGTCAATTGTATATGCAACTATGTTCAATTTTGAAAATATGAATAAATTTTGAAAAAAAAA
This sequence comes from Allygus modestus, assembly GCA_963675035.1. NCBI lineage: Eukaryota > Metazoa > Arthropoda > Insecta > Hemiptera > Cicadellidae > Allygus > Allygus modestus. The sequence goes on from OY776116.1 coordinate 140,253,829, forward strand.
CAGAATTCCTGCATTTATCAAGGTAATGGCATGAAAATTTGGGTATGTGTTTACTAATACCTGTTTTACAACATGTATAAATAAAATTGGTTGAGGTATAAGTTTTAGAGGTAGTTTTTAGTCCAAACTAAAAAATATATATATTTTTTTATTTGTATATATGTATATATATATTTTAACTAAAAAACTATTACATACACCAAAGTATATATTTTATTTGAAACAAACAATTCAATACAAATAAAACAAGACCTAACTTATAAATTTCTGATGAAAAATAAAAAAGTTACAAATTTTTTAATGTGAGCGTGAAATTTGGTCTAATTGAACCTGGCAGTCTTGGCAAGTAAATCTTAATAGTGGTCTGGCATTTTTGGTGACGTCATAAAAAAAAACGGTGGGCAGTAAAAGGGTCACAGTTAGGGTCGGCAGGGTAAAGGGGGCAGTTATATCTCCATTGGAAATTCGCTGAGTATGCAGGTTTGCTGCGACAGGGTATTTTACTAACAGAGCGGAACAAATGTATCACAGCGAGATAACAAACATGTGGTATTAATGATCCATTCCGTTCACAGTGTAGATTAAATGAATTATAGAACCATACAATGCACCTATACATATTTTAATGAGTATTAATGGTTAACTTTTGATTTCCAGATAATCCAAAAATTCTGTAATCCGGACAAGGCCTGGTCTCAATTAGTTCGGATTAGCGAGGTTTTAGGTTGAAAACTACTAATATCATAAGTTATATTAGGTTTGCTTGGACTCCTTTAATCTACATGTTATACTTACTTACCGGTCTTACATACCTACACCTATGTAAGCAAAAACCTACTCACTCATAATAACTTTAGCTCAAAAATGATAATGACTGAAGCTGAAACTTGGCATGGTGGTTCAAATTATGGTGTAGATGAATAAGGCTGGATTCTGCGAGATTCCCTCAAGGCTCTGTCCCACAGGTTGTCAAAGACCACATGTTATTCTAATGGGTATAACATTTGTATTGAAACAGATGACGATTTAAGAATATACATCTGAGAAGGTATAATCAAATCATCGATCAAAACCGTACTTGAGCATCTCTTGGCAGTGCTATCAGATGAGCGGCTGGCAAGAAGTCCTGGAACCTCTGCAAACTGATCAGCGAGGAGCTGAGAAACTGGGCCCGGAGGAGGGAGAAAACCCGGTCCAAGGCAGCGTGATGTTCTTTGGGAGAAAAGCACCTGTAAATTGGAGAAGTAGTGTTTTAGAATAGGCAAAAACTTAAAAAACCTTAAATAGCGCGGAATTTAAAACAGTTTTTAATTGTTAATCCATTGGTAACAATCTTTCAAATGAGTTTCAAGTTCTCTTGGACATGTAGGCGAAGCAAAGAAAAATTGCATGTTTTGAAAAGAAACCGACATGCATGGTACTGAAGTTTTTAAAGTATATTCCTAGGGAAATCACACTAGAAAATAACAATACCAAAAATGCTTGAAAGAATATTAGATTAATATAAATTCTTACTCACTGAAAAGATTAAAACATTTATGTATAGGGTTAACGTTCTTATTAGGGGTGTGCGAGTAGTGATTTTTTTAATCGAGTCGAGTCAAGTAGTGCCAATTATTTTTGAGTTTTGAGTATTTTTGAGCGAGTATTTGCCATCAGTTGGCAGTTTAAAATAGTGTAATGGGATTTGGACACCACCCTAGATTTGATAATCTAAACTTGGTTTCTAACTAATACATGAGTAGCAATACAAAGTTTTGGCCAGTACAATCAAACTGGATTACGTATTGACAAACAAAACAAGGTTTGATATTCGTTTCCGGCTGATGAAACAGGGCCCTGTTGTCATTTGGCCAATTTCACCTGGTGCAGACATCGCTTATAATCAATATTAAATGACGAAATCGTTAGTCACGGCCGAAATTGCACGATCTGATCGTCATTTTCGGCTGATTTTACATGATGCGATCGTCTTTTACGGCCATTACTACGCGTTTTGGCCAGTCGAAATCGCTTGCGGTCGTCATTTTCAGCCTATTTTACGTGATGCGATCGCCTTTTGCGGCCGTTACTAGGCGTTTTGGTCGGTCACAGACTTCCGCGGTCGTCATTTTCGGCCGAGATTACGTGATATGATTGCCTTTTGCGGCCGAAACTGCGCGGTCCGATCGTCATTTTCGGCCGATTTTACGTGTTGGGATCGCCTTTTACGGCCGTTACTACACGTTTTGGCCGCTCGCAATCGTTAGCGATCATTCGGAAATCGGCGGGAAATACTAGCTCGAACTTTCGAGTAGTTTTCAAAACTTTGAGTGTTAAAATACTCGGCCGACAACTCGAAGTTTCGAGTACTCGCACACCCCTAGTTAGGGGTAAACTGTAATAGCATAATAAAGTAAAACCCCTCTTAACCCTTTGAGTGCCACGCAACGATATATCGTTGTGCACGGAACATCCGAAAAAATACTTCACAACGATATATCGTCGTCGGTGGTCTTACCGAAAAATACATTGCAACGATATATCGTTGTTATGGAAAATTTTTCTCACGTCATTACTTTTTATTATTTCTTTCAGGACATTTCCAGGATATTTTCTAGCTCTATAAATCTAGTAGTTATTTGGTGAAAATCTTATATTTGAACAATGTTTATTTATCTGAAAAAATGTATAAAAAATTTCCCGCATATATAATATGTACCTATTAAAATTTTTTATTTTTTTATTTTTTAGATATTATATATGTGCATAATATTATAGCTAAACTTTAAACTTACAAAACAAAAAAAGTTTCATAATAATATCTTACCAAATAAAAAAGTTATTGATTTTATGTAGAAAACCCTTGCAAAATGTTGATTTTGTGAATCGTTGTTATAGAAAATTTGTCTTACGTCATTACTTTTTATTATTTCTTCCAGGACATTTCCAGGATATGTTCAGGTAAACATATACTCCATAAATATATGAGGCCTAGTTAGTCTGCTTTATGAAATAAAATTGTAATAAAACTTAAACCCTTGAATAAAGTTAGGCTACTGTCTTGTGTACTAATTTGCCGTTTGTATATTTTTTTACATTTATGGAAGTAACTTGTCCGCCTAAAGCCCAAATTTGATGAAACTTTCAGGAAATATTTTGGGAAACATGTCCTCTATAAATCTAGTAGTTATTTGGTGAAAATCTTATATTTGAACAATGTTTATTTACCTGAAACAAATAAAAAAAATTAAAAGAAATTTCCCACATACATATATGTATTCAAATTTTTTATTTTTTATTTTTTAAATATTATATATGTGCATAATATTATAGCTAAACTTTAAACTTACAGAACAAAAAAAGTTTCATAATAATATCTTACCAAATAAAAAAGTTATTAATTTTTTTGCAAACCCTTGCAAAATGTTGATTTTGTGCCTGGCACTTTATGGATATACTGTGTTAAAAACTCTGGCACTCTAGGGATATGACGACCGAAAAACTCTGGCACTCAAAGGGTTAACCGGACCTTGCTAAACCAAAACCCAGATGAATCGGAACGGTCTATAAGAAATGGATAATCAATAAGAGCGGATAAGTCTGGCGTATGACTCATATGGCGTTGTGAGAGACCGCCGGTCGACCCATACAGTATTTTCTGCATTCCCATATCATACTAAAGAAAAGAATCAGTGTACCGTCCCTTGAACTTTCAATGCATGTGGAGAAAACTCCGTTACTGTTGTGGATAGTTATTTTCATTTGCCAATTGAAGTGTTTGTTAATTACTCCAAACAAGAAATAGCCTTGTTAATGTACATTTGTAAATATTTTACATTTTATTAAACTTAAGTTGGGAAAACCCCAAGATTAATGCGTATTTACCGAAATTAACCTTGAAATAAACAGTTGATTATCCGAAAAAAATGGGTTATCTGGAACAGTTGTGCCTTCATTATTTCGGTTAAGAGGAGTTTTACTGTATTATATGGTAGTAAATGTGACTGAATAGTTATCAATGAACTGAAAGTATAGTAATAACAGGAAAGACAATTATTGACACTATTTAATGTATAATATGTGTACTTTTTATGAATAAAGAATTTTTAATTGAATTGAATTACCTTGATAAAGTCTGGTAAGTAAATCTTAAACACCGAACAATGTCTGCATTCAACAAAACAGCTTCTTTCTGTGAACACCTGTTGAAGGAAAAAAGCCATTACATATAGTTCCCTACAGTGAGTTTTTAAACCCGATTTAACTGACTCTAGTAGTGATGGGCAAAACAGCTTCTTTCTGTGAACACCTGTTGAAGGAAAAAAGCCATTACATATAGTTCCCTACAGTGAGTTTTTAAACCCGATTTAACTGACTCTAGTAGTGATGGGCAAAACAGCTTCTTTCTGTGAACACCTGTTGAAGGAAAAAAGCCATTACATATAGTTCCCTACAGTGAGTTTTTAAACCCGATTTAACTGACTCTAGTAGTGATGAATTGAAAAATCTAGATGAATTGAACATTGTTACACAAAATACTTTGGTGGAAGCGTCTAATTGGTTTAAAAGCAATGGCTTCCTCTTAAATGAGTCAAAAACTCAAAATATTCTTTTCACCTTAAGATCATTTGAAAATCATGATGCTCAGTGCAACTCAGTAAACAGTGCAAAATTTTTAGGAGTGTTCATCGACAAACATTTAAATTGGGATGACCATATAAACTACGTTTCCACTAGATTATCAAGAGTGATATATCTTCTCAGACGTCTCATTTCCTGTGTCAATCAAAGTTATGTAAAATCTGCTTATTTTGCCTTTTTTCAATCCATAATGAGATATGGGCTTATTGTATGGGCAATGCCAGTAAAATTAACAATATTCTAACCCTCCAAAAAAAAGCCATAAGAGTAATTACTAATTCACAACCACTAGAACACTGCAAACCTATTTTTATTAGTTTAAAAATCCAAACAATAATAAATCTGTATCTGTATGATCTTATCAAGTTTTTTTTTCCAAAATCCACACTTAATAATGCCTAGCAGTAAAAACCACTCCCACAATACCAGAAATAAGAACTCCGCAAGTATAAATTTTAATAGACTAAGCAAGACTTTTAATAGTCATTCTGTGATTGCACTGAGGGTCTACAATCAATTGGTACATCTGGTGCAAAGGTATAACAATAGAAAGTTTCTTAATAAGTATTATCAATGGCTAATGGATAACCCCTTTTATTCACTGGATGAATTTTTCTGTATGAGGTCTGTAGTGTTTTTATTTTCCTATTATTGTTCAATACTCATACAAACCAATATACTGTACAATTTTTGTATTACCAATTTCATCTTACCACTTGGAAATGTTAATATTATAGTAGTTTTAGTGTAATGACCAAATTATATAAGAGATAAGCTTTCTAAAATCATATTGTAATTTTTACCTGATATTGGACCTGGCTGTCAATGGAGCTGTGATGTGACTTTGTCAATGATCTGTGATTTGTATGGCAATAAAATGATTTGATTTGATTTGATGGGCAAAGCAGTTCTTTTTTTATGAACAGTGAAACCTGTTCCTGCTCATCTCAGCAACCTGTGATTACGATGATTTCACCACAGCGCTACTGACGGAGAACCGTAAACAGAATAAGCAGATGAACAAAGAGTATAATAAACTGATCAAAGAAAATTACTCTTTCTGTTATAGGTTGACCAGTTGACCCATTAATAATCGTATGAAGAGAAGAACATAATGAAAACAGGTCGAACTGTGATTTAGGGCCCTAATAGGGTAGGGTTTATAGGTTTGCTTCAGCCTTTTAGAGACGGTGCAAAACTTGTTATGAGTTCACAATCTCGGTGAAAAAGAGCATGTCCGGTTATTATATACCCAACAGTTATTAGTGGTGGGTACAGAAAACCTATACTTCCCATCCTACTACATACAAAGATTAACATGATTACTAAACATGTTAAGCATGTTTGATTGCTTAACATGGTCAATTTACATTTTTCTCTGTTTCCTTTAAACTTGGGTCAAAACTCAAAATCAACCAAAAATAAATACATGGAAACTGCACTATCATTCAGATGATAAAATGATCCACTGTAATGCTCTTATGAAAGATTTTTAGCAAATTTCCCCTATAGGGAAGAAACTATTACCGTAGTTGGCATGGTAAGACCTAGGCCCAGGACCATGATAACTTAAACCCCAGACCCCATAAACACCATTCGTTCGAAACTGTATATATATATATATGTGTCCATGAGAGCGACAACTATCGTAAAAAAGGTCCGATTTTGATGAAATTTTGTACAAACGTGTAAAACAGCATTTATGACTTAAATGTTCGAAAACCAGACAGATCGACCTATCCGAAGGGGTATTTTGGGGGGGTTTTGTACCCCAAAAATATTTTTTTTTGAGTTTTTTATATATAATTTTTGAAAAAGTAAAATTATATTTTTTCCATTGGAATCACCTTAAAAAGACGCACAATTTGGTGTTTTAATCATTGCTCTACGTTAATTGGTTACTGAGATATTTAAAGTGCTAAACACAGTAAGTTGTCCAATGTTATTCTTATGGAGGATAAGAAAAGTTGTATATCTTGCTTATTTATCAACTTATCCTGACGAAACTTGGGATATTGCTTCATTTCATTGTGGTCTATTGATATTTGCACAAAAACCCATCTTTTAGCCGATAGCTCCCGTAGCAGCAAACCTGCATACTCAGCCCCATGTTATTGATATGGAGAATAAGTAACGTGTTAACTCCTTTAATTAAGAACATAAATTAATAGAACTTGGTATGTGGCTTTACCTAGTAGTTATTTATATTGATATTTGTATAAAAACCTACTTTTAGTGTTCCTTATTTCAGCAAACCTGCATACTCAGCCGCCATGTTATTCTTATGGAGAATAATTAAAATGTCATAAATTGTTTATTTATGAAACTTGGTATGTGGCTTTATGTGGTATTAAGATAAATTTACCTGCATTGGAAATTCGCTGAGTATGCAGGTTTGCTGCTACAGGGGTATTTTTCTTAGTCCTTCGACTTTGCTGACTAATGCTGCAATTAAAATAGTCATGATCCTGCAATGATTAAGAATAAAACAATCATTTACTGTTAGGAGGCTAGTGATGGGGGAGGTGTTAGAAGGAAGAAATTCAAACCACTACCAGAGATTAATAAAGCAATGGCAAATTTCTTAGTGTTACCAAGTTAAAATACCCCCGTCGCAGCAAACCTGCGTACTCAGCGAATTTCCAATGCATATATATGTGACTCACTACTACATAGAGCTACTTACCAAGTTTCACAAAAATACATCCATAAATAAGTGATACATAGCATTTCATTTATTCTCCATAAGAATAACATTAGGGTTGAGGACGCAGGTTTGCTGCAACGAGGAAGATAAGTAATTTTTTTTGCAGTTATCAATATAACTGAACCAGGTGAAGCTATATACCAAGTTTTATTAATTTAGGTTCATAATTAAGGGAGATATGCAACTTTACTTATTCTCCATATGAATAACATGGGGCCGAGTATGCAGGTTTGCTGCTACGGGGACTATCAACAAAAAACTTGTTTTTTGTGCTAATATCAATATACCACAACTAGTTGAAGCCACATACCAAGTTTAAATAATATACATTCAAAAATAATCGAGATATAGAATTTTATTTATTCTCCATAAGGATAACATTGGACAACGTACTGTGTTTAGCACTTTGAATATCTCTGCAACAGTTGGACGTAGAACAACGATTAAAACACCAAAATGTTTGTTTCGTTGAGCTAAACACATTAATAAACAGAAATGTGAAGTTTTTAGTAAAACTATCTGAGAAAAATCTAAAAACCTTTTTCCCATAAGATTAACATGGGACACGTTTTTTGGATTTTCTCCGCAACCACTTAACCTAGGTTAATGATTCAAAATACTAAATTATTTGTTTTTTTAGCCTCTATAAAATGGATATAACCAAAATCTAGTGTTTTTAAAAATTTAGGGTAAAAAGTAAAAAAAACTGATTTTTGGAAAATTTTAAACCCCCATAAAACCCCCTTCCCATAGACCGATCGATCTGGTTTTCGAACTTAAAGTCATAAATGCTACTATCCACATTTGTGCCAAATTTCATCAAAATCGGGCGCTTCTTTCAAAAGTTATTGCGGTAACGGACACATATATATATACATATATAAATTTGAACGAATAGTGTTTTTGGCATCTGGGGACCTCAAAACGAAAAGTTATCATGGTCTCGGGCTTAAGTCTTACCATGCCACCTACGGTAATAGCTTCTTCCCTATAGGGGAAATTCGCTAAAATTAAACAGAAACAATTTTTGTCTATCAAATTAAATTTGGCCATAAAATATTTTCTGTTTAATGTAAATTTTTCCTGTTTTAATTTCTTGCCTGGCGGTTGAAATAGAATAAAACCTTGGAGCCTCTATATAATATAATAACCTTAGAAAATACTTAAGAACGTTGCCTGACTCACCTGGAATGTGGGAAGGCCAAGAGCAGCAGCTCCTTGTTCTCCGTTGTGTAGATGACGTGAGCGAGTTGACCCTCGTGGCAGATTGTGGTGCTAAACAAATGGTTCAAATCTAGTTTCCAAAATATTAACTTACATTTGACGTCAAGTCAACCATAGAGGACAGTACAGTAGACGCTATATTATCCGGCATTCTAAGAACCGGCACACTCTACCAACCGGCATCAGTCGAGCCACTCACGATAGGCTTTTACAGGTTATGTCCGGGCGCTCACCGACCTCACTGACATTAGCCACCAGTGCACTGGACTGAGCGCGCCATTTTCAGTGTTTAAACTTTACAGTATTTTGTACCTGTGTTTTACTTCACAAACTTGTCATGTAAAAAATATGTTTCGTTCATTTGGGTTTTGTATGGAATTAATTATCTTCAATATCCCCTTTAAAAACGATGCATGTTCTATTATCCGGAAAAAATCCGTTATCCGGCATGGCCGTGGTCCCAAACGTGCTGGTTAAAAGAACGTCCGTCCACTGTATTAGAATACAAAAACATCACACGAGTTTGAGCTATTGATTTTGTTTCAAATTATAAATAAACAAATTATTTACACAAAATTTAAGTCAAAAAAATAAATCTAGAACCAAACAAATTTAAATAAAAATAAATTAAAAAAAATGTAGATCAAAATTCAACTTCTTTGTTCTTTGAGCAATGCAAGGGCAGCTTCAAATCAGTGCAGTTATCAGATTCTATTGAATTAAAAACGACCAACAATAATTTTGAATAAATAGAATTTGTGTTGCTTGACTGTTGTCAGGTAATAAGTATAAACTCTTAAAATGTATTATTAGGGCTAAAATAACAAAAAGTTGCCCCTCTCAAACTCAAAGAGCAAATAATACAGAAAGAGCAAAATAAAACAAAAATTACCAAAAATAAAGTTTTCTTCAACTGCTGTTTCCAGTTAAGCTAGAGAGGAAGATGACAAAAACCAACATTAAAGGTAGAGGAGTCAGAGCCTAGGTCACTCGAAAGCGAGGAAATAATTCCAGCTTGTATTTCTTCATGTTGACTAACATTATAAGTAAATTGCAGCTAATACGTTAATTACAAATTCAAGTGACAACCATTCAAACAAGCTACTGAAATCAACAGAAGAAAATTACTGACTGTCAATTCAATTATGTGACTACGGTGAACAAATTGTTATATGTCCTCTTGTTGATTACTGTCAATACCGAACTTGTTATTTGAGCCTGTAATACTCAAACTGATTATTAAAAGCTCTTAAAGTAGGCCTACTTAAATAAATTAATCTATTAAATGTTGGTATACTAAAATGATCGATTTCTTACAATTGATGAATAAAGAAGCGATTATTCCTGTGTATTTTTAGTGGCCATTTACCGAATGCATTGTGAGGCGACAGTTGGTCCACTATCCCTCATGGAAGAATCAGATGTTTCCGTACCTTATGACAGGGGAGGACGTGAGATCGCCGGCCAAGTGTGCAATGGTGAGGAACACCCCCCGCGCTGCAGCGAGGGTGTTGTGGTGGCGGGGGTAGCAGTAGACTACCCCCTGGTCTGCGGGGGTGGTTTCCGTAACACCCTCCTGAGTGGCGTACACAACCCAGAATAGAGGCTGGCCACCCCCTTCTACCCCCTCCACTGCACCAGTCACCACTTGCTTCACCAGCGGCGACTGTTCGATTGAAACCTGAATGGAGGAAATAATATTACAACTGCAATATGCATAAAGAGTTCGTTAACAAATAAAATTGAAGGTGAATGTTTTGGCGGAGAGTCTAATTCTCATATTTGGACCCTATGAAATGTAAGAGATTCGGTACTGGTCCGGAACATTAATTGAGAAGGTAGTGCAAACATTTTCCTCACTGATTGGAGAAAATAACCATTGTGGGAATGTCCTCATAACTAACTTATTAAACATCACCACTACTATACAATTTTGTTGTAGTTTATAAAATGCAGTTATTTTTCGATAGGAAAACCCATTAATATGTTTGTTGATTTTTTTTTAAACAACTAGGCCTAATTTAACTAATTCTAAAGTTTAAGCTACAGTAGTTGTAGATGGGAAAAATACCAAATCAGACTTACAGGTATTAAGGATAACAAATGCAGTGAGTAGTTAGGGAAGGTTTGTTACATATGTATCAAAACCTGGCTCTTTTTAGCGAATTTCCCCTATAGGGAAGAAGCTATTGCCGTAGGTCTCATGGTAAGACTTAAGCCCGAGACCATGATAACTTTTCGTTTTAAGGTCCCCAGATGCCAAAAACACCATTCGTTCAAATTTATAAATATATATATATATATATGTGTCCGTAAGCACGATAACTCTCGTAAAAAAGGTCCGATCTTAATGAAATTTGGTAAAAATATGTAAAGTACCATTTATTTGAACGAGTTCGAAAACCAGACTAATCGCACCATCCAAAAGTTTTTTTTTGGGTTTTCACATGTAATTTTTATTTAAATCAAATTTTAACTTTCTTCATTGAATTTGGCTTTAAAAAACTAACAATTTGGTATTTTGATCATTGCTCTACGTCAATTGGTTACTGAGAAATTGAAAGTGCTAAACACAGTACGTTGTATAATGTTATTCTTATGGAGAAAAGGAAAATTGTATATCTCGCTTACTTATGAACATAAACTGACAAAACTTGGTATATGGCTTCATCTGGTTGTGGTTCATTGTTGTTTGCACAAAAAAACGTGTTTTCGCCTATGGTTCCTGTAGCAGCAAACCTAGGTACTCGTTCCCCATGTTATTCTTATGGAGAATAATTAAAATGTTATATATCGCTAATTTATGGATGTATAAGGATGAAACTTGTATGTAACTTCACTTAGATGAGTTCTATACACATTTGCATAAAAACCCGTTATTTTGTGTTCCTTGTTGCAGCAAACCTGCGTCCTCATCCCAATGTTATTCTTATGAAGAATAATTAATATTTTAAATTTTGCTTATTCGTGAATATATTTCTTATACATCCTGGTAAGTAGCTTAATGTGTTATTAAGACATATATATTCATTGGAAATTTGCTGAGTACGTACGCAGGTTTGCTGCGACGGGGGTATTTATTTCCATACCCATTGATGCTTATATCTTAAGCCTTCTGTTTATAGTCAGACTACCATAATGTATTCTTTTCAGCTGTCGCTGTCAGTACACTCATACCACATTTTCTTTACGATTTGGTTATGATCAATTTTGTAATATAAAAAACTCACCTTATCTTCTTAATTTTCAAATATAGTTAAGTTAAATGGAGTGCAATTTTTTCAGTTTCTTTTACACCCTATGAAGTAAAGGTAAGTTTTGTTAATTAAACACCCCCCCCCCCCCCCCCGTTGTTTTAGGTCTTGTATTATGTAGGACTAAATTACAGAGCGGTAGTTAATATTTAACTCGTATACAATATAAATTAACTTGAGTACTATAAATTAATGATATTTGCGAGACATCAGTATAACAGGCCAAATTGTTGTCCAGACTAGGGTTCCGATTGGTATATCTATTGAGCCATTTTTTGATAACCATGTCAAATGTTACAGTATTTAACAAAGCACAAAGCAAACAATATAATCAATACCTTATCTTGCTGGGAGGGAGAAACCTGAGTGATGTCACACTCTGCTACTCTCTGCAGCTGAAGAATGACCTGCAAACAGTGAACAGGTATTCAGTGAACACTCTGTGAATCAAGACACACGCAGAAGTCTTCCTTATACAACTCGTTATTAAATGTCAAAAATAAATTTTTGGAGGGTAAACTTATCAGGTATTGACAAAATCATAAACCATCGGTTCTCTGTCACTTTTTTTATAAATTTTATGCATTAAATCTTCTAATGACATAAGGTTGCCCACTTCGATCCTCATCATGAATATTCAGTCATTTAAAAATATTCTAACTTATTTGCATACCATTCCATCGCTCTTCATGTATTTGCCATACACTTCGCAATCTACCAGCCGCTTTCACACAGATACCACTTAGAAAATCGGCAGCACCATTGTGAATGTTCACTCACAACGATTTCTTCAGAGTCAGTGGGATCATCAATCGGCAGCACCATTGTGAATGTTCACTCACAACGATTTCTTCAGAGTCAGTGGGATCATCAATCGGCAGCACCATTGTGAATTTAACTCACAACGATTTCTTCAGAGTCAGTGGGATCATCAATCGGCAGCACCATTGTGAATTTAACTCACAACGATTTCTTCAGTGTCAGTGGGATCATCAATCGGCAGCACCATTGTGAATGTTCACTCACAACGATTTCTTCAGAGTCAGTGGGATCATCAATCGGCAGCACCATTGTGAATGTTCACTCACAACGATTTCTTCAGAGTCAGTGGGATCATCAATCGGCAGCACCATTGTGAATGTTCACTCACAACGATTTCTTCAGAGTCAGTGGGATCATCAATCGGCAGCACCATTGTGAATGTTCACTCACAACGATTTCTTCAGAGTCAGTGGGATCATCAATCGGCAGCACCATTGTGAATGTTCACTCACAACGATTTCTTCAGAGTCAGTGGGATCATCAATCGGCAGCACCATTGTGAATGTTCACTCACAACGATTTCTTCAGAGTCAGTGGGATCATCAATCGGCAGCACCATTGTGAATGTTCACTCACAACGATTTCTTCAGAGTCAGTGGGATCATCAATCGGCAGCACCATTGTGAATGTTCACTCACAACGATTTCTTCAGAGTCAGTGGGATCATCAATCGGCAGCACCATTGTGAATGTTCACTCACAACGATTTCTTCAGAGTCAGTGGGATCATCAATCGGCAGCACCATTGTGAATGTTCACTCACAACGATTTCTTCAGAGTCAGTGGGATCATCAATCGGCAGCACCATCGTGAATGTTCACTCACAACGATTTCTTCAGAGTCAGTGGGATCATCAATCGGCAGCACCATTGTGAATGTTCACTCACAACGATTTCTTCAGAGTCAGTGGGATCATCAATCGGCAGCACCATTGTGAATGTTCACTAACGCACGTAAACAGAGTTGATTGTTGTCATAGTGGCATCCCAGAATCACCGACACATGCAGGTGCACAGTGCAGAATGCATAAATTCCAACCACAAAGCTGAAGTGGCGGCATTTAAAAACGGTATTTACTTTAAAAAGATGCCTCGACTGAAATTATACAGAATATCAAAATTTTGTGCTATTGACACTTTCAGAATGACTATTCTACCTTTATAGAATCGTTATCAGTATAAATGATAGAAAAAAATAACGTTAATGGAATTCAAATTCTTCAAATAAGGATACTGCTAACTTTGTTCAACTTAAACTGAGATATATTAGTTCGTGAACATTTTTCTAATACGGTACGGGCATTGTGACATTATTTTCGCTTCTATATGTACCGGTATCATACCATCTTAAGACACACAAACACATAAAAACAAAAACAATTCCATAAGACAGATTGAAAATTCAGATTGAAACTGTTAAATCACAACAATTCACAGTTCTGTCATTGCATAAAGGTCATTAAACGTCCGAATAATAAATTAAAGATCCTCTAAAAACAAATTAATAAGACTTACTTCACATGGAGGAGTGATTTTGCTCAGTACTTCATTTATTGTATTATTGTCGATTTCTTCTCCATTAATACTTTTCAGCCAATCTCCTATAAATAAAACTTGGTGTTATGGGATGCTTTATTAATCTTGATTAAAAACCAAAATTAATAATAACCATAAATATAGACCAGCACTAATTACAGGTAGCATTGCAAATATTTCCACGGGCTAGGAATCTCAGATATCTAAATTCAGAGTAATTACCAATTTCCCCAAAGGGTATTTATCTGATTCTGGGTCACTGCCTTTGGTGGCTGACAAAGCCATATAAATTAACTCTAATCTATTTGAAGGGATACAGTATAATAGGAGATGCAAGCAGAATTAATCATAGGTGCTACAAGAATCTGTATAAAATTACTGCCGTCTCAAAACTTTTAAGGGATGATCTAGGCTACCTAAAATAGATGCATGTTCACGTTGCTGGGAAGCCTGAAGTATTTGTTCTCAAAACTGCATTAGTTTTACGATAACTACCTTCTCATTGGGTGTAATCAGACAGAAACTCGATATTACCAATATTACAGTCATGATTTAATGAATGACGATGATTAATGATGATTGGGAAACCACAGCAATGAAACATTTGACAGCATCTGGGCCTCAGTGATTGGTTATTATCCTATACTCTAATATGAGTAAGGTTTGCTTGTATGTTTGCTCGCTTGCTTGCTTGCGACACTGATCTCAAAAACGGCTCCAACGATTTCCTTCAAATGTTCGAAATAACTAATTTCTGGGATAAAAATAAGTTCTAGACAGGCCTCATCCCCAGAAAAAATCAAATAATGTAAAAAAACTCAAATGAAAAGTTAAAAAAATTAACATTGGGCTTATGGAGATTAAAATCAAAATAAAATAATTTTAACAGCTGTTCATAATCAACCAGGGAACTGTCAAAGTAATACTCATGTTGTTTATGATTATTAACATGTGGTTTCCTGAGAGCAGAGATTGAAAGATTTGAGTGAAGATTACATATATAGAGTATTAAAATAAATCAAAGGGACATTGAGCTATAAATAACAACTGAAGGGACCTTAAAAATATAGAAAAAAGGCAAATGAGTTATACAAATCTGACTATCAGTAGGGGGAAGTGGTGAAATATTACTCCGAGTCATCTACACAAAATGACTGACCTTCCCCGAGCAAAGCTTGGCCCCAGGTACTTATTTCTTAACAAACAAAAAACTTGACTGCCCATCGCCATACGCCAGGGCTGTGAGGCAATCTGCAAGGTACCGTTAACAGAAATAGTCACATGGACAAGCCAGTGGTGACTGCTTGTGAACAAGTATCTCAGCAGTCAGTCGGGATCGAACCTACGCTTGACCACGGCAGACTTTCCAGACCAGCACTCTACCTCTGAGCTACCCTGTTCGGTAGCTATTCTTAATACAGGTATATTTCATAAGGTTCAAATAAAATGACATGCTAACAAGACAACTTAATAAATTTAAGTTAACTGTATAGATACCATAACTGTATCATTCAGTGTACTACCGGAAATTCCCTTTAGTACCAATAGTGAAATGTGTCAGAAACGTCTGATCTCAAATCTAGCTCACATAGCCTACTTCCTTAAACGTACCTTCTTCTACAATTAAGTCAATTCAATTTATTCAGATAAATTTCAAAGTTTTGGCCTCACTAATTCATATAGGAATTGTCAACAAGGTCAAAAAATGAAAAAAAAACTCACCTTTTGTTTTGAAATTAACTGTGTAAAAGAATCATAGTACAATTGATTACTGACCGACTTTGATATTCCGTTTCTTGGAGGCTTGGCTGTTGGGGATGAACCCCGCCACCATGATCCTGGTCTGGTCGGAGAGGGTGGTCAGCACCAGTCCCAGCAGTGTCTCGGAGAGAGTGGCTCTGCGGCCGAGACTGCCGCCGTCACCTCCCACACGCAACGTCACTTCCCGACATTCTCCTTCCTTAAATATAATTGTTTACTAAATTAAAACAAACGTAGACCTAACTGAATATTTAAACTTCCCAAATTATTCAAGATAAAATGTTAAATTTTCAAAAAATTAAGAACTACAGATTCTCAAATAAAAACCATTAAAAAAATATTGAAAACACATATAAACCAGAACGTAGAAACAGTAAGTCTAATATAAACTTTTATTTGGGAACGATGTTCTAATGTCCACATCGTGAACAAAATGCCTTTGCCCCAAACAAAAATGTTCAATTATTGTTTTAATTTTTTAAACTACATTACTGACTTACATTAATAAGAAAAGTGTCGAGTTGGAAAATGTGTTTTAAACATGATTTGTTATATAAATTCACATTTAAATACAAAGGATATTTATTTGAGCTAAAGTTACTGAAAAAACTATCAGGAATTTGATGATAACAATGTGTGATACTAGTTTGGCGATAGTTCATGTAATGAAAGCTCCTTTTACCTTTTAATAATTTAATCTTTGAAAAAAAATCTCTTGAAGCAAACTCTACTGCAAACAAAAATTGTTGTAATGTATATACCGGTACAATTATAGCAGTAGATTATTTTTTCAGGCCTACTTAGACAAATTTGTTTCATCTACATTTTACAATACGGTACTAATTTGATTCAAATATTTGTCTTTAAAAAAAGAATAAAGTTAAAACTTTCTCACCTGAGACTCTCGGAAAGTTACTTTACTGCCAGTTTTGTTGACTGTTTCCGAGTCTTCCACATTTTTGTTGTCAACTGCTTTTTTCCGGGTGCTTCTCCTACTACTACTTCTTCTTCTTATCAAACGAACTAATTTTCCTGAAAACAACATCAACTTGTAACCAACAAAAGTTGAACCCCAGAAAAAAATTGTTCTTTCTATTCAGAACAGATATTTGTTATTATTTGTATAAAATTAAATATTGTTTTTGAGATAAACCTGCTGTTGTAAAAGAAGCCATTTCCTTTGCAATGAAACAATCAAACGTTTGATTTTTATATTTACTTCTGCCAGAAAACTGATCATACAAGTCAGCCCCCCGAAACCTCCAAAACCTGTTAGTGAGAAAAACCTAGTGATGGGTTAGCATGTTACTTTGCGAAATGTCTCTGTAATTTAAGTTATTCCATGTCTCCCACCGGCGCTTTCTTAAATGGTTTAGATTTGATCACTTTTTCTCAATAACCAATGCGGTTTAAAAAGTGAGAAATGCGGTAACAATGCTCAAGCGGAAACAATAACACCCCCGTCGCAGCAAACCTGCATACTCAGCAAATTTCCAATGAATATATAACATAACACATTAAAACATTTAACAGGATTCAAAAGAAATATATTCACAAACAAGCGATATTTAAAATATTAATTATTCTCCATAAGAATAACATTGGGGTGAGTACGTAGGTTTGCTGCATCAAGGAACACAAAATAATGGGTTTTTATGCAAATATCAAAAGAACTCATCTTAGTGAAGTCAAATACCAAGTTTCATCCATATACATTCAAAAATAAGCGATATATAACATATTAATTATTTTCCATAAGAATAACATGGGGACCAAGTACCTAGGTTTGCTGCTACAGGAACCATAGGCGAAAAATTGGTTTTTTGTGCAAACAACAATAAACCACAACCAGATGAAGCCATATACCAAATTTTGTCAGTTTATGTTCATAAAAAAGCGAGATATACAATTCTTCTTTTTCTCCATAAGAATAAAATTAGAGAAGGTTCTGTGTTTAGCACTTTCAATATCTCGGTAACCAATTGACGTAGAGCAATGATCAAAATACCAAATTGTTTGTTTTTTTAAGCTGAATTCAATGGTATAAATTAAAATTTGATTTAAATTAAAATTACATGTGAAAACCTCAAAAAACACATTTTTGGGGTACAAAACCCCCCTTCGGATGGTGCGATTCATCTGGTTTTCGAACTTGTTCAAATAAATGGTACTTTACACATTTTTACCAAATTTCATTAAGATCGGACCTTTTTTACGAGAGTTATCGTGCTTACGGACATATATATATATAAAAATTTTAACGAATGGTGTTTTTGGCATCTGGGGACCTCAAAATGAAAAGTTATCATGGTCTCGGGCTTAAGTCTTACCATGAGACCTACGGCAATAGCTTCTTCCCTATAGGGGAAATTCGCTAAAATGAAGGTACATCACAAAGTTTAATAACATCTGTGATGAAACAGTAATTTATTTTGCCAAAAAACGCTTAGCAGCCTATTTTTGCCAATCTCTAGAGACTAAATTTCAGTGCAAGGTTTGTATCCAGCAATGCAACAGGTAAGTCGTTACGAGTTGTACAGTACTGATAACATTTATTGCCAGGACTGGATTCGAACCCATAACAGGGTCACTCCATAACTACATTAACCACTCAAAAAAAAGAAAAATGTTTTAGCCTGTGATGGAGTGGGGGGAGCCATCCCACATCATCTATTTCCTACTATATCTAAAAAAAGTCACCGACAGTAAAATACAGTTATAAAATAAAATACAGTTATAAAACCACCATCTACTAATGAGAATAGCGATCATCTAATCACAGGGATCCTAAATTATTCCGTCCGACCTTAAAGCTTACTATACTTACTATTAACTTGTTGCATTACCTTTAGCTGTGGTTTTTCTTTTCGGTTGTCCAGTAACATTGGTTGCATTTTCCTCCTTTGATTGAGCTTCTGATGAGGTAGATTGACTCTGATGATATTTCGGTTGTGTATATGACTCGATGTAAAACAATTCCCCTTCAGGAGTGACTTCGTTCTCCCATTCAATAATTGAACTAGAATGATAAAAGTCAATCTTAATATCTTTATATATAATTCTCTAAGCAAAATTTGTAAGTAAAAATTGTGGCCGTTTGGCAAGTCGCAAAATGATGGGAGAGGGGTCAAATTAACCCTAGCCGTGGCCATGTGTCGTTATACGACATATTGTTGTGTTGCCTTAAAATGGCCAATGTCGTAATACGACATATCCGGTCGAAATTTTTTTAACGGTAAAAAAAACATTAATAGTCAACTCAGAAGTGAACAATATTTATACCATTCGAAAGATCACATTCTGAACTTTCATTTTATTACATAAATGAACCGTTTACAAGTTTTATAACAATGTCACGACGATTATAATTACAATGAAATTTTGCCGCTACGCCATTCCTGCAGTCGACGCTCGGAAAATGTAAAAACACGACTACTTTGGAATTACCCTGCTCGGGTAATTTTTGTCCTAGGATGTTGCGGGTGGTACCACTGCATAGCCAAAGAGTTAAGTTTCACTGTGGTATTGATTTTTAGAACGAAATATTGATTGCACAACAGTTACGATTTTATGAACACAGCTGTTTTCTGAATTTCTAACAAATGGCCATTTGTCGTTATACGACATATTTTAAAATACGAATTACATCCAGTGCAAGTTATAAATACTAGTCATATAATATTTCATTTTGAAGAGGAAGAAATTTAGCTTTTGACATTGGCAGCATTGCGCATCGCCTTTCCCGGCTGCGCTCTGGAAGACGATGGAACTGCGTCACTCTTCTGACGTTTGATGCGCAGAAGTCCGCCATTTCGCGAATTTTTCACCGTGGTATGTGAGTTTGCGCTCGCTTGTTATCCGCGAATTATTGCTAAATCCTGTATTATTTCGGAGTGTTAGTGTTAGTGAAGTGTGTGTGTGTGTATAACAGTAATCTTTATGCATTTTATTATGCATAAATATTACTGAAGTGTGTGAAATATTGTTTGTAAAAAAACATTGTTTTTCGTACAATGTCACGAATATAGGAGTGCGATAACAGGATAACATAATAATGGGACTGGGGTGAGTAATTATATTGATTTTTATTACTTTTACAATTGTAAGGTAGGATGTATTTCATTTATTGAGTAGGCCTAATATAAAAAATAACAATTTTGTAATTTTGCCTAGGTGACCGGACCTACAATCACACGTTATCTCTTATATAATATGCCACTACCCTGTGTATATGTATATTTATATATTTTATTGTTTCTAAATACCTGCAGGAATAATATATAGATATAATATACTAAATGTATATATAGTATTTGGAGGAATAAATTTCTAAAAAAAGTTATATACTAAATACCGTAGAATTTTTTTTCCGAATACCCTAAAATTTCCAAAATTCATCTAATCATAAGTGATATGAATTTTTTACCTTCAACTTTATGACTTTTTTACATTTCTTATTTCATTATCTTTACAAATATATACATATTATTATTAGCATATACATATTTACATTACCTATTTACAGTACTAACTAACACTGTACAATTTTCACATTTTGCGGTTTTCCGTATATACTTACATAATACTTACAAATAAAATTCTTTCCCCAACATATTATACATTTCTATGTAGGGAATTGAATGTCCTACTAAATGTATATATAGTATTTGGAGAAATAAATTTCTAAAAAAAGTTATATACTATATACCGTAGAATTTTGTTTTTTCCGAATACCCTAAAATTTCCAAAATTCATCTAATCATAAGTGATAAAAATTTTTTACCATCAACTTTATGACTTTTTTACATTTCTTATTTCATTATCTTTACAAATATATACATATTATTATTAGCATATACATATTTACATTACCTATTTACAGTACTAACTAACACTGTACAATTTTCAAATTTTGCGGTTTTCCGTATATACTTACATAATACTTACAAATAAAATTTTTTCCCCAACATATTATACATTTCTATGTAGGGAATTAAATTGTCTACAAAATGTATATAATGAATTTTCCATAAAAAATCTGACAAAAAAGTTTTACCGAGGCGGCTTTTGAAATTTCGAAAAAAAATTTCAATATTTTTTATTCTTTTTACTTTGCTGAAAAAACTATCTCTTAGATCTTTTCTATTTTACTATTTTCAGATACCCCTGTTCTTTCTGAACAAAAAGAATATCTGGTTGGCTATGTTTAGTTCTCATTTCAATTTTATACGAATTTTCAAAAAAAGGTCTGCAAAATCGCCAAAATTGGTTGGCCATTCTACAGTTTTTGGCTGGCCACTGCTAGGGTTAAAGGTCTCGAACCCAGGGACTCGGGAAAAAAGCAGTATTTCTAAAATGTAACCAGCAAACGAGAAATAACGTAAAACATGCCTCATAAGAAAAGCACGGGGATTTAAAAACATCTGCTTTGTTTACATTAAAATATGTGATTAAGTGTCGACTTTATTTACAAACTGACATGTGTTCCTACTTATGTTTTTTTATTTTTCAACCAAATATGCAGAGTATTTGGGAAGGTTCGGGACTATTACCCCTTCAGGCCACTAGCAAGTTATAATTTCATAAGGAAAAAATAAGAAAAGAATAGGCCTAGTAGATTTCTGTCTTTTCGAAGGTTTCTGAAGCTATCATACGACCTAGAAGGCTGAAACTTGAAACGTTCACAGAAAATTAGATGGCAAAAGATCTTCACTGAGGCCTCGTTTGATTGCTTGAAATGTCTGCATTGGCTATATTAAGCTGTTAAGAGAGGTAGGCTATTTGAAAATTTTATTTCGATAATGGGCCTCTGATATATTTCCACTTTGAGGTGAGTATACTTTTCTAACGATATTTTGTCTATAGATAAACCATATTCAAATTACATAGGCCTACTATTTGTAAAGTTTTTCTTTTGAATCAACAATTAAACAGTTTCATTTTCTATAACTAAGTTTGTTATATCTTATGAAGAAAGCTTCATCTATATAATTTAAAATACTTTAAAACCACAGATTTATGTCACTGACTGCAATGTTGTATCAAAATCGCATCCCAATCAAATCGCATCAGCCCGTTAAATTTATCAGTCGGTCCAATAATCTAATAGTAAGTTGATAAAGTTGGATGATTTGTGTCTCAAGCTTGCAAACTGCTTCTTATGGGGATAGATGGAAATAAACAAGTAGCAATGAACCGGCAGCCTTCGAAATAACTTGTTTATCTCCTGTCTATCATTGTTAGAGAAGCCTTGCTAGAAAAACAATTAAAACATAAACACAATAAACGTAAGAAACAATGGATTCAACTCGGTACCTAAGCTTAGGTATGTAAACAATAGCCATGTTTTTATTTGATCTTTTTATCTATTTACGATACTGTTGTTTAAACAAAAATGTGATTTTTGAACTCTTGAGGTGAAATTTAATGTTATAAGGTTCATTGAAGTAGAGCATTTTCAACAGGCAAATAGAACGCACACATCAAACAGTTTACTGAATTTTTGAAGGTCAAGTAGTTATAGGCACAGAGCGATGATAACCTAAGCTTAACATCTGCATGCAGTATGCTGAAAATCAACTCACTGAATAACAGATTAATTAGGACAACAAATAAAGATTGTACAAGGCTGGTATCGGCTTAACTGGGAATTTTAGGAGGCAGAAGATATCGATAGCAGAAGGGAATGAGACGTTTTCAGCTGAGTCTACAGCAGAAGTAAAATGTAAGTTACTTCTCACTTCTGCTACTGAAATATTCTGCCCGGTAGAACTTACAGCTATATACCAACCTAGCATATTCTTTACTTGTCCCAATCCAACAAGATTTGATTTATAATGAATCGATTTACAACACTGTTAGGTTGGCAAAATCTTGGCTCTTCTTGGTTAGGTTATCATCAGTATATTTTATTGCAATTTAACCACCGAAAAAAATAGTAAGCTAGTACTCATTAGTTAATTTATTTTTCTGACATCTTTTTAGAGATGATACCCCTCGATTTTGATTTAGGAGTCATATACTTTAATTTCACGAATCTGCTAATCTGAAACAATAACTCTGACCTCCCTGTGGCAGAGAATTATTCTTATAGAGCTATGATAGGTTTGAATATGACTTCTTGATCTTGGAGGTAAATTAGATGAGTTTTATCTCGTCTAGCACAGACCTTAACGATGGTATTTAACAAACTGCTAGGATCAATAAGAACCTACCTGGAATGACAATCGCTGTAGTAAGAACTACAGCTACTAGAGTCTGAATCTGACCAGTTTTCTTCATCCGAAAATGGTAGGTCATGATTTCTATTAAAGGTTCTTGGGATGTTATTTCGGTTCCGAACACCATCTCTTATAGACAGTTCTTTCTGCAAAAGACTTTGCTGCTCTCCACAATCTGACATTTTATTTCGAATCACATAAACTAATCCAATTTAATATCTAACTTCAGTAGGAAACACGAAAAATTAAAATTATAGACAAGACCAATACACCCCAATTAAGTTTGACAACTTTAAAAGTTTCAAACAAAACAAGACAAAAACCAAAACATAACACGACCTTTTTTGGCAGAATATGATATCGGAAATGCCAACATGCCAGCAAACACTTATTTAACCGAATTTTATGCTGTATTTGTAGCGATGTGTGGCTGTATGTGGATCAACATAATCTATGGTATCAATCCACAAATTCCACAGCTTATTCTATAATAAGATACATTATTTTATTTACGAGCAGGAAAATATAAATCTGTACACTGTATACTAATTGAGTCATTAAGGAGGGGCTTGACCAACGGTATGTTGACGGGGGACGAGGTGGTTTAGTACCATGGGTTAGGGCACAACCAAACGAGGTATTGGCTACACTCTATTTAGTACACAAGAGTAATTGTAATATATCCAGAATTTCCAGTGTAAAAAATACGGCTTTATACAAATTTTGTCGGTCTAAATAAGTACCGTGTTACGAACCAACAGACAAAAACAATAAAGTCTAAATTAATTGTTGTCCAAGACAACATTATTTCTAAAACTTGTGTTGACAATTTTGGTAAGAATGATCTCTTTAGATCCTACACACTCTGTACAAATTGCTTTAAATTAAACCATTATAGATAGTTTATAGAAAAATACCCTATTGACTGGGGACTTATAGTCAGGGCCGAATTTAAGAGCTGTGGGCCCCTAAGCTTAACCGGTGGCGCGGGCCCTTGCCACCATCCAGGTCCGGGGTTGGTGACCTTTTGTAGTTTTGTGTGGTGCGGGCCCCTAGGCGTGCCTAGCCTCGGCAAATATAGCTCTACCGTATTTTCTTTGCCCGTTTTTGTTCTCTGCTCACTCAGATTGTTGGTGGTTTCCATGCATTTTGGTTACTAGCGCTCGTGTGGCATGGGACAGCCAGAAATAGCCAGGAGCGGGCATACCCTCGGGTATACTCCAGGTCTTTGAGGCCTGGCCTGCCTCCGTTTGTCCGGCACCGGTAACCTGACGTGCCGGGGGTCACCTGTGGTCATGCCGGTGCCGGTGCCCGATCAGGGTGCCTGATCAGGGCCCGAATTGGCTAACTTCAGAGACTTCCTCACAGACTCCCCTCGGTAGAGCAAGCTCACATCAGCTCCAGATCCAGCCAAGTAGGAAAAGAGACACCCAGACCGGGTCGTAGAAAAGAAGAGGTGAGCCAGAGTAGCCCAAAAAACAACTACGAGTTAAAAGGTAGAAAAAAGGCCTTATCTCTTGGAAGGACTGCATGTATAAGAAGGCTTAAAGTTTTTCTAGGGTACCCCAGAGTCACCAACCCTCCTTTGGACAAACCAGAGAGGAGTCTCCCGTGCAGGCAAAGGCCAACTACCTCTGAAGTTGACAAAACACCGTGTCGGAACTACGCATCTCTGATACCTTCGGTGATAACGGCCAAGGAGCCCAATATCTGTGCTTTGGTGGGGACAAAATTTGGCCCATCATCTGTCCTCGTGAGGAGGAAAAGATCCTGCGCGTCGTCCTAGAGAAGATCTGTAAGGATATTGACCTAGGCACCTTCGGCACAAAAGTGGTTTGTCAGAGACCAAAGGGGGATGTTCTGCTACAAATGTGGAGAGTCGGACCATCAGCACAAGAATTGTGACAAAGGGCCTCACTGCTTCCTCTGCAGCGAGCTCCAGCCAGAGAGGCAAAATCCGACCACATCGCTTAGTCCGGAGCAAGCCACATTTTTAGGATAAGGTGACAGCCATCAAAAGGGAAATGAGATAGTCCTTCCTTCTAGCTTTGCAGTTTTAGCACGTTGGACCATCAACACGTGGTTCTCTATGAAATAATATGTGAAAAACAATGCCGGATGACGTGGAATTACTTTAAGCCACGCAGTCCTTCCAAGAGATAAGGTTTTTTTTCTACCTTTTAACTCGTGAAAAACAATTCCTGACATGGGGGGGGGGTTATTTGGTAGGGCTGCGGCGAGTCCCACTATATACGTCCGTGAATGGATTATTTCCACTTCCATAAAAAATGCTTGATTTTCACTCATATGATTTGCTAAATAAGACTATTTATTTATCAAGGGTAGTCTACAATACTGGATTTTCAGGATGCAATCCAATACAATTCTGGATTTTCAGCCTGCAATCCACTACATTTTTGGACTTTCAGGATGTGATCCACTACAATTCTGGTTGTTTAGGTTGCAATACACTTAAATTCTGGATTTTTAGGCTGCAATCACTAGAATTCAACATTCTGTTCAAGATCAAAATCAGAAACAGGATGAGCATTTTTCTTCTGGACCCATTTAATTATCATATGCAGACTTAAATCTAACTGTACACTGTGACATGATTCAGTTTATTTGTTTACCCACCTCCTTTACCACTTAACAATTATTTTTAAATTTAGGAAGTATTTAGTAACCAAACAAAATAAATAACCAAAACAAATGTTTGCTAAATAACAAAATGTTTATTTCACAAAGCAGTGTATAGAAACGTATATACAATTAAAATGTTCACAAAGGTTTCCTACCGAATACAATTTGATTCTCGATAAAACATAAATAGGTAGAATTATAAATAAAATAATGCATTACATTGACTAAATATCTACCGAATATAATAATTTTGAACTACAATGATGATTTTATGAAGAGGGTTATCAGATAGTATTTCTGTCTACTGCACTCAGAACAGTTCTTATCGCTAGCGACAATGTTTTTTAATAATCTTAAATTATTAGCTAATTTTATCTTACGTAAGGACCAAATCTTGCTTCAGTCACCATTTAATCCTGAAACATAATATACATGTATAAATAAAAAAATTACAATATA
Source organism: Allygus modestus (assembly GCA_963675035.1). Taxonomy (NCBI): domain Eukaryota; kingdom Metazoa; phylum Arthropoda; class Insecta; order Hemiptera; family Cicadellidae; genus Allygus; species Allygus modestus. The sequence continues at coordinate 140,280,076 of OY776116.1, forward strand.
AAACCCCAGGAACAATTTTACCAATCATGAAGGTAATTTTGAAAGGTACAGTCGATCCTTTAGGAGTTTAACCTCACATGGCTAATACCACAGAGGAAGGATTAGGTAGGGGCCTACAGAGTGTAAAAAGGTAATAACATATTTTCAACCCAAATTCAATCGCTATCCAAAGATGAATGGGAGTGTACCTAATGGACTCAGATAAAGTATGAGGATTGACAAGAAAGTAAAGAACATTTGCACACTGCACCGAGCACAGCTCCCCACCACAGCCTCCTGGTGCGGGACAATCACCTCCCCGCTAAAGTATGTGCCGAGTCTCGTTTGCTGAGCGGTCACGGGTCTTGTTTCTACAGTGATTAAAAATGGGAATGTTAATTGAAAATTCCACCAAAGAAGAGATTTGCAGTGTTATTTGCCATTTGGTGTCTGATGCCCAAAATATTATGTCTATTGAAATTTGCAGACAAACCCCAAACAAAGTTTAGGGTGAAAAGTGCCAAGGCTATATATTATGTGATACGTTTTTGTTACCTTAACTCTATTATTTGGTGTTATTGTGGATTAATGCGAATGAGTGTCTAATAAGTAAATAATTAGAGCTTAACAGCTATATATACGAAATATAAATAATATTCTGTGCAGGAATTTGTTCAAAAAACGTCCTAAAAGAGAAATTTTGTATAAAAGTTGTAGCCTAATTTTAAACGAACTATATCTCAAGAATGATTAAAGATCTATAAAATTATTTGTTTTATAACCATATGCCATGTCACATACCATTAACATAATTCCTTTGTATAGTATTTTGTGTTCTTTTTAAATTAATAAATGAATAAATTAGCTTAATATTTTTAATATACCAGCAAACCCATTTGCCTGAATTAGAGCTGTTAGTTTAAATTATGATGTAATTTCAGAAGTTAAATAAAACAGCTGATATTTCTTCTGTACTGTTTTTTGGTACCTTTAACATATTTCAAATGCTCAATTTAAATTACTAGTAGCCTGTCGTGGCTTCACTCGCGATCACAACGTAATATTATACTGACATTCCCGTATAAATATTGTGTTACCGTTCCAAAGCCAACATGGCCTGCTGATTAACTGTGTTTACTCTATCTAGCTGATTGCTTAAAACTTGTAGTTATTTCCCAATGCTAAGCTTATGGGAAAAAACTCAACTTCAAGGGGCCCCAGGGCATCACTCACAAATTATTTCTCTATAAAAAAAGTTTCCTGCACAACTTCACATTAGGATCTTTCCAATAACACCTAAAACATGAAAATCGGTTCAGTAGTTTAGGAGGAGTAATTGTCACAAAAAAACCTGCTCGCCTATTAAATAAGTATAGATTACTGTTCTTCCATAAGATTAACAACGCAACTTTGAAAGCCTGTGGAGCGTACCCCTTAGGACCTTTCCATATATAATTCAATCATAAAAATCGGTCCAGTGGTTTCTGAGATCTCAGCGTGATACAAAATCTGCTTGTCTATTAAATATTAGGATAACTTCATAATTTGCACTTGAATACCCCAAGTGCATGGTGTGATTAAGCAAAACGGGTGTCCTAAACCGATGTTTTGCCGTTGGAAATCAATTTAATGAAATAGACAAAGTAAACCAAATATATGAATATTCAATATAAATATATTCATGTATTTTCATAGTCCCATATATTCATAATGAGCAGGGACTTTCGTACAGAAGTTGCAATTTTAAACTGTCCGAAGAACTAGTTTAATTATTTAAATAGAATAACATTAAATCACACTTGACTACTGCAAGTGCTTGGTGCTTACACGATCCACTCACCGGCGCCGTCCGTGGTCGGGTCGACGGCCACGCCCAGGAAGGTGTAGCTCTTGGCGTTGGGCAGCCCTCGCACCACGCAAGCCGACAACGCCGACCGGTTGATGTTCATGCGCGCGCTCTCGTACCACTTGTTCTCCTCTTCGTCGTAGAACTCGGTGAACGCGACGGTCGTGGACCCTGGAGACATGGGCAATAGACCATCATATTTAGCAAGGGAGTAATTTGATCATTTTGATATACTTTTGTATCCATACAACATCTGAAAGATGTCGTGACGTCGAATGAGCTTCGCATGACGTCTAATCGAGATTATTTAAACATTTCCGCAGGGCCGCATCCAAGCATAGGCCACAAGGGCACGCGCCTAGGGGACCGCACCACACAAATATTAGCCTGAAACAAGCAAAAACTGTCGCCAGGCTGCTAAATTGGTGGTAAGGGCCCGCACCACTGGTTGAGTCTAGGGGCCAACAGCTCCTAAATCCAGCCCTGTATCTGTAAGGTGTTATGTCACCGACGTCGTGTGAATTTCACATGTCGACTAATCGACGTTTTTTAAATATCTGCTTTAGATGTCTATATTTGACATTCTCAATTGTTTGATAAATGTACAAGTAATGAATCCAGACCCCAAGTAAACATGCAAACCCTTATTTGGACGTCGTATAGACGTCATGTGCTGTATGGGTAGAATTATTTTACATAGCTAATGAAAGTGTCAATTTTAGAGTGAATGAAATATACTTTTTCAATGTGGCATGTAAGAATTCCCACGACTGTTTAACATGGAAACATTTGCAATTATCATTTGACACATGTTTAAACAAGGTTAATACATAAACTGTTATTTAATTTTTAAATAATTACCATTGAAGCCACCGATCACAAAGATGGCGTTGTCCACAATCACGCTGGCCAAGTTGCTCCTGGGGCACATCATGTCGGCTATTTGGTCCCACCTGTTGTATATGGGGTTGTATCGTTCGCCTAAAACAAAAATAAATTATGCTCATCCGGGTTCATGTATTGGAAATGCACTTCGCTAAGCCAGGGTATAACTGTTTTAAGTACTCTTTTTATGATGTTATTTATTTGTTTGATATGGTTTATATGGATAGTGAAGTACTTTTGTCACTTAACTAAATGTATGTGCACATCACACAGAATGGATCACTTGCTTTCGGATCAACACATTTCGGTTTTTAAGTTCTTTGGGAAAAATAATTCACACAATGTATAATACATTTTCGTTGGATTTCTCTGTGCACAAATGGTTAGTAGTCCAACCCCACTTAAATTGTGTAGGAAGTACTACTTCCAATACAGTGTTGTGACAAGATTTAAAACTTTTATCTCTTTAAAAGAGACATTCAACGATAAATGTTTGGATTTATAAAATAAATTTTAGTAGTAGCTCGGTTAATTTTCAATGAACCATTGCAATAGACAAGCTAAGAAAAGGCTGACTGCAAAGAATGTTTCCTTTGCAACAGTTGCCTATCATATATCGGATAGAAAAACACTAAATCATTAGAATTCTGTTTAAGTCGACTCTTAATGTACCTCAACCTTACCACAGTTAATTACGAGGATGAACACTAAATAATTAAATTTCTTAAGCTACCTACAGTGCTGCGTACATTAAAAGCTGAAATTATTCAGATTTGTAAAACAGTCACAGCTGAATTATTAAAACGTTATAGCTTTGTAGTTTCTCACACTAGTTTGTAAAACTTTATATTAATCATGATCTCATTAAAACAATTACCAAGTCTTCAAAGTGGTACTAGACAAATATATTTTCAGTCAAATATTCATCGCTCACCAGAGTACAACCTGTTTATCCCATCAAAACCGCCGAGAGCGTAGATGTAGCGGTCGTGAGCGACGAGACTGACGCCAGACCGAGGGGTTGTCATACAGTCTACGAAGTCCCACCGGTTACACTCCGGACTGTAGACTTCCACCGACCTCATAACCTCCTGCCCATTGAACCCGCCTGCCACGTATATCTGCAAAGAGATCATAGCATTTGTTGGAGACTGGAAGAAATAACTGGAACTATTCCCGTGAGCAGGATAGTTGACAGTTGAGGGCGTGGCTTACCGGGCTATCAACCAAGACCAGCCAATAGTAGACGTGCTGCCTGCTAAAATCAACCCCAGCTGGTCGGCATAACACTCGAGTGTAATTTTTCTATGGCAAAATAGCATCAGTGACAACGTGGAGCCTTGTTATTAGTTGGAGCCCAACTGTCATCTTTACTGCTACTGATGAATACTGTACGGAAATGATTTGAAGGCCCGGTAAACAAAGGGTTGAGGAGAAGGTTGTCCCTCCACTGTTCATTCACTGTTTACTGTCACAGCCATCCAAGAAATTATCAGTGTAATCATAATGGTGTTTGACGATCAGGTGTGATATACAATCTGGCAATAAATGATTGAAGTGACTACGTACACGTCCAATGTAAGGGCAAATTCACTTCGCTACCGCTTAGGTTAGGTTAGGTTACGTTAGGTTAGGTTAGCTTAGGTTAGGTTAGGTTAGGAGGTTTCCTGGCTCTCAATTTTTTTTTTAAATTACAGGAAAAGTAACGTACGGGGCATAATTTGGAACGGACGTGAACAGTAGCGGCTCACGTCGGACGTGTACGTAGCCTCTGCCATAAATGATAGGCAAAGCATTAGAAGGATAGAAGGAAGATTTCTGACAGATTTTTTATATCGAAAATCCTATACTCTCATAAGAGAGGCAAAAATGCCTCAGGCTTAAAAATTAAAATCCCAAACACTTCAAAATGTTCTTGCTTGTCCTCGTAACAAAATGCCTCTGGAATTAAAAAAAAATCATTATCTGATTTAGCTCCTACTTCAGATTACAACAAGATAACCAATACGGTCTACAAAGGGAAAAACAAATGGCGAGGGAAATTGAATTATAACTGTCTGATATGAAACGTTAAAATGCATCGCTAGAGATGATCAAATCAGACCTTGTTGTGCAGAGTGGCGGCACTGGCGTCAGATCGCATCTTGTTGAGCGATGCGATCATTGTCCACTGGTTCGTCACAGGGTTGTACTTCTCTGCCGTGTTGAGTCTCGTACGGCCGTTGTAGCCGCCAATGGCGTATATCTCTCCACCTGGATATAAAGTGGTAATGAGTAATGGTGGAGTAATGGATCCAGTTAGACTAGCAACTCAGGAATCTCCATAAAAATTGGCCTGGGACCAATAAGATTGTTTAAGGCACATTCAAACAATGCTTTCTCAGATAGTAACTGTGGGACCGAACTTTGCTCGAGGAAGGGTCGCTTGTTTGTTTAGGTTACTTGGAGTAATTTTCCCCACGTCCCCCTATTGACGAGCAAATTTGTTTAGCTCATTTGCCTCTTTTGTATGTTTAAGGTCACTACAGTTGATATTATAGCTCAATGTTCCGTTAATTAATCTCGGATATGACCATTCTATATGCGATCTTCATTAACGGTTTTAATCAATGTTCTCAGGAAACCGCATGTTATGAGTATTACTTTGACTCTGACAGTTCACAGATTGGTTTTAAACAGCTGGAATAATTTTGTTTGTATTTCAACGCCAATTTTTGTTAATAGATCACACAAACGATTTTAAGGGAAAGCGATCCAAACCCCTTACATTTGTGTGGATACCTTTGGATTTGAACCCGTGACCCCTTGAACCAAAATCAAAGACGCTAACCGTTAGGCCTGACTCGTAATTAACTTTATCCCAGAATTAGTTATTTCCAACATTTGAATGAAATCGTTGTGGCCTTTTTGAGATCAGAGTTGTAAGTAATCAAGGAACTAAGCAAGCAAGCAAACCTTATACATATTAAAGTATATGATAGGATTTTCGATCAATAATAACTATGGTCTATTAGACCTATTATAATGCTTTTTCTCTATAAAAGGCTAGAGTTTTTCAACGTTTTTAGTTTACTTAAAATGGTCTTATACTCTACTGCAGTTTATTTTTAGGATTAAATACTTTTGTTTATTTATATTGTTACAGTTCACTGAAATTACCAAACTACATACAGATCTCAGAAACAAATTAAGCTTATTGATTGCTCAAATTTTTGTGTTGGTGGTTTTTCACTGGTTTCAAAACTCTACAAACTAAGCAGCACTAAAGATCAAATCCACAGCCAGTGGGGTCACTAGCTTCCTCCAGTCCATAATTGTGGACGTTTAAATGGCTTGCATAGTTAAAGGACCTTTCCCTTTTTGAACTTACTCTGAAGCCTGAAAATATTTTTTTTTAATGTATTGTTGGCTACGTACTTGCTAATGATAATGATGAAAATTACAGTACAGACATAGAAACAAAACATAAACACAATTATTGGGGATATATCCAATGATTTCTTTTGACTCTTTCCCATCTTGCTTTAACAAATCACTCTAGATCCTTTAACCTTGTTCATTATAAATGTAATTATTTTTCTTATTGAAAGACGCTTTCTAGTTTCCTAAAACGCAGTACAGCTCGACTGTTACAATAGTAAGTCTGTTCCAACTCCCCAATCGTGTGAGAGAGGGGTTGTCAAAAGCCAAAACAAGTAGGATAAACGCAACTCACCGAGAGTACTGATGCTGACGTAGCAGCGCACGTCGTGCATGCATGCTTTCTCAGTCCAGGTGTACGTGGTGGGATCGTAGCAGTGCATGGTGCTGAAGTACTCAGAGCCGTCGAACCCGCCGATCACGTAGATCATAGTGTCCAACACTACAACGCCGTGGTACGCCCGGATCTTCTGGTCTTTGATACTCGATAGGTACCAACAGTCCGACCTGTGAATTGGTTTTAGTTAGAATCATCCCTGTAGATACAAGATGAAGAATGAAATTAGAACAAAAACAAAAATCTCAAACATACAATTTGGTTGGATGTCTGCTACATACTCACTTATAGCATCGAAAGCTAAAACACAACAGAAGGCCAGCCACTATGTTGAGGGTAGTTGCACTAAGACTGTTAGTTCAGTCGCCGGCCGCTTCGAACGCTAGTGGCACTAGGTTACTCAAAGGGGGTGTATTCGGGTACTCCCGCTGTCGTCTCTTTCGGTTACCCGACTTTTTCCCCACTCCACCCGCTGCCTCCCCTCACGGCAACCCTACTTGTGGCACTGCCAAGGGAGCGCAACCCTTCTCCTACTCCAGTCAGTATTTATAGAGTTTTAGTTTTCTGTGCTTACAGTGAGACAGTATTTATTCTAATTTGAAATAATTTCAAAGATCATAATGTGAAATAAGAGGTCCATGGATGTAGCCACAAGGGAAGTGAGGAGGTCCTAACCTTTTATGACATTTAGGATTTCACTAGTGGTTCAAAGGTGCAAAAGCAAAGTCCCTAACCTTGCTCCTTGATCTGTCCCAGCTGAATCTTTTACTCGTTACATAAGGAGAAAAAAATCAATAGAAACACATGTCAGTTCATAAATAAAGTTGTCACGTTATCACATGTTGTAATTTAAAGAAAGTTCTTAAACCCAATGATTTTTTTATGGGGGATGTGTTATGTTATTTCTCGTTCGCTGGCAACTTTTTAGAAATACTGTTATTTTTCCTGAGTCCCTGAGATCAAGACCTTAAATTTGAGCTGTCCCTTCATCTTGCGATTTGCCAAACTCCCACAATTTCGACTTAAACATTCCACTTACAGAATTATATATAAATATATGACAGTGATAGCAAACGGTTCTCTATGTTCCCACCGCCATTAACCTGGACCTAAGCACCTCAACATGCGTTCCTAACTTACCTCATGAGGAGTTCCTAGTTTTCAACCATGCTGCGGGTTCTTTTTCCTGGTTTTCAAAAATTGACTACTTACATTCGTTTTATATTCACTGATATACAACTTTTGTAGTTGTTTATAACAATATACTTGAATTATTATTATTTTAAAAGTTGGCCATATACAATGAAGTAATAAGCTTTCTTCAGCCAATATTCGAGGTATACTTTCTGCCAACGAATTCATAGATCAGATCAGGATACATAACAATAAGAAAAACATTTTCCTAAGTACCGGTGGTGAAAAATTACATTTATAGTAAAATAATCTTCTTGAAATTTACGAACAGCTTCAGTCATACAGTTATAGTTTGTACGCTTAGGCCTACCTCTTGTCGTATGTCTCGATGACATCCGTGGGACTGCCCTCGGACCAACCGCCGAAGGTGAAGATCACCTCGTTGGGTATCCTGGGCCTGAAGTAGCAGTACCGGTAGTAGTAGGCGTCTTCGTTGGTGTCAAACAGAGCGTCAATAGTGCGTAGCAAGTCATGACTCTCCTGTTAAACGATTAAACGGCATTAAATCCAAATAATAAATAGTTTTGGTTTTAAGCGTAACTCAATGGTGCAACCTAAAATTTGAGTTTAAAAAGAATTATATAAGAAGAATTAAAAAAAATTGGGTACAATACCCCTGCAATACTCCCTTTTCAGATTGGTCGTGGTTTTCAAACTAAAAATCATAAATATGCCTTTATATGTTTGTGCCAAATTGAATCAAGTTCGAACCTTTTTTACGAGAGTTTTCGCACCCCCCGCAACTTTTGGCATATGGGGACCTCAAAACGAAATGTTATCATGGTCCCGGCCTAGGTATTACCATTCCGATTGCGGTAATAGATTCTTTCCTATAGGGTAAATTCGCAAATAAATGTACACTTTACCGTCATAGAAGCCTAGGGTTCTATCACAGTCTTTCAGAGTAAATCATTACCAATTAAAATTCGATCTTTTATCATTCTCCATTTTTACTTCTGTCTAGATTATTGTAATAAATAATAGTAAAGCTATAAAGTAGTCACTACCTCAGTGTTGTAAAGGAAGTTCTTGATGTAGTCGCTGTAGTACTCGAGGGACACGAGGCCGAAGCGAACGCAGTGCAGAAGTTGAGCGACGTGTTCCCGCCGGGAGTCAGGGTCCTCCTGTACCCAGCGGCTGATGGCGTCAAACACCTCCTGCAATCAGAACACCGGGAATGTACCGGAAATGTTACAGGAAATGTAGAAGAGTACTGTAACAACGATGTCGACCACGGAAGAACAAGATAGGAATAGAAAAAGAAATCCGGGACTGCTATGATCCAAAACGAAAAACACTCCAGAAGGCCAACTACCAAGTCAATGGCAGTTGCGCTTAGAACGGTTAGTTCGGTTAGCGGCCGCTTCGAACGCTAGTGGCGCTAGGTCACTCAAAGGGGGTGCGTTCGGGTACACTCGCTGCCCGTTCTCTCGGTGCTGCCTCGTGGTGCTGCCTCGTGGTGCTGCCTGGTGGTGCTGCCTCGTGGTGCTGCCTGGTGCTGCCGCCTCGTGGTGCTGCCTCGTGGTGCTTCCTCGTGGTGCTTCCTCGTGGTGCTTCCTCGTGGTGCTTCCTCGTGGTGCTGCCTCGTGGTGCTGCCTCGTGGTCCTGCCTCGTGGTGCTGCCTCGTGGTGCTGCCTGGTGGTGCTGCCTCGTGGTGATGCCTCGTGGTGCTGCCTGGTGCCGCCGCATCGTGGTGCTGCCTCGTGGTGCTGCCTCGTGGTGCTTCCTCGTGGTGCTTCCTCGTGGTGCTGCCTCGTGGTACTGCCTCGTGGTGCTGCCTCGTGGTGCTGCCTCGTGGTGCTGCCTGGTGGTGCTGCCTCGTGGTGCTGCCTGGTGCTGCTGCCTCGTGGTGCTGCCTCGTGGTGCTGCCTCGAGGTGCTTCCTCGTGGTGCTTCCTCGTGGTGCTTCCTCGTGGTCCTGCCTCGTGGTGCTGCCTCGTGGGGCTGCCTCGTGGGGCTGCCTCGTGGTGCTGCCTCGGGTGCGCATCCCTTCTCATAGTCCAGTCAGTCTTCTGTAGTTTTTTGTGTCCAAATCATCAAAAGAAGATATTATTAAGAATGTTGTGTTTGACATTTTATTTGTACTTAATTTTAATGTTTGATGATTGTTAATTAAGCTTTTTATGAACATAAAATATATTTTTTCTTGAGTTTTAAACCTGATATAAATTTAAAATAGATTAACTGAAAACATAAGTGTGATTAGGGAGGGGGGAGGGAGGGCGACATTTTTTAGGGCTAAAAATTAACATAGCCCTACTCCTGTTTTAATTTAGTTTCTTAGTTATATCCCACTGGTCTTAAAACTTCTATATCTACGCATCAAACACAACAATACTCGAGACAAATCGAATGAAGTTATATAATAAACCAATCAATCATTGACTTGCTCCTGTTCCAATATTTCTATCTTATTGACATTTAATCAACGGATTGACCTGGGATTTCATACCATTCTGCAGAATCTAGGCTATAACTTCAATAACTAAAGGTACCTCATGAACCATAACTTTGGAAATATATTTTACTATTATTATTACCCTATAACATATTAGCGTAATGCTGTGATCGCGGGTGAAGGTGCGATGGGTATCAGCTAGTATTACCATAATGTCAAACCGCAGAGTACATGTAGTGGATTGTTCAACTCCTGCTTAAATAACTAGCACATGTTTTAGTAAACATCTGATCCATTAAAACCACATTCAAACTGATTGTCTATTCAGGGTACATAGGGTATTAGAAGGCCACAGAACGAAGTGGCATTTTCCCAATTGGAAAATGTGGAAAAATTAGGGTTGGAAATGTGGGGTGGACCCAAATTCTAGCTCAATTTGTTCAAGAGTTATGGGTGATTCTGCAAAAAAACATAGCGACAGGATCAAATGACACCATTTAGATTCACTGAGTACTGAGGTTTTTCTTGAAAATAAAAATCGCTATCGCACTGCAATATTTACCTCCTCCTGGCGCACGTTGAGCTCATCAGCGGACAACAGCTCTGTCAACTCATCAGCTGTCAAATGGAGGAACTCCGGAGTGAACATCACCTGCTCCACGTGGTCACAGGCGAACTGCCACGCCTTCACCTGGCGGGGGAAGTAAGGGTTAGTAAGAGATACAATCAGCATCATCAGCGGACAACAGCTCTGTCAACTCATCAGCTGTCAAATGGAGGAACTCCGGAGTGAACATCACCTGCTCCACGTGGTCACAAAGGGGGCGCCTTCACCTGGCGGGGGAAGTAAGGGTTAGGAAGAGATACAATCAGCATCTTTTGAGGTCGGCTGGTCCGATATCTTTCAATCTTGTACGCTTCCAAATAAAATACCCCCGTAGCAGCAAACCTGCATACTCAGCAAATTTCCAATGCATATATATGTATCTTAATACCACATAAAGCCACATACCAAGTTTCATCAATATACATTCATAAATAAACGATTTATGACATTTTAATTATTCTCCATAAGAATAACATGGCAGCTGAGTATGCAGGCTTGCTGAAGCAAGGAACACAAAAAATGGGATTTTATACAAATATCAATATAACTCATGTAGGTAAAGCCACATACCAAATTTCATTAATTTATTTTCATAATGAAGGCAGATAACACGTTACTTATTCTCAATAAGAATAACATAGGGCTGAGTACGCAGGTTTGCTGCTACGGGAGCCTTGGGTAAAAAGTGTATTTTTGAGCAAATATCAATGGTCCACAACCAGATGAAGCCGTATACCAAGTTTCGTCAGTATAGGTTCATAAATAAGCGAGATATAACATTTTTATTTTTCTCCATAAGAATAACATTAGACAACGTACTGTGTTTAGCACTTTCAATATCTCGGTAACCAATTGACGTAGAGAAATGATCAAAATACCAAATTGTGTGTTTGTTTAAGCTGAATCCAATGGGAAAAATAAAATTTGACTATTTTCAAAATTATATGTAAAAAATTCGAAAAACCCATTTTTGGGGTACAAAACCCCCCCAAAATAACCCTTCGGATAGAGCGATCTGGCTGGTTTTCGAACTTAAAGTCATAAATGTTGCTTTACACGTTTATACCAAATTTCATCAAAACCGTATAATTTTTACGAGAGCTATCGTGCTCACGGACACACACACACACACACACACACACACACACACACACACACACACACACACACACACACACACACACACACACACACACACACACACACACACACACACACACACACACACACACATATATATATATACAGGTTCGAACGAATGGTGTTTTTGGGGTCTGGGGACCTCAAAACGAAAAGTTATCATGGTCCCGGGCCTAGGTCTTACCATGCCGCCTACGGTAATAGCTTCTTCCCTATAGGGGAAATTCGCTAAAAATCATATAGGCTAGGCTACATATATATTTGTTTTCATACGCAATTTATGTAGTGATTATTATTATCATTATTTGGTGTAAAAGCAAGCAAGCGAGCAAGCGGGCAAGCGGGCAAGCGGGCAAGCGGGCAAGCGGGCAAGCGGGCAAGCGGGCAAGCGGGCAAGCGGGCAAGCGGGCAAGCGGGCAAGCGGGCAAGCGGGCAAGCGGGCAAGCGGGCAAGCGGGCAAGCGGGCAAGCGGGCAAGCGGGCAAGCGGGCAAGCGGGCAAGCGGGCAAGCGGGCAAGCGGGCAAGCGGGCAAGCGGGCAAGCGGGCAAGCGGGCAAGCGGGCAAGCGGGCAAGCGGGCAAGCGGGCAAGCGGGCAAGCGGGCAAGCGGGCAAGCGGGCAAGCGGGCAAGCGGGCAAGCGGGCAAGCGGGCAAGCGGGCAAGCGGGCAAGCGGGCAAGCGGGCAAGCGGGCAAGCGGGCAAGCGGGCAAGCGGGCAAGCGGGCAAGCGGGCAAGCGGGCAAGCGGGCAAGCGGGCAAGCGGGCAAGCGGGCAAGCGGGCAAGCGGGCAAGCGGGCAAGCGGGCAAGCGGGCAAGCGGGCAAGCGGGCAAGCGGGCAAGCGGGCAAGCGGGCAAGCGGGCAAGCGGGCAAGCGGGCAAGCGGGCAAGCGGGCAAGCGGGCAAGCGGGCAAGCGGGCAAGCGGGCAAGCGGGCAAGCGGGCAAGCGGGCAAGCGGGCAAGCGGGCAAGCGGGCAAGCGGGCAAGCGGGCAAGCGGGCAAGCGGGCAAGCGGGCAAGCGGGCAAGCGGGCAAGCGGGCAAGCGGGCAAGCGGGCAAGCGGGCAAGCGGGCAAGCGGGCAAGCCTTACTCATATTAGAGTATAGGATTCAGCAATATCACATTTTTGAGAAAGGAAGTATAAATTATTCTGAAAATGCTGGTTAATAAATCAGAACACTAATTAAGGAAGGCCGCCAACCATTTAAAATCTCTCAAAATAGCCCAGAAACCGAACTAAAATATTTGCATTGTAAATCTAGTGAATTTTTCTAACTGTACACCGACTGCTTAGCCTCGTGCTATTACCAAAACGCTGACCGTCAGCACTAGCTAGCTTCGAGTGGATCGTGAGCTGTGATTGGCTGAGGCTAGTCACCTCAGCGCGATGCAGGATGCCTCAGCGGCGGTGATGCGCTGAAATCCGGAGATGTACGTCACGCGTCTCATCCTCATCGCTCCTCATTAAAATAATTCTAAATTCTTTTCTTTTCTAAATTTACGCAGTATTTCATCCGTAACTGCGGTTGCACCTAATGTAAAACGATTTTAGTTGAAGTGATGTATTGTATATTTGAATTGTAAAATAATTGTGTGAATTATCAGACAATTATTAAATAATATTTTGACTCCCAACCGGAAATTTATTATTTCAAACTCCCGAGATCGGCCCCTGTTACATCCGTAGGTTTAATAAGCGTCGGACCGGTCATAATAAGTGGTATTGTTGTTATGAAATAAACTAGCCAACCTGCAATTTTAGCGTGAATAAAATAAACTTATCTTGTGGTTGTGGCCGTTTTAATGTCATTAAAACTATTATTTTCCTTATACTTATGTTCATTATTCGGGTTGAATTCTTGAATGATACAAAATACATTCCTAAATGTTTTGTTATCGGATGTTTACATTTATATTTACAAATATTTTCTGAGGTGAAAGGACAAATCATTTTACAGATTATTATATTTTTCGCTCTGTAATTGGCTTGATAACATACTAAATTTTGTAAGCCTTAATCCCAAAATAATGTTTTTATTCAAAGGGCCCTAAAGGTAGGCATTTACAAACTATTTGGCATGGTTTTGTAAAATTATTTAGTGTTAAAATATAATATTATACCCTTCTAAACCTTGTTTTGCAATTAAGAGGTTTTAGAATTTTGCTCATTATAACAACTGAAAAAATTAAAGTTATTTCGTAGAGCGATTTGGGTTAGAGGAGTTGGTTTACCTAGATTATTTTTCAAGGTTTCCAAACCAATATTAATATCATCAATTATCACTAGCCTAAATTTGATCAGTTGTTCGTTTGTTTACAATTCAGATCGTAACGGAACGAAAACATGTTATCTGACTATAAAATAAGTTATGACAATCTTAAACTGAATAATCTAAGGTACTTATTGGACACGGTAAAAGGTAATGTAAGGTAAGAGGTGTAAATCCTACCACACAAGTCACACCCATCGCTTACCTCCAGTTCTCGACAGAAGTAGTTCCTCGCGAACCTCAGGGTACTGAGGCAGTTCTCCGAGCTGATGTTCCTGCTGATGTAGTCGCTGCAGTACCGGACGAGGCTCTCGCACGAGAATCTGTCCGCCGCCACCATCAGCGCATGCGCGTTGTCCCCGGTCAAAGCGCATGCGCCGGTGTAGGCGAACTCTATAATGGCGGCGACGATGTCCCTCGGCACATCGGCGATCACCATCTCCTTGTACTCGGGCTCCCCACGGTTCAGACTGTTCGTAAAGTACGCCCGGAAGTAGGGGCTGAAGGCGCCCAATATCACCCGGTGGACCGCGAACGATCCGCCATCCGAAGTTTTGACAACGCCGTCGCACAGTTGTCTGCTGAGTCTCAACTCGTTCCACTTCTCGGACTGCATTTCGATGAAATCACGAAGGTTTAATTTTTAATTGATCGATTGGAATTTAAATTGCCGAATTGCCGGAATCAGTTTAAGTTGTATGGGTTTGCAGGTTTGGTATTGTTTTGAATCGAATCAGATGGTTTTACTTTTCAGTGGCAAGGCTACCGCAATAGTCGATGCCACGCTCGAGCGAGACGAGTAGAATGACCAAAAGGTTTAGAGAATATATATACAGTATATTGTTAGGTAACATATATACCGAGTGAAAAGGAACTACCTAGTTTCAGTAAACAATAAAATCCTACACAGTGATCTACACGATTCTAGTTTATTAGTGAATTTCCTTTGGAAAGTGAACTATTAGCACGACCCGCACTGTGAAACTTAAGCCTGGGACCACCATAGAAGTTCCTGACGTGACGCCCTGAACACGTTTTGGGGGGGTCGTTCAAAATTGTATATATATATGTTTGCACTCTAGCGGTCACATTTTTTGTCCGATTTACTTCAAATTTTATAAGAACGTTCCTTTCCGTAATCAGTTGGACAAGCTCATTGGGCAAAACAATCGGAAAACTCTAAACCCCTTTTTTGGGGGATTAATCTTTAAAATTTCGAGTTTTTGAGCCCAAAAAGGGTCAGAAAAGCCCCAGATGTAAAATTAATGCATGTAAAAATATGGGAATTAGAGAGGCTAAAGTTTTAAGCCCTCTTTCGCCATTCTACCATAAATATTTACCGAGTTATTAAAGAAAATGTGTATCGACTAAACACAGCACGTTAACTTTTGGGGGTTTTACACTAGAAAAGCCTGTTTGTTATTCCTTTGTTATAGGACTTTTATCATCCCCAGCATCCTCACGCCTACTTTCAAGCCTGTCTGGACCTTCTCTTAACCTTATAATGCGCAAAATTGTATTCCCAGCTTTGCAGGTAAATGAAACCACTAACATCATAACAGCCAAAAAATCAATATTTTCAGATTTCAATAAAAATTGGTCAAATGTATGTTTTTACACTGATTTTGAGTTTTAAAAGTTTTTATGTGGAAATCCACTTCCCTCACGTCAGCGTACTGCGTGCGAACTCGTTTTTATTAGCGAATTTCCCCTATAGGGAAGAAGCTATTACCGTAGGTCTCATGGTAAGACTTAAGCCCGAGACGATGATAACTTTTCATTCTGAGGTCCCCAGATGCCAACAACACCATTCGTTCAAATTTTTATATATGTATATATATGTGTCCGTAAGCACGATAACTCTTGTAAAAAAGGTCCGATCTTAATGAAATTTGGTAGAAAAGTTTAAAGTACCATTTATTTGAACGAGTTCGAAAACCAGATGAATCGCACCATCTGAAGGGGGGTTTTGTACCCCAAAAATGTGTTTTTTGGGGTTTTCACATGTAATTTTAATTTAAATCAAATTTTAATTTACACCATTGAATTAAACTTAAAAAAACAAACAATTTGGTATTTTGATCATTGCTCTACGTCAATTGGTTACCGATATATTGAAAGTGCTAAACACAGTACGTTGTCTAATGTTATTCTTATGGAGAAAAAGAAAAATTGTACATCTCGTTTATTTATGAACATAAACTGGCGAAATTTGGTATATGGCTTCATATGGTTGTGGTTTATTGCTGTTTGCACAAAAAAACAATTTTTCGCCTATGGTTCCCGTAGCAGCAAACCTAGGTACTTGGTCCCCATGTTATTCTTATGGAAAATACTTAAAATGTTATATATCGCTTATTTATGAATGTATATGGATGAAACTTGGTATGTGACTTCAATAAGATGAGTTCTATTGATATTTGCATAAAAACCCATTATTTTGTGTGCCTTGTTACAGCAAATCTGCGTACTCATCCCCAATGTTATTCTTATGGAGAATAATTAATATTTTAAATATCGCTTGTTTGTGAATACAGTACATTTCTTATGAATCCTGTTAAGTTTTTTAATGTGTTATGTTATATACTCAATGGAAATTCGCTGAGTATGCAGGTTTGCTGCGACGGGGGTATTTGATTTTTATACAGGAACTGTTCAAGTTTTCCTAGTAAACATTTGGGAATTAATTCCCTGCAGTTGGCAGGCCTGCTTACAAAGGTTGTGTACTGTACAGAGATGACTCGGTCACCAGCTAGTAAACAAAGTGGTGAGGGGAAAGTCACCTCATCAAAATCCTTCCTTACTTATGGCTTTGGTCAAAGTGATTTCATTTGTTCGTATGCAAGATTTTTTATTGCGAATTATAAATTACTAAAAAGGTCTTGATTTTTCTATCATAAATACACCCCATCGCAGCCATGAAAATTTCATAAATGGTGCTAGTTTATATTAATATAAATTATTATTTTTAGAATAAAAATTGCAATTTCATACGATATAATGAAGGTTAATTAACATCAAAGTAAGGCAACCCTCTATCTACGTTCATATACTCTGTTAAATTAAAAGGAAACTCAAATGATACATATTTAATTTTGAGAAAAACAATAATGAATTAACCTGCGTGAAATAAATATTTAAAATTAACTCAATTTGTATTTTATTATATTCTTGGAATAGAAAACCCCTTATTCCTAACTAACAAATAATTAAATAATTCCGTAAATAAACAAGGTGGATATTTTATGACAGGAAGTATCATATGTGGATTTTTAGAAAGTAATATACTAAATAGAACTGATAATATTGAAGCAGAATACAAAAGTTCAATTCTATAACCCCTCTAATATTCTTTATAAAAGAGTCTTTCTCGAAACCCTGATTGAAAAGAAAGTATTGTGATATATTGGATTCGATAGATATTATACTATTTTGGACACAATTCCTTTCGGAAAAAGGATAGGTTCCAAATTAAGCCATATAAATATCGTTCTCGTAAACTGTATTGCAAGGATTAGAAGAAAGAAGAAGAAAGTATAGAAGAGTAAGAAAATCCGTTTAATCCTCTAACAGTGGTTAGTTTTACTAACTTGTCTTCTTCAAATTTTATAACAGAAAGGTTGACAGTTATATTATAAAACGAAGTAAAAAAATAATAAAAACAAATTAAATTATTTTAATGTTCTGTTTAAAATTAATTTTAAATTGCAAACATATTTGGTGGCCCTCAAACCACATTAGCATTCATAATCAAGAATTGGCTGTAATTCAGTGGATGATTTAGTAACTATAATAAATGATAGTATCACATTTACTTACTTTCTTTGATCAGAAAGTGCCTATGGAACGGAAACATTAGCTGTCAGTCTCTCATTGGGCTTGTTAATGATCAGTGTAACCTTCTAAATCGATTGCCTCTTATCTTCTTATATACTACTTCCGTGAGCAGGAGAGATGACAATTGAGGGCGTAGTTTACAGGGATGTCAACAAAGACCAGCCAATAGTAGACATGCTGAATTGCCAAACTGCACACCTTCTGGACGGCATGACACTCGAGTGATATTTTTCTATGGAAAAATGGCAACAGTGACAGCGTGGAGCCTTATTATTGGCTCGAGCTCAACTGACATCTTTCCTGCTCACGATGGTAGGCCTGAGGACGCCACTTACACCGGGGAGATTAATGTTGAGCAGAAAGCATTTCTCTGTGCTGCATTCTGTTGAGAAACTGATGAACTTTCAAGACTGTAAAACCGATTTTAATGTCACTTTGTCAAAGCAAATAATAGTTTGCAATACATAACACATTTAAACAAAGGCCAAAAGGGCGAAGCCTTGAAGGACTTAAGAAATTTTCTGAATTTGTACACATATAGGAATCCTAACAAACATTTTGATTGGCAGAATGTTGGTTTTGTCACGATAAAATCTTTAAATTCGACACGCAGGATTTCCTGTTTGATTATTTGCACTACAGAATTGGCGTTTTAAACATATATATTCACCGTCTTTTCCGTTATTCCATTGCTAGTGGAAATATGGTTTGAAGTGTGGTAATACTTCATTAAATACATTTAGAAATAATAGCCTCATCAAATCACAATTGTAATCTGAAAAATATTTTGAGTTGAGTTTGCACGGTTTCTCATCTTACCTAGCAAAATGTAGGAAGGACCAAGAGCCATACCCCGCCAGGTTACGTGATGGAGAGGATTCTATAGTCCCAACCTCGCTGGGTAAAATAAATCTAAAAGAAACTAGCAGACTCGTCGCGGCTTTTCCCGCGTCATCTATAACAGTTGTGTGTGCTGCATTCTGCCGTTAGTCCGTGGAACTAGTACAAATAAAGATCAGCTGTTTGAATTTTCACCAGCTCAAACCAAGGAGCTTTATTGTACCTGGAGGCAATTCTGCTTCACTATTTTTGTCGACAAAGCGAGCCGGTGATTTTGTCAGGTTGGTATACTGCCCTGGTGAGGCAAATTTCTCGTTCTTTGAACCATCCTGGTTGATTGTTTTATTGCTATAAGTGAATGTACTCATGCAAATCACTGGAATCTTAATATATAAAAATGAATCCCTATTTCCCTTGGTCACGCTATAACTTGAGAATGAGTGCACCACATTGAATAATTATTTTGTTGTTGTCTTCGTTAATGTCAGGACAAGGCTTTTATAAAAGAACATTTTTAATCCGACCTAAGGGCTCTTCACTGGCCTTCAAAGTTCCCATTGATTTGATCAAAGTTCAGTTAGTTACACCCAACAGCTGTTAACAAAGATTAAATCTAAACATATTAGAAAGGCATAAACATATGTTCATTACGGAAATTTCAAATCTACTTGAATGGCAACTCAAACTCTTTTTTTGATGCTGAAGTTAGCACTGTATAAAAATAGGCGAGCGAGCGTAGCGAACGAGCTCATCCGGGAGGCGAGTGAGCGAAACGAACGAGCTCATCTTGAAAATGAACGAGTATTTGACATAAAAAAATTCAGTGACATTAGGACAGGATAAAGTCTGTCGGGCCAGCTAGTAAAAGTAATAAAAGTTGGAACAAATTAATTTTTTCTTCGATTTATGTATTAGCGAATTTCCCCTATAGGGAAGAAGCTATTACCGTAGGTGGCATGGTAAGACTTAAGCCCGAGACCATGATAACTTTTTGTTTTGAGGTCCCCAGATGCCAAAAACACTATTCGTTCAAATTTATATATATGTATATATATATATATATATATATATATATATATATGTGTGTGTCCGTTACCGCGATAACTTTTGAAAGAAGCGCCCGATTTTTATGAAATTAGGCACTAACGTGGAGAGTAACATTTATGACTTTAAGTTCGAAAACCAGATCGATCGATTTATGGGAAGGGGGTTTTATGGGGGTTTTAAATTTTCCAAAAATCAGTTTTTTGAACTTTTTACCCTAAAATTTTAAAAACACTAGATTTTGGTTATAGCCATTTTGTAGAGCTTAAAAAACAAACAATTTATTAGTTTGAATCATTAAGCTAGGTTTAGTGGTTGTGGAGAAAAGTCAAAAAAATGTGTCCATAAAATTTCCCATGTTAATCTTATGGGAATACGGTTTTTAGATTTTCCTCAGATAATTTCACTATAAACTTCACATTTCTTTCTACCAATCAGTTTAGCTCTACAAACAAAATTTTGGCGTTTTAGTTGTTGTTTTACGTCCAACCGTTGCAGTGATATTCATAGTGCTAAACACAGTACGTTGTCCAATGTTATCCTTATGGAGAATAAATAAAATGTTATATTTTGATTATTTATGTATGTAAATTGATGAAACTTGGTATGTGGCTTCAAATAGTTGTGGTATAATGATAATAGCACACAAAACGTTTGTTGTTGATTTTTCCCGGGAGCAGCAAACCTGCATACTCGGCCCCCTTGTTATTCATATGGAGAATAAGTAAAGTTTTATATCTCCCTTAGTTATGAACCTAAATTAATAAAACTTGTTATGTAGCTTCATCTGGTTAAGTCAAATTGATAACTGCATAAAAACACATATCTTATCTTCCTTGTTGCAGCAAACCTGCGTACTCATTTATAATGTTATTCTTATGTAGAATAAATAAAATGCTATATATCACTTATTAATGAATGTATTTTTATGAAACTTATTAAGTGGCTCTAGGTAGTAGTGATACCCATTGGAAATTGGAGATATTTGCATTGGAAATTCGCTGAGTACGCAGGTTTGCTGCGACGGGGGTATCTACTCTTGCCGTGAAATATGATAAATTATGAGCAAATAAACAAATCCAAGTTTATTAATTTTAAAATCATCAAGTTTATTAATTTTCAAATCATGAATATATAATTGAAAATTATATATAATGAAAATAATCATGAATATATAATTTTCAAATCATGTCAACTGGCGATTGTCGCCCGAATACTTTAGTAACATTGTTGTAAATGGTGGTATTATACTGACTTGTGACTGCTGCAGCTGAAAATATCTTATGTACTGGAGTTGACGGGTGAGAGTCGCCAAGTATAATAGTTGCCTTAAGGTGCGGACGTAGGAAAATAATGTTTACATTTTAAAAACGACAAGTTCTTGACAAATTAAGGGGAAAATTGTTTTGACTGAACACAATACTGGCCTATGTCTTAGGAAGCCTCCCGTGGGGTGTTCCGTTTGGTAAAGGAACAACCATTTGCATAAGAATTGCGTTCGTTTGTGCGCCCTCTCATTCTAAATTTATTTTCTAAAAAGGCTCAGTCATCTTCTTCTTTTATCTTCTTATTAAAACAAACAAAAACACACAAAAAAACACACAATCAATTATTTCAAGTTGAAATTATTGATGGGTGTATAATATATTTTAGTTTGAAAAGTATCAGTTTAATTTATTGATAAATAGGTAATTCGAAATGAATTTATTTTATAACTTTCTTATCCATACAATAGCCTTTAAGTGCTAACTACTAGGAAAACAATTCAATATGCAAGTATGAACAGATGTGAATTCGTAAACGGAGCAGAAGCTTAGATCGGATCATGAATAATCACAGATAATTATATATTATTATATAATATATATATTATATATTATTATAATATATTATTAAAATATTATTATTAATTATATATATATATATTATATATTATATTATTATATTATTATTATTAATATTATTATTATTAATTATATATATAATATTATATATATTATATATTATATTATTATTATTATTATTATATTATTATATATTATTATACTATCACAGATTAGATTATTTTAAGGATTTTACATTTTTAAAATTTAAAATACATTTTAAACCGAAAAAGAGTTCGCACGCAGCACGCTGACGTGAGGGAAGTGAATTTCCACATAACAACTTGTAAAACACAAAATCAGTGTAAAAACATACATTTATTTCAATTTGTATTGAAATCTGAAAACAGTGATTTTTTGGCTGTTCTGATGCTCCTGATTTCATTTACCTGCAAAGCTTGGAATACAATTTTGCGCATTATAATGTTAGGAGAAGGTTCAGACAGGCTTGAAAGTAGGCTTGAGGTTGCTGGGGATGATAAAAGTACTCTAACAAAGGATTAACTGGCTTTTCTAGTGTAAAACCCCCATAAGACAACGTACTGTGTTTAGTCGATACACATTTTCTGTAATAACTCGGTAAATATGTATGCTAGAATGACGAGAGAGGGCTTACAACTTTTGCCTCACATTTTACATGCATAAATTTTACATACGGGGCTTTTCTGACCCTTTTTGGGCCCAAAAACTCGAAATTTGAAAGATTAATAAAAAAAGGGGTTTAGAGTTTTCCGATTGTTCTGTCCAACGAACTTGTCCAACTGATTAAAGAAAGGAATATCCCTACAAAATTTGAAGCAAATCGGACAAAAAATGTGACTTCTAGAGTGCAAACACACACACACATGTATATGTGTTTATATTACACATTAATCCATTAATCTGTAGTACTGCACGTTTAACATGGGTTTTATATGGGGAAATGGAGTTTTTGGTTAATTACTAGAAAACTACCAAAGATAGACGGTAGGTTTGAATCAAAAAGTTGTTTGTTTTTGCAAGACCTTCAAAATGATACGCCATTTCACATATGTTCTCATTTGAAATTTTTTATTTACAAGGCTACCAACATAAAAGAAATTAAAATTATTGATAAAATATTCAGTTTTTAAAATGTTGACATGTCGTATATCAAATTAAAGCTGAATTCACGAGGAATAAGAATTTTTAAACAGAACGAAAATTAGTTTAGTAGTTTACAAGATACAGGGTATTCTGTAAATATCAATATTTTCCATAAAAATGGCCGCCATTTTGAAACGGATAAAGATAAAGGAGTTCTGTTTTCACGAAATGGTTTGTCTAGTTTAGAGCTTGAAAATGATGCATAACATGTCATATGTTTACATTTGAAAACTCTGAGATTCGAACCCATTACCCCCAGTTTCTTGAACATTCTGTATTTTAAAAATGGTAAAAATATTTTTACGTTATTCCTTTGGTATGAATTAGTGGGGAAAAGTTTTGTTTCATCTCTTTATGTCAAGCCGTTCGTTTGTAATCTGTTTGAGACAGCTTAGAAGACTCACCCTGTATATATCAAATTTTGAACGACCCCCCGAAACGTGTTTAGGGGGTTACGTTAGGAACTTCTATGGTGGTCCCGGGCTTAAGTTTCCCGTGCGGGACATGCTAATAGTTCACTTTCCAAAGGAAATTCACTAATAAGAGCATTAAAATAAAATCGGGCTCCATTGGGTACCCCATCTAATTTCTTACAAATGCTCCTGGTTTCAGCATACTATAGGTCAAACGATATCTTTAGAAACTTGCGCAAAGATATGGGTTTACAATTAATTTATTTTCTTACCCAAAGATATTTTAGGATATTACGTCTCACTTTTTAACGCGTTTTTTTCAACTGAACAACAGGAATTCACTCTAGTAAAATTTGTTAAAACAAATATTTCTTTACATAACACTCGATTGAGAAAATGAAAGGTCAAGAGGAGATTTACAAATGTTTGCGCATTTCCCAAATCGGTCTTCTTCCTTCTTTAACTGCCGCTATCCCTCAGCTGGAAAATATGGACGTTTTGACATTAGCTTAAATCGAGGAGCCTCGGTGGAATTACTTGTATTTGAAGAGTAAAGTAATAATGAAATACAAATTTAAACTAATAAAAAAGTATACAAATAAATTGGATAATAAACCAATTGTGTAAAAAATATGAAAAACGAGTGTGACAAAACATTTATCTGTGTCCGGTTATATAATTAATCTTATTTACTGTATCTGATTTATACGAAATCAAGATGTGTAACGGAATTTCATTTAAGAAGATAAAATTATACTTTAGAGGTTAATGACATATTATTTGTATACATTTATACTAGAAAGTTGGTGTCTGTCTGTCGACTGAATGTTCCGCTTTAACGTAAAAACTACTGAACCAACCTATCTTAATATATAAAAGCCAAAGCCCCCACTCACTTGTAATCTAATCACTATTTCTCCAACTTCTCGGCATGCTAGAGTGGTGAAATTTAGTACATTGATTCTTTAGGTCTAAAATAGGAAAGTTAGTGTTTTCATACCAATTAAAGTAAAAGTCTTTGCCTCACGGGGCTTCTAAATTACCACGTATTCCTTATGGACATTCATTTTTACTTTCTCCCCCTTATACGTAGTATATGGAGAAAGTATTGTTTTCGTCAGAATTTTCGAATTTGAGTTGTTAGTGGAAATATTCGTTTTGGTGCTCCCTGAACCCAAAAAAGTGGTTTTTACGTGATGTCTGTCTGTGTGTGTGTGTGTGTGTGTCCGTGTGTGTGTGTGTGTGTGTGTGTGTGTGTGTGTGTGTGTGTGTGTGTGTGTGTGTGTGTGTGTGTGTGTGTGTGTGTGTGTGTGTGTGTGTGTGTGTGTGTGTGTGTGTGTGTGTGTCTGTGTGGATGTGTACAGAGCTAGAGCCCTAACCTATGGACCGATTTTGATGAAATTTGGTATGTAGGTACTAAATCACGATATCTCCAGGTGATTTTTTCATTTTTTTGAATTTTTGATTTTTAAGGGTAATTATCCCCCAAAAACCGCCAAAAAACATGAAAAATCCAAATTTCTCAAAAACGGCTCTAACGATTTTGATTAAACTTTAGTCGTTTGTAGAACTTTAGTTCTCCAACAAAATGACACCACCCGCATTTCTGTAAAAATTCGGGTTCAGAAATTACAGGACTTAAAACATCAAAAATTAAGTTTTTTGGATTTTTCATAAAAAAACATAAATATTAAAAAATATTACTATTCACCATTAAAAAGAGCTCTAAAAACTAAATAATTTAGTATTTTGAATTACTGTTCTACGATTGCTGGTTTCGGAGAAAATTGAAATTTTCATTTAGCGGTAAACGCAGTACGTTGTCCAATGTTATTCTTATGGGGAATACAAAAATTACTATTTCTGTCTTATTTACTGATCAATTTCATTCAAACTTGATATGCTTGTCAATTTAGCATTGACCAACAGAGTTAATTCGAAATATGTTGCCCCTTAATAACCCGGGGGGGGGGAATAGGGGGCATTTCCCCTCTTAAAACCACGAGTGTAGCAATGGATTCTGTAGTGACTCCAAAGCAGGGATTTGGGTGGATGTTTTTTAAAACAACTTGTTTACAAGATTTTCTGTACATTCGACCATGTTTTGTATTCTATATTTAGTAAATAAAAAGTAATTTATTCGTTAAAGTTGGGCTAAAAGGGAGAAAGTATGTGTCAGTTTCCTGATACCGTTTATTGAGCTGATGAATAGACAAACAGTTAATATTGAATCGTAGTAGCAATGTATACATAGCTCTATGAACTACATTGGGAGTAGTTCCACGGGCTAACCACAAAATGCAGCACACACCTTGCAATGTATATAAACCATTGGCATCCTATATATTAACACGCAAGGGAGGTTTTCTTCACAGTAGTAACATTCGATATCGGCTGGACGGATTTTAACGTTTGAGGTGTCATATTAAAGATATTTTTACGTAGATTTGTCAATACATCTCAGAATTTTAAGAAAGGGCATAATTTAAATACAGTAAAGGGCTGAAGTTTCTTAACAGTGGCGCTATACGATGGCGGAATTCTAAACTACTTGTTGATTGAAAGTCCGTTATCCGCATACACGTCATAAGTGTAACATGGTCTACCCTATCCATAGATTGGCACTACTTGAAAAGGGCATCCACTAGTCTGCTCTACGACTATACAATGCTCTGCCCTGGCACCTGAAAAACATAGCCAGTGCAAGAATTTTTCTTAAAAAGGTAAAAAATATTCTGATTGAAAGGTGTCCGTACTCGGTGCATGAATTCCTGTCAGACTGCACAAATATGTGAAGGAAGTGTGCACTTTTTGCTAGAGAACAAATTTTAAAATTGTCAATTTAGCATTAAGTATTTGTTTTAAATCTGACTTGTTTCACATAACAATTTGTTATTCACGAAATAAATGATTTCTGATTCTGATTCTCAGATGTTATCATCCGTTTTAATATCAGATGTTTTGTTATGTTTGTTTACAACTGAAGTGACCTTTCGTTGTGTTAGGGTACAAACTTGCTCGGATTTGAGCAACAGGACAACTAGAGAATATAATAATCACTAATAACATTAACAAATAATTAACCAATTCAAAGGCCAACCAAGTTCTTTTCTCACAGTATTTTTTTCATGGGTGTAGGAGGAAATAAATTATGCACACCGGCAGCTACCGGTAGCGTGGGACTCGTACCCGCTAAGATCCCCCCTCGGTACCGAGAGACTGGCCTGAAACCTGAAACCGTTTGGCATATGAT
This sequence comes from Allygus modestus, assembly GCA_963675035.1. NCBI lineage: Eukaryota > Metazoa > Arthropoda > Insecta > Hemiptera > Cicadellidae > Allygus > Allygus modestus. Next base: position 140,306,539 of record OY776116.1, read on the forward strand.
CAAGAGTAGGCCACTTGTCGTCAGCCCGTTAGGTTAGGTTAGGTTAGGTTAGGTTAGGTTAGGTTAGGTTAGGTTAGGTTAGGTTAGGTTAGTTAGGTTAGGTTAGGTTAGGTTAGGTTAGGTTAGGTGAGGTTAGTTAGGTTAGGTTAGGTTAGGTTAGGTTAGGTACTACTCAGAGGACTGAACATCAATCAAGCCGATCCAGATCGGACTTCTTCGCGTTGAGTAGGGCCTCGACAAAGCGCGCCACCCGGTTCCAGGAAACATCGTCTCCACGACTGTGCCTGGATCCAGAGGACCGACCTTAGACACCACAGACGATCGGAGGTTATGGCACCTACCGCATGCAAAGATAATGTGCTCTGCGGTATCGGTGACACCTGGAAAGTATATACAGTTGGGGCTGTCCGACTTTCCTATTTCGTGAAGGAATATCCTGAAATACCCGTGACCCGAAAAAATCTGGGTCACGTAGTACCTCACCTCGCCGGGCTTCTCTGTCCATGTTTCTCACAGTATTAGTTCGTATATAAATTACCAAATTATGCACTTAAACTAAAGCAAATAAATTTAGCAATTATATACTACACTGTAAGTACAGTTCTGTTTACGATAAAGAAATTCGAATACTAAATAATAATAAATATTATTTAATAATAATAATACTAATAATAGATCCTAGTAATAGATCGTAATTGGTTAAAGAGTAAAATAAATAATTTACAGGATATTTTGTTGGTAAAAAGTAGCAATACAAATGGAAATATGTATGGAGAGACCTGACCCTGCAGCATATGTTCACACATTTATTTGAATGGCTGAACCGTTTTGTTGCATTTTCATCGGTAACCACTTCCACTCTCCCTTTATAGACTTTGTATTCAAGATGTAAAAATATGTTTACATCTTGAAATGTGTAACCACCACCTGTATTTGAGGAAACCACTTTTGGAAGATACGGCTTATTGAGGAGTTTAAAAACAAGATGACAACGACTATAATTTACTGCATACAAATTTGGAATTAGGAAGAGACCAAATAAAGGTGGAAACTAAATTTACTGAATTAGGGGATAGTAGAGGGATTATATTCCTATTTTTTTAAAACCCAAAATAATATGAGTTAAAGTAGATATCTAAATAATTACCTGGGAATAGAGAGACATGACTCAAATTTACCAAGGTGAATTTCTTATGTTGGGTTTTTTTTAGCCGAACTATTTTGATTTTGTCTTTATGTAACTCATAAAATGAGTGACTTGCTCGATGAGTGAAAGCCGTTCTTGGGGAACTTGAGGTGAGATATTATTTCTTTAATCATCAGTACTTCCACAATAAATACCTATAAACCACTTAATGTTATTCATGGAGGCAAGTTGGTGGGAGAAGCTAAATTAAAATTCTAAGGGACTACTGAAAATACTCCCGTAGCAGAAAACCTGCGTACTCAGCGAATTTACAATGCATGTATATGTTTTTCACTACCACATACAGCCACTCACCAAGTTTCATAAAATACACGAATAAATAAGTGATATATAGCACTTTATTTATTCTCCATAAGAATAACATTGAAAGATGAGTACGCAGTTTTGCTGCAACAAGGAAAAAATAAATGTTTTTATACAATTATCAATATAAATTAACCAATCGAAGCTCCACACTAAGTTTTATAATTTATTTTCATAATTAAGGGAGACATTACATTTTATTTATTCTCCATAAGAATAACATGGGGCTGAGTATGCAGGTTTGCTTCTGCGGGGAAAATCGGCAAAAAGTTATTTTTTGTGCAAATATACGAGTACTAGGTGAAGCCACATGCCAAGTTTCATCAACATACATTCATAAATAATCGAGATTTCAAATTTGTATTATTCTCCATAAGGATAACATTGGACAACGTACTGTGTTTAGCACTTTGAATATCTCTGCAATGGTTGGACGTAGAATCACAGTTTAAACACCAATATGATTGTTTTGTAGAGCTGAACTGATTAGTAAAAGCATATATGATGTTTACATTAAAATGAACTGAGGACAAGCTAAAAACCTTTTTCTCATAAGAATAACATGGGAGATTTTATGAGCACGTTTTTTGGATTTTATCCGTATCTAATTAACCTAGGTTAATGATTCAATATACAATATTATTTGTTTTTTAAGTTGTATAAAATGGTCGAAACCAAAATTAAGAGTTTAAACATTTTAGGGTGAAAAATGCAAAAAAATGAGTTTTGGAAAGTTTAAAATCCCCATAAACCCCCCTTCCCATGGTCCGATTTTCCTGGTTTTCGAACTTAAAGTCATGAATGTTATTTTACACATTTGAGCAAAATTTTAACACCATAAGATGTTTTTACTTAAGTTATCATGTTTCATTGTATGTATTGTATAATTTTATATATTTTATTTATATAAATATTATATTTTATATATAAATTTGAAAGAATAGTGTTTTTGGCATCTGAGGATCTCAAAACAAAAAGTTATCATGGTCTCCGGCTTAACTCTTACCATGCCACCTACGGTAATAGCTTCTTCCCTATATGGGAAATTCGCTAAAAGGTTGTTGAGCGAATTTCCCCTACAGGGAAGAAGCTATTACCGTTGGTACCATAGTAAGACTTAAGCCCATAGTAAAACTTTGATACCATTTTGACATGGTCCTTTTAAATATCGTGATTAATTTATTTATAGAAAAAACCGTTCACCATTCAAAAAGGGTAAACAAATAAATAAATTGTGAATTTAATTTATTTCCTCCAAACTTTAAAGTTTTATTTACTAGTAAAATTTTATTTTAGCCAGAAACAAGGACTAATATTCCCATTAGGAGATCAATGTAAATCGTCTGCTTTGTTATTTTTTTTCATGTGATTTAACATCTGATTTGTTTACGTATTAACAACTGTTCAACTATATCACATTGTTAGCAGCTATTGCCCATAAAAGCCATAAAATAGCTTAAGGTCATCAAGTAACTTATTACAAATCTGGATTAAGCTGGGATTTATTAAGTTAAAATGAGTACTTCCTCCAAAATAAAGAATATTGCGTTCCTAAAAAATAAAAACTGCCTGTGTTGGACTAAACAAGTTGAATGTGCTCCTGTGCCTAAACGAAAAGCTGATTTTTACAACAAATAAATTGTGTTAGGTTCCCCCTCTTTGCATTGTTCTGTCGACAAACCACCCTTCACTAACAAGTGTCTGCAACGTGTGGTAAATAAATCTTGTCTATCCGACAATTGAATGTCATTTTGGTGGCAAAAATAAAATGCAGAAAAGTATAGTATGTACAGGTGTCAAAAAAGGTTTCAGGACTTTGGGACGTAATTACATATGGAAGAAAAAAGGTCATGTGAAGGTATGTCATGAAATGCTTAGTTTTCTGTCTATCTGTCTGTATTTGTTGTAGCGAATTTCCCTTATAGGAAATATTACTTATAGCAAATAGGAATATTACCATAGGTTTCATGGGAAGACTTAAGCCCGAGACCATGATAAATTATCATTTTGAGGTCCCCAGATGCCAAAAATATCATTCTTTTAAATTGTTATTATATATATATATATATATATATATATATATATATATTATATAATTATATAGTCTGTAAGCACGATAACTCTCGTAATAAAGGTTCGATCTTAATTAAATTTGGTAAAAATGTGTAAAGTACCATTTACTTGAACGAGTTCGAAAACCAGACGAATCGCACCATCCAAAGGTGCATTTTTCTACCCCAAAAATGTTTTTTTTTTGGGTTTCCAAATGTAATTTTCATTAAAATCAAATTTTAATATTTACCATTGAATTAAAAATAGAAATCAAACAATTTGGTATTTTGATCATTGCTCGACGTCAATTGGTTACTGAGATATTGAAAGTGCTAAACACAGTACGTTGTCTAATGTTATTCTTATGGAGAAAAATAAATAATTTATGTCTTGCTTATTTATGAACATAAACTGACAACATTTGGTATATGGCTTCATCTGGTTATGGTTTATTGTTGTTTGCAGAAAAAACAATTTTTCGCCTATGGTTCCCGTAGCAGCAAACCTAGGTACTCGGTCCCCATGTTATTCTAATGTAAAATAATTAAAATGTTATATATATCGCTTATTTATGAATGTATATGGATGAAACTTGGTATGTGTCTTCCCTTAGATGAGTTCTCTTGATATTTTCATAAAATCCCATTATTTTGAGTTCCTTGTTGCAGCAAACCTGCGTACTCATCCCCAATGTTATTCTTATGGAGAATAATTAATATTTTATATTATATTTTTGTGAATATATTTCCTATGAATCCTGTTAAGTGCTTGTTGTGTTATGCATTAATTGGAAATTCACTGAGTATGCAGGTTTGCTGCGAAAGGGGTATTTACTTAATACGTTATATCTTAGGAACATCTGAAGATATCATCTTCAAACTTGGTACAGGTATTACATCTAAATAATTAATTTTACTATGGAATATAAAGTTATTTTGTGCCATTTAAAAATGCCAGCTTTTTTTGTTTTACGAAGCTAAATATCTAATAAATCGTAATTTTTAGGAAATAATAGGAATAGTAACATTCCAAAAAAGTTGTCTTTTTGTCCTAAAAATAATGATATGAACATTTTACAATAGTATTATAAATAATTGAGTAATCGGGATTTTTATTACTTAAAATATGATGTTTTATTCCAGAAATAGCAAAGAAATTCCAATATTTTCAGATATTCCTAAGATATAAGTATTAAGTAAAAAACAACATAAAGTCAGATAGACGGAAAACCAAGCAATTTAGGACATACTTTCATATGAACTTTTTATGTAAATTATTACGACCCAAAGTCCTGAAAATTTTTCGGACACCCTGTATATTTAATGTGTTAGTGATATTATATCAGCCCCATCGTCTTTAGAAAGAATAATGAGGAGGAAACTGGAGTGAACCGTTGCTGAATTTTATAACCCTGACATCAAAGCCTCAACGGCGCGGCGACATTAGTATGGCCAATCTATGATTCATTTATATGTTTTAAAAAGCTCTGCCTGTGAGTATTTGAAAAAGTCTTTAGCATATTTTAACATGAACCAGGTGTAAATAAAATACCAGATAAATCTGTCATTATATATTACTAGTGGCTTGAAGGGGCCAAAGCCCCTAACTCTGCTCTAATACTCTGCTTCATCTGATATTTTGTAAAAAGTATAGGCTACACTTAATGACATCTTTTTATCCAAACAAAGCAGACGTTTTTAAATCCTCGTGATTTTCTTTTCGGGAATGCTTTACGTTATTTCTAATTTGTTGGTAACTTTTTAGAAATCCTGCTATTTTTCCCGAGTCCCTGGGATCAAGTACTTTAATTTAAGCCATCTCTCATCGCCTTGCAATTTGCGAAACTCCCACAATTTTGACTTAAAAGTTTCGCTTACAGAATTACATAAAAAGATTATTATAGTATTTTAATAGTTATGGGTGTCTGCTTAAGTTTACGTTATCATTGTTAGATAAAAAATATGTAAAATAGCAACAAGCAAACATTATTTAAGTTTACCTAACAAGCCGATCATTTGTGTTTGGGGTCTTTCTCTAAATTTCCCTAAAACATCTGATTGTAATTGTTAAATGAAGCATTTTAAAGGACTGATAAAAAACTCATTACTGCAACAACTAAAAATGTAAGGCTATACAAAAAAGTTATCCTATACTCTAATATGAGTAAGGCTTGCTTGCTTGCTTGCTTGCGTGCTTGCTTGCTTGCGACACAGATCTCAAAAACGGCTCCAACGATTTCCTTCAAATGTTCGAATCCTATACTCTAATATGAGTAAGGTTTGCTTGCTTGCTTGCTTGCGTGCTTGCTTGCTTGCGACACAGATCTCAAAAACGGCTCCAACGATTTCCTTCAAATGTTCGAATCCTATACTCTAATATGAGTAAGGTTTGCTTGCTTGCTTGCTTGCTTGCGTGCTTGCTTGCTTGCGACACAGATCTCAAAAACGGCTCCAACGATTTCCTTCAAATGTTCGAAATAACTAATTTCTGGGATAAAAATAAGTTCTAGACAGGCCTCATCCCCAGGAAAAATCAAATAACGTAAAAAAACTAAAATGAAAAATTAAAAAATTAACATTGGGCTTATGGAGTTTCAAATCAAAACAAAAGAATTGTAACAGCTGTTCATAATCAACCAGGGAACTGTCAAAGTAATACTCATGTTGTTTATGATTATTAACATGTGGTTTCTTGAGAGCAGGGATTAAAAGATTTGAGTGAAGATTACACATATAGAGTAGTAAAAAAATCAAAGGGACATTGAGCTATAAATAACAACTGGAGGAACCTTAAAAATGTAGAAAAGAGGCAAATGAATAATACAAATCTGATTATCAGTAGGGGGAAGTGGTGAAATATTACTCCGAGTCATCTAAACAAACTGACTGGTATTCCCCCGAGCAAAGCTCGGCCCCCAGGTACTTTTAATAATCTATAAACGTGATTAAGATATTTTACTAGATTTGATGCTTGTAAAGAAACGTAGCTTGTAACTTTGTAAACATTAGATTTATACAGTCAAAATAAATATCTTTCCTTTGTGACAATCACTTTGGAGTGCACTTTGTGAAATGATAGAACTCCAGTGCGGTTTCCGTAAAACAGGATTTACTCTGACGACACTCTCGGGACTGTCGGCGAATGTAGGAGTTTAACAGTTGGCTGCACTGTGTGATGACTTTTCTGTCGGCTTGACAGTAAATGGATTTATATGGGATTTCACAAATAAAATCGAGAAAGTAAAATTAATGTTTATATTATTGGGTTTTGGCTTGATTTTAAATCTTACTATGAAAACTTTATTAAGTTATATTGAGAAATATATATTAAAATGCTAATTTGGAATGGATCTTCTGAAATGGGTATTTTTTCAGGTAATGAAAATCCACCGAACCAAATTTGAAGTATTATCGTGGAAAAACAGTATCCTATACCATATAAAAATATATAGTTCGTTATAATTCATACATGTGACAAAATTCAGGTCATATTCAAAACCCTTTCAGGGCTTCGCCCCCTTTGTTTTTAGTGTTTCACTGTAAATTTGTTACAGACGATGAAGATTTAAGTTGATCTGGTTCAGGTGGTTTATAATGAATAAACATTTGAATATTAGTCGGAAGAGGGAAGAATTGAACAGTTTATCCACAGAAAGCAGTACGCACAAGTTGGTTTGCTCTCCATAGTACTCCCGGGGTAACTGGGATCATCAGGTTCGTATTTAAACCGATAATTTGGAAATGCATGAGACTAAATAGGAAATCCGTTGTAATATATATGAAAATAAACGGTATCAGGAAACTGATACATACTTTCTCCCTTTTAGCCCAACATTAATGAATAAATTACTTTTGATTTACTAAATATAAAATACAAAGCACGATCGAATTTTCACAAAATCTTGTAAACAAGTTGTTTTCAAAAATGCCCCCCCAAATCCTTGTTTAAGAGGCATTACAAAATCCATCGCTACACACGTGGTTTTAAGAGGGGAAATGCCCCCTATTCCCACCCAGAGTTATTTAGGGGTAACATATTTCAAATTTCCTCTGTTGGTCAATGCTAACTAGACAAGCATATCAAGTTTGAACGAAATTGATCAATAAATAAGAGAGAAATAGTAATTTTTTTATTCACCATAAGAATAACATCGGACAACGTACTGCGTTAACCGCAAAATGAAAAGCTAAATTTTCTCTGCAACCAGTAATCGTAGAATAGTAATTCAAGATACTAAATTATTTAGTTTTTTGAGCTATTTTTAATGGTGAATTGTAATATTTTTTTAATTATGTTTTTTTATTAAAAATCCAAAAAAACTGAATTTTTGATATTTTAAGTCTTGTTATTTCTGAACCCGAATTTTTACAGAAATGTGGGTGGTGTAATTTTGTTGGATAACTAAAGTTCTACAAACGAATAAAGTTTAATTAAAATCGTTAGAGCCGTCTTTTGAGAAATCTTGATTTTTTATTTATGTTTTTTGGCGGTTTTTAGGGGATAATTGCCCTTAAAAATAAAAAATTCATAAAATGGAAAAACCTTGAGATATCGTGATTAGTACCTACATTCCAAATTTCATAAAAATTGGACCATTGGTTAGGGCTCTAGCTCTGTACACATTCATACAGACAGACAGATAGACGGACAGACAGACAGACAGACACACAGACATCACGAAAAAACACTTTTTTTGGTTCAGGGAGCACCAAAACGGATATTTCCACTAACAACTCAAATTCGAAAATTTTGACGAAAACAATACTTTCTCCATATACTATGTATAAGGGGAGAAAGTAAAAACGAGTTGGCACGCAGCACGCTGACGTGAGGAAAGAGAATTTCCGCATTAAAACCTTTGAAAAGATCGAATAAAGGGTTTAAAACAAAACTGGTATAAATTTTTTAGTTAAAAAAATATATTTTTTGGCTTTTCTGATGTTCCTGGTTATATTTAAATTCACAATTAGGATGACAATGTTGTAAATTATAAGGTTAGGAGGAGGTATAGTCAGAATAACAAGTTGGTATAGGGGTATTGGGGGTGATAAAACTACATCAAGATATGAAAAACAGCCTTTTCCAATGTAAAATCCCCATAAGAAAACTTACTGTGTTAAGACAATTAACATTTTCTTTAATAACTCGGTCGCCTAAATAATTGTGCTAGAATGATGAGGGAGGGCTTAAAATTGTTGGAATTTTACGTTCAATAATTTAACATGCAATAGTTTTACATTCCGGCTTTTATGACCCTTTTTGGGCCCAAAAACTCAAAATTTTAAAAATTAAAATCCCCAAAAAGGGGGTCAGAGTTGTCCGATTGGTTTGCCCAACGAACTTTTCCGAATGTTTATAGAAGGAAAGGTTCCTACCAAATTTCAAGAAAATACGATAAAAATTGCGACCGCTTGAGTGCGAACATATATATATATATATATATATCAAGATTACATCAAGATATGAAAAACAGCCTTTTCCAATGTAAAATCCCCATAAGAAAACTTACTGTGTTAAGACAATTAACATTTTCTTTAATAACTCGGTCGCCTAAATAATTGTGCTAGAATGATGAGGGAGGGCTTAAAATTGTTGGAATTTTACGTTCAATAATTTAACATGCAATAGTTTTACATTCCGGCTTTTATGACCCTTTTTGGGCCCAAAAACTCAAAATTTTAAAAATTAAAATCCCCAAAATACATATAATATTATAAATAAGAGGTGGTTTCTGTCTGTCTGTCTGTCCGTTTGATGTTCCGGGTGAACACAAAAACTACTGAACCTACTGGGCTGAAACTTTAGACATAAGTAGATCTTGAAACCATGCAACTCATAGGCCTATTCACTTCATTAAAATCCCGTCGGGCTACGCCCCGTGAACGTCCTAAGTTTCAATGTTTACATTTCAGAATAAAGTAAACATTCAGAAACAACTGTAATGCGAACATTGCCATCCTAATTGTGAATTTAAATGTAATAACTAGCTTTAGCTATTAATTAATACTAATGAACAAATATTAATTTGGCTTCATCTGGTTGTGGTCTATTCTTATTTACACAAAAGCAATTTTTACCGATACTTCCTATACCCCCCCACCCGATTTTATATTTTTCCTCCCCCCCCCCGATTTTTATATTTGCCCCACCCCCGATTTTATATTTTGCTCCCCCCCTCTTCGATTCTATATTTTTATTTTATGTCCCCCATTTTATGTTTTTGCCCCCCCGATTTTATATCCCCCCACCGATTTTAGCGAATTTCCCCTATAGGGAAGAAGCTATTACCGTAGGTCTCATGGTAAGACTTAAGCGCGAGACCATGATAACTTTTCATTTTGAGGTCCCCAGATGCCAAAAACACCATTCGTTCAAATTTGTATATATGTATATATATATATATATATATATATATATATATATATATATATATATGTGTGTGTGTCCGTAAGCACGATAACTCTCGTAAAAAAGGTCCGATCTTAATGAAATTTGGTACAAATGTGTAAAGTACCATTTATTTGAACGAGTTCGAAAACCAGATGAATCGCACCATCCGAAGGGGGGTTTTTGGGGAATTTTGTACCCCAAAAATGTGTTTTTTGGGGTTTTTACATTTAATTTTAATTTAAATCAAATTTTAATTTATACCATTGAATTCAGCTTAAAAAACAAACAATTTGGTATTTTGATCATTGCTCTACGTCAATTGGTTACCAAGACATTGAAAGTGCTAAACACAGTACGTTGTCTAATGTTATTCTTATGGAGAAAAAGAAAAATTGTATATCTCGCTTATTTATGAACATAAACTGGCGAAATTTGGTATATGGCTTGATCTGGTTATGGTTTATTGTTGTTTGCACAAAAAAAATTTTTCGCCTAAGGCTCCTGTAGCAGCAAACCTATGTACTTGGTCCCCATGTTATTCTTATGGAAAATACTTAAAATTTTATATATCGCTTATTTATGAATGTATATGGATGAAACTTGGTATGTGACTTCACTAAGATGAGTTCTATTGATATTTGCATAAAAACCCATTATTTTGTGTGCCTTGTTGCAGCAAACCTGCGTACTCATCCCAATGTTATTCTTATGGAGGATAATTAATATATAAATTTATAAATATAAATATAAATTTATAAACATAAATATAAATGTATAAATATAAAAATAAATATAAATTTATAAATATAATTATAAAATTATAAATATAAAAATATAAATATAAAATTATAAATATAAATATAAATTTATAAATATAAAATTATAAACATAAATATAAATTTATAAATATGTATAAATTTATAAATATAAACTTATAAATATAAACTTATAAATATAAGTTTATAAAAATAAATTTATAAATATAAATATAAATATTAATTTATAAATTACAACGAAATCTTGTTACAAAACGATCAGCAATTCATGTTTTGAAATTCCACCTTTAGACCAGCTAAAGCGTGTTTTATGTCATCGTATCAAAGCAGTTTAAAAACAAATATCTTTGCATTAAGTGGTGCAATTATGATCAGGAACTAATTAATAACTATAGTGGTCATGTTACTCGAATCCGAGCAATTTCATACCCAACAAATGGTTTTCTACAGTTGTTAATAAACATAACAAAATAACTGATATTATAACGGATGATAACTACGTATTTTCAATCAACACGTAGTTTAGACTTTCGCCGTCGGATATTTTTGTTCCGAAAATTCAGCCCTTTACTGTATTTAATAAAAGATGCTCTTTTTTAAAATTTTGAGACGAATGGCAAATATACGTAAAAATACTTTAATATGACATCTCATATTCTAAAATCCATCCAGCTGTTATCGATTTTTGACTGTGATTTATTAAAAATATTCCAAATTGTTATTGTTTTAGTTGGAAAACGTTCATTTGTTCGTGAAATTCCACTCGCCGGGAAAGTCCCTGACCACAGTGGGCTGTTTTTGGGCACTTGGGCCCTCTTCGGCCGGTTGGAATATTTTTCTCTTGGGTGTTAGTACTGAACGTATATATAACAGTCGCCCATTAGAGCAACTTTCAAGAGTTTGCAGCAACCGAGACATAACCCTAAAAATATGGACGCCCCATGTTATCTTATTTTAGTTTTGCCCACCAAGTTCAGAGGAGAATATAGCGATGACTGTCCCTGCTAATTCATCTTGGTCCCGTCGGCGTCGTGCGCACTACTGTTTACCTTTAAAACATTAAAATTACTACATTTGTTTGTAAACAAATTAATAAATAACAGATTCTTGTCAATATATTTCAACCAGCTGTTAGACTTGCTACAATCTATATTATTATCGATTTTATTGATTTTTGTTCGGCGATTTTAGACTCCTAAATCTAACATTTTGTTTTCATGTTTAGTATCAATGAAAAGCTCTTACTCTCTAGATGTGTCTTTTGCAGGTTTGAAAAATCTTCACCCTCAGAGCTTCGGAATTTGGTCTGAATAGAGTCAAATATGCGATTGTGACTATCTGAGTTTGGGGGATGGAGTTGAGTTCTTAATAGAAATGGTTTTTTCATAAGCGTGTTCCTACTTATAGGATTATGCATACATTGCCGAAAGTTAAATCAGCAGAATACGGTTTTGAGGTTTGCTTGTACTTGACGTCCTGTACCTTTTCCCCCTGTTTTGATTTGAAGGTGAAATGCATTTGCGTACACCTCCGCTCCTGCGAGGGTATTGCGGGTCTACTTCAAGTGATTAGTTTGACAGTTCACAGTTGTTATAATTCTTCGGTCTAGATTTGAAACTCTATTTAGAACAATGTTTATTTTGTTAAATTTTAAATTTATTTTACATAATTAGATTGTTCCTGAGGATGAAACATTTCAAGAACTTTATTTTTAACCCAGAAATTTGTTAATTAGAAGTTTTCAAGGAAATATTTGGAGCAGTTTTTGAGATCAGAGTTGCAACCAAGCAAGCTTTCCTTACTCATAATAGAATATATGATATTTTATAATTAGAATTATGTATTTAACGTAATTTAAAACAATTAATGTAGGAATTACTTTGTTTGTCGTCAGTTACAATATTTGAGTATTGTTTTGAAATTTGTGTAGTTAAATTTGTTAGGAAATTGTGGGCGAGGACTTAAACTAAGAACTAATTAGTATTTGACATACACCAACACTATTTTGTTATCAATAAACACAATTTTTAGATGATACATATCTTCACGTTTTATTTATATATATAAATATTTTTAACTAGCTGCCATCATACCTGGTTTCACCTAGGAATAAAGCCGCATTGTGTGGTTGACCTGTGAAACTTCTACGAATCATGATCTTCTGTTTTAGCTCAAATCAAAGGAATATCCATAAAAATAAAACTGGATTACAACTTTGACTCAACTTGATTCGGAGCCCTATGGGAATTTCTTACAATATTTTCTTAATGTTTACCTACGTCATAGAAAGAGTATATCTGCCGAGTTTCTTGGTTGTAGGTGTCAGGGTTTGGCCTGGGGGATGATCGGTTTTCCGTATTTATAGATATAGATAGATTGTAATGTACGATTCCAAGGCTTATTTATATATTTGCTATGGTCATCTCCTAATTATTTTTCGATTATTCTGCATAAAATAAAATCTATTTTGACTAATACCAGTTCATATCACAACAAGTTGTATCAACTGTTTTTGTTGTCGATTTACCTTATTTCCTTACAAGATATATATTATATTCATATTGGCAGCTATTAAAACAAGTCTACTCCAAACGCGGAAAATAAGTATTATAGTCATGCCACAAAATTCGATAAGGACTGATGATTTTTAGTGGATTTACAGATTGGCTTTGAACTGCTGTGTATATCAACGTTATTTCTCGAATATGGTGGCTTCAAACCGCTGTCAATTTAAATATATTTAATGTAATTTCTTGAGGAGCTTACAGACTATTGAAGCCAGAAATTTCTGGCCTCAAACAGCTGTGGCTTCAAACGGCTTTATACATATATATATATATATATATGTGTCTATATATATATACAATTTTAAACGACCCCCCAAAACGTGTTCAGGGGGTCACGTTAGGAACTTCTATGGTGGTCCTGGGCTTAAGTTTCACCGTGCGGGTCATGCTAATAGTTCACTTTCCATAGGAAATTCACTAATAAAGAATATCGGGGAGGATGGGAGGGGGAGCATAAATATGAAATCGTCGTGGGGGGGAGCAAAATATTAAATCGGGGGGGGGCAATAATTAATACCTCCGTAGCAGCAAACCTGCGTACTCAGCGAATTTCCAATGCATATATATGTATCTTAATACCACATAAAACCAAATACCAAGTTTCATCAATGTACATTCATAAATAAACGATTTATGACATTTTAATTATTCTCCATAAGAATAACATGGCGGCTGAGTAAGCAGGTTTGCTGAAGCAAGGATCACAAAAAATGGGGTTTTATACAAATATCAATATAACTGACGTAGGTAAACCAACATGCCAAATTTTATTAATTTATGTTCATAATTAAGGGAGATAACACGTTACTTATTCCCCATAAGAATAACATGGGGGCTGAGTACGCAGGTTTGCTGCTACGGGAACTATTGGCAAAAAAATTATTTTAGTGAAATTTTTTTTATTCTCCATATGAATAACATTGGACAACGTACTGTGTTTCGCACTTTCAATATCTCTGTAACCATTTGACGTAGAGCAATGATTAAAACACCAAATTGTGTGTCTTTTTAAGCTGATTCCAATGGAAAAAATAAAATAAACTAAACAAACTAAAATTTGACTTTTTCAAAAATTATATGTATAAAACTCAAAAAACCCATTTTTGGGGTACAAACCCCCCCCCAAAATACCCCTTCGTATAGGTCGATCTGTCTGGTTTTCGAACTTAGTCATAAATGCTGCTTTACACGCTTATACCAAATTTCGTCAAAATCGGATTATTTGTACGAGAGTTATCGTGTTCACGGACACATATATAATATATTATATAATTTATATATATATATATATATATATATATATATATATATATATATATATATATATTACAGTTTCAAACGAAGGATGTTTTTGGGGTCTGGGGACCTCAAAACGAAAAGTTATCATGGTCCCGGGCCTAGGTCTTACCATGCCGACTACGGTAATAGCTTCTTCCCTATAAGGGAAATTCGCTAAAAACGGGGGGAGAGTAAAAAAATTAAAATGAGGGGGGCAAAAATTTAAAATGGAGGGGGAATAAAATAAAAATATAAAATGGAAGAGGGGGGGGGAGAAATATATAAAATTGGGGGTGGGGCAACAAATAAATATGGGGGAGGAAAAATATAAAATTTGGGGGGCAAAAATATAAAATCGGGACGGGGGAAATAAAAATAAATATAAATTTATAAGTATAAATTTATAAATATAAAGTATACTTATAATAAATTTATATTTATAAATTTATACTTATAAATTTATATTTATAAATTTATACTTATAAAATTTATACTTATAAATTTATACTTATTAATATATACTTATAAATTTATACTTATAAATTTTTACTTATAAATTTATACTTATATTTATAAATTTATATTTAAAAAATTAGATTTATAAATTTATGTTTATAAATTTATATTTATGATTTTATATTTACAAGTTTATATTGATAAATTTATATTTATAAGTTAGATTTATATTTATACATTATATTTATATTTATAAATTTATATTTATATTTATAAATTTATATTTATGAATTTATATTAATAAATTAATATTAATATTTATATTTTTATTTATAAATTTATATTTATAAATATATTTATATTTATAAATTTATTTAAACTTATAAATGTATTTATATTTATAAATATAAATATAAATTTATAAACATAAAGATAAATATAAATTTATAAACATAAATATAAATATAAATGTATAAGTATAAATTTATAAAATAAATAAATTTATAAGTATAAATTTATAAGTATAAACTTATAAGTATAAATTTATAACTATAATTTATAAGTATATTTTTAAGTATAAATTTATAAGTATATTTAATAAGTATAAATTTATAAGGTTAAATTTATAAGTATATTTAATAAGTATAAATTTATAAGTATACATTTTTAAGTATCAAATTATAAAATAAATAAATATATAAATTAAATTTATAAGTATTAATTTATAAGTATAAATTTATAAGTATAAATTCAAAAGTATAAATTTATTTGTATAAATTCAAAAGTATAAATTTATTTGTATAAATTAATAAGTATAAATTTATGAGTATTAATTCACAAGTATAAATTTATAAGTATAATTTATAAGTATATTTGTAAGTATAAATTTATGACTTTAAATTTAAAAGTATAAATTTATAAGTATTTATAAGTATAAATTTATAAATATAAATTTATAAGTATATATATTCATAAATATAAATTTATAAATATAAATATAAATATAAATTTCAATTTATAAATATAAATATACATTTTTAAATATAAATATAAATTTATAAATATAAATTTAAATATATAAATATAAATTTATAAGTTCAAATTTATAAGTATAAATTTATAAGTATTTATAAATAAATTTATAAGTATAAATTTATAAATATAATTATAAATTCATAAATATAAATATAAATTTATAAATATAAATATAAATTTATGTATATAAATATAAATATATAAATATAAATTTAAAGTTTAAAATATAAATATAAATTTATAAATATAAATACAAATTTATAATTATACATATAAATTTTTAAGTATAAATTTATAAGTATACATATATATTTTTAAATATAAATATAAACTTATAGATATAATTATAAATTTATAAATATAAATTTATGTATATAAATATAAATATAAATTTATAAATATATAAATATAAATTTATAAATATATAAATATAAATTTATAAATATATAAATATAAATTTATAAATATCAATATAAATATAAATATAAATATAAATTTATAATTATAAATATAAATTTATAATTATAAATATATATTTATAAGTATAAATTTACAAGTATACTTTTATAAATATAAATTTATAAGTATAAATATACATTTATAAATATAAATATATATATAAATATAAATTTAAATTTATAAATATAAATTTAAATTTATAAATTATAATATAAATTTATAAATAAAAATAAACATTTATAAATATAAATATGTGTGTGTGTGTGTGTGTGTGTGTGTGTGTGTGTGTGTGTGTGTGTGTGTGTGTGTGTGTGTGTGTGTGTGTGTGTGTGTGTGTGTGTGTGTGTGTGTGTTGTGTGTTTGTGTGTGTGTGTGTGCACTCTAGTGGTCGAATTTTTTGTCCGATTTACTTCAAATTTGGTAGGAACGTTCCTTTCTATAATCAGTTGGACAAGTTCGTTGGGCAAAACAATCGGAAAACTGTAAACCCCTTTTTTGGGGATTAATCTTTCAAATTTTGAGTTTTTGGACCCAAAAACGGTCAGAAATGCTTCGGATGTGAAATTTACAATAGAAAAGCCTATTGTTCATTTGTTGGTGTATTTTTATCATCCCCAACAACCTAACGCCTACTTTAAAGCCTGACTGAACCTTCTCCTAGCCTTATAATGCGCAAAATTGTATTCCCAGCATTGCAGGTAAATAGAACCAGGAGCATCAGAACAGCCAAAAAATGAATATTTTCAGATTTGAATAAAAATTGGAATAAATGTATGTTTTTAACTGATTTTGAGCTTTCATATTTTCTTATGTGAAAATTCACTTCCCTCACGTAAGCGTGCTGCGTACGAACTCGTTTTTCTTGTGCTTGAGTTATTTTATTTCTAAAAGCGAGTTTTATTTCTATATTAAAAGCGAGTCCAAAGTGTTACGTGTACCGATTTGGAGTCACAACCCAAAAGCATTTTACTACCCGACAGAGTTCCTCGACTTAGCAACAGGACCCGAACTATCTGCCAGTATATTTCGTTAACTTTGATTTAATTGTACATTAAACGTGTACAATGTAATTTTAATATTGTAAAATAATGTGGATTGTTATTTGCTTTAGTTAATCTACCATTTATATACAACCCGTACGAAGGACGGGTACACAGCTAGTATATATATATATATATAAAGTTGTTAGCGACCCCCCAGAACATGATCAGGGGGTCACGTTAGGCAATTCTATGGTGTTCCCGGGCGTAAGTTTCACCATGCTAATAGGAAATGCTTTTCCATAGGAAATTCGCTAATAAAAAATGCAAAGACGTAAGTGTCAATCGTTCAATCAATCTAGTTTAATATCTGAAACAGAGACATTAAAGTTTTCCTTGAATTAAATTATTTTCTTACTGTTGAACTGATTCCCAAATGCGAAAAAATAACACAAATTTTGATTAAGGCAATTTATTTGTCACGGTAAGAATTTATTGGTGAATTACCAACCAAATCGAAACATTAACAGAAATACGATCCATAAATTCTCGCAATAAAGGTGAAAATGGAGGTACAAAGAAGTGTTGAAATACAAGCGGTAGAAATATTGCTGCTATTTCCCGACAACGTTTTACAACGGCATTTGTTTTGAAGCTTCAAAACCGATAAGTGCCAGTAAAAAGTGTGCTTATTGTTGTTTTTATTGTTTATTGAAATATTTTTAATGAGTATAGTAAAACGAGTATTTATATTTTGCAATCTGATTGTTTAAAAAGGTATTTGTCAGGCTAGGCTTCATATAAACTAAATAATTATATTCAAAACACGTATGAATTTATTAGGAAGACTGGTTGCAGTAACAGAACAAGAGGTAATACAACAAGTACTTATTAGACAACAATGATCCCTAATATACATATATTAGGAAGGTTTATTCCTAATAAATTAATAAGTAAATCACTCTCGTTAGAAGCGTATTAACCATTTTTCCTATCAATTGCAAAACTCATAAAATCAAATATTTTGGTATGTATTTGATAAATATGTATTTTTGTGTAGCTCGAGCAATGAGACGTGTACATGACTTTCGTGCTTAACGTGATAAGAACTACTGCAGTTTATAGAGATGATCACTTAATTTAGTGAGTCTTAGTTTTATCCACTCAACGACGATTTATGTTTTTGTTAAGCCTATTCTTGTTATCAAAGTACCTTTAAATAAACAGGAACCTCAGATTCATACCACTTCTCCATCTAATCAACCCTCCTTTTATAAATGTTCCCAGCGTGTGGTGTTACATCAAATACCCCCGTAGCAGCAAACCTGCATACTCAGCGAATTTCCAATGCATATTAATTTATCTTAATACCACATAAAGCCACATACCAAGTTTCATCAATATACATTTATAAATAAACGATTTATGACATTTTAATTATTCCCCATAAGAATAACACGGCGGCTGAGTATGCAGGTTTGCTGAAATAAGGAACACTAAAAATGGGCTTTTATACAAATATCAATATCACTCAACTAGGTAAAGCCACGTACCAAGTTCTATTAATTTATGTTCATAATTAAAGGAGATAACACGTTACTTATTATCCATAAGAATAACATGGGACTGAGTATGCAGGTTTGCTGCTACGGGAACTATCGGGCAAAAAATGGATTTTTGTGCAAATATCAATAGACCACAATGAAATGAAGCAATATACCAAGTTTCGTCAGGATAAGTTGATAAATAAGCGAGATATACAATTTTTATTATCCTCCATAAGAATAACATTGGACAACGTACTGTGTTTAGCACTTTCAATATCTCAGTAACCAATTGACGTAGAGCAATGATTAAAACATCAAATCGTGCGTCTTTTTAATCTGATTCAAATGGGAAAAAATAAAATTTTACTTTTTCAAAAATTGTATGTAAAAAACTCAAAAAACCCATTTTTGGGGTACAAAACCCCCCCCCCCCAAATACCCCTTTGGATAGGTCGATCCGTCTGGTTTTCGAACCTAACGTCATAAATGCTGCTTTACACGTTTGTACCAAATTTCATCAAAATGGGACCTTTTTTACGAGAGTTATCGCACCCACGGAGACACACACACACACACACACACACACACATATATATATATATATATATATATATATATATATACAGTTTCGAACAAATGGTGTTTTTGGGGTCTGGTGACCTCAAAACGAAAAGTTATCATGGTCCCGGGCCTAGGTCTTACCATGCCGACTACGGTAATAGCTTCTTCCCTATAGGGGAAATTCGCTAAAAGCTATTTGAAACACACACTACTGGTGCCTCCACAATCTAAAATACTAAACATAAATAAAGCTCGTACCCTAATAGTAATGAAAATGTAGAAAAAGTACTTAGCATGTCACGTACACGTGAGTCACATACATTACCAAGCCCATACGGTTTGGTTCCCCAATTGTTCTTCCCATTTGTCCAGCCAGGCGTGTTCCTTTAAAATCCCTTCCCAATGAATAGATATTGTTGATGCTTGTCAGATTGCAAACAGTTAACTTTTGTTACCGACATTCAAGAGTATTTGGAGTTATGTTTATTGCTAGGTTTTGTGACAATATGTTAAATAACAATATGAAGACAACTGTTTATTTTACTGGAAAAATGAACTATTAGCATGACCCGGCACTATTAGCACGGTGAAACTTAAGCCCGGGACCGCCATAGAAGTTCATATCGTGAACCCCTGAACACGTTTTGGGGGTCGCTAAAAACTTGATATATATATGTGTTCGCACTCTAGCGGCCGAAATTTTTTTCCGATTTACTTAAAATTTGGTAGGAACCTTTCCTTCTATAAACAGTTGGACAAGAGTTTTGGGCGAAACAATCGGACAACTCAAACCACCTTTTTTGGGGAATTTAATTTTTAAAATGGGGAGTTTTTGGGCGCTAAAAGCTTCAGAAAAGCCCCGAATGTAAAGTTTTTGCATATTCAATTATTGTACGTAAAATGCCAAAAAGTTTAAGCCCTCCCTAATCATTATAGCAAAAGTATTTATCGAGTTATTCAGGAAAATGTTAATTTTCTTAACACAGTACGTTGTCTTATGGGGATTTTACACTGGAAAAGACTGTTTTTAATATCGTGATGTAGCTTTATCACCCCAATACCCTTATACCAACTTGTTTTCCTGACTATACCTCCTCCTAACCTTATAATGTACAACATTGCCATCCTAATAGTGAATTTAAGTATAACCGGGAGCATCAGAACAGCCAAAAAATGTCATTTTTCAATTTTTCAAAAAATGTTACCAGTGTTGTTTTAAATCCTTTATTAGATTTTTTAAAGGTTTTAATGCGGAAATTAAAACGTCAGCGTGCTGCGTGCGAACTCTTTTTACTGGTTCTGTTGTCACTACTTGGTTGAGCTTTTCTGACGAGGGTTTAGGGTTAGAATCAAAAAGTTGGGTAAAAAGTGAACTTTGGTTATTTTAAATTAAACAGATTTTTCAAATGGAAATTTCACACCTACGAGTTACAAAGCCTATTTCACTGTAGACGGTTACGTTAAAAGTTTCATTCAAAGAGAGGGATTTGAAAACTTAAAGTTGTTACTTGTATGATATTCAGAGGCTGGTGTATTACAGGACAAAACGTAATTTTAAACAAAACAAAAACATGTTGAGAGAGGAACAGGAGCTGCACAAAACATCTCCCTCACGCTCGTTACACACTATTGCGGTAAACGGACTGTAAACAAACTCGCCAGTACTCGAGGACGGCCTCTCCACGCGCGCGCGAGATTTGATAAACATGACCACTTGCTACATAGGAAGCATCTTCATTTTTTTTGCCAAAACATATTTTGGATTTGTTATGTTTGTATAGTAGTAATTCTGGTAAATGTGTCATCAAATATGATAGAATATCGGTAGGAATGGGTTCTAGACAGGTTTCTCATGTAACGTTACAACTGTTTATAACTGATTTCCGTACGAGCTTAAAAAAGTCACTTTATCAAGATTTAAATATACCAAGAAAACGTAATACAACATTTTGTTCGGACACCGTATCCTGTCTGGCGGATGTAAAGCCTCGGCCAGGGCGTTATTAATCTTTTGATGGATCGAGACTGGCTGTATAAAAGCAAACTTTGGCCGTAGAATATTAAAACTGACGATTTTCGTTCAACTTTATTCTGGTAAAAATTCCTTTTAGTGCCTTCAAATTATTACTAACAGTATAAGTTCTTCTAGTCATTATCTCATAAAAACATTTAATGCCTTTTCTTTTGTGGCAGAATACTTAGTCATCATGAAGTTATTACATATAATTATCAAAAAATTGCTTCTAAATGACCTATATTTTACGTTGATACAGACAAATCTATCGCATTTATGAGTATAACGAGTTCGCACGCAGCACGCTGACGTGAGGGAAGTGAATTTCCACATAAAAACTTTTAAAACTCAAAATAAGTGTAAAAGCAAACATTTATTCCAATTTTTATTGAAATCTGAAAATATTGATTTTTGGCTGTTCTGATGTTCCTGGTTTTATTTACCTGCAATGCTGGGAATGGGATTTACACATATAAGGTTAGGAGAGGGTCCAGGCAGGCTTGAAAATAGGTGTAAGGTTGTTGGGGATGAGAAAAGTACACCAACAAATGAATAAGAAAATGTACTGGGTTTAGTCGATACACATTTTCTTCGACTATAACTATTATTCTAGCATAACTATAATTCTTATTCTAGCATAACTATTAACTCCGTTAGTAGTTATGCTAGAATAAGGAGAGAGGGCTTAAAACTTTCGCCTTATTAATTCCCATCTTTTTACATGCATTAATTTACATCCGGGGATTTTCTGACCCTTTTTTGGCCCAAAAACTCGAAATTTAAAAGATTAATCGCCAAAAAAGAGGTTTAGAGTTTTCCGATTGTTTTGCCCAACAAACTAGTCCAACTGATTGTAGAAAGGAATGTCCCTAACAAATTTGAAGTAAATCGGACAAAAATGCGACTGCTAGAGAACAAACTAGTCCAACTGATTGTAGAAAGGAATGTCCCTACCAAATTTGAAGTAAATCGGACAAAAATGCGACTGCTAGAGTGCATATATATGTCTATATATATATATGTATATATATAATTTTGAACGACCCCCCAAAACGTGTTCAGGGGGTCATTTAAGGAACTTCTATGGTGGTCCCTTCAGGAACTTCTATGGTGGTCCCGGGCTTAAGTTTCACCGTGCGGGTCATGCTAATAGTTCACTTTCCATAGGAAATTCACTAAAAACACATTTATTCAGTTCTAACTTGGATTCCCAAAACGTAAACACGGTAAAAATCGTGATAACATTTCAATTTTATAACATGAATGTACTGTTTAGACGTATAGCAATTCTTACTAAGATATAACTGAATTAATTTGACAGTGTCTTGCGTAAAATATCGTACATATAGGGGAGGACGTTGCGGCCCCCCACGTAATCTTCAAGTGTCGTGAAATGAAAAAAGTGGATGAAAAGGGGGTCACCCTCCACTGGTTAACCATACTGCTGACGAGAAAATCTTGTTGATGGGTTAAAGTGTTCTTTTAATAATAGTAATATTTATTCCGTAAAAATGTTTAACAATGTATTGTAATTTACAACAAAATAGTTAATGTATGGTGAAATATTTTAACCAGGAAAGGTAGGCCTGAGACCTATCTTTCCCTTTCTGGTAGGGTACGGCCTTTTTGGGGAACCATTCCGGAATTTGCCTGAGTGAGATGAGAAACCGTACAAACTCTCTCAGAATAGCCGGCCTGGGATAAAACCCCAGACCTCCCGATTGCGAGGTGTAGTAATTGCTATCTCACTCGGTTGCAATTTTTTATATTTTTCCATTTTAATTTTAAAAATAAAAAGATTAAATAAACAATGTAATATATTAGTTTTGTTTAACTTCTTCTCACAAAATGTTTTTTCGATAATAATAATAACTGTATCTGTAACATACATTATTGAATCTCTCGTACCATTTCTCTTTGGAATGGAAGATTTCAACAATTAATGCGGATTATAAAATAGATGTTTGTAATGAAGCGTTAATGATTCTGCACAAGTCTATCAGTATTAATTAATTTGTTATCATATATTTGTTGAAATACCATGCATTGCTTTTCAAAAAGACTATAAGAAGCCATGTGTGTACTGTAATATTAAAATGACTTCCTGTTTCTTGATAAATGTTTCAATGAAATTTGTAACATGATGAATGTCGAACCTTCCAAGTTCTTGAAACCTTACACCTTACAAGTTTTAAACTCCAAAACTGGAAATTTAAAATGCACAGATTAAATACTATTTATAGGCTATATTTGCACATAGACAATGTTAATACAACTGTAACCACCACTGAAAGTTTTTATGAAAGATATATGAGAGTCAGTTTATTTAACTACATTTTTTAAGGGAAAGTAGACAGAGTATTTATTATATTCCGAGATATATTATTTCATTTCAAGGGATTAAGTTCTCGTGGCCTGAAGATGAAGCTTTTAATAGCTTCGAAATCACCGGTAGCTAGTAATGATTACCATATTTGGATAATTTTGTAGGAATACAAGAGGTAATTGATCATTTCATACTAATTTTATTTTGGTCTCTGCCGTTTGCTTGGGTAGAACTAATTAAAATTCCCATATTAGACTTTATTAGCATCGTCGGAAAGATTACTAAAATTAACTTTAGTTTTTTTGGTTGGCCGGATTGCTTTTATATTAATTAACTAATTAAATTCCGGTACCTGGTAGGTAAATTTAATAATTTAATTTATTGCTGATGCATTTACCCGGTTTAAAAAAAAATTAAAAATGCATACATCCATATTAATACAAATCCAATATAATTGCGGTATAGTTAATTTTTTTAGGATAATGCAATACAATACAGTTATTCGAACAAACAATATTTCAAAAAGTAATTTTTATAATTTTAAGCCATGATATCGCACAACGATCTATGGAAATATAGACAATCACTTTATGATTCGTGGTTAAAAAAATATACAATTTTACAAAAAATATGTTTTTTTGACATAGTTTTCTATGGTGAATATATATTATCCTGCCCTGTTGGACATATCCAGTACATGAACGCATGTGTGATCAGTGGCAGCGGCCTCCACATCGGAATATAACACCCTTTGATCAGGCAACCGGAACCATCAGTCATCACATTCCAACAGCGACGATTTGCAATTCCGTATCACATATCAGGCGTATAAACTACATGTGATAACACAAACCTAAGCATCACAAATCAAACCATAAAAATAATATTGAAAACCGGATGAAATATCTGAATAAATATAAAATAATAGTGGCCTGTAGGGCCTACATCCTCTGGTATTTCATTTTTGGTAACTGATTTTTGTGTACATTATTAAGTGCCAACGATATTTAATTTAATTTTTTACTGCTGAGGAAAATAAATCAATTGTGGAAGTATGATCATATGTTAATTCATAAACAAAGCATAAGCTGGAAGTCATTATAAATAATAACAGCTGGTTATTGATTCATTTTAGTTTGATTTTAATGTTTTTAGATGTTTTGTTTTACTTTAAGTACGTTTTAAAGGGAAAATAAAGGCAATAAATTTGGCTCCGTTGGGTTTTTTTCATCTATCATTCTATGGATGTACCAAGTTTCAGCCTCCTAGGTCATATGGTAGCTTCAGAAACCTGTGCAAAGACACCAAATTTATAGTTTTGTTGGTATGTAATAATATATTGGATATTGTTGAAGGGGTAAAACTGTATAAAGAGATAACATGTTTTATAAAAATAAAACTATCTTTTAATGTTGGTATCAAAAGATATTTATTTGTATACAATTCTTAAACCGTGCAAGGTTACTCCTATTAATGGTAGGACTTTTTATTATTTATTGTTATAATTATATTTTATATTGTTTTGCTATAACTATTTGGATGTTACTGCTTACATTCGTACTGTTTGTTACGGAAGATTTTTTGGGATATTATTTGTTTTTTAAAGAAAAATGTGAGGTACACAATTTCAAAGAACTTAACATTTAAAACCGTTCAATGAGGTTTTTGAGACATTTAAAATCCTATGAATGAAATTAAACCATAACAAGTTTCAATAATACGAGAACACAAGTAGCAAACCTTAAAATATAGTAATTCAAATTTATTTCATATTTTATCAATAACAAGGGATATAAATTAATCCCTTTAATTTTTAGTGTCTAAGAAGGAGAAGTTTATAATCATTAAAATTGTATTTTTGATAAACAAAAGATTCAGAAATATCTATGATTTAGGAGTAAATTAATTATTTCTAAGTGAAAATTCAGAAATTAAGAAATAGAGGTTATTAAAGTTACAGGAAAACTGCTTGGATGTCACAACTTTAAAAAATCCCTAATTGTTATTTTTTACACTAAAAAAAAAATTAAACACAAATGGAACCGGCGGGTCAAGGATAACCATTGCAATAGCCCAGCTGATATTTTTATTATTATGTTATATGGAGAAATGATCAGCTGGCCTAAGTTCAACATTGGTCTTGACAAGCCAGTTCTATTTGCTTTTAATAAAGTTGGTATATCTTTAGGTGTGTGCTATTAGGTGAACATATTACTGTAACCATTATTAGTACATTACAATACCACCAAATGGAACCAAACAGTTTAAAACTGAAATATAGATAGTTCGATTCAATCTAAATTTGTGATTTTTTCGAAGATTATATGTTTTGAACATGTATTTAATTTCTTTGTAAAAATCAAATCGTATTAAGTACTTCTATTTATTCTTATGACATTATTGTGGCTGGTTGACTTTTTTGAGATATTGCAAATTATTTAATGCCTTTTTATAAACCTTAACGTGCTGCATACACTTGTAAAAGTATTTCAACTAAATGAGTTTATCCAAATACAAATGGTAAACTGAGTAACTAGAAAACAAATCGTTTAGTTATCAAATCTACGCAATAATTAAAAAAATATACATGCACTACAAGTATGTTGATGATGTATTTGTATATGTGCATAACGTTGTACAATTTTGTACAATTAAAGTTCCCAAAAGTAAATATAACATCATCATCAACGTTAGTGTAAATTTATAGAAGTTTTTCATAATTTTTTATCCATAACCTAACCGTATTGTATTATAATTTTTTCTCATTTACAGCGTTTTATAGAGCAAAGTGCCTTACATTAATATAACAATAATGAGTGCGGTAGACGGAAGCCAACGTTTCATTTCCGGCATGAGGTGGGATTCTTCCGGTACAGATCTCCAAAACTCTTTGGCTCGTCGAGGGTCATTTGGACTGGGGGCTGCGGAAGCAATATTAAATATTCCTTTTATTGCTTGACTGAACATAAAAATTAGATTTAACTCTTGTTCCTCCTAATAATCAGAAATTTACCTATACTAGGGGCTTGTAGGGGCAAAAGCCCCTAAAAAACCAAAATACATAAATTTTTTATCAACCTTCATTGGTCATTTATAAATAAGCACTGATTTTCTAGCATTATAATATAGTTTACAACACAAACTATATACAATATATTATATACAGTAGATACATTTACATTTGAATGGTGGTTTGTAGGGACAATAGCCTCTAAAACAGTAAACATTTTTATTTTGAAAATAATAAGCATAAAAAACAATTAAAATTTGGTTTAATTCAAGTTTTATTTACATGAATAGAAATCACTACTTACTTATTGCATTTGATAATTAGTCAGAACCTCTGGATAAACTATGTTTTTTGTATATGAATTGTTTTCTGTATTGTTCTGTTCTCTTGTATTTGCCATTCATCTGATTCCATCTGATGACTTGACTCTGCTAAATGCAACATATAACTGTCCGTGTGTAAAAACTGGTTTATCTAAGTAAACTCCAGCTTTCTGGAAGGTTTGGCCTTGTGCCTTATTGATAGTTATAGCAAAGGCAAGTCGTAAGGGAAATTGCAGTCTTGACATGTGGAAAGGCATGTTAGGATCTGTTGAAATAAGCTTTATTCTAGGCAAAAATATTATATTTCCCTTTCCTGATCCCGTAATAATTTCTAATTTTATGCATTTCTCAAACATGCTTAATACGATTAACCGCACGCCATTAACCAAACCTGACCCTAGGTTTATATTCCTGATTAACATTACTATGGCACCTACTTTTAATGTCAATTTGTGAGGTGGCATTCCTGAGGGAGTTATTGAGTGTAAATATTCAATAGGAATATTCAAACGTTCGGTTGGGTCGTCACTGATTATTTCGTCCACACTAAAGTAATCATTCGCTTCCCCCTCCATTGTTTGTAGGATTTCATTGTTGAGGGTTTGACACTGTTCATTCAATGGACACATTATTACATTATTAGAAAATGTCTTGACATTGTTTAAATTAATTTGTTCATTAAAAGTAAAACTAATAATAGATTGATTTCTGAGGATAAACTGTTCAGGAATGTCAATCACATCGAAACCTTTGTTTAATGTGCCATTTCCAAGTTCGAGAAGCCAATTGCAAAACTCGTTTTCACCAGGGTTGACTCGCATGTTTTGTGTTAGTTTAAGAAATTTTAACTTTTTCCAAATTTTACTGTTCTGCAAGCATGCCTCCAATGTTTGAACCTTTCCTTGCATGGGAACAACCGGTAACACTTGTCGAAAGTCTCCTCCAAACAATACAATTTTCCCTCCCATTAGAATGTTTTCATTGATTTGGTTTTCAAATTTCATTATATCTCTTAACAGACGATCAATGCAATCTATAGCGGCGGCAGGGACCATTGATGCTTCATCTATTATAATAATTTTTGATTTTCTCAGTACTTTAGCTTTCTCTGAATTAATTTTAATTGAAGATACTGATCCGGGCTGTACGGGGACTGGTAGTCCAAATAATCGATGAAGTGTTGTTCCTTCTTCTAAGAGCAGAGCAGCTATTCCTGTCCAAGCTGTAGCTAATGCAGTCTGACCTCGTCCTCGAATTATATGTAGAAGGCAAGAGTAAATGAACGTTTTTCCATATCCTCCTGGAGCTTCTAAAAAAAACAGATTATCCGTTGAATTTCCTGATATAGAATCTAGAATTTCATCCACAACTAATTTTTGTCCATAATTTAATTTTGAGTACATTTCGGCACCTACAACAGACTCGTACTCTATATTATTATTGTTATTCAAATGATGGTTATTGTTCCGTGGTACTGGTAAATTCAGACTGGCACAATTAAATCCGTTCTCTCTTAGGATTAAGTCTATATGTTGTAACGCTACATTTTCAGCTTCATCTGCACCAAGTTCTTGGAAGTCTTCGATAAGTTTTTCTTTGAAACTATTCCAGAGTGCTAATGGAGAGGATGGCTCACAGAAGCAACAAATGTATGCAAATAAACCTCTTAACTGTTTAGGCATTTTGCTATTTTGCATCTCCTCTAAACAACGATGCCACTCTGCATCATCGTGAAGGAGTCCCCTTGCAACTGCAACTTCTTTAAAAGAGTTATATGCAGTACCATTGTAGAATCGTATGTCATCAAATGACATAGCTCCTCTGATATGTAGTAGTAAAATACGTAGGTAAAATCTGTTTTGATCTTTTGGTGCAACACCGTACATTCTACCTATTACTTTCGATCCACATCTCTGTCGACGTACCCATTGGTTTGAAACAAATCTGTAGTACTGTGGAATCTCTGCATATAGATATTGACGTGCATTGGGGTCTCGGTTGTTTAAAACAAACCATGCTGTAAGTGTTGTGTGTTTTTCGGCTGAATTTTGAAGTCCGTGCTCCTCGTTCCCAGCATGAAAATAAACATTTTGATATCTTTCTTCATGAACAGCTAAGCGAATAATTGTATGAGATTGTTCATGCATGTCATTAGAGTGGAGACGCCAAATAGCTTCATGAGAACTAACATAGCTCATGTTGGCAAAGCGGGTCGTTTCATCAAAGTTTAGAGTTTCATTTTGTATACTATTTACAAATTCTAGGCAAGCCGAGTCATATCCTTTATATACATATTTGAATAAATACTTCACTGATCGGACACTTGAGCAAACCTCGACGTTTATGTGAGCGTTATATTTCATTAATAGATAAGGATTATATGGCACAACATCTCTATTGTCAACCAGGTTAACCCCCTTTTGAGCTGTGGTATTGTTGTTTTGTCGACGATAAAGTGGATATCCATTGCTGTTCTCAACTGTTTCATTCACGTACTCTTTAGGATATTTTTTTGAACATTTTCCGTCTTTCATGCAAGGTGAATTCTGATTTCGCGCTCCGCATGGCCCATGAATCATGTTCCGCACAACTTTGTCATGTAGACTTGGGAACTCATTGGGATTAGGCAACTCTGCATAAACACATTGGTCTATTTGGGCTGGTTCACGAAATTTTGATTCTTCGTCAAGGATTAAAAGTATGTGGCAGTGGGGCAAGCCTCGTTTCTGAAATTCTATGACGTACACAAAAGCAATAACCTTTCCAAATACATTATTTTTTAGGAGGTCCTTTTTCAACTCATTTAATTTACATTTAAATACTCTGGAAACGATATCTGGTCGATCGGCTGGTGCTTCATTGTCTTTCAGTGAAGATAGTATGTCAGTCCATTTAGGGTTGCATGTCATTGTTATAAATAAATCAGGCTTTCCGTATTTTTGAACGATAGCCATTGCATCTTGATAACGTTGAGTCATGTTACGCGGACTACCTTCAAATGTTGATGGCAACACAACAATCTTACCCGCAGTGACGCTTTCTAGTTGTGCTCTGTTCAAAACAAAATCTTGCAATCCGTGGTAGTGTTCAACTCTAAGTTGCGATTGGTGATGTCTAATATAATTTAGTCTATTACTTTCAACTCTGGTGTATAGATCTACAATATATTGTTGAAATAGTTTTTTAGCAGCATGGATATTTGAGAAGCCGGGCCGAACAGCAAGTCTATAGCTGGCGAACTGTAGCATGGTAAGCTTCTCACGCAGTCTTTGACGTCGTTGTCCATTGTGAGTCATTTCTGCGTCCCACCCAGGTTCGCCGCTCGGAAATAACAAAGGATATAGCATTGGATCACAGTGTGGGCTCAATATTGATAAAAGCTTAGGCCCACTTTGGCGGTTGTAAATTACTACATGACGATTGTGTGGAGGTTCACCTTCTTCTGAATTAAACACTCCAGCAATTTCATCTGCGGAAGGTCTGTTGAATCGTCTAATATCCATCGAAATGTTGTCTACGAATCGAAGTTCAATGTTTTTAATGCTTTCATTAGTCATCATTTCATTAGCCTTTCTATAAGTCTGGGAATATGGGTTATTTGATAATATGTCAGACAATTGAGTTACTATTTCCAACTTGAGGGCACTATTTTCGGTTCTTTGTACTCTAAGATTATTTGCGACTGCAGTATCAATGAAATATAACTGACCGTATGAAGGGGCTTGTTCATCACCTGGTAATAAGTCCGAAATAAAACGGTGAATTTGACCTTGGACTTTAAAGCAATATGGTCCATTGCCTTGAACTTCTTTTTTCGTGGCAGAGAGTGAGGCAAATGCCATAGCACTATTATACTGTCTTATGTTTTTAATAAAATGTCCATTCCTAAACAACTGTTGTAGTTCATTGTTATTTTCAGGCTGTGGTAGATGTATGAGACCGTTATGGCAGCAAGAGTTGTAGTGACCATTTGTAGACTCTTCAACAAAGTGCAACGCACCACAATGCATACATTGATCATTCATCAGGCCCAGATTGTGTGTTGGTATCTCGTTTATAAGTGGTAATCTAAAAATAGGAGTATCTTCGACGTCATGATGTGGTTGTTCATTCCTTTCCTCATTATAAATTTCTCGCCTACGCTGTCGTCTGTCATGCTGATTTCGAAAGCCAACACCTCGGCGACGCGGCCTTCCTCCGTTGTTCATTACTATTAAGGTAGAAAAGAAGAGATACGATAAGATATAACTATAGATCACCATAACTAAAAATTATACATTGCTGTAGTTTAAAAGTAAACAAACTGAATAAGTACAGCTGGTATCAATATCAAAGGCTAATTTAACTCTGTGGCACAGCTGTTTTAATTACAAAAGATGTAAACAAATTAAACCCCATGTTGTTTTAATGGGAAAAGTTTTATTCTGTTGCGAATTTATGGTAAAAAAATAAGAAAAATGAATAGTTTTCCCTCAAAATTCACGTCAAGACCTTTAAAATGATACCCCTCCCATCCTTCTACGGCCATCCAGTCACTCACAATTTCTTTACAAAAATTTGACTTACGGAATTATATATATAGATATTTGTTATTCTACTCTATTTTAATTGGCTACACTATTATTAGCGAATTTTCTATGGACAAGTGAGGTATTAACATGACTCGCACGCTGAAACTCCATTTATTTGTTATTTTTTCTAAAGTAAGCCCGGGACCACCATAGAAGTTCCTAAAGTGACCCCCTGAACACGTTTTGGGAGTCGTTAAGAATTACATGTGTTTGCACCCTTGCCGGTTACAATTGGGACCGATTTACTCCAAATTTAGTAGGGAAATTTTATCAGCTGGACAAGTTCGTTGGGCAAAACAATTGGAAAACAATGATAAGTGTGTATCAGAGATATTAGTGTATATTACAATAGTGGAATTAATTTATGCTATTTTGTAATTGGCTCAAGAACTACACACCGTGGGTTAATTACAAAGTTCGTGAAATTTCTTCCTAGCTTATCTAAACCGAAAAAAATATTGTATAAGTACCAAGAAGAAGAACCACAGCTATTCACAATATCAGTTTTAAGAAGAACCACAGCTATTCACAATATCAGTTTTAAGAAGAACCACAGCTATTCACAATATCAGTTTTAAGAAGAACCACAGCTATTCACAATATCAGTTTTAAGAAGAACCACAGCTATCCACAATATCAGTTTTAAGAAGAACCACAGCTATTCACAATATCAGTTTTAAGAAGAACCACAGCTATTCACAATATCAGTTTTAAGAAGAACCACAGCTATTCACAATATCAGTTTTAAGAAGAACCACAGCTATTCACAATATCAGTTTTAAGAAGAACCACAGCTATTCACAATATCAGTTTTAAGAAGAACCACAGCTATTCACAATATCAGTTTTAAGAAGAACCACAGCTATTCACAATATCAGTTTTAAGAAGAACCACAGCTATTCACAATATCAGTTTTAAGAAGAACCACAGCTATTCACAATATCAGTTTTAAGGAGATTATTACACAAACCAGCTCTAAACGGAAGTAGAACTTATACTGAACAAATATTTTACCTACATAACGTTAGATTGCTGCATAGAATACATAGTGATAAAAGTTAACAAACATATTGATTTCAGGTCCTACTTATTTTTACTGCTTCACGTAAGCATATTTGCTGCGGAAATGACTACGAAATGCTACTTAATATTGTTTCTTACCTACCACCATCCCGTCGTAATGGGGTTTGATTATAACTGAAGCTACATTAATGAACCTTTCGAGTTCTTGTCCTTGTTCTATAACAGTGTCTGAGATTCAGGGCTCATTAAAACGTATAAACTTTAACATGTTCAAACTAGTTTTATAACTTTCTACTGGAAATAATATAATTATAGTTATAATTCATTTTGAATTATACGTGTCAATATTCAACTGAATTAACACTAAAAACGGAATTATAAAGTATTTGAGATTGTTTATAAAACATGTTAAACAATTCTAAATTACTCTGTGAATTAAACTTTACAATTTAACTAACATTTTCATGATACGAACGAGGGTCCTTCACAATAAAAGTATGAGTCAGTTTATTTCCAGTTATGGAACGTCTAGTGAAAAATAAATAGGTTATTATATCAACAAAAATGATAATTTTGATATGAAAATTAATAGAATTTGACCTTTTTGTTTGTAAAGCTCTTACCGTTTCGTAGAGCTTTCAGTGTTATCGATATAAAACATTGAAGTTCTTAAACGGCCGCAATTTTGAAACATGATTTGCACACAAATGAAAGTTTAAAGGTTTAAATTGGTTGGATAACAAAATCATACCAAGATTAATCATTGTATCTTTATCAGTTTTTGAGAAATTAAGGCCTTTGTTACAGATTAAAAATATTCACAGACGGAAAACTGAATGAAATAGAACACATGTTGTATTGAATTATTAGTGAATTTCCTTTGGAAAGTGAACTATTAGCATGACCCGCACGGTGAAACTTAAGCCCGGGACCACCACAGAAGTTCCTAACGTGACCTCCTGAACACGTTTTGGGGGGTCGTTCAAAATTATATATATATATATATGTATATATATATATATATATATATATACATATATAGACATATATATATATATATATATATATATATATATGTGTGTGTGTGTATGCACTCTAGCAGTCGCATTTTTTGTCCGATTTACTTCAAATTTGGTGGGGACGTTCCTTTCTATAACCTGTTGGACAAGTTCGTTGGGCAAAACAATCGGAAAACTCTAAACCCATTTTTTGGGGATTAATCTTTCAATTTTCGAGTTTTTGGGCCCAAAAACGGTCAGAAAAGCCCCAGATGTAAAATTAATGCATGTTATAAGATGGGAATTAGAAAGGCAAAAGTTTTAAGCCCTCTCTCGTCATTCTAGCATAAATATTTACCGAGTTATTAAAGAAAATGTGTATCGGCTAAACACAGTACGTTGTCTTATGGGGGTTTTACACTAGAAAAGCCTGTTATTCCTTTGTTAGAGTACTTTTATTATCCCCAGCAACCTCACGCCTACTTTCAAGCCTGTCTGGACCTTCTCCTAACCTTATAATGCGTAAAATTGTATTCCCGGCTTTGCAATTAAATGAAACCAGGAGTATCAGAACAGCCAAAAAAACAATGTTTTCAGGTTTCAATAAAAATTGGACAAATGGATGTTTTTACACCGATTTTGAGTTTTACAAGTTTTTATGTGGAAATTCACTTCCCTCACGTCAGCGTGCTGCGTGCGAACTCGTTTGTTTGTTTTTATTTGCCAAATAACAGCCGGTAAAGTTGGTGTAGTGGAAGTGGGAAACCGTGCGTGCACACTACATGTGTTAGTTACGAAGCAGTAATTATTGTTTAAAAAACCTTCTATTATTGATTCTCTATTAGTCGCTCTATAATGTCTGTAGGCATTAAATATTACTGTACTGGCATTATTGGCAAGATCAATCTACTTATGTTGCCGAGGTAAAACTTTGACCAATAGTTAGAGTGAAAGCTAAGAAAACGTTTCTTTATATTCAAATGTGCTGAAACGGGGTTCATTGTTGTGATGGTAATTAGTTTTGTCTAGAAATCCAAAAATCTTAAGACAAAATAGCTGTATGAGTATAAATATTATTAGGATTGACAATACCAATTACTCCAAAGACAAACAAACATCATCGATAAATCTTCTCATAATTTAATAATATGTAATTTAAAAATAATTAACTATAAACTGTATCATATATTAGAGAGTTTGACGAGTATTACAATAAAACGTGGCTTTTTAACTTTTTTGGGTGTTTAAAAACAACTTGTTTTGAGTTTAAAAAGGAAATGATATAGTAGATGCCTTATACACATTAAAAAAAAAACTTAATTGTTGGTTGGGCCGACTTATAAAAACATTCACTGAATGTCTGAGGTAAATTTAATGAATATGTTTCGAAAAGACATGGTATAATTTTGTTTAGCTTAAGCTAGGTGTACTTTAGACATGTTTCAAAAATATACTTACGTTTATTACAATTTCGTTGTATCCAAGTTCTATCGTGATATAAACTCCAGTTAGCTTTATTTCCTTCGTAAATGAATAATATCTATAACACTTGAAGGTGTTTTTTAAAACATAACTACTATGTTATTTATATTTTGATTTTCCAATATCTTCCATTGTGGTACAACGAAATCGGACACGGTCTGAAATAGTGCAATGTGATTTTCAGTTTTCGATATTTATATTCTGAATACTTATATTCTGTTGAGGATACACAACAATTAAAGTTAGTTTTTACTGGGTAATAATTACATAGAGGAAACATTTAATTCAGTTGCACTTTAAAACAGATCTTGATGCATAAAACAGAGTTTTAGATCACTAACTTATATGTTGAGTTAGTTTTAAATGCGAATTACTGAAGTGACAGCACAACGATCATGAACAACTTTGCTGGGTTTTGTACAAAATTAGTGATGTTTAGCAACTACCCACTTCACAGAATACTCGTCCTCCGTTTACTTTGTTTCATCCTAACAAGTGGCAGTGCAGAGGATTGTTAGCCTATTGTTATGAATTTAAAAGAGCCTGCAGTTTGTTATGAGAAAAATACAAAGGTTTAATTACTGTTTTTTATTTACCAATTACATTTAAAATAAAAAAATAACTAATTTTTCTAATCATTCATATTTTTTAATAGTTAATAATAGTTCTGCAGTTTTTGTACTTATTTAAATAAATCAAACATTTTAAGTCTCTATGGAATATTGATCGATACAATATCAAAGTGCATCTGCAGATGAAGGAAGCTGCTCAACATGATGGATGGATAAATGTTACATTTGTCACATCAAAGTGTGGATCTTACATACTCCTACCTTCTCTTCCACATAATCATCCTCACATATACCTTCTCCTCTAGATACTTCCCCTCCACATATTCCAAATTTCACCTCCAGATAATACAACCTTTCCCTCCAAATCCTCCAAGCTTCTCGTCCACATACTCCAACCCTGCCCTCCAGATACTCCAACCTTCCCCTCCAGATACTCCAAAATCCCCCTCCATATACTCCAACCTTTTCCTACACATACTCCAAACTCCCCCACCAGATACTCAAACTTTCACCTCTAGATACTCCAACCTTCCCCTCCTGATACTCTAATCTTCCCCTGCATATACTCCAAAATCCCCCTCCATATACTCCAACCTTTTCCTACACATACTCCAAACTCCCCCACCAGATACTCAAACTTTCACCTCTAGATACTCCAACCTTCCCCTCCTGATACTCTAATCTTCCCCTCCATATACTCCAAAATCCCCCCCCATATATTCCAACCTTTTCCTCCACATCCTCCAACCGTCCCCACCAGATACTCAAACTTTCACCTCCAGATACTCCGACCCCTCCAGATACTCCAAAATCTCCCTCCATATACTCCAACGTTTTCTTCCAAATACTCCAACCTTACCCTCCAGATACTCCAAAATCCCCCTCCATATACTCTAACCTCCGCTCCACATACTCCAAACTTTCTATCCACATTCCCCAACGTTACCCTCCAGATAATCCAAACTTCTCCTCCACCTACGCCAACCCTCCGCTTCAGATATCACCAAGTTCACTTCATATACTCCAAACTTCTCCACCACTTACTGCAACCTTTCTCTTCCGATGATCCAACCTTCTCCTCCCAATACCTTCTCCTCCTCATACTATCAGCTTCAACCGAGTGTGGAATGCTCGCCGATTACTAGTATGGGTGTTTACTATTATGGCAAGAATCTCTTTTTACACTTTGTTCATTGGCCTCTATCATTAGAACCAATTTGATTAGGGAATTAACCTCCAATTTGCGCATTATAACTATGCGGTTGACATTATATCAACTTCACTCATTTGAACCTCCTTAGTTTTTGTTCATTAATTTATCCAAAAAATAAAACCAGTTAATTTAATTTTGTTTTATTATTAAAAAAACCTCCACAACTTTTATAGATATTTTTAACATTCTGAGAAACTATCAACTACCTGTAGTATTTGTTGACGCTAAATGTAAATTCTTCTATAAAACAATGCCAGTATTAAACAGAATGTATCAGACCAGAGCAAGAGCCAGGTTACGCAGAAATTCTTTCTGGTTATCACATCAGTTCGCCAGTTAGATCCTATCTGACCATTCGTAAAGTCTTGTTACAAAGAAAAATCACTTTTAGCGAATTTCCCCTATAGGGAAGAAGCTATTACCGTAGATCTCATCGTAAGACTTAAGCCCGAGACCATGATAACTTTTTGTTTTGAGGTCCCCAGATGCCAAAAACACTATTCGTTCAAATTTATATATATGTATATAATAATAGTAATTTATAGTAATTTACTATTTAATAGTACTATAGTAAATATACTATTTACTATGTATTATTGTAAGTATACTATTTACAATATAGTATTTACTATTTAATAGTAATTTATATATATAAATCTATACCTATATATATATATATATATATATATATATATATATATATATATATATATATGTGTGTGTGTCCGTTACCGCGATAACTTTTGAAAGAAGCGCCCGACGTTTATGAAATTTGGCACACATGTGGAGAGTAATATTTATGACTTTAAGTTCGAAAACCAGATCGATCGGT
Source organism: Allygus modestus (assembly GCA_963675035.1). NCBI lineage: Eukaryota > Metazoa > Arthropoda > Insecta > Hemiptera > Cicadellidae > Allygus > Allygus modestus. Next base: position 140,344,514 of record OY776116.1, read on the forward strand.
CAATGGGAAGGGGGTTTTATGGGAGTTTAAAATTTTCCAAAAATCAGTTTTTTGAACTTTTTAACCTAAAATTTTAAAACGCTAGATTTTGGTTATAGCCATTTTATAGAGCTTAAAAAACAATCAATTTAGTATTTCTAATCATTAAGCTAGGTTTAGTGGTTGTGGAGAAAATTCAAAATATGTGTCCATAAAATTTCCCATGTTAATCTTAAGGGAATATGGTTTTTAGATTTTCCTCAGATAATTTCACTAAAAACTCCACATTTCTCTCTACCAATCAGTTTAGCTCTACAAAACAATCATTTTGGCGTATTAATTGCTGTTTTAAGTCCAACCGTTGCAGTGATATTCAAAGTGCTAAACACAGTACGTTGTCCAATGTTATCCTTATGGAGAATGAATAAAATGTTATATTTCGATTATTTATGTATGTATATTGATGAAACTTGGTATGTGGCTTCAACTAGTTGTAGTATATTGATATGAGCACAAAAAAAGTTTTTTGTTGATTTTTCCCGGTAGCAGCAAACCTGCATACTCGGCCCCCATGTTATTCATATGGAGAATAAGTAAAGTTTAATATCTCCCTTAGTTATGAACCTAAATTAATAAAACTTGGTGTGTAGCTTCACCTGGCTGAGTTATATTGATATTTGAAAAAAAAACACATATCTTATCTTCCTTGTTGCAGCAAACCTGCGTACTCAATTATAATGTTATTCTTATGGAGAATAAATCAAATGCTTTTATTTTTTTTTCAAATGCACTTATTAATGAATGTATTTTTGAGAAACTTGGTAAGTGGCTTTAGGTAGTAGTGATACCCATATATATGTATTGGAAATTCGCTGAGTACGCAGGTTTGCTGCGACGGGGGTATTTGACCTTACACCCACTATTTACTACGAAATTATTGTCCTCCTATTCAAAGAATGTTGCGGGAGTTAAACCAGCATCGTTGGAATTTAAATCGCTTATTTATTTATGAAGTTATTGTAATGGTTCATCCTGGATGTGGAACCATAACTGACTTTGCCAACATAATAAAACGCACTGTATTCCAAAATAATATTTTTATGTAAATATACAATTATTTGTATGAAGCTATATTGATATAAACTCGTATTAAAGGACCTATCTACCTTCTGTATTTCCTAGGCGGCCTTGCTACAACCTTCCAACACCTTAGTAAACGTCGCTCCTATGAATACCATCCACAAGTTGAGAGGAGGCGGCATCAAACACGGATCAATCATACGTCACAGCAACACAAGTCTCCTCGTAAGATAGAGTGCTCGAAGACCTTTTGACGGATGGTTTGAACCATTTTGCATCTTCCCTCTTTTACTGCTTAAGGTATAAAAAAATGTCGATAAAAGAAATTTAGACAGATTTTCTAGTAGAATTGTAATAGTGCTTAGAAACATCTATGTTAATTATTTTGGTTTAAACATATCAAATGGAACCATAATTAATAATGAATCCACAATATAAAACATTATGATTTACTAATAGGTGTAAATAAATAAAAATTTTTATCTTTTCATTCGACATGCATAAAGATAACAACTATTGTGAATTGTAACATGGACTTTTGTAAAGTAAATATTTAACTCAGAATCACGGTAAAAACGGACTGTAAAATTAAAAGACCCTTTGATGCCACTTTAAATGTACAACTCAAGTACTATTTTTTATCAATTTGAAAAAGCATAAATATATATGTTACATATAAAATATTAAAATGATTTAAAATTTTTGTTACATCGAAACGAAGACTACCTTCAATGTGACTAGCAAATAAACTGGTTTTTGTTACTTTCTGATGATATACATCCTATGATACTTTCATTGATGTAACACAAATTCTAGCTCTAAATTTAAAATCGATTTCTATTGTCAAAAGGATACAGACGTTAAAGGGCGAAAGGCTGAAACCCATTGCGGGCTGATGGTTACAATAGGGTATAATGCATTAATGTAACTGATGGTTTGATCTGGCTTTGTTCCCTGGTGGAGCGATTGTCTTCAGCTTAGAGCTAAAGCAGCTAACCTATTAGGCGGGTAGGCGTTGCAATTCCATAACTATTCCACTATTCCATTGCCATTCATCAATAGAAACTCAACAACAATTAACAAGTTGATTATAGTTGTTACTGTAAGACAAAAGTGACGCTATTGTTTTCACGTTGCAATTATTGTTTTCCTGTTATGCTATTGTTAGATTTTATTGTAAACATATTCTTTGAAATAACAGTAATAATACAATTTAAAATAGTATTTAGAAAATTTATGTTTTTGTACAATTTTGTTAATTGTTTTAGTCGATTAGCTTATTAACTTTGAGGAGATTTCCTGTTTTCCAATGAACTTTGGGTAAATTAATTGGAAAGTAAAAAAGTTACACACATGGAAAAGGTTTCAAAATACCAACACGTTTAACCACAAAAAGTAACTTTTAATCTATTATAGAATCGTAGTTAAATATATTGTTAGTCTAAATATAGATTAGTGTTATTTTTAACCTTACATTATGAGAGAATACTTTTAACATCATCATTGCATTACTCATTTATTATAAAACTAGCTGGCCCGATAGAAATTGTCCTGACCTAATGTCATTGAATTTGTTGTATGTTAAATACTCGTTCATTTTCAATATGAGCTCGTTCGCTTCGCTCACTCGCCTATCGAAAAAAGAGTTTGAGTTGCCATTCAAAAAGGTTTTTTATTTCCACAATCAACATATATTTATGCCTTTCAAGTATGTTTAGATATACTCCTAATAAACACATGTTCCCATAAGGAATAACATGTAAACTTTAATTTTTTTACAAAAACAGCTGTTTTATCGAAACATTATCTGTTTATTAATTAAAAGCAGAAAATGATAAAAACATGTTCCCATGAGGAATAACATGTAAACTTTAAAAGCCAAATGGGCAAAGCCCTTCACATTTTCCAGGGTAAAAAGTATCCTATGTGAATCCAGGTAATAAACTATCCGAGTGCAAAATTTCATTTAAATTTTGCACTCGGATTTTTTGAAGACCGTACAGCCGTTCTTGAGTTATAAAATGTGTAACTAACACCACTTTGTTTTATATATTAAGATTTAGATACTTTTACCTTTAATTCGGACCTAAGGAGTTTTCATAGTTTTATAGAATATTATCATCTGACCCTATGCCGGTTACAGATCGATGCACAGAGATAAGCGTGAAAAAGTCCATGTCGTATTACACGGATCCTGGGTGATGTTATGTAAACATAACAATCTAACATATCGTTAATTAAAGTATAACATTCTTCAAATTTATAATGAGGAATTCGAAGTAACCTAACTTTAATTGAATGTTAAAGTAACATGGTATAGAAATAAGTCAGAAGCTAGGGCCCAAATTTGGCACATTAAACTTTATCGTAGAAAGACATTTATGAATCAATTAATAGGGCATATTGAAAGCAGCCAAAGTTAAACGATGGCTTAAATAATGTTTCGGCTCTTTTAATTTCAATATGTCTGTCTTAAAGCTGAACAATGTCTAATCGCGATTAAATGATAGGCCATAAACTGTTTATTGAAAATTACATCTTATTTTTCACCAGAGTTAGAGGTAAATAAAAGTTTAAATTAATATATTATAAATTTACTTTCATACTATTTACTATGTGAAAACCGTAAAAATCTGAAACTGTTATTTTTAAAAGATCACTATATAAGTCTTTCATCTAATAACCACTCGTTTTATTTAAATAACATTTATTTTTAACAGAGTTAAAATTTGTCAACATATAATTATACTCTTAAATATAATATAGAGTATGTCATCCAAATATTTGTTTACTTAATTTTAGACAATATTATCTCTTTAAACAAATTAAGAACAAATTTAATTGGTTTTGTGGGTGGGACTTTTGTAAAACTATCTAACCGATAACAACAGACATAGCAATTATTTAATTAGTAATTTAAATCTTATGATGACACTGAGAGAGTTGATTTTGAAGTTTGCTGCTTCCTCAACTATCCTTCATTCACACTCTTTCATAATAAAGTATCGTTTCCTGTTTTGTCCTAAATTACTTAAATGTTTTGTAAAAGAAATAAATTTCAGTAATAATCGACATATTCCACAAAACAAAATATCCTAATCCAATCCCATCGACATATTCTTATACATGAATCAGTGAAGAAGTCTGATGAAATGCGAGGGTTTTCTTAACGAACCGGAATGCCTCGCAGCCAGGCGGGTTAAACTGCAATGCGAGCGTGTAATATAATTAATTACCGACGATTGATGTAGGTCTGCGGTCTCGAGAGCAAAGCTTCTTTGATGCGGGTAAGGGTTTACCTAATGTATTGTAATAGCGAAACGCCCTTATGGTCTTATATTTGTTTTATTCAAACAATCTTAAATTATTATTTAAAACTAGTTTTTCCAAATGTTTTGATTGTTCACCTGATTGTTACGTAGTAAAATTGAATGACAGCTGATTTAATTCCAATATGTGACAAATTGTTTTAACTTTATAATTTATATATCTATATATATATATATATATATATATATATATATATATATATATATATAATATTGTAAGCGAAATTTGTAAGTCAATATTGTTCGAGTTTGGCAATGGCAATGGGAGGATGATGGGAGACGGCTTAAATTAATGGTTTTGATTTAACTGGATTTAACTTGATTTAAATTAATTTCTGGAATAAACCATTGACTATATATACTGAAGGACACATCCCATCTATATGGCTCAGCTGTCCACTTTTAGTGTTTGCCAAAATTTGAAATTTGATTAGGTTGCCGACAGATTGTGCTGCTGTCAACTATTTATTTTAGTTATGCACTTGGTTTGTAAAATATCTCCACCCCAAAAAGCAAGTGGTAATCAACCTATGTTTGCTTCTTGACACACCAACTGTCGTGTCATCCCCTTCTCGAGAGGATAAGTAATAGTTGACAGCAGTGCACTCTGTTGGTGATTAGTGAGAACTACGTCCTCTTTGAATCCTAGCACACACAAAACTAGGGACAGATTTTACAATGGTAATGAGGTCTACTTCAGTGTATTTAGTCAATGTAATAAACTATTTGTTGTAGTATATAAGATTTTATTACTGTAATATCTTTGCTGTTAATTGGATTCAAAGATGTAAAATAACAATTTTGACAGCGTATAGTGATTTTTATAAGAGAGATGATATGTAATCTTCCAAAAGAGGAGAAGATATGCACACTAGAATCATTTTAAACTTAACCCCACCAATCCTAAAATCCGCTTAATCCAAATAGATTTTTCGTAAATTAAAAAACGTGTTTTGGTTTTAAATAATTAGTATACGAAGCAAAATCGTTGTATAGTCTAAGTCGTGAGCGTCATGAATTTCGGTCCAAGGGGTCACGAGTTCAAATATCGGTGTGCCCACACAAATTTGAGCAGTTTGGACCGTTTTATTTCAACGCGTGTGTGTGTTCTATAACAACAATGATGTTGGCGTTGAATGAATACAAAACACATTTTACAAATGTTACTTTCACAAGGTCCTTGGTTCTAGTTGGTTACTTAGTGTACTATTTATAGGCTCATGTTTAATACATCCTTAATCACGCAAACATTAAACATACAACTCAAACTTTCGAGTGAAATATGAGTGAAATACACGATATATTTTATATTTCCATACTAAAACAACACACAACCAAAGTGAAAAGTTTTCACAACAAAGGAAGCTAATGTTGCGTTTCATATCACGAAGTGGCGGGAGCATGTAGCGAAGTGATCTGGCAGCTGTCTTGGCCGTTACACCCTCGGGCGAAGTGGAAATAAGATGTCCGAGCCAGCCACCCAATGATCCGCACCGCCGGCGCCGGGCCTTAGTTTATTATAAACAAACCGAGATTGTGAAATATAAAAATTTATACTGTAATTTATATTCTTGCGAAAGAAATAAAAAATACTATGTACGCAATTTTTACTTTATATAAAGCAAGATTTTAATTAAATTAGTTACAGTGTCTGGGTTTTATTTAGTTCAATGTTTACAGTAAAATAAGTTCTCCGTCAATACCATTTTGCATACTGTAGAGTGTTAAGTGAATAATGTTCCTGGACCATCTTGTGATCGTGGAGTTTTAAATGTCAATTGGAATAGGAAAAAAAATCAATATAAGTTTTTACGTATCTATTTAAATATGGAGTACTAGAAGGAGCCATAACCCCTAACCTTGCCCCAATACTCTGCCTTACCTGATTTTATCGTACTATTTTAATGCTGAGGAAAATAAAACAATATAAGAAGGAACACACGTCAGTTCGTAAATAAAGTTCACACTTAATCCCATGTTTTAAAGTAAACAAAGTAGATGTTTTAAATTCCCATGATTATGGGAGATGTTATTCGTTATTTATCGTTTGTTGGAAACTTTTTGGAAATATTGCCATGTTTCAAGTCAAGACATTTAATCAAGACCTTTAATTTGAACCCTCCCCCATCATTCTGCGATTTGCCAAACTCTAAAAATGTTGACGTAACAATTTCCCTTAGAGAATTATATAAATATAGATATTTTCTAATATATTATAAATGGAAACACTAGTTAAGATGTAATAATTATCATTCAGGCTCTATATTCTTCAGGGGCTTTTCCACTATACGCCAGCACGTTGAGGTCAGGTAGGTTTTAAGGGATTGAATGTTAGTATTAAAATGGTCACTCTATTTAAAAAAAAAATTGATTTTATTTAAATGGTACTAGATTTGGGGAGTTGAACACCACTCTTGCGGGACTAACACCCATTATAGATGAGAACACCGCAGACTGTAAAGTGCCTTTTTCACTAATGCAATCTAAATAAACCGATTTAAATCTTTATCGACATTGCTGTTGAATATCTTCCAACGTCGAAGACAGTTTTGGAAACCAAAATGTTTAAAACATGGAACTGTTTATTTTAAAAGTTTGTTTGCGCAATAGTTATTTGCACATGTAATTAATTGATTTATGTAAAAAGAGGGTAAGCATTAGGTTAAAATGCCTGCGATGAAAAACATCAAATCATGTATCCCTAGATAAAATTTACATAATATAATTATTTGGATTATCTCATTTCACAAAAATGCTAGTTACAGTTTGATTGTTCATGGCTTCTTCTGGTAATAATATTCCCAACGAGTTATTTTCATTCAAGTTATTATCCCGTGGTTTTATAAGTAACAAGGGTAGCCTGCCTTATAAAACAATTCACTTTCCGCTAGACTTTAACCAAGATGACCTATTCAATAAGTATATTTCTGCTTTTGTCAACTTAGGAAGCCTGGATTCTATTCCAGATGATCAAAAACTGAGTTTTCTATACAAGCAAAGCTTGAGGTGATATCCTTTACCACCACAACACCTAAATATTCATTTAACTAAACAATTGTGGATGACGTAATGCATTGAGACATAATTGCTGATGACATTTTACTTGACAGTTAATAAGTATTTATTATAAACTTTGAACCACTTAAGTTCTTATAGTAAAATCGTTTTTCGTTGATCATTGATTGTTGGACATACTATTAGAGTATAAATGATCTGAAAATAATAGTTCACATTTTGTAAGTATTGTGTTATATTTTCTAAATTAATAAATTTACTACGCACATTATTACTGTTCAGTAAACGACGTATGATTAAAATATAGGTAAAAATACTGATAACATTGACTAAAATCGCTAAAATAAAATGTGAAACAGTTAAATAAGCCAGAAAAGTTCGTAGATACAATTGAGACACGAATTAAAACATAACTATAGCAGGAAAGATTAAAACAAAGAAGTTGAATTAAAATATAATAAATTTGACAATAAAAATATTTTTGGATAAAAAACAACTGTATGGCCAATTGGCCATGAGGTCCGAAGAAAAATGAATGCCTTCCATTCAGAAGAATACCCTTTAATTCAACACCTCAGTCGTCAAAATTGGCCACGTAATTAGGAAGCAGTGCTCTACCTAAAACCTTCCTTATGGAACTAAGAAGTAAGATTAAAATATTTTAATCTTAAACAAAATAGTACGTATAAACAGGTTGCATTAAATTTGACTTTTAATTTTGTTTAATATATTAGTCTTTTTAATATATAAAATACCCCCGTCGCAGCAAACCTGCAGACTCAGCGAATTTCCAATGCATAATATATGTCTTAATACCACATAAAGCCGCAAACCAAGTTTCATAAATACCCCCGTAGCAGCAAACCTGCGTACTCAGCGAATTTCCAATGCATATATATGTATCTTAATACCACATAAAGCCACATACCAAGTTTCATCATTATACATTCATAAATAAACGATTTATGACATTTTAATTATTCTCCATAAGAATAACATGGCAGCTGAGTATGCAGGTTTGCTGAAGCAAGGAACACAAAAAATGGGGTTTTATAGAAATATTAATATAACTCATGTAGGTAAAGCCATATACCAAATTTCATTAATTTATTTTCATAATTAAGGGAGATAACACGTTACTTATTCTCCATAAGAATAACATGGGGCTGAGTACGCAGGTTTGCTGCTACGGGAGCCTTTGGCAAAAAATTGTTTTTTTGAGCAAATATCAATGGTCCACAACCAGATGAAGCCGTATACCAAGTTTCGTCAGTATACGTTCATAAATAAGCAAGATATAAAATTTGTCTTTTCCTCCATAAGAATAACATTAGACAACGTACTGTGTTTAGCACTTTCAATATCTCGGTAACCAATTGACGTAGAGAAATGATCAAAATACCAAATTGTGTGTTTTTTTAAGCTGAATGCAATGGAAAAAACTAAAATTTGACTATTTCCAAAATTATATGTAAAAAATTCAAAAAACCCATTTTTGGGGTACAAAACCCCCCCAAAAATACCCCTTCGGATAAAGCGATCTGGCTGGTTTTCGAACTTAAAGTCATAAATGTTGCTTTACACGTTTATACCAAATTTCATCAAAATCGGATAATTTTTACGAGAGTTATCGTGCTCACGGACACATATATATATATATATATATATATATATATATATATATACAGTTTCGAACGAATGGTGTTTTTGGGGTCTGGGGACCTCAAAACGAAAAGTTATCATGGTCCCGGGCCTAGGTCTTACCATGCCGACTACGGTAATAGCTTCTTCCCTATAGGGGAAATTCGCTAAAATACATTCACATATAAGCGATTTTAATTATTCTCCATAAGAATAACATTGGTAATTCATTGGTATGAGTATGTAGGTTTGCTGAAACAAGGAACAGAAACAATTGGTTTTTATGCAAATATAAATAGAATTTAACTAGGCGAAGCCACATACTAAGTTTCATCGATATTCAATCATCAATAAGCGATATATAACATTCTAGTTATTCTCCATACGAATAACAAGGGGGCTGAGAAAGCAGGTTTGCTGCAACAAGGAACAGACAAATGGGTTTTTATATAATTATCAATATAACTCAACCAAGTGAAGCTACATACCAAGTTTTATTAATTTATGTTCATAATTAAGGGAGTCATTATATTTTACTTATTCTCCATAAGAATAACATGGGGGCTGAGTACGCAGGTTTGCTGCTACGGGAATAATCAACAAAAAATCAATTTTTTGTGCAAATATCAATATACCAGTACTACTTGAAGCCACATACCAAGTTTCATCAACATACATTCATAAATAATCGAGATATCAAATTTTATTTATTCTCCATAAGGATAACATTGGACAACGTACTGTGTTTAGCCCTTCGAATATCTCTGCAACGGTTAGGCGTAGAATCACAATTTAAACACCAAAATGATTGTTTTGTGGAACTGAACAGATTGGTAAAAGCAAATGTGAAGTTTACATTAAAATAAACTGAGGAAAAGCCAAAAACCTTTTTCCCATAAGATTAACATGGGAGATTTTATGAGCAGGTTTTTTGGATTTTATCCGCAACCACTTAACCTAGGTTAATAATTCAAAATACTAAATTATTTGTTTTTTTAAGCTCTATAACATGGTCAAAACCAAAATTAAGTTTTTTAAAAATTTTAGGGTGAAAAATGCAAAAAACTGAGTTTTGGAAAATTTAAAACCCCCATAAACCCCCCTTCCCATGGTCCGATTTTTCTGGTTTTCGAACTTAAAGTCATGAATGTCATTTTACACATTTGAGCCAAATTTCATGAAAATCGGACGTTTTTTACTCAAGTTATCGTGTTAACGGACACACACACACACACACACACACACATATATATATATATATATATATATATATATATATATATATATATATATATACATTTGAACGAATAGTGTTTTTGGCATCTGGGGACCTTAAAACAAAAAGTTATCATGGTCTCGGGCTTAAGTCTTACCATGAGACCTACGGTAATAGCTTCTTCCCTATAGGGGAAATTCGCTAATAAAAATTGTAACAATCTTGTTTAATCTTTTTTGTCCCTTATTTTCCGTAATGGTCATAGACGTCATAAAAGATTAAGAGCTCTGTCTTACTTTTCTTTTCCTCTGAGGGGGAGTTTGTTAACATTTAAAAAATACTATTTATAGGTTTGCAATACCTAGTTTTAAATAAAGATTGAAGAAGATTGTCACAAATCGGGTTCTCATATCTGAAAACTGACATAGGTCAAAGAAGTAAAAAAGTATTCAACACAACACGGTTGTGATCGCCATTTATTAAAGGTCCTCAGATTTTAATTTCCTTTCATTATTCTCAATTAACAGGATCTTTATAACGAGTGATTAATTACTAAAATAGAGGTTACTATAGATACAAATGTAGTTACCACTGTTGTCATAATTACTGGAGAAAAAACACAGGTAATTAAAAAGGTCGCAACTGTTGTCAAAGATTGCTACAAAGTGTGCTTTTCCTTCTATAACAGTTAAAAGGATAAAGATGATTTTCCATAGTTAGTTTACAAACTGTATAGCTACAACAGGCTTGTGGTTAACAGGTGCAATAACAAAGGAGGTTATGGTGGGACTCATATGGATACACAGTATTATACACAGGCAGGATCACATAGGCTGAGTCGCGTCGGATCAAAGTAGCTTTGCCCTAGGGCCAATAAACGAACGATGACGTCACTAATTAATCACATTTCACGCCTGGCGGCTGTCACAGTAAACTGCAATGAACCGAGGGCAAACCCGTGTGCTGGTTACGCTTATTGGAATTGGTTTATTTCAGATTATGCTGAGGCATATACCATCCTATATTCTAATATGAGTAAGGTTTGCTTCCTTGGTTGCTTGCTTGCAACTCTGATTCCAAAAACGGCTTTAACGATTTCCTTCAAATGTTGGAAATAACTTATTTCTAGGTTAAAATAAGTTCTAGACAGGTATCGCCTTAAAAGAAAATTTAACTTTGTACAGATATTAATTTGAACATTAAAAAAAATAACATTGGGCTTAATGAGTTTAAAATATAAAAAATAATTATAACATCTGAATTAGTGAATTGTCGAAGTAATACCCATTTAGTTCATTTAGTAATGTGTGGTTTCCTGAGAGCAGTGACTAAAACCACTGAATGATGAATAAACATAGAGTTGATATAGATTACAATTAACGGGACATCGAGCTATAATAACAACTGGAGTGACCTTAAAAATGGAAAAGAGGGGCAAATGAGCTAAGAAAACCTGCTCGCTAGTAAAGGGATAAGGTGAAAGATTGTAAGTCATTTATGTAAACTGAATGACCTTCCCTAATCAAAGCTTGGTCCCAAGTACTTGTAGATAAAGCGATATAGATACAGATTACTGGTAGCAGCATACAAATTCCAAATATAGGTCGTTTTTAATATGGAATAGAAAACTGAGACAGATTTAAAAATTTAGAAATTAATACATAAGGACAATGTATTGAATACGTTACTCCAACTTTGTTTAATAGAACTCCTGAGGAGGACTTATGAAATACTTGATAAAATAAACTCTCTGTTTTGTCCATATTTCTTTGATTGTTCACTTATATTCATTCACCTTTAATAAACAAAACATGCCTAATAAGAATCATTGCAAGTTTTAAAGATTTAAATACTCAGAAATGATGATAGAGTTGTATTATATAGTTTGTTTTAATATTCAGTTGTATTTTGACCTAGAATTGCCCATGCAAATTTTAAACACCCGTTTGTAGTTGGTTGAACAGCTATAAGATGGTGCCACCAGTACATCGAAAATAAATAAGGGGAATCATTTGTATCCTTTCTATCTTTTGTATGGTTTTGAATTGTTTATTTAACGGTGCATATCAGATTTAGCGGTGAATGTAATCTTTAAAATTGCTGCTCAATTGTTAGTTTTGATCAAGAATTAAGATATAACCTACCAACAAAATAACACCCTTTGAAAAAAATACGTCAAAACTAGATTTGTCCATTCACTGCCTGCATTACAACTATTATATTTTAATTTGCATGGTTTTGAATTATTTTTATTTTTCGCATTTGGCAAAAAAAATTCTCTTCAAAATTGGTTTTGATGAAGTATTAAAGCAGATGGCCTACCGACAAGAATACACCCTTGAGAAATAATATACAAAATTACATCGAATTTTAAGAACAAAAGGAAAAGAAAAACGATGAAAACATTTCTTAAATATATATTTATATTTATATAAAAAAAAAAACAACTGTGGGGTAGGTTGGAGAACTAATTTTGTTAGTTATAATCTCAGATTTAGAAAACTAGCTATAAGTCAAAACAACCTATGTCGACATGCACATATTTGTTTTTGGAGGGAAAATTCACTGAGCCATTTACTTGGAATGACAGTCTTCTGGGTAGATAAGGCTCCAATAGTCATAACATCAGGAGCCAGATTGAATGTTTTCCGATACTTCGGATCATCGGGAATCAGTTGGGGAATCTCATTGGACAAAGTAATATGTTTACCTTCCTCTGTCGTGAATAATATTCCGCCAGTGAGTAAGTATTAACTATAATATATAAATAGCTAAAGGAAACTAATAAACGGTATCAGGAAACTGACACATACTTTCTCCCTTTACGCCCAACTTTAATGAATAAATTACTTTTTATTTACTAAATATAGAATACAAAGCACGGTCGAATGTACAGAAAATCTTGTAAACAAGTTGTTTTAAAAAATATCCACCCAAATCCCTTCTTTGGAGGCACTACAGAATCCATTGCTACAGTCGTGGTTTTAAGAGGGGAAATGCCCCCTATTCCCCCCCAGGGTTATTAAGGGGCAACATATTTCGAATTTCCTCTGTTGGTCAATGCTAACTAGACAAGCATATCAAGTTTGAATGATATTGATCAGTAAATAAGAGAGAAATAGTAATTTTTGTATTCTCCATAAGAATAACATTGGAAACGTACTGCGTTTACCGCAAAATTAAAATTTCAATTTTCTCCGCAACCAGCAATCGTAGAATAGTAATTAAAAATACTAAATTATTTAGTTTTTTGAGCTTTTTTTAATGGTGAATACTAAATATTTTTTATATTTATATTTTTCTATGAAAAATAAAAAAAATTTTGATGTTTTAAGTCCTGTATTTTCTGAACCCGATTTTTTACAGAAATGCAGGTGGTGTCATTTTGTTGGCGAACTAAAGTTCTACAAACGACTAAAGTTTAATCAAAATCGTTAGAGCCGTTTTTTAAGAAATTATGATTTTTATTGTATTTGGCGGTTTTTGGGGGATAATTACCCTTAAAAATCAAAAATTCAAAAAATGAAAAAATGGCTGGAGATATCGTGGATTAGTACCTACATACCAAATTTCATAAAAATCGGCCCATTGGTTAGGACTCTAGCTCTGTACACATCCACACACACACACACACACACACAGACATCACGTAAAAACCACTTTTTTGGGTTCAGGGAGTACCAAAACAAATATTTCCACTAAAAACTGAAATCCGAAAATTTTTACGAAAACAATACTTTCTCCATATACTATGTATAGGGGGAGAAAGTAAAAATTAAACCAAAAATTCTTTAAAATACATTCTGTTGGTTATATTTAAAGATTGTAACCCGTTCTGTTAAGTATATTTAACCAGGCAAACGTTAAAATCTAATATAATAATACTTTATGTTGTATCTAAATTAACTACTTATACAATGAACAAGGCACTCAACGATTTTGGCAAAAGGTGCTCATCATTCGCTGTCAAGACTTTTAATGACATTAATCGTACTAATATTATAAATGTGAAATTTTGGATTTACGGATGTTTGATCTTTGTAGTTCCATCATACATAAAATACTGGACCGATGAAGCTTAAGTTTTGTTTGAACATCTTACACATAACATTATGATACAGACATGATAATGTACTCATATAACCTTAGGGCTCCACCCTACGGGCCCTGTAAATTCCAAGGAAAATCTTACGGGAGGATTACCAGTGTAGTTGTTTGTTAGTTAGGCCAAAGAGAGGCATATGGTGTAACTAAAAAAATTACATAGAGTGGTCAGGTTAATATTTGTAATGTGTTTTAATTTCTCGCGAGCGAGTAATAGCTAGTTATATAACAAATCTCACTTTTAAATTGTAATGAATGAAGAACTCAGTACGAATGCTAATAATATGTTTAAGCTACGACTGCTATATTGTATCTCGGCACAAGCAGTCCATATCAAAATGGTACTGGACATGATTTAAACAAAATATAATTCTTAGTATACAAGACGAAGAGAATTAGCTTTAACTATCAGTATAAATAATTTTAAAGATGATTTTAAAAGTTCAATACTCATTTAAAAGTTAACGGAAACAAAATGGTGAAATATATTTGTAAACGATTGATTGGAGGAGAGAATTCAATGACATATTTAGAGGTAGCAATTAAAGAGATCCACGCAAGCTATTGGTTGGCATTCGTTTGGGTATGTCCTAGCGTGGGGTCAGTGTTAATGAGATGGCGAGAATTGTGGACTTAAAGCTCATTAAATTTTGGCGTAAAGTCACAGACATTTCTTGGCTCCTCAACTGCTCTGCTACTGCTATTACTGGTTCAGCTCATCTCCGTCCGAATATCAAAAGAACAAGATTCGTCGTCCTATTAAAAAGTGAACGGATTCTTTCACTCCTCGTTGGTGTACAACAAAATACATCGCAAAAAACTGAAGACCTTAATCCTTAAATCCTAAATCCTTAAATCTACTAGTGAAAGTTAGGACCAATAAAATATATTTGTTGTGCGAAGCTCTCTTTCCCTCACTTTGCCACTTCTCTGTAACGGCATCACAGTGTAATGGCTTTACCGATTGATATACAATTTGGCCAGTAGCTAGGTGATACCGAGGAGAAGGTTTTTCTTTAGAGATATCTGCAAAACTCCTCCTAGGTTACGCCCCACTGGGTCTTAAAGTTCACATGTCATTGTAATGAAAGAAAAAATTTGTTGGGTTTATGTCACATGTTTTTAACTGACTTCATTTAAATTAAATACCCCCGTCGCAGCAAACCTGCATACTAAGCGAATTTCCAATAAATATATAACATAACACATTAAAACACTTAACAGGATTCATATGAAATATATTCACAAACAAGCGATATTTTAAATATTAATTATTCTCCATAAGAATAACATTGGGGATGAGTACGCAGGTTTGCTGCAACAAGGCACACAAAATAATGGGTTTTTATTCAAATATCAATAGAACTCATCTTAGTGAAGTCACATACCAAGTTTCATCCATATACATTCATAAATAAGCGATATATAACATTTCAAGTATTTTCCATAAGAATAACATGGGGACCGAGTACCTAGGTTTGCTGCTACAGGAACCATAGGTGAAAAATTGTTTTTTTGTGCAAAAAACAATAAACCATAACCAGATCAAGCCATATACCAAATTTCACCAGTTTATGTTCATAAATAAGCGAGATATACAATTTTTATTTTTCCCCATAAGAATAACATTAGACAACGTACTGTGTTTAGCACTTTCAATATCTCGGTAACCAATTGACGTAGAGCAATGATCAAAATACCAAATTGTTTGTTTTTTTAAACTGAATTCAATGGTATAAATTACAATTTGATTTACATCAAAATTACATGTGAAAACTCCAAAAAAACACATTTTTGGGGTACAAAACCCCCCAAAACCACCCCTTCGGATGGTGCGATTCATCTGGTTTTCGAACTCGTTCAAATAAATGGTACTTTACACATTTGTACAAAATTTCATTAAGATCGGACGTTTATTACGAGAGTTATCGTGCTTACGGACACACACACACACACACACACACACACACACACATATATATATATATATATATATATACAAATTTGAACGAATGGTGTTTTTGGCATCTGGGGACCTCAAAATGAAAAGTTATCATGGTCTCGGGCTTAAGTCTTACCATGAGACCTACGGTAATAGCTTCTTCCCTATAGGGGAAATTCGCTAATAAACATCACTGTTGTTAAAAACTGCCACTGTTTTGTTTACATTATTTTAAGTTTGTTAACTAAATGTCGCGTTCTTCCCAGTAGATCTTCTTTATTTGCGCTGTAACGTTCTAACTGTTGCTTCGGACATTTATGCGTCTAAAGTGTAACCGCAGATCATCCCAGTAAAACTGTTTATTTGTTAATGCTGATCGTGTTATCTCTGTATATAATATAACGAGTTCGCACGCAGCACGCTGACGTGAGGGAAGTGAATTTCCACATAAAAACTTGTAAAACTCAAAATCAGTGAAAAAACATCCATTTGTCCAATTTTTATTGAAATCTGAAAACATTGTTTTTTTGGCTGTTCTGATACTCCTGGTTTCATTTACTTGCAAAGCTGGGAATACAATTTTACGCATTATAAGGTTAGGAGAAGGTCCAGACAGGCTTGAAAGTAGGCGTGAGGTTGCTGGGGATAATAAAAGTACTCTAACAAAGGAATAACAGGCTTTTCTAGTGTAAAACCCCCATAAGACAACGTACTGTGTTTAGCCGATACACATTTTCTTTAATAACTCGGTAAATATTTATGCTAGAATGACGAGAGAGGGCTTAAAACTTTCGCCTTTCTAATTTCCATCTTTTAACATGCATTAATTTTACATCTGAGGCTTTTCTGACCCTTTTTGGGCCCAAAAACTCGAAATTTGAAAGATTAATCCTCAAAAATGGGTTTAGAGTTTTCCGATTGTTTTGCCCAACGAACTTGTCCAACAGGTTATAGAAAAGAACGTCCCTACCAAATTTGAAGTAAATCGGACAAAAAATGCGGCCGCTAGAGTGCAAACACATATATATATATATATATGTCTATATATATATATACATATATATACATATATATATATACACATATATATATATATATATATATATAAAATTTTGAACGACCCCCCAAAACGTGTTCAGGGGGTCACGTTAGGAACTTCTATGGTGGTCCCAGGCTTAAGTTTCACCGTGCGGGTCATGCTAATAGTTCACTTTCCAAAGGAAATTCACTAATAAACTAGCTGGCCCGACAGTCGTTGTCCTGTCCTAATGTCATTGAATTAGTTTTACCTCAAAAATGCTCGGTAATTTTCATAATGAGCTCGTTTGCTACGATCACTTGCCTATTTTTATCCAGCGCTAACTTCGCCAACGAAAATAGAATTTGAGTTGCCATTCAAGTAGATTTTTTATCTCCAAAATGAACATAAGTTTATGCCTTTCAAGTATGTGTAGATATAACCCTTATAACAGCGTTTTGGTGGAACAAACTTACTAACTAACCGTCATTCTAACAAACTAACCAGACATTTTTTATGTATTTAGATTATAAATTATATATAAATAAAATATCGCTTACTCATCGGTTAGCGTCTTGGACTTCGGTTCAAGGGGATACGGGTTCAAATCCCGGGGTGTCCACAAACATTTGAGGGGTTTAGACAGCGTACCCTAAGCGCGTGCGTGTGTACTCTTAAAAAAAAACAATGCCTTTGGGCTTGACAAAAATATATATGACGGCAGTCTTTGTAAGGTTGAAAATAAGATTACTTATTTTGTTATTATTTTAGTAAAATTATTAATGCGATCCATTTATTACTAATTTTTAGTATTTAAATACATGTTTTTAATATATTTTAAAACAGGTTTCAAACAATTTATTTAAAAAAGTTCCAAAAATATCGTGTTCAATAAAATTTTGGATCATCGTTATTGATCAATTGGAAATCACCCATTCAAATGGACCAATAGCATCTGTAATTCCCGTAAGTTTATGTGACATGTAGTAACACTACGAAGCTAAGGTACAACAGGGAAGATAGCATTTTTATAGGAAAAGCTATTACGTCCACGGTGGCATCAAAAGCTCGCCGGCGGACATTATTACTCTTTTGACGGATCCCCCATACAAGAGGCACAAAGGCGTAATACTTCAACAAGAAAACCGTCCACTCACTTTGTTGGCGGAATTGTTATCTAAATTACGCAATTCATCTTTATATTAATATTAGAATGCATTATTCGATGATAAAATGTAATGAACAATATTTTGTTGATATACCATTACAGGATAATCCAGGATAATGATTACATCCAGGATGATTCACATTGAAGTCAAAAGTATAAGAAAAAAAGAGGGATAAAAATGTTTGCAAAATATTGTTGATCCTTTTGTGACTAACTTATAAGAAAGTTTTTTTTTCAGTGTTCAGGGTTTTATATCATGCGACTTTAACACGAGGTATTAAAATAAAATAATAGTTCAACGATGTATTAATATCAAATAAAAAGAAACAACATTATTTTCAACATTTAAATGGCATTTACAGTAATATACGACATTTGTGTTGGATTTGGGGTATCCCCTAATCCACATCACCTTTCTTGCTAAAGTTCTTACTACAATTTTCACAATTTACAATTTCACTTTTAGAATAAAATTATGAATAATACATAACAATACGTGAAGTTGTTTTAAATAGAGTAGCAATCCAAAACTCTAAATAACAACAAACTCACTGAAAAACTGCTAACTTGTTTTAAAATATTCAGTAGCTTTGCTACATTAAATTCATTAAAAAAGTTCAGTAACATAAAATAAACTTAAGTCACATTTAATAAAATAAAACTGGACTAAGTTGCCGTAGCAATACCTACTCTGGGGGTACGATAGCCAGTCAATGTACACCCAAGTTCTGTAACAATTTGAATCTCTATATAGACATACACGACCTCCACTGGGATTATGTGAAGGTGATTACTGTTTTGATTGTAAACACAAGGCAATCACTGTGTGGGTTTGGAGGTATTGGTAGAGCTACCTCCAGGCTGACGTGGAAATGAGGCGTTCGAGTCAGATAACAAGTCTTATAAAAGTAAATTGAATTTTCTTTATATTATGCGTGCACCATTTGAACGGTGCAAAATAAAAAAAAAATTAAAACATTTGATGTCTCCCCTTTTAATAATGAAGGGATATGACTTGTTTTTGTATTAAAAGACCTCGAGAGTTGAACTTTTTACTTTTAATTAACTGAATATATTTGTGTTTGAGCGCTCAACTGACAATCTGAAGTTCGCCAGATCGATCCTGAGCCAAATCGTTTTGTTGTTTTTGTGAGGTTCCAGTGGGAGGGAAAGTCCCTGGCCCACTGAGGCTGCTTTAGGGCGCTTGGGCCCTCTTCAGCCGTCGGATAGGGTTGGTTGGTGAGGGGGAGATTGACACACTGCAACATGACTATTTTTATTATTTTTTTTGCCTGATACAGTGGCCAGGGAATGGTTTGGGGGTTGGAAAGCTGAACACACTGCAACAGGACTTTTTTGCCTACTACAGTGGCCAGGGGATGGTTTGGGAGTTGGGAAGGTGAACACACCGCAACAGGACTTTTTTTGCCTCCTACAGTGGTCAGGGGATGGTTTGGGGGGAGGAGAGATGAACACACTGTGACAGGACTTTTTTGTTTTATAACGAGTGCCTGTCACAGTGGTCAGGAGTGGGAGGGAGCTAGGGGGGTTTACATAGGGTTTAGTGGCGGGGGTTATGGTGCGGGCTGCTGGTCTAGGTCGGCAAGGTGGTGGATCGTGAGGCTGGGGCGGTCAGTGAAGTAGGGTTGGAAGTAAGGTTGGAGGATGTCGGAGGTGCGGGCTTTGTCGAGGTAGGTGATGTTGAGGTGGTGGAGGAAGTCTTTGAGTCTGGGGATTGAGTGGGCCTCGTAAGCCGTGTGGTTACGGGCCCAGGGTGGGAGGTGGGAGGCAAGGCGGAGGGCGCGTCTCTCAGTGGCCTCGAAGCTTGAAAGGAAGCTGTTCGGGGCGGATAGAAGGAGTGAGTGGGCGTAGGTTAAAACAAGGCGGATGACTGAGGAGTACAGGCGGGCAAGAGTGGGTTTGGAGCAGCCACGGCTGCGGTGGTTGAGGATACGGAGGACATGGAGGCGGGTGGTAGCTCTCCGTGGTTTGGCTTCGTGGAGATGAGGGATGAAGGAAAGTCAGGAGTCAAGGGTGACACCTAGGTAGGTGCAGGATGTTTTGAGGGGGAGACGGACGTTGTTGGGGAAAATGGGATCTCTCTTGGTGCGGGAGAAGCGGCGGGCGTGGAAATTGAAGAAACAAAGTTGGGTTTTGGAAGCGATGAGGAGGATGCACCATTTGTTGCAGTAGGAAAGGTAATTCTGGAGGGTTTGGGAGGTTTTTCGGATAAGGGTGTCGTGGTATCTTTCGGATATCCAGAAGGCGGTGTCATCAGAAAATTGGGCAAGGCCACAGGAGGTGTCGGTGGGATCGCGTGGAATAGGGGCAGGGAGGTCACGGACATAAATGATGTAGAGGAGGGGGCTGATGGCGGAGGACACACAATGCTTGTCGTTCACTATACACTCCAATGGGTGATTTGTTAGCAATCAACTCTGTTGTGATTGTGTCTTAAATACCTCTTTAGTGGTTTCGTGAATGCCACCGGTTACCTGCATTATACATACTCACTAACATTACTGCTGGAACAGCTGAAATGTCGTTTCCTTTTAATAAGAATACATTTTAGTGTCTACTTCTTGTTTGAGATAAAATATTGATAAATAAATAATACATTAGTGAATATAGAGCAAAGATCTAAATTCGGGAAAATAATTTTCACTTAAACATGTTTTTGTATATTTCAAACAAAAAAATACCGGGAATCTATGAGAAAACTAGACGTCTTACTCCTATGAACCATTTACTACAAAAACCACTTTACCACCATATAACTCTTATCTTAAACTAGCTGACGTACCCGTTCTTCGCACAGGGGTTTTCTTTACCCGTTCTTTAGTCAATGCAATTTGGATTTTAGTTAGCTTGAAACAGCTGTTCTTTCTTCTCCTCTTTAAGATGTCTAAAGGAAGTGTCCTCAGCTGTTCGCATTACAGTTTCTTAATGTTTACTTTCTTCTGAAATGTAAACATTGAAACTTAGGACGTTCACGGGGCGTAACCCGAGGGGATTTTAAGGAAGTGAATAGGCCTATATGTTGCATGGGTTCAAGATCTACCTTTATGTAAAGTTTCAGCCCAGTTGGTTCAGTAGTTTTTGCATTCACCCGGAACATCAGACAGACAGACAGACAGACAGAAACCATCTCTTCTTTATAATATTATAGATGAAAGGTATCAGTTAGAAAACCGGAGAGAAAAATATTAGTTTTTTATATAACCTCATCTAAGGCTATAAATTAAGAAAATATTTTATTTAAAATTAAAAAGCTAAGTACAATTAGATTTTTGACTATTTTAAATGTTTATAAAAACCCCAGTTACTAAACACATATTTTAAAATATGATTGTTTATATATACTCTTATGATTCTGACTTGCACGATGGCGTAACAAGATCTGATTTCATTTCCTTACTTAATCATAAAATAAGCCGGGCAGGAAGAAAATACAACAATTAATATATGAGATAAAAGCAAAATATATATGATGTTCTAGTGGCAAAATAAAACTAGCTAGAATAAAATGAGTAAAAACTGTAGTACATTAAAACATAAGTGATACGTTTTATAACATTTCATTAAATAATAATGAAACTTTTGACCTATACAAAAGGTAATCATGTTGGAGAGGAACAAATAGGACGACATTTTATAATTCAGATTGGTCACACTACTCACCATATAAAACACCTCCACTGGACAAAATTGTTCTTTTGATACATCTGTCAAACAGGATGAACAAAACTGTAAAGTGACGAAACCGTTCCCTCATCCCAGCTCGTGTTTTATAGTCACTCTCTTTATCATCACACATTCTGCACGAGTTCATTACCTTTGTGACCATCCACTTATTCTGGCATATTGATGTAAAATTGCGTAAATACCAAATTAAAAATAAACGGTATTAGGAAACTGACACATACTTTCTCCCTTTTAGCAAAAGAAATTCACCCAAATCCCTTTTTAGAAGACAGTACAGAATCCATCGCTAAACACGTGGTTTTAAGAGGGGAAATGCCCCCTAATGCTCCCCCTCAGGGTTATTAAGGGGCAAAATATTTCAAATTTCATCTGTTGGTCAATGGTAACTTGAAAAGCATATCAAGTTTGAACGAAATTGATCAATAAATAAGAGAGAAATAGTAATTTTTGTATTCCCCATTAGAATAACATTGGACAACGTAATGCGCCTTACTGCAAAATGAAAATTTAAATTTTCTCCGCAACCAATAATTGTAGAATAGTAATTCAAAATCCTAAATTATTTAGTTGTTTAAGCTCTTTTTAATGGTGAATAATAATTTTTTTAATTTTTTTTGTTATGAAAAATCCAAAAAACTGAATTTTTTATATTTTATGTCTTGTAATTTCTGTACCCAAATTTTTACAGAAAAACGGGTGGTGCCAAAACGACTAAAGTTTAATCAAAATAGTTAGAACCGTTTTTGAGAAATCTTGATTTTTCATGTTTTTTGCGGTTTTTGGGGGATAATTACCCTTAAAAATAAAAAATTCCAAAAAATGAAAAAAGTCCTGGAGATATCGTGAATTAGTACCTACATACCAAATTTCATAAAATCGGACCATTGGTTAGGGTTTTAGCTCTGTACACATCCATACAGAGAGATAGCCAGATAGACAGACAGACAGACAGACAGACAGACAGACATACATCACGTACAAATAACTTTTTTGGGTTCAGGGGTCACCAAAACGAATATCTCCACTAAAAACTCAAATTTTGACGAAAACAATACTTTCTCCGTTACTATGTATGTATAAGGGGGAGAAAGTTAAAGGTAAATTTCTGTATTCTAGCAGGTTTCTCAAGGTATCGCACGACCTAGAAGGCTGAAACTTGGAACGCTCATAGACAATTAGATGTGAAATTGATCATTGGCCCTTATTATTCCTAAAATTTATCTAAAAAAATAAACAAAAAATCAATAGTTTAAAGTGAACTAATGATCGATTTTTCTGGATTGTTTATATGTGTTTAACACGAGTTCATTATTTACTACGGATTTCTTTAGTTATGTCATAAATAAATAAGTAGTAGAAAATGTACAGCCAATAATTAAATTCCTCTCTTCCAACTATGTTAATATTCGGTATTAATAAATGCTCACGTTTGAATTCATTAACAAAACAAATTTATTTTTACACAACACAATTCATTGTTCCAAACACAACTTTGCAAGTAAAACGCATACAACTTTTTATACAGTAAAATTTTCAAAACCGGTAGTAATTAACAATATCATAAAAGGCTGAATGTTAGTATCCCCAGAATCATATGTTTATAATTGAATTCAAATTATTAAACAACTGAAGTGATGAAAACTGGAATTTATTTTATAATTTGCTACTGTGATTATCTAAATGTTTAGCTATACGAACATCGTTCTTTTCCTGCTTAAAGAATAAGGAAGAAGTTGTCTAAAGTCTTTGTACATAACTTACTAAACCTCATTATGCCAGAGCGTGTCAAACAAGAGCTGTGATAAACTTATTACACCTTCATCAAGACGGCAGACTCATGAGACCAAAGTCTATGAACTCCCTCCTTGCCTTCTGTATGAAACAGTTCCGAGTTTATGAAATACAAACTAACATATTCTTAGATATCCCATTCTTCAGACCTTAGTTGGGAATAACCACCCGTCAAATACACTAAGTAACTGGACTGTCCTTAATTAATTATCACATTATGATTTTTATTATGACATACAATTATTGTTCTGTTGTTTTTAAGGCTATCGAGATGTAAATTACTTTTTGATGCAGTAATTCTTAGTACAAATCTAAATCAATATTATTTAATTATATGTTATTACGTGTGCTTAAAAAGGGACACTACTATAGTAATATACTAAACAATTTATTTGTGTCAGTGTAGCCACAATAACTTTCAGAATATCACAACCAAATCAAATTGTGTTTCTTAAATCGTTTAAAGCTATGACTTTGGAACTTTTATTTTCACTTGGTGGTTTTCATTATATAAGAGAGGCAACTAAAAGTTGTATTTCCCTAGTAATCAAAACATAAATGCTTTTAATTCCGGATTTGACCTTATGGAAATAAAACGTTAACTTTTAATTTAACCAAATATATCTGGTAGTTTATTTTTACTCAAAGGCCAGTTACATTTTTTTATAGAACAAAACAAATTTTTAAGAAAATGCTGTTAAATCCCCCAAATGTTGGTGGGCACCTCAGGATTCAAACCCACAACCCCTTAAACCCAAGTTCAATATGCTAACCGGTAAACCAGATACTCAAGGGATTTTATTTAAATCCATGAAAATCAGCTAATTTTAAGGTAAATTGTAGATAAATAATTTTTTTCTGTTTGGACACTGACGCTGTAAGGCTAATATTTTCCTTTATTAAACTCAATCATTACATAAGCTTTCGTTTGAAAAAAAACGGGTAATGATCCGAGATACGCGAACTTACAAACCAAAAATAAAGTTTGTTCAAAAGTTTCTACAAAAATTGAATTTCAAAACTAAAAGCAAGAAGTGTATGAAACGTAACACGTAACTAGCTAATGTTTCATAAAGTTTAAATTTCTGAATGATTATAGTTCGCTAGAAGTTAATGTTTATAATATGTATACCTGGTAAAATGAAAATGAAATAATTCAATTTAATAAAATAATCCTTAATATGCAAAGTCAATTTTTGTAGCTCCTTCGTTATTTCTAAATAGATTTTGACTATTGAGTAATCGAAAAAATGCCTCGATCCATAATTGTGAAACGTAGAT
The DNA here is from genome assembly GCA_963675035.1 of Allygus modestus. Classification (NCBI taxonomy): domain Eukaryota; kingdom Metazoa; phylum Arthropoda; class Insecta; order Hemiptera; family Cicadellidae; genus Allygus; species Allygus modestus. Next base: position 140,369,783 of record OY776116.1, read on the forward strand.
TTTACTTAGTAAACTTCCAACCTGAAGTGCACAGGTCACTCTCTAAGTCCGATTTTTCGCATAAGGGCACATTCATATCAATTTAAATTTAACTAAAATTTAAAACGACTGTTCGTCAAAAGAAAAATATTTTTACAACTTAAAAACATGTTGTGATCTGATAAAAACGATTGAAAAGGCAACAAATTTAGTCTCCAAAGAGGTTTTTTAAATTCATTATACTTGAAAGACAGCTTGAAATTGTGGTTTAAAATGTGAAACACTGTACGTTTTTCATATTATATACTAGTGGATTTTCTATACATTCACCATACTGTAATAAAATATATATTCGTTAAATATGAAGGGATTTATTAACTAAAAAATTTCTAAATCTGAGAAAGTATGTGATACAGTTTACATCTATTTATAATCTAAAATAAGTGAAGATTATATTTCCCCATAGAAAGATGAATTTTGAATTGTAACTATGAAAAATAAATCGGTTTGTAGGAAGATCTAAGAACCGCTGCTTTACAGATTAGTTACTCATGAACACACGACGAGGTGGTTGAGATAACAGGATGGTGATTAGTGTTGTGAGGGTAAACACAGACTGAAGGATCAGGATGTTGTGGGGGCGGATTGGTTGAGAAATGCCCGAGGCTACGGGAGATATGGCGTCCAAGGAAGACGGAAATATATTGAACCATCTGTTTGTTTAGTAAACGGAACATCAACATGCTGATTTGTTTTCGAGTGTATCTTCTCTATCTACCACCTACACTATCTATGACCTACCCTACCTACTTTCTACTCAACCTACTTTCTACTTTACATACTATCTACTTTACCTACTCTACTCTACCTACTATCTACCCTGTCTATTACCTACTCTACCTACCTATCTTCAATACCTACTATCTATTTTGCCTCCTAATCTATTACCTATTATCTACTCTATCTCCAATATACCCTACCTACTATCTACACTACCTACTATCTAACTATCTACTATATACTATCTACTCTCTACTATTACCTTCTATCTACTCTACCCACGATCTACCCTACTTACTATTTACTCTGCCTACTATCTACCCTACCTACTGTCTAATCGACCTACTATCTAATCTATCTATTATCTACTCTAGCTACTATCTACTCTACCTACTATCTACTTCACTTACTGAATACCTGCTCTATTTCTACCCAACTTACTGTCTACCCTGAATACTATCCACTCTACCTACTATTTACCCTACCTACTATCTACTCTACCAACTATCTACTCTTGCTATTATCTACTCTACCTACTATCTACTCCACTTACTAAATACCATGTCTACTTCAACCCAACCTACTGTCTACCGTGAATACTATCGACCTTACCTACTCTCTACTCTACCAACTATCTACCCTACCTACTATCTACTCTACGTACTATCTAATCTAACTACTATCTACTCTACCTACTATCTAGTCTACCTATTATCTACACTACCTATTACCTACTCTATCTACTACTTACTCTCCTTACTATCTACTCTACCGATTATCTACTCTATCTCCAATATACCCTGCCTACTATGTACACTACCAACTATCTAACCTATCTACTATATACTATCTACTCTATCTACTATTGCCTTCTCTCTACTCTACCTATTATCTTCTCCACCTACTATCTACTCTAAGTACTATCTACTTCCTAATATATACCCTACCTACTATCTATCCTACCTATTAACTACCCTACTTACTGTCTACTCTACCCACTTTCTAATCCACCTACAATCTACCCAACCTAAATCTATTCTACCTCTATTTATGATTTTCACGCTTGGTCTGAATGGGTGGGTGTTTCAGCCCACACTACCCATCGGATTCAAATTCACTCACATTGATTTTACCACGCTGATAGTCTGAATGTGTAGATATTAGGAAAAATACAATATTCTCCACCAAAGGTAACAGAAACCACCAACGAATCGTGATGGGTTACGTTAAAACGAAATAAAAATACTTGACAAATTATTCCTTACAGAAAGCTGGTCCTTCACACATAATGCACTAGAGAACCGTTAATACAAATCCCATTAATCCAAAAATCCGCTTATTTTGAAAAAAGTTTTGGAAACAACAAATATTTGTTTATGGTTAAAGAGAACAATAATCGATGAATATTATACACTTATAAAAAACATTACTAAGAACAATATATTAATTTAACTAAATGAAGTGGTCTATTTAGCATGTGGATAGAGTTGTTATATTTAGTGCTTTAAGTCTATGTGTGTAATTAATACCTGAAAATATTAAATATAACGAACAAAGTCCGATTTTAATTAAATTTGGCTAAAATATTTTAAGTGAGATTTATGACTTAAGTTCGAAAACCAGAAAGATCAAAGAATAACACAAAATTTTAGTTTTAACCATTTGGTAGAGCTTAAACCACAAGTAATTTAGTATTTTGAATCATTAACCGATAATTAAGTTAAGTGGTTGTGAAGAAAATCCAAAAGAAATTTTCATTAAATTTCCCATGATAATCTTGGAAAGAGTTCTTGCTTTTTCACTTTTAATTTTATAGAAAACCTCACTTTTGTATTTATCAATATGTTCAGATCTAAAACACAATCGGTGTATATTTCCGGCCGGCAGAATAAGCGTTTCATGTTTAAATGTGCTTAAATTTTGGTGCTTAAATTGTTGTTATACGTCCAATCGAAGCAGATGTATTCAAAGCGCTAGACACAGTCCGTTATCCAATGGAGAATAAATGAAATATTATATATCGAATGTTTATAAATAAGTATTGATGACACTGTATGTAGATTCACTTGGTTATGGTCTATTGATATTTGAACAGAAGCATTTGTTGTCAATGGTCCCCGTTGCATGCCCACTCAGATCTAATATTGTTCCTAATCATGCACATACATTTATGAAACTTGTTATGTAACTTCATCTGGTTGAAGTGTATTGATATTTGCATAAAATATATATTTTCTTTCATTTTGCTGCAATCCTGCGTCAATCAATGTTATTCTAATGGAGAATAAATACAATGTTATACATCGCTTATTTAATGTATTTTCGTTGTGTAACTAGGCTTTATGTGGTAGTGAGTTACTCGTATATATGCACTGAGTAGCACTTTTTAGACGGGGTATTTGAGGAGCATTTTCTTTCTCTATTTCATTTTTATTGGTGTTTCTCTATATCCACTGCTAATTATGCTATTACTGCCATCACTACTGGCACTATCACTACTACTTCCGCTGTCTGCGTTGGGAAAGGCCCTGCCTGAAGGCCACAATTCCACTGGGTGCATTTTAGGTGGAAACGGTCTGTGAAAAGATGATGAAGAGCAAGGACAACTGTCACTGATGGGGCGTTTTGTTCAGGGAATCGTCTGCAGAAAAAAAACTGATTAGACCGGAAGCGGACTAGATCGAATAATCAGACGGCTGGAAACGGAGCGAGCCTTGCGGACTTAAACCAAATTTAGGTCTAGCCTGAAGTAATGCGACAAACTACCCAGGTTAGAGTCTTAAAAATTGAGGATTTTTATGTGGGTAGTATAAATTGTTATTATGAGTCCCACACTACAGGTTGACCACCTGTCAACGTAAATGCATTGCTCTCCTCTCCCTAAAAAAAAAAAAAAAAAAAAAAAAAAAAAAAAAAAAAAAACTATAAGTCCTAACTACAGGGAGTTAATTGCACTCCTCCAGATAGCAATACTGCAGTGTAAATCCGTTAGCGAACCACTGTTGAACGAGCACGTGTTGGCTAAGACATGTGACAAACTCATTATAGCGTCTCCATGACAACAGACTCCTGGGGCAGTGTTATTGGCCGCCTCGTCCGTGCGGACGCTGGACCGCTTCATGGAACACTGTTACTTCAATGTAAATAAATGTATACAATTCTTGAACCTATGAAACTGTATAGCCTATTAATATTATCAATGATAAAGTTTGGTATGTGTGAATGGATATTTAGACTTCCATCATGCAAAAAATACAGAATAGATGAAGCTAAAATTTTGCATGGACATAGATTACAAATCACATTAACATATAGACCTGAAAATGCTAACAACCGTAGGGCTCCAACCCACGGGCTTTGTAGGTACCAACGAAAATTTTCAAGGAGAATATCGTGTATAAAATTACCAACTGTAGTTAATATATATGGCAGTTACTGACATTGAAGTCTTTCGTAAAATGTAAACAAAGGTTTGATAGTGCAGGCCAGGTTAGTATTGAAGTTTCGTGAGCGAAGCTGTGGGTAACAGCTAGTTGTTTATAACTAGCGGCTGAATGGACCATAGTCCCTAACCTTGCGCCAATACTCTGCTTCGTCTGATTTTAGCGAATTTCCCCTATAGGGAAGAAGCTATTACCGTAGTCGGCATGGTAAAACCTAGGCCCGGGACCATGATAACTTTTCGATTTGAGGTCCCCAGACCCCAAAAACACCATTCGTTCGAAACTGTATATATATATATATATATATATATATATGTGTCCGTGAGCACGATAACTCTCGTAAAAATTATCCGATTTTGATTAAATTTGGTATAAACGTGTGAAGCAACATTTATGACTTTACGTTTGAAAACCAGCCAGATCGCTCTATCCGAAGGGGTATTTTGGGGAGGAATTGTACCCCAAAAATGGGTTTTTTGAATTTTTTACATAGAATTTTGGAAATAGTCAAATTTTATTTTTCCCCATTGGATTCAGCTTAAAAAACACACAATTTGGTATTTTGATCATTTCTCTACGTCAATTGGTTACCGAGATATTGAAAGTGCTAAACACAGTACGTTGTCTAATGTTATTCTTATGGAGGAAAATAAATATTTTATATCTCGCTTATTTATGAACATATACTGACGAAACTTGGTATACGGCTTTATCTGGTTGTGGACCATTGATATTTCCTCAAAAAAGGTTTTTGACAAAGGCTCCCGTAGCAGCAAACCTGCGTACTCAGCCCAATGTTATTCTTATGGAGAAAAAGTATCGTGTTATCTCCCTTAATTATGAAAATAAATTAATGAAATTTGGTATGTGGCTTTACCTACATGAGTTATATTGATATTTGTATAAAACCCCATTTTTTGTGTTCCTTGCTTCAGCAAACCTGCATACTCAGCCGCCCATGTTATTCTTATGGAGAATAACTAAAATGTCATAAATTGTTTATTTATGAATGTATATTGATGAAACTTGGTATGTAGCTTTATGTGGCATTAAGATAAATATATATGCATTGGAAATTCGCTAAGTACGCAGGTTTGATGCTACGGGGGTATTTTACTCATTACAAGCTGAGGGAAATAAAACGATATTCGTAGAAACACTTCTCAGTTCCTAAACAAAGTAATTTGAAATCTCCATTATGTTCTTAAATGTTTCACTTTATTTCTCGTTTTCTGGTAACTTTTGGAAGTACTGCTATTCATCCTGAGTCCCAAGGTTACCATTAATTTGAGCCCTCCCCCATCATTCTGCGATTTGCTAAACGCCCACAATTTCCAGTTAAAAATGTCACCTACAGAATATGTATACAGATGATATTTTTATAAAATTATGACCATCAGGGAAAAATATATGTTATTTAGTTTTAACATGTAGCTTTTCTTTAAAATATGGCTCAAATTCAAAAGTCCTAGTTTGACTGCATGTTATAAGTCAATGTTGCATAGTTTAGTTTAAATTATACGAATCACAACTGAACAAAATTCTAATTAATGATTTAATAATAGTAATTTGAAGGACAATCATTACTTTAACAAAATCACAAAACTCCAAAAGAAAACTCAATTGTATAATATTTCCATGCAACTATCAATTTATGACTAGGAACATTTCATTTGTAAAGCACTTTTATTATACGTGGTCCTCTCTGAAGAAAAGGAGGGTCTCTAGTTACACATAATGGAAGGTATTTGCATGTAAGTTTGTTATAGTAACAATTTTAATACGATGCAATAAATATTACCAATAATCATCAATATTACAGTTCCATAGTAGTAATTGTATTATAGAATAAATAATATTAAAAAAGGACTGTTATTAACTTGACCACTGTTACCAAATTATTACGATAACAACTTTCCTAAACAAAATAAACATAAACAGTTCCTGTAAAATAAAAAAATGAAAATAATAATATGCTGCCTAAGATTTTTTGGCGATAGCACTGTTCATTAGTTTACTTAAGATGTGTGAATTTTCCAAACAGTTGTTTGAATAGTTGATTTGAGAAAATGTAAATACAAAAGCTTAAACAAATTTTTGGTTAATATTTATCTAACAATTTGTTACCAATACAATTATTTTTTAAACATTTTAAATAATAACAATATTTTTATGAGAAGCTTTTATTGGAATTGTATCCAATTAAAATTAAAACCTCTAAATAATCCAATAAATTGGTGAATTTGAAGTTTCAAAATTAGTTAACAAATGTTGTTTTTTCACACCTCATGTAATATTTCATTGTGCCATTGTAACTTTCATTGTAACTAAAAGTTTGTGGTAAGTTTTTAACTGTTGAGGACGCTACGACACGAGCCGCGTAACGTGACACCGCGTGAGACGAGCGTGACGGCCAGTGTGCGTTACAGTCGCGTTACAATCGCGCACTCGCATCCTCACCCGCCGCGCCGCGTCACGCCAGTCCACCGCGACACCTCGCCGCGCCGTGACGCCATCCGCGCGCTCTACGTGGAAATAACGCGACGTCGTGTGGTAATTCATACAAAATCGTACAGAAGTTTTAATGAAAAAGTCATATTTATAGTGCAGTATAGTTCACTGGATACTGGATGTTTCATAGCCGATTTATTATTTGGTAAGTCTGTTAATTTTAGTTATTATTTTTATCAATTTATAATATTAAGAAGGATGATTTTTGTTGCGCTACAATATTTTTTTAATTCGACTGTAAAAGTCTATGACTAACATTACCATCCACACATAACTTACAAACATACATTATTTGTAATAATTCAATATTTCGTGCATAAATCACTTGTAATGAAAGGTTTTGTTTCTGCGAAAGATAAATTAAGTTATAATATGAAAATAAATGTAATAACTTTTCACTTTAACAACATTATTTTTTGACAGCTAGTTTTTATAAATTAAAGGATATATTTTATTTAGGACTTTCAGCACGATGTTGTTAATGTTTTTTATAGGTAAAACATTTTTATATTTCAATTAAATTTTGTTAACTGCAAAAGAGTATCACACACTCCATAAACAGGTTTTTACAGCACTTGAAAATATTTTTTACCTAGAAATTAAAATTTAATGGAGAATATTATTTTAATGACTTTCCAAGGTTTGATTAACCTTTGAGTAAACAAATTACAATGTTATGGATCTCATGAATATTACTGAAACGATAGCAAAATATATTACTCATTATTATTATTAGTGAATTTCCTTTGGAAAGTGAACTATTAGCATGACCTGCACGGTGAAACTTAAGCCCGGGACCACCATAGAAGTTCCTAACGTGACCCCCTGAACACGTTTTGGGGGGTCGTTCAAAATTTTATATATATATATGTGTATATATATATATATATATATATATATATATATATATATATATGTGTGTATGCACTCTAGCGGTCGCATTTTTTGTCCGATTTACTTCAAATTTGGTAGGGACGTTCCTTTCTATAACCTGTTGGACAAGTTCGTTGGGCAAAACAATCGGAAAACTCTAAACCCATTTTTTGGGGATTAATCTTTCAAATTTTGAGTTTTTGGGCCCTAAAAGGGTCAGAAAAGCCCCAGATGTAAAATTAATGCATGTTAAAAGATGGGAATTAGAAAGGCGAAAGTTTTAAGCCCTCTCCCGTCATTCTAGAATAAATATTTACCGAGTTATTAAAGGAAATGTGTATCGGGTAAACACAGTACGTTGTCTTATGGGGGTTTTACACTAGAAAAGCCTGTTATTCATTTGTTAGAGTACTTTTATCATCCCCAGCAACCTCACGCCTACATTCAAGCCTGTCTGGACCTTCTCCTAACCTTATAATGCGTAAAATTGTATTCCCAGCTTTGCAAGTAAATGAAACCAGGAGTATCAAAACAGCCAAAAAAACAATGTTTTCAGATTTCAATAAAAATTTGACAAATGGATGTTTTTACACTGATTTTGAGTTTTACAAGTTTTTATGTGGAAATTCACTTCCCTCTCGTCAGCGTGCTGCGTGCGAACTCGTTATTTGCTTACTTACTTTTTACTTGTGTTTTTACAGTTTGACTTGTATCGAGTTCCAGGGACCTGTGATCCAGTTTGAATTTAAAATAAATTAATAGAAACAATATTTATAGGATTTTTAATTATCTCATGATCTCAAACAGTATTTACAGTTTATAAAAGACTTAAAAATTCAAGAAGGAAAATAATACTTCTTTTATCGTTTATTTGTATATATTTTGGAACATTGACCACTTTTTATTCACAAACCATTGTTAAATAATATAATCGTACTTCTTTTACAATTTATTGTCTGCTTTGCATAAAAAGAGCTAGGCAAATGAATAAAAAAATACCCTCGTAGCAGCAAACCTGCATACTCAGCGAATTTCCATTGCATATAATATTATCTTAATGCCACATAAAGCCACATACCAAGTTTCATCAATATACATTCATAAATAAACGATTTATGACATTTTAATTATTCTCCTTAAGAATAAAATGGCGGCTGAGTATGCAGGTTTTCTGAATTAAGGAACACTAAAAATGGGTTTTTATACAAATATCAATATAACTCAACTAGGTAAAGCCACATAACAAGTTCTATTAATTTCTGTTCATAATTAAAGGAGATAACACGTTAATTATTCTCCATAAGAATAACATGGGGCTGAGTATGCAGGTTTGCTGCTACGGGAAATATAGGCCAAAAACGGGTTTTTGTGCAAATATCAATAGACCACAATGAAATGAAGCAATATACCAAGTTTCGTCAGGATAAGTTGATGAATAAGCGAGATATACAATTTTTCTTATCCTCCATATGAATAGCATTGGACAGCGTACTGTGTTTAGCACTTTCAATATCTCAGTAACCAATTAATGTAGAGCAATGATTAAAACACCAAATTGTGCGTCTTTTTAAGCTGATTCCAATGGAAAAAAATAAAATTTCACTTTTTCAAAAATTATGTGTAAAAAACTCAAAAAACCCATTTTTGGGGTACAAACCCCCACCCAAAATACCCCTTCGGATAGGTCGATCCGTCTGTTTTTCTAACTTAATGTCATAAATGCTGCTTTACACGTTTGTACCAAATTTCATCAAAATCGGACCTTTTTTACGAGTTATCGCACCCACGGACACACACACACACACACACACACACACATATATATATACAGTTTCGAACGAATGGTGTTTTTGGGGTCTGGGGACCTCAAAACGAAAAGTTATCACGGTCCTGGGCCTAGGTCTTACCATGCCGACTACGGTAATAGCTTCTTCCCTATAGGGGAAATTTGCTAAAACGAGATCGTACGCAGCACGCTGACATGAGGGAAGTAAATTTCCGCATTAAAACCTTTAGAAAAATCGAGTAAAGGGTTTAAAACAACACTGGTAGAATGTTTTGAAAAATTGGAAAATGTTATTTTTGGCTGTTCTGATGCTCCTGGTTGTATTTAAATTCACTAATAGGATGCCAATGTTGTACATTATAAAGTTAGAAGGAGGTATTGTCGGGATAAAAAGTTGTTATAGGGGTATGGGGGACGATAAAACGATATTAAGATATGAAAAACAGCCTTTTCCAGTGTAAAATCCCCATAAGACAACGTACTGTGTTTTGACAATTAACATTTTTCTTAATAACTCGGTAAGTACTTATGCTAGAATGATGAGGGAGGGCTCATCATAAATGAATGGGTGAATGAATGAATGGGTTGAGGGAGGGATCTTTCGATTTTTACATGAAATAAGTTAATGTGCAATAAGTGTACGCTTGGAGCTTTTCTGACCATTTTTGGACCCAAAACTCAAAATTTGAAAACTTAAAATCCCCTAATAAGGGGATTAGAATTTTCCGATTGTTTTGCCCAACGTACTTGTCCAACCGATTATAAAAAGGAATGTCCCTACCAAATTTGAAGTAAATCGGACAAAAATTGCGACCGCTAGAGTGCGAACACACACACACACACACACACACACACACACACACACACACACACACACACACACACACACACACACACACACACACACACACACATACACATATAAAGTTTTTAGCGACCCCTCAGAACGTGTTCAGGGGGTTCCGTTAGGAACTTCTAGTGTGATCCCGGGCGTAAGTCTCACTGTGCGGGTCATGCTAATAGTTAACTTTTCCAAAGGAAATTCACTACAAACCTTAATATAAAATAAATCCATAGTTTAAAAAGTATGTTTTTAAAACATACAAGTATATATTGTATAAAACTTCCCCTTATTTTCCTTAGTTAATGCTTATTGTCTGTTTTTTAAATATAATCTATATTCTATCTATATTCTTCCATATGAATATGTAGTTGAAAGTATTGTATCTAGTTTAATAAAACAATGTTTTAATTGCTGTCCCATTTAACTATTCACAGCTGTAGTCAAACACGATATGTGGTTCACAACGCATCGCACCATAAATCCATTCAAGTGTTTGTGACAACCTAATATCATATAACGTGTCGCTTATATTACATTACTTCGCAGAATTCCTTGGTTTACTGTTATTAGTGAATTTCCTTTGGAAAGTGAACTATTAGCATGACCCGCACGGTGAAACTTAAGCCCGGGACCACCATAGAAGTTCCTAACGTGACCCTCTGAACACGTTTTGGGGGGTCGTTCAAAATTTTATATATATATATATATATATATATATATGTATATATATATGTGTTTGCACTCTAGCGGTCGCATTTTTTGTCCGATTTACTTCAAATTTGGTAGGGACGTTCCTTTCTGTAATCAGTTGGACAAGTTCTTTGGGCAAAACAATCGGAAAACTCTAAACACCTTTTTTTGGGATTAATCTTTCAAATTTTGAGTTTTTGGGCCCAAAAAGGGTCAGAAAAGCCCCGTATGTAAAATACATGCATGTAAAAAGATGGGAATTGGAGAGGCGAAAGTTTTAAGCCCTCTCTCGTCATTCTAGCATAAATATTTACCGAGTTATTAAAGAAAATGTGTATCGATCAAACACAGTACGTTGTCTTATGGGGATTTTACATTAGAAGAGCCTGTTATTCATTTTTTGGTGTACTTTTATCATCCCCTACCACTTCACGCCTACTTTAAAGCCTGACTGGACCTTCTCCTAACCTTATAATGCACAAAATTGTATTCCCAGCATTGCAGGTAAATAGAACCAGGAGCTAGAGATAGATTTTGAGTTTTTGTAGTTTTTTATGTGGAAATTCACTTCCCTCACGTCAGCGTGCTGCGTGCGAACTCGTTGTTTTTTATATTGTTCATCAGTTTCATGAATGCCTGTGATATCTATGAAGTTCAGTTTCCATATTTAAGTCCATTATATAAGTTAAATATCTACAACTAAGTTACCGTTGTCAAACAATTTATATAGGAAATACATTTAAATAGCAAAAATATATAATTAAAACAAGCTCAATTTTTTCCTAGATGATATTGCAAATTATGTATTCTAAATTTGTTTATTTTAATAGAAAAATTAAAAACATAATATTCAAATTGTTACATTGGTTGGAAGGGTTTTAAATGTGGGATTATTGCCATAAGAAAATGTTTTACAATTGCGCAAATCATTTTCCGCAAGAAGAAAATGCTTTTTAATTTCTCACTTAAAAAGTCATTATTTATTTGCTGTTCATAGACGTTACATATAGATTTTTCAAAGTTCATGGATTGATTTGGATTTAGATGATGCGCTTATGAGCTCAACTGTCTTATCTGCTTTAAATCCTAAACTCTAATGTGAGTAAGGTCACTTTGATTGCTTGTTTGGATTGCAACTCTGATCTCAAAAACGGCTCTAACGATTTTCTTACAATTTTGTAATTATCTAATGTCTGGGTTAAAAATAAGTTCTAGACAGGTCTCATACCCAGGACAAATTTATCATGTAAAAAACTAATATGAAATGACAAAATAACATACAATTTTGGGAGTTTAAAATCAAAACAAAATAATATAACAGGTGTTCGTATTCAATCGGTGAACTGTCAAAGTAAAGATACCATCACATTGAGAAACCTCACCATGAAACGTTTAATGCAACCTATACTAAAGTAATTCTATGTCATCAATCTAACGAAAACAATGAGCAAGACCCCATGGAGCAGGCCGCAACTCAAATGCTTCAAAGGTGCAATTTACATCTCGCATAGACTTAAGACTTTGAGGAACTTGTGATGAACCTAGGAAATAAATTGCATAGACTCTTTCTGCAACTTAAACTCATAGTTATATAAATACATGTCGGTCTATTCACTAAAAATCTACTTTTAGCGAATTTCCCCTATAGGGAAGAAGCTATTACCGTAGGTCTCATGGTAAGACTTAAGCCCGAGACCATGATAACTTTTCATTTTGAGGTCCCCAGATGCCAAAAACACCATTCGTTCAAATTTTTAGCGAATTTCCCCTATAGGGAAGAAGCTATTACCGTAGGTCTCATGGTAAGACTTAAACCCGAGACCATGATAACTTTTCATTTCGAGGTCCCCAGATGCCAAAAACACCATTCGTTCAAATTTATATATATATGTGTCCGTAAGCACGATAACTCTCGTAAAAAAGGTCCAATCTTAATGAAATTTGGTACAAATGTATAAAGTACCATTTATTTGAACGAGTTCGAAAACCAGATGAATCGTACAATCCGAAGGGGGGTTTTGGGGGGTTTTGTACCCCAAAAATGTGTTTTTTTGGGTTTTCACATGTAACTTTTATTTAAATTAAATTTTAATTTTTACCATTGAATTCAACTTAAAAATACAAATAATTTTGTATTTTGATCATTGCTCTACGTCAATTGGTTACCGAGATATTGAAAGTGCTAAACACAGTACGTTGTCTAATGTTAATCTTATTGAGAAAAAGAAAAATTGTATATCTCGCTTATTTATGAACATAAACTGACCAAATTTGGTATATGGCTTCATCTGGTTGTGGTTTATTGTTGTTTGCACAAAAAAATTTTTCGTCTATGGTTCCTGTAGCAGCAAACCTAGGTACTCGGTCCCCATGTTATTCTTATGGAAAATACTTAAAATGTTATATATCGCTTATTTATGAATGTATATGGATGAAACTTGGTATGTGACTTCACATACATGAGTTCTATTGGTATTTGCATAAAAACCCATTATATTGTGTTCCTTGTTGCAGCAAACCTGCGTACTCATCCCCAATGTTATTCTTATGGAGATTAATTAATTTTTAAATATCGCTTGTTTGTGAATATATTTATTATGGATCCTGTTAAGTGTTTTAATGTTTTATGTTATATATTCATTGGAAATTCGCTGAGTATGCAGGTTTGCTGTGACGGGGGTATTTTGCTATTTCTATAAGCTAAAGTTCTTATGCACTTTAATGTGCCCGGTTCTGTGAAATTGTTGTGGTTAACTAATTTATTTAATATAATATTATTGTACATGACATTCGATATTTCAGCAACTTACAAATGTTAATTGCTTACAGAAAACCCTATTGCTGCAACAATATTAAATGCTGTGAAATTGTTTTCAACCATATAGAGTTTCTTTACTGATGCAAAACATGATGACGTTTCTTAGAATATTACTGATTTTTTCTTAATATGCAATACGAGTTTCATGACGACCTCTACTGTGATTTTTTAAGTATGATCGCACCTTAATGTTGTGAGCTATAAATTCCCCCGTAGCAGCAAACCTGCGTTCTCAGCGAATTTCCAATGCATATACATGTATCTTAATAAAGCCACATACCAAGTTACATCAATATAAATTCATAAATAAACTATCACATTTTAAATTTTTCTCCAGAAGAATAACATGGCGGCTGAGTAAACAGGTTTGCAGCAAGAAGGAACAAAAATATGGATTTTCATTCAAATATCAATACAGGTTCCAACAAGGTAAAGCCACATACCAAGTTTTATTAATTTATGTTCATAATTAAGGAAGATACAATTTTTATTATTCTTCATAAGAATAACATGGGGCTGAGTACGCAAGTTCGCTGCTACGGGAACTATCGGTAAAAAAATGTTTTTTGTCCAAATATCAATAAACCACAACGGCATAAAGTAATATACCAAGTTTCGTCAGTATATGTTCATAAATAAGCGAGATGTAAAATATTTATTTTCCTCCATAAGAATAACATTAGACAACGTACTGTGTTTAGCACTTTCAATATCTCAGTAACCAATTGACGTAGAACAATGATTAAAACAACAAATTGTGCGTCTTTTTAAGCTGATTCCAATGGAAAAAAATAAAATTTCACTTTTTCAAAAATTATGTGTAAAAAACTCAAAAAACCCATTTTTGAGGTACAACCCCCCCCCCCAAAATACCCTTTTGGATAGAGCGATCTGGCTGGTTTTCGAACTTAGTCATAAATGTCGCTTTACATGTTTTCCCAAATTTCATCAAAAACAGACCTCTATTACGAGAGTTATCGCACCCACTGACACACACATAATATATATCCAGTTTTGAACGAATGGTGTTTTTGGCATCTGGAGACCTCAAAACGAAAAGTTATCATGGTCCCGGCCTAGATCTTACCATGCCGACTACGGTAATAGCTTCTTACCTATAGGGGGAATTCGCTAAAATGTCTCTACCTGAGAGTAGAGACTAAAGTCATTGAATGAAGATTGCATATAAAGTCAACTTAGTCAAAATGAATCGAATATGTACATAAACAATAATACCTTAAGTTCAAAGTAGAATGAACTGGAGTAACCTTTAAAATCAAGAAAAGAGACAAATGAGCGAAGAAAATCTGTTCATTATGGAAAGGGGCCGTAGTGAATAATCACGCTAGGTCTATTAAACAAACTGACTGGCCCTCTCCGAGCAGATCTATCGAAATGACGTTTGGAGAATGTGAAACACATTCATCGTAACTGAAACAGAGAAATGGCAAGCTTTTTTGAATCCTACGAGAAAAATCCCATTTGATAAAATATGAGTATAAACAAATAAATATAACTAAAACAGATATAAAGTATAATGAATAAACTTATATAACTAATATAGATTATGAAATTTTAAAATATTAGCGAATTTCCCCTATAGGGAAGAAGCTATTACCGTAGGTCTCATGGTAAGACTTAAGCCCGAGACCATGATAACTTTTCATTTTGAGGTCCCCAGATGCCAAAAACACCATTCGTTCAAATTTGTATGCATATATATATATATATATATATATATATATATATATATATGCATATATACCAATTATATGCATATATATATATATATATATATATATATATATATATATATATATATATATATATATATATGTGTGTGTGTGTGTGTGTGTGTGTCCGTAAGCACGATAACTCTCGTAAAATACCCCAGTAGCAGCAAACCTGCATACTCAGCGAATTTACAATGCATATTAATTTATCTCAATACCACATAAAGCCACATACGAAGTTTCATCAATATACATTCATAAATAAACGATTTACGACATTTTAATTATTCTCCATTAGAATAACATGGCGGCTGAGTATGCAGGTTTGCTGAAATAAGGAACACTAAAAATGGGCTTTTATACAAATATCAATATAACTCAACTAGGTAAAGCCACATACCCAGTTCTATTAATTTATGTTCATAATTAAAGGAGATAACACGTTAATTATTGTCCATAAGAATAACATGGGGCTGAGTATGCAGGTTTGCTGCTACAGGAACTATCGGCCAAAAAATGAGTTTTTGTGCAAATATCAATAGACCACAATGAAATGAAGCAATGTACAAAATTTCGTCAGGATAAGTTGTTAAATAAGCGAGATATACAATTTTTCTTATCCTCCATAAGAATAACATTGGACAACGTACTGTGTTTAGCACTTTCTTGGGGGGTTTTGTACCCCAAAAATGTGTTTTAGGGGTTTTCACATGTAATTTTAGTTTAAATCAAATTTTAATTCATACCATTGAATTCAGCTTAAAGAAACAAACAATTTGGTATTTTGATCATTGCTCTACGTCAATTGGTTACCGAGATATTGAAAGTGCTAAACACAGTACGTTGTCTAACGTTATTCTTATGGAAAAAAGAAAAATTCTATATCTCGCTTATTTATGAACATAAACTGGCGAAATTTGGTATATGGCTTGATCTGGTTGTGGTTTATTGTTGTTTGCACAAAAAAAAACAATTTGTTGCCTATGGTTTGTAGCAGCAAACCTAGGTACTTGGTCCCCATGTTATTCTTAAGGAAAATACTTAAAATGTTATATATCGCTTATATGTGAATGTATATGGATGAAACTTGGTATGTGACTTCACTAAGATGAGTTCTATTGATATTTGCATAAAAACCCATTATTTTGTGTTCCTTGTTGCAGCAAACCTGCGTACTCATCCCCAATGTTATTCTTATGGAGAATAATTCATATTTTAAATATCGCTTGTTTGTGAATATATTTCTTATGAATCCTGTTAAGTGTTTTAATGTGTTATGTTATATATTCATTTGAAATTCGCTGAGTATGCAGGTTTGCTGCGACGGGGGTATTAATTTTATAGTGATTATTATACTTAGTAGGGGACACCCCCTTTCTCTTTAGCTTCACTCCACTATTTCAGAGTAGGAAATAGCGTTGATTCTAAAGGCACTAGTTTTTCTACCTGTTGCTCCGATGCTCTCTAATGAGTATCTCCCAAACGTCAAAATGGGTATATTTATCAAATAAATGACAAACAAATTTCTTAATATTATTTTAAAAGCCAACTGGTACTAACGATTGAATAAAGTCAATGAAAAGTGTACACTCATAATTAGCTTCAATCTTTATATATAACTAGCTGTTACCCGGCAGATGTTGTCATGCCTTTGACTATTACCAACTAAAACCAATATCACCAAGATCACCTGTTCAAGCAAACGTGTCATTAGCTTTTATTTAAACAACAATATTTTTCCATAAGGTTTATATGGGAACCCTTTTGGGCCTCTTGGGAGGGACCCAATTGAATTAGGACGAAATGGATGGCTTAAAAACCTTCTCCGTGAAATTTTACATATACATACCAAGTTTCATGGCAAACAGTCCAACGGTGTCCGAGTCCATAAACTTCAAATATATATACAAACAAACAAACCAACATACTTTTTATACGATAGATTTAGTAAGCGAAATTTGTAAGTGATAATTGTGGGAGTTTGGCAAATTGCAGGATGATGGGAGATGGCTCAAATTAAAGGTATTGATCTCAAGGACTCGGGAAAAATAGCAGTATTTCAAAAAACTTACTAGCAAACAAGAAACGACGTAAACATCCCCCATAAGAAAAGCATGGGAATTTAAAAACGTCTGCTTTATTTACATTAAAACATGTGATGAAGTGTTTACTTTGTTTACGAACTGATAGTAACAAATCAAGTAAGGAAGAGTAAAAAATAAGGTATTGAAACAAGGTTAGGGTCCATGGCCCCTTCAAGCCACTAGTATTAATTAAGTCTGTGGTCTGTCGTCAGGTATATTTATTTTACCGTCCCTCAAAGCTTGCTTGCAGCTTCAACATTCTGGGTTTCCACGACCAGACAATTGGCAGAAGTGGTAAGTTTGAAAAAATGTTGACGACGTTGGTGATGGCGGACAACCGACACAAACAATTACGTTTTGAAAAGCTTTGAGGACGTGGGTGCTGGTTGATATGCGTGGTGATTTTGGGAATCTGAACAACAACCAACTGCTCGCAGGATTGCTTTTCAGGCTGTAAACCCCTGTAAAGGAGTGGCCGTTGATATATTACAGTATAAAAAACGTGAACCTTTTATAAAAATTAGGACACTTTTCGTTTAAACACTGATGGCGTTTTTTTAAGTATACAGTTAAGACAAGCAAGCACTGAATGGTTATCTTCCCCTTCGAGTAAATGAGTAGGGAAAGTCCTCCTCCTCGCCCCCTCCTTTTTTCCCACGATATCTCAAAAAAGGTCACCGGAAAAATAATTCAGTTATTCCAGACTATTTAAAGAAAATTAGCCAGTGTCTCGTTCTCCCCACGTGGTTCTCGCAATATAAAATATTAAATTCCGTAATAATTTAAAATGTAAAAGACACAGTGAAAATGCTCTGATAGTGTTATTAGTGAATTTCCTTTGGAAAGTGAACTATTAGCATGACCCGCACGGTGAAACTTAAGCCCGGGACCACCATAGAAGTTCCTAACGTGACCCCCTGAACACGTTTTGGGGGGTCGTTCAAAATTTTGTATATATATATATATATATATATGTGTATATATATATATATATGTGTATGCACTCTAGCGGTCACATTTTTTGTCCGATTTACTTCAAATTTGGTAGGGACGTTCTTTTCTATAATCTGTTGGACTATTTCGTTGGGCAAAACAATCGGAAAACTCTAAACCCATTTTATCGGGATTAATCGTTCAAATTTCGAGTTTTTGGGCCCAAAAAAGGTCAGAAAAGCCCCAGATGTAAAATTAATGCATGTAAAAAGATGGGAATTAAAAAGGCGAAAGTTTTAAGCCCTCTCTCGTTATTCTAGCATAAATATTTACCGAGTTATTAAAGAAAATGTGTATCGGCTAAACACAGTACGTTGTGTTATGGGGGTTTTACACTAGAAAAACTTGTTATTCCTTTGTTAGAGTACTTTTATTACCCCCAGCAACCTCACGCCTACTTTCAAGCCTGTCTGGACCTTCTCCTAACCTTATAATGCGCAAAATTGTATTCCCAGCTTTGCAAGTAAATGAAACCAGGAGTATCAGAACAGCCAAAAAATCAAAGTTTTCAGATTTCGATAAAAATTGGACAAATGTATGTTTTTACACTGATTTCGAGTTTTAAAAGTTTTTATGTGGAAATTCACTTCCCTCACGTCAGCGTGCTGCGTGCAAACTCGTTTATTCATTTATCATATTACATATACACGATGCTCTTAGATACATTGTAGATACATTAATCATCAAAGTTTCATCATTAAAATGATGAATACAATAGGTGTCAAACTAGGCAACTCAATCATTATAATGATATTATTTATTATAACAGCTTTTATTTATGTTAATGAATTAGGATGAAACAAATTTGACATAAACAATAGGCCAGAGGGTCGGATCCAAAAAGTCTCAGGAAAAGTTCAATTTTTTTCCTATAATTTCCATTGACATCTAAATCGTAAAGCATGGTTATGAGATAAAAAGTAGTTTGGAAACTGTTCCTTGGTTATTATATTTCTTTAAAATAATACACACATATTAAAAATATAACCAGGCATTATGTCATGTAACAACAATTTATTTTTAATTGAAAAACATTATTATTCATTACGTGAAACGTAAAAAAATATGAGAAAACAAACATGGTCGTTTTATTTTAATTTAAAACTCCATAAGGACGATAAGACTTCATTCAACTTTCAAATTGATTATGCAATATTTCCGGACTGGAACCCCCAAAATTCTGTTTTAAGCTTAAAACTGGCCAACTCTAACATTTGACATACTATTCTTGATGTTATTGATGCAAGCAAGCGAGCATACAGTTAAAACTTTATCAGATAATACAATTTAAAAGTAGTTTCCAATAAAATTTAGCAGGCCTATAAACTTAAATTGTTCAATGTGTTGTGGTATAGTTAGTAATTTATATTACATACATAGCTAAACAGATTCAATATTTTGAAATACTGAACCTTTATTTGACTTTCAAAGTTTGTAAAATATTTGGGCATATACCAACAATGGTTTTTTTAGCGAATTTCCCCTATAGAGAAGAAGCTATTACCGTAGGTCTCATGGTAAGACTTAAGCCCGAGACCATGATAACTTTTGGTTTTGAGGTCCCCAGATGCCAAAAACACCATTCGTTCAAAATTTTATATATGCATATATATATATATATATATATATATATATATATATATATATATATATATATATGTGTCCGTAAGCACGATAACTCTCGTAAAAAAGTCCGATCTTAATAAAATTTGGTGCAAATATGTAAAGTACCATTTATTTGAACGAGTTTGAAAACCAGACAAATCGCACCATCCGAAGGGGGGTTTTGGGGGGTTTTGGGGGGTTTTGTACCCCAAAAATGGGTTTTTTGGGGTTTTCAAATGTAATTGTTATTTAAATCGAATTTTAATTTATACCATTGAATTCAGCTTAAAAAACAAACAATTTGGTATTTTTATTATTGCTCTACGTCAATTGGTTACTGAGATATTACAAGTGCTAAACACAGTACGTTGTCCAATGTTATTCTTATGGAGAAAAAGACAAATTTTATATCTCGGTTATTTATGAACATAAACTGACGAAACTTGGTATATCGCTTCATCTGGTTGTGGTTTGTTGTTGTTTGAACAAAAAACCAATTTTTCACCTATCGTTCCCGAAGCAGCAAACCTAAGTACTCGGCCCCCATGTTATTCTTATGGAGAATAATAAAAATGTTATATATCACTTATTTATGAATGTATATGGACGAAACTTGGTATGTGACTTCACTTAGATGAGTTCTATTGATATTTGTATAAAAATCCATTATTTTGTGTTCCTTGTTGCAGCAAACCTGCGTACTCATCTCTAATGTTATTCTTATGGAGAATAATGAATATTTTAAATATCGCTTATTTATGAATATATTTCTTATGAATTCTGGTAAGAGGCTTAATGTAATATTAAGAAATATATATTCATTGGAAATTCACTGAGTACGCAGGTTTGCTGCGACTTGGGTATATATAAATTAGTCACGATTATTTCCGCAACGCAACGCTTGTCAGAACCAACGCCTGGCCCGGGGTATGCAAACAATAGATAATGATTGTTCCAGGTAATTCGGCTTATCGTATTAAAGGTTACACAGCGTGAACATAATACTACACATAATACTACAAACACATAATACTACTGCATCTACAGTGCCCCGGCTTATTCCAGGGTTTAGTATTAGAGTGCCATTGATTTTAAATTTGCTGCTCAAATCCGCTTTTCTTGCGTTGGTCGGATTCGCTGCCAGATAACATGGTAGTGTAGAGGTTGAGTTCTGACCGCGTAATTGGAGGTTCATCAGATCTGTCCTCAGTCTGATAATGTTTCGATACTGGATGCAGCTGCTATTTATCATTAGGCTATTAATAATGCTTCGTAAAATACACCCGTCGCAGCAAACCTGCATACTCAGTGAATTTCCAATGAATATATAACATAACACTTAACAGGATTCATAAGAAATGTATTCACAAACAAGCGATATTAAAAATATTAATTATTCTCCATAAGAATAACATTGGGGATGAGTACGCAGGTTTGCTGCAACAAGGCACACAAAATAATGGGTTTTTATGCAAATATCAATAGAACTCATCTTAGTGAAGTCACATACCAAGTTTCATCCATATACATTCATAAATAAGCGATATATAACATTTTAAGTATTTTCCATAAGAATAACATGGAGACCAAGTACCTAGGTTTGCTGCTACAGGAACCATAGGCGAAAAATTTTTGTTGTGCAAACAACAATAAACCATAACCAGATCAAGCCATATACCAAATTTTGCCAGTTTATGTTCATAAATAAGCGAGATATACAATTTTTCTTTTTCTCCATAAGAATAACATTAGACAACGTACTGTGTTTAGCACTTTCAATATCTCGGTAACCAATTGACGTAGAGCAATGATCAAAATACCAAATTGTTTGTTTTTTTAAGCTGAATTCAATGGTATAAATTAAAATTTGATTTAAACTAAAATTACATGTGAAAACCCCAAAAAACACATTTTTGGGGTACAAAACCCCCCAAAAACCCCCCTTCGGATGGTGCGATTCATCTGGTTTTCGAACTTGTTCAAATAAATGGTACTTTACACATTTGTACCAAATTTCATTAAGACCGGACCTTTTTTACGAGAGTTATCGTGCTTACGGACACACATATATATATATATATATATATATATATATATATATATATATATATATATATACATATATAAAAATTTGAACGAATGGTGTTTTTGGCATCTGGGGACCTCAAAATGAAAAGTTATCATGGTCTCGGGCTTAAGTCTTACCATGAGACCTACGGTAATAGCTTCTTCCCTATAGGGGAAATTCGCTAAAAGAGGTTCTTTGTGTGAAATTCATTGTTGGTGATAGTGAGCATATGTTGTTGAGTAAATTATTGCGGACAAATTCCTGTGATGAAAAATGTCAACAATAATTTCCTGAATAATAAAAAAGAGGTGTTAGATCACAAGACTAGGGTTTGGACCGTTCCCTACCAAATCGTTGGGTTGACGTATATACACACAATAAACACTAAGAGAGGCTCTATGTAACCTTAACTGCAATATCGTTTACATACATTTTAGTTTTTTTTTTATAAGTGTGAAATTTCTTGATAAAAAACTCGTGTAGGCAAAAATTTAACAGGGTGAAATTTGAGATGAAATTAAGTTTATCATTGTACTGTGGAGGTTAATGATGGAGTGAAGAGGATATTTTGAAATTAGAGCCGGCTTCAGTTTAATTCTCTATTTTTCCACTAGTTCACAATGTATTAGTTTTCACATTGTGATAGTTCACAATTTTTTAGATTAGCAATCATTTATTTTGTAACTGTAAACTTGCTACATATCCAACGTAAAAAATCCTCTTGTAAATGTTAACATTTTAAAAGTGTTGAGTGCCCGCGATGTTTTCAAATATACGAGCCCCATGTAAAAACATCAAGCTGTTTCCACCGAACCATGCAGCGGAATATATGAACATAAATTCTTCACGCCAGGTGCTCTGCATTTACCTGGATTTATAAAAGTTGAGGTATAAAAACAAGCTGTTGTAAACAAGTGCTTCCACTTTCATCAGAGCAGCCAGTTTGTATGCAAGTTAAAAAATGAATTTTACAAATAGTTCAATCAAAACTGATTTATTAGATAATTCTTTTACATAACCTTTGAACTTACTGTGAAAACACTGTGGACAAAAGTACAAACTTTAGTATCCATAGACAATGAAACAAGTCAAGCAGCTGTTGAGCTTTTTATGCTTATTTCCTTGGCACTAACCCACTTCATGTACTGCAACAATAGTTCATTACTCAGTTGTTCAAGTTCTTACTAGATACAAGAGTTTTATTAATGCAAAGCATATTACATACAGAACAAGTCTGCTAAATACAGACATTTCGTCATAAATAATTGAATAATATAAATTTTACCTGATGCTAATAATAATAATAAATTAAGCAATAAAGGTGTACTAAATTAACGTGCCACATGCCTATATTTATAATAACAAGCAATCTCTACTTAAGACGACAGTAAACAATGTGATTTTAAACAACATAAATTAAAAAAAATAACTTAAAACTATATAATGCTGCCACATCAGGGTCTGCAATAAGTTCTGCCACTGAATAGTAGTAGTGTGGGTTTGCGGGTTTTGCGCCGGAAGTGACGTCATCCGGTCACGTGACCGGAAGTGCTGAGTCATGAAAGATGTTATCTGGGGCTGAGCCAGTGACGTAGGCGGTTTTGTGACGAAATGAGTTAAAGTTCAAAGTTCAAGGTCACGGGGAGGTAATTTTAAAAAAGTACTACCTCGCACGCGTAAAATCCGATTGTGATTCGATAGTTTTAATTCGATAAAATATCGAATGAAAATTATCGAATGAAGCAATCGAATGATACGAGTGCGAGGTAGTACTAATACAAATATTACTTTATTTTTATTTACAATAAGTTATGTTTACAATAATTCATGTTTACAATAGTTCCCCGTTGTTGGTTGTCATCGATGTTGTTGATCCGGACGAGTTGCGGCCATCACTTCGCTTTCTGAAGAAAGACGGTATATACTTCGATTCCTGCGCAGAGTCCATGTTGTTTTTTGATGCGTAAAGTTCCAAAGATAAATCGTAACCGGACGCAATGAGAAGTCTTAACTCTTCATTAAAAACCTCGAGGTCTTGGAAAGTCGCCAGATGAATAGAGTCATAATGAATACACCTAATTTTAATGGACATTTTAATACAATGTTTTACGTTTGTGAAGAGCACTCGATGTTCACCAGTCGAGAGCCGGAGGTGCACTGACTATTCGCTAGCTAGCGTTCTGGTATCAAACAAAATGGTGGGGCGGAGAAGATGGCGGACAGCAGATGGCAGGCGGCAGGTGGCAGCTGGTTGCTACTACATTCGCCGCCACAGTAATGCAATCCTTCGGCGTAATTCTTGTAGTTTATCTTGTCGGTTCATTTGATACGTTTTACATCTACATATGCAATAGCTGAAACACTTGCACTTACGACAAGCTTTCCCGTCAACTTGATCGCCTGGTATTTTAAAACATTGTAACTCGCAACAATATGTCTTCAAATTGTTATCGAAAAATAAATTTTTCATAGGTGACACCGACATGTTAGCTGCAGCGTGTGTTAGACAAGACTGAGACTAACTTCACTGCTCCCTCTCTTTTATACCTCTTCATAAGTTAACCCTGAATGAAAGTTCAAGGTCATCCATTTGAATTTTAAAAAAAGCAACACAGCAGTATATAAAATAATATACTGCTGTGTTGCTGTTTTTATTTTTTTTTATTTTATTTTATTTTATTTGTTTTTATTTTCTTTATTAAACAAACATCTTACAATACAATAAACTTAAGTTTAACATTGATAACTAGAAATACAAACAGAGACATTATGTACAAGGATGCGTGATGTGCAGAGTGAGTTCCGTCGAGTTGTTGCCGCTTACACCGTGTGATACCAAATACAACGTCCCCGGTTGAATATCTCGCAAATCTTCATTTTGTAGCAGTTGAACAAATCGTTTTGGAAGAAATACTTGAAACTTCGGCTCATCTCCTGGAGAGAAAGGTCCTTCGCTCAATGAAACTAGAATTGCTTCTCCATGTGTGGTTTCCACTTTCTTGATGTTATGAATAATGTAGTGTTTTTGTTCTTTTAGTTCTGAACACTTTTTAGTTAGCAGAAGGTCGGATTTTGAATGAGTGTTGAATTGATCAACCAGTGTTTGTAGAAACTGTTGTGATGTCATCTTCGTCAGTGGTGGTTGTGGTGTCTTCTGTGATGTTGCCTCTTCGGAGTCTCGAATAATACTCGTGCCGGAGCGGTGTTGGCTCCTCGTATTTATAGGCCCCGCTACCCCCACCACATTCCGGTTCTTTGCTACCCCCACCACATTTCTGCGTTTGTTCCAAGTAAGCAGCCAAACGATATGCGTTGTGTAATGCGCAGTTTAATTGTCCGTGTTTAGGATCTTTTGCAGCAACACAAATATTACCGAGATTAATGTTAAAGTCCTTACCGATGGTTATATCGAAAACATCACCGTGCGTGTACTTTTGTATCCAGTTCCTTTTTTCTAATCCTCTTGTGTATATATGTGAATATTGTTTGCAAAAGTTAAACATAATACTGTGCAGATTACTGTAGCTTATAAATCCTTCATACCAATGTATGTGATGAAAGTAGTTTGTTATCCATTTGTTTGTACTTTTTGCTTTGGCGTTAAGGTTGTTAAAAGAAAAAGGAGCTTCAAACGTGAATGGGTAAACTACAAATGTAAGCAAGTCTAAAATTACTAATTCCTTGATAATAAACCTATCATCATTATTTCGAAATGCTTGAAATTCTATTACACAAGGCTTTACACTCACTTCTTCATCCCCTCCGCTCATCATGGCACCTAGCAATCAACTAAACTGTTTTCCACACCACGGTAGGTTAAATACCAGGCCGTACAGTTGCAGGCGCGTTGGTGTATATTTAACGTGGGCACCGTCCCCAATAGGCCTACCCCACGTGTGTTCTTCTTTACTAAGTCAAACTTTAGTCTTTTTTAACTTCTTCTTCTTGTGTTTCGTTTTCTTCTTCTTCTTGTTTCTCCGTTTCTTCTTCCTGTGTTGTTTCTTCTGTAGCTTCTGTAGCGATTTCTACAAGTGGTTCAAAATCCTTTAACTTTCTCCACATGCAAACTTCATGAGGTATTCTATTAAAAATAGATGTATCCACAGGTCCGTACACGATGGTGCTATCAGGTTGTTTTTCCAAAGTATCGACCAAATATTCTTTAATAATAGCGCTTGCAAATACCAACTGTCTCATGTACCTTGTAATAGGTTCTGTTGCGTAGTTTAAAACGTAGAATTCTTCACGTGACAGTAGAATCTTATTTTCATGTTGAGTCAAGTCTCTAATTCGCACTTGTAGTTGTCCACGATGTTTAACAATATCGATTTCATTGTCACAATCCAAAAGTCGAATATGTGTTTTCCTTCCACACAAACTGTTAGTTAAATAACATTCTATTAAATGTACATGTTTCAAAAATGACTCCCAAGCATTTTGCGAAAATAAAACCTTTTTTGTTCCATGGTGTAGTATTACTGTAGGGGAATAATCCAATGACTTCATCAATCCAACTGATACACTTTTACTGATGCATGCTGAGATGGGGTAAAAGATTCGCAAAAAAACTTCAGTTAAAATGTGAGGAGGAATATTTTCTTCAACTTTCTTCTTCCTCTTTGGTACTACCTTTGATGGGTCTGCATTACTTTCCTCCTCTCTATCTCTTTTACCAAACTTTAAAAATGCAGTTATTTCCTTGATGATTTCTTCTTCACTAGTATTATCACGTTCCAATAACGGTGCTACCTCTGCATCACCTTGTACAACAGATGGAGAACTCATTTTGTAGAAGATGTTGCCCATGCGACGATAGACGATCAACTGAAGACCTGCATTGTTGCTCCGCTATTTATAGGTTAGCGACAGTGGCGGTGCCGGTGGTGGTACAACGTTTTACAATACCGTCTTTACGATACCAGTCAACGGTGTGTATGTAACAATTTTATCGTGCAAAATTAAACAATACGCAGATGTATTTGCAGGTACGTTTTCTTGAAATTCCATTTCTATTTTTATATCAACACTAGACGATTTTACAGATTCGTTTTGTTTGGAGCAATCAATTACAACAATCGGAGCTTTCGATTCAAACTGTACGGGAGATAGTAGAGGTGTGTTTGTTTTGCCGTAATATGAATTTTGGAACCTAGCGTACATATCGTATAAAACACTGTACCTTTTTTTATCAAAAGAGATATTAAAGTTGTCGTAGGGAAAGAATTGTGAATTCAGGAACACTTTACAGTTTGTTAATTTACAATGGTCAAATTCACCAGCATTTTCAGTTAATATACTTTTTTTCTTTGTTTGTAATCCAAATATTACATATCTCGCTTTTTCCAAATGAGTAGAAGTTTTTACAGTCCATGTATGCCGTTGTGTTGAAGGTAAAACGGGGTATTCATGAAACTCCCAGCTTCTGAATGGTATTACAATGTCTCGATCTGATTTTAACTTTCTTAATAATGTAATCCTGTGTTCATCATTTAGTCGCACATGTGGTACTCTCCAAACAATCTTGTCTAATGTTAGTTTCCAGTCTAAATTGGCTTCAGTTGTTCCAGCAGATGCTTTAATAATATCATTATCGTTTGATGACCTTAATAAAACTAGTTCTTGTTTTACATTTATTATTATTCTTCTGTAATCTTCAGCAAATCCTAAAAGTAATCTTAAAGGTACGTAAAAATCAAAGTTTCCCGAAGCGTCAGGAGTAATTATACTTTTGTCTGGTGCAACCCATCCTGCAACAGCTAACAGATTCTTCTCATTTGGTGTTAAAGACGCTAATCCTTTTAATGTACTGGAAATTCCAACCTTTTTTGTTGAATCGACTGTAACTCCTGAAATTTCATATCTAATCTCGTCAAACAAAAATGCCATAGGATTATTTATGAACGGAACAGTGGTTCCAACAGTACCGTCAGCTTTTGTTACTTTTCCTTCAATATATAAATAACTTTCGCATGGAAGAGTATAAATGTCTTGTTGTTGTATAGGAATCCTAATTTCATCGTTATTGTTTAATTTGGACGAAGCGTAAGGGTTGTGCGTGTGATATTCCTTTTCCCATAAGGTCTCGTCGAATGTTGGGCCCTGCGCTATATCCAGTATATCCATTGTTAATGACCTTTAATCCAATTTCTTCTAGAAAACGAATGTTGTCACTTGTTAATCCTTCTACAGCTGATGAGCTACTGACCTCTTTGCTGGTTGGCTCTCTCTTTTTAAATGATAACCCCATTATCTAAGCGGATGATTTTATATGTATTCTTACAGTAATAGCTTCTCCTCGAAAGTCAATAAGGTTTCCGTCTTGATCCACTATGTTCAGCACGATGTCTGAAATGAAACTGGTGTTTAACGGTAGGTACACAAGGTTTTGAGGCTTTTCTACTATCTTGAAACCCGGTGCGACTGATGGGTAGAATGTGTGTAATATATGCCGATTTTCTCCATCTCTGTAGGATCCTTGTATAATGTTACATGTAATGTCTATGCTGTTTACTTTGATGATCGTCACAGTTCTATTCCCAGAATGAGTTGTATTAGGTTCTAATACCTTTGTTTCCTTAGAAAACCCCAATAAACTACCAATTGAACGTTCTTGGCCAAAATCAATATAATACTTAGAAGTAATTTCGGCTTTCATTGTATTGTTATTGCCTTTTATCGTTATATTTTCTTTTCCCATATGTTTTTGTATAACTTCATTTATATTATCAATTTCATAAGCTCCTGTTGGTAAACTGAATTCTTCCAAAGCTGAATATTTTCCTTTATTATCTTTTGCCTTGTAATAATGTATTTTGTTATTAATTCCTTCACTAACGTTTGGAATAGAGTTATATGTTGTTAAATCCAATAATGCGGCTTCCCATAGTCTTCCTTTTTGCAAACGTAGCGCTGGAAACAGAATACTGCGCAAAGTACATGAGTTACCGGTTAATGACACTGTATACGAAGACATCTTAAAGTTGACTAACACTTTTAGCTAAAAAGTCTAAACATAAATGACCGCAAATGGATGTATCATCAGGTTGTTTTCTTGTATAATTGTAAAAAACATTTTCTGCCGCACGAAAGTATTGTTGAAGTTCTTTCGGTGGTGGAAGGTTTCCAAAACTGTCGAAATAATAAATCGTTTCACCAAGTTTCTTGTAACACACCCAATGAGTGCCTAATCCTTCACTATTATCCAAATTTACTATACCAGTCTCATTTTTCCACATTTTAACCGGTAATTCATCTTTCATAAATACTCCTCTAAAAAATGGGATTTTCAAACAAGAAGCATATGTAATCAGTTCTTCATTGGTTAATTCTTTGTTTTTAATTATTAATTGCTCTTTCTTATTTAATACACACGATACGGTCTTAGGTATAGTCCTCCTCCCTTTTTTATCATTGACCATATTGTTGGTTTCTTTTTACCTTTACCACTAGTAGATCGACGTTTTCTTCTGATATTACCTCCTTGTTTCTTAGCGGGTCTTTTCCCACGCCTTCTTCTCTTTCCTCCTCCAAACGTAGTTTTTGCTTTCATTGCTGCTGTTACTGCTAAAGACGATGCTTTTTCACCAATACTCGCGTCACTAGATTTTACTCTTTGCCAAGCTTTCTCAGAAAGTGCTCTATCTGCTATTGATCTATTTTTTGTATCACCAAATTTGGAATACGCTATATCGTGCTGTTTACAAGCCTGATCAAGCTTATTTATTCCAGGATCTCCTCTAGCAAGCCGTTTCTCTAATTTGGTTCCAGGACCACAATATTGATATCCTCCAGGTAAATGTAATTCCACAGGTAATAAATCAATCGCCTTGTTAACTATAGCTCCAACCGGTTTACTTAATAGAGAAAATGCTGTTGATGCTATTCCCCTTCCTCTCTGTAATCTCTCTCGATTATGACTGATGCGTTTAGCCCTCGGCATGACTATTTATAGCCAAACTTACAGTCAGTAGGTGCACTCTATAAATGTTTTACAATGAATGTAATATTAGTCTTGGCTTCTTGTATTATATATACTGTTTAAAATCCATTTATTATATAGAAATGGATTAATTAATTAAATGTAGACATAATAAATAAAAGTAGTAAAAATAGAAATAAGGTGTAATTGAAGATGTTTCAAATGTTTCTCCGCTGGTGATGGTATCGTTGTTTTCGGTAAAATGAATAAAATCTAAATAGTTGTCATGTTCCCTTAGAAACTTGCCACTCAATCGTTGGTAATTAAATAACACATTCCAGTCTAGTTTATCTTTAAAATTGTCAATGTAATTTTCAGAGAGATTTTGATATTTACTTATTACTTCCCAACAGTTATTAAAATTTGATGTCATCTCTACAAGGAAGTTTTCTGAAAACTGTTGTCTTTGTAAAATATGAATCCAGTTAACTCTGTGAAAATAAATTCTTAACATAGTCATTGTGAAGAGGTAGTGTATGGAAAGTTGTTCCCAATCCATATATCTATCAAACCGTTGAACAAAACCATCTGTCAGCACTCCTTGGGGAAATCTCGGCTCTTGAGATATTAAACTCCACGCAGTAATATTGGATTCCATCATCCTCTCTGTATCATCTCTCGAATATAACTGATGCTTTATCCCTTATCATGGGTATTTAAATTCTTTTTTCTCTTATATAATCTTCATCGTTTTCTGTTGGTTCATTAATCACATTCACTTTATCCCCCTTTCCTAATGTCTTGACTTTAGAAGGCTCAGACGGTTTATCTAATTGATTAGGTTTTTCTGGATTGTGTATCTTTTTCCAGTCTAAATAATTGTGGCTGTCAACATCTGAAGCTACAGCTCTTCCTGAAGCCCGATGGATATAATTAAATAAAGCTGCACCAAACCTTTCCATATGTTTTTCATATTCTGTAGTCCATTTCTTGTGTACTATATCAAATATTTTCTTATTTACAGCGTCTCCATCCTGCTCACAATCACCTACATTTGACAATTTTAATTTTTTTACATCATAGCTTGTATCAGTTTCATTCTTTTTGTAAATCGTTAACAATTTTAAAGTCGCTAAATTTACTGCTTCACCATCATAATTGGGATGTTTTATATTGCTTAACCTTTTACCGGAAAATCCCCAATGGTCTTCGTGTACAATCGGGGTTCTTTTATCCATGTATTGTACCGTAACCGCATCAGAAGACAAAAGCGGATCACCAACATTTTGAATTACTTTTCCTTCAAAATTATAATTACCATCAGGTGTTAACGGAAACCCAGCTCTTTTTTCACTATATCCAGATTTTACTCCAAACTCGGAATACCGTCCAAACTTGTCCACACTCATGATGTAACTGAATCGCTATCGTTTAGGTTCTTACTATATATATATATATATATATATATATATACGTCTACTGAACAATTATTTCTCGTTTTCGCAGTTCATCAACCAAAGCTACCCATTCGTTTTCTAAACCAGTGTGCCCGGCTTCCATAGCTTCGTGTAATAACCTCATTCGATCAACTAACTTATTTATATCGTTGTAATATATTATATTGGTTTTATACAAATTTTTTAATAATCCCCTTCCAGATGTAGTAGGATCAGTTGTTTTTCTTTTTTTATGCAAAACATTTAATTCAGCAGAAGATAAAGCTCTTCTTTTAATTGGAGCTTTATTTGATTTCGAGGGGAAAAGACTAGATATAATGTTTGTGTATTTTATTGACCTGTTTCTATGAATAGGTAGTTCTTTGGAATATTTTTTTCTATGTGCATTTGTATACTCTAGTATATTTTTAAACAATTGTAAATCCTTTTTAGTATATTTACCAGGATTATTTTTAAAGATGAGTTCAAACAAACCTGTTGTACCTTTATATTTCTTATCACCAATAACTATATCATCATTTTCGTTTATATCTAACTTTCTATCTCCAATCATTAATCCTTTATCCTCTATTCTAGCTCCATATGTATGATAATTTCGATTAGCATGTGTGCCATGTAACATTTTTAATGTATATTTTCTTCCAAGTGTTCCTTTAAACATAATATCTGTGCCTAATTTGCTTAAGTTGGATGGGTTGATATCCTCTTCTTCTGCTCTTGTATCTTCCGCACTTGTATCTTCTGTACTTGTATCTCCTGCAATGTTCTTTTCCCTTAAATCTCCTATATCTCCGCTTTCTTCATACTCGTCGCTTTCTTCAGATGTTTGTAACTGGTCAGAACTTTCATCATTCTGAAATTCTTCTTCATATTTGGAAATTGGTAGCATTTTGTCTCCTTCGAAGCGAATTGAAGGTCTTTCCATATTTTGTGCTAATCGCTTTAAAGGTTCAGTAACAGGTTTGAATGTTGTTTCTAAAAATTGCTCTCTTTCATTTATACCTGATTTTAAAGCTCGGTTTTTTTGTCTAATAGAATCACTAAGTGATTTTATTTCCTTTAATAGCTTTTCCTGGTTAACCATCTTCACACCTTGACGACTTGTACAGTAATACCGCTAATCAGTGTATTAAAACGAATTTATCAAAACCTATTCTATAACGACCATCTTTTATAGCTTGATCTTTCATAATAACCAAAAATCCATACTTTCCGCCCATGCTTTTCCGCAAAGCTCTTTAAACTTTTCAAATGGCATATCCGCATTCACATGATCGTTATATATATGTTTTAGGTTAGTATCATCTTGTTTGAATACAATTAGAATATTTGCATTATCTCTGATAAGTTGTTTTGGGATTTTGCTATAAGTTTGTCCTATATATATGCTGTCGATGTTATTATGTCTTCCCATGGCAAAGTAGTTTCTAATAGTATCCTGATTTTCACAAGATACATCGTCAAATATAAATACAGAATACGGTTTCGCTTCGTTTGGTTGCATAATGCTATCACTAGCGTTAAATTTGTAAAAATTAACATCAGACACATCAGATAGGATTTTATCCAGCAATTGATACTTTGGTTGATGTAGAGACTTTGAACAAATATATAGGTTACTAAACCTTAATCCCTGCGGATTAGTGATCAAATTAAAGACAACATTGGTCTTTCCACAGTTTGAGGGGCCACTTACTATACATCGAACAGTGTTTGGAAGTAAACTACCGTGTTTACCATTGTTGATTTTAACGTTATCCACAGTTAAATCATCTATGTTATTAATATTGAATCGATCTTTATGGTGAATAATCTCCATCCTGCTCAAAGGTTAACGATGAAATGAGTTGCTTGTATTAAACCAAGTCCTTTATAGGTATCCATGAATCCTCAGTTTTGTTAAACCCTAACCACCGCACTTTAACTGCGTCCTTTTTTCTTTGTAACACTTTTTCAACAAGATATACATCACCTACTGTTGACTTTAACATTTCATGTCCATAAAATGCACCTTGCAACAAATCTCCTTTGTTATCTTTTAGGATATACGTTTCAGGTACAGTCGGTTGCACTTTATACACTGTAAAAACTTCATTCGTCCAATTGGGAAGGTATTTTTTGGTAAACACTCCCTTATATTTACTAATCCGTACTTTATCACTTACATTAAATTTTCTTGGCTGCATTTTTTCTACTTTAGGCTTTGTATTTTTCTTTATGCGTTTTAATACATCTTTTGCATTTCTTCTATTTACTTTGTTAGGTTTCATACCAATAGTTCTATGAAACCTGTTGTTATAATCATTTATTAATTGTGGTAAAACATCATACCATACGTAAGAACCTCTTTTTGAAAATTGTTTATACAGTGCTCCTTTCAAGGTTCTATTGAATCTTTCTACAATAGCTGCTTTTTTCTCTGAATTTGTAGAATAATGATTTATTTTATATTTATTCATTAACTGTGCAAAGTTTGTATTAAAGTATTCTGTTCCATCATCAGTTTGTAAATGTTTAATTTTGTTTTTATCTCTTTTTATGGCTATTTCCATGGCTTCTGTTACGCTTTTACCAGTCTTGTCCTTTAGAGGCAAAGCGTCTGCAACTTTTGTAAAACAATTAATAATTGTGAGTATATATTTAAATCCTTTGTTTATTCTGCTATGCGGTCGCATTTCAATTAGATCCGCTTGATATAGATAATTTATCCCTTTTATAACAGTATTTCTTCTTGGAAACTTTATTCTTGCAGGTTTGTGTAGTTCATTAATAATCTTCTCCTTCAGGTCTGACATGATGGTTTCACGAAGGCAGCTGATATGGTATTAAATATTCTTTGGTATAAATCTGCTTATATATATATATATATATATATATACATATAGTTCAAGGTCATTTAAAACTTGTGTAAAAAAAGGGGAAACACAGCTTAACATTGCTGTGTTTCCCCTTTTTTTTACGGAAAGGAAAAGGATAAAGGATCTAGGACGATGAAAAGGTTACTCGTCAATAGGGTTGAGGGAGTAGTGGCCGAATGGTAATGTGTTGATTTTGTCTGGAAGTGTTTGTCTTTTGTCGTCATTACAGGATAGCGCCTTTTTAACTTCAGTCACGCTGTACAGCTGATGGTTAAAACTTCTGATGGTGTTGAATTTAGCTGTAATGATGTTATCCTCAAATAAGCATTGCTTGTAGTGTTCAAAATGCACTTTCTTCTTTAAATATAAACTCTTTACACCTTTAGCTTTCTTAATATAGCTATTCTTCTTTTCTTCTTCTTCTTCTTTTTCATTATAGAGTTTCAAAGAATATAGTTTAGACATCAATGCAACAATCTCTTCAAGCAGAACACCATTAGCCTCATCCTTGAATTTGCCTAGTACTTTTTTGTGTCTGTCATTGTCGTAGTTTGGATGATCTTTTGGATAATCGGAGAAATCAAAGTCGTTCTTGTAAATAAATGTACGCAAATCTTTATACATGTCCAATGTTACTATGCGATATATGAAAGCGTCAGTGTCCATATATGTAATAGATATATTTTCTCTTCCGTAGAACGCCACCATTTTGTTGTAGTGAAAATCGTACATGTGTGTTTTTGAGATGTCCAAGATTGACATGCCTATATACAAAGGACGATCCATCTTCACACTCGTCTTCTTCATGGACACTGCTACAAGTTTTTCATTAATAATTATAGATGTTCCAAAATTTGGCTGCTGTACTAGTTTCTGTAATTTTTTTGCGTCGGTAACAAGTTTAACATTTTTGTGTCTTCTTTTGTTTTCCAATGTTTTTCCAAATATCGCATTATTCATTAATTTAAAGAAATCTTTTTGAAAGTCTGATGTAGCTGCTGCTCTTCTGATGGTATTTGAATCAATGTAGGGTTTCAACCAGCATGATTGAGAAAATTCCAAAACTCTATTAATTTTTGTTAGACGTAGTCCTAATTCGATAGCTTGTTGAACCACCCAAAAGTGAGCCACGTAGCGTTGTTTATTATTTAATGTCATCATTAATTTGGGGTGTTTTCCAATTGGTGAAATTTCTGTTTTAGCAAGAAGTGGAAGGTCATAATGAAGATCATGTAAATTTTCTGGGTATTCAAAATCGCAATCCAAAATATATCCAGTGTCACCATGTTTCGGAATTTGTAAAATATCGCCAATAGAGTCGGGATTAATCCATTTAAAGTTATCAAAAGGAAGTGGGTTTGACATTGCCCATCCGTACAGGTTATTTGCATCGAAATATCCTAAATAGGTTGACGGTTTGGTTTCATCGTAATCGGGTAGGTATTTGTTGTTGGCTTTGACATGTCTGGTAACACTTTGGGTCAATCCGCCTCTTACTCCAGCTTCAACCATTAAAACCATGTCAATGTCTGTTAAAAGTTGGAGTTTGCATTTTGTTTCTTTTAACATGGCTTGCCAAGCTAATCCTGGTGAAGTATACGAATGTAGAGGGTCCAAACCGTATGCAGCAAAACAGGTGTTTCGGAA
Source organism: Allygus modestus (assembly GCA_963675035.1). Lineage (NCBI taxonomy): Eukaryota > Metazoa > Arthropoda > Insecta > Hemiptera > Cicadellidae > Allygus > Allygus modestus. The sequence goes on from OY776116.1 coordinate 140,405,870, forward strand.
TTCTTCCATTACATCACAAAGAAGAGTTACATCTAGTTTGACATAAAAGTCCGAGTAATCTCCTAAGGTCTTCATATCTAACTCGTTCCATACTCGACGTGCGTGTTGATAGTCCTCAAGTGATATTTCCGAATCATTAAGTTTGTTTTTGAAGTGTTCTGGTGAAGGTAGTGATGTTTCATCAAATCTATGCAGTCCATCGATGTAATCATAGGGGAAGACTCCTTTTCGAAGAACCAAATCCATTTTACTATTGGGTACAATTTTGCTTGTTTCTATCAAATCTGTTCTTCTTAGATTTTCAGATAATTTCATGAGGCTTGAAGGCATAAATCTAAATGAATCAACAAACCTTAATTTAATTTTACCCACCTTTTTTGAAAAGCTTATAAATTTTTCCATTGTAGTAGCCAAAACGTCTATTGCTCCATTATCTCTTCCTAGTTCGGGGATTATGAAGTGCGAATCATAACCACTCAGATTGTGCAGAACTACGGGGATAAAATATGGTAGTTTGTAGTTCAAGTTGCAAGCGTTACAGGCTGCACCTCTGTACGCTCCCGTAAGATGATCATGGTCACGAACTTTAACGTTATCCAGTGTAAAGGTGTTATTACACAAATAACACGTTGTTGTTGAATCATAATGTTGAAGTTCTTCTTCTTCCATAGGTGACATGGGTACCTTTGTTCCATACAGTTCTTCTACCTTTGCAGCTATGTCATACAAATCATCGACAAAGTATTTGGCTGCTTCTTCACCGCGATAAATCTTTGGAGAAGATGATAGTCCATATTTTTGAAGATGGTCTTCAGTCAACGTGGATTTAATTAGTATGCAATAACTGTTTGGTGAATGAAGTTGGTATTTGCTTCTTCTTGTAACGTCCTCTTCTTGTTGTTCAAGCGGATGTAAAGAAGACTCGAAATCAGCGTAAACAACAACAGGTACACGGTATTGTTGTATTACTTTGTCAAATTTTATCTGCGCTCTGCTAGGATGCGGCAATTTAATTCTTACTTCATAGTTTCCATTACATAACCGCTGGTGTTCTACTAACCAATCAGACCCTCCCCTTCTTAGTTCTTTGTTCACGTGACAAAAACATCTTTTGCAAATTGTCATCTTTCTTTTATGCTTAGATAATTGATTAGAAACAAGACTTTCAAATTTTTTGATATACACAAAGTGTGAAATATCACCTTTAGTAATTAATAACAAATCGGTATGATCTCTGCGCTCATTTGGTGTTATACGCAAGGGGTACAAATTGTTTGTCGAATCCAATCCGAAGAGGTTGACAGAAGCTGAAGGATTTTGTTTTTCAAATTTTGAAACGTCTGTTATAGCAACAGGGTAAGTCATCCCTTGGAAATTATATCTATGTTGTACTTCTTCATAATAGTGACTTGGTCTTTCCGGATGAATTGTTACATATTTGGCCAACATAGCATATTTAAAACACTCAGTATCTTGATTTTGTACGTTGACGCAGGATAAGGTATTTCTAATCTTTGTTGGTAGAGGAATGTAGCTACTTCCTCGAATTCCATAGCCGTGTTTGTGTACTCTTAAGTCTAGCCCTGTGATGCTTAACAAATTCCATCCAGAGCCTCTTCCTTCATGTTCTTGTATTTTAGTCATTAGCTCTTCAAAACATTCAGATACGATTGAATCAATATCTGACGAAAACATAATAGTTCGGTTTTTTGTTAAAAACCCTCTCGGTGAAGTTTCATTTTGAATGTTTGTAAATAAAGCATCCATTAATAGTCCAAATTTAATAAAATTTAATCTTTTTAATTCATTTTGCAAAGTGTTGCTTACCAATCCTTTTGCGTTATTTAAAAACTCTTCGAGTTGTAATTTTGCATTGTCAATTTTGAAGTGGGTTACTACATTACCCGGAAGTGCTCGGGCATGTAGTTCTACATTTACTGCTGTTGATGCTGAAGGACGGTGAAGTGTAGACAGAGCATGCGTAGAAGTCGATGCAGCTGATGATGTTGAAGGATGATGAAGTGTAGACAGAACAGGCGTAGAAGTCGATGCAGATGATGATGATGTTGAAGGACGGTGAAGTGTAGACATAGCAGAGGTAGAAGGCGATGTTGATGGTGCATATTGAATAACACTAGGTCTGGAATTTTGGTGTTGAGCTAACATTTGATCTATTTCTTTCAATTCTTCTTCTTCATATTCTTCATTTTGGTTTTTGTTATGTTTCAGTTCTTTATGTATCATTAAAATAAATTCATCCTTAAATGAAGACTTGCAAATATCGCAGAATTGCATAATGTAGGTGCGATCTCCACAAGGGTCAAGGCAATAATGAACAACACTGCAAATACCCCTCTATTTATACCCTAGCAAAAGTAATGGGGGTACGTATTACGTTAAGTTTACTATTTTTTTTTTTTTTTTTTTTTTTTGCATTTTATATTTACTATTGTAGCTGGAGGCTACAAATTTCTGTATTTAGGTCAAGGTCATTGAACAAATTTACCAAAACGGGGAATAGAGCAGTAAATGATTTTATATTAAACCATAAACTGATCTATTCCCCGCTCTGTATTTAACTAAGACAATTTTCTCCAACAGAAACATTTGATACATTTTAAACTCGGATGTGAAGTTGGATTGTACACATTGCATCTTGATCAACTAAAAATTTCATAAAACAATAGGGATCTTCAGTTGTAGATTCATCTTTAACATATTCAATAGTCAACATTGCCGAACGAAGATCTTGTGGAATTACGTCAACTTTTATGAGATGTAAGTTTTATCACATCATCGATATCGATGAGGGGAAAGCTGTAGCAAACGGAGTTTCCTGGTGGGTTCATCATGTCTATATGATAAATATACACTGTTGCATCGTCTTTAAATAGACGTTCCCCCACCATTAAATGTATAAGTTACCCCACTTTTTTAATCATGTAAATGGGTCAAGGTCATACAACGATATTACCAAAACGGGGAATAGAGCAGTAAGTGATTCTCACTATAACCACAAACTGATCTATTCCCCGCTTTGTATTTAAAGTAAACTATTTGAAGACAACAAAAACTTATTCAGATTCTTCCGATGATAATGATGATGATGAGCTCATATCACTAAATAAGCGACGACGAACACAAAAGTTCCCTGTGACTGGATCTAGAACTACATCATCGATATTAATACTGCTTGGAGGGGTTTCACTATCAACAAGGTCCATTTCCTCCAAGCAAAGCAACTGATGATGAAATTCCGGTTCATTATTATCGACATCTTCGTCGTCAGTCAACAGCTCCAACAGCTCCATCTCTCCAAGATATGGTTCACTGCTAGCAAACTCACTCAGTAGTTCAAAGCCACTAAATAGTTCAAGATCACTAAATAGTTCACCTTCCATCTCTGAATCATCATCGTCTTCATCTTCGTTTAAATTTAATGGAATATTTTCAATCAATTCTAGTATAGTCTTCTTAGAAGGGAAAATGTTATCTCTGGGCGACATGATTCCAAGTAGCAGACTGATTTACCACTAATACGAAACCACCTTTTATACATGATTTCGGTGGTGGTGGGGGTAAGTGTTGAAAGTGCAAGTGGTAGGGAAAAGTGATAGGGAAGAGGTATTATTGTAACACAAATGATTAAGTCCTGTAAGTGGGTCAAGGTCACCTTATCCTATTACCAGAACGGGGAATAGAGCAGTAAGAGATTCTTATTCAAACCTCAAACTGATCTATTCCCCGTTCTGTATTCCCCCCCCCCTTTGGCGTTTTATTTAGTTTATGAGGTTGTGTAATAAAGGCACAGTGTGTAGCCTTCTTGTAATAATTGGACAATTTTTTTCTTCAAAGGGATTGGTTTTACATCTATTTTTACTTCTTCTGTTCCACGAATACCCAATCCTTTGACCTGAACATGTTGGTACTCCGTTAACAGTTGGTAAACACGCTGGATAAAAGTATCCGCTTTAGCAGTAGAGTCAATATAGTGGAGGTATACCATGGTAGGTGCTCTCTTGACGCAATTCAGAACCAAAGTGATAATTGTCTCTGTAACATCGGGCTTATATACCCATCGTTTTTTTTTTTTTGTTTTTTTTTGCTTTAATTACAGGTTTGGAACAATATAAAATGTTATATTAATGTTCCATCCTTTATCGACTAACCTTACCATATTACCAAAGATTTTATATAACTTTCTACTGTAGTTTGTTTCAAATGCTTCATTTTCACTACTATAAACATCACCTGTTGGTCTCCACATGTACAATTGACAACTAACCTCTATATCAAGATACCGTAGCAGTAATCTCCTTACAGCAAGCACCTGATCAATGTTTTCGACCCGTCTGCTAACTATTATAGTTGCTGCAGAGATAGAAGTAGTGGATGCATTCATTTTCAGCAGAGTACTAATTTTTACCAGCGATGTAGAACCTCCTTTATACTTAGTTTAGGTAGTGGTGGGGGTTAGGAAAAGATATTGTTGTGAGAAATAAGAAGATCTTTCATTATTTTTTATCAAACGAATATTTTCTAAGTCCCAAGGTCATTTACACCAGTTGCCAGAACGGGGAATAGAGCAGTAAGTGGTTCTCACTTGGACCGCAAACTGATCTATTCCCCGCTCTGTATTTTAAAGTAAACAATAACTCTTCTCACTATTGAGCAGCCTTTATTCTTTGAAGCTCAAGTTCTAAGTCTGCAACCAGGCGAAAGTCTGCATCATGCTCCTCCCATTGTTCAGGAGAACGCGGTTGACCACACCACTTAGTAAAGGCCTACCTCATCGCCTCATTGTACTCCTCCAGGATAACATGATAGGGTCTTGGTTGTTGCGTTGTTGACTGCATCGGTGATGTAGTTTGTTGCGGTTGAGACTGAGCACCATTTTCTGCAACCTTATTAATTTTATAAACCTCAGTCATTTCAGCAGCCTCAACAATCGCGTACAACTCCTCTTCGCTAATTTCCTTTCCCCATGTGTTGCTGTTGACGCTCATGACGATACAACTAATAATTATATTCCGAATCTCTCGCTTAAATACCCGCTTACCCCCTCCCCTCTTTACTGTTGAATAATGTCTTTAATATAATATTTCTCCTTTTTCCATTTAAGTTTTATCTTTGACTTAGTACAATATATCTAAGTCCGTTATTTAGGTCAAGGTCGTTGTAGCATTGTAAAAAAAGGTGTGGACAACCTATTTACACTCTGCAGCATATGCTACAAATTGTAAATAGGTTGTCCACACTTTTTTTTTAATTTGGAAAAGACTATTTTTAATTTGGAATACACTTTTTAATCTTTTTTTATTTTAAATGTTTTCCACACACTGAAACCTGTATCATTTCGAATTAAATAGTTCTGTTTGGTAAGTTCTTTGACGTGGAGGTCCATGCCTCTAGGCAACTCTACATAGTACAATTTACCTTCACATTGAACCACCACCTTTGCAAAGCCCTTTGATTTAACAAAAAAGTATCGTTTATTTCTACAAAGCCTATTAATTCGAATTTTGGTTGGTCTCACTGTTGGATGGGGTGTAGAAAGAGAAACGGTGCCCTTGTGATTTTGTTTTAAATGTGATCTGCATACTTCTTCATTTAAAACACAAGACTTAGCACAACGTTCCCCTTTCCTTGCACCTTTTTTAAAACTGTAGCTGCATCTTGGTGCAGGAAGTATAGACTGCCTTCTCAAGGTTTTTAATTGTTGAAATTTCTCTGAAGGAGATTCGTTGTTAATACAGATCACTGAAGGACGGGAAAGGACACTTACAGAAGGTGTAGAAGGTTTGGTAGGAGAAGAAGAATGTAGACTTGCAGATGGTGTTGAAGAGCCTGGTGTAGAAGGTGGAAGAATGCTTGCCAGCGCCTGCTGAAGAAGCGAAGGAGCTGGTGAAGCCAAAGATGGTGCAGTTGTTTGCTCATCCTTCCTCGGTGATGGAGAAGGTGAGCGAGAAGTAGCCGAAGAAGATGAAGACGACGAAGACGATGAAGAAGATGAAGAAGATGAAGAAGCGGACGGGGGAGCAACGAGGTTTTCTTGAAGTGGTTGCGGTCGTGGTGCAGGCTCCTCAGGAAAAATGCATGATAATATTAACGCCTGCCGAAGGATGGAAGGAGCTGGCGGAGCAGATGACGGAGCAGGTGAAGAGTGCTCAACCTTCCTCGGCAAAAGTTGCTTCCTACGGTCAGACATCTCGGGAACTGAACTGTACTCGTGATGTGTAAGCAGCAGAATGATTTTACCACTGGTGAAAACCCTCCTTTTATACCCAGTTGTAGAGGGGGGGGGGGGCTTTAGAGGTTAGGGAAGGAATATTGTTGTAATGTTTTACTAAACGAAAATTTTCTAAGTCCCGAAGTGGGTCAAGGTCATCTGAACATGTTGCCAAAACGGGGAATAGAGCAGTAAGTGATTCTCACTTGGACCACAAACTGCTCTATTCCCCGCTCTGTATTAGGAGAAGAGGACTAGCTTAAAGCTCGCAATTATAGGCAAATAAACCTGATAACGGAACACTAACCTCTCCCCCGAAAAAATTATTCACCCAACACACAAACGATATAGTCAGTTAACAACAGTCGCGCACTCTGAAACCGCAAGGACGTTCATCACTGTGTAGGCGTCAGAATACTACGAACCGAAGTACAATAATACCTGACCAAGGTCCCCTTAAGTTTATTTCCCCGATGATGTATCCTCCAAGATAAGCAAAATGGTCAGTTAACAACAGTCGCGCACTCTGAAACCGCAAGGACGTTCATCACTGTGTAGGCGTCAGAGTTTTACGAACCGAAGTACAATAATTACCTGACCAAGGTCCCCTTAAATTTAACCAAAAATAAGCAAACTGACTGAATCTGTTTCTCGTGAGTAAGGGTTAAGATAGGTAAAGTCATCCGGTTTGCGCGCCGTAATGACTTAAGGTCGGTTTTCGTGCCATACCTTTTTGTAAGGGGTTAGGAAAGGTGTTTATTTGAGAAACATAATCCCCCCTGAGATATTTAAAGACATAAGGTCGGTTTTCGTGCCATACCTTTTTGAATGGGAGCGTGAAAGAAAAGTACATATTTCATTAGTAAATAAAAAACACTTCAAAAACACTTTAAAACCAACACCAAACTAACTACAGTTAAACTAACTACATTTACTAGCAGCAAACTACAAGCGTTATTCTAACATGCTTAATAATACACAGACATGCCTTAAGCTAAGGTAGCATCTCTAATATATAGTGGTACCAACTCTATACTAGAGATACTATTGCGGACAGCGCGGGCAAACAGCTAGCTAGGCTGTCGGCCTGCGACTGCGAACCCTCTGCGGGCTGCTCCCGCTTTTATAGGAATATATCGGGGGAGGGGGGGGGGAGCTTCGACAGTAGTTTGTTCTAACGCTGTATAGCACACTTTGAATTGCTCCAAGTCCGGTAACTGGGTCAAGGACACGTTAAAATATTTTGTAAAATAGCAAAGGTGTTACCTTTGCTATTTTACTTTGGAAGAAATCTGTACTACGTTTAAACAAGGGAGACTGTTATCCGTTTTACGCAAAACTCCTTGCACGATCTTTTGATAAAATGGAAAAGATTAATGCCGGAGGGCGATTCCCATTCCACCAAAATACAATGCATATCATTTCTATGCAACGGTCTCAGCTCTATTTTTACTTTTAATTTAATGCCTCGAAACTCATAAGTAAGGATGGACAGAAAGGCTTCTGAAATAGCAAGCTCGGAAGGAACAAGCCAAGTGTTTACACCTACAGCTTCCATAGCGATATGATGATTTTTACCACGCTGTTGCAGTATATATTAAATTTCCCCTTCCATAAATTTTGTGCTAAAACGTGGTTGTGTACATTGAATGTTTCTTGAATATTTTCTAAGTCCTAATCTAGGTCAAGGACACGTTGAAGATAAAAGCATTAAGTGTTAAGCAAACTACAAAACATTAAATGTTAAGGAAACACATTCCATCTACAATGTTATTATAAAGCATCAAAATATGGTCAGTTTACAACAGTCGTGCACTCTGAAACCGCAAGGACGTTCATCACTGTGTAGGCTTCAGAATACTACGAACCGAAGTACAATAATCCCCTGACCAAGATCCCCTTAAATATATTTAACTAGCAGCAAACTACAAGCGTTATCTAACATGCTTAAACAAACTAACTAAACATGCAAGGGCGCGGATCTCTTAATTGCGCGTCGGGCCCAACGCACACTTAACAGACCTACGCTGCAGCAGGCACTGCAACCCAGTGGGACGTTCATCGCAACGGGCGGCAGGCTACTGCGAAGAGACGCTCGAAATCTCGGGTTATATAGACGGAGAATGGGAAATCGGGATATTAAGGGGAAAGCGGGATAAGGGATAACCCTGCTTCGTTGCGGGATTTTATCCCGCACTTCCAAGAACATTTTTCCCTCGACCTTGACCTTGACCTTGAACATGACCCAAAAGGGGGGGGGGTCCGTCAGGGGGGGGGGGTTCCGTCGGGGGGGGGGGGGGGTTCCGTCGGGGGGGGGGTGGTCCGTCGCGGGGGGGGGGGGGGTCCGTCGCGGGGGGGGGGGGGGGTCCGTCGCGGGGGGGGGGTCCGTCACGGGGGGGGGGGGGTCCGTCGCGGGGGGGGGGGGGTCCGTCGCGGGGGGGGTCCGTCGCGGGGGGGGGGGGGGGTCCCGTCGCGGGGGGGGGGGGGCGGTTCTAAACCAGTCCTCAGCTTTCTACCCATATATGGATAGGGCAAGGTTTCACTTTACGACCTGCTTCACTCTGCCAGCCGCCTCATTCCGGCTTTGGATTGCAACCAGTACACACGTGCTCTATCCAACTCTATCTTATCCATTTTCTTTTCCATCCTATTTACACCATGTCTTCTCCTCTGACTCCTGAAAAACTCCAGCGCTTAAAGGAATCTTTGAAGAGGTCGACGGAAAGAAGGAGCGGGTTTAAGAGACCTTCAACTTTGAAGTCTCTCAAACGGAATCTCCATGGTCATCCGCTGTATTTTGAACAACGACCCTCGACTCAGCCTCGACCTTCTACATCGGCTCAGCCTCGGCCTTCTACATCGGCGGCTCAACCTTCGTCTCCAACACCGACTGTCGATGAGGTGATGCAACGGACAAGGGTGATGGGGCTGAACGACTTGGTGACGCCGTTTGAAGTCTCCAAGGTCGAGTTTCGAAATCTGAAGCGGATGACGGAGTATAAATATGTGGCAACCAACGGGGACCACGTGTTCCTGTTTCAACACACCATCCACTACATCGAGGTGCGTCTGCCGCAGTCTCTCCCACCGCCACCTCCTCTGATACCTGATACACAGGAGTTATTCTTAACCAGAAAAGATGGGAGGGTAAAGTGGGTTTTGAAGAATAAAGTTTGAACTGATCCTTATCCCGACCAACCTTCAGCACGCAAACGGTCCTTTTCAGGACCACCCTAAGCATTTCAAGTTAGGGACTTGGCCTGTACATAGGCAGGAGAGTTTGTTTGTGCAGCCCACTTTGTGAAATTTTCTAAGTCCCAAAGTCCTTGAACTTGACCTTGACCTTGAACATGACCCATGTTGGGGGGGGGGGTACAAAGTTTTTCCAAAGTATGTCATGTGGGTACTCAAATTACGCGAATTGATCAGACGAACAAGGAGGTGCAAACAGAATTTTGATCCGGCCAAGGGTATAGTAGCAGAAGCGAAAAAACTACAAAGTTTGTCCAAAGTATGTCATGTGGGTACTCAAATTACGCGAATTGATCAGACGAACAAGATGGTGCAAACAGAATTCAGATCCGGTATAGCAGAAATAGCGAAAAAACCAATGTTTTCAAGGTTACATACTAATAGCTTCTTTAATATTGGGTTAAAGTATAGCGAGTGGGTACTCAAATTACGCGGGTTAATCAGACGAACAAGATGGTGCAAACAGAATTAAGATCCCAACGGTATAGCAGAAATAGCGAAAAAACCAATGTTTTCAAGGTTACATACTAATAACTTCTTTATTATTGGGTTAAAGTATAGCGAGTGGGTACTCAAATTACGCGGGTTAATCAGACGAACAAGATGGTGCGAATATAATTCAGATCCGACTGAGATTAGGGAAGAAACAGCGCGAAAACAACACTTTCAAGGCCTGACATTAATAAATACTTTGTTTATGGATTAAACTACGACAAGTTATTTATAGTTTAAAGTATAACGAGGTAACGTTGTTGTGCGGGTAGGTCGGGTGGGTATCATACACGCTAGCGCTATATCATTATACTTTTAGCTCTTGCAGGATTAACATCTACCTATAGAGTTTGTGTTATTCTAAAGATGTCACAGTTTTACAGAAATATGACGAAGGTGTCCTTCAACAGTCCGCCTGCCACCACCTTCTACTTCTCCGACTGTGAAGATAGAAGGTCTACGCTGTTAGTGGATTGTGAGCGATTTCGCCGTAGAATACTCCAGGCTGAAACATTCTTAGCAAGTTGTCTGCTACGCAAGATGCATCATATGAGTACATGCAATAAATTAGATCACAGTGACTGTTATGATTGCGTAAAAACAGTGTCGAGCAAGAATTGTTAATGTTTTCAGTTACGGAGCTCCGATCCTCACAGAGTCAGAGCTAGACCCTAACTAATGCATGTCCCGTAGTTATTGTGCGATGTGAAAACTTGGTGGGGGAAACTGGTGTGGTGGGGGGTAAAGGCGAGTGTCTATCCTACATGCTTGTATCACTTCAGTATACCTGCGGCTCTTGCATAGTTCACATGGATTCGCAAATACAAGGCACTACTGTTTCTTCCACATGTTCTTCTTTTAATATTGAGCAAGCTGACAATACAAATGATGAAATACAAGTACATGAAGTTTCTAGCACAATATCTACTGATGCAGGAGCAATAATGTCATCCCTAATAGGGTTTGACTAATGATGGTGGATGTAGTAGCAACCATCTGCCGCGCACTTGCCACCTACCGCCTACCATCTGTCGCCTGCCATCTGCCGTCCGCCATCTGCTCCGCCCCACCACACTTTTACCCCCACCATTTTGTTTGATACCAAAACGCTAGCTAGCGAGTAGTCAGTACACCTCCGGCTCTCGACCGGTGTACATCGAGCTCTCTGTTGAAATGTCCATCAAAATTAGGTGTATTCATTATGACTCTATTCATCTGGCGAGGCCGCAACTCGTCCGGATCAACAACATCGATGACAACCAACAACGGGGAACTATTGTAAACATGAATTATTGTAAATAAAGTAATATTTGTAATATGAATTATTGTAAATAAAATAAAGTAATATTTGTATTAGTACTACCTCGCACTCGTATCATTCGATTGCTTCATTCGATAATTTTCATTCGATATTTTATCGAATTAAAACTATCGAATCACAATCGGATTTTACGCGTGCGAGGTAGTACTTTTTTAAAATTACCTCCCCGTGACCTTGAACTTTGAACTTTAACTCATTTCGTCACAAAACCGCCTACGTCACTGGCTCAGCCCCAGATAACATCTTTCATGACTCAGCACTTCCGGTCACGTGACCGGATGACGTCACTTCCGGCGCAAAACCCGCAAACCCACACTACTAATAGTAGCTTTTATCTAAGAGAAATTGTTTCAATTCATTCTTGAAGGTAGAGTCACTCCCCACTGCCCATGAGGCGGACGGAAGTTTATTGTATACCTTCACTCCCATATAATGGGGACTTTTATCATACGCAGCTATTCTGTGGGATGGAATTTCGAGTCGATGGTTTTCACGCCGTGTTCCATATCTATGATAAAAACCATGAAGTTCGAATGTACTCAAATTTGCCTTTACATATTTTATTAATTCATAAAGGTACAGACAAGGTAGCGTTGAAATTTATAACCTTCTACATTCTCTTTTACAGGATTTTATTAGTGAATTTCCTTTGGAAAGTGAACTATTAGCATGACCCGCACGGTGAAGCTTAAGCCCGGGACCACCATAGAAGTTCCTAACGTGACCCCCTGAACACGTTTTGGGGGGTCGTTCAAAATTTTATATATATATATATATATGTATATATATACATATATATATATATATATATATATATATATATATATATATATATGTGTTTGCACTCTAGCGGTCGCATTTTTTGTCCGATTTACTTCAAATTTGGTAGGGATGTTCCTTTCTATAATCAGTTGGACAAGTTCGTTGGGCAAAACAATCGGAAAACTCTAAACCCCATTTTTGGGGATTAATATTTCAAATTTCGAGTTTTTGGGCCCAAAAAGGGTCATAAAAGCCCCAGATGTAAAATCAATGCATGTAAAAATATGGGAATTAGTGAGGCGAAAGTTGTAAGCCCTCTCTCGTCATTCTAGCATAAATATTTACCGAGTTATTAAAGAAAATGTGTATCGACTTAACACAGTACGTTGTCTTATGGGGGTTTTACGCTAGAAAAGCTTGTTATTCCTTTGTTAGAGTACTTTTATCATCCTCAGCAACCTCATGCCTACTTTCAAGCCTGTCTGGACCTTCTCCTAACCTTATAATGCGCAAAATTTTATTCCCAGCTTTGCAAGTAAATGAAACCAGGATTACCAGAACAGCCAAAAAATCAATGTTTTCAGATTTCAATAAAAATTGGACAAATGTATGTTTTTACACTTATTTTGAGTTTTACAAGTTTTTATGTGGAAATTCACTTCCCTCACGTCAGCGTGCTGCGTGCGAACTCGTTTATTTTCTTTGACTTTACCATGATTCAAATTATTTTGTTTTGTATTTTAAAAATCTGTTTCTATCTCACTGAGGTCCCCCACAAGAGGGTTCCATAATTTATTATTGATTGAAAGTAGCTGTAGTAGATTAATAGTTTTGTTTCCATGTTTACCACATTGGTTAGGCATGACATATTGAAACATGCTTGATTCAATCTGATTCTGATAAACTCTGCATTATTTTTCCAGTTTAAATTGATATCAATTTGTATACCCAATAGCTTTGTTGTCTCAACAGATTCTATATTCATCTCCCTCAACTCTAGAGATTCACAATGATTTTTCTTCTAGCAGGTTTTAAATTGAATCATATTAGTTTTATTTACATTCAACTTTAATCCATTTGCTTCAAACCAGCTATTTATTGACTGTATAGTTTCCTTCGTTATTTTATCCAGATCTACTACTCTTCTACTTTTCATAATCGCAGTGGTGTCATCGGCGAATAAGATTAATTGCGTATTCGTGTTTCCTGGGAGATCGTTCATATCCAATATAAACAATATTGGACCCAAAATTGATCCTTGGGGGACCCCACTTTTAATTTCTTTCCAAGAGGAATATACTTTACTGCCCTGGTAACTAATTTTTTGTTTTCGATCATTCAAGTATCTTATGAAATGTTTGCATTGTAATATTTCTCCACAAGCATTCGGATTAAATATAAAATATAGTCTACAGCAATATAATTTCAATTAGTAATACAACATAATTATATTAGATAACAGTTTTTTACATATTAAATGTGGTTTAATTGTGTACATAAATTAAAAATATTTATTATATAATCATGAGCCTGAAAGTGGACTTTTTCTTAAAGTAAGAACTTCAGTTCGAGTTATCAATAAAGGTAACTTCTTGAAAATGGCGGTGTAGAGTTAAGAACAACATAAAAACTAAAAGTACAGCCTAATTATAATGATTCTTTTATAATCGTTTACAATAACGATTTCTATCTTGTAATGGAGAACAATAAAATAACGGTTCTAGTTCGATCACATATTGGTTGTGACTCGGGGATCCGGTCTGCCCGCTTTATTAGGTCTGGATTTAACGTATTACCAGACACAACACCTTTCATTGTGTTCTAAAAGTGTTGCCACCAAATGAATTTTATACACGCAAATTCCCTGCACCTGACACAAATTTCCTGCATCTGACATAAATTCCCTGCATCTGACAAAAATTACCTGCATCCGACACAAATTCCCTGCATCCGACACAAATTCCCTGCATCCGACAAAAATTCTCTGCATCTGACACAAATCCCCTGCATCCGACACAAATCCCCTGCATCCGACACAAATTCCCTGCATCCGACACAAATTCTCTGCATCTGACACAAATTCCCTGCATCTGACACAAATTCCCTGCATCTGACACAAATTTCCTGCATCCAACACAAATTCCCTGCATCTGACATAAATTCCCTGCATCCAACACAAATTCCCTGCATCCGACACAAATGCTCTGCATCTGACACAAATCCCCTGCATCCGACACAAATTCCCTGCATCCGACACAAATTCTCTGCATCTGTAACAAATTCCCTGCACCTGACACAAATTCCCTGTATCTGACGCAAATTCCCTGAATCTGACACAAATTTCCTGCATCTGACACAAATTCCCCTCCAACTATAGAGCTGACCGTTATTTATATATTTTTGAAATGATATTTTGTTATTGATTAACTAGTGTTAATAAATAACAAAATATCATTTCAAAAGTACATCAATTCCGAAAGGTTAAGGTACATCATTCACTGATTTAATTGTAACCTTCGCCTTCGACCCATTGACCTTGAAGTGGAAAGGAGTCAGTCATGTATAACATTCGCTCACGACATGTTCGGGTCGAGGGGTTGAGCATGTGTTTTTATCGAAATTGGAATCTTATCACTTATATTTTTTCTCACTAACTAACAATTTAATGATTATATCCAAATAAAAACCTAGAATATATCACGCTTACTTTTTTCAACGTTAATGACCAAAAGTTATTATTTTAAAACTTTCAGCTCATAAAACACATATGTACAATAGTCTTATTTATTAAGATATACAACTTATTTAATTGTTAACAAAATTTTTAATGCGAAATTTGACGGAAGAACTATGCCACATTTTAGTTATATCATAATGTGTTAAACGTACAGGACCAATTTTGTCACAAGAATTAAACCAAACACGGTACGGTTTTAACGCTAGAAAAATGTTTGTGAAAATAAGGTTGTTTCGTTTTAATTCCAGTCCAGTCACATGGATCACAGCTCAGGCTCACAGTAGTCGTGTTCACAGAAATATTTAGTTAGAATTGTGATGCAGATTGAAATATAACTCTTTACAATTACAACAGGCTGCGAGCCCGAAGAAATCATTATAGTAAATGAATACAAATTGAGTTGTTATAGGATTTTGATTACTTATTTTTGTATTGAATCAACGAGTTTTCATCTTACATTGTGTCCAATGCATGGTTAAAGAATATAAAATTAAAATAAATGTAAAAGTAAAAATTTCTAACTGTTTTTAATAAGGGAAAACTCCCACCCCCTCTATGGGAAAGGTGGTTTTAAATTGAAACTTCATGATCAGTTAATCTGATGATTAATCTGAAGCCAAAATTGTATGAAATCTATAAATATGCAATTTTAAATTAATTATAATTTTCGAAGTATCAAGAATAAATTAATTATATTTTCTGCTTTGTCAGTCTGTCAACTACAATATAAAAATACCCCCGTCGCAGCAAACCTGCGGACTCAGCGAATTTCCAATGCATAATATTTGTCTGAATTCCACATAAAGCCGCAAACCAAGTTTCATAAAAATATATTCACATATAAGCGATTTTAATTATTCTCCATAAGAATAACATTGATAATGAGTATGCAGGTTTGCTGAAACAAGGAACAGAAACAATTGTTTTTTTATGCTAATATAAATAGAATTTAACTAGGCGAAGCCACATACTAAGTTTCATCGATATTCAATCATAAATAAGCGATATATGACATTCTAGTTATTCTCCATAAGAATAACATGGGGGCTGAGAAAGCAGGTTTGCTGCAACGAGGAACAGAAAAATGGGTTTTTATATAATTATCAATATAACTCAACCAAGTGAAGCTACATACCAAGTTTTATTAATTTATGTTCATAATTAAGGGAGTCAGTACGTTTTACTTATTCTCCATAAGAATAACATGGCGGCTGAGTACGGAGGTTTGCTGCTACGGGAATAATCAACAAAAAATCAATTTTTTGTGCAAATGTCAATATACCAGTACTACTTGAAGCCACATACCAAGTTTCATCAACATACATTTATAAATAATCGAGATATCAAATTTTGTTTATTCTCCATAAGGATAACATTGGACAACGTACTGTGTTTAGCACTTCGAATATATCTGCAACGGTTGGGCGTAGAATCACAATTTAAACACCAAAATGATTGTTTTGTGGAACTGAACATATTGGTAAAAGCAAATGTGAAGTTTACATTAAAATAAACTGAGGAAAAGCCAAAAACCTTTTTCCCATAAGATTAACATGAGAGATTTTATGAGCAGGTTTTTTGGATTTTCTCCGCAACCACTTAACCTAGGTTAATAATTCAAAATACTAAATTATTTGTTTTTTAAGCTCTATACATGGTCAAAACCAAAATTAAGTTTTTTAAAAATTTTAGGGTGAAAAATGCAAAAAACTGATTTTTGGAAAATTTAAAACCCCCATAAACCCCCCTTCCCATGGTCCGATTTTTCTGGTTTTCGAACTTAAAGTCATGAATGTCATTTTACACATTTGAGCCAAATTTCATCAAAATCGGACGTTTTTTACTCAAGTTATCGTATTAACGGACACACACACACACACACATATATATATATATATATATATATACATATATATATATATATATATATATATATGTATATATATATATAAATATATATAAATTTGAACGAATAGTGATTTTGGCATCTGGGGACCTCAAAACAAAAAGTTATCATGGTCTCGGGCTTAAGTCTTACCATGAGACCTACGGTAATAGCTTCTTCCCTATAGGGGAAATTTGCTAAAACATTAATTTTATATTGTTTTAAATTTTATTAAAAATATAATAACTTAAATGTCTAAACATTTTTACTGGTAAAGTTGAATGTTTAAAATAGTTTAAACGTTCGCCCTTATTACATTTATAACATAATATTATAAGACCATCTGATACAAATGTAACAATTAAAATAGGAAATTTAAAATGGTGCTTTAATAAGTATATAACAATTTCAGGGTGTACAACCGGTTTATTTATCAATATTGCAGTATTATTAAATATAATTCATTTGACTTACAGCTCTGAAAAATCTAATTTCGCTAATAAATAAGAAGAAGGAAAAAGGTTGAGCGTTGAAGCATTAGAGAGAAGCCGCTGATCCCGGGATTGATGACCGGGAGCGAGGTTTTGCGATGGCGGGGAAAAATTAAAACTGATTTTTATTTCTCTCTGGTCCAAATTTAATTTAAAAATTTACTACCGTTTATTTATGAATACAAACCGTTTCCCTATCATTAATGTAGTACAACAATGTGATACATTTTATGGTACATTGCTGGATTTCCTAAAAATAATTGAATATAATTTTTTTAAATATTAGCTATAATCTAGCTAGTTACTTAACTATATATTAGCGAATTTCCCCTATAGGGAAGAAGCTATTACCGTAGGACTCATGGTAAGACTTAAGCCCGAGACCATGATAACTTTTTGTTTTGAGGTCCCCAGATGCCAAAAACACCATTCGTTCAAATTTTTATATATGTATATATATATATATATATGTGCCGTAAGCACGATAACTCTCGCAAAAAAGGTCCGATCTTAATGAAATTTGGTACAAATGTGTAAAGTACCATTTATTTGAACAAGTTCGAAAACCAGATGAATCGCACCATCCGAAGGGGGGTTTTTGGGGGGTTTTGTACCCCAAAAATGTGTTTTTTGGGGTTTTCACATGTAATTTTAATTTAAATCAAATTTTAATTTACACCATTGAATTTAGCTTAAAAAAACAAACAATTTGGTATTTTTATCATTGCTCTACGTCAATTGGTTACCGAGATATTGAAAGTGCTAAACACAGTACGTTGTCTAATGTTATTCTTATGGAGAAAAAGAAAAATTGTATATCTCGCTTATTTATGAACATAAACTGGCAAAATTTGGTATATGGCTTGATCTGGTTATGGTTTATTGTTGTTTGCACAAAAAAAATTTTCGCCTATGGTTCCTGTAGCAGCAAACCTAGGTACTTGGTCTCCATGTTATTCTTATGGAAAATACTTAAAATGTTATATATCGCTTATTTATGAATGTATATGGATGAAACTTGGTATGTGACTTCACTAAGATGAGTTCTATTGATATTTGCATAAAAACCCATTATTTTGTGTGCATTGTTGCAGCAAACCTGCGTACTCATCCCCAATGTTATTCTTATGGAGAATAATTAATATTTTAAATATCGCTTGTTTGTGAATACATTTCTTATGAATCCTGTTAAGTGTTATGTTATATATTCATTGGAAATTCGCTGAGTATGCAGGTTTGCTGCGACGGGTGTATTTTTTAGTTACCCTCCAGGTTATTAAGGCTGTATAGTAAATAGTCTAATGGATTACAGAGATCACTTGTTTTACTCAAATGAAACACAACCTTACAAGATTATATAGTTAAAAGGTGTTACCACTTTTATTTCGAACAAATAAAAAATATACTTTTTTCTTATATTCAATGTGCAAAACACTTTATTAATGCTGTACATGACAGTGGTTCTTTAGTGTTCATGCAACATCTAAGAATGGCGTGCGTTTATGACAACTTAAATATCGACCAAGACTAATTAAGTAACCGACCTTATAACTAAACAAAACAACAGAAAACATACAGACCTAAACCCTCAAATATTTCCTTCATTACCTAAATTACTTCATTATTGTATTGAATCCAATAAGTAATTTACAACAGTCTAATATAATAATTAAAATTACCAAGTTGTTTATCATTTGTGTAAGGCTACCATGGAAGACTAAACAAATTGCCATTCCTTTTAGTGCTACCTCCCAACCTAGGAACTACTTAAGTACCATCCTTTTTACCACCTTACTTGGAGATGATGTAAAACATCATTGCTGAAGCTTATCAATATTTTGTTGTGAGTGACCTTTATATTTATGAAGAGTCGTATTATATTCCAAAATACCCCCATTGCAGCAAACCTGCATACTCTGCGAATTTCAAATGGCACTTTACTAAGTCATGAAGCCACTTACCAACTTTAATCAAAGCATATTAATAAATAAGCGAGATATGACATTTTATTCCCCATAAGAAAAACATTAGGACTGAGTATGCAGGTTTGCTGCATTAAGGACCACAAAATCTGTTTTTTATGCAAATACCAATGGTTCACCTTCAGATGAAACATACCAAGTTTTATCAATTTATGTTCATAAACAAGCAAGGTACACATGTTTATTATTCTCCATGAGAATAACATTATAGCTGCTGAGTACACAGGTTTGCTGCCATGGGGACCATAAAAAATGAGTTTTGTATGCAAATAGCATTAAAACCCAACCATATAAAGCCACATACCAAGTTTCATTAATATATGTTCATCGAGATATACAATTTTACTTATCCTCCATAAGATTAACATTGGACAACGTACTGTGTTTAGCACTCTCAATATCTCGGTGACCAATCGACCTAGAGCGATGATCAAAATACAAAATTGTTTGTTTTTTAAGCTGAATTTAATGGTGTAAACTAAAATTTGGGTTTATAAAGATTTATTTGTAAAAAGTTAAAAAAACCATTTTTAGGGTACAAAACCCTCCCAAAACCCCCTTAAAGTAGAGCAACCTGTCTGGTTCTCAAACTAATGAAAATATATGCTGCCTTACACGTTTATACCAAATTTCATCAAGATCGGACCATTTTTACGAAAGTTATCGTGCCTACGGACACATATGTACATACATATGTATACACACAGACATATATATATATATAAATTTTAACCAATGGTGTTTTTGGCACATGGGGGCCTCAAAACGAAACGTTATCATGGTCCCGGGTATAAGTCTTACCATGCCAACTACGGTAATAGCTTCTTCCCTATAGGGAAATTCGCTAAAAAGCTCTCAAATGTCTATTTTTAGGTCAATCTACTAAATGGCTTCAGGTTTTCTATTGATCCTGATTCCGTGATATGTGCGGTTATGGAAAATCACTGGTGATTATAAATTCCCTCAGATTTCATTTATGGCCGCTCTCTGTAGCAGTTGTTTATACTTAGTTATCTACATTCAATTATTTAGAATTTTGTTTTTATTTCGAAGAGTGTACGTTAGGACACAAATTTAACAATACTTATGTTTAATAATTACATGTTTAAATATTTTTTAGAAATTATTATTTTAATGTTGGATAGTTGGTGGGTAGGTTACACTTTATAAAACTGAATGGTATTTTTATCTAACTTTTATGGACAATCATTCTGGAAGATTTATCTTATTAACAGATGTTTTATAATAAATGTAACATTAACATACCAAACTATTTTCGTATTAAGTATGTAATAAAATGTGTAGGGAAAATATTACAAAATAAAAAAAGACTGATAACAAAATTACAGTCCTCAGTTTTATTTTGGTACGTAAACAACTCTATAAAATATACTAGATAAAAACCACCAACGAGAAGATAAAAATGGCTCAGAGATGTAGTAATAGATAACAAATATTTCTGTAGCAATTTCAAAAGCAATATCTTTCATCGGCGCCTTCGACATTCCGTTAAACTCCCAACGTCAATTTGTCACGGGTTTTTGCGGTCGTGGTTTTCTTTCCCGAATATAACGTTAGTTCAAGATATGTATGTCTTTGAAGTTCCTTATTTGCTTCTGATCACACGTATGATACAGTTTTATTGGTGTAAATTATACAATCGTAAATCCCGAAACTAATATTTCTTCAAGGGTTTTCTTTTAGCGAATTTCCCCTATAGGGAAGAAGCTATTACCGTAATCGGCATAGTAAGACCTAGGCCCGGGACCATAATAACTTTTCGTTTTGAGGTCCTCAGATACCAAAAACACCATTCGTTAAAAACTGTATATATATATATATATATGTGTGTGTGTGTGTGTGTGTGTGTGTGTGTGTGTGTGTGTGTGTGTGTGTGTGTGTGTGTGTAACTTCTAATTTAAAAAAAAACCGGTAAGTATAGGCAAAATGCATGCCAAGTTTCAAATCAATACCTTTAAAATGATTCATTTAAGGTATTCAAATGATTTTACTTTAGTAAAAACCCAAAAGACTGACTGGCATTAAGTGGAGCGGAATTTCAAACAAATCACAACAACATTTTAGTTTCTTTATGCGTGTTCACTCTGAAAATACATAGCCAGTGCTCCTTTTTAGTATCACCCCGTATATACTTCAAGGGATACCGGTTTACTGTAAATTGTAATTTAAAGGGGCTAACTGTTGTATTCAAACCAGCTTGGTAACAAAGAGGTAGAGACAAAAAGTACCGGTTGCCCTCCAAAGATCGATGATGATTGTGCGGTTGATTGTTAACATTTAGTGTCATTTACGGCAGACTGTCCGCTGGTCAGGCCACTGACTTTGTAATAGTATTAACTGGGCGCTCAGGGTATTTAATTAGGAAAACTTTGACCATTACTTTGGTGGTGGGTGCTTGACTTCTTAAGTAGACATTTTGTATCGTTTCTGCCCACTATTTTTGAACAACTGTTCGGCTGATTAACATTTAAGATCGATTTTGGAAAAGATATTGCAGATAGGTACGAGAAAAAATCACTCTTATCGAATTTGACTAACGAAGTTCTACTACACAATTTGGGAAGTAGTACACAATTCGACGTATCCCACAAAAGGTTTAGCATATACAGGGGTTAAAAAAACCTTTCAGGACTTTGGGATATGATTCCTCATACAAAAATAAAGAAATATTTCATATGAAGGTATGTCCTAAATCGCTTGGTTTTCTTAAGTATAAGTTTTAACATGCTTTTTGCCATTTCTAGCCTACAAACTGATATTTCTTCTAATACAAATCCCGAATTCTCAGTTATTTATAATCATATGGTTAAAATATTTATACCATTATTTTTGGACAAGATTACACAACTTTTTTAAACCCTTATAGGTTTTTACTAATTATTAAGGTTTTTAATATATTTAGCTTTGAGAAACAAAAATAGCCACCATTTTGAAATGTAAAAAGTAGAAACTTGATATTCCATTCCAAAATGAGTCTTATTAGATTAAATACATGTACCACGTTTGAAGTTGATATCATCAGATGTTCCTAAGATATAACGTATTAAGTAAAAAACACATAAAGACAGATAGACGGAAAACGAAGCGTTATAGGACATATCTTCATGTATGATGTTTTTTCTCTCTTTTTTAATAAGGGGTTATTCAAAAGTCCTGAAAGGTTTTTTAACAACCTGTATACTCTGTTTATTACATTCAAAATTGTCCAATGTAGTGGTTTTTATTTATTTTAATAATGATTACAACTGTGCCAAAACTACTTAAGGAGCTAAACAAGTTGCTTTTGATTTCAAAAATCGTTATGACCTCATTTTGAATCCAATCCCCATGTGTGATGCTTAAACAGTAAACATTCCAGTCTCAAAATTCAAAGTATGCCATTTTATTAAGAGGTCCGATACTCACAAAATGTCTTATGAAGTGTTGAAGTATTACGGTATTATTTATCATTAACTGGCAGGATGGAGGAGGATCTCAAGATGGTAAACAACTAAAAGTACACAACAACAAAAGTAAGAGGGTGGGATAATGTTTGGCAGTATGAAAAGCAGTTGGATCTATACCAATTGTATGAGTGTGTACATTAAATTCAGTACAGCTATAGTGGGCATCTGATCAAACACAACACTAAACAATAAGAGCACTGAGCCAAAACGGTTTGTAACATTAGGTAACTAACTAGCCGCGGAGCTAGCGCGCAACAATAGCTCTAACCACATTGAACACAATGTATTATACACTAATATGTATACAACACACAATGTATTATACACTCGTATTTGCTCCACGGACACCCACTCTAATACACAATTAATCATGTTATGTGATATCTCACCAACATGGGAGTATTATCAAAGATTATCGATATGTGGAATAGTATCACGAATTTATATTTTTAGTTTGGTATTATTATGAAAATTTGAAATATTATTAATGGTTTATTTTCTTTCACTGGTCAAGATTCACTCTTGATACTTTAACTTATTTTTTTATATTTTCAATACATAACGACCTAAATTGTAAAATTTAATTTCCTGTAATCACCTTGTTGGCTTAGTTAATATAAAATGATTAACAAACTAACATAAATGAAACCAAACACAGTATTGATTAAAAAATATTTTGTCCTGAAAACAAACATTTCAATGGAGATGAAATACATATAATCTCCATTGAAATGTATGCAAACTCTTTAAATATCTTATCGGAATGTACAGGATAAGATAATGATAGGATTTATTTTTACCCAAACTGTTTTTCAATAGCTACATTTTCTACCTAATTTAAATCTTTCTTGGAGAGTGAAAATGTATATACTTTACAAATGTGTATGTTTTATATATATATATATAAATGTAACTATACTATACTATACTTTTTTTCTGGAGATAATAGCTTGCGTATCGCTCTAAAACTCAGAATAACTAATGTAAACATGTTTTAAAGATTTTACATCCGTTTTTTACAACGTTTTGCAATCAAGCCAACATTTGCCATTGAAATTTGTGAAGATTGATAATTTTCTTACATACGACCATAAGTACCAGAAGGACCGAGCTTAGCTTGGAGAAGGTCAGGTCAGTCAGTATGTGTAGTAGACTTGGAGAAATTTGGTAGACAGTGAACTAGCAGATTTGCATCTTTTCTGCATGTTTAAGGTAACTCCAGTTGTTTTTACAGCTCAATATCCATCCAGGTACTAATATTTCTTAAAATAAATATTTAATTCATTTTGGATAAAACCACACTCAATATGCAATATTCAATGGGTTTTGCCAGAGTTCTTTGGAACCCACATGTTGATAACTCAAGACATGAGCATTTCTTTAACTGTTTGCATTTTTGTTATCAACAGCTGTGATGACTCATTTGTTGTTAAACTTCATAAATACAATGTTAATTTTGAACTTTTAAAATTCGTTTTAGCGAATTTCTCCTATAGGGAAGAAGCTATTACCGTAGTCGGCATGTTAAGACCTAGGCCCGGGACCATGATAACTTTTCGTTTTGAGGTCCCCAGACTCCAAAAACACCATTCGTTCGAAACTGTATGTATATATATAAATATATGTGTGTATGTCCGTGGGTGCGATAACTCTCGTAAAATACGTCCAATTTTGATAAAATTTGGTACAAACGTGTAAAGCAACCTTTATGACTTTAAGTTCGAAAAGCAGACAGGTCGCTCCATCCAAAGGTGTATTTTTTAGGGGGGGGGGGGGGGTTGGAAGCCCAAAAATGGGGTTTTTGATGTTTTTACATGTAATATTTTAAAAGGTCAAATTTTAGTTTTCACCATTGGATTCAGCTTTAAAAAACACACAATTTGGCGTTTTGATCATTTCACGTCAATTGGTTACAGAGATATTGAAAGTACTAAACACAGTACTTTGTCCAATGCTATTCTTATGGAGAATAAGAAAAAATGTATATCTCGCCCATTTATGAACTATACTAACGCAACTTGGTATACGGCCTCATATGGTTGTGGTCTATTTTTATTTGCACACAAAAAGCTATTTTTACTGATAAGTTTCCTGTAGCAGCAAACCTGCATACTCAGCCCCTATGTTATTCTTATGGAGAATAAGTAAAATGTAAAATGTAATTATGAACATAAATTGAAACTTGGGCTGTGGCTTCACCTTGTTGAGTTATATTAATATTTAACATAAAAATCCATTTTTGTGTTCCTTGTTGCAGCAAACTTACGTACTCATCCCCCATTTTATTCTTATAGAGAATAATCTAAATGAAATATATCGCTTATTTATGAATGTATATTGATGAAACTTGGGATGTGGCTTCACCTAGTTGAGTAATATTGATATTTACATGAAAACTCATATTTTTGTTCCTTATTGCAGCAAACTTGCGTACTCATCCCCCATTTTATTCTTATAGAGAATAATCAAAATGGAACATATCGCTTATTTATGAATGTATATTGATGAAACTTGGTATGTGGCTTCACATAGTTGAGTAATATTGATATTTACATGAAAACACATATTTTTTGTTCCTTGATGCAGCAAACCTGCGTAATCATCCTCAATGTTATTCTTATGGAGAATAATTCAAATTGTATATATCGCTTATTTGTGAATATATTTTTATGAAACTTGGTATGCGGCTTTACGTGGTATTAAGACATATATTATGTATTGGGAATTCATTGAGTACGCAGGTTTGCTGCGATGGGGGTATTAAATAATTAGATTTTTCCTGGGGATGAGACCTGTCTAGAATTTTTTTAGAACTAAAATAGTTATTTGCAACTTTTTAATGAAATTGTTGGAGCCGTTTTTATATCTTCAAAACATAATACCAAGGTAACCTCATATTAGAGATACTGTTTATCTTTAGTACCTGGGGGGCCGAGCTTTGCTCGGGGAAGGCCAGTCAGTTTGTTTAGATGACTCGGAGTAATATTTCACCACTTACCCCTACTGATAATCAGATTTCTATTATTCAATTGCCTCTTTTCTATATGTTTAACGTCCCTCCAGTTGTTATTTATAACAACTTTATGTTACTTATAGTTCAATGTCCCTTTGATTTATTTTACTAC
Source organism: Allygus modestus (assembly GCA_963675035.1). Classification (NCBI taxonomy): domain Eukaryota; kingdom Metazoa; phylum Arthropoda; class Insecta; order Hemiptera; family Cicadellidae; genus Allygus; species Allygus modestus. Next base: position 140,431,613 of record OY776116.1, read on the forward strand.
TCTGTATATGTAATCTTAACTCAAATCTTTTAATCTCTGCACTCAGGAAACCACATGTTAATAATCATATACAACATGAGTATTACTTTGACAGTTCCTGGTTGATTATGAACAGCTGTTACAATTCTTTTGTTTTGATTTGAAACTCCATAAGCCAAATGTTAGTTTTTTTAACTTTTCATTTTAGTTTTTTTACATTATTTGATTTTTCCTAGGGATGAGGCCTGCCTAGAACTTATTTTTATCCCATAAATTAGTTATTTTGATCATTTGAAAGAAATTGTTGGAGCCGTTTTTGAGATCCGTGTCGCAAGCAAGCAAGCACGCAAGCAAGCAAGCAAACCTTACTCATATTAGAGTATAGGATAAATAATAACCTAGCTTGAACTAACTTGGTACGATTTGACAGTAAACATTCTGGTTGAATCTCCACCGAAGCACACAGCCCATCACCATTGCGGTGGCGGCGCACGGTGTATGGTCACCGTTGTGGCTGCCGCTCGCTGTTCCAACCCATCCTGTCTAATTTGGTGGTCTACCGTAGGACCAATTAAACACGAATTACATGCTGGTACGATTTGACAATAAACATTCTGGTTGAATCTCCACCGAAGCACACAGCCCATCACCATTGCGGTGGCGGCGCACGGTGTATGGTCACCGTTGTGGCTGCCGCTCGCTGTTCCAACCCATCCTGTCTAATTTGGTGGTCTACCGTAGGACCAATTAAACACGAATTACATGCTGGTACGATTTGACAATAAACATTCTGGTTGAATCTCCACCGAAGCACACAGCCCATCACCATTGCGGTGGCGGCGCACGGTGTATGGTCACCGTTGTGGCTGCCGCTCGCTGTTCCAACCCATCCTGTCTAATTTGATAGTCTACCGTAGGACCAATTAAACACGAATTACATGCTGGTACGATTTGACAATAAACATTCTGGTTGAATCTCCACCGAAGCACACAGCCCATCACCATTGCGGTGGCGGCGCACGGTGTATGGTCACCGTTGTGGCTGCCGCTCGCTGTTCCAACCCATCCTGTCTAATTTGATGGTCTACCGTAGGACCAATTAAACACGAATTACATGCTGGTACGATTTGACAGTAAACATTCTGGCTGAATCTCCACCGAAGCACACAGCCCATCACCATTGCGGTGACGGTGCACGGTGTATGGTCACCGTTGTGGCTGCCGCTCGCTGTTCCAACCCATCCTGTCTAATTTGATGGTCTACCGTAGGACCAATTAAACACGAATTACATGCTGGAACTTTTCAAATACATGATTTGTATCCCTGTTTATTATCAATCAATTTGATTTTTATGTTGTTTTCTGATCTACCCCTACTGGTTTTACCGTTTAGCTTACTGTTGTCAGTAATTTGAAATGCTAAAGGGTGCTGTGATATCAGAAAAAACTCTTCCAGACGTGAATTAGAACGCTGTTTTATCACAGGAGTTTGTGTTATTTTTACACTGTGAATATTTTATTTCATGGAGTGACTAGCTGTTACCCGCAAATGAGTTATAAAACTCAGACTAACCGCATTCGAACACAAGCCCAATTACATTGGATTTCAATTATTTCAGGTCTTGCCAGAAAATTACTTGGGATTCAAAAAATTTCAAAATTAGATTTAGAATTAAAAAAAAAACTGGTGGAGTCAACCTTTTATAAAATTGACAGTTACCTCAATGGTAACAACGTAGATTAAGTAGGCTAGGTTATTCTTTCCTAAGATGAACCTGAATTGTCCAATTCCTTGCCGCAAAGGACTACGGACGGAGATATCATGTATCATATATGTATGTATGTAAAAACTATGACAGTTGTGTGTGTTAGCCCGTGAGACTATTACGAATCAAAATCAGCTGATCCTATTTTCAACAGCTCAAACAAAAATGAATGTCCATAAGGAATACATGAGAACCTTTTTGGGGTTGCGAAGCCAGATCAGTGTCAGATCAGGATGAAAACTATTTAGTTTTTCTATTTTATGCCTAAAGAATCAGTCTAAAAAATTTTAATTCTCAAGGTAAATGGGAAAAAGGAGAATTCATGATGACTGAGTGAGGGCTTTGCCTTTTATAGGTATATATATATATATATATATATATATATATATATATATATATATATATATATATAAATAATGTTTTGTTTTTAACTTACGCTATTGGGGTTTTCTCTAGAAGAGAGCCACCACTGACTTAACCTTCTAGTGCTCTGCGGAGTTAGATTATGTTTTACATATTATTTACCTGTTGCAGATAATATGAGTTGATTTATGATAAACTGACTTGACCTAAATTTGCAGAGCGTTGTTTGACGGTTAATACAATTTTTTCAAAAGTGGCGACCCTCTTCTAAAAAACACCCACTTAATGACACTTTTTAATGGTTTTGAAATGGCCCAAACCCTTGTCTTTGTACTAACCATAATTTCGTTGGATAAAAAGTAAAAAAAAACGCAATCAAAATATAAATATTTGCCTTTATTTCGTTTAGTTGAGCTGGTATTTAAAGCTTTAATCTCAAATCAATGATGCTACAAACTAACAAATACAAATTTTAAGTAACAAATGGTAAATCCCTTGATAGAACATTAATTAAAAATATCCAAATCTATCAAGAAGTTGGATCAGAATTGCTGTTTGCTGAGCTGCAAAGCTGTTACGACTGGCGTTTGTTAGTTAGTTCCCACTATAAAAAGTGATTTAGGATTTGCTTCCAGCCAAATTCAGTTTTTGTTCAAGGGATTCATTGTTCAAACTCTCTTCACAGTTTCGATTAAAGATTGGTTTGTTTTGACGATTGGTTATTCTTTCAAATGTTTCTGCGACTTACTTTTTAATAAATAAATAATTTCTGGATTAGCGTAATACGTGTTGTTACAATTAAACAGGATAAAATATACTGCATCTCACACACTACAAAGTAAACTTACAATTACATTACTTTTATACATATTTATTTTACTTATACACAAAACGGTAAATATACAAACAAATGATACAAGACGATCGATTTCAACCAGTTACACCGGCCATCGTCAGGCCCAATCATTCTTCCATCTATAATTTGTATTACACCCACACAAAATCAAATCTCTTTACCCAAACACAAAACCAGAAATTTTTACCCCCAAAAAATAGTTTTGCCCAAGAGATGTGATGACAAATTCTATGAAAGTTAAAAAAATAAAAAATCATCATATAATATCCACGTATAAAAAATTAATATAATGAACTAAATAACTCCGTTTTTTTTTGTCCCAGGACAACCTTAAAACTGGTCTATACCAGTTTTGAAGCTAATATTGGGTACAGCAAATTAAGTTGTCATTACATATGGTAAGTCTTTTGGCTGTACGTTATGACGAGGTTCCCTTTCACCTTTGGTTCCTCCATTTGCAGCAGCTGGGGACGGAAACTCCGGGTTTGGTCCCCAACCTGAGAATGGATGGTCCCTGGCTGTTGTACATGGAGTTGGCCAGTTGGAGGGCAGAGCGGGGTCCACCTGTTTGAGCCTGATCACAGCTGTCACAGGAGCACGGGAGATGGCCCTCTGAAAGGTCAATTTTACTGCCTGTCCCATCCCACCCTTTCCTTTCCTGCTATATCCTTTCCTTCCGGTAACCTGCGCAAAATTTACGCTTGTGGAAGACGTGCCTACCCCACGATGTGAGGTTTCCTAATCCAGCAATAATAACAACAACAATAACAACTCAGTTTTTTCCAGTTCCGAAACTGTCCGTTTAAGATACCAAGACCTTTGTTAGTATTATGTTGGTCTCTGCATAACTGCAACTGATCCTAGTCGGTTGCATGTTGGCCTTTGCTTAGCTGCAACTGATCTTAGTTGGTTGCGTGTTGACCTTTGCATAACTGCAACTGATCTTAGTTGGTTGCGTGTTGACCTTTGCATAACTGCAACTGATCTTAGTTGGTTGCATGTTGGATCCTTTTCACGAGTTATAATTAAGATGGAAACGCAACTTAGATAAACACACACAAAAAAATCAGATAGAAGAGATTGTCTAAAAATTCAAATGAGGAGATTGTCTTTAAATTTCCCCTCCAAGAATAAGGCACAAAATCAGGAACACAATACCTAGTGTTTTGTAATAGACAAGCCAATGGTGGTGATTATAAAACGTTGTATTAACATGTATCACTTAAAGTTCTTCGCGTTAGAAGGTATTAGGGTATTAGGGTATTAGGGTATTAGGGTATTAGGGTATTAGGGTATTAGGGTATTAGGGTATTAGGGTATTAGGGTATTAGGGTATTAGGGTATTAGGGTATTAGGGTATTAGGGTATTAGGGTATTAGGGTATTAGGGTATTAGGGTCAACTGCCTTGTTTTGCCGCTAAGATTTAGGTTTAAGCATTTTAATATTGTTTCTGAGCTAATGCAAAAATTAAGAGTTGATGTAATATAGTTATCGTTATAGTGCTCGCCGCGTAATCCGAGGTTCACCAGATCGATCCTGATCAAAATCGCAACATTTGTAAAAGGTTCAAAACTGGCCCCAGCTGCCATTTGTCATTGGGCTATCAATTAACGATGCTTTCTAATAACAGGTTGACCTTGGATAGTAACAAAACTAGGGTTTGGACCGTTCCCTATCAAAACGTAAAAAAATGCCACTGGCGTAGCAACACAAAAAAGTGAAAAACTCAAACGAAGATCCTACACCGGTGACACTATCAAATGATCGTGTTAAAGTAGATGAAGTGTTACCCATCAGGATAGACGTCTATTACACTTGTATACTTGTTTAATTACTTATATACACTTATGATGAATGAGCTTTAACAATAGCCTGCTTTTGAGACCTTCATTTTAACAATAAGGTCACATGAAAGAAAGAATAAATGCACTGTATAATGGATAGAGAATTGCATTAGGATCAAAGAACCCACTTAACTGAACCACGATGGGGCTTATAGAGCCATTAGTATCCAAGCCATCATTGTAGCCCTCCCCGTAATGGGATTTAGCTCTTTGGTATCCAGGGAATTGATCATGACCTAACTCCTATTATGGCGGATGCGGAAATGGTGATAATTAATCATCACTCATGATGACAGAAGGTAAATGCGATTGAGCTGTTATGTATAAAATTCTTTAATATTGTTTTCAGCACTTTTAGTTGTAACTAGAAAATATTCAATTATATTTGAAATAAAATATTTAAATTTGGACGTATCTCTAATAACAACAGCTATAAATGCTAAAATTAGTGAATCTGGGCGATATATCCGTTATTTTTTTAAAATTTCAATAAAGTTAAAGTATATTAATCAAGGTAATCTCTGGTAAATCATATACATTTTACTTGATTTTACGCCTAAAAGATTGTAATTATTCAGCCATGGGTTGAATGAACGTTAAAATATGTCCACCACATTTTTTGCCTTTAAATTATACATTTTTTAACAAATAGATAAATATTGAAAAAATGCGGTTTTTAAGAATTTAAACAATTATAGCAGTAGCCATTTATAAACACTGAAAGCAGGAAACATCAAATTCAATTCAGAACTAGTCACCATACAAGTACATAAGAAAACTACTAGTTCCAGTTTCAAGCCAGCACTTCAAGCGGTTTCTAAGATATAATTTATTCTTTAAAAATACTTAAACACAAACGGAAAACCGAGCAAAATATGCCCTATTTATTATGTAAAATATATTTTATCTGTCAAAACCTCAGAAAAAATTACTTACGTTTTTGAAGAGTTTGTAACAATATGTATAAACTAATTTGTAAAATGTTTAGATCAGTGCCAATCCGCCAGTTTGTGATTGTTCAAACTTGCTTACAAATATTTTCAAGTGGAATATTTACATTTGACATACATAATTTAGTACTTAACATAAGTGTGTACAATTTAATTTTTCGAAATAATTCGTTTCAAGATTGGGATTATCTACTTTGGGTGTCATGAAAATAGGTAAACCCCAAAATATTGATTTAATTTCGGAAACTAAACGGGTCCATGTTTGCTGGATTGGACAAACAATGACTGAGTTATTTTAACTGTAATAAATTAAAAAAATATTAGTATTAACATTCCTTTAAGAATGAATATAACAATGTCATAAAGTAATTATTTTAAACTAATTATTAACGAAGCAATCTTTTGCCTAATTGCAGTAGACAAACTACCGTTTGATTTTTCTTTGAAATTCGAATTTTTCGTCTCTTAAAAATTATTTGTTAGGACGGTCAAACGTTTGTTTAATTTAGGATTTACGTTTATATATTTATGTTTGTTTTTACCCAAGGAATAAATCTACAGATCCTATCTAGACCCAAGAGTTCGGATACGCGTTATTTAACACCTTCCGTCATGGTAAATGCCCAGCCTTATATTGATTGAATTTTCAATTTTATTTTATTTGTTATTTATAATAGACCACTGGTGTGTTAAAAGGAGCATTGCATTGCACATATACATAACCGAATAATAATTTTAAACCATTTCTATTAATTTACTGGATCGAAATTGTAAATTAAATGAAGCTAGTGTTATCAAGTTGTTATTGTTATATTTTGTTAATAAGATAAGATTAATATTATTAACCTCCGGTATGTAGTGGTTTCTTGAGTTTCAGAAATCTTGTTTCATCAGGTGGAACCAAATGAGACAAATTATGAAAGTTGTAGTGGATAAAGTGACGTCGTAGCCTGTTTACAATCCACCCGCATAGGCCCATTGTCATATCAAACAAAGAATTAATACTCAAAACACCAGCATAAGCTCCTTTTGTTCGACCATATGTTGCTTTGTTTAGTGAAAAGCTGGTATACAAATGAAAATGGTTTTATGATATTTTGGTTAATTTGACTAAATATTGCATATAGAGGGAACATATCCAAATTATAAAAATGTGTATATTGTGCATAACAAATACTAGGGAAGTTGAGTTATAATAACAACTAGAGTAACTCTAACATGCGGAAAAGAGGCAATTGAGGGAAGAAAATCAGCCCTTAATGGTGATGGGGTGGTGGTAATTAAATAGCTTCGCTAACTAACATCGAAAATGACATAAGACGATTTATTGTAGATTATATAACCATACAACATTAATGTATTGAGTGTTTAACCCACAAAAACTAATCTAATTGTACCGAACATGGCTCGATCCCCTCTGTACTGCTGGTAAAAAAACCATATCGATACACAGAATGTCCAGAAATTACTAACCCAATCTCACGGTAACGGTTGGTATTTCACGGTTTGTATAGGTAAACAAAATTCACCATATTATAATATATGTAGGCCTATCTTGATTAGTTTTCTGTCTATCTGTCTCTTTGGTCTGTATGCGAACTAAAAACCACCTTTAGTATCACAGGAACTGACTAAGAAAAATAATTAACTGTTTTGGACATTTATGTAGATGGCTTACAAATATCTTTAAAGTTTGGGTTTGCAAAACCATTCCGGAATAAATGGTGACAGTTGTACGCTATCAATGCTAAACGTCTAAAAGCTAAAGTGTTTATAAATTAGTTAAGACACATCCTTTTGGACCAATCAAAGGTTTATTTAGTGATAACATTGCGTACAACAAATACCCCCGTAGCAGCAAATCTGCGTACTCAGCGAATTTCCAAAGCATATATATGTATCTTAATACCACATAAAGCCACATACCAAGTTTCATCAATATACATTCATAAATAAACTATTTATGACATTTTAATTATTCTCCATAAGAATAACATGGCAGCTGAGTATGCAGGTTTGCTGAAGCAAGGAGCACAAAAAATGGGGTTTTATATAAATATCAATATAACTCATGTAGGTAAACCACATACCAAATTTCATTAATTTATTTTCATAATGAAGGGAGATAACACGTTACTTATTCTCCATAAGAATAACATGGGGCTGAGTACGCAGGTTTGCTGCTACGGGAGCCATTGGTAAAAAATTGTTTTTTTTTAGCAAATATCAATGGGCCACAACCAGATGAAGTCGTATACCAAGTTTCGTCAGTATACGTTCATAAATAAGCGAGATATAACATTTTTATTTTCCTCCATAAGAATAACATTAGACAACGTACTGTGTTTAGCACTTTCAATATCTCGGTAACCAATTGACGTAGAGAAATGATCAAAATACCAAATTGTGTGTTTTTTTAAGCTGAAACGAATGTGGAAAACTAAAATTTGACTATTTCCAAAATTATATGTAAACAATTCGAAAAACCCATTTTTGGGGTACAAAACCCCCCCAAAATACCCCTTTGGATGGAGCGATCTGGCTGGTTTTCGAACTTAAAGTCATAAATGTTGCTTTACACGTTTATACCAAATTTCATCAAAATCGGATCATTTTTACGAGAGTTATCGTGCTCACGGACACACACACACACACACACATATATATATATATATATATATATATATATATACAGTTTCAAACGAATGGTGTTTTTGGGGTCTGGGGACCTCAAAAAGAAAAGTTATCATGGTCCCGGGCCTAGGTCTTACCATGCCGACTACGGTAATAGCTTCTTCCCTATAGGGGAAATTCGCTAAAAGAAAACTGCAATATTAGTTTGGGATGTGCCACATTTTGCGGTAAAGCTTCATACAAAAAGATGACTTTCCAGATAGAGACTTGACGTGCAGATCCCCAAAACGGCGGTCATTAAATAGTCTTAAATTTATTTTTAGGCCTTAAGCAATAAACCCAATTAGCAAAACCTACAATTTTATTTTTATCTCAATTTGCATTAATAATTATTAGTGATATTCAATTAATCATAAATAAAAATGAATACAAACAAATACATTAACATTAACAATAAATAGTATTAACAAATGTTAAATCAATGTTTTATTTACAACTCACTACGATCAGGATGGTAATGTTGCTTAATCATTTATTATATGTTTCCTCGTAAAGCCTTTACAATGTTCAGTGATTGATTGTGGTTGATTAGTTATTGACGAGCGAATACTTCCCCAATATTACTGTTAACGGAAATGGATTAACAACTGTTGTCAAAACATGAATACAGTTACCGTGCACAATTGTTTGTAACCATATTATTTGGGAGATACCGTCAACTATGTTCAGAATGTACACAGTTTTTAATCAGCTACCCGACATTCTATCACAGAGTGTATTGGAAGTTGGGTGGTTTAATTAAACCTCCTGACAAAGAGGTGGGATAATGTTAAACTATTTGTTGAAGAATTCCTTCATTATAAACGTGTACACTTGTTAAAAAACATTAAAAAACGTTGTAATTAACTAATAGTCTTTAAGGAAACCCGTAGGTATTCATTTTATTAGCGAAATGAATATACAACTAGTAAAGTGAAGAATAAACAATTACGTGTGCACAATTAATACACGTTGATAAACAATTATCAAGGTAAGTTAATAGCAAAAGAATATTAATGTCTTATAATTCAGCCTTCCTCACCTAGTTTACAATGGAGTAAGCCTTCATATTCAAAATATATTATAAAATAAATTTGAGTCACATAAAATTAAAATCAACGTTTATGATAGAGATTAAATAAAATGTCTTATTTCGCTTATTTATGAATAAACTTTGATGAAACTTGGTAAGTGGCTTCATGACATAGAGAGGTACCATGCTAAATTCGCTGAAAATGCAGTTTTGCTGCAACAGGGATATTTTAACATATTTAACTCTGCCGATGCGTAATTCATATAAGTAAAACCATACCAATGCAGACTTTTTAAATAACTACGGGTGTGAAGTGAACGTATATTTTACCGTGTTTTTTTAAAATAGGTTTTTGAATATTCCAAAAAGAAGCTTCTCTCAGACGTGTTATTGGTTGCCAACAAAAATAAGTCCATTCTGTTTATACTGGACTGAGTTCTAAAGAGTTATTTCCAACACTAGCTGTCAAAGAGTTGATTCTAATCTCTACCCATACAACAATCCTTTTAGTACATTTCAAGATTGACAGTGTGATATATGTATAACCGCTCAGATTCATTAAAGGTCTACTCATTTACATGCCAGGCCATAAAATATAATGGAATATATAAACTACAATAACACTACATGAGTTGACCATCATTTCTACATGGAGGTTGCGAAAATGTTGCATAGTTTTATCATAACTTAGACCTACTCAATAATGAACTCTGTTCCGTAATTTATTCAATAGTGTTCCATTTAGTTATGAAAGAACAGATTGTCTTAATATATAATACCCCCGTTGCAGCAAACCTGCATACTCAGCGAATTTCCAATGGAGATATAAATGTCTTAATACTACATAAAGCCACTTACCAAGTTTCATAAAAATGTATTCACAAATAAGCAATATATACAATTTTAATTATTCTCCATAAGAATAACATTGGGGCTGAGTACGCAGGTTTGCTGCAACAAGGAACACAAAAAATGGGTTTTTATGCTAATGTCAATATAACTAAACAGGTGAAGTCGTATACCAGTTTTTATTCATTTATGTTCATAATTAAGGGAGACAGAGCATTTAATTATTATCCATAAGAATAACATGGGGGCTGAGTACGCAGGTTTGCTGCTACGGGAGAATTATGCAAAAACAATTTTTTTGAGCAAATATCAATAGACCTCAACGAGATGAAGCTGTATACCAAGTTTCGTCAGTATACGTTCATAAATAAGCGAGATAAAAAAATTTTCTTTTCCTCCATAAGAATAACATTGGACAACGTACTGTGTTTAGCACTTTAAATATCTCGGTAACCAATTGACGTAGAGGAATGATCGAAATACGAAATTGTGTGTTTTTTAAGCTGTATCGAATGGTCAAAACTAAAATTTGACTTTTTCAAAAATTATATATAAAAAATTCAAAAAACCCATTTTTGGGGTACAAAACCCCCCCAAAATAACCCTTCGGATAGGTCGATCTGTCTGGTTTTCAAACTTAAAGTCATAAATGTTTCTTTACATATTTATACCAAATTTCGTCAAAATCAGATTATTTTTACGAGAGTTATCGTGCTCACGGACACACACACACACACACACACACACACACACACACACACACACACACACACACACACACACACATATATATATATACAGTATCGAACGAATGGTGTTTTTGGGGTCTGGGGACCTCAAAATGAAAAGTTATCATGGTCTCGGGCTTAAGTTTTACCATGAGACCTACGGTAATAGCTTCTTCCCTATAGGGGAAATTCGCTAAAAGGAAAAGCCCTCACCCACTCATCACTTCCCGGTATGCTGGAGTGGTGAATTTTGGGACATTGATTCTTTAGGTTTTAAATAAGGTACGTTAAATAAGGCACGTTAAAAGTTAACGTGTTTTCAAACCGATTCAACCATAGGGCTTTGCCCTTCGTGGCTTCAAAGTTAACATGCATTCCTTAAGGATATTCACTTTGGTTTGAGCTGATGAAAATTTAAACAGTTCGTAAAACTGTCATAGTTAACATGGGCAAAGCCGCAACGGGTCTTCTAGTCATAACATCAACGGACCTTTTATATTCAACCCACATTATAAAACAAAGATGGAGATGCCACTGATATAATTTAAAATATACTATTTTACATTTTTACACAGCAAACGCATTTCTCTATTTCGTTAATAAGTGAATTCGACTTGAAGGATCATAAGAACGAAGTTTTATATTATTAAATAATCAATAGCAATCTATTTGAAAGACAACGAGATGATGATGTCATTAGCTGCGTCAAATTATCCATTACTGTAGCCGTTAACTGCTAATGGATCTTTGAGGCGCCAGACGTTGGCTTGCCTCTCTGCCTTTGGGTCGAACACCCCCCATAATACTGATTAAAAATTGCAATTGATGATTTTTTTAAACAACTCCAAAGAAATAAACTGTACATAAATTAATACACCCGTCGCAGCAAACCTGCATACTCAGCGAATTTCCAATGAATATATAACATAACACTTAACAGGATTAATAAGAAATGTATTCACAAACAAGCGATATTTAAAATATTAATTTTTCTCCATAAGAATAACATTGGGAATGAGTACGCAGGTTTGCTGCAACTAGGCACGCAAAATAATGGGTTTTTATGCAAATATCAATAGAACTCATCTTAGTGAAGTCACATACCAAGTTTCATCCATATACATTCATAAATAAGCGATATATAACATTTTAAGTATTTTCCATAAGAATAACATGGGGACCAAGTACCTAGGTTTGCTGCTACAGGAACCATAGGCGAAAAATTGTTTTTTTGTGCAAACAACAATAAACCATAACCAGATCAAGCCATATACCAAATTTCGCCAGTTTATGTTCATAAATAAGCGAGATATACAATTTTTCTTTTTCTCCATAAGAATAACATTAGACAACGTACTGTGTTTAGCACTTTCAATATCTCGGTAACCAATTGACGTAGAGCAATGATCAAAATACCAAATTGTTTGTTTTTTTAAGCTAAAATCAATGGTATAAATTAAAATTTGATTTAAATTAAAATTACATGTGAAAACCCCAAAAAACACATTTTTGGGGTACAAAACCCCCCAAAAACCCCCCTTTGGATGGTGCGATTCATCTGGTTTTCGAACTTGTTCAAATAAATGGTACTTTACACATTTTTACCAAATTTCATTAAGATCGGACCTTTTTTACGAGAGTTATCGTGCTTACGGACACACACATATATATATATATATATATATATATATATATATATATATATATATATATACATATATAACAATTTGAACGAATGGTGTTTTTGGCATCTGGGGACCTTAAAATGAAAAGTTATCATGGTCTCGGGCTTAAGTCTTACCATGAGACCTACGGTAATAGCTTCTTCCCTATAGGGGAAATTCGCTAAAAACTAACGTATATGAAAATTTCTGGTTAAAATATGAAAGATATATTTCTTATTGACTCCAAGAACAAAGTGAATTAGGCCTAAATATAAAACTGGAAAGATTGAAATTGACCTTACGGGTTTTAAAACTTACAAAAATATGATATATGTGATTATTGTTATACATATACTAGTTTTTATTAAATGTTGTAGAAGAAAACTTTTACGGGAAAAATATTGTGTGAAATAGTCAGAACTTATTATAACTTGTCAGAATTATTACAGAAATATTTACTTCTTCCGTAAGAAATGTTTATTTAGCAATAGCAATATTTAAGTTTAATATAAACATTATGTTACATTTCTGAATGGCGTCTTTGTTATTTTGGCTTTTACCATTGAATATAAAGAGTATGCTCAATGGTTTTATTCAAAATTAAGCTATAACAACATTCAAATACGAATTGTTGTAGCAGAAGCCAATCTCTTAATTAAAATACTTATTATTTGTGTAATGCTAGTCTAACTATATTTATCGTTACTAAAACAATAAAGCTGTTGATGCTTTAACTATTTTAATTTCTAGAGTATACTTTCGACTATTTTGAAATTTTCAGGAGGTCTAAAGCACAAAATATTTGACAAACGAATGGATTTAGGAGTCTGTCAAAATAGTTCACTTAAGACACATTAACAAATAGATGATTCAATTCGCTCTTTAGAGTTTTCCCCTTTGAGCGAATTTTATTTTGTCATTCATTATTCAACACCTGGTAAATGACTTAGGTTTAATTTCCCCTTATGCTTCAAAGTAAGTTCATTAGGCCCTCTCTCTTTTTTAGTGAATTTCCTTTGGAAAGTGAACTATTAGCATGACCCGCACGGTGAAACTTAAGCCCGGGACCACCATAGAAATTCCTAACGTGACCCCCTGAACACGTTTTGGGGGGTCGTTCAAAATTTTATATATATATATATATATGTATATATATATAGACATATATATATATAGACATATATATATATATATATATATATATATATATATATATATATATATATATATATATATATATGTGTGTGTGTATGCACTCTAGCGGTCGCATTTTTTGTCCGATTTACTTCAAATTTGGTAGGGACATTCCTTTTTGTAATCAGTTGGACAAGTTCGTTGGGCAAAACAATCGGAAAACTCTAACCCCCTTTTTTGGGGATTTTAAATTTAGAAATTTGGGTTTTTGGGCCCAAAAAGGGTCAGAAAAGCCCCGGATGTAAAATTAACGAATGAAAAACGGTGGGAATTCGTGTAGCGAAACCTTTAAGCCCTCTCTCGTCATTCTAGCATAGATATTTACCGAGTTATTAAAGAAAATGTGTATTGACCAAACACAGTACGTTGTCTTATGGGGATTTTACTTCAGAAAAGCCTGTTATTCATTTGTTGGTGTACTTTTATCATCCCCAACAACCTCACGCCTACTTTAAAGCCTGACTGGACCTTATCCTAACCTTATAATGCACAAAATTGTATTACCATCATTGCAGGTAAATAGAACCAGGAGCATCAAAACAGCCAAAATATCAATATTTTCAGATTTGAATAAAAATTGGAATAATTGTATGTTTTAAACTGATTTTGAGTTTTTATAGTTTTTATGTGGAAATTCACTTCCCTCACGTCAGCGTGCTGCGTGCGAACTCGTTATCAGCCTTCATTTGCTTTTATCCACCGGCTTGTCAGTGCCAGTGGAAATATATCACATCTATGAAGCTCAATTAGCCAGTAAGGTTAATATTACTTCTCCGAAACCCATTTTAAAGTATTTAAAGTTAAACCGCAACTTAAATTTTCACCTGTGAACAACTCAACTGTGCCACCTTTGGCATCTCAGAAACTATTAGATTTAGAGAAAACTTTAAATGGTGGGACTTCCTACTTTTTATGACAATCAAAAAATGTATTCTATTTTGTTTGTAAATGGCCGCAATTTTCTAATATAGCAGCCAAGTTTAAAATCTTTTACGGAAGAAACTGTATTTTATAATGTTTTTAGAATCGACATGCAATTTTAAGACTTATTTATTCTAGAAATTTGTTTCCAAAACTTACTCTTTTAGGAGCTACAGCATGTTAAACCTCGGAAAAGGTGGCTTGTCGTGTCATTACGTGAGTTACATGTAATAAAATCGAATGATCTGATTTAACAAATAATACTTATTTAGTTTAAATTTTAAAATTAATTGATTCAAAAAACTTACTTATAATTTTATAAATAATTAAATCAATTTGGTTAAAAAATTAATAGTAACATAGCACTAAATAATAAACAATAGAAATTATAACATTGTAAATATTTGCAATAGGTAACGGCTTATGACTGAAGTACATGTTCAAAGTGTCCACCATCGTAATAAATGCACGCATGAGTCCTTGTGGCTTTGGTTGCCACTTAAGTCTTTTTGTATCATTTAATTTAAAAATATCAACTAAATAAATAGTCAGATCATTCGACTTTATTACATTTAAATCACACAATGACACGACGAGCCACCTTTTTCGAGGTTTAACATGCTGTAACTCCTAAACGGGTAGGTTTTGGAAATTAATGTCAAGAATAAATAAGTCTTAAAATCGCATTTAGATTATAAAATAATCATAAAATACAGGGTGTTCCATACAAGATTTTAAAGTTTGCCGCCATATTGAAAAATGGCGGCCACTTAAAAAAATAAAATACATATTTTTGACTGTCATAAAAAATAAGTGAAGTCCCCATTGAAACCATGAAATGTCTCGGAGGGAAAATCTTGAGTATACATTTTTATTTTTGATAACTATCAAATAAAAAGTTGAAATAATAACTTATTAAAAATGAGGTTGATCAGCTGTTTAGTTTGATTTTATATTAATGCTTAAAACAGGGTGACGAATAGAGCTGTCGGGCCCAGCTGTTATATTCGAACTATCTCTGGACTAGAGCTAATACGTACTTACAAATACATACGTACTTACATACGTACTTACATACGTACTTTACAAATTAAGTTGGACTTGTGTTCAAATTCCATACTTTGGATAGTGTGTTTACAGAACGCATAATTCAAAATGGTGTTATATTTATGGCAATGTGTTTTATGTAGTATAACAAATTTATAAATACAACTTCATAAAATAATTAGATAGTAGCCCGAACAAAATAAAATAGTTTTGGTTTTTTCCCCATTTTCAAGATAACTATTTAAGCTACAGGGCAAAACATTGTATTTTTTAAATTATACTCTAATGACTTAAATTTAAATTCAAAAGTAGAAGTAGTATGTGTTTTATATGTATTTTTGAGTTTCATACATCGGTTTAAAGAATTCTTAATTGCCTTCCAGCATATCACACTGACATTACCCTAGAAAAAGAAAAAGAAATACATAAACAAAAACTAAAATATCGAGAAAAAATTTAAATTGATGGTGGAAAAAAAAGAAAAAAGAAGAGTATTGAAATGATGAAAAAAATTAAAAGAAATTTCTTAAAAATATATATTTAAAAAAATACATATATATATTAAAAAATATTAATAAATAAATTATAAAAATTGTGGGGTAGATTGGAGAAAAAAGGAGAAGAAAAAAACAACAAAAAACGAATCACTGTAAAATTTTTGTTAGTTGATCTCAGATTTAGCCATCTAGTCATAAGTCTCATTGTATATTCATTTTATGTATTGGGTATTTACCCTTGAAATAAATACATATATAAATAAATAAACATTTAACAAAGACCTATACGACTTCGTGTTTCCGAAATCTCATTTCCTCGCGGCCCAAGGCTATGTTTGTACCATTCCCCCTCCCCTCCCCCACATTCCCCTCTCCTTAAGACCATCCGCCAATAAGCCGAAACACAAACACAGAGGGTTTCAGATCCGTTGTTTACAATCTAAACACTCATTAACTTCTCCAAGACCTTTCAAAGATTGCTTTACATTTATGGTGTTTACATAATGCTCATATTGATTCATTCGCTAGTATGTTGTTTTTACAACAATCCATATTTAAGAGTGATCAAGAGATATGTTTAGAATGTTATGGTTAATATTACAGCTGGGTGACAATCAAGACAAATATTACAGCTGGGTGACAATCAAGACAAATATTACAGCTGAGTGACAATCAAGACAAATATTACAGCTGGGTGACAATCAAGACAAATATTACAGCTGGGTGACAATCAAGACAAATATTACAGCTGGGTGACAATCAAGACAAATATTACAGCTGGGTGACAATCAAGACAAATATTACAGCTGGGTGACAATCAAGACAAATATTACGTTTGAAAAAAGCTTTGAAAAATATGTTTTCACTTAAAAATTACAGTAAGCATTAACATCTTGTTAAGATAAAGAGACAGTTGTTTGCATCAATGTTACGTCCTTAGGTATAAAACAAATATTCTAAGAACAAATTTGAAATTTTTTCTTTATTAAAAATTATGGTTGCACGCATGAATTTAGTTTTTACAATATTAATTTTTGCGAACTAATCAATCGTTTGAGTCAAATCGTATTGCTTTAAAAGACTTGAGGAAATTAATAATATTTGGTTAAAAGAATCATTTGAATCGATACAGTTAAATTAATATTTCCAGTCTGATGAAGCTAAATAAAATTAGGAACGTTTAAAGGAACCAGAAGTCTGATATTCATATATAAATGAGTTAGGTTTGCAAGGTTTGAAAAAGGTTTTGAAAACAAACAAATTTGCGTGAAAGGTTTCGGGGAGAAAATTGGTATTCATTTAAACCTCTATTGACGGAATTTATTTTATGAACTTATATATTTCAAATTAAAATATCTTAAGTTTATTTTATTTTTAATTATAACTGTTACGCAGTAGATAACTGATATAAACATACACATACATAATTTAAATTATTTCGATTATCAAAAGTAAATTATTTAGTGAGGTGCAGTAATATCGGTTTGACTAATTAACAAATCAAAACACACAACTGATATGAGAAATCAGCTATTGAAAAACATTGTTTGGATATGGGATATAATCAAACAATGAAAGTTTTAAACGAAAGTTTTCAATGATAAAACACATTAAAAACCTAACTGTTAAATGCATGGAAATTTTGAATATAAATTTCCAATTTCACTCTTATTAAATTCGTAATATAGGCCACAGACATATAAGAATTATATTATGAATTTTATTTTATTTTAAACCTACTTCAACACTTGCAACACTTTGACATTCTTCAAATAATTTTTTTTATCCAAGCAATTATTGCACCTGATCCCTTTGTGAGTTTGTCTGATAATGTCAGCCCAGAATTGCTGAAAAAAGGCCTTACAAAAAAGTATCTACTTTTTAAAATATACCAAATATTTTGATTTTAAGTTAGTTTATCATAATACAAACTTTATTACATTTTTAAACATTGTAACTGTTATTGATCATCTTATTTTTTATAATTAATCTTTTGTAATATATAGGCAATTACAATGTCTTCATTAGTTGTGGATATCTCAATATTTGAGTTTATGAGCATTATTTTAATAAATAATCAAGTAAATATCATAGGCGTATAAATTATTTTGTTTTTATCCGCAGCCAGAACACAAGTTCAAGTGCATATTACACTTGACGATCATACTAACATTTATGTATGCAGCTGCGATATGCTGAGTTTACTATAAAAAGGTAGTTGTTTTTATGCATCCCAGAACATATATTTTATTGTTTATTGTAACTGAACAAAATTTAATATGGCCGAAAGATAAATTCTCGGATAAAACAAACAAAAGAAGATTATAAACAAAATTAACTCTATCGAATTCATTGATGTCACGAACAGTGTTATGAACGTGCTTTACAGAGCATTACAGAACATACGGGACCGCAGGGGTAGTGTTACGTCAGTGGTCTGAATTAAATAAATATAAGTTTTTACTTGATTTATTATTTTTATTTACATTTCTCTGCTCTGTGTTTTTAGTCAATAGACAGTAGACTAACTCTTTATTCATGTATTCCTTAAGAATTGTTAAAGCGTCAAGAAACTAAAGTATTAAGAAAGTTAAAAAAACTAGGGGTGACACATTTAGGTCCTGATAGAAAACAATCTAGGGAAAATATGTAAAAACATATTTGAAAAACTTAATTGCAAGTTATTGGTCAAAGGTTCTTATACAAACAAACAAATATATATCGAATACATTATCTGTTATTATAGGTGCATTAAGCAGATCAAAGGCATAGGCTAGTTTGTAGTTTTCTAAAATTGGGATATTTAACGTAAGGAAAAAAAGTTTTGTAGGGATAATTTATATGTTTTGTCAATATTTTAGGTAAAAATAACTCACATTAATCTTATTTTGAGAAATAATATTTGCGTTGTTTTTCCTTAAAAATAAATAACCTTTAGTTCGATTATTTGAATTTAGCTTTTAATACATTCAAGAATCATTTTTGCTGTGTAAGGATAACATGGTAGCTTTTAAGGCCAGTGGATGGGGCCCTAAGTTCGACGATAAAAAATCTAACAGTTCTTTTTTTCAGTGGAAATTGACCAAACTCACACAAAATAGCGTAAAGACTAAAGTAGTAACTTTGTCAGTGAGGCGGAGCCCTAAGGTTGGTGGGAGTGGGGGGACGTATCCAAACTCGGGACAACTGACAAGAGATGCGGCTTTGTCAAACAAATTCAAAGAACCATCACACAACGAAATACCCCTGTCGCAGCAAACCTGCGTACTCAGCGAATTTCAAATATGGATCGCACTACTACCTAGAGCCACTTACCAAGTTTCACAAAAATACATTCATTAAAAAGTGATATAAAGAATTTTATTTATTCTCCATAAGAATAAAATTAGGACTGGATACGCAGGTTTGCTGAAATGAGGAAGATAAGAAATGTGTTTTTTGCAATTATCAATATAACTCAACCAGGAGAAGTTACATACCAAGTTTTATTAATTTAGGTTCATAACTAAGGGAGATATAAAACTTTACTTACTCTCCATATGAATAACATGGGGGCCGCAGGTTTGTCGCTTCCGGGAAAATCAACAAAAAACATTTTCTTGTGCAAATATCAATATACCACAACTATTTGAACTTAATGATTCAAAATACTAACTTATTTGTTTTTTGTATGCTCTATAAATTGGCTATAACCAAAATCGAGTGTTTTTACAATTGTAGGGTAAAAAGTTCAAAAAACTGATTTTGAACGAATAGTGTTTTTGGCATCTGGGGACCTCAAAACAAAAAGTTATCACGGTCTCGGGCTTAAGTCTTACCATGCCACCTTACCATGCCACCTTCGGAATTGTATCTTCCCTATAGGGGAAATTCGCTAATTATATGTCGGGAACCCTGAGGTCGGGAAAAAATAACCAAAGTCTCCAAAAACGTGGTTTGGTCAGGGAACAATTCTAAGGAACCGATTTTGAGCCATTTACGAAACACATTTCTTCAAAAGAATAACATGGCAACTTTGTATGACAGAGGGGTATGGGCAAACAAAACCAAAGTTTATATAACAACAACACCACAGGCATTTGTTAGGGGCAACACCACCAGTTCATTGCTTTACCATGCGATGTAAATAACAAAGCTGACCGATACACAGCGGTTTGATTGTTAAGCCCTACAAAGCGATCCACTAGTTAATTAAAGAGCACAACTAAACTGGCGGATTGGATTAATTAGATCATAAACTGGAATAATCTTCTCAAATCAATGAACTCGGCTCCAATAACGAGATTTTCCTCGTATTTAGCTTGCAATGTATATTAGGTTATTTACTACAGAATGGAAGTATTCCAGTAGATTTTACTATCTTATATTGGTTGAGTGAACATTAAAGTGATTTATGTCGTTAGTGAAGTAACGTTTTTTCCGCTGAATACACGACAAAAGTAAACTTTTAATTTACTTATCACTTTAATATTTTATTTTCTGTAGTTAGAAGCATCATTATAATATGATGATTAATTTTCAATTATGTTTAAACACAACTTTAGCCATCCGGCAAAACTTACTTTAAAGTAGTTCAAAACATCCTTGTAAACAATAACAATTTATACATTAAAATACTAATTCTTGTTTTACATGTTTTATATCGCATAAATTAAGTCTATCAGCAACACCCCTACCAGCAATTCGAATCGACAAATACCAGGCCAAGGTGTTTTTGTATAGAGATAAATAATAATTTATTTTATATCTATTTGATATAGAAATATATTTTTTCCTACAATCATTAGTAACCTACTGGAAATATAGAAACACTACTAATTAATTCACTAAAATAATGAAATAAAATATTAAATAGGAATATTTTGATAAATTTTGATCAAAATTTTGATCAAAATCAATCAATTTTGATTTTTTGATCTCAAATTTTGATCAAATAATCAAAAATTGAAGTTTTAAATTGAATTTGAACACGAATCACCCTAAAAAAATGGTAATACATATTTTAGGGGAGGGGGATTTTGAATAAAGCATGTCTCTTTATTTGATCAAAATTTTGATCAAAATCAATCAATTTTGATTTTTTGATCTCAAATTTTGATCAAATAAAGAGACATGCTTTATTCAAAATCCCCCTCCCCTAAAATATGTATTACCATTTTTTTAGGGTGATTCGTGTTCAAATTCAATTTAAAACTTCAATTTTTTGTTTTAAAGGAATTTCAAAAGCAAGAAATATTCAAAACAACAATGAGTTTTGTGCACGGAACACAAAATATTGCCATTACTTTTGATAGTGAAAGTAAATAGTAAATAATAATACCGTGGTATTCATAACATTAACAAAGATAGTTTGTATATTTTGCTTTTTATCAACACCTAATGTATTCTAGCACAGTCAGTTTTTCTAAGAACTCGTTGAGACCTTGAATTTGAACACAACTTTACTATTTACTTAATATGATCCTAAACTTACAATCTTTTTGTAAGACACACATGAAAAGGTATTAGTAATAATTATAAAGAAAAACTAATACGTCATATTTATAGTTAATTTACTGTTATATCTATAAATTAACTATAAATAAGACTTAAAATTTATACTATATGAAGTAATTTTTATAAAAACCGGACAAGCCCACATAACATTACTACATTATCATACATTAAGATAGTTGCCGCTTTCCGTTGCGCGTTAATTAAATATCTCTTGGAATTGAGTATATAACCTATTTTACAGATTTTTGAATCAACAATTATTTTAAAACTCTAGCTATTAATTTGTTTAAGAAACTTTTAAGATATAAAAACTGATCTCTAACATTACGTGATTAAAGACCAATTTTCTTTCTATACACTGTCATGAGCTTACAACTACTTATATTACGTTATTATGACGAATGCAGTAACGATATTCCAATCGTATAAAATAAAGATATTCAGTCGGTGTAGGGGGACGAGCGACTTAAATATGGAGCAGTTTGCAAAGTTCGTGATTTAAATGACAAATCGAGGGGAGCATCTGCGCCCTGTGTGAGCTTCGGAGATCTTGTTAATGCTGGAAATTGAAATTGAAACTTTGTATGTATACTCTGGAGGGAGGGGATCTAAACTTTATAACTACGGAAAGCACAAAAAACATTTTTCAAGCATTTTATTGAAAACATTTTATTGATTGCTAAATTTTATATGGTGTTTAAAAATATACAGTAATTGATCATCATTCAAATTATAGCGAAGTTTCTAAAGTGTTAAATGTAAAATAGATCTCGTAGAATCACGAGTGCGAAGGTGGAGACAGTTCTATATTTGAAAAAAAATATAGTTTCCTAAATAATATCATTGTTATTCGTCTGCTTTGTTTCCGTTGCAAGCTATGATGTAATGAAGAGGCTAAGGGTTATAATTACTACAGACCACAATAATGTATTAACCATACATTGCAATAAATTTGAGTGAAAAACATACTTAATATCCTGTCTGTATTTTAATTATATGGAACATGCGGAAAGGCGTATTTGGTTTCAAAAATCTCTTGTGGCTCCATTCTACCGTTATGTAAAATCCCAAGTATTTGTATGGACAATTTACTTTAGTTTGATCACATGGTTACTTAAATAGATGTTTGTCATCGAAGCAGGTCTAAAGGATAACAAAAAATGCAGGATGAAAGCAGGAAGAGCTAGAACAACACAAAGAGTATGCATTTCCGAATTTATACCAACAACACAAAAATTCACATACAAAAACAATCTTACGATCCTGTATAAAGTTTTTTGGAAGTGTATTGACAAGTCAAATAGACTCGATACAATCTCAAAGTATGATCAAACAGTTTTCAGAGCGTACTACGTGACTCGATGTTTGATTGTGTTTCCTAAATCGAAATCTTAAATCAGTTTTCTAGTAACAGTCTGCAGTAGGGGACAAGAGAACAAGTATTTGTAAAACTATAACAGGCTGGTTAATAACTACATAATTAGATGGTCAAAGACTTTTCTGTTTAAATTTCACGTACCTACTCAGGACGATTTAAATATATTTTATAAATTAACTAGCAGTTACCCGGCGCACGTTGCTGCGCCCAAAACTTTGAATTTTTTAATTACAGCTGTTAATTTTGTAAACACTAAATTTCTAAAACATGACACTGCACCCTTGTATGCCCTCTGGGTCGGAGCCGTTTGGACAGATTTGCACCAAACTTCACACAAACCATCCTCGAATAATGCTTAATAATGCCTGAAAGTTTCATTACCATCTGTCGAGCGGTTTCGGAGTCCATAGGCTACATACATACATACATACTTCCTATTTTATAGATATAGATACGAACATTTTCCAATAATAAAAAAAACATAACACCAAAAAAAATATATACAGATTGTCTTTTAAGTTCTTCAACAAACTTCAAAGTATGGTTATATGGATCAAAATAAGGAAAAATGTGCTATGACCATATAAGTCCTATCTCTCTTCGTTTGTCGTCTAATTGTGTTTTTAATTAATACGTTATATCGTAGGAACATCTGAAGATTTCAAGTTAAAACCTGTAACATGTATTCCATCTAATAAGACCCATTTTGGTATGCAATATCAAGTTTATCAATTTTACTATTTCAAAATGGTGGCCATTTTGGTTTTTCAAAACTAAATATCTTAAAAATCGTTATATTTAGGAAAAACTGTAATAATCAAAAAGGTCGTGTAATTTTCCCTCAAAATAGTGATGTTAAGATTTTAATTATAGGATCGTAAATAACTGAGAAAACGTTGTTTTTTAAAGTTAAATCACGATGTTTTACTCCAGAAATGACAAAGAATTATAACGTATTAAGTAAAAAAACACAGACGGTAAACAAAACGAGATAGGACTAATGTTCATTCGAAGTTTTTGTCAAAAAAACCATATTATGAAGTTTTGTGACGGACTTTCAGACACCCTGTATACAAATAATTTTGTAACACTACATTATATGCAAAGACTACAAACTACCTCAAACATAGAATATTTGTATCGCGTTGATACCGAATTAAATGTATCAGAGGGTTGGAGAGGACTTAAACTAAGCAGATTTAATTTGTTCTCAAGACAATAGGGTGGTTTAACCATTTGTTACATCAAATCCATTACCCGTTATTAGACCCATTAGCCGCAAATGGGTTGAGCTCTAGACAATTGGATAGTCTCTTTCTCAGACTTATTTAAACCTCTTTTAGCGAATTTCCCCTATAGGGAAGAAGCTATTACCGTAGTCGGCATGGTAAGACCTAGGCGCGGGACCATGATAACTTTTCGTTTTGAGGTCCCCAGACCCCAAAAACATCATTCGTTCGAAACTGTATATATATATATATATATATATATATATATATATATATATATGTGTCCGTGAGCACGATAACTCTCGTAAAAATTATCCGATTTTGATGAAATTTGGTATAAACGTGTAAAGCAACATTTATGACTTTAAGTTCGAAAACCAGCCAGATCGCTTTATCCGAAGGGGTATTTTGGGGGGGTTTTGTACCCCAAAAATGGGTTTTTTGAATTTTTTACATATAATTTTTGAAATAGTCAAATTTTAGTTTTTACTATTGGATTCAGCTTAAAAAAACACACAATTTGGTATTTTGATCATTTCTCTACGTCAATTGGTTACCGAGATATTGAAAGTGCTAAACACAGTACGTTGTCTAACGTTATTCTTATGGAGGAAAAGAAAAATTTTACATCTCGCTTATTTATGAACGTATACTGACGAAACTTGGTATACGGCTTCATCTGGTTGTGGACCACTGATATTTGCTCAAAAAAAAACATTTTTTGGAAAAGGCTCCCGTAGCAGCAAACCTGCATACTCAGCCGCCATGTTATTCTTATGGAGAATAATTAAAATGTCATAAATCGTTTATTTATGAATGTATATTGATGAAAATTGGTATGTGGCTTTATGTGGTATTAAGATACGTATATATTCATTGGAAATTCGCTGAGTATGCAGGTTTGCTGCTACGGGGGTATTTTATAGTCATATTGTTTAAAGTGTCTTTAGAATGTTATGATAAATCTATAATGTAACTTTTCATTGCATGATAATTGAATTTTTTAACTACCGTGAATTTAATTATTGTTATTGATTCATTGTGGTATTTTAACGCAAAATAGTATGCCACATTTTGTATTTAAATTAATTATTCTGTTCAAATTTTACTCCTAAGCATTTTGTGCTAGAAACAACTCGAAACTAATCTAAGCAAGTTTTCTTTTTGAACGTAATTTATATATATTATTGGACGATAATTTTAAATCCAGACAAAAGATATAACTAGGAACACTATGGCTATATTTATTAGTGAATTTCCTTTGGAAAGTGAACTATTAGCATGACCCGCACGGTGAAACTTAAGCCCGGGACCACCATAGAAGTTCCTAACGTGACCCCCTGAACACGTTTTGGGGGGTCGTTCAAAATTTTATATATATATATATATATATATATATATATATATATATATATATATATATGTATGTATGCACTCTAGCGGTCGCATTGTTTGTCCGATTTACTTCAAATTTGGTAGGGACGTTCCTTTCTATAATCTGTTGGACAAGTTCGTTGGGCAAAACAATCGGAAAACTCTAAACCCATTTTTTTGGGGGATTAATCTTTCAAATTTAGAGTTTTTGGGCCCAAAAAGGGTCAGAAAAACCCCGGATGCAAAATTAATGTGTGTAAAAAGATGGGAATTAGTTAGGCGAACGTTTTAAGCCCTCTCTCGTCATTGTAGCATAAATATTTACCGAGTTATTAAAGAAAATGTGTATTGACCAAACGCAGTACGTTGTCTTATGGGGGGTTTTACATTAGAAAAGCCTGTTATTCATTTGTTGGTGTACTTTTATCATCCCCAGCAACCTCACCCCTACTTTAAAGCCTGACTGGACCTTCTCCTAACCTTATAATGCACAAAATTGTATTCCCAGCATTGCAGGTAAATAGAACCAGGAGCATCAAAACAGCCAAAAAATCAATATTTTCAGATTTGAATAAAAATTGGAATAATTGTATGTTTTTAACTGATTTTGAGTTTTTATAGTTTTTTATGTGGAAATTCACTTCCCTCACGTCAGCGTGCTGCGTGCGAACTCGTTTATAATCAAACTATCGTTTCGGAGTTATTTATGTATATTATTTAATTATTATCATATGGGAATATTGAGTTGTTTGTAGATTGTGTAATGGAACTAGATATCCAAATCTTGGTGGAAATTATATAAGCATAAAACAACTATACAACTCGTGTTAAAATAAATACCCCCGTAGCAGCAAACATGCGTACTCAGCAAATTTTCAATGTCTTAATACCACATAAGGCCGAATAACAAGTTTCATAAAATAGATTCACAAATAAGCGATAAATAAAATCTTAATTATTCTCCATAAGAACAAAATTAGGGATGGATACGCAGGTTTGCTGCAAGAACGAAAAAAAATAATGAGTTTTTATGCTAATATCAATAGATCTCATCTAAGTAAAGTCACATACCAAGTTTCATTCATATACATTTATAAATAAGCGATATTATAAAATTTTAATTATTTTCCATAAGAATAACATGGGGACCGAGTTCCTAGGTTTGCTGCTACGGGAACCATAAGTGAAAATTTTGTTTTTTGTGCAAACAACAAAAAATCACATCAGATGAAGCCATATACCAAGTTTCGTCAGTTTATATTCATAAATAAGTTAGATATAAAATTTATTTTTCTCTATAAGAATAACATTAGACAACGTACTGTGTTTAGCACTTGCAATATCTCAGTGACCAATTAACGTAGAGCAATGATCAAAATACCAAATTTTTTGTTTTTTAAGCTGAATCTAATGGTATAAATAAATATTTGATTTAAATAAAAATTACTTGTGAAAACCCAAAAAAAGCATTTTTGGGGTACAAAACCCCCCCAAAACCCCCCTTCGGATGGTGCGATTCGTCTGGTTTTCGAACTCGTTCCAATAAATGCTACTTTACACGTTTCCACCAAATTTAATCATGATCGAACCTTTTTTACGATAGTTATCGTGCTTACGGACACATAAATAAATATCTAAATATATACACAATTTGAACGAATGGAGTTTTTGGCATCTGGGGGCCTCAAAATAAAAGTTATCGTGGTCTTGGGCTTAAGTGGTACCATGGCACCTACGGTAATAGCTTCGTCCCTATAGGGGAAATTCGCTAAAACAATATATTTTTGTCCTAATTTAATTAGGCTTTTAAAATATTAAATATCTTGCATTTGTATGTTACTTAACAATAGTGCTGCTTACTTAATAACACGACACGAACTAAATTAGTAACTAGCAAATAAACTAAACTAGCAAGTTCAGTTGTAAATCTTTGTAGTTCATAGTTCCTTATAGTAAAAATGCTTAGTGGTAAGAATTTACATCAATAAAATTGTCCATTAGAATAAAAACTTATATATTTGGTTTTGATTTTCTTCCGAAGCTTAAGTAATGTAAGTATTGCTGTGAAATTAAAACCGCAGTACGAATTTGTATATAAAACTATTGTTAATACTAAACATTTTAAAATCGAAATGGAATAGCTTACATTTTGTAAGTATATTTTTCATTAAGTTTCATGACTAAATAGGATTATTAAATAATTTTTAATAATTTTTAATTCCGAACTGAAGAGAGTTCGTGTATCGTTTTACATTGTTTACAAATTCCATTGGAAATTCAGAAATATTCTTTATAGACTGCCTTACTCAAACTTACTGACAAGATGTGATCAATTTATAAAAGAGCTCAATTTATATAGAGGTTTGAGTGCCCATAGCAGAAAGTTGTATTGATCAGGTGGAAGATCGACACTCCATTTATTTGACAGGTGGGGATTTACAGTGATTTATTATTCTCAGGATTATCAACCCAATGTTTTCTCACGTTTGCAATATACAGTATAACATAATATTCATTTCGTTAACATATTGTTTACTAGGTTTTAACAATATTTGTTTAAATTATAATGACTTTGTTTGCTATTTTGTAAATGCAACATATAATTATGGCTAAAAAAAATATTCCAGTCTACCTTTGTTTTTGTAAAAAAAATCATTTTGTACATCATTTTGTTCCATCTCATACCGTATTTGAAGCACTCATATTCAACGGTTTTTTACTAATAAACCAGTTTTATTCTGACGAATATTTAAAATTTTAACTTCAAAATTGTTGCGCATTTTTATTTAAACGTCCTAATGGAGATTGGGTACTAGTGAAGTGATGTCTAAATATTAATATAAAATAATGCAATAATAGTCTTAAAAATTAATGGCAAGAAGTTAGTTTGGAATAGTTTGCCACTACCCTTACTGACATAGTAGAGTTAATTTCAAATTATTTACAAAGGCATTCTTATAAAATGTTTAATAATATCATAAAGTTATTTCAGCTGTTGATGGTATATTTGATAGTGAAAGGCCTAGTAGATTAAATAACCCCGTCACAGCAAACCTACGTACTTAGCGATATCCAATGCTATATAATGCAATATATATATATATATATATATATATATGTCTCACTACTACATAAAGCCAATTACCAAGTTTCACAAAAATACATTCATAAACAAGTGATATATAACATTTGATTTATTCTCCATAAGAATAACATTAGGATTGAGAACGCAGGTTTGCTGCAAAAAGAAAGATAATTAATGTGTTTTTTTTGTTATTATCAATACCAGTAAAGCTACATACCAAGTCCTATTAATTTAAGCTCATAATTAAGGGAGATATACAACTTCACTTATTCTGCATATTAATACATGGGGGCCGAGTATGCAGGTTTGCTGCTACGGGGACTACCAACAAAAAAGTTGTTTTTTTGTGCTAATATCAATATACCACAACTAGTTGAAGCCACATACCAAGTTTCATCAATATACATTCATAAATAATCCAGATATCAAATTTTATTTATTCTAGTAAGGATAACATTGGACAACGTACTGTGTTTAGTACTTTGAATATCTCTGCAACGGTTGTACGTAGAACAACAATTAAAACACTATTATGTTTGTTTTGTTGAGCTAAACATATTTACAAAAATAAATGTGAAGATTTTAGTAAAATTATCTAATAAAAATCTAATAACCTTTTCCCATAAAATTAACATGTGACACGTTTTTTGAATTTTATCCGCAACCACTTAACCTAGGTTAATGATTCAAAATACTAAATTATTTGTTTTTTAAGCTCTATAAAATGTCAATAACCAAAATTGAGTGTTTTTAATATTATTAGGTAAAATTTACAAAAAACTGATTTTTGGAATATTGTAAATCCCCATAAAACCCTCTTCCCTTAGTCCGATCTTGTTTTCGAACTTAAGTCATAAATGCTACTCTCCACATTTGTGCCAAATTTAATCAAAATCGGGCGTTTCTTTCAAAATTTATCTTGGTAACGGACACACACACAAACACACACACACACACACACACACACACACACACACACACACACACACACACACACACATATATATATAAAACATACAAATATATAAATTTGAACGAATACAGTAGTGCTTTTGGCATCTGGGGACCTCAAAACAAAAAGTTATCATGGTCCCGGGCTTAAGTCTTACCATGCCACCTACGGTAGTAGCTTCTTCCCTATAGCGGAAATTCGCTAACATTTTTTTGTACTGGAATGTTGATATTTTCTTAGTTTAAAATTGTTAAACAATATTTCCAATAATAAGCTCTTAGATTACAGGAAGCTTTACATATTCTATAAAACAGCACATACATGTTTCAGAATTCCTATTTGAGATATTCAAAGGATAATTACC
Source organism: Allygus modestus (assembly GCA_963675035.1). Lineage (NCBI taxonomy): Eukaryota > Metazoa > Arthropoda > Insecta > Hemiptera > Cicadellidae > Allygus > Allygus modestus. The sequence goes on from OY776116.1 coordinate 140,461,856, forward strand.
AATGCTAATATGGTCGTCTCGTTAAAGACCAGTTTAACATTACGTTTTCCTAAATGGAAAAGATAATTATGTAAAAGATTGTCAAAATTGTAAAGATTGTAAAAAAATAACATAAAATATTTTATTTCCGATGCTGGAGATCATGTAGGTTAAGAGTTCAGTAAATAAATAGTCAAAATGAAACACAAAATATTTTACTTCTGATGCTAGAGTACATGTGGAATAAGAGTTCAGTAAATAAATAGTCAAAATGAAACATAAAATATTTTACTTCTGATGCTAGAGTGCATGTAGAATAAGAGCTCAGTATACAGAGGTGTTCAATTCTCTATTTCACAACGTCACGGTTGACGATCAAAATCTCATTTACTGAACGTGCGCCGCCTGACGAATTGCATAGTCCCTCTTGTCTCTCGTTATCTGTGGTAATCCAGACCCAGACTGTCACTCTACTTGGATCCTAGGGTGTAGATAACTAACTGGATTGGATTCTTGGATCAAACATTATAAAAAATCTTGGAGTCGTTTGTGAATCGAGCATTTCCTGTTGATTTAAGTAAACATTAGTGTACAGTGTACTATGTTTCAAAAGAGCTATGTGGGTTTTGAATTAATTTTAGACTTTAAATTGGAAATTAATCTGTCAATTTGTAAAACGCTAAGATCAAAGGTGATAAACCAATAAAATTTTGAATTCGAATAAATTATTTCATGTTCAAGTATGTTTAGTAGCTTTAGTATTACTTGTTGTCCTATTGCTCGAATCCGAGCAAGTTTGTACCCAAAGAAAGGTTACTTCAGTTGTAAACAAACATAACAAAACATCTGATATCAAAACGGATAATAAAATCTGAGAATAATGCGGATAACGTACGTTAATCAACACGTAGTTTAGACCTCCACCGTCGGATAGCGCCACTGTTCCGAAAGTTCAGCCCTTTACTGCATTTAAGTGATGCCTTTTCTTAAAGTTCTGAGACGTATTGGCAAATCTACCAATACCGGACGTGGTAGCTCAGAAGTGATGTGCCTGACTAGCAAGTCAGAGGTGACCGGTTCGATCCCGGTCCCGGCCGACTCCTTTAAGATCATGAGCGGTCACCTCTGGCTTGCTCATGTGACTAATGCCGTTACAGTACCTCACCGTCACCGCACAGGTCAATAGCCTATATTGACGGGCAGTTGAAGTTAAAAACAAACGACTTAAAAGACCATTACTTTGACACATCAAACGTTAAAAACCGTCCAGCCAAAATCGCGTCATGACTGTGAAGATGACTCGTATTTATACCCCTAGTTTATTAATACATAGGATATATTTTACTTTATTTAAAGTTATTTTTTAACTGTTTTTATCTGTTCCAGAGTGAGTGAGGAAGCAGCATCCTCATGTGTGGTGGACAAAGGGAGCCTATCGTGAACAAGTGCTCGTGAATGTTCCAAGCAGTAGTGTGCATCCGCGGGTTCTGGGCCTCGCGATGTTCACTGGCATTCGGCAGTGGTCGGTACAGTTCGACAACGCCACCTTGGAACCCAGTGACGTCACAACATGGCGGCCGCCCTGGCTCTGTCACCTGGGCAACTCCAGCCTGGACTGCGGTGGGGCGGTGGAAGGGGAGGGTTACTTGTGTCAGCCCACCGCCGGGCGCCACCTCGACTGTGGGGGAGTGGGTACGGACCAAATCCTACACCTTGTGTTGGTTCCGGGTCTGAACTTGTCCAAAGTGTGGTTGCACCTGCCAGTCATAAACTCCTCTCATGTCCACTGTGACCTCGCGGACCCCGGCGACTACCTGTGTTACTGGGACAACCACACGGGGTCCCGGGTCAATCCCCACTACGAGTGGAGCTTCCTGTTCGTCCTGGTGTTCATCGTGGCCGGTGGAATCGGTAACATTCTCGTCTGCCTCGCCGTCTGTCTAGATCGGAGGCTACAGAACGTCACGAACTACTTCCTGCTCTCGCTCGCCATCGCTGACTTGCTCGTCAGCCTGTTCGTCATGCCTCTAGGAGCAATTCCTGGATTTTTAGGTGGGTAATAGTTTAATACAAACTTTACATTTTTTAGTCTTCAGTAAAAAATATTTTAAATGTCTTGTTATTATGTGAAAGCTATTAGTTTGGGTCAAAATTTAATGAGTTTATCATGAATTTTCTGCAAAATGGATGTTTGGAGCCTATATATAAAACGGAAAATAATAGAAGAAGTCGGAGTGTGAGTTGGGCTCAGGAATGAACTGTAGGTCAAAACAATTATATTTGATATTTTACAGTAAACTATTCCGGAAAAAATGCAAGTTAAACAATACATAAACCTGCCAAGTAGTTTAATCAACTTAAAAATCGAATAACAGGTCTTCAAATGAAATATAAAACATTAATGTTTAACAAAGTAAAAAGTCAACAAATATAATCTAATTATTATTAACTTTTCCCCCAGCGGAATCCCAGGACGAACAGGAAGCTCCACTCGTAGTGGGGGTTGACCCGGGACCCCGTGTGGTTATCATACAAAATGAGAAAATCTGAAAAAACATACAAACATTATGCTTATGGAGTTTAAAATCAAACTGCAAGAATAATAACAGCAGTAAAAAATATCTAGTGACCCGTCAAAGTAATAATCATGTTGAGAGCTATCAAAATGTAATTTCCTGAGAACAGTGACTAAAACCATTGAATGGAGATTATATGTAGAGTGGTCTTATTCAAAATTACTCAAATGTGCTTATTAAAAAAACGATATAAAGTTTCATTGAAGTACCTTTAATAAGAACTGGACGAATCTTAATATACAAAAAAGAGACAAATGAGCGAAGATCTGTTCGTTACGGGACGACCGTAGTGAATAAAAACACGCAATTTTATGCTTAGCTGATGGTCATTTCCCAAGCAAGGCTCGGTACTCCCGGTACTTAATAATATAGATATCACTGTTAACATGTTATATCATCTCGTTCTATGTTGTATGTTGACATCTCGTTGGTGGCTTTACCCTTCACTGTTCCCCAGGGTACTGGCCGCTGGGCGTGGTGTGGTGCAACGTCTACGTCACCTGCGACGTACTGGCGTGTTCCTCCAGTATCATGCACATGTGCTTCATCAGTTTAGGCAGATACCTCGGGATCCGCAACCCTCTCAAGACCCGCCACACGTACTCCACCAAGCGGCTGGTCGGCATCAAGATCGCCCTGGTCTGGGCACTCTCCATGCTCGTCTCTAGCTCTATTACACTACTAGGTAAGCAAAGGTATGATTATATAATTTCCCCCTATACCGTGATCATGCCCCTCGTCAGCTCTCTGACTGGTATGTACTTTTACAGAAGTCGACTCGATTATTGCATTGGGTACAAATAAGTGAAGCTGTCACAGTATTGGTAAGTCTGAGAGGTTGGAGGCTCTGTGTGATGGCGGTCCCTGTCTGGTGGACTCTGGTTGTGGGGGTGGGGGGGCTTTGGGTTAGAGTGTGAGCCCGGGAGCTAGGCAAGATTCTCTCTCCCTTTCTGGAGCCAGGCAGACTGAACCCGTCCTACCACCATTCCCTTACATAAAAATCTCCTCTTTCCGGTGGCTGCATAAAATCCCAAACGGAGACATGCCTAGTCGCCTATGCTAGGGTCTCATAATCCTCCCAAAAAACAAACATACATGCTGCAATCATTAGACAGAAACCCATATCAATGTTGGATTAGAACTACGAGTATACACAAGAAATGTTGAATCGTTACTTTTAAAATCCAGAGATTAATCAATGTCGAATAAAGCTCACAACATTTTCATATATTAAAACAAAAACAAATTATATTTTTATTAAGTGATTATTCCTCATAGGAAAGAGGTATTATCGAATACACTTTAAAAACTATATTAATGTAATACTGTTTCAACCTACAGCCCTACAGAGAGTTCATTGTCTGTAGGGTTACACGTCCCACTGAACATCACGCCAGAGCCGCAAGTGTCAATAACCGCAAGTTCTAGGTGTTCGGATCCCTGGTGGCATTCTACATCCCGATGGTGACGATGGTGGTGTCATGATCTGAGATGTTACATTGTCTGTAGGGTTGCACGACCCACTGAACATCATGCCAGAGCCGCAGGTGTGTGAAATCAACAACCGAACGTTCTGGGCGTTCGGCTAACTGGTGGCCTTCTACATCCCGATGGTGACGATGGTGGTGTCATGATCTGAGATGTTACATTGTCTGTAGGGTTGCACGACCCACTGAACATCATGCCAGAGCCGCAGGTGTGTGCCATCAACAACCGAACGTTCTGGGTGTTCGGCTCCCTGGTGGCCTTCTACATCCCGATGGTGACGATGGTGGTGACGTACGCGCTCACCGTGCAGCTGCTGAGACGCAAGGCCCGCTTTGTCGCCCAGCAGCCCGGCGAAGACTCCGAGCTGTTCCGAAGACTCGGAGGTCGCTTCCAGAAGACGCCAGACAGACACCAGCGGTCCATGAGCACCTCGCACAAGCTCGTGTACAGGACGCCGGGCCAGTCTGGAGACAGGTATGACCCTAGTGGTGTCAGACATAACGATTACACTTGTTGAAGCTAATTTAATGCAATTTATTTCCATTCAAGTTTAGCAAAGTAGTTATAAACGTCTTTTTCGTCATACTGCTTTAGAAACAGCTGTTGTAAACTCATACTTTGAGATGATAAAGTTTTTCTTTTTATACCTCGGAAAAAATATTTATTTAATAATCTTTTTAGTCCTAGGACAAAAATATTATATTTCATCACTAGGACCAAAAGTAACGCTTTTCTATACGAACTCGAGTTTAATTTTGAATACATTTTACCATTCAAAGTTGGCTTCCATCTTGATATTGCTATTCGAAACGAACCGCTGTTACGCAAGTTTACATTGTTTACAAGTTTATAATTCGATCAAATATTATTTAACAGTTGATGACCTCGACCGAAAAGTGCAATTTTGTTGAGGTTTTTTTCCCTAGGGTGTTTCTGTCGAAATTATACTTTTCGGTCGAGGTCATTAGCCGTTAGTATAAATTAAACTAATTATTCAAGTTGTCAACAACGACAAATTGTGTTACAGCTGTTTCTTTAGAGTAGCAAGATTAATTTGGAAGAACAATTATAATGGTAAAAGAGTAAACAACGTTTATTTTGTGAAGATGTTATATTAATATTGTTAACAGTATGACGAAAAGTATAGTTAACCATTAGGACCAAAAATGGCTTTTGGATCCTCGCTCATTTTCCAGCCTTGGCTCCGCTCCGCCTCGGCCGTTACTTGAGCTCGTATCGAAAAGCTTCACTTTTGGACCTAATGATGAAATATTAGATTTTATTCAAATAAAATCATATTCTAATTTATTGTTCTCATCACAGATCTCTCCACTGTCTCTTCGATAAAATCATAAACCCTCGCCAATCTCTTAGTGAGTGAAGCTGAAGAAATCCGCAAACGATTATAGCCAAAATGAAGATAAATGAAGTAACCAACCATGAGCGTTATGAAGTGAAAACATAGTTTAATGGTTGCCAGCAGAATTACGTAAACTAATAATTTAATTGGTAATAAAATCGAGAGTGCATTATCTCAACTGTATATCTACCTAGATAAACTGTATTTGTACATAACGGTCCTTTCGTTTACACAAGTGTTACAGACTGTTTTCAAATTAAAAATGTTGTTGTGGGAATTTGGTTACACATTTATAATTATAACACCTCACGAGGATTGTATGTACACTAGAGAGTGTTAATGGAAGTTTCTGCTACGAAATTAAAAATGCGTGTGCCCTCATAAATTTGTATGTAATCTAAAATTTAAACCAGAAAGTTCACTATTATCTAGCATTATACACTAGATTATTTTTCAATTTTTTTAACTTTAGAAATAATTGACACTCGCGATTTTCTACATTCACGTGTTTCCATTGCATATATTCTTCAGGTAAAATTTTGAGATGAGTACAATTACGATTGCATTACCCCTTAGTACTAATTTATTATAATAAGTAAGTCAAAGTTCAATTATATTTTTATTTCTTGAATAATAACGCAAACCAATAATTTGTTGATATTAAACATCAAAGTGATCATGTTTACAAGATCGGAGTTTTAATTAAAAATTTGTTTTTCTTGGTTGATGGGTAATTACTTTAAAACTTCACAACTTTTTGATTAGCATATTCGTGTTGTTATTACTTACGGTATGTAATAAAAGACGTCTTACAACACTAAAGAATATATTTAAACTTATACTGATTCACATACAGACGGTAAAGATATATAAAAGATGGTACAAGGCCTTGTACCATATTTTATATATGTTTACCGTCTGTATGGGAATCAGTATAAGTGTAAATATATTCTTAAGTGTTGTAAGACGTCTTTTATTACATACCGTTTAAAACTTCCTCTGAAAGAAATCCTACTAAAAAAGTCAAAATTAAAAGGTCTTACGAAATAAGATACAAGTAAGCTAGTTAAAGAAGGAAACAAAGAAATCGATAAAAGACCGATATCTTAAGGCGGGATTATAAGACCTGTAGATTGTAAATGTTAAAGAACTCAAAATTATTTTTCAGCCATGATTTGTTATTTCCAACTTATTATAATTGCGTTAACAATCTTAATTTGAGTTGTTTTATACACAAATCAAATAATTTAAACGTATTATAATCGCCTGAAATATCTTAATTTCGTGTTATTTGATATACCAATTATAAAAATTTCTATTGTTACAAAAGTAGATTATTTTACTAACAACATTAAAACTGTATCTTGTTTCTGGAGCATCCAAAAAGCTTTTTAATCCATAACTTTGTATGAAAGTCTTTCACAAATATAAAGTGCAGTGTTTGAACTCACTTCGTCACAAAGTCGAGCAGCATGAAAGGATATTTATAAAGGTCCTGCTGTTGAAAACGTAAAAGCAGTTGTGCCGATATTTTCACTGTACGCTTGTAGGGGAGGTGGTGAGAGGTGGTGAATGCCCCCACCACTATTCCCCTCCATAGCTTGTAGATGGATAACTAAAGCTTTTGCATGGGCAGCGATCATTACTTACCACTTCTGATATGTTTAAAGATTGTCTGGTTTATTTTCATACTATTTATAAAGAACAAACAAATCAATTTAAACGGTAATACAAATAAATAGAAACATTTGTTTTGACAAACTCATCTAGATTGGTAAGTTGACTGTATTACACCACTTGGAGGAGGAAGAACATTACTGCACATGCACAAATCATGTTCCAACTACTATGAAAGGACTGTATTACGCCACTTGGAGGGGGAAGGACATTACTGCGCATGCACAATCTATGTTCCAACTACTATGAAAGGACTGTATTACGCCACTTGGAGGGGGAAGGACATTATTGAACATGCACAAACCATGTTCAAAGTACTATGAAAGGACTGTATTACGCCACTTGAAGGGGGAAGGACATTACTGCGCTTTCAAAAACCATGTTCCAACTACTATGAAGGGACTGTATTACGCCACTTGGAGGGGGAAGGACATTATTGCGCATGCAAAAACTATATTCCAAGTACTATGAAAGGACTGTATTACGCCACTTTGAGGGGGAAGGTCATTTCTGTGCATGCACAAACCATGTTCCAACTACTATGAAACGACCTGTATTTACAAATTATCGAGATACCACTTCAGAGATTTATTAAGAGTCTTTCTTGAACTAGTTATAACTTTGTGTCTAAAACTTTATTTTAGGAATTAGAACTGTTTAAATTTTGATTTTAACATGATTTAACTCAAGATCGTTCTAATAAAAGGAAGTGCGTACAGAGGGGGCTTCTGTCGTCGGCTTCTACCTTCTTCCATAAGATCAACGGTAACTTTCAAAGTCAATCCCTTCTCAAAAATTATCCGTAATCGTTCATTTGTGGTTCATTTTAAACTAAGAAAAAATACCTAGCAATTTCTATGATCAGGATGCCGATATGAAAAGTAATTCACCAATAAAAGATTGCAAATGTTTTACATTTTGAAATATTATAGAACGATTACAATTTGTGATATCGACATTTTGCTCAGTAAAATCAGTAGGAGTGTTTTTCTTCAAAATAGCTGTAAATCAACGTTATTGGATAATCCGTTGAGGATGGGCTTTGAAAGTTAACATTTGCCTTATGGGGGAAGAAAAAAAGAAGAAACGCCAACATTTGATTGACAGGAACCCCCTCTTATGGGAAGTAAGGGGAAGGTCAGGGAGCTATCCAATACACTTATTTCTAAAAAACACGGCGAAGTGAAATCCTAAAGGTCCAAGGAGCATCCGCTTTGTCTGTACCCGATCGGACCCATGGGTGGGAATAGTAACGTAAGGAAGTTTGACTCTATTTTACCCCCCTCACTCTTCAACTTGGAAGACTCTGCCCGGATTACGTCGTCTCAGTTGCTAACACCGACGTCTGCCTGTAGCAACCGCCATGCGAGCTCCATGAGGGCGATGAGCAGCTCGCAGCCGGCGCTGTACGCCAACGGGGGCGGAGCCCGGGCGGAGGTGGCGTCCGTGGACCAGGGCACCCAGACGCCGGAGAACATCGCCCGGGAGACGCGACACAGCCGCCCCCGCACCCTCAGACTGCCGCTCAACGTGGCGCCCACCGCCCTCAACCTCAGGTAACGCAATTGCAGTTAATATATTAATTTAGAATAGAATACACAATCTAAATGTCACATAATCTCCACACTATCATCATTCACACACATTATAATCTGTCCGATATTAATGTGTTGTCAAAAGACGACTTTAAATTCTCCTGTTTCTTCCATTCCTACTGTTGCCAACCAATTATATCCACTAACAGCTAATTTATTGTTTATCTGATGGTGTTTTGTTTACACCTAAAATGATATAAACAAAGCACCATCAGATAAACAATAACCATGGTGTGTGTGTTGCCATTATGGATTTGGACTCATCTGTTTTATGTTTACGTTGAGTTATTGCTATTTTACAATAATTAGTCACAAGAATGAATGAGTATAAAATATATAAAAATTGTACCTATTTTTACTTGAATATTAGCATAACTTTTTTATTAAAACCCCTAAAAAGCTTATAAGAAGAAATGTCTGCTAGCCAAAACAGCTGGCTGACATGGGTAATGTAGAGCGAATTAGGTGAATTTGGGACAATAATCTCCCGTGGTGGGAAATCAGATTATGACTTTCAACCGCACATTAATATCTGACAGATTATAGCGTAAATATATTCACAGCGTTCACTAAATTTGGAAAAAAACGTCATTCAGAACAAATTTCTTGTAAAGAGTTCAGATTATAAAAGATTAGTTAAACAATCCTCTATTGGTGTCATATTCACTCTCCCTATAATTTAAACGTATAATAACATGGTTGAATAACAACTCAGGATTCACGACGTTTCGAAATCTGAAATCTGAGCCCATCTTCAAGTGAAAGGAATACCTAGAACATAACAAAATTAGTGGAATAATCAAGGCAGAGTTAGAAAAACGCAAACAAAAACTAAAACAGAGACCTATTAAAGCAACCAAAATGTCTTTGAACTGTAGTTTCTGCTTGTACAGTTTACTGTTTTAAATTTGTTTTGGTTTTTCCAGCCCTGCCTGCATAGTGCCGCTAATGGTACGTTCCAGGTATTTTTGTCAACTGAAGACGGAATCAGATTCCGGATCCCGAAATGTCGTGAAACTTTTTCTTTCATTTACCGATGGAAAATTCCCGCAATCATTTCTTAAATAACATAAACTCACCATCAAAAACAAGGAATTCTAAACAAAGAATTGTTTCACTAACCTAGACGAGAGTTGTTAATAGGTCGAGTACATGATAAAGCGAATCATAGTTAATCTTGGGATTGTGGAAAGGATTACTTGTGGATTAAGGAAATCACTGATCGCACTTACAACCTGAGCGTGGTTGGGGGAGCATCCGGTTAAACACTTGGATTCATGGACCTCTATTTAACAAAACATTGTATTATTAAAGTATGGGTATTTTTTCAGTGGGTCCGTCGTCTCATGCTATTAGATTTACTTGAGTTGTTTATTTTTACTACAAAATGATCGAAAACCTTTCTCTATTCTGGTTTATATTACTTTGCTTTTATACTAGCTAAAATCCTTGGTTATATTTTTTTTTTAATTTCTAAAATGATAAAATATCTTTTTCATTACTCTACACACGAAAGTACACTTTCTAAACGTAAAATGAGCTAAGAAAATAGGTTATTCCCGCTACTGCACGGCAAAATTACATAACGTTAACTTTCTGTGCATTTGTGGTGCACGGAAAGTAACCGTTATGGGATTTTGCGGTGCAGACCGATCAGCTGTTGCACAGGCCGATCAGCTGTTGCATTATTTGCTGTTGCTTTCGACATAAGCACGGAAACTCAGCATTATGAGTTCGGTTTTTTTCTTGATACTAAGTTGAATAAACAAAAATATTCACGTTGTTTACAAGTTTTTCGATATCGTAATGAAAAATAATGTTCAATACTCGTCTCAAAAGTGCCATTGCGGGGCTCGATAGCTCGGCTTCGCCTCACGCGTAAATGCAATCTCTCCCCGCAATAAGTCACTTTCGAGACTAGTAATGAAAATTACTATTATTATTTCAGATTAAAATTAACCTACTTTGGATACGATTGTATATTAGGTTTTAACCAGTTAACGTAATGTTACTTTCAACGACTGTAAGAACAAAGTGGGTTTTCTATCATTATTGAAAACCTCATAAAACACTTTGTTTTTTAAAAGGCTGAGTTATTGAGCAGTAAACAATAACTGTAACTTTAGTAATAAATTGCACTGTGAGAAAAATCGCAACTTTAAAAGTATCTAAATATTAGTTTAAAATGTTTAAAAATAAAGCCCATTGTCATTAGCAATCAAATGAATTCACTATTTTCAAGTCCATAGCTTCTAACATACAACTTCACGAAAAATGACTACATACTAGATGTTAGACTGTTGGATTAGGAAACCTTGGCAGAGCCACTAGTCACGTCTTCCACATGGGCATATTGCACACGTCACCGGAAGGAGAGGAACTCTAAGGGATGGGAAAGGAGGGATGGGATGGTGTTGCCAATCAACCTTTTACAGGGCACACCCGCGACTCCTGTGACAGCTGCTCATCAGCTCTCAAACAGGCGACTGCTCTGCCCTGCTAGGCTGCTGGGCCACAATATAAGACGTTCCCGTCCCCTACTGTTTACAAAGCCAACCTCACAACTGGTACAAACAGGCGACTGCTCTGCCCTGCTAGGCTGCTGGGCCACAATATAAGACGTTCCCGTCCCCTACTGTTTACAAAGCCAACCTCACAACTGGTACAAACAGGCGACTGCTCTGCCCTGCTAGGCTGCTGGGCCACAATATAAGACGTTCCCGTCCCCTACTGTTTACAAAGCCAACCTCACAACTGGTACAAACAGGCGACTGCTCTGCCCTGCTAGGCTGCTGGGCCACAATATAAGACGTTCCCGTCCCCTACTGTTTACAAAGCCAACCTCACAACTGGTACAAACAGGCGACTGCTCTGCCCTGCTAGGCTGCTGGGCCACAATATAAGACGTTCCCGTCCCCTACTGTTTACAAAGCCAACCTCACAACTGGTACAAACAGGCGACTGCTCTGCCCTGCTAGGCTGCTGGGCCACAATATAAGACGTTCCCGTCCCCTACTGTTTACAAAGCCAACCTCACAACTGGTACAAACAGGCGACTGCTCTGCCCTGCTAGGCTGCTGGGCCACAATATAAGACGTTCCCGTCCCCTACTGTTTACAAAGCCAACCTCACAACTGGTACAAACAGGCGACTGCTCTGCCCTGCTAGGCTGCTGGGCCACAATATAAGACGTTCCCGTCCCCTACTGTTTACAAAGTCAACCTCACAACTGGTACAAACAGGTGACTGCTCTGCCCTGCTAGGCTGCTGGGCCACAATATAAGACGTTCCCGTCCCCTACTGTTTACAAAGTCAACCTCACAACTGGTACAAACAGGTGACTGCTCTGCCCTGCTAGGCTGCTGGGCCACAATATAAGACGTTCCCGTCCCCTACTGTTTACAAAGCCAACCTCACAACTGGTACAAACAGGCGACTGCTCTGCCCTGCTAGGCTGCTGGGCCACAATATAAGACGTTCCCGTCCCCTACTGTTTACAAAGCCAACCTCACAACTGGTACAAACCAGCCTGAATGTCATTCTGGGATCAAATTACTACATCAAATCTGTTACTTATAAAGCATTTTTTTAATGTTATACAATCATCTTAGATATTCGTAAATTTTTTTCCTAAGTGAGTAGTTTATGAAATAATAAAACCGTAAAATTACAAATAACCTAAATGTAAATGTCGTAGAGATATTAAGACAAAACATATACAAGGCTTTAGAATGAATATCAAATAATCGTTGTGGTAATCATTAGGCATCTCGCCAGTCTAATGTTAGCGTCTTGGGACTTCGGTTCAAGGATTCACGGGTTCGATTCCCGAGATGAGGGGTTTGAAATTTGAATTTGGACGCCACTGGCGAAATTGCAAATGTTTAAATCCTCGGTTTCAATTCAAACTGGTGACCAACCAAATATCATCCAGATATTGTTCAAACAAAGCCCAGCTTTAACACTTGTAAAACATGGCTCCCAGCCACATCAGGCAGTCTGTGTTCACTGTACTGTTTCATCAGTTTCGTCTGCTCATGTTAGTGTTGGCCGATACAACACAAACATGCATCTGTGGCCTTGTGAATGTAAATATTGCTGTTGAAATTGTTGTGACTAAACAGTCTGAAAAAAAGTTTTAAAGCGTTGCTGGTTTATTTTATTCTCACATTGGGGTTTTTGTAAAATCATCTAGCATTTAATTGTTCGCTTGTATATGTAAAAGCTCTCAGAAAATATCATTTTAAAATTATTTAACAATTCTTTGTTTAAATAACTACGTAGACAACAAATTAAGTTTACGAATGAATTTAGTTGAAAACAATAACCTTGCCGTCAAATTGTACCATCAGTCATATTTGACCCAAATACACTTCCTCCCTATTATTAAAGTATATATAAATTTCATAAATAAAAGAATAAAAATTAAATATTTTTAATTAATCTTTCATAATTAACACAAACATATATAAAATTATTATAGAAAATGTAAAAAAGACTAACACAGTACGTTATCTTAGGGGATTTAACACATCAGGGTTGTTTTCATATATTGGGTTAGTTTTATCATTCTCAGTACCGTCATACCTATTTCCAATATGACTGGAAATCCTCATTGCTATCCCAGCATTGCAAGTTAGTTCTGTTGCCATCAGAACAGAAAATAAGTTTTCCAATTTCTACAAAAATTGGTAAAAAGTCTATGTTTTAACGACGCATTTGGTTTTTGCAAGTTTTTGAAGCGGATATTTTCTTCTTTCACGTCACCATACTGCGTTCAAACTAGTTTAGATTCTAACTAACTCTTAATTCTGACTCACTTCCAGGTATAAACAGTCGAAACTGTCCATGCACTACAACTAGCTTACACTCGTGTTAGACCATTCAGATTGGATACACTGGAACTTGAATAATTCAAGTCTGAAGAAGCCGTTAAAAATATAATGCTGAAAACCTTCATAATTCATATTTTCATAGAAATGGACCATTAAAGAAATACTTTGTTGAACAAATTAGTAACACACTACTAAACAACAGGCATGGATTGGGAGCAGGTGAGGAGTAAATAACCTTAAACGTTTTTAGCAGGGAACGAGATGTGCCAAGTAGTTACTTACACGAAACAGATCCCACAGAACTGGTTCCAAAATCAGTTCCTGTTGCAGATAGTTTAACCTGCGAGGTGCTACAGATGTTTCGGAACGATCCGCTGTAGCTGTTTCTAGAATGAATCGTCACAGCTCTACCAACAGCTGAATTATTAGTGAATTTCCTTTGGAAAGTGAACTATTAGCATGACCCGCACGGTGAAACTTAAGCCCGGGACCACCATAGAAGTTCCTAACGTGACCCCCTGAACACGTTTTGGGGGGTCGTTCAAAATTTTATATATATATATATATGTGTGTGTTTGCACTCTAGCGGTCGCATTTTTTGTCCGATTAACTTCAAATTTGGGAGGGACGTTCCTTTCTGAAATCAGTTGGACAAGTTCGTTGGGCAAAAGAATCGTAAAACTCCAAACCCCTTTTTTGGGGATTAATTTTCCAAATTTCGAGTTTTTGGGCCCAAAAAGGGTCTAAAAAGCCCCAAATGTAAAATTAATGCATGTAAAAAGATGGGAATTAGTGAGACGAAAGTTTTAAGCCCTCTTTCGACATTCTAGCATAAATATTTACCGAGTTATTAAAGAAAATGTGTTTAGACTAAACACAGTACGTTGTCTTGTGGGGGTTTTAGACTAGAAAAGCCTGCTACTCCTTTGATAGAGTACTTTTATCATCCCCAGCAACCTCACGCCTACTTTCAAGCCTGACTGGACCTTCTTCTAACATTATAATGCGCAAAATTGTATTCCCAGCTTTGCAGGTAAATGAAACCAGGAGCATCAGTACAGCCAAAAAATCAATGTTTTCAGATTTCAATAAAAATTGGAATACAAGTATGTTTTTAGACTAATTTTAAGTTTTAAAGTTTTTATGTAGAAATTCACTTCCCTCACGTCAGCGTGCTGCGTGCGAACTCGTTGTTAACTTTGAACGGTTGCAACTGTTTTCACTCCCGGAGTATTGGAACTAGTTACAATTCCAGCTGCCCTGTCACACCTATAAGCGGGGTGCAGTGTAAAGATCTGAAACTTAGGCCTTATGCCAAATGTGCAACACCTATTTTCGGGCACTAGCCTCTTTTCTCGAGCCTTAATAATAAAGTTTGAAATAAAATTCGAATGACCCCTTTTTTGATTGTTTCTATAGAAAGTGCTACAGACCGGGCAAAAAATTCGTATTAAAGACGATTTTAATATCCACGATTCACTCTATTGTCCTGTCCGGCAACGAGGAGAAAGGGATCCCCCGGCTTCCTCACCCCGCCCATATATCCTGCCGATATCGTGAGTAAAAAAAACATCGAGGCTTGCGGCAGACAATGAACGTCACACGGTTTGGCCAATGTTATTTGGCTATTAGCCACTCGACCGATCCCTTTCTCATCTTTTCCGGACAATATATCCCTGTCAACACTGCCCCCATAAGTCAGTACACATCACCACCCTCTACCACTGCCCCCAGGTTCCTGGGCAATCGCAGCAAGCGACAGTCTCTCGCTGCCAACGCTGTGGCCACGGAGCAGAAGGCTTCTAAGGTGCTGGGGCTCGTGTTCTTCACATTCGTGTTCTGCTGGGCGCCATTCTTCGTGTTGAACATCTTGTTTGCCGCGTGTCCAGAGTGTCCCGTGCCCGAACACGTGGTCAACATCTGCCTGTGGCTGGGCTACGTCAGCTCCACCATCAACCCCATCATCTACACAGTGTTCAACAGAACCTTCCGCAACGCGTTTATAAGGTACGTGTTAGATTAGAAGCATAAAGTATAATAATTTCAGCTTATGTCTTCTTGGGTTATCGTACACAAAAATTAAACTGTGTGAGGTAACCTTCGCATGGTTTTAGTTATTTTGTGCTGGCTGCTGGAAAGGAGACGCTTTCCTTACACCACCTCAGAGGCCTAAGACAATACTTTGCTAGGATTAATTATTGGTTTGGAGAAAGAGGGAGGACGATTAGGATGGGTTACCTTACCTTAGTAGGATAGGTTTGGAGGTCTGTGGCAAGATGGGCAGGAAATGTAACTTATCCAATAGTATGAGGGCTGATGGGCTACTCTTAACCGTCATGACTGACAGTACACCCCTGCCCATCCTGTCGTCAAACAACACCTGCTCCGGTGGTACACCCCTGCCCATCCTGTCGTCAAACAACACCTGCTCCGGTGGTACACCCCTGCCCATCCTGTCGTGAAACAAAACCTGCTCCGGTGGTACACCCCTGCCCATCCTGTCGTCAAACAAAACCTGCTCCGGTGGTACACCCCTGCCCATCCTGTCGTCAAACAAAACCTGCTCCGGTGGTACACCCCTGCCCATCCTGTCGTCAAACAAAACCTGCTCCGGTGGTACACCCCTGCCCATCCAGTCGTCAAACAAAACCTGCTCCGGTGGTACACCCCTGCCCATCCTGTCGTCAAACAAAACCTGCTCCGGTGGTACACCCCTGCCCATCCTGTCGTCAAACAAAACCTGCTCCGGTGGTACACCCCTGCCCATCCTGTCGTCAAACAACACCTGCTCCGGTGGTACACCCCTGCCCATCCAGTCGTCAAACAAAACCTGCTCCGGTGGTACACCCCTGCCCATCCTGTCGTGAAACAAAACCTGCTCCGGTGGTACACCCCTGCCCATCCTGTCGTCAAACAAAACCTGCTCCGGTGGTACACCCCTGCCCATCCTGTCGTCAAACAAAACCTGCTCCGGTGGTACACCCCTGCCCATCCTGTCGTCAAACAAAACCTGCTCCGGTGGTACACCCCTGCCCATCCAGTCGTCAAACAAAACCTGCTCCGGTGGTACACCCCTGCCCATCCTGTCGTCAAACAAAACCTGCTCCGGTGGTACACCCCTGCCCATCCTGTCGTCAAACAAAACCTGCTCCGGTGGTACACCCCTGCCCATCCTGTCGTCAAACAAAACCTGCTCCGGTGGTACACCCCTGCCCATCCAGTCGTCAAACAAAACCTGCTCCGGTGGTACACCCCTGCCCATCCTGTCGTCAAACAAAACCTGCTCCGGTGGTACACCCCTGCCCATCCTGTCGTCAAACAAAACCTGCTCCGGTGGTACACCCCTGCCCATCCTGTCGTCAAACAAAACCTGCTCCGGTGGTACACCCCTGCCCATCCTGTCGTCAAACAAAACCTGCTCCGGTGGTACACCCCTGCCCATCCTGTCGTCAAACAAAACCTGCTCCGGTGGTACACCCCTGCCCATCCTGTCGTCAAACAAAACCTGCTCCGGTGGTACACCCCTGCCCATCCTGTCGTCAAACAAAACCTGCTCCGGTGGTACACCCCTGTCCATCCTGTCGTCAAACAAAACCTGCTCCGGTGGTACACCCCTGCCCATCCTGTCGTGAAACAAAACCTGCTCCGGTGGTACACCCCTGCCCATCCTGTCGTCAAACAAAACCTGCTCCGGTGGTACACCCCTGCCCATCCTGTCGTCAAACAAAACCTGCTCCGGTGGTACACCCCTGCCCATCCTGTCGTCAAACAAAACCTGCTCCGGTGGTACACCCCTGCCCATCCTGTCGTCAAACAACACCTGCTCCGGTGGTACACCCCTGCCCATCCTGTCGTCAAACAACACCTGCTCCGGTGGTACACCCCTGCCCATCCTGTCGTGAAACAAAACCTGCTCCGGTGGTACACCCCTGCCCATCCTGTCGTAAAACAACACCTGCTCCGGTGGTACACCCCTGCCCATCCTGTCGTCAAACAAAACCTGCTCCGGTGGTACACCCCTGCCCATCCTGTCGTCAAACAAAACCTGCTCCGGTGGTACACCCCTGCCCATCCTGTCGTCAAACAAAACCTGCTCCGGTGGTACACCCCTGCCCATCCTGTCGTCAAACAAAACCTGTTCCGGTGGTACACCCCTGTCCATCCTGTCGTCAAACAAAACCTGCTCCGGTGGTACACCCCTGCCCATCCTGTCGTCAAACAAAACCTGCTCCGGTGGTACACCCCTGTCCATCCTGTCGTCAAACAAAACCTGCTCCGGTGGTACACCCCTGCCCATCCTGTCGTGAAACAAAACCTGCTCCGGTGGTACACCCCTGCCCATCCTGTCGTCAAACAAAACCTGCTCCGGTGGTACACCCCTGCCCATCCTGTCGTCAAACAAAACCTGCTCCGGTGGTACACCCCTGCCCATCCTGTCGTCAAACAAAACCTGCTCCGGTGGTACACCCCTGCCCATCCTGTCGTCAAACAACACCTGCTCCGGTGGTACACCCCTGCCCATCCTGTCGTCAAACAACACCTGCTCCGGTGGTACACCCCTGCCCATCCTGTCGTGAAACAAAACCTGCTCCGGTGGTACACCCCTGCCCATCCTGTCGTAAAACAACACCTGCTCCGGTGGTACACCCCTGCCCATCCTGTCGTCAAACAAAACCTGCTCCGGTGGTACACCCCTGCCCATCCTGTCGTCAAACAAAACCTGCTCCGGTGGTACACCCCTGCCCATCCTGTCGTCAAACAAAACCTGCTCCGGTGGTACACCCCTGCCCATCCTGTCGTCAAACAAAACCTGCTCCGGTGGTACACCCCTGTCCATCCTGTCGTCAAACAAAACCTGCTCCGGTGGTACACCCCTGCCCATCCTGTCGTCAAAAAAAACCTGCTCCGGTGGTACACCCCTGCCCATCCTGTCGTCAAACAAAACCTGCTCCGGTGGGAAACTGAAGAGGTTCACATTAAGTCAGTTCCTAAACTGCATTACATTGTGACATCATCCATTTGCTGTCCCACATTGTAACTAAACTGGCAGGAATCAGTTAGGATCCCACAGGGGTAAAAGTCAAATTAGTCGGGGTGTTATGCGAGGCATATTATAGGGAATTTGTCTCAGTTTTATATTTTTGGAAGAGGTCATCTTGTCTCTTTATTTATGAGAAGACGTGTGTCCAATTTTGTTGCTGGAAGTTCAACAAATTTAGTTGTTACTACAACATACACACGAATTTGAAAGATTCACATAACGTCCCAAGTCCTCACCGGTCGCGGGAACGGGTTCATCGCTTGACACGACTCGTGAGGTGGTAGGCTTTGGGGGTGTGTTAATTTGTTACAAACTGACTCTGATTTACTTACAGTTGCAAAAGGTTGTGCAAATGTATCTACTTTCACAAGTCAAATAAAAACTTGAATATTGGTTGCATAAATGTTTTACTCCAAACTAACTAGAAAACGAGTACTTTACTGAATATATCAATGTTTTTGGAACATCAAACCAACATTCTCATTAGATTATTCTTATTCATAAACGATATTTATTATTATTCATTAACTAATACTGACATTATTCACAACGAAGCATGGTTAATTGTGGCTTTTAAATAATAATTAATCACATTTAGAATACTTAGTTAGACATGTTATTCTTATGAGTTTACTTGTAAAAAACATTGATTGAATGTGACTTTTGTCGTTTGATTTTTTTTATCAGTGGCTCGAGTTTTATTACCAGCTACGTTACTTACTCTTCTTACCTCACTGTTAACATTGAAATTCCAAGAACATGTTTGTTTGTAGGTTACACTATCACCAAATCAACTATTGGAAATTATTGATTATTATAATGGTTGTTAAAATGGGATAGTAAAACAAATCTTTAGCCAGTTGAAAGACTGACCTTGTAGAGCTCAAGATTAGCAAAGTATAAAGTCTGGACTTATTCTTACTACGTTGCAGAGGAAGTCATTTTACCTTGTTCTGTTGTTAAGTTTCAAGATGTTCACATCAAGAGTTATTTAAAGTTGAATACTATAATAGATTCTGTAAAACAATATCTTCATGCATCTTTCTTTACGCCATTTATGTTTTAAACATTAAAGTTCTGTTAGCTGCTGTATAAGTAATAAAGATGTACTTTTTTAAAAATACAGCCGCCATCTTGGGTGACGAATGAATGGGTCAGTGAGTTTTGAGTTCAAGTCAAAAGTGAGCAACAAATGTTGATTCAAATATAGCACGAAACAAAATGTAATGTTTGAATCAACACGTTTTCTAAGATTGTAACATTGTTTGTGATTTAAGATTGTTTTATAAGATTTTAAGGAGTCAAATATTTCAATTCTGTATTCAAATAGTTCCAAGAAAATTTTCTGATTGAAAGGTGTTATTGCAAAGGTATAGAGTATTAATATAACAAGTTTTTGCAGTTTATGATTTTTCTGCTTTCTTGTTTACATAATATTGATGCTATGATACAGTGATTTTATAACTCTGTCAATAAAACAGGTTGACTCTGACTCTGACTCAATAGTTTGTAAAATGCCATTGCATAAAACTATTAATAAAAAATTCCTTCATACTGAAATATTCAAAAAATCTGTGATAGTTATTCACAAGAGATAAGAAAGCTTCTCTAAGTGCAACGCACGGAACCGACCTACATAGCGCACTGCGGAAGTTGGGTCACGTCAGTGTAGATTGCATATGTGAAGGCGTTTGAATGCTAAATTGGAAATTTGATTTGGACAAATAATTTTAACTAACCTAGAACTGTATGAATTCTGCTAAGAACGTTGGTGGATAATACGTCAGAATAATTTTACATTAGGGTATTAACATTATGAGAAATTTAGTATGACAGACTTTAATATGCAATGTCTTTAACTATCAACGATTTAATTGGATAGATCAACAATCAAATAAAATATTTCTAATTGATTTTTCAACAGTTGATTGTGATATCTTTATATTCGAGTTTTAAAAAGTTTATAGTATGACTTAAATCATTCATAGTTAGTTTTAATTTAGTCAGAAATAGTTTATTTTAAAAATACGCTCCCTCGCTCTCTTTTTCTTCTAAAGTACAATACCCTTTTATGACAGTCTGTCAATGCTTTTGTACTAACACAACATAATTGTAAAACCTAAGATATGTATAAATTTGAAAGATTGTATAAGTAAATGTTCAAAATATACCATAGCACTCCTCACAAAAGGGAAAAATTATCTTAATTAAATTTGTATTTTACGACAGCCTGAAAAAATGTCCAGGTGACCATAAATGATCCAGCAAACATACATGTTCTACAGATGACATAGTTTTATTAAAAATGAGATATATTTAGAAAAGAAAAATACCTTACTATATGGAAAAAACAAAACAAAGTAAATTAAAACGCTGAAATTTAATTCCTTCTCCCACCATTCAAATTGTAATATCAACCCCAGTCTTTAGCAATTTTCTAAATATTGATTACTATGAAACAGAGTAGACTGCTTGTGTTTTTTAAAGTAAAATTTATCACGGATACTTAGCCTGATGCAAAATTGAAAACAACACTAAATCAAACCGGGAAACATCGGCGAGAGTTGATTGACGGAAGGGAGTGTTTGGCCTATATTGATACCTTAGGTCGTCAATCACTGTTTGGTCGATCTCAGTTGTTAGTCAATTCCAACTGATTGTTTCCGTAAAAAAATAGTTTTATTTAATTTGGCACTGGTGAAAGGTCTTTGATTATAAATTACTATTATGAGATGTTCTTGTTTCTGGTTTTACATTTTAATGAGTCGGAGATAGACAAGAAAATGATCGGTATTTCAATGAAACTGGAATTTCTTATGTTTTAGTAACGAACGGTTTGAAACGAGTCGTCTTACTGCTATCGAAGGTTGAAGTTTTAAAACACTAATCAAAATACCAGCAGCTTAGCCCTCTTTTATACCTTCAAAATGTTTTTCAAATTCTTTCATCTTGGAATTTGCAAATGAAAATTTAAGATTTTGGCCGGAACTAACACTTATCCACACTACACAAATTAAAGCTCCAGCGGGAGTGCTGTGGAAGTCAACTTCTAGGATTTTTCACAACAAATTGCTGTTTTAGGGGATGTTTTCAATTTACCTTTGTTCCAGGCTGCTGAAGTGCCACTGCAGCCGGCTTGGGCGGTCCTCAAGGTTCCGATCGATGAACGAGCATCGCATCACGACGCCGTCCTCGGCCATCTCGGGGGCGGCGGCGCTCCCTCTATCTCTCTCACTCCAAGGGACGCCTCTCATCACGCCCTCCCCCGGATCCTGGTCGGCGTCCTCTCCCTCTACGGCCATTTCAGCGGTCGCCACACTCCCTCTCTCTCTAATCTCTCCAGGCACCAACAGCTCCTACGCGGTCAGTCGAAGCACCTCCAGCAACTACCCAGAGTCCCACAACTTTAACGAGACTTTCTAAACTGTCTACTCCTCATTTCTACAACCAACAACAGCTCCTTCGCGGTCAGTCGCAGCACCTCCAGCAACTACCCAGAGTCCCTCAACTTCAAAGAGACTTTCTAAAGTGTCTACTCCTCATCTCTCCAGGCACCAACAGCTGCTACGTGGTCAATCGGAGCACCTCCAGCAACTACCCAGAATCCCTCAAATTCAAAGAGACTTTCTAAAGTGTCTACTACTTATCTCTTCAGCTACCAACAGCTCCTATGCAGTCAGTTGGAGCACCTCTAGCAAATACCCAGAGTCCCTCAACTTCAACGAGACTTTCTAAAGAGTCTACTCCTCATCTCTTTAAACATAAACAACTCCTACGTGGTCGGACGGAGCCCTCCAGCAACTACCTTGAGTCCCTCAACTTCATCGAGAATTTCTAAAGTGTCAACTCCTCATCTCTCCAGCCCCTAACAGTGCCTACGCGGTCAGTCGGAGCACCTTTAGTAACTTCCCAGAGTCCCTCAACTTCAACGAGACTTTCTAAAGTGTCTACTCCTCATCTCTCCAGCCAGCAACAGCTCCTACGCGGTCGGACGGAGCCCTCCAGCAACTTCCCAGAGTCCCTCAACTTCAACGAGACTGTCTAAAGTGTCAACTCCTCATCTCTCCAGCCCCTAATATCTCCTACGCGGTTAGTCGGAGCCCCTCTAGTAACTTCCCAGAGTCCCTCAACTTCAACGAGACTATCTAAAGTGTCAACCCCTCATCTCTGAAGCCCCTAACAGATCCTACGCGGTCAGTCGGAGCACCTATAATAACTACCCAGAGTCCCTCAACTTCAACGAGACTTTCTAAGTTTCTAGCCTTCATCTATTCAGCAGCTCTAGCAACTTCCCAGAGTCCCTCAACTTCCACGAGAGTTTATAAAGTGTTAACTCCTCATCTCTCCAGCCCCTAACAGCTCCTACGCGGTCAGTCGGAGCACCTATAATAACTACCCAGATTCCCTCAACTTCAACGAGACTTTCTAAGTTTCTAGCCCTCATCTATTCAGCAGCTCTAGCAACTTCCCAGAGTCCCTCAACTTCAACGAGACTTTCTAAAGTATCAACTCCTCATCTCTCCAGCCCCCAACAGCTCCTATGTGGTCCATCGGAGCAACTCCAGCAACTACCCAGAGTCCCTCATCTTCCTTCAACGAGTCCTTCAACAACACTTTAAGTGTCCACTTAATATATTTTGATCTTGTTTGAAGTGGTAGGTTTCATTAAGTGATGTCTCGTGCACACTGCATAATCAACTTTACAGACTTTGTTCGTACTGCGCCAATCATTCTTGCCGTTACAGAATTTAAAAATAAATATTATGTTGGTTATTGTACCTTTTAATTTGATTTAAAATCCTCAATCTCCACCTTGTATGTCCTAGCTTTACTAGAGTAAATGTTTAGGTTTAACAGCATTCAATCGTATCGTGTCAATTATTTGATATATTCAAATCAAACAAATACCTTAACTGTCATTGAATAATACCTGCAATCGGATGTTTTTGAATAATAACTTCAACTTTTGTAGACAAATTGAAAAACAATCTCTTCCTTAACTGGAGTCTAACATAAACTATATCTGTCACCAGAATGCTACACAACCAGTAATCGTTGACATCAAACATTTAGCGATACAAACAATGTGAAAGTTCCCGATGCTGTTATCAGTCAAGATCAGATATGTTTGTCGAATTTGCTGTGTTTTCAATATTTGTGAATAACTAAAATACTTATAATTATCATACTAATGGCAAGACTGGCTATAATAAATCCTCAATAACCAACGGATTTAATGGATATGTATTATGCAGTGAGCACATACTTCAGTGGGAAATAATAAACAGTCATGTGGATGAGGGGCTGATGTTGGGTTACCTTTACCTAAACGTCACTGTACTGTCACTATATTAGTGCTGTCTCTCTCTGGCCAGATTCCATCGATGATTGTAAAAGTAATAAAATATCAAGTGGTTTACTGAACACAGTGAAATTCGACCTTTTTATTTCAAAATATCGGCACTGTATATGTTGTTTCGAATAACAACACTTTATTAATTAGTAGTATTAATACTTATTTAATTAGTAGTATATGATTTTATTTGTAAGTAAGATTATTGTTATACCTAATTAAAATATTAAATACTTGTTTAGTTTACATTGCAAATTTTAGAAGTCCACCAATTCTTTAACTTATTAAAAAGTTGGATTAATTTGCCTCCTTTAAATTTATGTTTGAATAAAGTTACTAAAATAGATGTTATTTATTAAAAAATAATGAGAATATCGCTCATTACTTACATTTTAATCTGATCTACTTGTTAATATGTATCATTCAATTGTCATTAACAGTTTGAGGTATGGCTTACTAACCACGTATACAATCCCATACGTTTTACAATATATACAGCAATTACGAAAAGCCCTTCAACTATTCTCTTTTATATTTAACTTTCAATTAATTTGTATAAATCGAAACAAAATATAATATTTCCATACGTATAATTAAAATATAACATTGAAGAAATTTAAATTGATCATTACCTCAAATCACTATAATTAATTTTCGGTATAAAATTCATTAACTTCGTTATTTAGCTGATATAATGACGACATTAACTTTTTTTAACTTAAGAGAACACGGGAGAATAATAAATTGTGAATTTTCTAATTGATTTGATATTAGTAACCCCCTCTATATAGTTATAGGATGTTTATGATTAAATATTTATCATACAAAAAACAGTTTGGGAATGGCCAGAGATGACACACTAATGAAAAATTTCCTCTAACTTATTAAATAATCAAGGAAATTTATGTGCGTGTATCGGAAATATGTTCCCATAAATGTGTGAAAAGGGTGTTGTACAGAAAATCCTTGTGTAAACCGTAAACAATTTTTATAAAATATGTCTTTCCTTTTTGAAGTGGTAAATTTGATTTAAGCTTACGACAGTTTGCATTAGATTTATTATTGATCTCTAACGTGTATGATATTGCCAAATAAGGGTACAGTATTTGTTGTATTCATTTATATTTGAGAGTGTGAAAAGTAAAACACGAATGACTGCAATGCTACACTGAAGACAGAATAGGAGGAGTAAGATGTGATATCGCGGTACCTGAGTTGAAAAGTGCAAATTTTAATTGTAACTTTAGTTGTATTAACGTAAGTTCTGTTAAGTGTTTTCTACCTGTAAATGTTTAAGGACAAAAGTTGTGAAGAACTTGCGCCACCGTGCATAGCGGCATTTATATTTATAACATTAAAGTCTTCTTTATTAAAAAGTGTTTCTTTAAAACCTAAAAGAGAGTACATATTTGTTCTGAGAAGAGAGTAATTTGTATTTATCATGAGATAGTATATTTAACAGAGTTTTCGTACGGACAATACAATCATCTTACCACAGGATAGAACGTAATGGAAAGGAAGTTAATGGACCTTATTGAAAAAATACCCCCGTCGCAGCAAACCTGCAAACTCAGCGAATTTCCAATGAATTATAACATAACACAGTTAGCCACTTAACAGGATTCATAAGAAATATATTCACAAATAAGCGATATTTAAAATATTAATTATTCTCCATAAGAATAACATTGGGGATGAGTACGCAAGTTTGCTGCAACAAGGAACACAAAATAATGGAGATTTATGCAAAATATCAATAGAACTCAGCTAAGTGAAGTCACATACCAAGTTTCATCCATATACATTCATAAATAAGCGATATATAACACTTTAATTATTGTCAATAAGAGTAACATGGGGACCAAGTACCTAGGTTTGCTGCTACGGGAACCATACGTGAAAAATTTTTTTGAGCAAACAACAATAAACCACACCAGATGAAGCTATATACCAAATTTCGTCAGTTTATGTTCATAAATAAGCGAGATATACAATTTTTCTTTTTCTCCATAAGAATAACATTAGACAACGTACTGTGTTTAGCACTTTCAATATCTCAGTAACCCATTGACGTAGAGCAATGATCAAGATACCAAATCGTTTGTTTTTTATGCTAAATTCAAAGGTGAAAATTAAAATTTGATTTTAATAAAAATTACATGTGGAAACCCCAAAAAACCCATTTTTGGGGTACAAAACCCCCCCAAAACCCCCCTTCGGATGGTGCAATTCGTCTGGTTTTCGAACTCGTTCAAATAAATGGTACTTTACGCGTTTGAACCAAATTTCATTAAGATCGGACCTTTTTTACGAGAGTTATCGTGCTTACGGACATATATATATATATATATATATATATATATACATATATACAAATTTGAACGAATGGTGTTTTTGGCATCTGGGGACCTCAAAATGAAAAGTTATCATGGTCTCGGGCTTAAGTCTTACCATGAGACCTACGGTAATAGCTTCTTCCCTATAGGGGAAATTCGCTAAAATACTAGTTGCCGTACCTGATCAGTATGTGTATCATGCTCTGTACATAGTTACGAAAATTATGAGTTTAAATTCGACAATTGTTAATGAATAAGATTTGATTTACGTTACTGGTTATTTTTGTAATAATTATTCTCATTTTATATCGCCATTACAAATCGAAAACTTACCTATACATAATACTTTGTAAAGGTAATTAAGATATTTAAACAAATACATATAACTGTAACTTGTCTGTAACTAATATGAAACATTGCCAGTACATACAATTAAATTATAATATATATCCTTTTTGATTTTTTAGATTGGCATTTGGTGAAAATTATTGAAGAAAACAGTTGATAGAGAAAAATTAATTATAATTTCATAGAT